>SRSM01000141.1:1498333-2996666 GCA_019593545.1 Apocynum venetum | reverse complement strand
AAAGTATCTAATCAAAATATCAGGTAAGGAGATATTAAGCACGCCATAATTTTCGGCACTTGACATGATCTTAACTAGAGATGAATTAACATTTTAAGGGTATCAGTTTAATCAGAATACTCATTTCATAGCCATTTTTCCCCTATGGTGAGCAATGAATGAACAAGTAGACTTCAAGTGAAATAAATTTGTTCATTCATGACTTGAGAAATTATAAGATGGCAAAAGTATCTTAAGTCTGGGCACCTTAAGATTCAGCCACAGAAATGCCAAAAAGAGTGTCCAACAGAAAGAAATAGGTTATATTGTGGTAACTTTTGTTGCATTCCACGATTTGGGCGTGACTCCTGATGATTTGGGCATGACCCATGTCTTGTACATTCTTGGGATGACATTGTTCATAAATAAATCGTTTGACAAGTTAATAATTGTCACTTGCTTCCGTTGCTCAGTGACCCATTGGCTATATCATATTATAGTTGGGGTACTGCGACAATTGCTTATCTATACCGACAACTTGGGATCACTAGTAAGTACATGTGTCATCAGCTTGAAGAATGCCTTACATTATTGGAGATATGCGTTATATTTGTTTATTTTTATTTTGTTTCATATTATATATATTTTTATTGTTGACTATTTTTTTATTCTTGAATAGTGTTGGATACATGAGTATTTTTCGATATTCCGTTTGGGGGACACCGTAATATCTTGGAGGCCAGGACAACCATGCCTTTAGGTGGAGACTTTATTCAGTCATACCGTCTCTGAGATCCACTGATCAATTGGTGACCTACTGGATGCAGCTGGACGAGGTTAGGGCACAACAAATAGATTGGCTTCTATATGGTTACACTGGTGCTGCGGAGACTCGTGTCTCCAAATATCACGAATGCATTCAGTTCATGGATATCATTGAGCCATGCATGCCTGATTGAGTTCTGCGCCAGTTTGGATATGTGCAATCGATTTCCAATTGCTTGTTGATTGCTCCCATTGTTGAAAAGTATTGTAGGTATCGAGATCCGAAATGGTACAAAGTCAAGTACCCTCCATTATCTTGGATGTGGGAGAAATGGACAGCTTATGTGCTATATCCTCAGGATCTTGGTAGTCACACATCTCCAGCATAGAAATGACAGTGTATATCTTCTTATGACAAGTGGTTTAGGATCAGGTCACATCCGAGGGTGATGAATCCTCAAAGTGTCCCAGAGGGTGCTGTGTCTTCTACGTTATCTACAATCACAAGAGATAAAAACTTTATTATTATTTTTTTACATAAATAATTTCCAATTATGATTTTTGTTGAACCCGTCATATAGGTTATTGCTATGGCGTACGAGATGATGTGACCATGTTGAGACAATTTCAACGTTGAAGTGAATGATGTGAGTTTAGATTCCGGACTCGGGGAGCGATCCAACTTCTATCTCATTGGCAGGAGTCTAGATTTGGTCATGAGTCTACTAGTGGGGGATCGAGAATTCGGACACGCGAGAGAGGTTCTGTGCATAGGAGTTGATATTATATACTGTGTATTTTTATTTTGTATTATCTATGAATTGATATTATGTATTAAATACTGTATTGATATTTATTGTGATATTTATTTATCGGTATAATATCATAGGTCATTACGAATTAAAATACAAGTATATAGGATAAATAAAATATTAGAAGTATGTTATAGATGTGTCAAATGGAACTGCAATAGAAAATATCGTTCATTTGGATATTTATCTAAAAAAATCGAAAAAATAAAATTACTTTCATAAAAGATGGACTAAATAAAGAGTTATTGGATGATATTCGATTGCCTCTTGAGACGCATTCTTGTCGAAATGTTCAAATAAAATTTTTCAAATTATGGAATAAATTCAAAGATAAAGAACAACGCTATAGTCTCAAAATTTTTACTTTAAACGATACTATATGCAAGTTTATACACAAATTGGATCATAAGAAAATCAAATATGTAATGTGAATGTATTTTATGTACGAATTTAGTTTTCTAAATCTATTGTAAAATATATTTATGCAATAAAAATTGTTATTGAAGTATTGTGAATTTTTTTATTATATGTTGTATATAATTAATTATTAGTGTCTTACAAAAATAAAAAATGAAAATATTATTTGAAATAAAAATTAATTAGTACATAAAATATTTACAAATACCATATATACTTTTTTTAAACAAAATTCCACTACTAAATATTTGTCAACAAAAAAAAAAGGCAAAACATGAATTAAAATATATTACTTGAAAATGATGTGGGTAAATAACAAATACCCTTATTCGGTTCCTTATTCATTTATCAATAACTCGCATTCTTATCCTTTTCCGCTTAAAACGAATAATGCTCGTCCCTATCGGGCCGAATGCGAACGGTACCCACGGATCTTGATTTTTTTGGCAACTCTAAAACAATTGAATTGTGAGGTGTACAATAAGTAGATCGTGTCCAATTCTTTAATAAGTACATGAAGATTTTTATCGCTAGAGGAATATACTGTTTTTTCATTGTACCATTTTTTTTGTGTGGGTAATTGCTCCATTGTACCATTCAATAAACCACTCTATTGCCCTCTAATGTTTCTACATTGTACATGCAAAATTTCTTCTCTGTCGTAGCCAAAATATTTGAGACCATCATCTTATTCTTCCTCTTAAAGGCATAATTTAATTATTTATTTAAATAAATTGCAAGAACACATGGTACATTGTTGTTGACATTTCTGTAGATATATGAATGAACAGTTAATAAGATTTAGATTTAATTTACTGTAAGCTATGTTTTACTAGTAAATATTGTTTTGGGTTCAAAGTGTCAAGTCATTTGTTGCCTTCATAAGAATATGTTAGATACAAAAGTATGGTTGTTTCTTGTGTTTAGTTCCTTCAGCCAAAGTAATTGAGAAAACGTTTACACTTAGTGGCTGAGGAATCCTGCTGACTTAAACACATTTTATTTATCAACTTTGCGCTCAAATTAAACTAGTACAAGATAAAAATCGTCTAATATATAGTTGAAAAGTAAATATAATTGAAAAAACTTTAGAATAAAAAAATATTGATATATTGTCTTCAAAAAAGGTTTCATTCAAACAAACTCCAGCTATCACCTTGCACGGGAGAGATACTTATTCAAAGTTACATGTTTAAGATGAGTAGCACCTGTCATGTTCTGCTCTCAAATCAACTTACATGTTAGCTGAGTAGCAATAAAATCTTCTTTTATTAACATTCTCAATATTTATCATAAATACCTGCATTTTCATTCTTTTCAAGCTCTAGCCAGCCAGCTATATATGAGCTGAATCCTGAGGCACACTTCTTGTCATCCTCTGTTGGAAAGCTAGAAGCAAACATAAGCTAGGCATGACACATGAATCTCTATGATGTTATGCATAATCTTCCTCCACCTGATAAGTTCTGAGAGATTATCACTGTCGTAAAAACTACCACAAGAGGCCAGTGTCTCATCAGTAGATCAATGTAACTACAATAATATGAACAAGGTGAAAGCTCTCCTGACAGGAAAATCTCATGGTAAGCCCCTAGAATATATGAATAAAAAAAAACTATTAAAATGAAAAGTGTGGTCTTTGTAATCAAAGTTCACTAGAAGCAGAAATTAAGATGTTTCTATGGTTTGGTAAAAAGGACATAGTGGGTTTGTGGAAGAAACAGGGGAAGTATTGCCCGCCATGATGTAGTCTAACGGTTTTGAATTCAAACAAGTTAACTATACAAGGAGACACTTACAAAATTCAATGTATAAAACAGAAATAAAAGAAAAGTACACAGTTTTCTTACATCTAAGAATACACTTTTTGAGAACCATATAACACAGAAGCAAGAAATGCCAATGCAGCATTATGGCTCTTTCCACAGTTTCACCAAGGCTTGCCTTGTTGGGTGCACCAAAAATGGTGAAAAATACATAGAAAGCCTGCTGCTACTAGGGAACTTTCTGGCTCTTCCTGGCAGAATTGACATGTTTCAAACCCTACCCAAGGTCAACTTTAGCAAAGGATTGACAAATTATTAGACTTCATAACCAGGATTTACTTTCTGTTGAACATCACCATAACTCTCTAATTCATCTATATCTTCTGGGCTCCCCAAAAATAAAGGAAGTCTTTGGTGTAGCCTAACTGGCTGAATTGACAAAATCCTGCTTTTACCATCAGAACCTTTGCCTCCAGCTTGCTCAGCAAGGAAACTTAGTGGATTGGCTTCATAAACAAGACGCAGATGATTCCTTGGATTCATAGCCACACCACCATATAAGAGAGTGCGATGGAAATCAGCAACAAGAGAACATATATAGCGAGCTGAATACTTCTTAGGATACTTGCCCTTGCCTTGTCTCACGGTGTCAATATATTGCCTTAAACCTTCAGGCCAGTCGAAATACCTTGCATCATTTACAGAATATATTTGCCCTGATAAAAAATGGATACCAGTGAGAATTACATTACTTTTTCTTAAGAAAGGTCATCCTCAATCTAGTAGAACTGTGAAGACAAAAGCTTTACCTCGTGAGGGAATTTTAGTATTTGGATGTGTAAGGATGAAATCCCCTGTTAACTGATCCAGTGTGAATGCATGTGTTCCTGTACCAAAGCTCGTACATAGTATAGTGGCTGATGAATACAGAACATAACCAGCAGCAACAAGCCTGATTCCACTCTGGAGGGAATTCAGTATTGCTTTTTCCTCAACTGGCAGATGATCAAGTTCTATAAGACGTTTATAGATACCAAAGATTGTTCCTGTGGGAATAGAGGCATCGATATTTCGGGATCCATCTAGAGGATCTATCACAACCACAAATGGACCATCATCAGTTATCCAAACTGGCAAATCATCTTCTTCTGATGCCATAACGGCAACTTTACCAGAACTGCGTAAGGAAGACAAAATAATCTCATTCTGCATCCAAAGCAAAATGACTAGTCACATGCCAAACCAAGAACTTCAGAATTGTCAGTTAAAAAGGGAAAAATGAGCAAGTTAAACTGAACCAAGAGTAAAAGGCGCTTGCAGAGAAAACCAAAATATTTCACACATTCTACTTCCCCGTTGGTTCACCTGATAATTAGTAATTCTAATATCGTTGTAGTATTCTAAAAAAATTCTTGATGACACTGAGCTTAAAATAGTCATATTAAGATTACTCTGCAAGCCACATAATATTATGCAAAGAACATTCAAGCAAACAAGAGTCAAGAGAGACAAATTTCCAGAAGAACAAATTACAACAAAAATACCAACAAAATTAATCGGTAAGTCAACAGCAAGAGGTTCAACAAACACACAGAGACGATATCAAGGGGCTTCGGCTTATCTCTCTCTGATAAGGAGCCAGTAGCAGAAACAGCAGCAATACCAAGATTCTTCTCAAGGCTAGAGTTGAAAGGGGAAGCCACGAGGGCCGCAATTCTCTTAAAAGCATACTCCAAATGAGCAAACAAAATTACCAAATCGTTACCCACATTAGGCCCTCCTTTGCCAACATACTCCATCAACGTAGAAAACCCACCATTATTATCATAAGAAGAACCACCAGAAACATCGTCAACCATCTTGGCACTGACCCTCAAGTTGAGCCCACCAAGAAATGATGGACCTGTGGCCACTTTACTTCTACGTTGGGCAAGACTGATATATGGCGAGAAAAGCTGGAGTCTTGACGAGAAATTCAAGCTTGGGTTCAAGAATATGGAGGAAGATTGCATCTCTTGGGAAGGGAGAAACTGGGGATGTAAGGCGTCATCCGAAAGACCAAGGTGTTTGATAAGGATTTTGCAGTTAGGATCATTCCTATGATCCTATTTGCAGCGAACCGTAAATTCTCTATCATTTGGGGTGGTTCAATTAGTAATGGAAAGTTTGAACTTTTTGATAAAATTCAGTATTACTTTTTTCTAATTATTACAAATATAGTTACAATATAGCCGTTTTAATATGATCAGTTTTAGAGTAGTAATCAAATTTTTTTTAACAAACCTAATCAAATGACTTAAATAATTAATGTGAAAAAGAGCAAGTAAGATTGTAAGAATAAATACTTATCAAATACCCCAAAAAATTATGAAACAGTACAATAATTAAATACAGTAAAAACAAATTCACCTTTTGAAAGGATTACTGTATTTTATGACTATTTATATTTGAAAACGAATATAGTATTATTTTTTTTTAATAAGAAATAAAATATTCATTAATTAGATAATATTGATTATAACATATTAGAATTACATCATAATAAAGTATTAAAATCATTTAAAATAAGTTACAACTATGATGTTTCATCTGATTTTAAATGAGAAACTGAGATTTACGATATAAAAGTAAATAATTTTTTAATTTCAGATGAAAAATTATATAGTACATGTGTTGTTTTTTTAAATTTACATTATTTTTATTGTAATTTTTACCGAATATATATATCAAAGAATCAAAGAATTCGTAAAAGCAAATTCATTAAAACCACTCATTTCCATGTGAGGTAAAGATAAAAAAGAAACACAATACAAATATAAAAAATTCCAATAAAGGGAAATTAGTATTATTGGTGGAGGAAATTCGATTCTATTCTTTTTTTGAGTTAAATTCGATTCTATTCTATTCCAAATTTTCTTCCCCTTTTTATTAATTAAGTGTTGATCTCTACTAGAGAATTTTATCCATTCACGCCTTGGACAACTCTTCAAAAGTGATAATCTCATTAAAATGCAGCCCTTGTTGCTTGTAGAAATCTTAAAACCGGTTTTGAAAATGGAGATCTCAGAAGCAAAAGGGTTAGATGGTCTAGGGATTGAAAATCTTGCCTCAATGATAGGAACCATTTCCTTGCCGACCCCATGCTTTTGTAAAAAAAGTATAAATCCAATAAACCATGAGCAACAACACAGGAAACTTGGACAGCTCATACATCATATATGCTTAAATTTCTATTCCACTGATGACTGATGCAAGATCATGAAGTTACTAATAATTGAACCTTATCTTACATTTGAAAAGAATATAAGCACATTATCTATTCAATTTTTTTTTAAAAAAATAAAAAGGTTCCTAGATGTTTGACATGCCTATTCTCCCATCTAATCAGATAATTTGAGTATTTCCACTTCGAATTCAATGAACTGTGTTATTCGTTTTGAATAAAATTTATTTAAACACATTATTTAAAAAAATATATAAATAAAAAGTATGATTCTTAAAAGTATTGAGTCAATCATGTATTAAAACTATTACACTTCCGTGTCAAAATTTCCTTTGAGTCTTTGACTATAGCCAAATCATTATCCATGATGCTTGTGAATTCAATAGCTGTGAACGGCTGCCCTTGTATTTTTAGGATTATGCCAGATAATGGGACAAAAGAGGAGTTAAAAGCGACCTACATGGTTGGATTGAGCCATACAAAAATTGGTCTAGCTAACTATACCTCAAAATATCTTTATCTATATATTTCACCCAAATCTTTGGAGTTGAACGTTGATATTATCGACTTAGTATCCTGGTAAATAATTTAAGATGGGGTTGCAGACAGTAGATATTTTGAAGAATGAGATTCCCCTAGAAGAGGAATCAGTGGTCATATCAGAAGACACTAAGGCAGGTCTAGTTCTTGTGGACATCATCAATGGCTTCTGCACTGTTGGTGCTGGAAATTTGGTAAGAGGCAATCCTTCATACAAGTCCTCAATTTCTTGGCTTTGATAATTGATGTTAGGCCAGTAATGTACTTGTATCGATTTCAGGCTCCAAGGGAGGCCAATTGGCAGATTTCTCAAATGATTGAAGAATCAGCAAAGTTGGCTAGAGGTTTCTGTGATAACAAATGGCCAGTACTTGCCTTTCTTGATTCTCATCAGCCTGATAAGCCTGAGTATCCTTATCCTCCTCACTGTATCAGTGGCACCGATGAATCCAATTTGGTTCCCGGTAAAAAAAAAAAAGCTGCTCTTTTCTTGTTAGTATTGAATTGGCTGTTTTCTGTTCATGATAAGACATAATGCTTGCAGCTCTGAGGTGGTTAGAGAAAGATCAGCCAAATGTGACAATCAGGCGCAAAGATTGCTATGATGGCTTTCTGGGTTCATATGAGGCGGATGGTTCTAATGTGTTTGTCGATTGGGTGAAAACTAACAAGATACAAGTCGTAAGTATTCTCTCTTGATATCCTACTGGATAGAAGTAGCAAGAAATTATTCTAAACCATGGTGCTGATTCATGAAGTTTTTGTTCAGCTTCTGGTTGTAGGAATATGCACAGACATCTGCGTACTGGACTTTGTATGCTCCACCTTATCAGCCAAAAACCGTGGTTTTCTTGGCCCTTTAGAGGAAGTAGTAGTGTACTCTAAGGGTTGTGCCACCTTTGATTTTCCAGTTTCCATGGCCAAAAATACCAAAGACGTCTTGGCTCATCCTCAGGTAATTAGAAACTTCATGTTCATAGGCTTAACTTGGTTTTTCGAGGCCTTGCTTTACTTAGTTTCAGTTTCTTCGGAAAGGTACAGGGTTTCATTACCATATTTCCTCTTTAAATTGACGTTCCCTTCTTTGGCAGGAGCTGATGCATCATGTAGGCCTTTACATGGCCAAGGGCAGGGGTGCCAAGATAGCAAGAAAAGTGTTCATTGACAGAGTCTAGAATCCTTAAAATACTACTTGCTACCATGTATAAGTCACAACGGTCTAAAATGGCCGGTCCTGCAATTCACCTTTTTAGGAAGAATTAGTGCTGATATACTCTTGTACCAGTGGAAACACTACAGGATAAGGTGCTGTATTTTACTATAATATGATCTCCAATTACAAGTATGAAATATCCTCTGCAACCACAGGGATCAACCTCGAGCCGCTAATAATTGCTGATATTTCTTCTCATGTTCTATAACATGCTATCCAGAAAGCTGGAAAAGTATGGCCCTGGCTGGGATCATAGCTATGGTTTCTGTTAATGAAATAAATGGCAAAACCAACAAATAATTTCGAATTGCTCAGCAATTCTTGTATTTACATTGGGATTGGGCACTAATGAAATCAAAATAAAGGGAAGATAAACAACACAAGTAGAATTTCTGCTCTTAAGTATCATTGTTAAATCCAAGTCACCATTACTACAGCAGAGTATTTGATCCAAAATACAAAGCCGTCTTCTAAATAGGCTTAACAAATTTGTCCCGCATCAGGTGTAAAAGAGATGCGAAGACACAGAAAATAGAATAAAACTTGAAACTGACTCTTCACCGTAACATGAACAAGAAAGTTGAAATAACTCTATAGAACATGAAGGAATATGTACATGCAGGGTAACTACTTAAAAGAAAAATGAGCAAAGAAAGGCTTAATAGTCTAGAAAACTTGGGTGGTTTTCTAATAACTAGAAATGCAGCCCAAAATTGAAGTTAATTTCACCACCTCTGAATCTGTGTAATGCTTCGCTTATTAACTCATGAGCCACAAAACTGACATTTAACTGAAATTGTCCATCTTTCTCACTGATGTAAAGGACATCAGAATATCAATGTTATTGCCTAAGCAGCAACGGGCTAAAGGAATCAAAACTTGGACAGATCATGCATCCTGTCAGAAGAACGAATTGTAAGAATAAACAAAATCTTTTCCATAAGAGATTGCCAGTTTTTAAACAATCACTTCCATATGACCAGGTTCAACAGAGAGAACTTACCTATAATAGAACAAAACTTTTAAGTAATGAAAAGCCTCTAATTCTGTATACAAAGAGAATTTACATCTGCAGTGTCAGCCGATTGAAGAACACCAGGAAATGATATTCAGGAGCCCAGTAAACAAAACCAACAACAGGTCCCGCTTTAATGTACTGCAAGAATTTGCAGATCAGTAGTTGAGAATTTGAAATAGAGATATATTCCCTGCAAAAATTGATATAAAAAACAGAAGCATTCCAAGTTGTAAGAGAATTAGAAACCTTTCCATCCAATATAACAAGTTCACCATCAACCCATCTAGGTTTACGGAACCCTGGCTCAGCTAACCTGCCTTGTCCCATATACCGAGCAATCTGCACATAAAGTACAATCATTGCAATCTATTCATATGAAATTGAGAGTTCTCCAACAACGAGTCCCCAGCCAGCTTCAGGCATTCAGCGAATGGGAAATCAAATTTCACAAGCAATCAACATACCACCCCAAATTCTTCTGGAATTATCCCTTTATGTGGAAGCTGATATCTCTTCCCAACTTTGGCACGGAAGGCTATCTGTAATCCCAAAGAGAACATAAACACTACTTTCTGGAGATTCAACAAAGACTTCTAATATTCAATAACTATTTTCCAAGAATAATTTAAAAGAAGCAATTAGCCTGCAAGCCCCAATTGCTTGCACTTATTAGTGCAAAGTCAAAAAATGGAAAATGAAAGTGGTATGTAGTAGAGGCAATAAGGACTGTACTGTTGTTTTACTAAAAGCCATAGGAAGAAACTCATCTAAAGATGTCATGCAATAAGATCAAATCATATCATTTGCTAATTACAGCTCTATCACATAATAGTAGTATATAAGTAGGACATTATCAACATACACTACATCCTCTATTTAAGAAGTAAAATTTAAGTACAAAGAGAGAGAGAGTTTATGATTAACTTGTTCAAAACAAAATAGTACCTGGCCAGCTGGCACATAAGGATCCCCTGTTAATTTCATGGCCTCAACATATTCATAAAACTCAACATTTGGAGGCTCCTTCCCATGGCCCTCCTCTTTCCACTGACCAAACTTGCGCCTCAAGTGGATAACCTCAGAGGTGTACAGCCCATGAGCACCGATATATAATCCTGAGACATACAAAACTTTCTAAAACACTTGTAGAAATTGTGACCACAAAGACAGGGACACTAGGCACGGATAAGTGCTAAGCAAACAATATGAAAAATTAATATCCAAGCAGGAATTAAGTTTCTGAGGCCTATTATCCAGAAGCAGTACCATTCAGTGGGTCCTGGGTTCCAGGAATATCAATGCGGTTAAATGTCGTTGACCCAGACAGTGGTTGACGATTTCGAGCCTGATTGATTGTGAGATTTATCAGTTCACCTACATCCTTTAGGACCTGGAGTTCAAAAGCTCAACAATGAATCACATTATCATGTTAAAAGAGTAAGATAACTAAACAGGACCATTTTAATAGACAAGTCTAACCTTCATAGGTATCCTGCCCTTGCCAACCGACTTTGCAAGATCAAGCATCACATTATCTAGACTGCGCTGCCTTTGAATCGTAGCCTTTTTGTTAGACAGAGTTTTTTCATCACTACTAGACATACGTTTATCATCATCTTCCTCTACAGTAAAGGTAAATGACATGCGATCCTTTTTCTCCAGCCTTGCTGGTACTCGAAGCAAGTCTCTATGACGTGGACCACTGGGAAACTCTGATAAGCTGCTGACAACCACATTGAGTGCGATTTGACTTTGATCTTCACCATCAGAAATTCCACTATCAGTGTCTAGTACAACATCATTTTGCTCTTCATCATTTTCATCTTTATCATCATCTTCAGCATCAATGCCTTCCATGTCAAAGTCCTGTTCTTCATCTTCTTCCTCTATTATTTGCTCAACTACCTTAGATATAATATCTCTGTCCATTTTTCCTGGTGTTGTTACTTTTAAAACTTTGACCTTCACCCCAGGGATAAGGTCACGCAAGGTATTCTCAAAACTTGAATCCTCATCCCTGTCTCCACTATCTCCAGTATCTTCAGTAGTTTCTTCCAACAGGTCACCTTTATTCTCAGTTGGACCAAGAGGGCCAAAATTGTTGGTAGCACTTGATACTTTGGAGGAAGGAAAGGGAAAATTTTGGGGATCTTTCCTCCGTTTTAAGTAGACAGCCTAAAATTGTGTGAAATTGCAAATAGGTAATTCATTTGTTTAAAAAAATTAAAAAAGAAAAAACCTACGGAAGAAATAATGAATCCCTTTTAGGTAGGAATTCAAACGTTTTTATGCTAAGAAGCTGCATTTTAAACAAAAAGAAAGAAGAAAGACACTCTTAAAAGAGCTGCCTTGAACTAAAAGAAGCACAAAAATGAGAATGTAAAAGAAGATTATCTGACTTGAAAATGCTGCAAAAGTGAAACCTAGCTATCAGTGGACTCATGCTACTCTGTCAAACTTTTTCTTATTATTCAGTTGAAAATGAACCATAATGTCAGGAGTCAGATCAGTGCTCTTCACATACAGGTCCACATACTTAACAATACAATTCTTGCAAAATGTAACTTGAAAGGGATTTACCAAATTTTGTATCCTTCAATTCATAGATATTTGTGCTGATGGTTAAGCATTCTTAGAAAAGTAAAGAAAAGCACAAGTATATAGGTAAAGAAAAGCACCTGCTGTTTATACTCGCCTTTCTTATTTACTGTAAAGAATATTTCGAACAAGGGTGCACCATCCATGGTGGTGGCAAGCTGCCTGATAACAGAACATGTAAAGGTAACAAGTGGTGAAGAAGACAGAATGTTACGCAAGAGAACAACAATGAAAAACAGGAAGATGAGAAAAATAACCCAACAAATGGGCTTAAAGCTCAATAATGAAGGCATGAAAACTGTTATGGAAATATCTGCTATAGATGCCTAGCAACATGTTCCATGAGACATTGAATATCCATCAGACATTAAGCACAGTGAACATGCAACATCCCCACTAAAAAAAAAAAGAAAAAAAGTAAGAAAAGAGAGAGAGAGAGAAGTTTAGGAAGAAGAGAAAACAGCAGTGTTAACTAATTTAATCTGGCACGTGCTTAACTTTGCTCATGGGGGTAGTAGATCTAGAGGCTATGGTACTTCTAAAAGTGAAAGAGTGTCTTCTGAAGGATGAGAAGTTAAAGGCTATGCCTGTGTTCTGGAGAAAATTCTCTTTACCATGAAAGTATATAAACATAAAATTGCAAATCTTCACTCAGAGTAGAAAGTTACCGAGGACTATAACTTCTTGCCACATATCGCCCGTGCTCTGCACTTATGCGAATAATGCAACCATAAGGATCGTGTGTATCCTCTGAAATTCCAGCCCACCATCCCACCTGAAATGCAAGGTCCAGAAAACAAATCATGTTACCAAGCATATAAGTGATAGGCAACAAGATATGCTTAACATGAAATGTCAATAACAAGCAAACCTGCATATACTAACCAATTCCTAGGCTTGTGTTATGAACAAGAGTTTTGAAAGCATACTAGCATAAGTGAAACAAAAGTTAATTGAATTAGCCAGATTGTAATTTCTACACATATTATTAAGATGCATTTTACTTCCCATCTTAAAAGCATCAGTTATGGCTAGATTTAAATGATATTTCCTCAACAAGCTTTGTCCAATTCTTCAGATACTTTCTTCTCCTCAATCAAATGGACCTGGAACCCATAACCTATTGGATGTTTTCCTCACAGCAATGAAACAAGAAAAACAGTGCCCAACATTGTCTGGAAGTGTACGGCAATGAATGTGGTCCAGTCTCATGCACGTTAACAGAACATAGTCAGAAGCAGGTGCATGCAACTTTTGCTGACCCATTGACAGGGCCAAAAGGATATTTAAGAGGATAGGTATCTACATCTTATAAATGCTTCAAACAGGAAGAACTCATGCCTTATTACAATAGAACATACCAATCCGGTACCCGCATAATCGCGCAGAAGAGCTGCATCTCCATAACGCTCTTCCTTTACTGCTTTCTGCATTTTGGAGTAAACTTCAGCATGCCCACAATGTAGAACTTAAAAGGCAAAAGAGAAAGGCAAGATATATATGAAATAGACGCAGACAATAAATGAAGAACTCATACACTTAGATATGACATCACTTGGCCCACAGTGTCATTTGTAGCTGCAGCTGCAATTGCCACCTTAAGCCTGGCTGCATCTTCATAATCCTCTTTATTAACAGCCTGAGCTAGCTGAGACTGTTGAAGGAAATGATTTAGCATCCAACCTGAGCATCTCCATCAAAGGAAAAAAAAAAAAAAAAGAACGCAACTATCTAGCAAAAATTTGATCTTTGTATGCTGAATAAAACAACAGAACAGTAAAAACAAGGTTTAAAACCAAAAGCTTCTTCCTCCATGTAGCAGTATCATGAAATTCACTTGATTCCATGCCAAGAAATGCCTAAGAATATATTAACCAATGTAATTATTGGAAACATGATAACCACATGCTCTCTCGCATACGTGGACAGCAGCTGTATATTTATAAGGCATTGTTTGATTGCTGCTGCATGGGGCTTCTGTTCTTCTGTGCGTCAAATGGCAATTATGGGCCTGAGGAACAACAAGGACAGATATATCCACCGATTTCCCCCTTATATACTTGCTAAAAAATGACTAAAGAAAACCAACAAGGTGAATTATGGACTCAAAGGTATCTTCCAATGACTATAAAGTTGCAAAGTTGCCTCTGAGAAAAGCCATTTTAGGAAATTTCTACAGAAGAGGCATCACTTCAAAAGATCTCAAATATATCATATCCCATACAAACATAAAAATCATGGATTTCCATGTTTTCATTGATCATCTGAGCTGAGATAATCTCATTTAGTCCGCCTAGTAGAATTCATTTTCCCTAGCATTTTAGACATGCATTTACTAGACGTTCAAGTTTGATAATTTGACTTCTGGCCAAGCATCCCCTCCTTAGTGAAGAAGGTAAAAGAAAAACTACATAACCATGCCCTATTTTATACTTTTATGCCTTTGACCACTTCCTGTGCTGTCCTCCCTACCTCCTTTCACCACTAACCTTGATCAGACAGAAAAGCATCACTTGGTCATCCATTCAGACAATCACGTAGCCAAGAGGGAAGTGTCATCCTTTAACTCCTCATTATGCCCCAACTTCGTTACTGACAGGACATGAGCGACATTTACCTCCATACTCTGAAATTTTCCTTAGAATACAAGGAATGATCGCTATCTTATATCTTGTACACAACGCCATTTCCCCTACTTATCTGGCATCTTAGAGAAGATATAATCCAACTTAACTAGATTAAGCATTTTTCTTATTGAGTACAAGGCTTAGGCTTCATAATCGCAGTTCCGTTCTACCATTTGTGCGTGCTCTACTAAAGAAAAACCTCAATTCATCCCCCACCCCACCCTGGCAAATTGCAAGTGCCAAGAAACAAATTAAAGACATGCAAAAACGGCCAAAATTGAAGAAAGAGAAAAAAAAACGTAAAACATAGGAAAACGCACTTTAAGAGTGGTAAGAATGCGCTCTTGCTCATCAATGTCAGCAAAATGCTTCCGCCACCTTTCCCAATCCCAGTCTTCAAACCCATCCCCATCCCCTTTACCTTCTTTCACCACGTGTCTACTCTCTTCCACCGTCTCACCAACACTCTTCGACTGAATCCGATTCAAATACGAGCTCACATAATCATCAACCTTCTTAATTGCATTCCGCAACGTGTCCTGAATCAGAGAGTCCCATCGCCGAGTCGAGGACGAGTCATCATCGGATGAGTTATCCGAACTACCACCACCTCTGTTATCACTGTTATTACAGCGACACTTTGTGGAATCGAAAACCGGAAGCCTAATAACAGAATTAGATGAGAGATTATGAGAATTAAAGCTCGAATACATCAGTTTAAATTGGAAAGATGAAAATTTGGTTTTAGCAGAGCTGAATTTTTTCGGATTCTGATCGGTTCGAGTCGACGGCGACGGAAAAGTAGCCGGACTTATTGACGCCATAGTAATGACCAACTGAGAAAACAAGAAATAGAGGCAATGGAACACTATACGATGTCGTTTGGAAGGTAGTAACCAATGCCCGAAGAAGAAGAGGGAGGAAAGATGGAAAAGAATGGATAAGGATGTGGATTTTCTGAGGTGAGGCCTTTTCTGGTCAGGCCTGGGAAGAGAAGGCGATACGAGGACTATGTCACGTGGTTCGCGATGGTGGGCTACTGGCTGGTTATTTTTCTTCACTTGATTTTTTTTCTTCTTTTTTATGATATATAAAAGTAGAATTTATTGTTTTATTTTATTTATTTTTAGTCTAAATCTTTGTAACAGAATGTCCATTTTGGGAAAAATTAACTAATGTTTTTTTTATCGACTTATCACAATATACTTATTATTAATGTTGATTAATAGAGAAATTATAAAAATTAGCAATAACATTTATATACAAATAGATTAAATAAAAAAATTATAATTTATTTGATAAATTAAAATTTTATTTTAATATATTTAATTCCAAATGGATGAATATACTTGTTGGTTGGTGTTGTGTTTCTCGTAAAGGGTTTGTAGCTGAGCACATATTGATTGTCAATGTTTTTTTTTTCTTGGAGACTATTGATTGTCAATGTGAATCATTGTAATGTGTAAGTAAAGATGTCTTGGACCAGGGAATGATTCTGATGAGTACTTCTTGGATACGTGTGGTTATCAAATTGTCTCCTTTTCTCCACTCTTGTTTTACTGATTCTTCTTAAATCTTAATAAAGTTTTGATTTGTCTACAGGGCTTGCAAAATCCATGAATATAAAGTTTTAAATTCAATTCATGTTCATTTACTTTCCTACCTCGAAAAACTGGACTATAAGGTCTTGGAAAATCTATAAATCTTAAAGTTCCAAATTCAATTTACCTTCATCCTTGAAAGAATATCAAAGCTGGATTAACTTTAGTTAGTTATCTTGATGTCTTGACCCATCGCAGCATCTTTGAGCCAAATGTTAAATGCAATGAGGAGAAGCTGCTTTCTCACTTCATTATCAGTACCCCAATAAAACAACTGCATTCTTAATGATAATGAAAAGTTAATAATTTTCTTTCTGTTCATTTATTTCAATTACAGGATTGACAGAAAAATCTATCAAGTGTTCTTATGTAGCAGGGGATCAGAAATGACTTGAGGCTCGAAATCTGGCTTCACATAATGAGACAACAAATCCGCATACATATCATATCGAGCAGTCATTCGGAAACCCCACTTATCCTTTAGTTGCCTACAGAGGTTAAGATCCATGTCTGAAATCATCAGACCATCCTTGAATC
The DNA here is from genome assembly GCA_019593545.1 of Apocynum venetum. Classification (NCBI taxonomy): domain Eukaryota; kingdom Viridiplantae; phylum Streptophyta; class Magnoliopsida; order Gentianales; family Apocynaceae; genus Apocynum; species Apocynum venetum. Next base: position 2,979,570 of record SRSM01000141.1, on the reverse strand, counting down.
GAGATAGAGATGGGGTACATGAAGCATCAGGTGCAGAAAAATGACTAGAGCCATAGAAGTGCCCAAAATCCGGATGCTGAGGCTTTCCATCGCCTGATGTGAATGGATTGGGAAAAACCTCAGTCCCAACACGATTAATTGAACCAACAAAATAACTATTTGCTATTGCTGCATTACGAGCCTGCAAAACCATCCACCAGAGACATGAACATGAGTAATGGAAAACGATGAACAAGTAGCTCACTCAACCATTTTTTAGAAAATACACAAGAGTTTCCTATACGCTGCTCTCCAAGCTCACACGGGAAATGGGGATGGATGTTAGCTTAGTCAGTTCGTTTAGTGAGCACTAGCTTTAAATTGTCGATCCATGCCCAAACAGAAGTAATTTTCAACTTACAAAATTTATTAAAACAGGCTCAACAAACCACCAATGGAATATGAGCTTAGAGTACAAGTGCAGGGATACCTCAATTGGCCACATAGGCTCACTGAGTTCACCAACTGTAGCTGATGGATTGAAAACAATCTCTGCGCCATTTAGTCCAAATGCTAACCAGTTGAGAGGGTGGTGCCTCCCATAACATATATTAACAGCAATCTTTCCATAAGCTGTCTCAAATACGGGATGCCCAGTGTTTCCTTCCATGTAATATGTACTCTCATTGAAATCCCCAACTCTCGGTATGTGATTCTGCAAATGTCATAAAAACCTTTTTGCAACAAAGAAAAACAACAAAAGCATGAAACCCAGAAGATTAAAATGCCAGTAAATAAGATATACCTTCCGGTGCTTCCCGATTATGTTTCCATGATTGCCAATGATTACAGCAGTATTCCAAAGAGTCTCCCCATGTTTTATATCTCTTTCAAGAATTGGATTGATGATGACCATGTTATATTTCTTGGCAAATTCTTGAAGAAATTGGGTTGACTCTCCATGAAATGACTCTGCAAATTCACACCATCTCTTCTCACGAGTACAAAAGGCAAATGGCATCATCCATGCTTCCTGTGATACTCGATGAGGTCAAAGACTGACACTTCAAACTAAGATATGCAAATAACCAAACAAGAACACTAGGACTCACTTGCAAGCAAAGGATATTAACTCCAGTGGTGCCTGCAGCCTCAATAATTGGGGTAACTTTCTGAAAAATGGCCTTTTTCTGGTCCAAGAAAGATTCAGTTGTTGGAAGAACAATAGAATTCTGAATAAGACCAACCCTGACAAATCGAGGAGCTCTAAGAGATTCCTTGTCAGCACAAAAGGAATATGCCTGCACAGATGTATACATAGCCCAATAATGTGGTACGTGCAACCCAATATTGCTGAAAAAATTATAAGAGGATGGATCTTGGGAGTGAACAATCCTAAAGAGTGAAGAATGTGCTCTCAGACAAAGATGAGGCAACATGAATTTGAACTTTAATTAGACTACCGTAGTAAGATGCAGATTCTTTCTGAAATGCATAATTCATTGTTAAAGCAATTAACGAATCAGATACATGCTGCACCACAATCAACACACTTCCCTTTTTTTTCGTTCTTGTAAAGCAAGTATGAAATTCTAATGGGGCAACATCTACATAAACACACGAAAGGATATCACTTTCTTCAAAATGTCAAATGCTTTTTCTACATTGTCTAAGAGGGTCCGGCTATTCTCAAGGTGCACATTCAAAAGTCATAATCTCTCCATTCAAGCAATCCTGGGATTCCTTTCAGCTTAAGCACATAATCACATCCCCGTTTCTCAAGATGAGAGACTCACATAACACATAAGATTCAAATAATCCTAGTTTACAACCAGAAGTACCATAGACATCCGAACAGATCTTTCCAATTAATATAGTGAATTAAGGTAGCAATTTTAGAACAAAAAACAACATATCATAAAAAGAAGGGTACTTGTAAAATTGTCAATCTCCATTTAACTTCCACTTCAGTAACACCGCAAAGTGTACAAGTGATTACCTGAAGATCAAAGTCATGTTTAGCAGAGAGAGCTTTGGCAGAATCTGGAAGAGTAACGGTTCCAAGTGGTCTTCCACAATTTAAACCAATAAGCAATCGACTAACTTCCTACATAAAGAAATCAAGACAGCCCATTAAATTCCATTTCTGTCACGACATACTAAGAAGATCACTGTTTTAAGGTTTCAAACTACAGCTTCAAGCTATGAACATCCAAATTCATAACCCACAAAATCTAGTGGATTTTCACTAAATACTCGATTTTCCCACCCAACGACTTATCCAAAATACATTAAAAACTATATCAACTGAATTAGTTTATGCAAGTAGAATCAAGAAATTAATCAATTCTATTATCTCAATTGGTCGCGTGGATCAAAAGGCAGACATTTTCAAATTGATCAAACTAAAGTGACCTGGAAAAGTGAAGGGCTGAGTGAAGATTCAAGAAGGCGGTGAAGAGATTCGAACCCACATATGGAACCGTCTTTGGGGCACCCATTTTCAGAGGGAATAACTTTTTCTTGGGTTGATGAATTTTTGCTCTCCATCTTCGCTTCTTCTTTCTTTGCGTCGGTCAAATGAACTCCCACGAGCCACACTGATAGTTTTTTGTCTTTTGGGTGGGGTTACGATGATGGAGATGGATCCGACACTGATTTTCAATGTCAAAGTTTATGTATTTAAATAAAATTTTATTTTTAATGTAATTCAAAGTAATTTAATAGAATTTGAAATAAAAAATATAAATAAATATTTTTTTTACAAATCAAATCTTGATTTTATTGAAATTTTGTAGAATTTATTTCTTTATTATCAATAAAAAATAAAAAAATAAATATAAAGAAAATAAAATATTATGTATATCTATCTGTTATCATCTTTATATTTATCCTTTTATGATAATAATTATATATATATATATATATATTTGTTTATATGTAATTTTTTATATATAAATTATTCTATTTATTTTATTTTAAAAATTGAAATCAAAATTCATCAAAATTCACATAAATTTATGATATAAAATTTCATATAATTCATTGGTATATTATACTATAACTCATATATGAATTTAGTTTAGTGTAAAAAACTTGTTATTTATTTTTTCTTTAAATTATTGTTTAAACCTTATTAGTGATAAAACTATGATATTGAAGAGAAAAGTTTCACTCAATTTCATACATAACGCACAACATATCAAAAGGTTTAAAATCTAAAGTGAATTAAAAATCAATCAAGAAATTCATTCAAAAATTAATAAATGATTGAGTCGATTTTAGATATATATTGAATCGAATATATATATATATATATGTATGTATCAATTTTATTATATTCATTTTTTTACAAAAACTCTAATAAAAAATTATCAAATTTTACAAAATTCAGTCATATAGAATTTCACGTAATTTTATTAAATTTACTAAATTTTATGAAATTATATTAAAATTTTTTAAAAAATCATAAAAATTCGTAAGAATTAAAATTTTCATTGAATTTGACGACACACCCTTATATTAGATTCCTTCGAAGTTGCAACCTTCACAAGAAGAAAAAAAAAAAAGGGACAGTAAAAACATCAATTTAATCCGAATTGTGAAAACTTCGATTAAAATAAAACTATCTTGAAGCTTACTTGCTAAAATTTAATCTTGGTTCAAGTTTTGTTTTTGGTCCAATGTAAGGTGCTAGTTATTTATTTATCAAACACGATGTGAGCAATTGTCTCGTTTTGATAAATTATTTTTTTTAAGTTTTACTACACATAATTTTTGAGTAATTGAAGTTGCACGAATATTATCTGGTTTTTTTATTTCTCATCACCATTAAATGACATTAAATAATAATAAATAAAAAAACTATGTAAGTATCCGGGTTGAGTTAATTTTTTTTTTGTTGTCAAATACAAGATAATTAATAATGTATGAATGAACTCTTTATGCAAATAAGTTTAAAACGAATATATATATAATTCACGCAATTTATTTGTGATGGCCCAAGTTTCCATTTCAGAAATGGTTTATGTACTTCCTAAAAAAGGGGGGAAAAATGAAAAAGAAAAAGGAAATGGTACCAAAAGCTAATAATCCAAGGTGCCAAACTGCCATTACTGGCTAACAGAATCACGAAATTTCAGTTAACTGGCTCATATCATATGCCTCAACAACTGGCACCTGCCAGTCAGCAACGAATTTCTTTACTAGCCAGTCAAGAACCTTTTAACAGTGTAACGAGAACAAGAAGATCCCTTCTCGAAGCTCAATTTCATCTATAAAGATTCAAACTTGTCTAGAAAATTTCTCATCAAATCTGAATTCAAAGCTCGGTAATTTCTGTTTAGTGCTTCAATATTCGTTTTCCAGCGCGAGATTTCAGAAATTTAGCAAGAAATTGTACAAAAAAATGGCAACAAACACAGCCGAGGGAGAGATTTCGATACCGGTCAGAAGCAGCAGCGGCTCATCCTCTTCACCTATCCGGGCCAGGACGAGACCCGACGCTTTCTTGGTGGTTTGTAGATGTTTCAGCGTGATTACTGCGGCGGCTGGTATTCTTTGCATTGCTGTAAACGTTCTTGCAGCTGTTCGATCCTTCGTGAATGAATTGGATGTAAGTATGGATCAACGTGAACTCTTTGTATTATCTTTCCTGGATTTTGTCCATGCCCTTTATTTATTCATTTTTTGTCTTTTTTCCCCGTTTTGTCTATTGTCGTGTGTATATACAGAAATGGATTGTAATATTGTCGTTTGGCCTGGTTATTTTGTGTAGATATTTGATGGAATATTCCGGTGTTATGCGGTTTTGATTGCTATGGTTGTGGTGGTTGCTGAGACGGAATGGCAATTCATTTTCAAGTTCTGGAAGGTTCGTTTGATTACTTTTTTCAATAATTTGTGCTGAAATTGAATATCCTGGAAATGCTCAAAAACCTCATTTCGGTTTTTATGAATCTATTTGTTGGTGAAGGATATGGTAAATGTATGATTTATTGTATTGCTTTTTACATGTCAGATATTGCTAATACTGTATATAGTGGTGACTCCTAAACTACTTAATGTATTGTTTTTAATTTTATATTTTCATGCCTTGCCGAGGCCTATTAGAGTTTCATAGCTTTCGTTCATGTTAATCTATGGATCTAACGAATTCCATAAATGTTTGCAGGTTTTGGAGTATTGGGCAGGCAGGGGTATGCTGCAGATCTTGTATGTCTTTTCTCTGTGCTTCTAAGGCTTCTTTTACTGAAAATGAACCTCTATAAGATTTTTTCATTGCCATTCACAGTTTGGTTTTTATTGTTTTTTAATTCTCTATTACTTCTTCATTTTGGCTCTTTCTAATCTGTTGGATATTTGACTGTTGGTTCTGCTATAACTTTTGAAGTTCAGAGGAACTGTGAAAGATAAACTTTTTTTCTGTGTAGGGACAATGATCAGATAACGAACAGCCTCAGGAAATGTATTGTCATATAAGAGAAACAGACCTAAAGGCCTCACTTACTAACTTACTAATTCTGTTTAAAAACAAAAGACCGTACTGTCTCAAAATCAAAATCAATTCAAATAAGCTTTGAATAAAACTGAATCTGCCTTTTTGTTTCTCTCCTTTTTCTTTTTCTTTTTTTTTTGGGGGGCGGGGGTTTGGTACTAGTTCCAGTTTACACTATTAAATTGGAGAATGCGGTAGACATATGTCTGTGGACATCGTAAAATTCAAGAATTCTTTATCTCAAACTCTTATTACACTGAGGAAAGCATGATTAACTTAAATGCATTCTTAAAAGTTTGCTCTCAATTTTTCTTCTAAACTTTGTGCAAATATGACCATGCACACTTGGATCATATCTTACCTATACTTCATATAGGAAGAGTTTCATCCATATCCTACACCTGTACCCCAATTTTAAGGAAGTGATATAGGTACCAATGTAGAACACTTGGGGTAAACTTGTCCAAATTTAGGTTGTCATGCCAGCACTAAGATTCTGGGTCCTTCCTGGGTAATCCTGTTCTGTCGCCGACTGTTAAGTATTTGGCTAAAAGCATTTCTGGTATTTCTTGTCAACTAGTAAATACCAACCTCAAGCTCCAGTAACCCTTGAGCATTTAGGGAAGTTGCCGATGTTACATTTAACTTGTTCTGTTGACATATTTTATCTTTCCATCCTTGGGATGTTTTCCAGTGTTGCTGTCATGACAAAAGCTTATCCAGAGTCTGCTGGAGAAAAGAAAGAGCTTATACTCTTGCAGAATATTTCTAGCTACCTGCTTCTTGCCTGTGGTTTTGTCTATATTATATCAGTGAGTAATACAACCATCATATCTGATATCTGCTTCACTATTACTACGTATCTGGCTATGGATTTTTACACCTTTCTCCCTATCCATAAGAAGAAATGCGCAACTCCACAGAAAATAATCTAATTTTCATGCATTTGTTTCTACATTTATCATTATGTATATTTCATCTTAGCAGTGATAATAGTCTACTTTGATGACTATCCATTTCTACTTTGTTTTGGAGTAGGTAATTCATTGTATTCTTTATTGATTTTCAGGGTTTATTGTGCATTGGCTTTCTAAAACGTGCTCGCATGAAGAAAGAAGTTTCTAGGGACCAAGCTGTGAAAGATCTGCTGGTAATGTATCTTATTTAATAATTTTGATGCTGTTATGTTGTTCCATGTCTATTCAACATAAGCTCTGGAAATCATGAACTGATTTGAAGGATGTTCCAATTTATGGTTCCCAACTCCCCTGTAGGTTTTCGTGTGCATGCTTGTCACCGAGCTTTTTTTCCCTAACAATCTGCTTCAGCTTCCAAAAGAAAGCTCATCATATATGACTATATATTTTTTTAACTTTGGTAGAATAGGAGTTTGAAAGGCTGTATACTGAGAGTTGGAGATTGTCTTGTATTAACTCTTGACTTTCTTACTTTTTATAGGAAGAACTGAAGAGGGGTATTGGGTGGTTCTATGGACTACTTTTGCTTTGTTTCTGTATGAATAATATTTGATAAATGAGTGTGTTATTAATTGCTTCTAGTGCTTTCATCTTTATCAATTGGTGGTAAACAGTATTGAAAAATTGTTTGCTTGAATTTCTTTCTTAAACAATTTGATAACAAATATGTCACAACATCAGGAATTAGAAAAGCGTAGGGAAGAACTTGAAGCATTGCTGATTCAAGATAGGGGTTGAGAAGATGCAGCGTGGAGTTTGGAGACTGGCAGCCATTGATAATCCTCCCAGTCAACCAAGATTGGATAGGCGGAAAGATGAGATATATAAATGAATGGTCTTATTTTTAGTGGTAAGATTGTATGTTTGTACAGTTACCGCTGGTCCTAACTAACGTTGTTTTCCTCGTTAGACACAATTTGATTATCCTCTTCCCTTCCAGGCAGTTTTAAATTCACAGCCAAATTAGTTTAAGGAAAAAAAAAGAATGTATACTGGTTTTCACATTGATTTATTATTTGCCTGCTGAATGAAAATAGTGTTCTTTATGGTTTTGTATCCTGATGGTTCAAGATCACTGTATTCATTGAGAAAGTAACGAGCATTAACCATGAAGCAATGATTCCTTGCTGGTTTCACACGTTATTAATCAGATGGTTTTACAGTAAACCTGAAACGCAAACAGTGCTACCTTGACTTCTTATGGCAAGAGACAAGGAGAAGATCCCACTCACAGTTCTCTTTTTGCTTAAGAACTCAAGTTTATGGATTACTATTGAGAATGGCTTGGCAAACTTTTTAAATGTAATGTAAACTAATAACCTCAGGTATGGTGAAAATTGATGATTCAACCTCAGCTATCTCACAAAATCTAGGGCATGCTAAAGGAGAAAACTACTGGACCAGGATATGAAATATAAGTTGCTATCGAATGAGTCAATTAGAAGTTTCATTCATATTCAGATGCTAGTTCATCACAAAAGAAACATATTTGCCATCACTTCGATGCCTCTGACCAGAATTGTTAGAATAATGCTTTATGCCAGTACATATTGCAGTATGTGCTAAATGAAGATCAAAAGAATGTCACCCCATTCAGGATTAGCATGACATGTGGGATTTTCAAGCTTCTGAATGGCCATCAAAACAATTATTTCCTCTCTCTTTCTGTTGAGCTTGATGTCTGTGAAAACTTGAGCCATTTTTGCCTGTTTCTTTCCTTTGAAGCCAAATTTTCTGAATACTTTTTGAGACCTTCTCTCAAAGCTCCAAGATTTACCCCATTACGCACCAATACACAGGTAGCACCCATATTTGAGACCTGCAGGATATAAATTCGTGGTATATAACTAGATAGATGCATGGAATTAATAAAACAAAATATATAAACTCAGCAACAAAGCGATGTGAGACAAACCACCAATGAACATTGAGCATATAATCAATCAGACAGGCCCAACCAAAAGAGAAAACGATGTAAAGAAACAAGAATTACCGCTTCTATATTCCGATTTTCATCATCAAAGAAAAGCATTGAACTGTAGGGCACGCTGGTCTTCTGGTTTATCTTTTGAAAATGATCTGTTTTGTGAGTCCAACTGGAATATATTTCCTATAATATGACAAGTACCCAGTATTAGAGCGTCAAACAGTCAAAGAATCAGTCTTTTTAAAGATTGGTACAACTGTGGTATTACAAGAAGACTTAACAACAAACATTTATTAAATAGTTGATCAAGATCTTAAACACCCAACAATTCCTTGTTACAGCATTTTACAGATATTTGGACCCATGCACGACACATTTACTTTTGAAGTCCTCCATTTAATTTTGAATTTTATATCTCAGGAAGTCGAATCAGAAATGCTATTTTTTTCATGCATGAACATATAGGGCATAAACATGCCCAGATCAATTTCTCATTTTGATATTATAGTATAATACTATCTTCTGAAAGGAACAATTTTATGCCATTCAGGTCATTTTCCTAACTGACATAATTTCACAGGGCAACATTGAACTAGAAATTACTTAACTTTCAATGCATTTTCAAAAATTTGAGAAGTGAATTGAAAAAGTCTGATTGATCAAAGGAAAGTAGAATAAGGAATTCAAATTGGACAGGAGGGGTGAACAGATGAGGTTATAGAGGGTGATAAATATTAAAAAGTTGGCACCTCTACAAATCCTTGGTAATGAACTGGACAACAATTGAGAGGTTCTACACTTTGTATCATATATAAAAGATCACAACCACCCATTATGAGAATTGTATGAGGGATAATCAAATATCTTTTTGGGGTCAAAGCCCAGATGTAATTATGTATATGCATGCAAATAAAAAGCACAGGTTTTAAAAGCTGCCTTAGGCAATAATGCCCAGTTATATGCTCCTAACCTAATAGAGAGGTATAGAAACAATGAAACATAGGCTTTAATAAATTGTAACAGTCTTTTCATGCTCTTTTTGGGTAAAAGTTTATTTGATCTCCCAATAATTTATTTACTATCTGAAATAATTAAATCTCATTTTAGCAAGAGAAAGAAAATAAAGAAAACACCAAAAGATAGCTACAAGCTCACCTTTGCTACAAACATGGATTTAATCCCCAATTTATCAAGAAAAGTATTTGCGATATCAGCTGTCGGTGATCTCGAAGCAATAGCAATGTCAACACCTTTGTCCTTGAGTGCATATAATATGCCTTTGGCATGGGGATACAATGATGGCATTTCACGTTTGGAGCGACATTCACTGGAAAACAATAGAATATCCATTATGCTTCCAAGATTATTAATCCAAAGGAACATATTAATCAAGAAAAACAAGAATCTTGACATCATAATAAACAAAAAGACCAGCGATCAAAAAGTCTCATAATTTCTGGAAGAATGAGCATAAACAGCATACAATGCTCAAGGATCTCAGAACCACGTCTTATTGTACTATGGAACTATAGAAATGAGGCAGGTCATACACAAAGCCTTAAAAGTTATAAAACCCCTCTTTAGAGCCAAATTCTATACAATTGTCAATGTTAATTGGTCATGCAACACTTATGCACACACCCCGAACCCAGTATATGGGTCATCGGAACACCAAAAATTTAGAGGGGAAAAACATCATAGAATCATCAATAAAGAATTGCATGATTTCAAGATTAAACAAGATTTCTATAGAATGGCTAAAAAGATGATTACCAATAGAAAGGCCAAAGGGTATAATCAAGATCGAAGACAACAAGGCGAGGAATCACTTGGAACAATCCCATTATCTCCATGGCTTCATTCTTCACCTTCTCGTCTCCCATCTTCTCTGGCTAATCTATCTACACCACTCGGATCAGGTTTTTCCCCTATTTTAAACCTGCAGTTCGCAAATATAAAAATGGGAAAACCTTTTTATTTTCTTATTGAATGGCATTTTTTGCTTTGGAGTAGGTGAAAATATTTATAATTTATTTGTTTTTCCTTAAAATGGTAAGAAGTGTCAAAGTCTCACTTGCCCTGTTTTTTTTTTTTCCAAAGCTTTTCATTGTGGACTTGTGGCTTCCTTTGAATAAATTTCGATGATGTTGAATACGGGCACTCAATTTGACCGAGTAGTGTATCCGTTTTGGATGTTAGAAGTAATTTTATATAAAATAAAGAATTGTTTTTAAAATTTATATTGTACTTTTATTTATTATATTTAAAATATAAAATAATTTTTTTTCTTTCAAGGATTATTTATTTTATTTGTAAAAATAAAAAAAAATAAAGATAAAATAGTTAATAATGAATAAAATAATTATAAAAAGTAATAAAATATTTTTATATTTAAAAATAAGTAAATTTGCTATTATAAAAAGGGATTGAGAAAGTTTTTTTTTTCTTTTTAAAAAGAGTCAAAATAGACTCGCCGGCATAAACTGACTGCACCTGAATTAATCTCACGCATACATGGATGACAAGAATAGCTCAAAAAGTTTGGAAACAGTATTATAATTGCAAAATGGCCTCACAACTTTGTCCCATTTTCCGTTCAAATGGACATAGTCATAGTTTTCATGTCTTGATCTTCTTGGAATATGCCCATGTCTTTCTCTTCCAAACTTATCCAGGCCTCAATTCCATCGCCATCTCTGGTGTCCATGAGTACGGCAGAGTTTCCTGCAGGCAGCCTTGCAATGCTTACCCACACCGGCTTTCCCCAGCCGAAATCAGCTTCGTAGAATGGAAATCTGCACCAGCTGTTCAGTAAGATCACATTAATCCGTTGATCATCATTGTTGTATAATATGTCTATGACTTCTTTAAAGGGCTTGATCACCATCATGTGCCCATCTTCTCCTGAATTCAGAATTTTTGCGCAATCTGCAACTGTTTTTCTCAGTGTATTGCCTACAAGATTTACACAGCCTTCTAGTTCCAAAGTGTTAATTTCCTCTGCAGGGCATTGGGCTTTTGCAAATACGCAAAAGTTCCCACAAGAATGCCTTGGAAGAGGAGGAACTGTTTTGTCTCGGAAATTGACCGTTTGCAGTATAAGTGAGGCCCTTGAGTGCCCATTTTTTGCCTTATCTACTGCAAGAAGTGCTCTTAAAATTAGGCCAGAAACCAACTGCACCCTTGTTGGTGGATGCTTGCTTGTACCGTTGTCATCTCGCAGTTTCGCTCTAATACTTGATATTCCCTTGCCATGGAAGATGAATCTCCTCGTGACAATGCTATTAGGGCCATCAAGATTGTCTGCTATTGTCCTTGAAATTCCAAGCTCAAGCTTGGGTAATTTCCTACCAGGGAAGAATAAAGGTGAATTGAAAACAGGGGAAATTTGTCCCCTGTCCTCTCCTCCCAAAGTTGCATTAGCCCAAGCAGTAACAAATGTGCTAATTGTGGATGCATCAGCAATTCTATGAGAAATGCTCACACCAATTGCTATGCTACCACATCCAAAGGTGGTTACTTGTATGGACAGCATCGGATCCATAAATTCATCAGCAGCAGAAAATTCTGCAGGAAGAAGACTATTGAGATGCTCAGGTTTCATTCCAGGGCCAAGAATTTGAACTAGCTGACAATCAATGGATTCAGCATCGAAATATTCAACACCTTGATCATTGCAATCAACCAAGAGTTCCTCTTTTACATACCTTCCAGCAAGAGGGTAGAATTGGTTCAAAACCTGAGCTAGAGATTCTTCTAGCATCCCTTTGAAGTTTCTTCCCTTAGTAGCCTTGTAAAACAGGATCAGAGGCACATTCATTGTTGGAGACATCTCATCGGTGAAAGAGATATGGAATTTACGAAGATCATTCGGGGTTGGCCTACATGGTTTTATAAACTTCCTGGAAAGGATAGTAATCTTCATCTTGATACAAGTTAAGGGATCAGGCTGGCAAAATTGATGTTCAACACCAACTTCAAAATGTCAAATAAAGTTCTTGTGAAATCAGGATCTCGCTGATCTATAGAGGAAAAAAGTGAAATTTAAAAAGTATAGAACTACTGCCTGGAAACATAGTTTAGTATATGAAAGGCAAGAAATGTACTAGCTAGGATTTGAGAGAGGAGCCTCTTATCCTAATTGTGTTGGCTTTGGAAGAAGGATGATTTATTTATACTGAGCAAAGTATTACACTCACCCCTAAACTTTAAAGAAGTTTTATATTAGCCATTGATCTTTAAAATGGACAATTTTTTACTTTTCTTGCAAAATGTATAACTATTGACTCTTAGGTCTCTTAGAGGATTAAGCATGACATGATTTTTTCCTCATGAGTTGAACATGACAATTCAGAAGGGCATTTTCATCCTTCAAAAAAAAAATTAAAAGTCAAAATTAAATTGTTAAAAATTTAGAGATCTTGTAAATTTTTTACTTTCATCTTTTTCTTCAGCCTACTCCCCACCCCAACATTTTTTGTAAATCAATGTTTAAACCTACTTGAAAAATAAAGGAAATTTTATTGAAAACAAGAGGTGCCGGTACAAAGCAAATAGCATATGCATCATCATAGTATATACATCATTGCGAAGTTTTCAAATCTCCATATCTTTATGTACTTTTTTTTAAAAATGAAATTTAATTTTGACCTTCAAATTTTTTTAATGATGAAAATACCCTTCTAAATTGATATGTGAAACTCAAGAGAAAAAAAATCATATCATACCTAACCTCTTAATTGATGAAATGATCAATAGTTATACATTTTGTAACTTTATAGTCCAAAAGTGTCTATTTAAAGTTGGAAAGCTAATATCAAACTTCTTGAAAGTTTATTAACTACTTAGAAAACTTTGCTAGAAAAAACAAAAGGGCATCTTTGAGCCAAGACTTGTATTGATTCAAAATATTACTTACTAGCTTCCCTCCTATTTGATGAGGTAATATTCCTTTTTTTTTAGTCTTGAGAATCTTGTTTTATTTCTAGTAATTGACGATTTTAAATAACAATATAATATTTGCTTATATTAGCCAAAGGAGTTTGCCTTAGTATTTGGTTTGCTATCACATCACATCACATAAGCCACTTGCTTCACTACCAAGACTTGAGTTGAACTCTCACAAGGTGCAAACCTAGCTTATTTAAAACACAAGTTTTTTTTTTTTTTTTTTGAGACAATAATACACAAGTTTTTAAGTTTGAGACTTTGATACTATGACCTATCTTACCTTCTTTCTATTCTTTGTCTTTCTCCACTCTCTTTCTAAAAAAGTAATTTAAACTATATCAGCCCAATAATACTAAAGAGATCCATTATTTTATTAGTGAACATTATAAAATAATGCTTCATCTTAATGGTACTGATACTATCTAAGTTGTTCTATGGGAACAGCAGCTTTATCTCGCAGGTTCATCATAAGGTTCAAAACTGAGTCCCTCATCTGGCCATGTTTGGCCAAAGAGACGGACATGAGAGCCTTCCGTATGAGTGCAACGACAACAATCTTACTGGTATGCAAATGTTTTCAACAACAGACTTTGTGACTTTACATGGAGCCTTTGATGCTTTGAGACTAATGTTCCAAAAGCCTAACGTCCCATGGCTTTGTGACTTTACATGGAGCACTTTGATGCTTTGAGCTGTGTCTGGTCTGGGCTTTTTATTTTATTAACTATAACCATTTACGGTGAATCTTATCAATTTCCAAGTTTGCTTCCACTCTAGCAGCCAACTCTGCTCTTATCAATTAACCACTAGATGCAATTCATCAAAGCTATAAGATTTCTCTACATTTACTCTTTGGTTTTTAAAGACTGTGCATTGACATCAAGAAAAGCTTTTGTCACCATGGACTAAAGGATAAGGACTGGATTTCTATATACCTATATCCCCATTCAAAACCCCTAACATCAAGAACTATACAGCCCAAATCAAAACAATCTTGCTAATGTTTCTTTTCAGTAGTTACAAGTTGAAGACTTAAAGACCGTTCTTCCTGTGTCAATGGATCCAGATCATGTGCTTTGACATCAGTATTGAGAGGAGAATCAACCACTTGATCAGACATGGAGAGACATTTGGTTACATGGATAGGATGATTTCCATTGTCATTGACACCAGACTTCCCACTTTCATAAGAATCTTCAACAACTGATGAATAGAGTTCCTCGCTTGACACTGAAAGAGGTCCATTCTCTCCAGTCCTTTCTTCAGAAGTAGAAACCAATACTATTTCAGGCGCCAAATTTTCACCATCCTGAATCTCTAATGAAATAGAAAACTTGCGAACAACAGTTTCAGATGTCATCTCCATGTTCTCATACTCGTATCGCAGAGAAGGTGCAATGATTCTCCTATCTGAGAGCCTGCTAAGAGCCTTGTCCGCTAAAAGAGCTGTTTTCTTTCCCTTGGTTTCTTCTTCCTGTTTCAAAATTGGACCAATAAGAATTTTCAGATGCCACTCTTTTTTAAGATGCCAAATTTTTGCCTACAAGATGCCACTGTTTTTTAATTATTATTATTTAAAAAGGGACAATTACCGTGATCCCCCTTGATATTCTATCCAAATAATACCCTCCCCCTCCCCCCCCAATTTTCATATAAATTAGGGATCTTTCAGAAAAAGTCAAAAGTGTACCAGTAAAATAAATTACTCTAAATCCCTAACAAGTTAAAAGCAGAAAGGCTCCTGAAGCTTATCTCATCACCTTCAATCCCTTCTCATCATGCAAAAGTAAAAAGTAAAAACATTCATAACTAAGTATAAGATTAACAAATTATTGTACTTCACTAAAATTGGCATATATCGCATTACAATATAGATAAATAAAACCCTATATCAGTTAATGCAGAGAAAAATAAGGACGAAAGCATATACTGAATGGAAAATTTGTTCTAGCAAGTTAACTCAAGGATGTAAGGGTCAAAAAATCCCAACAATTCAAAGCATTGTGCTGCCTAGTTATATAGCCAACTAAAAAGTAGAAGAGATACCCTTAAGCACAGCAACAAAATCAATTACCTCCATTGGTGACAAGATACTACGTAACTGCTTAACTGGTTCCAGTTGCCTACAGTGTTCATAAGTTCCTTCTGTAACAGTGTCTCCTTGACCTAAAAAGTCCCTAGGAAGCAAATTGAATCCTCCAGAATATCGCATGCGCCTAATATTTGTTGCTTCTTGTAATGTTATTGGAGTGCTTTTATCAGCATTTGGAGTAGAGTAACTTCCCATGTCTCTTCCATCAAAAATTTGCTGAAGTTCTTTACCAGTACCCCCCTCCATTTCATTCTGTGGAAAATCATAATAATTGATAATTGGAGGATCTTTGTGAACATTATCATTGATAATTCTATAAAGTATGTTCTTGATGTAACTACGTCTGTCGGAAGCCTCAGCAGGTGGGAACCATTTCTTACTGAGCTGCAAAGATGGACATATGGTAATCTAGGATTAGAGAACCAACTTACAATTGTCAACATCTTTTTAAACATAACTACATAAGTTATCATTGCAACATGGCAAATAAAAAGAAGACAAAAGAATAAGTCAGGGGAACCAGGGTGAGGGGCACTGTCACAAGGTTAACCAAAGAACACTAGATGGCAGAGCTCAATAAGCCAATGCTGCCTGAAACCCAAATCCTTCAGACTTAGCAAACCTCATAAATTTATGATTTTATTCACTAGGATATGAAAACATCCTGATTTTCCATATTCACAATGTTACTAAATAACGACATCTTGATCATCTATTAATGATAACTTCGTCTTGATACAACGCATTCTAGTAACATGAGAAACCCAAGTATTGTGCTAGTGGGTCGTGGCAAAATATGCACAATAACTTGATGGTTGAAAACATTATATTTTATCATGAAGATGTTATTGAACCTGCCCACTTAAGTCGTTCAACATAAAGGACCCAAATACCTTGCTATTAATTGATCCTTAAACTTCATTCAAATTAGAATGAGGTTGATGTCTCCTATATTAACTATTATAAAGAAAACTTTGGAGTAGGAGATTTAAGCAATTAGCAACAGTAATAGAAGAGAGACAGTATCTAGAAGATCTTTGCATCATCAGAATGAAGAATTATTTGAGACATTATAAAGTCATATAAAGTAGAATTTCACTATGATGTTATCAGAAAATCACTGTTCCAGCCTACACTAAAATTCTTAATAATATCAAATTTCCTAAAAGAGCAAACTGCAAATCTGATTCTTTGATAAATCCTTATACTGCCCAAATGTCAACCAAGAAAATTCATACTTGGATAAGTTTAAACATTGATGGTTCATACCCATAGGTTAACACATTCGTCGTGTTAGTTAACTGAAGTAAAACCAAGAACTTATCAAAGCTTTAATCGTTTATCGCGTCAACTCCTTAAGACAATGAGATAATAAACCCTAAGAAACACCACTCCGGTTGTGTCACTTGAATACTTAATCATTAGCACATTAGGCATGCTTAGAAAGGAAGAAACAACTCACAAATTTAGAAGCTGCTGCAGGAGGGCTAAAGTTAATAGGAGCCTCTTCCAGAAAGCGCTCAACGAAATAAAGAAGGAAAAGGCCACAATCAAATGAATTTTCCTGCTGTGGTAACTGAACCAAAACAGAAAGCATTTTAACTAATACTCTAGTCTGATTACAAACAACATGAAAGAATAGAGAAGAAATGGAGGAGTGCATAATGGGACTATTTATTTCCACAGGGCATGTTAATTGTGGCAGAAGTCCAACTGCAGAGCAATCATCAACTTCCAGTATGTAAACATTCATATACATAAATGAGTAGACAGAAGTCCAACTGCTTATTTTAACTTCCAATCATCAGTATCTTTCTTATTTTATTAATCAGGATAAAGTAAAGCATTTGTCCATAAGAATCAACTTATTGTCTTAAAAAATTTAATTCACATGGAAGTAATTATAGAGAGAGAATTAAGAGTACCTCCAGAGATTTGAAGGGCAAGTTTAAAAACTTGTTGGAAACATCTTCCGACAGCTCATTGTGTCGCTCTTTCCATTCTTCCAGTAGGTAACTGTAATTTCATTCATAAAATGATACTTTTTTGTTCTCAATAGTAAGCCCAAAATTTTTGAAACCATAGCTACCCCCCCCCCCCCACCACATGCACACGTGTACAGAGAGAGATAGAAAACAGAATCAGGTAATAGTATAAAATACTGTTTGTTAATTTTAGATGACATAATACCATTCTTGTGTGCTAAATTATCACCTCATCTAAAAGTGTAAGCTACAAAAGAGGGATTTAGTTACACATTGAATTTTAACACCATAAAGAGAAATTGACCATATATTCATCAATGAGGGTTAATTCTTTGATAGAGAAATGCGTCAAATACCTATTTCTTTAAGTTCTAACAATCTTGATAAACCAATAGAATACTGCCTAAATTATCAGAATTTGTGAAGGAATACATGCTGGGCAACTTATAAGAGTTGAAACAATCTCAATGAATATAATCTGTGAAAGTAATTGGATAAAAATGATGACTCATTCAGCAATCCACCTTCTTGGCTTCTTTCCACTGGTATGGAATTCCAGAAGAAAAGGTAATAAATTAGGCATATTTACATATCTTGAGCAAAACAAATAAGTGTGTGTGTGTGTGAGAGAGAGAGAGAGCAAGCCTATTGGGCAACCAGCATTATCCAAATATGAGAAAGAAAAAGGCTTGGATTGAAAAGAGTTCTTCTTAGTTTAAAGTGGTCATAAAAAGCAAAAGATCGGAGTAATAGCATTAGAAACAGAACAGAGAAGGCTTTTCATTTCAATGTGTGGATACAATATGAGCGCTTGCAACAAAGCTTCTTCTGGCTTACCTTTGGAAAACAATCTTCAAGCCTCTGTGGCTTCCTTTAATGGAGTCCATGTGTAAAATGCAGGGATACTTCATTGGCTTCTCCATTTCTTTATCTGCAGCATAGGTTAAAAAATTGGACCTTGTAGTTAAACTAAAAACAAAAATACTCTCTCCGTCAAAAATTGGATATTCATATTTGAATTTTGCATAATAAATATCCTATTTCCTAAGATAAACATATTTTCCATCTTCCACAAGTAACCTTCCTAATTAAGGATATGAATTCCACTAACATATGGGCCCAAAACCAACTAATTTAATTGATAAGAGTAAGGTAGTCAATTTTCTTATGGTCAAATATTTGTGTCAAGTGAAAATAGGAGGTTCAATTTTGGACAGAAGAAGCATAAATCAAGATGGTCATGTAGCTAACCTTCATAATAAGCCACTTCCCCAGGATGACAGACAATGATCAAACTCCAATGTAAACTGTAATAAGGGAAAGGAATCCTTAACAGAGACATGTGGCGCGAATGCTATACAGACAGTTTGGTTACTGTTCTCTGACCTGAAGTTCACTGGAATAAATAAGTAATCTTTTTCAAAAAGATTTACTTTCCTTGTCCATTTACAAACATGTTGAAAAGCTGCTCTTCCATCAAAAGCTGTTGATGGATATTTGTCATCAGCCAGCTTCCTGAAGAAGAAACTGTTGAAAAACTGGAATCTTGCCTTTTTCTCTGGTTCTAGTTTTTGCTCAAGATATCTACCAATAACCAAATCCATAAGTTCTTCTTTGCTCGAATGGCTAAATAGAGGTTAAAGTCTTGAAAAGCATAATTCATCCTCTAATAGTACACATTGAAAGTCTAATCAAATTGATGAACATAGTCAGTCAATCAGATCAGCTTCAGTGTTACCAGGAAAAAAATGCATTTAAATGCAGAATTTGGATAAAAAATTTAACTGATTAAAACAAGAACCCAATCTAGAAACAACAAAAGGAGGGTTCAAGAAACATCTCATTGTTCAGAAACAGGCCACGAGACACAGAAAGCACTTCGCATTTACTGCTAAGGAAACTCTTTCTTCAAATCATTATTTTAATTCCGAAATTTAATCAGCATAAATGAGGAAACTTAATAAGGGTTCAGACAACGTAAAATAATCAGTTAATAATTTAGGAAAACTATGATACAATATGGTCTGATAATTGTTTCAATACAATCTGGAGACTATGTTGTATCATAGTTCTACCAATAGTCTTCCTTTGTTTAATCTTCTATTTTTTTCTGAAATGTATTTGTTTCAATCTGAAACAACCTTTCCACAAAACAAAAAATCAGCATCCACAGAAATGCAATATTTTTCCAAGATCATAAGAGCACTGCTTACAATGTTCAGCAATATTCTGAGCAACTAAGTAACTCAAAGATTTATTAAGCTAGATTGCACATTCAAGCAAATCAAAAACTGTATTACTATACCAAAGGTCGAAAAGGAAAAAATCAGCAAAACTTTCATTGGTACTCACTTAATATAAAAGTCAATTATAGTGTCATTTATGAACGTAGCAGGCTGCAATAGCTGAACGTCATTCATGCTAATTGAGACAGCATCAGGATCCCCTTGAGGATAGATAATGCCTTCAAAGGCTTTGCTGGAACTGCATTAGTTGAGATTTGAACAACAGAAGAACAAAGTGAAACCTTCAATCTAGTGATGAAAGGAGATCATCACTAACTGGGTAAAGACTCACACGACAAAAGAAAAGAGTAGGAACAGGATCTCACATCATCTTATTTTATTTTCACAAGGGACCATGTTCTAGAACTCAAAAATAAAAATGAAAGAGGCAACCATACAAAATTCTGAACTTTAAAATAATCATGGTAATGATTTCGAAAAATTTATTTAATCATGAGGCTTACAATGCTGCAACAATATAATTTCAAGGGAAGGTTCCAATAAATTGCATCATTCAACTCGAAAATTCCAAAAAAAAAAAAGTTCCAGTATTGCAAAAAACTTTAGTGTACCTGCCAACCAGAAACCTAGTAGTCAAAAGAAAATAATCTAGTTTCCCCACATATAGCTCAAGCACTACATTTCAAAATTTGGCAAAAAAAGAGAACACCTCTTTATATAGTACCATAGAATGCAAACCTTTTACAAGTCAAGAGTTCTTATCCATAGACAACAAAAGGAATAAAGAAAAACAGAGAACCAGAGATGGACAAAACAGAACCACCAGTCAGCAAACAACTCCATTTCATTATGAACAGAATAAAAGTAGCAACAGTTTCTCTACCTTACTAGGGGCGTACAAGGATCAGATATATTCTTAGTAAAGTTATTAACGACGGATTCATGTCATGGCATGTAGATCAATGAGAACAATTGATAACAGAATGGATGGCAGTAGTATCTTAGTCACCAAGAGTTAAATATCAACAGTGACCCAATGAACCATGATAATCAAATTGTAAATTTCTCTAAGCAAAGCCAAGAAGAATGCAAGCCAATTTCTCATCATACCATTATCACATTGGTCGAATTTGTTATTATCTAATGGTCAAGGGAAAACTTTGATAAAACATAGTCTCCAGAGTATTACGCAACTACAAAGGAAGACTACCACCAGTTATTCCAGTATTAAGGGATAGGAAACTCTTTGAATCATTAATAAAGCTTAGTTTTTCAGAAAAAGAAACCTTCAAGACACACCATAATCCAAAGCATAATGAACTTACTCTGTAACTGTATTCCAGGTGGCTTTGTATATAGTATCCAGAGATTCAATCGCTTCTTGTCTTTCAGACCAACGAGGGTCACAAATAGCAAAATTTAACTTTATAACTTCTGCATTCAGTTCAGAAAAGAGAGTTCAATATTAATAAAATAAACACAAGTACAAAACATAAGAAGTTCTAGAAATCTTAGTGGGATATTCCAAAGACTGAAAGAAGCAGATATAAACAGCAACAAGAATGTGAAGAGAAGAAACTGCCTCTGAATCTTATAGAAAATCAAGCATCATTTGCATAAGGTTCCAGGTAATATCCTACATTTCTCTCATTTAGTGGATCATATAGACATGACTAATACAAATTACACAATCAAATCATTAACTAATTATTTTAATAACTAAACTGGACTTTACTATTATATGGTAACATGAGAGTGCATAGTACCCATAAAGCCATACTATAATCAGCCTCTACTTTTTCCTTTTTCTCCTAAAACAAATCCTATCTATATTCAAGTTGAGCCACTAAAGTTTTGGAAGGTGTGCAGCAAGCTCTAAAGCACAAAACCCTTTTTTCCTTTTTCTGCCCCCTTTAGTCTCTTATTCCACTTCTTTTTCTTCCAACCTGCAGCTACCATTTATTGCTCTTGCCTCTGCCAGCATCAATGTCAAAACCTCAGCTAGGCACCAAAGCTACTGCTACCACTTCTCTGAACCTGCAACCAACATTTGTGCATGCCTTGTGCATACAATGAAACCCGCCATAGAGCATACACCAAAGACAGATAAGCTGCATGACTTTCTGTGCCCAATGTCACCCACAACCTCAAGAGCCATAGAAGATGCTTGCCCTCAAGGAGCATTAAACAGAGATGATAGAGGAACACTAAATCCCTTGTTCCAATGACACCTACAATCCAGTGTCCTTATTACACCAACAACCAAAAATCACTCTCCAATTTTTACATTCATAATTCCTATCTGCTGTTAATTATGCACGAGGATACTTTCCAAAGTACAGAAAAGTTCTACATAGAGGATATACAGAGGAGTGCTATAGCATTCATTTGAATTGTAAACAACGTATCACCTCCCTTCCTCAATTCTGACAGCTTCAAGGCATCATTATCGAGTCTAATCAATACTTTGGTAAAATTGTGTTCAGGTCTCAAAATTTATATTTGAAGAAATGACAAATACAAGCGCCCTTGATTCCCAAGGATGTATACAAATGCTTATAAACCCTCAAGGAAACAATTAGCCACTCAAAGGCCATCTAATAAATAATTTACCAAACTAAAGAGTTTGATAAAAATGGAAAACAAACTGTATGATGCCAAGATAAACCTGTGCAAAATTAAAGATTCAAAAAAATTTTAGACACAAAAAGGCTCATATATTAGATACAACTATTAAAGTAAATTTCCTTTTACTATTCCAACCACATCAATGTATCCACATATTACATACTTGCATCCGCAGGTGCTGGATTGACCCAATTAGTGTGATAACACCTATTTCATTTTCTGAAACTGCTTAAAATGTGCATGAGAGGTCCATCCTTTCGAAGAACAACGTAGTTCACTCTCAAGAATAGCAGTCACAGGAATATGAAAGAGAGGGGCAAAAATTAAACCTGAAACTTTGGCTAATTTATCATCCCCAGACTTCAGATAGAGTTCCACTCTAGCAGTTTCAACCTGCAAATAATTAAGCAATACCTTCGATTGATGATCACTGCAAACCAATCCTTATTTGCAACAGGAAACAAGGCAATAAAAAGATATCTACTATAACTCACCTCTTTGTACCAAGATGACTCAATCTTTACAATAGCAGAAACTGACCAATTAAAGATAAAAGAATTATCTGTCCCACCCACAGTTGATCCTTCTACCATGATGTATCTGTCAGAAAATGTCAACGTAGCATCTGTTGAGTACATTTCCCCAAATATAATGATATCGGGTTTCACGTTCACCACTACTTCCTACAAATCAAAACATTGAGAGGAAAAAAAAGGACAGGAAAAGGTTAGAAGTAGATAAACAGATCCTTTAATAAGAACATAAGGCCCAAAAGGAAACAAAAGATTTCTAAACCAAAAACACAATACAAAAAAGGAGAAAAAGGTATCCAGACCAATAAGGGGATCTGGTTCCCTTAATGCATCACTAACCACCCTAAATGTATTATATTACATCTAAACTCCTAAAATATCACTTTTTTTAATTAAAACTGGCTCAGCACACTACTTGCTGCATCAGATTCATTCCAGAAATTGGGTCAGCCTTCTCCATTTGAGATGCATGGAAAAATGCCTTGTTTATCAGGGATTATGAAAGAGGAGGGAAAAATGCACACCCTAATTATGATAAAGAGTTAATGGACAAGGTTTTCGTCGCCGCTGAATAAAGTAAAAGGCAAGAAAAGATAGGAAAGGATCTAACATGTTCAATTCAGATAAATTGAAGAAAAAGAATTAAAAAATTCCATACCCCCATCCCTTGCTAAATTTCATTGACTAGAAATCTATGTGGAAATGGGGTAAGAAAGCATTACACTTACTGCATCAAGTACACTGGAATCATGATCTGATGGTTTTTCTTCTACAGAAGCCAAAAAAGGTTAAATGACATATAATAATAATGTTTCACGAAAGAATAAGGTTATCCAGAGAATAATAACACAAATCAAAAGGAAAATAAACAGACCTTTGTTTCTGGCAAGATAAGGGGCAGAAATTGATGATCTCAATTCAATTCTGCAATCATCATCTGAATCTACACTAATAGACAAGAGATTTTTGTTTCCCAGATCATCATCAGAATCTACAGCAAGCGGTTGATTCTGCAAAAGTTGGATAAAACTTACTGAAGAACTACATCAGCAGGATTCTGATGCATACAATTAAAAGCGGAGGTAAATGGATACACTAACAAGTATTTGAGGATCAAAAATCTTTAAAAGTGCATCAAAAGAATTCCTTCGTCCAGGCTTTTTGCCTTTATGAAAGTAGGAACTTGCTCCAGGAGAACAATATTCAACAGGAGAATGAGATGATGCTTTAGGACTAGAGAAAATTGATGTATCAGTAGCATCTGATGCACAATTCATCTGTTCCACATTATCATTGCTGTCTTCGATATCTATAAGTTCATTTCTCGAGCAATTTTCATGAGTCTTGGCTCCTTCAGCGACTACAGAGAACACGTAAAAGAAAGTTTAGAATACATTACTCCTTTTGGTCCAAATTGAATATCTACATTTCTGTCTTTGATTGCCCCAAAATGAATGTTTACATTCCTAAGTAAAACACACTTTGAAGCTAATTCTTACCACTAGCCTCATTTCAAAAGGTAAATCTACTACTTCACATGAGTCCCATAATAAATAACGGTAAAGTGGTAAAAATGAAGATGATCACAACCCTGCCAAATTTGTGTACCAATTATAGGAGGTGATATCAAAATCTCAGGAAAAGAATAAAGCTTTCAGAGCAGGAGATCAAAACAAAAACTTTGACAAAATTCACTGGAAGATAGCATCAAAGACATATCATATCCACAGAAACTGTTAATCTAACATCTCATCGCATTCATGCACCACAACAGTCCTAACCAGCACTAGACATTACAAAAACCTTAGGATTCACCAAATAGATCACCCTACGAAAATTGTCATTAAAGCACGCGTTCAGAATATACTCGATGTATACAAATTGCAACAGAATTATACTAATTGGACAAAATTCTAGTTAAAGCTCTTCAAGTAACCCTCATTTTTCCTGTGCATTTCAAAAGCAATCGGAACCAGCCCAAAATAAATCCATAGTTCAAATAGTTAAACTTCCTGACTAATGCCTAAGTATTGAACAACCTAATTAAGGGCAAATCAACTGTTACTTCCTAATCAAATAAATTGAGGTTTAAAAATAAAAACATAAACGCCCTTTTTAGATTCTCTAATTAAGCAGGAAAATGAAGACAGGAAAACTATAATTTTTTTGTTGTTTTCCATTCTGAAGTAACGATGATCATAGCAACAATCTGTCCCAAAGTAATAAATTTTTAAAACATACGCTTAGATATCCCACGGTAACTTACACGAACGGAGGAAACTGTACTTGTCGAGAGGAGAACCAGAGAATTTAGTGCTTTTAGGTTTGTATTTATGTAGCAACTTCTTAGACTCCTTTTCGACTCGTTTATCATCGATGCCGAAGTCGTAAACCGATAACTTTTCGCTCTTCTCCTCCTTCCGGTTGTCACTGCGATAACTGCATCCACTTCTTTTGCTCGCCTTCACCATCGTCAATGATCGTCGGTGGAAACGACGGCAAACCGACGAGCGCCAATGCAACAAGGTTCAAAGTTCAAAGAGTTCAGTGAAACTAATGCCCAGAGCACTTGCCAAACGGCCAAACTGGAGACTTTTCATTTTCCATTTTATAGTAACGCAAATAATTTCTTTGCATCAGTGAATTGAGTGTTTTTGTTTTTATAAATAAAAAAAAAGATTTAAAAAGATTCAAACTCATAATCTTTTAACACTTAAATAGAAGTGAATTGAAATTTTGACCTGATTTTATCTCATTTTTTAAAATATATATATATAATATTCACTTATGAGTAAAAATATTATTAAAGATAACATTGGTGTATTTAATTACTAATATTTTTTTCTTCAAAAAAATTTATATTAGCACAAACCTTTTAATATGTATTAAAAATGTATTGTAGTAATTTTTTTATATAAAGAATCACATTTAATCAAGTTTAATACGTATTGTGATATTTACATATATTTTTTTAACCAAAGTAATTTATATATTTTATTTTATTGATAAAATTACTTTTATCAAGATAAAAAAAAACATTAAATTACTTTATGCTTTAACTATTTTCAATTATTTAAGCTAGTTTTGCAATTATTTTTTCTGAACTTTTTGGTAATGTAAGTATTTGAGTACATCTTTATAATCAATCTTATCACGTCATGCTTGGGAATTTCTGGCAATGATAGCACAGGTTAATGAAGTGCACATCTTTTCTCAAGGTGATAGTGGATTCATTGTTTACACGCATTTCTTCTTATGCACAGTCCATGATCAAGGTAGTTCGTGTCTTTTTCCTGTATTCAACTAAAGATTAGTACATTTGAAAGTATTGATTGATGAGGATAACTTGATATAAATGGCATGCCAATAGGTGTAAACTATTATTAGTTACTTTGTTATATATTAATTCTTTGGCATATTTTAAATTTAAAAAATGGCACGTGTCAATTTTTTATATATAGAGAAATAAAATATGATAGATGATCAAGTAATTAATACATTCGATAATTGTATTTATTATCCGTAACCTTTAGTGCACTATGATGACAAGTTTCCAAAGAAAATCAAAGAAAGCATATACAAGCAATAAAAGACATTCTTGAGGTTTGGAAAGAACAGTGATAATTTTGTACGGACTAGTGCACAAAACAGGTAGTGACATTTCTTGCAACATCTTTCTTCTATAGCCTAATGGAAGATTGTTGATTCTAAACTGGTTAAAATGCAATTCTATCAAATAACAGAAGCCAAAAGTCTTATCATGAAACATTGAACTAGGTCTTCAATTAGGATACGATCATGTATTGAAGAAATAAGACTTTGAAACTTAAGGTGCTAATGCTCATCCTTGATGATTCAGAATGCTAAAGCTTTATTTTATTCTTCAGAACTAGCAGCTGCAGCACTCAGGTCCACAGAGAGATCAAGAACCTATAGCGACCAACAAGAAACATTATCAATTTGCTGATACTTTAAGCTTCAAATCTATTCCTCTTATTAAAGGATCATTGGCTTGACTTTTTGTATGCACATAATTTAACAGGCTGTTTAATGATAAAACATTAATATCTCTGTGGATCATTCTGAATTTACCTTTCCAGTTATTTTGCTGTACATAGAAATTACATCCATTACTGTAGTTTCAAAGTGTGTAGTTGCATCATAACTCTGCAAGAATTCATCTGATCAGTGGTGACAAAATCAAGACTATATGCATTTTGTAGCAAACCATGTGACAGTGCAATAAATAAAAGGACAGTGCTTTCTGTAGCATTTCAAAACAACAAAGAAAGACATTTTAAATTGAAGCCAACTTCACATCGTCCATTTCATTTTCTGTTAGTTCAGCATGTGGAAAATATGATCATATAGATATTTGGAAAGCTTTTTGTACATGACATGCAACAACAGGTGATAGCAGGAGGTGTTTAAAGTTTTATGTTCTTGTTTGAGAATTAAATGTAGAAAAGTTTAATGTACAAATCTATACAAGAATGATAAGCAGTAAAACAGCATGGACTTACAGCAGATATAAAACAATTATCTGTATCAGGAGTGTTTCTTGGTTCATATCTGTCATAAGTTTCATATAGTATCTCATCAATAGGTCCAAGCAGGTCTACCCCGGGCTTCAATTCAGTCTTTGGATCATCTGTCTCAGCTTCTGATGTAACAAAAGCAATATATTTTCCTTTTGGAGCTACATTGTGAGCATATGAACAACAGAACAGATACCTGTGGAAACAAGTGTTTAGAACAATATGAGCTCAAATCTGTCAAAGTAAATATTATACATCTGCTCTAATATTTTTCTGCTTGGTATGCTATATCTAAGAAAAAAAAAGAAGGCTATTGAAAGGGAACGATCAATGGTAGAATAAGCCTCCTCTACTTCGAAACAGTTTGAAGTAGAGAGTAATCAGCTCTTCAAAGAAACAGATATTTGGCACAAGCTTGATTTAACATCTAGGAGAAATGGAATAATAAATAAATAAAAAGCTAATTTTCTTTTCCTCTTCCTCCCCCTTCATCCAACCGAACGGCTTTTTCCAGAGTAAGATGAAGAAATCGGGTTTCTTATGGAAATCATTTTATGCTACAGAAGATATGTAAATCGAAACAAAGCATTGAGAAGGTTACATATCCCACAACTGTAGAGAAAAAAATGGACTGCAAAACTAAGCAGATATATTCACATACATGTCTGATTTACGACCAAGCTGCTTCTGTGGCAAAATGACCTGGGCTGAGTGTGAATCATTGGTGTCAGGTATAGGATGGCTCATTATACAGATAGCACGAGCAACTTTTCCGACCTTCTGTACCTGCCAATTGCTTCATTTTCAGAAGTACTCAAGATATAAAACAAAATGAGAATTGTGAGAATATTTCTGGTAAAATTTGTAGATGTGGCTTCTGTTCCCACATTCAATTTCAAAGTGAAATGGAAAACAATATACAAATTACCAGTTCAAATTTAGGGGCTACCTTTTCAGGCAGATAAGATGGATCACAAACAACCTTCTTGCACTTAGCAGTTTCTCCTTCAGAAGTCACACCAACAGCTTTTCCATCTGCATCAAATTCTACCTACAATCCAAAAGCTTGATTATGTGTAAACAAGTTGTGAGAAGTTATAAATGTAACAAGGCCTTTTCTTGAGTTTTTCAAGCCAAAGTTAACCAGAGAAATCTATAGAGCATGATCTCTTCACAACCCAGATTAAGAAAAGGTACTTAAAACAAATATGAGATGTATCTACTATTAACCTTCTAGGAAGACTGTAAAATATTGGATCAACAAAATAAACCTTAGCATCACCTGAAGAAGAACTCTTGATGCCAAAATGTTTTAAAAGATTACCTGGCACTGCGGCTTATTAAGCATGTAAGTGCCACCATAAACTGCACTTAGACGTGCAAATGCCTGCAAAATTGGTTCATGCCCTCAGTGCTTCTGATACAAACTAAAATGGTTCTCAACTGTAAAAGTTAGAAAAAAGACCTGAGGAAGTTCTCCCAGCCCATACATGGGGTAGATGTAAGGAGATCCTGCTTGAAAGCGTGCTAAAGATTCCGCGTATAGCTTTGGGAAGAGGAAACAAATTGATTAGTAAATGAATCAGTCAGTTCATGTAACCTTTTATTCGTTTAATAAGACTCAACTTTAGAGTATCAACATGTTATATAAACTAGAGAGAGTGCAATTCACACCTTTACTCTCTTGACAAAATTCATGGCAGGCTGGTCCAAATAACTATCATCAGTATGTAGAGCCAAAGCATGACCAATAAAATCAATTGTATTATCTTCAAGTTCATATTTTCTGCATACAGCACAGAAAAATTGATAATTTGTCAGTTTACTCTGATTTAAATTACTAGTTGTTCACCAGGAATACATTTGGCTTAAACTCGGCCCCCTTCTTCATTATGAACCCTGACCATAAGTAGATTTGAAGCTACAGCATGTGTGCATGAATGCATATGTTATGTATGATATAAATGTGACATGGCAGAAATCTTGTGCTTTTCTTCCTCTAATATGAGATAGCATGAATGAGTAAACCATAAAATTTTACACCCCCAAAATGTGTCAATATGATGAGAAGAAAGCTAATCCTTCGACCCTGATGATAAAAGAAAAATAATTGAACTAGGAAAGAAAACATCAGAAAATTATAATCCTTTTGGAATGACAATCATTGCCTGTTTCAGGAAACTATTCGATAGAGTTATCCTATGGGATCATGTTATAGAAAGACCTATGAATTATGCAATGCAGAACCAACACTTCACATTAAGTAGCTGAGATTATCAAGTACAGGAGTTCTTTGAGAACTATGCCAAAGATGAATAAATCAAAGTGAGAGTCCCTAAGGTAGGCCTACAAGTTGATACAAAGAGCTAGTGGAGTGGAATGCAAGTGTTTGACAAAATGAACATGTAGATGTTTCATATCTTGCTAGCATGTTCAATTGAGTGGTAACTCTGAGGAGAAAAAAGTTTAAAAGATCGAACAATTACGAGATAAGTTCACTTGCTGTTATCCTGTTCAAATCCATGCCTTCATGTGTTTTTGGATCATTCTCCTCAAAGTCTTGGACAAAAATAAAGAACTTCCTGACACGACGCTTCTCAAAGAGTCCCAAGAGCGAAGACTTCAGTGCTTCCACATCAGTTGCTGGAACTTTATAAATCTAATCATAACAATATGTGATTGAAGTAAGAACCTTTTTCTTAAGCATGAAAAAAGTTATCAAGGAATATTAGCCTACCTTTCCTTTGTTGTACACAAAACTACCATCTACAGCCTTGAAATTTAGATACTTGGTAACACTTGTGTGGATGAGCACACGAACCAGAGCACCATTTGCCATCATGAACTACCAAAGGACAGAGGGACAACTTATATCGCACCCACATTCATAGTGTGGAAGAGGGCAATTTGATTAGAAACAAAAATGTTGATTGCCAAAAAGAATGGTGAAAACTAAATACCTTAGGGATCATATCAACATTGTACTCTCGGCTAGCACCCAGATTATCAGAAGGCTGGTCCTCCCCCCTAAAACGCTTCCAAAGCTATGGAAAAGGGGGGGGGGATATGATACATTACAAACTGATGAAAAAAACCAAAGACATCAAGAACTACTAATATAGATGAGATTACCTGGATCAAATTCAATGAACTAGACTCTCCTCCATAGTGGTCATTTTTGTCCATGTGTAATACCTGTTTAACAAGATAGCATAAGCAGCCCATTTTTAGACAAACCTGAATCATAATCTTGAAATGATTGTTAAATTAATCCATTCATGATCTGGAAGAAAATAGTTGAATCATCCTAATGCCCATTTTTCACCCAAAAATGGGATGCAAAATATGTACCTTGAGGCCATCTACAGAAAGAAGGCCGCTGAGGATGCATTCCTTGAGACCAGTACCAAGAACAATGACATCATATTCTTCATCCATTGTGAATTAATCTGATTGCTTGAGGATCAAAGAAAAAATCTGAAATTTGCAAAGTAAAAGAAATCAGGGACTGTGGAGTGGAGTGATCAAAAGAGAGGAAAATGGAGTGAAGTGATCGAAGAGCGCGCGGGAGCGCATACGAACGAGTCTTCAGCGAGAAACTTTCCACGTATGAATATCCTTTCTTTTTCAATTGTTTCATTTTCCATTTTTAGTTTTTCATTGGATCATTTACTAGTCAATTTAAATTTTTAGTCAAAGTACTCAAATATTCTTCTTTCAAATTAACATTACTAATGACATAAAAACAAAAATTACTTGGATAAATCATAAAAGAAATGAGAAAGACAAATAAGTACATATATAAGATTAAAATAAATTCAATAAATACTTGTTAATTTTTTTGTAAAATAAATTTTCCTTTTAAAAAAGCAAGCCGTATTAATAATATTATCTCATGTTATTACTTTTTTGGTCCTCATTAAAACTGTAAAATTTATTAGAATGTATGAAAAGAAATTATGATTTTTCTTTGATCTAGTTGTCTAATTTAATTTAGGTTTCTTCTAAACAAATTGTATGTTATATTCTATACATTTCTTAATTGCATATTAAAAACTAGTATGACATGTGTTCCCTTATATGTTTAATAAATTAGTTATTATCTTGGGAGTTATAATGCCCTCATACTCTTTGATGTATATTAATAATGGAATCTCTCTTTTGTTTTCCTTTAATTTTGACACTAATTCTCAAGGCAATTTACTTAAGTTAAGATATTAACAAATTAATGAACATTGAAATATAATTTTTTAATTTTTTGGAAAGAACTGTAATTTTTTTTTCTAAAGAAAAAATAATACACTATATTATGCAAATCTCAGGTTATGTTGAGAGAGAGAGAGACAGAGAGAGAAACAAATGGATGGCCTCTCAAGGGAGGACATGTGGCCACTAGGGTTTGGTTTGGGGATATAATAGGCATTCACTAATTTAATCATAAATAAAAACAATAAGAGAGACAAGCACTCAAATGAGAGAGAGAGAGAGTATACCCTCAATTGTCAATATCTAAAAGATGGAGGGTTTTATTTTACAAATTCTTTTGACAAGATAAAAGGAAACTAAAGGGTTTTTTATGTTTTTTTGCCTTTTTTCCTTTTTCTTTTTCTGACAAAGAACTTTCTTTCTTTTCTTTTTCCCTACTTTTGAGTAAATTAAGGTTGGTAAAGAACAACAACCTTAGAAAGGTTACTATGGTCAATAATAAAACTGAAGTCAGTGTTCCCATTTCCCAACCTTTGATTTCCTCTGTGTAGGTGGATGGATGTTCATGTGCAATACTATAATGGATGGCGGGGCCCTGACCCGGGCCAGCACCACAGGTACAGGTACCACCAAAAACGAAACGTCATTTTGCCTTTCCATTTCCGCATCACATCAATAATTCAAATATTTTCAGTTTCTTCACTCAATGTGAATATTCTAATAAGATCTCACTTCTTGAGATAAAATAGTAATTTACCGGAGAAAAAAGCATTCTTATTTTGAATATAAAATAAAATTATTTTAGATGAGATTTTTTATAAATTGTATAAATGACGTCTTTTTTTTTATTTTGATAAAAGTATTACATAAATGACTTAACTTGTATACTAAAGCTTTAATTCCGTTATTGTCCAAACATGTTAAGCATTATGACTTTTCAAAGTATGGTTACAATTCAAAAAGTCTTTTATCCTCAAATATTAATTTTTTTCTCAAATTATTTATATTTTTACTTTTCAAATCTCTATCCCGCTTAAATTTTAAATTCTTTTTCAACCCTACAACTATGATCCCATTAATTTAAATAAATAATACCTTTTAATTAGAATTGCACTCTCTCTCTCTCTCTCATCTTTATTTTTTACCCAAACACAAGAAATTCTTCTCATTTTCAAAGAAATAAGAATAAAAAACTCAAAAACACCATAAAACATAAAGAATGTGTTTGGATGAAGTATTTTCAAATTTCTAAGGTATTTAAAATGAATCAATTAAAAAAGACTACATTTTAAAACTCCATAATTTCAAAATTACTTGCGTGGAACTATAAAAAATTAAAAGTTATAAATTTGTGAAAAAAGAAAAATATACATTTTTGAAAATCTTATAAATATGATAATGAAAAATACCATTATCCAATTTCAGCAGTGAAATTGAAAAGAACAGCTATTTATATTGTTTTTGAGCTAGGAATTTGAGGGCTCTAAATACCCTAATTAAAAAGCCAATAATTTTGAAAATTTATTAATTAGATTATCCAAAGAAGGATTTTATTATATATATATTTCAAAAAGCTTTTGTTAAAAGAAGCTCAAAAAAGAAAAACAATAGCAAGCTCTCAGCTAATGATACATTCTAATACTACATACAAACAAGCCAATGTAATTAAATTAACTCTCTTTCTCTAAAAACTAGCACTAGCAAAAAGAAAGGAACAACTCATGGCCAGCCATTTAACAAATCAAAGCGGGATTAATTTGAGAATTGGAAGAATGGAGGCCATCTTATTGTTGAACTCCAAATCTTTGCATGTTTCAAACAGTGCACACGTAGCAGGACATATGTATATACTCTAGCTAGAAGCAACAAAGCCTCAACTTTGTTACTTGATTACTCTTCTTCAACAACAATCTCATCGTTTCTTGAATTCAATGTGCTCATGTTAAGCTGCCAAATCAAGTTCAACAAAACTTTTTAATAATCAATATGTCCGACAATATATATATATATAATATAAAGTATTACATATTTTCTCGAGAAGGGCTAACAGCAAACCAGAAGTATATATAGATTTATTTTTGTTCTTGAAAGTCAGTGCATATATAGATATATATACCTCAATTTAAGGAAAGTGTCGGATTCTTTGAGATCCTCAGGTTGAATGACTAGGGTACGAGGATTATTGACTGAATCTGATGAAATCCCTTGTTCCAGCAGATGTGTGTCCACGGGATCAGACATGTTTTCCACCTGCAATGAGGAATTGAAATTTCCCTTAGACTGAAAACCAAAGACTCTTTGAAGGAGTGCAAGAAAGGGAAAGATATGGGGTCTTAGGTCAAGTAACTTACTTTCCGTTTCAATATCGCATTTTCTTCCTTTAGTTGTGCTTCCTGCATATTTCCTTGCACACACTATAAGTAAGCAACTAGCAAAATTAAATCACACACACTATATATATATCCTAAAATGAAACTCCAAAGCCAATCGTTTAATTTAATATCCTAATATATTATCGCTCTTGTAACTAAATAAGATTACAAAACACGTTAAATATCTTATATTTAAAATATTCACAAAGTCTAGTAACTTCTATTTTATCTCATTCATAAAAAACTTTCACATGTCTTCTATCTTCTTTTATTTAGATGTGATTTGAAAGGGAGAATGAGACATAGGAGAGAGAATTGATTAGGAGGAAAAAAGATTATACTAACTACTCCTATGACTCAAACTTTTCACAACAGCATTATATGTTGTAAAGAGAAGGAAAAATAGGCATAATCAGTAAAGATAGGGTAGACCTTTTTCTTGAGAGCATTTATCTCTTTCGCATATTTGTCGCCCTGGAATCCGAAGAAGTAATTAAGTTAATGACATGGAGGATATCTTTAAAAACATACAAGGCAAAAAATAAGTATTTTTTATTTTAAATAAAAAAAAAAACACAAGAAACCTTTGATTTTGCAACACGATTTAGTCCTCCCTCGATCATTTTCTCCAGTTTCACTAACTCTTCCATGCCAAGCCCTTGCAACTCTTCCCCTTTAAGGTGCCTGACACAAATAATAATACCTTAATTATAAAAGATCCTACTAAAGTCAGAAATGTTAATCATAGCATGAATGTTCAATAATTTTATACCTCATTTCACGAGTTTTCTCCGCAAGTTCCTTGCTAAGCAATGCATGGTTGTGATTCTCACGCTGGAAAAGGAAAAACCATGCATGGGTGCAAAAACATTTACTATTAAATTGTACCCTTATTGAATCCAAGAAGTGTTGATCAGAATGAGTTCACTTTCATTTGATGAGTTAATCTCCTTCACTTTTTGATTATTTTTGCCACCATTAGTTATTTGATTCAATAATTGTGTTATCTTACTTCTGTCCAGAATTGAAATAAACATAGTTCACATCTAAGAAATTAATATAAAGAATCAAAATATTTCATTAACACAAACTCACCACTGACCATTTTAATAATAAAGATAATATGACTCTTCATAAATTTAGTTTTGAATCAAAAGGAAACATACAATTCTGAACAAAATTAGTATATGGATGCTTTTCCCAAACTTTTCTTAGCCCATATATAGTATGTTAAAAGGAAATGGACAAGAAGCAACAAACTCATATATGGCATAACTATAGCTGCTAGCTAACATCAGATTCTTAACAAGCACCGTATTTAGCATGATTTCTTCAACTTGATCGTTCCTTTGGTGATCATATGTAATTCACTTCACAAAAATGAATTCTTTAAATAAACAAATGGAGAAATGAGAATTTTAACGAGAAGTATCAATCTTAACACGATTCCTATCATCTATTTGTATATCTAAGTTTTGGCTGGAAAATTGAACAAAAGTTGATAATAGACACAGAAATTTCTAACGAGTGATTGGTCTGCAAGAAGTTAATCATAAAGCCATCTATTTCTTTCAAAAGAGAGGCAACAGATAGGAAATACAATTCCCCTCAACAATCAAACACTTCCTTTCACAAAGTAAATATGGACAGATTTGATTGATTTAGGTCGTTTAGTTAGGAAATAAAGAGGAGGGGAAGTAAATTTGGATGGGTTTTTCTCCCCCATCCATATCATGATGAGCTTTTCAGCCCCGGCTTCCAAAATAAGACAAATGGTTCATTGACTTCTATTCTTCTATTTATGTCAAACAAGATTATGGTTCCTTTTAGAAGAAGTAAGCATGCCTTTTCCTTTCCCTACCATGGAAGGAAACTAAGTTATATATAAGCAATTGAGCTACAAAAAGGTTGGACTGATATATTAATCATATTATATCCACTATATACTGAATATAACTAATCCCATCAGCTTTGGAACTTCACTTTTTCTTTTTTTTTTCTTTCACTTTTCTCTTCTAAAACTACGTTTTTTCTATGTCTTTAAAACAAGAAAGAGCTCAAATCTTTTAGCTCTAATTATCAGGATCTTGATAAAAAGGTAGCTTACATTAGGAAGAAGAGGTAGCTTCTCTTGCTTGTCATAATTTCTTGAGTAAAGACTGTGCCTCTCAATCACTTGCATCATGCTGTATACATTAGAACCAAAATTTTGCAATGAAATCATGGATTCATTTCAGCTAAAAAAATAATTGTAATAAGACAAGGCACAGTAAAGATAAGGAAATTTTATAACTATTAGGCATATCATATATGATACATGCAAATGTAGGCTTTGAAATCATTCCTCTTGTTCAAGATATCCCTTTAATCGACCAAATAATTACTAAATTAAAAGAATTGAAGACCTTTAATATATGATATGGGCATGGGATATATATATATATATATATATATATAAAGTTTTCATGAAATTAATTAACCCTTCAAATTGTTCCTAGGCTTTTTTATGTTAATTTCTATATATGATACATGTTGTTAGTTTCTTTAATTACTGGTTTCTAGTTACTTTAACTCTATAATCTAATCCTTTACATGCTTATTATTATACATAGAAATATTAACCAAATCTTTTTTCTAAAACAATAAATAAATTTAATCAATGTAGATACTCACACATAAAAAGAAAGATCAAGACAACACATATCAAAGAGCAACAGCTTTTGTTTCTATCTGTAGGTGGGACAAATAAAGTGATAAGTTTATTAATTAGATGAATAATTTTCTTATCAGCATAAGAAATAAGCGAGCTTGAGTTCTCCATAGATTGCTGGTCGTATTTAAGAATTCCATAGTTCTTGAGTTCCTATGGATAAAAGTCTGACTTGATAATAAAGTAAAGACAACAAAAAACCAGAAATGTGGTAGAAGCACATTCCATACATTAATTATATTGGAGTCCAAATTTGAAACACAAAAAATCGTGTGTCATGATTCATGAAAAGCCTTGAAATATACTTCAGCAAGTCTCATACCCACATTACAAATCTCATATAAGGAATGTACTAACTTCAACATTTCATGGATAGCATGCATGGTAAGAATAATCCTACTATAATGAATCATTTGTTTATATGAAACACTTCAGAAATTCTATCATCAAAACGCCTCCCTTGATTTGTTTTATTAACACATCAGAAATCTAATGTATTAAATTTGACCTTTTAATTAATTAATGTTCTTCATAATGCCAATTAAATTTTTTCCCCCTTATATACTGCACAAGATGAATCTTGTAGTATCTCATGAAAGTAAAGAAACACAAGTATCTGCTAAGCTGTTGGCTTAACAACTTTCATGAGTTTAAGGAGACAATGAAAAGGAAGTTACACAAGAAATCTAATTCATTCTAAATAAATTAATAGATTTTCAATCTAGAACATTTTTAATTATTTAACTTTTAAACCAATCAAAACATGCCTTGATTGTTTCACTCACTATTCACGTTCTTGATTGTTTATCTTCCTAGTGTTTGGCATGTTTTGTTTGATGATCTTACATACAGTCTAATTTCATGCAAAATATATGAAGAACTTAAAATTTCACTATGATTTTTTCCATATAAACACAATGACTTGTGGTTAAACTGAACTGATTTGAGAATATCAGTTATATATGTGTGTGTACTCGTGTTAATTCTCAGCTTTAGGTTAATTAGGTTAAGTGAATAAAACTTAGCGATGGATGTGGAGAACCAAATTAAGTACATGAAGCAGTGTCATAAGGCAGAAAAATTACCTTCATTTTACTTCACCTTCCAAAGTAACTATAAAACTTATATATATATAACACAAGATATTTTCAATGAATATGATATGTTAAAACAAAAATTATCTTCATCAGAAGACCTCTTTCCTGGTGACTTGTCCCCGGTTGATGTCCCCATCTTTGAGGAAAAACATTTTTGTGAATTTGATGTAAAAAAAATGCATTAGTATTAATTATTGAAAGAAATTTATGATCAGAATAGTTAAGTCTGGTACCTTAGTCATGCAGAAAGATTAATTGTCACAGCAAAGTTGTAACTTACACTTGTTTAATAACTCAATTAAGTGCTTAAAATTAATTAATAAAGCGCTTAATCAATTAAGCACTCTTAAATGCTTAAGTAATTCAATGTATTTGATAACAAATTCAGTATCTTTTAATTATTTAAGTCTAGACTTAACTGAAACAAAGTTACTTAGCATTGAACACTGGAATCTAAATACCTAATCACTCGTCCTTATAATATAGTTTTTCTCTTCTATTTAGATCAATTTGTTAAAAAAACATAACATAAAAACTATGTCATAAAATTATATAAAAATATATACTTTCAAAATTAAATATTCTCATAAACCTTATAGAAAAATAAAATCTAGATGGAGAAATATAAAACCTAATAGAAGTGTGTGTGTGTGTGTGTGTGTGTACTTGTATTTGATACGAAGACTATGGTAATTTTCAGGTCTCGAATAAGAGAAACTAAAATTTAGATGGAGAAATACCATGATAAAACTAGCATATGCAGAAGCTAGAGATATTTGTACCGAAACAATTTGTAATAAAATTGAGGAGATTGTTTTTCAGGAGTCCCTAGTTTCTCTTCTCATGACAATTATCCAAGAATTAAAGATTATATGGTGCATGCTAATTAATCTTTCCCCTCTCTCAGAAACACATTGAAAAACCGGGCCTTACCAACACTAAGTGACCTAAACGTTTCATAGCACTAATATCACACTTATCTATTGCTGAATCTAAGATCTGAAACAACAAAATTTGATCTTTCTTCAGCTCTCACTTGCAAATCAATTTGCAGTGCCTTGAAAAGGTGTCTATAATCTCATGAGAATATATATGTTCTCTCAAAATTGCTTTTTGAAGAAAACAAGGGCATAAAATGAGGTCATGTTCTATGTTTTGATGAGGGTGGAGAGAGCGAGCGAGCGAGCGAGAGAGAGAGAGAGAGAGAGAGAGAGAGAGAGAGATTTTTTACCTTGAGCTAGAATACTCAAAGAGTTTTCCAGTAGCAGAGAAGACTATGAGGGCTATTTCAGCATCACAAAGTGTGGATAGCTCCTGAGCTTTCTTGAAAAGCCCTCTTCTTCTCTTTGAAAAAGTCACTTGTCTTGCAGTCAAGTTATCAATCTTCTTGATCTGAATTCTTTGTCTCACCATTTTTCAGCTTGCTTCACCTGAATTAATTAGCCATAAACCATATATAGCCATATTAGTAGAAACTCCAAGAAAAAAAATCAAAATCAAAATGATGCCATTTTCCAGGGAGGGGGTGAGAGAGAAACAAAGTCTTGAAGGAAAGATGCGTTTTTAGACAATAAAAATGGAGAAAGCAAGTACCTAATTCTAGGGAAAAAATTATAAAGAAATCTTCAAGTAAAAAACAAAATCAGTAACCAAAAGCATCATTGCTAAACTCCACTCCCCATCCAACACAAGAATATATATAGCTAGTTTTCTAACGAAGTTTCGTACTATAACTAAGAGCAGCATTAGGAAAAGAACCTGAAGAAATGAGAGATGAAGCCACCACCACAACAACAACCCTGAAAGTGAGAAAAGGTAGATACAAGAATTGGACATAAACTCCAAATTTAGGAATGAAAAATAAGGTCAAGAAAAGGAAAACTGCTGAAGTGGGGGGACTGTAAGTCTGTAACAGAGATTAAGATTGGACAAGATTTCTTGAAATTCACCTTTCTGGGAGATTGGTTGTGGTGCTCAGGTCCTCAGGACAAACCACATCACACCACCATGTACAACTCCACCAATGAAGGAGGGAGAGAGAAAAGAGGGAAAAAAGGAATAGTGATAAGAAAAACTATTTTCCTTTTCTTTTTTTCTTGAATGAATCTGTAGCTGAGTATAAGTTATCTCCATAAACAGAGACTTGCTTGTGTTGTAAATTGTAATGCTTTTAGAAAGATTCTATTTATGGCCAAACATTTTGGAGGGTAGTTAAATCTGTCAAAATCATCCTCTTACTAAAATTAACTTACTCAAATGTTCCCAAAATGAATATACCGATAAATTATTTTTTAATATAGTGTGACAATAAATTATTTAGGTAAGAGGCTATTACATGTATACAAGATTATATATCATTTTTCAAAAAAATGCAGCAATATTCCATCCTTTAACAAAATTAATGTCCCTCTTAAATTTAATATCACTATTATTAGCATGATTATGTTTTAATAGAATGTGAATCCATTAAATTATAAAGATTGTTTGTTAAATTTAAGATGATAAATATTTTTAAAAAAAATATCTAAAATATAGAAATGTGAATATATTTATAACCGTCTAGAGGGAGGGAGCATGATATAAGTCTTTTGGGAAATATTTTTCCTTTTTTTTTTTTTTTAAAACAAGTTTGAGAGACGTTGCTCGATCTCTTTGACAATATGTCAATATCAATCACTTCTTTCATTATGACCCCTTTAATGGCACAAACCTCCTTTAGCACTGATGACCCAGCTGTTGAATATTCTTTAAACCTAAAGAGATTATTGGACTTCAAAAATCTACAAGTTAAATAACTAATTCACCCAAAATATTTATGTACCAACCTATCGTGATTACTTATACTTTGCAGGTTAGCTTATATATAATCATTATAAATTATAAATTTAAAGTGCATCATGTGTGTTGTTAGAGTTTAGGGCGAAATATTTAGATGAATATGTTGTTTTATCCATACATAAAAGGATAATTATGTTCATAGATAAAAGATATTATCTTCATCTAAAATTGAATATCTAAATTTAACTTTAATAAAAAAAAATATAACAATTGTGATCGTGTAGAATTTAAAATAATATTTTTGTTATTAATGTGATTAATAATTGAGATTATATAAATTAGTATAATGTAAATTTTAAAATTAAGAGAATTATTAGTAGAATCTTAGATGAAAATTTGTTTATATTTTAAAAAAAATTAGACATTTATAAACATATCATCTTAAATTAACTGAATTACAACAAAGGAAAATGATGTTTTTTAAATTAATGAATGTGAGTATGATGTTACGAATATTTGGAGAGGTCTATGATATTACTATGAGTTACATCTAAATTTGTTTTTTTAAAATTTTAAATAGTTGCATCTGAATTTCACAACAGCCAATTATTGCAAAATTTGTTCTCAGGTTTATGTTTTTCATTTGTAAAAAAAATATAATTTAATGCCTCTTCAGAGTTGCAAATAATTTCGACATATGATGATGGTTGTTTCTCAGGAAGAGTAACTTTTGCATTTCTATCTCAACATTAAAAGAGAACAATGATTATTCAGGGTATTAATTACCACATAGTACTCTTAACAAGCTACATATTACCAGT
Source organism: Apocynum venetum (assembly GCA_019593545.1). Taxonomy (NCBI): domain Eukaryota; kingdom Viridiplantae; phylum Streptophyta; class Magnoliopsida; order Gentianales; family Apocynaceae; genus Apocynum; species Apocynum venetum. The sequence goes on along the minus strand of SRSM01000141.1, from coordinate 2,938,234 downwards.
CCCCTGCTCGAGACAAATGCTTTATGTGCTTTTCTTTAATTTCAAGCAACATTGTTCTTAGAAATGTGCTTATTCTAATGAAAAAATATTCTATCTTGAAACATCTCAAAGATAATCATTTTGAATTTGAGGTAGTAAAATGATTCCGTTTTGTAAGTATCCATTTGTGTTTTTGGTGGAGCAGTACATAAAACATCAAATAAAAACAATAAGTTAAAAAGCCCTTTCCTATGCTATTGTTAAGACCATTTAGAAAGAATGTTGGAATTATTAGTTAATTATTTAAGGATTTGAAAGAAAGATTTGTTATTACACTTCTATGTAATTCAATAGTATAGTTTACTAAGTAACTATATATATAGTAATTTGATTTTTTTTTTCTTTTGTCGATAGCATATAATAAAGACAAAGGGACAATGGTCCCAACTTTTATAATCCGTAACTTTCACGTTAGATAAAGCGCACTATAATCTTTATTTCAAGTTATGTCTAATCAATAAAAATGTGATTTTAAATTAAAAAGTTTTTAACTAATTCACCACCACACAACAAAAAAAAATTGTCATCTGGCATTATTGTTTGAAGGGGATAGTAACTAATGCTCCTAAGTCCTATGTAAGTGGGAAAAAATAAAAATTGAAGAGATAAATAGTAAGGTGCAGTTGTACTACGTAGTAAGAATAGGATACGATGGGGGTGTGGGTGGGGGTGGGGGTGGGCATGGGGGGTGCCGTCCGTGCAGCTGCGAGCTTATGGCGCATCAGAACAGAGAAATGATGACTGTATTGTACCCTGGAAACCCCAGTCATGCTTCCCACTATATTGAATCCTCTGTAGATTTCAAAGTCCCCACTTGTGTACGGATTCTGGGATTTACCACAAAAAAAAGAAGAAAAAGTGTACGGATTCTGGGATGGATTCTCACGGATTTCAATGCCAACTGGATTAATGGGTTGGAATCTTATAATGTCAAGGGTTGTAATGGAAACAAATTCTATCTTCATTGATTTTCAAAACCAGTATTTTAATTTTTTATATAAGTTTACGCATTAGTTTCATTTAATTATGTAAATAATATTTTTTATCACATTTTAAATTAAATTTCAATTTCAAATAGTTTATTATTTATATTTTATAATATTATCAATTATGTGTGACTTGAAATGTATTAATTGACTTTCAATTCTTAATAAAAAAAATTAGTATTCAAATATAAATTCATTTTTTAAAAAAATAAATTTAAAAATCAATTCAAATATAAATTTTTGAACTTGTTCATTTATCATTTCATAGACTATTACTCCCTCACTTTGAAATTGAATATTTATATTTTAATTTTAGTTTGTTCATAATTTAGTATATGATTTCCTTAAATAAGCATATTTTTTATCTAAAGTTCCATTAATAACCTCATTAATTTAAGAAAATTTATATTTCAATAATTCATGGTATCCACTACTCACATTTTTAATTTATGAAATTTACATTACTTCATTAATTTTTAAACAAAATAAAAAATGGACATTAAATTCTTAACGAATAAAATATTTGCTTCAAGAAAAATTAAATTCATTTGTATATAACTAGTTTAATTTTACAAATTGAATATGAATTAGTTCGAGTTTGAATTTGACAAAAATATAATTTTTATAATATAAAATATTAACAAATATATATTATTTACATACAAGTTGTGTTTGTTTGAATATTAATTGATTTAAAATTTTCAATTGAATTGGAATCGACTTGAGCTATTAATGAATAGGGAAATTGGTTAATTTAACCCTTGAACTTTTTTCAATTGACAATTTTAGTCCATAATCTTTATTTTCAAACTTTTGAATGAGTATTCTTTTTAAATTCCACTAATTTTTTTTTGAGTTTCACTCGATCAACTTTTAATAAAGGGTATTTTTGAAAACTCACTATTTGCATTTTTCTTATTTTAGCCAAATTCACATGTTTAGTCTCTTATTTTTTTACGCTTGGTAATATGAGTCCTTGATTTTTTTTTTTAAATTAACGTCCCTTAATTTCTTCACTTTGGTGGACTAGGTCCATAAAAATATTTTATTAAATTCGATCAAGTTAATGGTTGTAGCCTTTTTTTCAAGTGTTCAAGAGCATTTTTTTTAAATCACTATTTTCACTCTCTTATTAAATAAAAGAACAATTTTTTTCCTTCTCTCAAGAAATGAAATCAAAATAATAAATGTCATGATTACTCATTTAGTGTGATTAGTAAAAATTTTAAATGAACTATCAATTATTATTATTATTGAAATGAAAAAAATTAAGAGAAATCAAAATAATAAATGTCATGATAACTCATATAACCATGTAACATCAATGAAAATAAAGTAATTAGCTATGATTATGATTAAGATTTTATTTTTATGAATTAGATGGGTTGAAATAATGTTTTATTAAAAATAATTTTGTTCACTCATTTTCAACTCTAAATAACTATTTTTTTTAGTATAGTTTCTAATCTTTTAGGGAAAGTTGTGAAATACTATAATAGAGAAAAAGATCTTTTAAATTTTTTAAAAATAAAAGCTTAAATAGTGATTTTTTTTTGTTTTTTTTAAAAATAACCCTTGAACACTTGGAAAAAATGTTACCTAGCATTAACTCGGTCAAATTTAATAAAAAAAACAATTAAGGACCTAATTCACCAAAAGAAAAAATATAAAGGACTTAAAAAATTTAAGAACCTATCTCACCGAGAGTAAAAGAATAAAGGACTAAACATGTCAAGTTGGTTAAAAAAATAATAATATAAATCGTGAATTCCCAAAAATACATTTAACCATCTTAACAAAAAAAGAATTAACATAATTACCTATCTCATCAAAATAAAAAAGATTAGTGATTCAAAATTTTGAAAATAAAGATTAGAAATTCAAGTTACCAATAAAGAAAGTTAAGGGATTAAATTTACCAATTTCCCTAATGAGCATGAATAAACTTTGTTTGAGAACTGTTTAATGTGTTAACAACTCTAAATGATATTGCAAAAGCTAAATTTTTCCTTCTGAGTTAAATTATTTCATGATACCTTTTCTAATAAAAAATAGTCGATCAAATTTTTAAAAAAAATTCTATAATGATTCACTTTATATCTATTCCATTACTTTTCAATTTAATAAGGATCTATTTTATCCTCTTATCATCCACATATACTTTTTACTTTAATATATTATCTCATGTGTGAAGCCAACTAATATCACATTTTTTAAGGATAATATCAAGTTAATTCTCTAACAAACTTTTTATTCAAAGGACATTCGCTTTGTAAAGGTACAAATTTTCACTTTAGAGATTATCCAAATACAACCTTACACTTTTACTTCTGAAATTATAATAAAAGAGCACCAAGAAATTTAGATTTAGACTTTAAACTTCATATTCAATGTTTTTACCATAATCATTTCAAAATTCATTATTTAGGCTCCAAATTTATCAATCATTCTCTTAATATCATGGAAATAATAATGTAGTATGCCTAAGTATATTATTCTTTTCAAAGAACATTAATTAAAGAAAGAAAAAAACTAGAACCTTCCTTAAAATGGTTACACTAAATTAAGGGTTTCTAAAGAGAAAATAGTATATTTATAATTCATGTTTACCTATTATTTTCTCTCCTAAATAAGAGTAAATGAAATTATTTATTTTCTTCCCTAAACTTCCAAACTAAATAAATCATATCTCTCTCGTCTTCTCTTCTCTTCTCTTCTTACTGATCTTTTAATGACCAAATTTATCAAAAGAACCCCCAAAACAAATAATAACATGTATTTTTTTTTCTTTATACGAGCAGACGCAGATGTATGCTCGTCGAACGACTTAACCTGATTTTATTTATATATAAAAAAAACAGTTAACCTGATTTTTTTTATAAAAAAAATTAGATTTAAGATAAATAGTTAGGTCAAGCTTAAGCTTAAATTTCGAGCCCAAATTTTTATAGAGTAGTTTTGCACTCGTTAGAACTCGACCCTTTGTGAGCTTAGCCTACGTATTAATATCTTTAATAATTAAAATAAAAATATGAAACACAAATAGAAATTTCTATATCAACCTTGTCATATAATAAAAACAAAATTTTTATAATATTTGTTTACAATAATTAATTTAATAATCTTTCATTTGCAATGATATTTTAACAAAAAAAAAGAAAATAATAAAGAAATAAACATTAAGCTCATATTTTAATTTTGGAAGAACTTGGGCTCAAGAAATTGAATTTTTATTTGGTGTGAACTCATTCTTTAAGTTGGATTCAGTTCATAGCAAAACTTATAAATCCATACTGGTGCCTTGCATGATATATTTTGGGCCTCTAGCCCATTGATTTTTATTTTTTATTTTTTATGGCTGATCTCTCTCTCTCTCTCTCTCTCTCTCTCTCTCTCTCTCTCTCTCTCTCTCTCTCTCTCTCTCTCTCTCTCTCTCTCTATATATATATATATATATATATATATATAGGGGTGGGGGATGGGGGAATCAGCACCCTATTAGTACCCTCGTTAATTGAAGAAACTTATATAGGAGAAATAGAGACGAATTTAAACATGAATAAAACTTAGAAGTGGCGTTTTATGAGGGAACGAGGTGACAAATTTTTAAAATATTAATCTTACTTTAATTAAATAAACTTTGAAGGATAGTATTAATTTGACAAGATAATAATTCAATAAGAAAGTATTGTTTTTAATTGTTAAAATGATATCATTTATAATTTATAAGTTACAGATTTTAATTATATTCAATACAATTATTGTGATTTTTAAAATAATAATAATAATAATTTTAAAAGTTAAAAGTCACAATTTATAAATAATAAATTCTAAAATCAGCTCAGTATCCAGTTATATGTTTTTTTTTTTCTTTCTATTTTTCCTCTATTGAGCGGGCGGATGTGTTGGAGTTTGGGGGGCGGGGTCGCTAGGGTCCTCGTTGGGAACTGGACTCCTTGGGACCCCTGCCCATGGACTGCGTGGAACGAGGTTTTAAATACTTGTCAGTGGTGATCAGTAGTAGTAGGACTAGTCTAGTGCACTAAAAACTAGAACAAACTTCAAAACAAAACTGAAGTCCAAGGAAGCACTTTTAATAGTCACATTTTCATTCTTAATCTTCACGTTTCTTTATTACGTGTTCCATTTCAATTTTATTCATTATAATTTTTTTAGTACTTAATTTTACTCTTTTATTCTTATTATTATTAATGAAGTCTTTAAATGAATTGTCTATAATTTATTAAATATTACATTTTTTGAGAAAAATTAATACTTATCCATTAACTATTAAATTATAACAACTTAAAAAAATAAGTAATCTAATTATAATTTTCAAAACTTATATAAATTATTTGATAAGTCCAAAATGAACTAATGAAATGGAATTGAGGGAGTAATTCCTTAGATAATTTAGTTTAATAGTGGATAATTTTAGCCTAAACTTTTGTCCTCTTGATTTTTCTTTGAGGACATTTTGATCCGTTATTTGTGTTAAATTTTGTATAATGATAAAGAATTAGTCTTGAAAATTATAGATTTTTAACAAAGTTCCTAATAATAGACTCACATCCATTTAGTCCCTTAAAATGCCAATTTCCTCAAACTAGACATTTATCTCTTTCTCATGTTACCCTTAAAAAAGAATAAGAAAAAAAAAGGCATACTTAAATCTCAATCTAGTCCTTGAAAATATGCAATTTTTGCAATTAAGTCTTTGCCTAATAACCTTATCTCAAATTAATAGTTTCAATGCCAAATTGAGCTAATTTTTGTATGAAAATAGAAAATATGCATAGTTAAAATTATAAATTGAATGTATACATTTATATTTTAATTTATTTATAATTGAATGTTCAATTTCATTAAATAAATATATTTTTAAGCAAAAGTTCTACTAATAATTCCTTAATTTAATTGATTTATATCCCATTAAATCATGATATCAATCATTTAACAAATTAATTTAAGTAATTTACATTCCACTAATTAATGAGTTATACAATATATTATATTAATATCAATAATAATTTGATAAATTAATTAAAAGTCAAAATGCGTTAATTTTTAAATTTCAACTTTTTAACCTAATATTAATGCTATGTTTTGGAATGTAATAATATAGTATCAATTTTACTCTTGAATTGTATAAATAAAAAGATAATAAAAAATATTCACTCCTCAGAAAAAAAATCAAATTTAAACGATAATATTACAAATATTTTCATTTTCAAAAGACAAATTTGATAGTATTTTCATTTTCAAAAGACGAATTTGATAGTTTATGCAAATCTAAGCTAATAATGCACTATGAAAATAAATAAAAAAACACTCGGCGTATACACTAACAGTATACAAATAAAAAATCAATATCAAAGACCCAAATAAAACCCAATTACCCAAAATCATATACGAATCGAAACGGATACCGTTGCTGATTGAATAAATGAAATTACATGAACACCCCGATACCCCAAACTCTAACATGGGTTTCTTAATTCTTATAGACGGCTGGAGGCCTGGAAAGGTGTCCGTTTTTGTCCACCCAAAAATTAAGCTTACCTTTATAGAGAGCTGGAAAGTTCTGAAAAATGAAAACAATTGGGAGTTTTTTTAATTAAATTTTTTTTTTTCATTTAGAGAAATGGAACTTCCATTTTTCACGAGCGGAAGCAGCAACAGCGCCACCACCCGAGCGGAGGCTTTACGGTGGTTAGCCATAGCCGAGAAGCTTTTGGCGGGTCGTGACCTTGTTGGGAGCAAATCATTTGCTAGTCGAGCCCGAGAATCCGACCCGACCCTGTTATATGCAGACCAAATAATTGCTGTCGCCGACACACTTCTAGCCGGAGATAAACGGATCAATAACCAGCATGATTGGTACTCGATTCTTCAGCTTGCGGGTCATCAGACTCATGACTCGGAACTCATAGCGAGTCAGTATCGGAAGCTTACTCTTCTGTTGAACCCTCAAAAGAACAAGCTTCCTTATGCCGATCATGCTTTTAATCTGGTGGTGAATGCCTGGTCAGTTCTCTCTAATACTTCAAGGAAAAGTTTGTATGATAATGAACTCATGTCCCACCTTGGGGTCAACTCGGTGAGTTCTGGATTTAACCCTATTGCTACTGGAGTGAGCAGAGAACATGTAAATTTCCAGCCTTTTGAAATAAATTTTCAAGTGATGCCTCAGCATCATCATCAGCAGCAAGGAATGGTTAGAGAACAAGCGAGTCATCCTTTACCGCAGCATGCGATGAGTAGAGAGCAAGTGCAACCGAGTCAGCAACTGCCCCAGCAGAATGTGGGTCGAGAACCGGTGAGTCAGCCGCTTTCTCAGCATAGTTTGAGTCGAGAACAAGTGAGGCAGCCAAAGCCAAAGCCGCAGCAACCACAGGCTCAGCCTCAGACTCAGACACCGCCGCAGGTTCAACAGCAGCTTCATCCCCAACCACAAACCCAGGCACAACCACAGCAAAGGAAGGATTACTGGATGGGTAGCAATATTACCCACAATTTTACTGGTAATTTTGAAAATTCTAATGCTAATAGTAATAATAATGATAGTGTATCTGGGAGCACTAATAATGTTACTGAAAATGTTGGGAATAGTGGCGTTAAAAGTGGTATCAGAGGGGATGAGAGGAGATTGGATGATGCATCACATGATGGGGACGTGAGTTTTTGGACAGCTTGCCCATATTGCTATTATATGTACGAGTATCCTTCTGTTTATGCTGAATGTGCCTTGAAGTGTCAAAATTGTAAGAAGGCATTTCAAGCAGTGGCTCTTCCTTCTCCACCACCCATCGTTGAAGGACAAGAAGCTTACTTTTGTTGTTGGGGGTTGATGCCACTAGGAGTTTCAATGGACATTTTGGAGAAAAATAAGGGTAGGGGTGGGAACTGGACTCCATTTTCACCCATGTTTACCTGCCCACAAGGGTTTGGGAAGAGTGGGGGTACAGGAAGTGCGAATAATTTTATGGGCTGGAATGCAAATATTGAGAATAACACAGTCCAGAGATCGAGGGGTGGCAGGAAGCACTCTACTCCAAGGGTATATGTTGATGATGATGACGTTTTTGTTGAAATCTCCGGCTCTAGTGAGGAGTCTGATGATGACTGGCAGAATCAAAGAAGCAGTCAAAAGAGGAAGAAGACAACAAAAGGTGGGAAAAGGAATGTGTCTGCTACGCCGACTAAAGCTTGCAGAAAATCTCAGATTGACAAGGGGAAGAATGTTAATGGGGTTGTCAGCGACAATGTGCAAGTGCTTCAAGTGGGTGCAGAAGTTCCCAGTGCAGCTGTTGCTGAGTCAAGCATGAAAGGGGCTGCAGTGAATGCAAGGAGGCAATCTGCTAGGGTGGCAAACTTTGGCAAGTTGGACCTGAATGTGGAATTCAGCAATGAGGCTGAGGAGCCTGTGGGTAGGGGGAACCAAGCAAATGGAGCAGCACGTGGGGAGGAGGATATCATTGAAGGGAGTGGCTTTTTTGAGGGTCTTGATGAATTCCTAAGCAGTCTTCCAATACTCAATGTTGTAGGTGACGATAAGGTTAAGGCTGCATAGTAATAAGTTTACGTGTTGTAGTTGTAACTTTTGTTTTCATGCCTGTATAACTGAATTATGTAGAGCAACTTGGGCTTTTCCCTTTGAAAATAGTTTTGCTCAAGTTCAACATAATGTAAATTCAGCTGCAGGATGTATTTCCCTGACATGTTTCGTAGCTTTAGAATTGGATTCTGGTTTTTAATGAAGTAAGGCTTTGTTTAACTAGGTTTTAGTACTTTTACCTTAATAGTACATTTCATGGATATGCAGGAGTTTCACTTTTAGTAGAGAACACCCGTGCATATTTATTCACAAGAATGGAGACCAAAATTTTTTTTTTTGTTTTCTTTAGGTCCCCTTGCCAATTATTAGTGTTCGATTCTGTAGAACTATGATGCACCGGATTCTGGACGATGCATTTTTTAAATCGATAACGTCACAGGGGAAACCCGTTAGCTTTTTGAGAGAAGAGAGGGAGGGAAGAAGACCTCGTTGAACTTTACAGCAGATTGTTGCCTGGATCTCTGTTTGAAGAGTTAATGCTGAACTTCACACAAAGACAGGTATTAGTCAGAAAATTTCTAGTTCTTTTTGGCCTCATTGTTTTGCTATTCTATTTTGAGCTCTTAAGTGATAACAGAAAGAACTCAATTTTTTTTGTTCTGTTCGATTGCCTTTTGCATACCAATCTTAGAATGTGAAACACTTCGTAAAAATCATCTTCCTTCCCTTTTGATCTTGTATGTGATAGTTATTCTGTGTTCTTCAATTGTGTGGTGTGCTAATTAATGCATCTGGTGTTTTATTTTGAATTTGATGGATGATTTCCCCCCCTCTCATTGCATAAAGAACAATGCATAGGAAAGCTTGTGCCTGTTGATTTCAGCAATCAATCACCAACGTGTCATGAGAAATGATACAGAGGCATCTTGGTTTCTCTCATTGTCTTGTACTTGTTGCCTCCTGCCTGTGCTTTTTGGTTTCCTGTTTATTATTTCAGCAGATAATAGGTGAAACAAACTTGCACCCGATTGACTCTTCATTATCATGGTATGCATGCCTTGTCCTTTTAGTATGGGGAATGTTATTTTTTGTTCTTTTAATGGTATGAACCTGGATTCGTTTTGGCTGTTTTGAGCTTTTTGATAAGTAGTCACTAGTCAGCATTTCTTTCACGGGCTTATGTGCAGTTCTTAGGGCATTAATGCCTCTTAAGAGGATAGAAGATCTTTTTGTGCCATATAAGAAATTAGTGAGCAACAATAACTATTGTTGCAGTCGATAATATCTTAGTGACAAGGTTTTTTAATCCATTTTTCTGCCTCTGATCCTTTCTGCAAGCAATATGTGAGTATGCTATCAAGGTTTTGTGCCTTTTTCTTTTATTTGTTGTTAATGATCTTCTTTCTTGCTTGAACTCTGTAATGTGTAAGTCCGTGTCACACATTTCAGTATGAGAATTCTCAAGATATGAAACAAACCTTAGTCTTTGATGGTTCTATCATTGCCTTGTCTATGATAATATTTCCAATTTGTCTCCTCTAGATCATCCTTTAAGATATTGATAAGGAAAAAGACAAATCCCTAGCTGCTCTCAAGGAGGCATCAATGATACCGGCAGGGTGTGCTTGTATCAGAGGAAGGCGTGTTAGAATGTAATCTTGAAGACTGTCTGGATGTGATCATGGGAGTTAAAAAAATGACGTTTGACATACTCTACCTGAGGATAAACCAAGGGACTGGAGCAAGACATTGGGAAGTTCATGACATTGAGGTAATTGGTAGTTTCACAGTAGTATGACTGTCAAAAATCTTGCTTTAATGGCTCTTAACTGAACAGGATCATGGTAAACAACCTAGTGCTCTGATGATGATGGGATTGGCATGTCCAGAAAGTGATTTTCTTCTTTCCTTCTTCTCCTTGAAGAAAAAATTGATCTGAATGCCATGTCAAATCATCTTAAGAAGGCTTTCATCAGGTAACAAATGATGGATATAATGGTGAACTGTGAATTGCATTTTGGTTTGCCTCTGTAGGTTCATCTGCCTTTAAATTCATTTGCACTCCACTCCATTACTCAACAACACAATCTATTGCTAGTAACAGCAGCTACTTGTGTGCCCTACTTCGTCTGTTCACAGTTGTCTTCCTACTCCTAAATTCTTTGTATGAGCACTGATCTTCTTTAGAAAACAAATTTTATTATCATTTTCAAAAGTTTCAATAATTAGATTCATAAGATGTACAAACTGTACTGGACATAAGGATGGTGGTTATTGCAGTTTCTCTGACAGTACTCTGGCTAGGTTTAGCCACTTTAGGTGGTCTAGAGCAGCTTTCTCCGCCACTGTCACCACCACCTGCACATCCCGTGAGGTGCGGCCGTCAATGGCTACTTCATAGAACAGTCACCGCCCACTGGGACCAAGTACTGGCATTATTTTATATACAAGGTTTCTTTTTCCTAGTAAAGGCCCTTTAGTGTTGTTGCCTTTTCCAATTCCATGTTTCTATCACGACCTCCCCATCAGCTTTGCCTTGAGTCATTTACATTTTAACTCTTTAAGTTTCAAGTTTTATCACTTAACTCTCAATTGCAAGAAAAGGTAGAACTCCCAAACGCTGGTGAAATATTCTTTTTAAAGAATTTAATTTTATCAACCTATGCCTATGTTTCAAATTTGAACACTTTGACACCATCCCTTTGTAGCCATTAGCTAAGGTGCAAAAAAATCTTTGGGCCATGAAACATGGCTTTTCACCACCACAAAATCATACGTAGATAATGGATTGCTTTGCTAAAATCAACAAAATTGGCTTCTAATTTGTTTGGCTAACTTCAAGGAAGAAAACCCATGTATTGAGCTTTGAAGATGAAGTTGCAAATTGCTTTTTTAAGCTTAATTATGTGGGCTAAAAGAATGAAAATAAAAAAGAGTAAAGAAAATATGCTTTGTTTAATCTTTATTTAAACAATATTTAGAGCTGAAAGTCAGAAAGTGGAACTCTCTTTTGCTCAAAGTGTGATGGAAATACAGAAAGAGAAGAAACATGGCTAACTGTTGGAAATAGTTTCCTTTGTCCTCTCCCTAATTCCCTCATTCCAAGTACAAAGTAAGTCTTCTAAAAAAAAGAGTACAAAGTAAGTCCAATTCACCTAACAATACCAGTCACATTAAAGGATACCAAAGGGTACATCACCATTTTTTGTACAAAAAGATAATGAAAAATGTGGTAGTAGGTTTGACTCAAGGCAATAGCCTAATGTTCTTTAGGCTAAATTAGTAAATTTCATACGTAGAGTCACTTTTAGGGGGAAAAAGAATTAAAAAGCAATGCAAGATTTGGGGAGAATATGTTTTTTTTTTTAGAGGAAGGGAGAATATGATATTTAAAGGGACAGAAAGAAGTAGAAATGTGTGAGATAAGAATTTTCCTTAATGAGTAAACATAGAAGAAAAAAAAAAACAAGATTACATTTCTAAATATAATTTTTTTCAGGGAAAATGAAAATTCATTAGGTATTCTTAGAAATTGCAAAAGGGGGCATAAGTTTTAAATAATATTTCTTTCTATTTCCTTGTATTAAATACCCAATTGTGAAGGAAATAATATTTTCATATAAAATAAAATAATCTTCTTTTAATCCATCTGTCCCATTAACATAGATTTGTTATTTTTATCCGTTATAAATTATAGTTAAATTTCTTTATTAAGGGTGCTATTTAATTATATAAAATACCTTTATTTAACACACCTTATTATTATAAAACTTATTTTTAAATTATTGGAATAATATATAGTAAGTTAAATATTTTATTTTTCAAAGATAATTGTACAATTTTTCATACACTTTAAATCAAATTTGTACACATTTTCACATAATTAAATTTAAATTTGACCAAATTTTAAATGCAATATGAAAGTGTAAAATAGAAAGAATAACAATTTCAACAACATTAAATATATATTTTTAATTTGTGTTAGAATATTTACTTACCTATTTTAGTGTGATGGAAAGAGTATTTTTCTCCAAAACCTACATACATAAAAGAATACATCATAAATATTCGAATATGTATATATATATATATATATATGTATATATTTTCCTTACCTTATTTAGTATTTCATCATTCCCAAATTGCATACTTACATTTAACTTAGTATAAAAATTTTAAAACACTTTAACCCAATAAAATTACATTACAATTATGATTATTAATTAAGTTAATAATGAATATCATTAATTAGTGAAATGTAAAAAAATATTTTAAAATATTAAATGAAAAAGTTATTTATTTATTAAAAATAAATAATTAATTCCGATTTAAGAGTAATATAGTAAGACTTTTAGCCCTAAAAAGAATATTGCTTGACAATTCCTTTTTTTCCCCCTTTGCTTAAAGACCTTCATAGACATATATCGAGAGTAATAATTTTCTCTTGTTCCTCTCTTCTTGTGAATTGGGATAGTCATAATTTTCTTCAGGGAAAAAAAAAGTTGTTCTGTATCGAGTTCCCCGAAGGTTTTTGTACCTAGTATCTCTTAATTCGGTTCTGCCATGAACCAACCCTCGTTATAGTACACACCACAAAGAAGGAAAAGAAAAAAGCATCAGTAAATTACTGCCATCATTACTATTTCTGTGAGCCACGAAGAAAAAAAGCCATGGAAAAAAGATACAACCCAGGTGGTAATAGAATAGAAAACATTGGTTTCTCCGTCTTTCTTGGAGGCAAACAAGTGTCCTTTGATCTCACCAAGAACTTGACATATATAATACTACTGCAAAAAGATTTGTCAGAAATATTTCTGTAACCTATATTCAGCGTAGAAAGTTCTCTTCTTTGTTGTACATCTTCCAATTTTCCTTCTGTAGCTACAAGCCTGCAACACTCAGAAAGATTTCTCTATGGCTCAGGCAGTCCTACAATCGTCTTCTTTAACTACCTTCTCCTCCTCAAATAGGGACCTCCGCGGAACTTCAGCTAAACCCACCTCTGTAATGTCTTTTTCTTTTGGGTTCTTCGGGTTTGTATTCTCTACGAGAGGTGCATAATTTACTCGTAATTGATGGGTTGCTTTACTTATTGAGCAGATCTTTGGAACCCAATTGAGAATCTCGGAAATTAAGCAGTCCAATTTCAGGATATCAAATTCCTCCCAGTAAGTCTGTCAAAGTTCTTGAATTTGTGGGAGAGAGCTCTGTTAATTTTCCGGGCTTTCTCCTGCTGATTATCCTTGTTAATTAGATTTACTAGCTACACGACTTTAATGCCTGTCGGATCAAATCCCTTCTCAATGATGAGAATGGATTGGTAATTTGGTAAGTTAAAATGTGGCTTCTAATGCACTGGTTATTGTTCCTTGATTTCGTCATGCTAATGCTGCTTAGTCATGATCTCTTGGGCCACATGCGACCTAGATCCATTTTCAATTTAGCATTTTGCACTTATTTGTTCTAGTACAAAGGAAATTCAAATTTCGATGAATAAATTTGGTATATTTTTTACTTCATTTTTTTTGCCTATATCATTCATAATCTTTGGCTTGTTTTCTTTAGGAATCAATAGTGATTTACCAAATAGAGCAAAAGCTGAGTTTCAAATTGAAATAAATTTAAGACTGCTTCTAAAATTATTCATTCTCGGCCCTGAAGTTCTTGATGCAGGTAATATGTAGGAAATCGACCACTGGCTTATTTCAAATTGAATCAATAGTAATTCCTTTTGGTCAATAGATAAGGAAAATTCAAATTCAAATAAAATTTGGGACTTTCTTTATTCATTCCCTTTTGGGCTCTGAAATTATCGATGGTTCAGGAAACATTCTGGATACTGATCTTTGGTTTGTTTCTCCTCTGCATTTTTCAAATCATGGTCTTTTCATCTGCAAATAATCACAGATTTGCATCTGAATTGGTTCTTATTGCTCCTTTTTAGAAGCTGTTCTTGAAGTTGAACTTGGCCTTGTGTATCTACACTCAACTTGTGTATCCCAAACTTCTAATGTTACTGTTCGATGATTGCTTTATTGGAGATTCATACCCTTTAAGATTAAAGACATGAATGCCTCATTCAACATTTTCTTCAAGAAATATGCATGCACCTATTTTAGTAATAGGCTATTGTGCTATGAGCTATAATTTGGATCGAAACTACTCAAAGAGTGTTTTTTTTTTGTGTCTGCAGGAGCGATTCAGATCTGAGATTGAAGGTGGAACCTCTGAGCCTGACTGAGGATATCATAAGTAACGAGCATAAATTGAAGGAAAATGAATGCGATCTTTTCAGTGAGATGAAACAACAATTTCTGAGTTTTAAGAAAAATAAATATTTGTAAGCAGCATATAAGTGACCTTAATGCAGTTTAGTAGCTTGAAATCACAGTTCCACTAATGTAAGAATTTCTTCTATTTCTTTGGAATAGGGAGAACCAAGAACATTTTCAGAAGCTTGCCAAGGGTCAAGCACCAAAGGTAGTTACTAAGGGCTGTTTTGAGGGAAGTTCTAGATCTTCTGGGTAGTTGAATAACTTGCTAACTAACACATTTGGCTTCAGTTTATGGTGGTTGCTTGTGCAGATTCACGAGTTTGTCCTTCGAAAATCCTTGGATTTGAACCAGGGGATGCCTTTGTGGTCCGTAACGTGGCAAATTTGGTTCCTCCATACCAGGTATTTCCCATACTTTCTTGAAATAATGTAATTAGTTTGGTGCTTGAACCAATATCTGGTAATGTCACAGAGCCATGACATGATCATAAATGCATTATAGAGTGAGGTTCAGTATTTTGATTCAATACCTATTTTGATGCAGAGTGGTCCTTCAGAAACAAATGCCGCGCTGGAGTTTGCTGTCAATTCTCTTGAAGTAAGTAATCGGATGATGTCTGTAGTTAATTCAATATTCTTTTTGTTTTCACTGGACTATTATTTCATTATTTCATACCTCAGCTGGGGGGTTTATTTTTTGATATCCCTTGGAAACTAGATTGAACATGCCTTGCTAAGTGGCTTCCCTTATTAGATGATGAGAAAGACACTTCTGCATAAAACAGGCTTCTATAATGCCGATATTATATGATAGAGGCAAAGAAACTTCCTAATCATTTCCTAACAACTGCTGAATATATTCATTTTTGGTTGTAGACATGTTCTCATAAGAAATGTTTGTATTCATGTGATATTTCAGTTTGGAAGTCACAATACTGAAATAAATACAAGAATTGCCTTTTCTTGGAAAAGATGTGGTGTTTCATATCTTCTAGAAAGCGGGAAGAACAGCTGATATGAGAAAGCGGGATTATCATTTTCTTTCTGTATGTGTTAATGTTCAAACTTCAATGTATACCTTGTCATGGTTCCTAGCCCTGAAGAACAGTTGTCTTGGTAACTGAGTGTGAGTAAATAAATACTTCATACACCAATTTTGATAGAACAAAAGAGTGAAGGAGATTATATAAATTTTTGCAGGTTGAAAATATACTTGTTGTTGGGCACAGCTGCTGTGGAGGCATTCGAGCCTTAATGAGCATGCATGATGACACAAGTCCTAGGTATGTTTATTACATCTCTCATTTAGTGCTTTGCAGTGAGTTCTTCCTGTGTCTAAAGAAACCCAAGTTTCTCATTCATCTTGTATTTCTTCTTCAGTAGCTTCATTACAAATTGGGTTGCTATTGGAACGCCTGCTAGGTTGAGCACTAAGGCCGCTGTTTCTAACCTCAAATTCGATCAGCAGTGCAGGCACTGTGAGAAGGTGCAACCTCTCAGAGTTGTTCACAGACTTGCACTATTTTAACCTGTCACTTCTTTCAAAGTTTGCTTGTTTTTCTGTTTCATCCAAGTGGTTAAATATTCTGGTAAAAACATGACATGAAAGCTATTTTGAAAAGGTCCATCTTATTGCATAGCTATCAACTAATTTCTGTGGTAACTTCCTTTGGGCTATTTGGATATATATTAGATCTTAAAACTTAAATGATGCCTGGTTTTCATTGTTCATTGCTCAATAAGAGGCATGATGCTATAGCAGAAGTGCACTTTGATTTAATATAGTGCAAGCTGCTTACAAAAAGCTCAAGTGTTCACCTTTCTCAATATAAACTTTCTATATCATGGCTGCTGATCTTGTGTTTCCGCTTGTTGTGTTAATGGTAAGAATGGTGGTGGTCTTTCAACACTGAAAAGTACTTACTCCCTATATTCTATGGATTTTCTTCTCACTAGACCCTAAAGCAATTGCTATGTCCTGCCTCCAGGAATCAATCAACCAGTCATTGTTGAATCTGCTCAGTTATCCCTGGATATATGAAAAGGCAAGGAAAGGGACGCTCTCTATTCATGGAGGTTACTATGATTTTGTCGAATGTTCATTCGAGAAATGGAGCCTTGATCCTGAGAGGAGCAGATCAAAGTTGGATGGTGGATATCCAATTAAAGACCGTGAATTCTGGTCCTGATATCAATCTCACTACTTGTGTGCATCCTGTTGTAATAATATGTAAAATCCCATAATAAAAAGGTATTGTACCCAATTTATCAATTCAAAGCATCTGAATTTGATGATTGTTAGTGTGGACTTTGCTTTAAATATGAAAATGATCAAAACAAATTTTTCTACTACTGCTATAAAAAATCTCTAGCAGCGTATCTATCATCTATCTGAAAGAAAAACTATTGCTGGTGGTGGAAATGCTTACCTTCATCACAATTGAGAACTCAGATATGCACACAGCTGGTTTTGAAGAAATTTGAATTAGGCTTTTAATAGGGGTTTTCCCCCCTTTTTCTTCTTAAAATGAGATACTTCATTTCATGTTTGATACTTCATTTGTGGAGGTGATGGGTATTAGGGGGGCAAATAGGTGGTTCTGTGGTTGATAGAGCCTGAGATAAATTTTTAAGAAATAGGCACTTATATTTTTTGCAAACAAACGAAAAATATTTTTTAAATTTTTATTTAAACAGTATACTGTTGACCTTCATTTTTGGAAGCAAAAACATTAATTAAATACTTAGAATCTAAAAATTGAATCATTTCTATTTCAATAAATAACATTATCAAATCATTTAGTCTTTTTTTCTAACATGGTAGATAGTAAATAAGTCTTGAACAACTTAACTTTGGAAGAACTTTTCTCAATTGATACCACTTTTATATGATTGGATATGCAATAAATGAATATAAAATTGTAACACATCAATTCAAAATTAGTTCATCAATTTAGGGAAAGAGATAAAAAATAACTTCAAAATGTGGTCGACACTTGGCGAGATTAAGTTGATCGTACAATAACAATGATGAGATTGAAAAATAATAATAAAAACTATTGTCTTTTTTTTTCTCCCATTTTACTATTCTTATTTTCAGAAGAAATGCAAATAAAATTCTAAAAAACTAACAGTATTTAGAAAAAATAATAGGCCCCTAAACTTCTGAGGCCTGAGGGGGTCGTCTCACCTGCCTCATGCAAGAACCGGCCTTGAAAGTTGAAGGCAAATAACCTGAATTTCTTCAAACCAGATTAACAGTTTCTGGTCGTAGTTCCAATACGTTTATTGGAGCAAAATTCGTCAGAGACTTTAATTCTTCAGGTAATAAGCAGCTTTGAAACCATACCGTGAAGGAAAACTCAGAAGTATAATTTCAAGAAAAGAAAGGGAAAATTTGCACTTCCCTGTTTCTTATGTATAACCATGATGGTATCAAACGGTTAAAACCTATCAATATTAAAGAGAATTGTTAATACAAATGGTCATAAAAAATGTTGATATTTAAATAATAATTGATATTTCACTAGCATACACGTTTAAATAATACTTGGTTCCCATTTAGAAGAGTGCATTTGCTAACTTATGCAAATCATTGGAGATAAGCAATACTCCCGGGCGTCCTATGCAAAGGTGAGATTCAACTACCAAGCTTTTTGTGGGTAGGTGAGTTGTCCACTAATGATCAATCCATAGAAAATTCCTTAGAGATGAATTTATAGGTTAATTACACCTATGAATTTTAAGGAAATTAGATGTAGGTGAACAAATATTTATCCTATCCAAATTTTTCCCAAGTCCACCAGACATTGTCAAAGTAATATTGTTGGAAGTTGAACTAATAATATTGGACCATCTTCTCACCAAACTCAGGTCAAGTGTTGTTCTAGTTTCCAAGTCACATTCCTATATAAACCACAGCCAAGAAATATCATGCATGCAAACACCAAAACATCAAAAGAAACAAGCTAAAAAACCACTTTGCAAAGAGCTATTTCCTGCTATATTTTCTCATCTCTTTAAAATGGCTTATTTCCCGCATCCATGCCTTCTCTTTTTGTTGCTCATCACTGCCTCATCTATTAGCAGCAACGTGATTCAAGCAGAGGGGCGCCACCTTCTCGAGAATCCTGAAGTTCCTACCTTGTCAAAGCCAGAGATTCCAACATTGCCAAAACCAGAGATTCCAAACTTACCAAAACCTGAGATTCCTCAATTAACTAAACCAGAGTTGCCAAACTTGCCAAAGCCTGAGATCCCAGAATTACCTAAGCCAGAGCTGCCAAACTTGCCAAAGCCAGAGATTCCAACATTGCCAAAACCAGAGATTCCAAACTTACCAAAACCTGAGATTCCTCAATTAACTAAACCA
Source organism: Apocynum venetum (assembly GCA_019593545.1). NCBI lineage: Eukaryota > Viridiplantae > Streptophyta > Magnoliopsida > Gentianales > Apocynaceae > Apocynum > Apocynum venetum. Next base: position 2,919,004 of record SRSM01000141.1, on the reverse strand, counting down.
GAGTTGCCAAACTTGCCAAAGCCTGAGATCCCAGAATTACCTAAGCCAGAGCTGCCAAACTTGCCAAAGCCAGAGATTCCAGCAGTGCCAAAACCTGAGCTGCCAAATTTGCCTAAGCCAGCAGTGCCTGAAAAACCAGAGCAGCCAAAGGTCCCTGAGCTGCCAAAGCCCACCGTGCCACCTTACAAAACCAACACCCCATAAATCTACAGCTGCCTATCTACATATTATGTATTGTTCATTTGAAATCAGCTACTTTCCATGTTTGTTCTATGATTGATGGTGTGAATCAGAGTCTCACACTTTTATGGTTTGGTTCATCAGTTGTTCCTGTTATTATGTAAAATTCATTGGGATCAGATTATGTACTTTATTCTATTAATAATTAAATATATATCTTTGTTCATTTGCAGTTAATTTTATTTTTCTTTTATGATGATTGCTTGCAACATTTTCAACATCCATTGAAGCTATATATCTATGTGTATGTGTGTGTATATATATATATATATATATATTATATTAATAAAACAATACAGAAAGCCTAGTAAAATGAGTCTAAACATTAGCAGCCTTCACTTGGCTTTCTGTGAATAAACAAGATTGAAATATGAACTGAGAATCTGACGTGATGATTTATTTTCACAACAAGGATTTTCAAAGCCAATGAATTGTGGGTAAGATTGATTTTAAAATTTTGATTGTGAGCATAAATTTCAGTAAAGAGAGGAAATGGATCAATTTTCCCTAATGATTGATGGTCAACTTATGTTTTGTTGTGGGATTATCAAATTAGGTTTGATCATGGCGATGCTTAGTACTATTACTACCATTAGTAGTCATTCATCTCTTGTTTCAAACTATTAGTTGATTTATAACTATCAATATATAATCATAATATCTTTTTCAATCTTATTCTCTATTTAATATTCCTTCTTTTCAAAGAAGGTGAAATAATTTATAATTATAAATGGAAGAGATAAAACTATATTAAAGAATATTTTAAATATAAGATGTTTTTTTCAATACATATGGAAAATGTTAAGATAATCTATAGTATTTGACACTGAACACGTGGTAAGTTACAAAATAGAAATAATATTTCACTAACGTATAAAAAAATATGATTAAATTTTATTCTCTCTAAATTATGCTAAAATAGTAATGAAAAAATTCATTATTAATCAATTTGTCTAATTTCAATTGTCCACTTTAGACTTGCACAAGAATTAATACAAATATTGAAAATGATAATTATACTACTTTCTAAATTGTCATAATTTAATACTTAGTACATAAGTATTAATCATTATAAAAAATATATTTTCTAATAAATTATAGACAACTCATTTAAAGCTTTCATTAATAACAAGGGTAAAAATGTCAAAATACGTAATAAATAAAATAAACAATTGAAATAAGAAATTTCAAAAAAAGAAACGTTAACTGCGAAGAAAATAAATTTTTTCTTATGTTTTAGGAGAATCTTCATTGTCGAAATTAATGCATGAATGCTTGCATCATTTCCAAAATTTGTAATTAATTCTTTGTAATCTTCACTACTACTAATAAATTTATCTTCTGATAGTGAACTCCGCCAATTACTGCATACATATTTCAATAAATTTGGGTCACTGTTTTCCTTCACAAAAAAAAAAAAAGTAAAAAAAATCTTCTTACATTTAAAAGCATCTACAGTTACATTATTCAAATAATTCATCCATGACATTAAATTTGAGATTTTATTAAAAGGAAAAATCCATTTTAATTGGCAAGAGAACCATGTGTAAAAATTTAAGTCAACTCATGTGTAAAAAGGATCAAAATGTCTGAAAAAATACATAATGAATAAAAAAGATGAGGGACCAATATGAACAAAATAGTAAATATAAGAGATTAAAATGACTATTTTGCCAAATAATATAATTCATCCAAGACATTTTTTTGGCAAAAGAAGAATAAAATTGGGTATTTGGCAATTGAGTAGGAAAACAGAAACCGATGATCATACAGTATGTGAGAGGTTGAACAAACCAGAAATAAATCTTCTAACCAGTCTACCCAATTTTGGCTTCCTATTCTCCAAATTCCTCATCTATAAAATCCAAATCCCAAATTGAAAGTTCTTGCAATTTGTATATCATCCCATCTTGATCTCTAATTTCTTATTCCTTAATTTGATCCCAAGAACAAGACATGGCAACAACCAAGAAAACTAGTCCATTATTTGTCCTTCCATTTCTTGTCATCACCTTGGCTTTGAACTCTAACACATCAAATATCCTTGCTGAAGCTCGCCAAATTCTTGAAATCACTGAACCTGTAGACATTCCGGACTCTGATTTGCCTAACGATGTTGAACCTCAGATTCCAACGTTGCCGGTGCCGGAACTACCTAATGTGAATTTGCCAGGGTTGCCATCTTTGCAAGTGCCTGAATTGCCAACAATAAATATTCCTACAATGGAAGTTCCTCAGTTGCCATCGTTGCCAACATTGCCTAACATCCCAAGTTTGCCTTCCCTTCCTAACTTCCCTTGATGAGATTAATATTCATCTGATCATCAACAATACTACTATCCCTTTATGATCAAATTGGTTTTTCTTTATAATTAATGGCTTAGTGCATTTTATCCACTGTCTTTGTGTTGAATAACTTTTATCCATGTTACTGCGAAGTGATGAATAATGTGTTTGTTGATGTAATTTTATTATTTTAAGATTGTAAAGCTACCTTTTTTATCAAACAAAATTCTTGTTATGGTTTGAGGTGAAAAAATTCCAGAATATGAAAAATTAGATAAAATTGTCAAGAACATATGTCGTCAAATTGATAGCAAATCTTAATAACTCCCTATGTTAATTGAATGTCCACTTTAGAATTTGATTAAAAATTAAAGAAAATCTTTTGACTTTAATTAATTTATTAAAATATCATTAATATTAATATAATGGATCGTGAAAGACATGAGTCAACGAGATGTAAATTTTTTAAATTAAAATTGTGAGTGATAGAGATTATGAGTTAGTGTGATTTAAATTTAAGAGGGTATTAATGAAATTTTGGATAAAAATATATTTATTTAAGGAAAATTGACATTTAATTCCAAACAGGTTGAGTATGTTTCATCAAGGACAACAAAAGAAAGGATTGATGCCTGATTATCAAGAAAAAAATAGGATTGAGGAGTGGTTATGATACCATTGCCAGTAACGCTTGTACATGAAAACTCTAAGCTGGTAGTATTAATTAAAGAAGATTGAGACTACATAACATGTTGTAACAATTATTAATTGTTTGGTCAGTTTCCAAATCTAACTCAATTTCAATATTGGAGAAGCTGCAAATTCTTTTGACTTTATACTAGCTTATGAAATTACAAATTTTCATCAAAATGCCTTTGCTCTTATTTGCCAAAGAGTCGAGAAATTTAAGGAGCAGAAAAAACTCACAATAATTGTAGGAGAGAAGAAGAAAGAGAATTTTTTTTTACAAACTTTATTAACTTAATTTTTTAAATCTAAATAATCTCAAGGCTTGGAGTTAATTTTTTATTTTAAATACACAATAATTGTAGAAAGTATGACTTGAATTCATAATATTTAATATCATAATTAAAATCTCTTTATCAATTAAAGTTTATTTATTTATCAGCTTAGAGTGTTAATAACACTTTTTTACAAAGTTGGTTGAAATTTTACTTCCAAGGAAAAAATAATTTAAACAATTAAAGATTAATAAAAGTATATATGAAAAAGTGTATATAAAATTTACTTCTTAACTAAACTAATCAACATTTATTAATATGTGTGAACAAAACTACTTGAATATCTTTATGAGACGAAGGGAGTATAACGTATTAATTGCATTAATCGATAGATAATTAATAATCTCTTTGAGGTAACAAACTAGTACATAGGTTGAAACGAGTAACTCATAATTGTGGACATTTTCAATAGCTAAAGTGCTAAAAAAAAGAAAAGCAAAACATGGAAAAAAATTTCTTCCATTTACCATTTACATTACAATTAATCAATGAAAAGTTGTTGGAACTTAAAGTACAAAAAGTTATTTTTTATTTTCACACGATTTGGTTCTTGATTCATACTTGATTTAAGCACAATTTTATCGACATTTTTGGGTTAAAGATCAAATCGTATGGAAATAAAAAAAATATTATGATCAATCTTACCAAAAAATTAAAAGATAAGGATCAAACATGCCAAAGAAAAAAAAAGGATCAAATTTAAAATAAAAAAAAAAAATATATATATATATATATATATATATATATAGAGGGACGAAAAAAGACCAAATAATAAAAGTTTGGATCAAATACACCAAAAATAAAAAGTTAGGGACCATTTTTATTTTTTACCAATACCTCCATTAGCTAAGGTGCTAAAAAAAAGAAGGAAAAGAAAAACATGAAAGAAAGGGGAAAAATCCATTTACCATTTATGTAATACAGTTAATCATTAAAAAAAAAATGCAGTTAATCAATTAAAAGTTGTTGGAACTAAAAGGATAAAAAATGCTTTGGTAATCAAGAAGTGGGATGAAGTCACCATCTTGTGCATACAAGTCCTTGTTCACGTGCTCGGGCTCGGCCGGGGACAACGGTCCACGGCGGAGACCGCTGCTTTTCTTGAAATTCAACTGCCAGCATAGTGGGGAGTTCCATTGGTCTAAGGCAGGGATATTCCATTTAAGACATTCATGCCGTTATTTGACTTTCCATCGGTCATGTCACAAACACTGAATTGGGAACTTGTTAAATACGATTGCACTCTCTTTTTTATAAGAGTTTTTTACATAATTTTATACAAATTAAAAATTTATTTCACTTTTTATTATATTTGTAATAAAAAAATATTTATTTTCTCTATCCCAATAATATATTTATTGTACATATAGTGTACTACTAGCTTACAGGTCTGGTGGCCATAAATCAACTAATAGAATTAAAATGGAATGGTACGCAGCTTTTGCCTAATTGGTGCCGGCGAACAAAAAAAAAAGCCGTACCATGGCTGGGACAGTAGGAATGGACGTACGACATAACTGGCCTAGCTGCAAAACTTTTTAGACTCTCGATGCCTTTTGCTATCTCTCTGTTCATTTAGTACTTCCCATTTCTCAACCAAAATAGACGGCCTTTATGGCAAGAATATGAAGATGAAGATGATTCTGCTTTATAGCTTTTCATGTCTATGCTGTCCCAACTGTCCCCCAAGTTCACAAGACTCTTCATTATAGCTGGATCTGAAAAGTAGAGAACTGTAAATATTATATTTTCTATTCTTTTCTTTCCTTTCCTTTCTTCTCATTTATTTTATTCAATCTAACATCGGTATAACTATCATTAACAATTTATCACAATATAAATAATCTCATTTATTTTTATCAATCTAATATTGTTATAACGTTAATTAACAACTTATCATAATATAAAGTATATTTAATATTTTATCACTTTCATATCCAAGAGTCCATATAAAAATTTAGTTTTGTTTTCATTTAATAAAAATTTTACATTATTTCTCTTATTTACCCTTAATATTAATGTAAAATAATATTGTGTAATAAATGTTTTTTTGCTTTCTTGAAATTATGAGAAGATAGGATAATTGAGATATTAATTAATAACACATTAGTAATTTTCAATACTTTTTAATTTGTGTGAAAAATCTTAAGATGAGAATTGGTATGAAATGGAGGGAGTATATGATATGCATATTGCAATTTGAAGTTGTCAACTTTCTTGCCCCACTCCCTTCAATTAGCCAATGAGTCCTTGTTGTGGTTCATCCGAAATTAATGTCCCGCTAGAAAGTCTATATAAGCAGGGCATAAGGCACAAGGGTCCTTCACATCATCAAGAGAAGAAGTAACAAGCAAATAACTATCCAATACACGCTCAATTGTGACAATTGAGTATGGCTTCTTCTTGCAAGTTCATGTTGATGATCTTTCTCGTTGCTTTATGGTTTTCCGGCAACGGTGCTGAGGCAGCCACTCGCCGTCTTCTGGCACCATCCTTTCCTACTGATTTCCCTATACCATCAGTTCCTGGCACTCCAACTCTCCCAAACTTTCCAAACTTTCCAAACTTTCCCCTGTTTCCACCACCCGCAACATTTCCTACCACCCCCTCCCTCCCTGGAAATCCAATTGTTCCATACTTCCCGTTCCCGGTCGTTCCCCCTCCGGCAACTACCAATCCTTAATCTGCTTTCGATGTATTATTATGTCATCAATGCAGTACCAGTCCCTTATCTATTGCTATGATCCAGAGTTCCAGAATAATGCAGACTACTATTATCTACATCCTTGAAAGGCCTGTCATAATATATAGCAGTAATCTATGTACACCATTTTCCTTTTTTTTTTCTTTTCTTTTCTAGTTTGATAGAATCTACGTGAACTTTTGAGAAGCATATTCTATGTATTAAAGCTCTCTGGCTCTTGTATGATTTTCAAATTATCACTTACTATCATAAATAATTCAGAGAGTTTGTGATGATTGCTTTTGATCGTATTCATGAATATCTCAGGTGGCATATAAACCTTGGAAGGGTTAAATTAATCTTTGACCATTTCAATCTGTAGACGAATTCATTTACAAATATGAATGTTTCAAAAACTACTCATATTTTCTTTACACATGAACCATAAAATTATTGCGATGAATTATTCATTTTTGAGAGTAAAAAAAAAAGGTATAATATTGATATAATTATGATTACATGATGAATTTTAAGTTTTGTTGATTCAATTTAATTATAAAAAGAAAAAAAAAACAGTTGCTTGACAAACCACACAAGTACCCCTAAATTTTTTTCTTGTCTTCCTTTGTTTGGATAATTGCAAAGTTTTTACTTTATCTTTAGTAGGTTTTTAAAAAAATAAAAAAGGAAGTTTTCATACTCTTCATGAGAAATCCATAGCATCTAAAAAAATGACAAAAGTTCGCATCAGGTTTAAAAAAAATAAAATAAAGTTCTCATACGATTAATGAGAATTCGATGGCATTTTAATTTTATATTTTTACATAAAACATCAATTCAAGTTAAAAAAAAAAAAGTTCTCAAACACTTGATGAGAACTCAATGATTGTCCACTCTAAGAACCTGCTACTTGCTTTGTCTGATAAATAAGCTGTTCACTTTCCCTCAGTTTCTTCTTCAAAATAGGAATTTTCAAAAGTGCAGTTCTATACATATATTAGCAAACAATACACCAGATTGATTATAAACGTATATGGATGAAATTTTTACTGAGGGTTGGTGTTGTGTGTAGGGCTCATATATCTCTTTCCAACTTAAGCTATCTCCTGATTCTTGGAAGTTACACAGCCAGTATACATGTGAAATGCAAGACATGGATAACAATTATGCAGCTGTTATCAGTCCAGCAAGGAACTTGTGCAAGACTTGTGCATATTCAGGTATGAGGAGCACCATTTTTAATATTGTTGTGGTGGGACAATGAAAACTACCTCAGAATCCAACTTACGATAGCACCAATACAGGACATACATTTGAGAGAATTCAAGATCACATGGGAAACTCAAATTTAGTTTTTGCCTAAAAGATTCCACCCTAGTTTTTTTTATAAAAAAGAAAAGAAAAGAAAAAAAGACAATTACCATGATCCCCCTTTGTCCATTCTATCCAAATAATATCAATCTCACATATAAATTAGGGATTTTCAGAAAAAAAGTCTAAAGTGTACCAGCAAACTAAATTATGCTAAATCCTTGACAAGTTAAGAGCAGGCAACTTAGCTCCTAAACACCTTCAACTTCAATCCTTTGTCACCATCCATGCAAAAGTGAAAAAGTTCATAACTAAGTATAAGATTAACAAATTATTGTAATTCACAAAAATTGGCATATATTGCATCTCAATATAGAAAAATACCCCTTAATTAGTTAACTAGGAAACATATTTAAGAAATAGTTACAACTACTTATTTCGCTCTTATAATTTAAAATTTTATTTATAAATTATAATTTTATAATTACAAAGAGAAAAAAATAATTCATTTATAATTTTATTTGCATAGAAACATTCACAGTAATTATTGTGCATTAATTACTCTAAAAAAAATTATTGTACATTAATGATAAAGAAATTGTTATCCTATGAAATATTCAAATTTTCAAAGTTGCTGCATATAAATGTTCAGTGATATGTTAGAATGTGCATTCTCCTTTTTATTTTTTCAGTTGTCACAATTTGAAAAAATTATTTAATTAAATTCTAAAATTTATACAATTTTTAAAGATTAGTTAAAAAGGCTAAAGACTATTTTTTTTTTAGATCTAGTCAACATTCTTATTATATTTTGTATATATTTGTCTCATAAATGAAAGTAAGGATGAACGAGGAAAGGATATGATAAGAGAAACATAATAAATGATACATTACCACCAATGTGATAAGTAATATAGTACAATTTGTTCGAAATTGAATAATTATATTTTAATTTTAGTTTGTTCATAATTAAATGTTCACTTTATTTAAATAAATATATTTTTTACTTAAAGATTGATTAATAACCTTCTTAATTTAAGTAATTTATACTATTTCCGTCCCAAAATATAAGATACTTTGAATAAATTATTTATTACAAATATAAGATACTTTAAATCTTTTGAGAGTTATTTGGTTTGTTATTTTCAATGTTACTTCTACTTTTAAATGAAGCTAATTACATGATTTGGATGCGGGTTAAAAGTTTTTCAACTCAAGCAAATTACACACTTTAATTCCAAACTTATAAGAAATAGTATGACATAATAAATAAGGTTATTTTAGATAAATACACATCATTAATATACGGAAATGTTCCAAATATTTTATATTTTGAAGTAGAGGGAGTATCTCACCAATACATTATCTCCATTGCTTAACACTTTAATTATAATAGAAATTCATATCCCACTAATTTATGGATCACATAATCCATCATATTACTATCCATGTTAATTTAATAATTTAAGTAAAGTTGTCGAAGACCTTTCTTAATTTTTTTTATAAAAAAAATCAAAATTGAACATTCAATTTTGAATTAAGAAAATATTACAAAAGAAAAAAAGGATGTAGTATATATTTAAAATTTGCCATTTTTTACGGAATCACTTGACATGAATTAAGAAAATACTTTTCTTAAATAACAAAAACTTAAATTTCAGTAGGTACACTATTTGATCAAAACATTGCCCCTATCTAGCTGTAGAAAATACTTTGCATGTTCGGAGAGACTGCCCGAAGATACAAGAAGTTTGGAGACATCTACTACCGAGGCGACCTCCCTCAAAATTTTGGTACTGCACTGATGCACAGGACTAGCTAATGCTCAATCTGGGAAATGTAAAAGCGGAGTGAAAAGGAATGTCATATTTGTCCAATCCATTCATGCTATTTGGTCCACTTTTAATTAGATATTGCATGGAACAACTTCTGCTTTTATTGATAGACCTTTGTCTTTGATTAAGCATATTTTGTCTAAAGTAAAAAATATAATATATGTGCAGCTACAGACACAATCACATGCTTTCGTGGATATTGGTTCTTTGTAACCTATTGTTGTACTCTTGTTCATATAGTGAAATAACCCCTTTGATTTTAAAAAGAAGAAGAAGAAGCCATTGTCCTCATAACTAAAATGGTAGAAATTGCTAGCTGTTCTTAAAGAAAATATATAAATTTTGCAATTTTCACATGTATATTTCTTAGGTGAAATCCAAATTAGTCCCTTAAAATTATAAATCTTTTTAAACAATATTATAAAATTCTTAATCTAAAAAATCTCAATTAAGGAATTTATTGTTAAAAAATCTTTGTTTTTGAATGGATATGAGTACAAATTTAAATATAAAGATTAAATAATGATTTTTCTTAAAAGAATCTTCTGCCAACCATATAATTTTTAACGAATTTAGATGAAAAGTTTAAGATAAAAGGACTGAAGGGATAATTGTTTTTTGCAAAACTTGATGACTAAATTAAAACTTTTGAAAATAAAGGATTTAATTAAGAATCATTTATATTTTGAAGGGCTAATTTGCACTTCAACCTATTTCTCATATTCAAATATTGAATGAGTAATAGATGAATATATAAGTTAATTGAATACAAGAAAAAAATGTGTGTCTGATGGTCCTTTTATTATAAAAAAATACTTTTTATGAAGAAAAAAGATTGTATTATTACTTTAAAATTTATATTTGTGCAAATCTTATGTAATCTTTTCAATATTTAAGTTTATAAAAAGAGGGTTGCAAATATTCAATTTAAGGTCCAATTTGGTCAAAACCACATAGAAAAAAATTAAATTAATTGGAAAAAAATACGTCATACGTTCGGAATTAAATATTCACTTTTGATTTTTTATTAAAAATTAAGAAAGTCAATTGACTTTTAATTAACTTATAAAATTATCTTTGATATTAATATAATATATTGTGAGACCAATGAGTTATTGAAATACAAATTTCTTAAATTAAGGTGATAAGTAGTGGAAAACGTAAGTTAGTTGCATATAAATATTTTAAATTAAAAATGTTATTAATAAAAATTTGAATAAAAAATATTGAAAAACCTAGAGGGGGGTGAATTAAGTTTTTATCCGAATTTTCAACATAATTCAATAAAACACCTCTTTGACAACAAATAGCATATACTTAGTGATCTAGTTGTATGAGTAAAAATATGTTAAAATAAAATGCAGAAAGTAGATCAATGAACACAATGATTTATAGTGATTCAGTTTATCCAACAAAATATAATTTGCTACATTGAGTTATCTGCTCAAGGATTTTATCAAATCTATTAACTAATCAAATAAATATGAGATTACGATATAGGCTCACTCAATTCACCTTAAGATTTTACAAATAATTTCTCAACCAATCAAGACTCATTCAACTCTTGAGTTTTACAATACAATCTTGATTAAACAATAATCTCATTACTTTCCTTAGTGAATTCTAACAATACAATTCAATTTAAGGTTCAACCAAAGGTTTTACAAACAAAATCTTAAATACAAAACAACATACACAAGGGTCACCCTAAAACTTAGGGTTTTATGTTACTTGCAACGTTGATACAATTACAATAAATAATAAGAGATAAAGAGTTTGGTAAATATCACTTTAATGTGAATATATATCAATTTGAAACACAAACACCTCATTAAGTAGTATGTTCCTCTAAATTGTTCAAGAACACCAATGATTTTTGTAAATACCATTTTTGGATGATTTTAATAATGTAAATGTTATAAAAGAGTTTCAAAATGTTTCCAATATATTCTATATTGAGTACGAATCAGATTTTTGCTCAAAAAGTTATTGTTGTGAGTTTTTCAAATAATTTGGTATTTAAATGTATGCTCAAATGATCATAAAAATGATTGTTTGAATCCCACTCAAAAGATGTGCGGTTGACTGCTTCTTAAGCTGATCGTTCGCACCATCATACGCAAGTGTGTCAGAGAACTCTGGACATTTTGCGGACGATGAATTGAGTAGTTCGATTATCCGTATGATCTATGGTTGATCGCACGCATTCAAACTATGCAATACAATATTCCAATTAACTCTTAGAATTGTGGAATAAAGTTTTAAGCAATTGCATGTATTTAAAATGCTCAATTCATGTTTTAACTTTAAGAAGTGCATTTTGAAAAACGTTTTAATTTTATTGAATAATATATAGAAAATATTACTTATAGAGGTGGATCTAGAGATATTTAAGTGATATCAAAATATACTAAACCTATAGATATTATCTAATCCACAAAACACGCTTATCTTCACCTCTTGATAACGTATGATCTTTCATGAAGAATTGAAACTTTGATTTTGCGTGGATTAACATTTGAATCCTAAAAAACCAACACATATACAATTAAAATATTAGTTCACATCAATATTTGTCATTAATTAAAATTATGACATTAAAAGTTTTAGGGTTTCAAATATGTTTATTTAAGAAAATTAAATATTCAATTTTGGATAAAATAAAATAGAAATGTGAAATGAGGGAGTATTACTTTCAAAATTAATTTATAATGTCAAACATACATAAAAAATGTAGAACATATATAGAATGTGGCAATATAGTAATTTAACTTCTTAAAGGTATGCATATATTTCGATTTATATCATACACTTTAATATATTTACATTTTAAAATTTTGGTGCTAATTATTAAAAGGAAATATATATATTTTTGGTATAATTTTGTATTCTTCTTAGGCTGCTCTTAAAATATATTTTCAATCTTTTCCTCAAAAGTTTTTTTTTGAGACAAGTAAATTAAGTAGGAATAATACTCAAACTTGCTATTTTATTTTCCATAGTCTACATTTTGTCTTATAATTAAAATCATATTAATGTTAAGTTAATGTTTCAAATATATTATTAAATTCTTATTTAAATATAATCTTGAACAATACAATATATTTAATTATCAAAAAATATCTTTTTTGGGACAATATATTTAATTTTATTTATTATATATAAATAAAAAATATTTTTATTTATACGCTCGCGCACAGACACACACATGCGTGTGTGTGTATATATATTTTGTGTGTATATATATAAAGTCATTTTTATTTTTAGAGATTAATTTGATCGGTTAATTAGAAAAGAATAATAATTGGCATAGGAAAATAGAAAAATGAGAAAACTTATATATAAGGCGCCATTGTGGGAGGAGTGAAGGCGTCGTTGCCTTCAACCGCCTTTTGCCCAGGCACAGAAGTCCGTCGGGTCTGCCTTTACAGAACCCATCGTCACCGTTGCCGGGAGTGTTCGCCACCGTCGCTCCTTTTCCAACCACCGCAAGCTCCGGCGCGATTAATCTCCTCCACCATTGGCTTCCATCCAGCTGCTCCGTCTCACTAGAAGCGCTGAAACAGAGCATTGAGCTATCTATCAGCTCGAGGTAAACTTGTATTTATTTCTGCTGCTATCCAGCATTCGATTACTGATTCGGTTTGCTTCTACTCAGGCTTACCGATACATATATGTGTGTAGAGCGCGTTTGCATTCATATATACTCTGTATGTCAGTGTTCCCCTATTGCTTATGGTTGTTAGGGTTCTTATTTTAATTGGGATGTTAAGGAGTTAATGGAATAGAATTGAGTACTTTTTGTTGTATTCATTTTGGAGTTATATTTTGACTTTGAATTTTGATTGTTATTTAGGTTTCAGTAAACTTTGTTTCAGTCGTTTTCTCCTACAAAATTTGTCCCTTAATAGTGCCACTTAGCATCTAGAATTGTTGAAGGTCATTATTGGCACGGAGCACCAGAAAAACAGTTATGGAGGGCTTTCAGTGCCTGGAGTGGGTTCTGAGACGTGCCACAACAAAAGGACTGTGCTTTGGCCCCTCCTTTTACTTTATGTATCACATTGATCATCCCTCTATCCCCAAACCTTCCATCAGGCAAAAAAAAAAAAAAAAAAATCAACATAAGAAATGAGATTTTCATGAGTTTCCAGTATTACCTTTTCTCCGAAGAATTTTGCAGTAGAACTTCAGTTGATTAGAAACAGGTATATTAAGTATTATATTTATTTGAGTGAGCAACCAAGATTGTTAATTTTAGTTCTTCCAGATACTGTTAGTTGAAAAATGGGAGTGTAACAAATCAAGGAGGGTATTTATATGAAACTGCAATTTTGTCTTGCTTTTGTGAATGAAACTTAAAAGAGAAGCAAAAAGGTGGAAGATATTTGTATTTATTGTAAGGTGGATCTTTCTCATTGTTGATCAATATAATTTTTTCTCATACATATGTATATATGTATCCTATAAGATTGCTAAGAATTCCATTAATCAAGGTAATTTATTGAATTATGATACAGTTAATAAGATATAGCAATTTGAAATTTGGGCAACTCATAGACACCCTTTAGCTTTTCTTTGAAGTTGTTGGCACATTTAATTTGGTTGCCAATGGCAATGCAAGAATTGAATGCCTCATTGAGATCTGAAAGGGATATAGTGAGAAGAGACCATGTTTTAGTAGGTCTTCTGATTGTGTTCCTTTGTACAGGAAAGGGAAGGGAGGTTCACAGCCTCTTGTTTGCAATTTCTATGAAATAGAAGGATATTAACTTATTAAACTGGTACATGAACTTCTAAAATATTTTATTTTAGTTCACGAAGTCAAATATAAGAAAAAACAAAAGATTTATTGGGCCTTGGATGGTTATGACTACCATCTTGAGCACTGTAATGGCAGGACTATGTGCTTTAGAGTGATAATTTTGGAGGAAAGGATGATTAGTCTACTCGTTCTATTTCTTCGACTACATAAACAGTGTTTCTCTATGCAGATTCTTTACTTAAAAAATGGGATATGAGTCTGGTAGCACATCCCAGGGTGGCCGGGATGATGGTAAGTTTATACTGCTTTCTTAGTTTATGGCCTTCTTTTTTATTTATTTATTTGGGAGGCTTCTATTTGATGTTTTCACAGAATAAAACGTGGATCTTTGTCATTGGTTACGTATGAACTAAGACAAAGAACTATAAGTAAGCACTGAATATGTGTCCAATGTTTTTCTTCTTCTTCTTCTCATATTGGCATGATTTCTTGTTTTATTTATTTTATCGTGTCCCCAAATCCTCTGATTGAAGGGTACCTGAACCAGACCTACTTTGTTAAGTATAGGGTTTTTCTCAAGCACCTCATTCCATATTAGGTTACCTGAGAATGTTCCACATATTCCATCAATATGTTATCTTATCAATTTACAGCATCTTCCATTAGACACCAACTCATTAGACCGGCTGCTTAACGTAATCATAAGTCTGATCAAGAAACACTATTGCAGTTACCATTGGAGTATTGCATGGCGCCTCTTCTCTCTCTTTCTTTCTTTCTTTTTTTTTTTTTAATTTAATGGAGAAATTGCATCTTAAGAAAAGTTTTTCTTGTACATATGCCGTGTCTAGAGTCTGTGTTCACTTTAAGCAACAGCTGCGAAAGTATGATGACTTTAAGGTTGCCATTAGAGTGGTGAATTTCAATTTGAAGAGGATTCATTGTGTATTGGCGTGGAAGTTTTAATCTGAAATTCTTCAATGCTGAAATAAATTTTCTGGATAAATAGTGAAATTTGATTAGATTCTTGTTATATCATTCTGAATTAGTTGGAAATAATTTAGAATAACACTCACTTATGCTCCAATTAGAATCCTTTCACTGATCCTCCTATCAACCAGATTCTGATTTCATAGGTATCGTTTTTTTGTCTGTCCTCTCACTAATGGCCATTGTTAACTAGACTTTGCCATACCAATAAGTCTCACAATGCAAGAGTGAAATGAGTAGATTTCATAAGTGAAATAAATACTAAGTAGTTATTACCTCCTCTGGGAATATATGGATTTTCTTCCCCCCTCAATTAGATCCATCTTGCGGGGGAAAAGTTTTACACTGCATATCTTTTTTTGCGGTCGCAATCTTGAATGAAATCAATGTATAAGAGGGGTGTTAACAAATCTTTTTATTGGTAATGGAAAAGTAAAAAGATGAGAACCTGATAAATTTGTAGGAGAATAAGCTATACAGAAGGAACTGATACACAGCCCTATACCTACATCGGCCCTATACCCACTTTTGTTGCTGAAACAAACATGATTTGCCATCCATCCTAAAATTAACAAAGAATATATAGATGCTTTAGATGTTTCATTTTTTTTGTTTTGCTTGAGAGACTTAAGTGAATAATTTAATGCTCTCTGGCAGATGATGAGGATGAAGAATTTGAAGAGGCTGGTGGGGGTAGCCGTCTTCTGGGATTCATGTTTGGGAACGTTGATAACTCCGGTGATCTTGATATTGATTACCTTGATGAGGTGTTTTATTTCATTCATTGGTGCTAGCATTAATTTTGTTTCTCACTTTATTTATGTTTCCAGTTCTATAAATGCACTTTTGATTGCACAATTCCCATGCTTATTATGACCTGTAAAATTTGGTGTTGTGTATCTGGAGCTAAAATTTTGAGGTTTTGACGTGTCATGTATTTCAGCTCAAATTATTTTCTTCAGTTCATTCTCTTTGTTCTCATTCACTCACTGAAATTGAAATATAAATGGGTTTTATGTCTTTGCTAATTTTTTCTTTCTCCCTTTCTATTGTCTTGACTATACTTTTTAGGATGCAAAGGAACATCTTGGGGCATTGGCTGACAAGCTGGGTCCGTCCTTGACAGATATAGATGTATGCAACTCTCAATTTTTTTTGAGGCACATAATTGTGAAGCTTAGAGAACTATATGAAACACAGTGACGAATAATTGTCTCACTTCCTTACAAGCATGTAATGATCCTAATTTTATCCTTTCATTGTTTGAATTTCAGTTATCAGTGAGAACACCTCAAACTCCTTCTGATGCTGCTGAACAAGGTGATGTATTAATAAGAGGATCGGCTGTTGCTATTTTTCAACATTCAATTTGTATACTATTTATATTTTCATTACTTGGATTTTGAGTAGGCATAGGTAATTATACTAATAATAAATCTAGTTGGAGCCTGCTTTTCTTGAAGAGTTGAAAAACACTCCCCTCTGCTGTTATTTTCCTATTATTGGGTTCCCAAGCATGATCCTCAGTGTTGCAGCAGCCTTTAATTTATTCCTGAACATAAAAGAATATAACAACTGAACGTATCTCCCAGTTTAAAATTTTACAGCTAGCTTCTTAAGCTTACATTTTTAGGATGGGTAAAACCTCTGTTTGGTGACCAGTAAACCTCTGTTGGATTCCTTGCCAAGCGTGCCGTATGTGGCCAGCTGAGTCCTGCCACCCCATTGGCACTTGATTTGTTGGGCATGACTAGCTGAGTGCCAGCATCCCTTAAACTTCTAGTTGTGCAATCTGAGACAGGATTTGTGTATCCTCGGCCAAAGATAATTGAAGCTGCAATCTGTTATGCAGAATTCTGGGATTTCAGAGAGACACGGTTACTTGATATTATTGAATACCTAAGGAACTCTGTATAGTGGGTGCAGTTCTGCCACAGAGAACCCTGTTAGATGCAGGGATTAAATGTTTATTTTGGATATTCATTGCTGCTGTTACATGTGATGTGAAAATTCATAAATCCATTTATTTCTAGGATGGCTTCTGATTTTGTCTTTATCCTTACCCCTTGTCTTTTCCTGTGTTTACTAGATTATGATAAGAAGGCTGAAGATGCAGTTGATTATGAAGATATTGATGAGGAATATGATGGACCAGAGGTCCAAGCAGCCACAGAGGAGGATTTTCTGATGCCAAAAAAGCATTATTTTTCAACTGAAGTATCAATAAGTACTTTGGGGAATGCTACTTCTGTTTTTGATGACGAAAACTATGATGAAGATGATGAGTCAGAAAAGCAACATGAGGTGCAAGAGAAAGATGCTGAAGTGCTACCCATTCCTTCAGAAGGTTCACCTGGAAACTGTAACCTTTTTCCATCAAAAACTATTTAAGTAGAAAATTTTGTTTTCTGCAGTGAAATTTAGCATCTGTTTACTTTCTATCTTTCGAATGATTTTATTTGTTACGTGTTATGCAAGAAGGTTAAATTGGATTTGTGTGACTGATTTGGTATGAATTCCGGTGTCATTCTAATTAAGATATCTATATTTTTTGATGTTTTATTTTCTTTTTTCATCTTTCTCGTTACTTTGGGGTGGAGGGTGGGATATATAAGGATGTGGCAGGTTGCAAACTAGTCCACAAGTAGCAATTTAAAGTCTTAGATTTGTTTCGAGCTTAGAAATATCTCTCTTCTATGCAAAATCAATAAAATTTCACTTTTGATTTCTTGGAAGGAGTAAAAGAACCAGGAAATCCTACTTTTCATCTTGCTTGGAGGATTCTCATTTTCCTCTGCTACCAAATATTCTCTTATTCTGTATTACATTTCATGGTAGAATTGTTAAGGGTCAACTATTTCCATTCTATCTGGTGCAGTAATAAGTGCTTTTGGGAAGGTATTGTTGTTTTCATTCTTATTGCCTCCTCACGAGTTACCATTTCTGGGTAATCATTAATTAACATTTGATCTGAACGTTATAATTTCCTAGTCAGCTATCAAGTTTCCTAAATCAGAATTTACTATTTTGTTACATTAGTTAATTGTGGCGCTTATGTTTTGAAATTGCTTCCCTAGAATTGACTGCCTATCAATGAATTGTGTAGATCTGTGCAGTGATGATATGGAAGCTGTTTCTCAAGGGGAAAAGCTTCAGGATGATTCTTCATCAGGAGATGCATTTGAAGACGCACTTGAATCTGAAAGCTTGGACGCAGATATGGTAGATTCCCAAGAGGTGGGCTTTTTAGATTTATTTTGATCTTATATCCTCTCTCTCTTAACCAAAGAGTTAAATCATTATGCTTTTTGTCTGTACATGTTATTGTTTCCAAACTAGTAAAACTGAATACAGTTTTAGATCCCATATTAGTTTTCTGATTCTTGGCCAACTATTGGAACAATATCTATGAAACTGATTGTTACTTTGTACCTTAGGAGGGTTAGCACCGTCAGTTGCTATGATAACTGTCCATCTTTGGAGAATCCAAAGTCATTAATGGTTTAAAATATTTGTGTTGGTTATATTAATTGTTGAAGCATAATTAATGACAACTAGTCTAGTTTATTCATGCATTTTAGTATCTATTGCATGCTGTTCAAGGACTGCACTTTATCTTGCATCTGAAATTGACAAGTTGGTTCCTATTAATAGTTGTTTCAAGAAACAGTTCATTTTTGGCCTAGTAGAATGTACCTGATAGTGCATAAATCATTGATTGGTGTTCATGTTTGGTGATTGGTGATAATTTATTAGTGGTTCCACTTCGTCCAAAGGAAATTTGCAGCAAGATAGTTGTTAGATGCTTTGTGAATAAGGTGAATTACAATTCATATAGAGATTTGGTGATTATATGGGAATATAACTTCACATAATGCTTTTGCTAAAGAATGTTAGAGCATTTCTGACTTTTTTTTTTGCTTGAAATTCATGGCTGTTTTTTTTTGCATTTTGTTTTGTCTTAAACTTGTATTCTATTTGATGCTTCATCAGGAGCGAGGCTCCTTGGAAGAGGCATCTATGGATAAGAATAGAGCACCGCTTCCTATTCTTTGCATTGAAGATGGAATGGTCATTCTACGCTTCTCAGAAATTTTTGGCATTCATCAGCCTTTAAAGAAAGCTGAGAAAAGGGAGCGCAAGTATCCTGTTCCTAAAGGTATGTCGTTTCAGTACTTGATGGTTTTAAGAACTTGAAAAGTGTGTAAATTTTGCCAGTTTTGGAAAATAGTCTATACTTGTTCAAAATGCTTTGCAAATTGAACCTTGGGATTGGTTTTCCAATCCACAATTTTATTATTATTAATTCACTCTATTTAATCTAAAACTTTCATTGGGTCCAAATTCAATTTTATACTAATCTCACATGAGTCCTAGACATATACTCCCTTGTCCCTAAATATAAGATGTTAGAAGTTTTCTTTCTTGAAGTTTTCTTTCTTGTCTCTAATTATAAGATGTATTTGACCTTTTTTTCCAATATATATTTGCTTATTTATCATTATCTCTTTCCTGATTTTTTTCTTGTTTCCAAGAAGTGACTTCAATTTTTTTTTTCATCTCTTTCTTATTCCCAACACAAAAATTTTGTTTCCTCTTCATATATTTATTCTATTTCTTGTTCCTAAGATAAAAAGTTTTCTTTTCTCTTTCTTATTATTAAGAGAGAACAAATAAGGGTATTATTGAACTAAAATACTATCTTGGTTTGTGTGAATTACTTCTTAACATCTTATATTTAGGGAATATTTAGGGATGAAGAGAGTATCTTTTAATACCTTTTGACTCAAATCACATCTTTAAGTAATAGATTAATGATATTCTGACCATTAGATATTGAATATGTGGGATCCAATATCTGTTAATTCAAATAGAAAACTCTAAAACCCCACCCAAATACATTATCTAATTTCATTCTCAAAACTGCAACAAATTTCCACTCTAAAATGGAGTCCAAATAGCTTCTTATGTATCTCCCCAGCCTATTGTTCCATGCTGGCTTACAGCCCAAGATGCTGCTTTTGCAAATTTCATTTTCTTAATAATATATATATATTTTTTTTAGTTTTTATCTCTTTATTTCTGTTGAATTTTTCTTTCGGTGGTGTTCTAATTTCTTTAAAATTCTTACAGAGATGTACATGACTTTTAATACTAATGAAGCCTTGGAAGAAGATGAGGAGGCATTCCTCAAGTGCTCTTTCCAGGATGTTTCTAGCATTAGGCAGGCTCAAGTGATTCAAGAAAAAAATTTAGGAAGATTGGATGATGGTTTTGTCTCAGAGACGTTTGGAGTTATTCATGGGTCTGGTAATATTGATTTAGATGATGAACAAAGGAAAGATTATTGCCATAGTTCTGAACCATTCAACGATGATCAGTCACAAATACTAACTACCGAAAGTAATGAATCTTATAGTCCAAAATTATATCCTCTTGACCAATTAGATTGGGAGGATAGTATTATTTGGGATAATTCTCCAGTGTTGAGTAATAATACCACAGAGAGCTGTGAGAAGTCTGGATCTGATGCCGATATGCTGAATGATAATAAGGGTGGTCTAGAGGCTGATCCATATACTTCGGTGCCAGATCCTGAAATTGAGTTTCGCAACCGTCCCATGTTGTTGGAACCTTTTGATTCAACCAATCATTCGGAACCATCAAATGTTTCAACATCTGAAAGATTCAATCATCCGCAACTTTTACGGTTGGAGACTCGATTTAATCCAGATACTCTGAACAAAACTACTGTAAGAAAGGACGGTGGCTCAGAAGTTATTCTTCATAATGATGCCGTTAGACATTTTGACAAGCTTACATTACAGAATAGGGATGTTATAGATGGATCTTGGCTAGACAACATAATTTGGGAACCACAACAATGCATTTCAAAGCCGAAGCTGATATGTGACCTTCGAGATGAACAAATGCTTTTTGAAATTTTAGATAATAAAGATGGCAAGCATTTACAGCAGCATGCAGGTGCTATGATTATAACCCGTTCGGTAAAGGCCAACACCGGGGACTCTTTGGAGCTACATGGTCATGGAGCTATGTCAGGTGGATGGTTTAATATCTCGAATGACAAATTCTATTCAAACAGGAAATCTTCTCAACAGCTAAAATCTCATATGAAAAAGCGCACTGCTCATGGACTCAAAGTTTTGCATTCCATTCCGGCACTAAAACTACAGACTATGAAAGCTAAGCTGAGCAAGTAAGAATTGAGTGGCATGTAGATTGATCCGTTCTGTGTTAGTCTCATCTTGTCTGGTACTATTACTTATTGTATCTGTCAAGCTTACTTGTGAAGCTCACAAATTTGCAGCAAATTATACTTTATGGTTCTTAACTGCCTAAGTCAGTGTTATATGTGATACATATGGCAGTAGAGTTTATTAATGGGCAGAATACAGAAAAACTTTCTTGAAAGCAGTATCAGCATAGGCAGAATCAAGTGATATGGTGAAACAATGTTCATCTAGAAGGAAACATCATGCTGTTGCTTTTTTATAATAAAGATTAGCATATACACAATAAAGGTCTTCTGAGCAATATTTTCTGATTTCTGCTTTGAAATCTCCAATTGAGGATTTTGCTGGATTTCAGAGAGCATAAAGAAGTCTTTTTTCTCGTAGGAAAAAATGGCTTCACTAGTTTAGAAAAAATTCTGCACCTTGAACTCTACTTGGGAAACCAAAGCCCTAAATACTCTGACCTAGGTACATCAAGAGTTGCAAAAGACACATCTATTCCATGGTGCAATATCTTTGTGCTTTATTTTGGCCGAACTTTATAAAAGTTTCTGAAAGCTGAGTATGGTAACTTTGAATCCATAGTATAATGAAAATGAGTCTTGGAGACTTTACCTGTTTTAGTCTAGGTCTTATTGTTCCTTATACAGCTGTTGTGCTATAGCCTTTTCAATTTTCAATTATTTCTCTTTGGTAATCTATTATGGTTTAGTGACCTCGTTTATTATTAGTGATACTGTTGTCCGTGTTCCTATTTGATTTTTTTTCCTGGTTTTTGGACTTCTTATTTTTAAGAGTGCATCAAGTTGTGCTAAATGTGGATATCTGAATTTTTTTGCAGCAAAGATATTGCTAATTTCCATCGACCAAGGGTGCTTTGGTATCCTCATAATAATGAGGTTGTACTTAGGGAACAAGAGAAGTTACCTAAGCAAGGACCTATGAAGATAATATTGAAGAGTTTGGGAGGAAAGGGATGTAAACTTCATGTGGATGCCGAAGAAATCATTTCTTCAGTTAAAGCAAAAGCTTCAAAGAAGCTAGGTCATCCGCTTCCATAATTTTTGCTCTCTCATTTAACAGTTTCTATTAGGGAGTTTCTCATTTTTGGAAATTTTTTTAAGCTCTTTTGTTTTCAATTGTAGATTTTAAACTTTCTGAACCAGTGAAAATATTTTACTCTGGTAAGGAGCTAGAAGAAGTGAAATCTCTGGCTGCACAGAATGTTAGACCTAACTCATTGCTGCATCTTGTTCGTACAAAAGTACATTTGTTGCCTAGGGCACAAAAACTCCCTGGTGAAAACAAGTCTCTACGTCCTCCTGGGGCATTTAAGAAGAAATCTGATCTGTCTGTGAAGGATGGTCATGTTTTTCTAATGGAGTAAGTGCTTAAAGTTCTCTCTCTTCATCCATTTAACAGTGGTTTTCTTTTTTATTTAAAAAGATCTTTGTGGTGCTAAACGGTTAATTGATCTGATAGAAGGTTGTTCATTCTGTTTCTTTTTGTACTTGCTTGATCATCATACATGTTGATAGTCCTCAACCTTTCTCATGGATAAACCAATTCACCATCATTGGGTCCAATAGGGAAAAGGCATGATCATATTCAACCATGATGTTAGTCCATTACAACCTGGTATGGGCTGCTTATACAATCCATAGATTTAATCACATGCTCTTCCAAGATTATGAAATGTAGAATAGATATCTTTCCCAACTTCTTAATGTTGGATTGCTATAAAGGTTCACCATGTCTCCCATTACTATATTCATGTTAATTTTTGTGTCTTTCTGTGCAGCTCAAAACATTGGGTAGTAGTTTTGACTCCTCATCTTATAATTGATAATTGCGAACTTCTATTGCAGCATCTTTCTGAATTCTGATTTGGAATGTAAACTTGTGTTTTGGCTGTTGGTTTAAATGTTGCTTGCTTTTAGAGTACTTTCAATTCTTTTATTTATTTATTTTATTTTTACTGAGCAGTCCTAGGTCCTGCTTAACCATAAAACAATGACCTCTTGCACCTTCATGAACATTATTTTTTTACATATGCTCTTCTGCATCATAGTAGGCCCCATGCCAAATGTTGAAATTATCAAGCCTAAACCTGTGAAAAATCCAATCTGCTTCTGCAGATGGTTTTTACAGAACAGATGATTTCATATCGTGATGCTCTTTGTGCTGTTACCACCTCTATGTCCACCATCTTGTTTATCAAATTTGACTTCACTTTGAAATTCCTCACTGTTTTCCAGGATGAAATTCTAGCTTCATGGTTGATTTAAAAAGTTTGTTATGGCTTGACTCTCTGATGATGAAGCTAGCATACATGAATTGGCTTACTTTAGGTTTCATCCTCTGTATGTATAAGTATTCCAATAAGCTGGCTTTGGAATTCTGTGGTTGAGTAGGTCCATTTTTGTTGAAAACTAGTGCAACTTAGTCATCAAGTGTTATTTTAGGAACACTTAGAGGAGGGAAAATGGCAGCCAAAAAAATTGGATGCATTTTATCAAATAACACCTAAAATACGGCATCCAGTGGTGTAAAAAATTTCTTGTGTGGACAATGTTTATATATATTGAATGCTGTGGTAACCTAAGTGATTCTGTTATGTTGTGACTAATGAACGCTGAAGAGGGGAGATCCTGGAAATTTTGTTTGTTGGCCTTGATAAAGAATGTTTTTCATTTCTTTTTATCTTTGTATATGCAAGTATATGTTTGTTATATGATTTCTTTGGGTACAAGGGTTGTACAATGTGGGTAGACCATACACAAAAGAAAAAGAAAAAGGGAGAACATTCTGTTATATGAGTATCTTATGGTGGCAAATTCAGGTACTGTGAGGAGAGGCCTTTACTTCTGGGAAATGCTGGAATGGGTGCAAGACTCTGCACTTACTATCAAAAATCGGCCCCAGGTGATCAGAAAGGAAGCTCAATGCGAAATGAGAATAGTGGCTTGGGGAGTGTCATCATCCTAGATCCTGCTGATAAATCCCCTTTTCTCGGGGACATAAAGCCTGGTTGCAGTCAATCGTCGCTTGAAACTAACATGTATAGAGCACCTATATATCAGCATAAAGTGTCATCAACTGATTATTTATTGGTCCGATCTGCAAAGGGAAAACTATCAATTAGACGGATTGACAGGATTGATGTTGTAGGACAACAGGTCAGAATGAAAATTTTCTTGGTTTTGTGTGCTTTGATCTTTATATGTATGTATATATATATATATGTGTGTGTGTGTGTGTGTGTTGCTGGAAACCTTTAGTGCTGATATATGTTAAATTGTTCAGTTCAACTCTGATATCTGTGAAGTTGAATCTCTTTCTCCCTCTCTCTCTTTCTATATATGAAATGCATTTCTGATTTGTCACTGTACTAGAAGGGTATGGTGTCTTTAACATGGATGAGCAGAAAACTGCGTACTGCTTGTCTGCTGGTTTATCTAGTTTGGTTAAGATTTCTTTTATATTACAAAATTAGGCTGTTTACATGATGTTGATGCTTTGGAAGGTGTTAGTGTAAAATGCTCTGATTGATATACAGATTGCATATACATCCTGCTAATTTCTTTATTAACTGATCAAACTTTGATACCCTCTCTGCTTGTTTTGGATTATCATATGAATTACGCATCTATCTTAAAGTTTGATGAGGGCAAATCCCATAATGGCTTTAAAACTTGGAATATTTTTGTCAATTGGCAACTTGTCATTGTTTAAGATTTCTGATTTCTGGTGCTTTGCTATTAGGTGCCCGTTCTCGGTTGCTCAAAATAAGCAGCTTTTTCCTCTTTGTCTTTTTTCCCCCCATCTAAAAGCTGTTTTGATTGTTCTTGATTGCTTTTTCACTTCTGTATTTAGCTTAAAAGAGCTGGAAAAGCTACTCTTGTGACACTTTTTCAAAACAACCTTTTCTATTGATGTTGTCAAAAAGAAATGTTACATTTATTTTTAAAGCAACTTTTTTTCAAAAGCACTTCTTTCAGTAGTTTAGAAAGAGCTCCAGTAACTGAAAAGAGGCCCTAGGTCTTATACTGGTGTAGTTATATTTGAAATCATCTAATTCTGGGAGTTGAGATCTAGAAATGTCTAACAAAGTTAAAGTTTGAGGAAAGATGAAGGAATGCTTTTATAGGTTGAGGGATATTGATTTTGAGATCAAAATTGAAGTCCTTGAAGAAAGTGGAGGGAAAGCAATGCAACTTCTGCAGTAAACTTTGCATATGCTTTTTTTGTAGACTTTGAAAAATCAATGTAGACCAGGAACCATGCAACTTCCTTTTAGGGATGTGCGAGTGTATATCAAATCCTGATATTGTTAACATGAATATTCAAGATTCTTGATCAGGTGAGCATCCTAGGGCAGCAACACTGAGATTCAAAAACTTCTCACCCTTTGATAAAGTCAACCTTCTGCACTTGTCTTCTATTATTTGAACCTCCCGGAATAGGATTACAAAATAAATGCAGTTATCTGAATTTCAGAAAATTGCATATTCTTAAGGCCCACAAATATGAAAACTGAGGAATATCTCATTCAGAGTTTGACTTCTAAGGCTCAACCTCGTCAAGCATCTGAAAAAGATGCCTTATCAAATTTCAGACAGGACCATGTACCATTTTTCCTGAGCCTGAGAAATTAAGTATTTTCTCCCTTCTACAGAGAATAAAGAAGACCCATGTTCATATGAAATCCTCAAAGCAACAGTCAGCCCAACAATCCTAATTAACTTAGTTGAGATGGGGCTTGTTGCTGGTTCTAGAAAATTTGATTTGTACTTGTTATTTTTTTTGGCATTGCAGAATATTAACTAGATCCAACTTAGGTTTGGAATCAACATTGTTTTTTATTTTTTGTTATTGTTACTCCCTCCATTAAATACGATTCTGAGTATGTTTCTTACTTGCATTTGTGTTAATCTGTAGAGATGGCATAGTCATGTGTAGTATTATACTTTTCTCCTTTGATAGTTGATGGTTTGTATTAGACTACAAACATTGATTCAGTGCTAAATGTTCCTAAACATTTTTGCTCGTCATCTTCTTAGGAACCTCACATGGAGGTCATGGCTCCTGGATCAAAAGGTGTTCAGACATACATCATGAACAGGTTGATGGTATATCTATATCGTGAATTTCGGGCTGTTGAGAAACGTGGCTTGCGCCCTTCAGTTCGTGCAGATGAGTTATCAGCTCAATTTCCTAGCTTGTCAGAAGCATTCCTTCGGAAAAGGCTAAAACACTGTGCTGATTTGCAGGTATCATTTGTTCATATTGATTTTGTTGTATCTACTCCTTCCATCCTAAAATTCTTGTGAATTTAGGACAAGATGTGCGAATTAAGGAACTAGCAAAATTTATAAAAATATAAGTTAAAATGACTACAACCTTGCATAAAATTTAAAAATCCATTAATTTTAATTCTTCTCTCTCATTGTTCATCTTATACAATGTAAATCAAAGCTTTCTTCCTTCTAAATTTATTTAAAAAACCCTTCTCTCTCCTTTTTCATCTACTTGAATGTATTGATGAGTAAAAGTACTAACTACTCCAAAGTTTATGTAAGGGAACAAGAATAAAAGTATTAACCATTCCATTGATTTACAAAATTAGCAAGTAAAATGGGACAATAAATATAAAATTTTGATAAGATTTTTAGGATGGAGGGAGTATTACATTCCTTTTCCCACCTCCTGGAGGCAAAAGGTAAGAACAGAAAATAAAGGAAAACCAGGCAATGCCCAAGTGTGCACCACAGTAGGAGAAGAAAATAAGAAGAGAGAAGAGGACAACGAATTCCAAAAAATGTCTGTTTCCTAGTTGTAGTCTTGTTCTATTTCAAGCTTTGTTCTTACCTTATTTTATTTCTATTTTCCCCAATTCATTATTGTTGACCCTATTGCATTTTTTAAACTAACCCAATTTTCACTTTCCAGAGAGGATCAAATGGACAGCTTCTGTGGGTGATGAGGCGCAATTTTCGAATTCCTTTGGAGGAAGAATTGAGGAGGATGGTGACGCCAGAAAATGTGAGTCCCTTTCCCACTTTCTCTTTTTGAATACAAATTTCTGGTTGTTGCTAGTTCAAAAAATTCAGGTAGAATATATAAATGTTATTGTAGAGCTCACTATTTGTGTAGTGGAAGTTAAAGTGGTGTCATACATGTAAGTTAGAGTGCCTCAGAAGATATGCATGTGTGAGAGATCAATAAGACAGCGAGAAGAGTAGATCTAGAGGACAAATTATTCTTAGGGACCAAACGTTTCCTGTTGCTGATAATGTTATTTTAAGTGATTGCACATTGTGGCTCTATTCAGCAGGTTACTTAAATCTGTTTGAAGATACTACTGTTCTCTTTTGCTTGTCACAATTTCTGTTTTTTTCCCCCACAAACACTTGTTACCTTATGAAGATTTATTATATTTTTTCCTATCACACCTTTGCCTTATTCAATCCTTGCCTTAGTCATTTTATCATTTCCAAGACAAGACTCATACTCACAAAGTATAGTATTTGAAGTTGAGAAAATCTAGAGAAGGGTATTCTAGTATTTTCTTTTTAGAAAGTCCCATTGTATTTTTTAGTTTTATTGAAGGATGTGTATCTCCAAATTGTGACAAGTAAAAAGGAACTGTGGGATTATTAATTTTTTTTCCCGAGAAACAAGGGACTATTAAATTAATGATTTTTCTTGATTGTACTCCCTCAAATCACAACTTTTGATCCAACAAAGTATTTGATGTGTGTCCTGAGAAATATGACGTAGTAAAATAAAAAGTAGGAGAATGTGGGCTATTTAATGTTCCCATTTTAATTTGTTTTTGCCAGATAATTTGAGATGATTTACGGGATTTTTTAATTTAAATTTAAAATTTTATAATGAATAAAACGATGTATCATTTGACCTCAGGTTTGTGCCTATGAAAGTATGCAAGCTGGCTTGTACAGGCTCAAGCGATTAGGGATTACCAGGCTGACTCAGCCTACAGGTCTTTTGTCTGCAATGAACCAGCTTCCTGATGAAGCAATTGCTTTAGCTGCGGCTTCACACATTGAGAGAGAACTGCAGATAACCCCATGGAACTTGAGTTGCAACTTTGTTGCCTGTACAAATCAGGTACAACATTCACATGCAAATATCACGTGCTATGTTTATATGTATATAGTTCTTTGCACTTATGATTTTTGAATATGAAGTATTATGAAATGATACTTTTGGAGCTGTTACACAGGTAACTTATATCTCTATTGAGTAAATCCTAGTTTTCTCTGACATTAATTTCAATTGCTTTGGTTTCGAGTAGATAAACTAACACTAGCTGATGGACTTTGAATGTTTGTGTCTTTTCTGCCTTGCAGGACAGAGAAAATATTGAGCGTTTGGAAATCACTGGTGTTGGTGATCCATCTGGACGTGGGCTTGGCTTCAGTTTTGTTCGTAACACTCCTAAGGCACCAATGCCAAATGCAATGGTCAAGAAAAAAGCTGTTGTTGGTAAAGGAACAACTGTGACTGGGACAGATGCAGATTTACGAAGATTAAGTATGGACGCAGCAAGAGAGGTGTGTTGAGCCTGCAGTATTAAGAATCATTTCTAAGAAAATAGATAACTTATTCTAAAATCAGAATATAGATATGGATGATGGGAAATTTACTTAAAGCTTGGAATATGCATTCAATAGAAAAGATTTTGATGCCGATCTTAATTATACTTCCTCTGTCTCAAATTGAATTGCATTTTTTCAAGAGTGAGTGACCACATTCCTAAAATAAATATATTTTCCATTTAAATTCACTTTAGTAAACTTCTTAATTTTAGATATTTGTATAGTGCCTACTTAAGGCTGAGGTGGTAATTTACATTTAGCCAAATGCTCTTGGAATTTTTATTTGAAGTCAAATGTAAACATTCTATTTGAAATGGAGTATAATTTATCACATGCCTTTTATATAACCCTTTGGATGGCTGTAAAATGATTGACTAACTTTTTATGTTAATGTATGTTATGCAGGGTTTTTTGGGTCATTAATGTCCAAAACTGATTTTATAGTAAAAACAGCAGTTGTTGTATCCCATCTGAACCACCCCCCCCAAAAAAAAAGAAAAAAGAAAAGAATAGAAAGGCTGACATGGAAGTGATCCCCCCACAATTTACTTTCATCTTCACTTTTCCATCCTAACTAAATGATTGATTTACTACCATGTCTACCTTCTCTTTTCCTTTCATATTCAAGAGCAACCAAACTTTGTGTAAAATGGTTGAGTTTCTATGTCAATAACATGCATAATATTGTTTCTTGTTTTATTATTTACAAATGATGATTGTGAAACTCAATTTGAATCCTGTAGCATTTTGACCTGGGTTAATTATCTCTAGTGAAAAGGGAAACTGGGTTCAATGTTAACTGAGAATGATTATAGTCACAGAAAGTTACCTTCTGAATTGTACTAGATATCTTCCTTTTAAGTTGTAAGGTCTGCAAGGTCTCGTACTACTATACTTATTATATGCTACCTTTTGTTTATGGTTGTTATTTGTTGATTCTCCTATTGGTTTCTGAATGTTGAGAGATCAACATTAAATGTTTTTTTCTGTCCATAAAGTCAGAGTACATAATGCTGTCAAATGATGCTGTAAGATGAAAATTTTGTATGAGGAAGCTGATATGTTGTGGTGATGTGCTACTCAGTTTAGGTATTCTTGGATAAATTTTAAAAAGTAAACTGCATTGCACGATTGTACTTTTGTGATATTTGTGCCAAAGTTTTGCAAGTTAAGCTATTAAGTTTGTATTTATGCTGAAAAGCTGTTGCAATAATTTTTAGAGTTTTGAAGACCTTTTTTTGGTGGACGTCATTAAATGTCTTTTCAGGGATAGTTAACAGATGAATTTAAATAGTTGACCTTGTTTGGACATTACTTATTTGTGTAATCTGCAGCTGTTTAGAAGAAGCCAACTTTTAAGTAATCAAACCAATTTTAAATCTCTGACATGATTGGATCACTTATTAAATAAACTAGTTTGGAAAGGAATTGAATGATTATTCAGGAAGCCACAGCCGACATACCTCCCCCTACATGGACTGAAGATAAAAATAAGATGAGAATGGGTGCATGGAGGGAAATACTTAAGGTGTCTGTCTTTGAAATGACACCTTAACTGTATTGGCTGTTACCATGACAGAATTGCTCATGTGCAGCTATATACCTGTATTTAAAAGTTTATATGTCTTTCTCTCCCTCTATTTTCCTATAGAATGTTTTATTAATGTTTGTTTATTTGTATTGATTTCCATTATTTACTTCAGGTTCTGCTCAAGTTCAATGTACCAGAGGAACAGATTGGAAAACAGACTAGGTGGCACAGAATTGCTATGATTCGCAAGCTTTCAAGTGAACAAGCTGCATCAGGTGTCAAGGTTGATCCAACAACAATCAGCAAATATGCGCGAGGCCAGCGCATGTCCTTCATGCAGCTGCAACAGCAAACTAGAGAAAAATGTCAGGAAATTTGGGAGAGACTAGTTCAAAGTCTTTCAGCTTTTGATGGTGAAGAAAACGAAAGTGATTCAGAGGCTAATAGTGATCTGGATTCCTTTGCTGGGGACTTGGAAAATCTTCTGGATGCAGAAGAATATGAAGATGTTGAAGATGGTGGCCATGCTTCCAAACATGACACTGCTGATGGTGTCAAGGGTCTGAAAATGAGAAGGCATCCTTTCCAAGCACAGGCAGAAGAGGAAATTGAAGATGAGGCAGCAGAAGCATTGGAGTTGTGCAGGATGCTTATGGATGGTATGGAGTCTTGTCTTTGTTTCTTCTAGGTGGTTGCATTTTCATATCATTCAAATATTTTTACATTCTTATCTACATGATTTTTTTATTCCTTTTGTGGTCGCATTCAAGTGAACTTTATCTGGACCATGAAATGTTTCTTTATTGGGGTCCCTATCTCTACCCATAGATCCTGCATGAATATAAAATTTCTGCCTTTTTCACGGATTGTTTTGTTCTGTGCTGTTCTTGATTGCTGTTGATGGTTTGTACTTGTGGTGTTGGTTATGTGGGGAAAATAACAAGAGATATTTCTGAGTTGGTCAAACCATTAAAGTCTGAAAGTGCCAAGAAAAATCATCACTGAAGCTAAGTTGTATTACATTAAATTAAGCAAATTGTAACATAAATGGTAACTGCACTTAAAAGAGATCATAAATGGTGCATGCTAATGTTTTTTGATCCACCAATCTTTTGGCTACCATCTAGATAAAGTTATAAGCTTTCTTTGGACTCTGGTTTCAGCTGGTGTTTACTCCAATGCCATTATATGAGGTAGTTGTAATTTTTGGACAATGTTCTTCAACTGGGTACGAACATCATATTGGTATATATTTGACCATGAAAATTATTTTTCAGATGATGAATCTGATCGAAAGAAGAAGAAAAAGACTCGGGCTGTAGTGGAGCAAGTTTGGAAAGCACCAGTCCCACAATCAAGATTTTGTTCAGAGTCTGTTGAGCGAGTCAAGAAAGCTAGCACATTTGTCAAGCAAAGTATGCAACCTGATGGACAATGTTTGTCAAAAGAGGATCTCACTAGAGATCAGAAAGAGGTACCATTATTTTTCCTCTTATTCATTGCCTTTGAAAGAAATTGAAGTTGGGGGTGGTGTTTGTCTATTCAGCTGGTTTAATTGTCATTTGGAAATTAGAACCCTCTGAAGCTGATGAGTTGGAAGAGATTCAAGTTGTAACTGAACTTCCATGTAGTGAGTTGTATTTCAGTTCTAAATGAGGTACTAACTCTTAGACTAGAACACGTAGGAATTAACATAGCTAAATTAATAGACATAAACAGAAAAGAAGTTAAAAGCGAGCTCATTTCATGACTCGCTACTCTGATCTCTCTCTTCTTCTCTGCACCCCACAATGACAACCCACAACCTTCTGCTAAAAAGCGTATTATTTCCCAAACTCCTCCCCCGCTACTCTTTTGCCAGTAACACCACAATGAATAGATTGATTATTCTACCACCTACTGGCCGTCAGCTGCAAGTTTTCTGTGTGTCATCATTATCTGCCCAGGGCTTCTCTATTTCTCTTAACTGATAGAATCGCAGGGTGTCATCATCACAAATTCTAATCGTTGCAACTTATCTATCCTCCTTTCATGCATGGATTATGAGGCTTAGAAAGCTTAGCTGGTCGGAGTGGAAGGAAGTTGGAGGTTGTTAACTCTTTGGAATATGCTGTATGTAAGTGGAGATTTCAGCTGCATTAGTTTCAAGGGGCAATAAATGGTTACTCAAATAGTAGTCTTTGACTGTTTGGATTTGGGACTAGAGTCTTTCCTTGCTTTATTTACTTTCATTCTTGTGTTTAGGAAGGGTAGTAGATCTTGGTAAATAACAGGAGGTGAAGGTAATGTGGTGTGGTTCACATTGCAAGGTCAATATAATTTACTCTTAATGAATAAAACGTTTTTGCTGTGAATTCTGTACCAAGAGTTACGAAAATCACAATGTGAATCCTAATGATTTTGGGAAGATCTTTTTCTCATGTCTCATTTTGGTGATTGCAGGATGACAGTTTCTCAGCTAAAAGGAACGTTCCTGGGAAAGTGAAACCAAAGAAAAAGAATGATGTTGAAGACATGGAACTACTTAAGAAGAAGGTTAAAATATTGGGTGATGGAATCAAGGTATCACTCTGTCGCTCTCTCAGATATTTTGCTTTATTGTTTGACACCAAACTCGTGCTGGTAATGCCAACTTGGCTGGCTTTGAGTGTATTATCTGTTCATGAAATGTTCTTCTGTTTGAAAACAGATTATCAAGGAAAAGAAGTCGGCAAGAGAGAGTTTTGTGTGTGGAGCATGTGGCCAGGTCTGTGCCTACTATACATTTTGGTAGTTATTTGCCTAAAATAGGATACATTAATTTTCTTTTTTCCTGTGTGTATCAGCTTGGTCATATGAGGACGAACAAGAATTGTCCCAAGTATGGTGAAGATCAGGAAACACGTACTGAAAATAA
Organism: Apocynum venetum; assembly: GCA_019593545.1. Classification (NCBI taxonomy): domain Eukaryota; kingdom Viridiplantae; phylum Streptophyta; class Magnoliopsida; order Gentianales; family Apocynaceae; genus Apocynum; species Apocynum venetum. The sequence goes on along the minus strand of SRSM01000141.1, from coordinate 2,885,563 downwards.
TGAACCAGAAAAGGCCTTAGGAAAACTTAATTCTTCAGACCAAATGGAATCATCCCTGCAGAGAACTTTTCCAAAGAAGCTAATACAAAAAAGTGCTACAAAGATCGCTGTGGTTGATGCTCACGAGGATGACAAATCTAGCTCAAAAGGAAAGATTCTGAAAGTCAAATGCGGCATGAACGATAAACCTCCTGATAAGCTGACTCCTGCCACTTCTCAGAATTCAGACAAACCTGCAACTTCAGATGTGGAAACTGGAAATAAATCTGTTGTCAAAGTAAATAAAATTATCTTTTCAAACAGGAAAACTGAAGATATGCAGGTTGAACACAAGCCTTCATCAATTGTTATAAGGCCACCAATGGAGGTGGACAGAGATCAGTCTCGCAAGAAAATCATAATCAAACAACCAAAAGAAATTAATATGGATGATGAAAGCCAAGATGGTAGCCCAGGATCTGAGTATAGAAAGACAAAGAAAATTATTGAACTGTCAGGTCTGGAGAAGCATAGGGGGATAGGGCGTACATTTGCTGATCCAGCCGTGAGCAGGAAGAGCAGAGAAGAGAGGAGGTGGTTTGAGGAGCAAGAGAAGAGGAGAATTGCTGAAATTCAAAGAGAGGAAAGGGCCCGCAGGTTGTATGATGAACAGATGAGAGCCTTAGAAGAACAGGAAAGATTAGCTGAGATCAGAAGATATGAAGAAGATATTCGAAGGGAAAGAGAGGAAGAAGAACGTCAAAAAGCTAAAAAGAAGAAGAAAAAGAATAAAAGGCCTGAAATAAGAAATGATTACCTGGATGATCTTCCTCCCAGAAGAAATGATCGGAGAATACCAGACCGAGGAACAAAGAGGAGGGCAGCTCCAGAGATTGGAAGATATGTTGCAGGCTATGCCCCACCTACAAAGCGCAGACGTGGAGGACAGGTGATTGTTGGTTGTCTATGACTTCATTTTTTCTGCTTAATGAGCTAATAAGTAAACTGTTTCAGTTTTCTGCTTGATTGGCTAGGAAGTTTTCTATGTTGCATTATCCTTTGATCGGGATTTGTTTGTGCACTGTAGTGTGCCGGCTTCTTAAGTCCCCATTTTATTTTTCTGGAGTTGATTGAAAATAAAAACTGTTGATTCACTGCTTAGAATATCTAATATTACTTTTAGCGTGGTGTCAATTTTGCGTGTCTGAGCCTTGGTCCAGCTGCAGGGTTAGTCTGTTGAACCCTAGGAGGTTATAGTTCTACATTTCTAGGGCAAATATGCTTATGCTGTGATTTGCTTTGACTTAAATCATTCAAATTAATGGAGATGCTTCTAAAAAGAAAGCTATATGTGGAGGCGTGTGGAAATAGACTTGAAATTCCTAAAGCAAGGCCCAAGGCCCTAAGTTCCTTATCTTGATTGCATGATTGTGGTCTGGCAATACAGCAAAGGAATGTGATTATAACCAAGAAATTAGTGAGTACTATTCTTGTGTATGGTCTGGGCAAGGGGCAACGATTATTATATTTTTGTTTACTAAATTATATTGGCATTTTTCCAATTCCATCAAAAGAGCGAGCTGAAAAATAGATTGGGATGTGAAGAATGGAGATCTAGGCACTCTTTCCAACTTTATTAGGAGGCAGAAGAGTAAGAATTAGGAGATCATGTTAATTCCTAATGTCCTTTCTTTTGATGATATTGGAATCACTTTGGTTGCTTGGTAATTGGTACTAAATCCAAGTGTTAGGTGCTTTGAGATATTCTTTTTTAACCTTTAATTTGAACTTTTGTTCCTTTGAAATATACGAGTTTTCAACTGTTCTATATTACTATGCCCTTCAAATTTAATACCTCCTTTATAAAAGCTCATCTGGTTTTTAAATTGCAGGTTGGTTTAGCAAACGTCCTGGAGAGCATTGTTGAGACTCTCAAGGAGAGACATGAGATATCATACCTCTTCCTGAAGCCAGTATCCAGGAAGGAAGCTCCTGACTACCTTAAGATTATAAAAAGACCAATGGATCTCTCCACGATCAGAGATAAGGCAAGGAAGCTGGAATACAAGAGTCGTGAGGAATTCAGGCATGATGTGTGGCAGATCACATTCAATGCCCACAAATACAATGATGGACGCAATCCAGGTATTCCTCCACTTGCCGATCAACTTCTGGAGCTTTGTGACTTCTTACTGGAACAAAATGCTAATGATTTGGCAGAAGCCGAAGCTGGAATCGAATCTGGGGATTCTTAGGTAGGTTTTTCCCTCCATTTTTTGTTCTCCAATTTAGTGTAGAACCCCCATCTTGTGAGAGAATTTCTTTTTCTGGCTCTCCTCTGCTGGGGTTTGTTCAACCGGGGATGGTTTGTATCCCCATGTTGTAGCATTTGTATATTATTCATATGGAGAAAAAAAGAAAAAGAAATTCTCAGATGATCTGTACTGTACAGGAGAAAAGGAAAAGAAAGAAAGAAAGAAATCAATTATACATATTTCATATATATATATATATTGATGCTTAAGTGAGCGCAAATGTCGACGATATTTTTCTTTGTGAAGTTTGGTTGCGGAAGCAGTGCGTTTTTGCGCTTTCTTTTTTTGTAGCTTTTTTAAGTTATGAAAAAGCTCTCTTTGGCCACACCAGTGACATGTAATGGTGGCATCCCATGTTGGAAAAGGTTTGTTCGGTTGAGAGGAAGAAAAACACTGTTGTGGCTGAGAGGGTTGTCCTGAAGGTAAAATAGCAACAAAATGTCGTTGCTTTTCATCTTGAGCAACCATACCATATGCTTCTTCAACATCAGGTAACGGTGTCATCAGTAAACGTTGCTCTGAAATTGCACAAAATAGTCATTGAGGCCCGTATGAGTATAAAAAGTGCTTGTACTTGATGCTAATTATTTTCCAGCACTTAAAAAAATTTTACAACACAGATTTGTAGAAGCAAATCCATAATTAAATTTTAGTTTCAACTCAAAAGCGTTTGAAAAACCCATATGTTCCTCTTTCTGATCTTTCAGTATAGTGGTATATTGAAGATCAAGCCTCAAAGAAAACACCTTGTTGGAAAAGAAATCAAAATTTAAAATTTGTTTTTAATAAATTTAAGATGCCATGGATTCAGAACTAAGGTCATTTTGTAATTGCCATATTACAGTTAGAAGGAAACAAAAGCTTCTCATGTTTCATGCAACTACTAGGAATAACAAAGTATGTGTAGATACTGAAATTTCTAACCTTATAAGTATTGTATAACATATTGAATATTAACGTAATGTTCATGTAACTCTCTAAATATTTAGATAATATGTTAGTGCTTGAAAGTTTTAAAAGAGTTAAAAGAAGTTGAATGTTACATTTATAAAATTAAATATATACATTATTGAAGCCAGATTTATAAAACTTATAACATTTAAGTCTTTAAATTAAAATATCTATATAAATATGGTCTATTTGGGAGATGTTTGCTCTAGAAAATTCTCTCCACATGTATTGAAATTTCTTGCCTAATTATTTCTTTATTTAGTGAAATTAGAAGAGACAAAATGCATTATTATCTTTTAATTCCTTCATTTTATTGAAAAACGTATTTGCTCTAGAACTTTTATATATAATAGAGAGCAAATATAGCTTAAAAGAAAATGTATTTTCTTACATGATTTGAAGGTCTAGTGAGTAATTATTTTTTCCTATTGAGTTCTTTCTTGCAAGTTTCTCTAACAGCTTCTACTATAAAATCATAAAGCCTCAGGGCTAAACAGAGACTACATGGGAAGAAGCCAAGCCAATTCATTTTTCCTGAGTCTAAAAAACATGTTTCTGGAAAGTGATTAGAAGGTAGTGATATTACTCACTTAGACTTCGAAATAATAGTCCATCACAACAACGAAATAAAATATTTACTTCTAAACAATAATAGTGAATGAGGGAAGAATTAAATCTTATAACTGTATTTTTTTTTATTTTATCATGGGAAGCTTTAGAGAACAAAAGGCCAAAAAATCAATTTGATTACCAAAATGTTAGCTAAAATAAAAAGAAAAGACAAAAGACCCAGTTGGGGTATTGGAACAAAACGAAATGGATTTTAAAAAGAAAAAAATGAGAGGAAATTTATTTTTTTAGATTCTCGAATTATTTTTGTTTTTCAATTCAGGATTTTTTATACTATTTTAATCTTTTTAGATCCTTGATTTTTTTAAAATTTTGTCAACTTTGGTCCTTAATTGCTTTCTCTTTTCATATATTTTTATTTTTGAATTATTTTAATTTTTTATCCTGAAAGAACTAAACATAAAAATAATTGAAGGATAAAAAGAAACAAATGATAAAAAATCAAATTTGAAAAATCGAAAATAACGTAAGAATTTAAAAAAATATAAAAAATAAAAATAAAAATTTTAAAACAAAAATAATTAAAAAATGTAAAAAGATTAAAAAAAAAAACAGAGACAATATACAACTTAAATGTTAGGACTATTTTTTACTAAAAGGTACAATAACTCATTACTGGAAAAACAAAAAAAATACACCGAAAACCCTATCCTCCACTCGTCGCTCCCATTCCACAGCAGAAAATTAAAGAAGAAGTAAAAAAAAAAAAAAAATCATCACCTATGTAACAATGCCATGTGTCATTAGGGATGTCAATGGGGCGAAGCGGGGCCGGAGTCCCCTACCTCCGACCCCGACCCCGCTTTAGAACACTCGTCCCCGCCCCCACCCCGTCCCCGCTTTAGAATGTTTGAAGAAACCCCGACTCCGACCCCGACCCCGCTTTAGAACACCCGTCCCCGCCCCCAATTCAGCTTCTTTTTGACCCCGTTTTGACTCATATTTGACCCCTGTTTGACCCCTGTTTGACCTCCTGTTTGACCCCTGTTTGACTCCACTTCAATTTTTAAATTTTTTTTTTTTAAAAAAAAAAACTATTTCATCATACCACTAAAATCTAAAATAAACTCAATGCATATTTCATCATAGTAAACTACAAAGATTAAGGCACAAGCTCATTTAAACATGTCTGTCTCATACTAAAATTTTTTAAAAAATAAAGCTTCCAAACTAAAAACTTCAAATACAAAATAATGAAATATTTCATATATCGAATACAATCACTAATATAAATATAAATCATTATCCTTAAAAACTATAAATTATAAACAATCTTCCAAAATTGAGCTTTCATTCTTCAATTCAACACATGTCATTCCATGCAATGAGGTTCTTATAGTTAGATATATAGTTATTATATAATTTATGGTCACATATTTTTTTATATTCATATATAGTTAATAATGTAACTCATAGTTAGTTAGGTATATAGTTAATATTATAAACTTATTTAAATAAATATAATTAATAATATAATTTATAGTTACATAGTTTTTTTAATCATCACATATATATATATATATATATATATAACTATTTTAAGTATATCGTTAATATTATAAACTTATTTAAATTAATATAGTTAACTATATAATTTATAGTTATATAGTTTTTTTTAATCTTCACATATGATTCATGGTTAATAATATGATTTATAATTACTTAGTCAATAATATAAACTCATTTTAATCTACATAGTTAATAATATAAACTCATTTACTCAATAAAGTAAATAATATAATTCATAGTTAGTTAAGTATATATTTAATAATATAAACTCATTTAAATCAATATAGTTAATAATCATATTTACATAGTTTTTTTAATGTTCATATATAGTTACATAAATAATAATATAACTATTTTAATTTACATTTTTAATAATATGATTCATAATTAATTAGTGAATAATATAAACTCATTTGAATCCACATAGTTAATAATATAAACTTATAGTTAGTTAGGTATAATAATGTAAACTCCTTTAATAATATAACTCAATTTATTTTAAATTTTTTTTAAAGTAACCAAATGGATAAAATTGTTTTCTTTTTTAAAAAATACTAGAAATAAAATAGTATTTTTATTAGAGATACTGAAGCCGAATTCGGGATTCGCCTTCGTAAATCCCCGCGGGGATTCAGTGGGGACAAAACAATCCCCGCCCCCGCTAATCCCCACATTTTACAACCCGCCCCCCGCCTCCGCCTCCACTGAAGTCGGGGAATTCTGAATCCCAACGGGGCGGGGCGAATCGAATCCCCAATAATCCCCGCTTCATTGACATCCCTACGTGTCATTCATATCTAGCGACTAGCACATGTGGGTTATCACAGCCGAGACGCGCGTCCAGCAACAATCGGACCACATGTTGATCTCAAGGAAATTATTATCTACCATATGCGAGGAACATAAGAGCAACACAATCCACGTGGCGACATTTTTGTGTAACACTATCAATCAGAGGATGCCACATGCGGCCACACCAATGCATGCCACCTGTCGTCGATTTTCTACAGGGTCATGACCAATTTTCAAAATTCTATTTTGACCCCCCAAAAGTTCATAAATTTTTTTATTTTGACCCCACATTTCTCCTATAAATACCAAATTATTTTCTTTCATTTTTTACACTTTTCAACTTTAATTTCTTGCACTTTATCTCTCTAATTCTTAGATTTTAGTGAGATAAATAAAATTTATGAATTTTGTGTTAAATTATATAATAAAAATAAACAATCCATACAAGATGCTGACTTGAAGTAAAGTGAGTTTCATTTTTAATTCTTTATTTCAAATCCATAACTCTTCATTTAAAATATGTAAAATATATATTGTGAATAGTTAATATTTTGTTAGTAAAATCATGTATTAAGTGATTAATAAATGAGATTATGAATAATTATATAATTTCGATACTAATTTAATTAAGTCAAAAAATGCAACTCAATTAAACTACTAGATGTTACATAAATATTTAATACAATATTAATAATTATAGTTATATAATCATATTTATTAATTCGATTATCAATCCAATTAATTCACACAATTATATTAATTAAAATAAGAATTATAGAAATGCTCAATTATATACATATATGTATATTAAATAAATGCACATATATATTTATATAAAGAAAATAGGATTATATTAAATAAATAAATTAATTAGGTTGTTCAACTTGTCATTTAAAGAAATTAATCTATAATTATGGACCTTCGACTTTTTCATAAAAAGAAATTAAACTAGGTAAGATGTTCGACCAACCATTTACAATATTAAAATTACATAAAATAAAATTGACGGTTTTTACCCACCATACGATAAAATAAAGACCAAGCGAATAAATTGACTATAAGTCCACTTAATTAAATTCATATAAAAATTAAGTATGAATAAAATTATCTCATAATCTCATTTATTAATAACTTAACACATGTTTTTGTTAACAAAATTTAACTACTCACAACACATATTTAATAGATATAAGATGAAATATATAAAAATTGGAAAGAGAACCTAAAAGAAAATCTCTCTTAGAATTTTAAATTTATTCGCACAACATCTCCTTCTTGATTATTATAAAAAAACTTCAAAAGCTATTCTAAAAGTCCTAAAAACAATATTTTTATAAAGCTAATATTTAGAGAAAGAAAGTGCAAAAGAAATTAAGAAGATTGGAGCTAAATTGGTTCTTAAAATGAGAAATGAAATTAGGATATTTATATGGAAATTTCTATGGGAAAAATAATCATTTTACAATGACTAATAGGTGTTTATTGATCAGTTGATCATCCAATATAGTACGGTTGACTGTTGATGCCGGCATTTATTGTTAATGATGTTAGTATTGATATAAGAGTTGGTGGTGATAGTGTAGTTACTATTCATCATAGTTTTTTTTTTCTTACACATTTTTTCTTATTATCTTTATCTCCAAAATGAATATAAATAAACTAAAAAAATTACAAACAAAAAAAATATAAGAGACATATGAAAGTATCTATTAAATAACATAATTAATTAATTTTTAAATAAAATTTCTTTATTAAATAACATAAAAATCAGTTTATAAATGAACATGACATTAATTAATTTTTAAATAAAATTTATTTATTAAATAACATAAAAATCAGTTTATCATGGAGATTTCTTCATGTCTACAAACAAACAATAAATGACAAAAATAAGGTGTGCAAGTTATCGAAGTCCTTGTATGGACTTAAACAATCTCCAAAAGTGTGGTTTGGCAGGTTCTTATGGTCGGTAAAAGAACATACATTTATTTAATGTCAAGCTGACCATACACTCTTTGTGAAGCGTTCTCGCTCTCAAGAGCAACTCAGAAGTGCAGACAAGATTGAGAACTCATAAGTGCAGTTGATCTATACTTCCACTCAAGAGCAACTTGCAGATATCTTGACAAAGGCTCTACTAGGACCAAACTTTCAGGAGTTTTGTAGCAAGTTAGGCATGTACAATATTTATAACCCAAGTTGAGGGGGGGGGGGGGGTGCTGAACTCTTCTCAAAGTTATTAAGTTCATGTTAGGAAATTAGGGGACAGAAAATCTGGAAGTTTCCTAATTTTAGGATGGTAATTTCCTTCCAGATTTTTAGGAATCTGTTACTGATTTTTAGTCTAGAAATTGGGTATATTGTGATGTAATATTTTTGTCTCTAGATGAGAAAAATAAAGATTAATTTTTACTATATTAGTTTTTATTATATTTTAAAAGTTTAAGCGCTATTGAATTTAACTGTTTAATATATATCTACTAACTTTTAACTTTTTAGAAAAAGCAAACTTTAAGTAATCAAACAAATTTTAAATCACTGACATGATTGGATAATTTTTTAAATAAACTAGTTTGGAAAGGAATTGAACGATTACTCGGGAAGCCACATCCGACATACCTCCTAACCATAGACTGAAAATTCAAAATAAGATGAGAACTGTACAAACCAGTTTAAATACTGGAACCATGTGGGAGTATGGAGGGAAATACTTCAGGTGTCTGCCTTTGAAATGGCACCTTAACTGTATTGGCTGTTACCATGATAGAATTTCTCATCTGGAACAATATATCTGTATTTAAGAGTTTATATCTCTTTCTCCACCTCTATCTTTCTATAGAATGTTTTGTTAATGTTTGTTTATCTGTATTGATTTCCATTGTATATTTCAAGTTCTGCTCAAGTTAAATGTACAAGAGGAGCAGATTGAAAAACCAACTAGGTGGCATAGAATTGCTATGACTCGCTAGCTTTCAAGTGAACAAGCTGCATCAGGCGTCAAGGTTGATCTAACAACAATCAGCAAATATGCGCATGGCCAGCGCATGTCCTTCATACAGCTGTAGCAGCAAACTGGAGAAAAATGTCAGGAGATTTGGGAGAGACAAGTTCAATGTCTTTCAGCTTTTGATGGTGACGAAGATGAAAGTGATTCAGACGCTAATAGTGGTCTGGATTCCTTTGATGGGGACTTGGAAAATCTTCTAAATGCAGAAAAATGTAAAGAAGTTGAAGATGGTGGCCATGCTTCCAGACATGACACTGCTGATGGTGTCCAGGGTCTTAAAATGAGTAGGCACCTTTTTCACGTACACGTAGAAGAGGAAATTGAAGATGAAACAGCAGAAGTTGCAGAGTTGTGCATGATCCTTATGGATGGTATGGAGTCTTATGTCTCTGTTTCTTCTTCACAGTTGTATTTATGTTACAACAAATGACTGGCCAGTCATTGTAGGTGGTTGCATTTTCATATGATTCAAATATATTTACGTCCTTATCTACCTGATTTTTTTTTTCTTTTCTTCTGTGGTTTCTTTCAAGTGAACTTTGAATTATCTGGACCATAAAATGTTTCTTTCAGTGGGGTCCCTCTCTCTACCCATAGATCCTGCGTGAATATAGAATTCTGCCTTTTTCACGGATTGTTCTGTTCTATGTTGTCACTTATTGCGGATGATGGTTTGTATTTATGGTGTTGGTTATATGAAGGGAAAATAATGAGAGAGATATTTCTCTGAGTTGTTCAAACCATTAAAGTCTGAACTTGCCATGGAAAATCATCACTTAAGCCAAGGTCTATTGCATTAAATTAAGCAAATTGTAACATGGATGCTAACTGTAGTTAAAAAGAGATCATAAAAGGTGTGTGCTTATGTTTTTTGATCCACCATCTAGATGAAGTTATAAGCTTTCTTTAGACTCTGTTTTGCCAACCAGGTGTTTACTTCAATACCCTTATATGAGGTAATTGTAAGCTGTCTTCTCGGACAATGTTCTTCAAGTGGGTATGTACATCATGTCGGTTTTTTTTTTCCATGAATATAGTTAGGAATTTTAGCCCAGATTATTGGTAAAATAAAGTAAAGCGAAAACGATAAAATGGAAGAACACAACACAAGGTTTATGTGGTTCGGCTATGCCTATTCCACAGTACTCTATCAGAGCAGTTTCTTTTATTTCTCTAAGTTTTACACCTTGATGGCCATTTGATGACTTATCCTCTCAAGTACATATTAAAGATATACAGACCTAGGTACAGAATAATCAGAACTCAATAGTTCGGAGAAGGAAGAAAAACAGTCGAGGGTGAAAGAGAAGAAAATGGCAGAAAGGAGCAACCCTAAACAATTCTTAGCCCTTGGGTTTACAAAGGGAGAAAATAAAGAATATATAGTGGGTGCTAGGGTCAGGTCAAATTTGACCCGACCGGTAACTTATTAAATATAGGACTTGGTCTAGTTCTCTTCTTCCAAGTGGATCAGACCAAAATGAGGCCCAACAACATGGTCCAGCATTATTGGGTGAAAGATTGGGCAGTGGAAGTTGATATAAATCCAACAAATATTATTCTGCAGATGATGCATTTGATCAAAAGAAGAAGAGAAAATACTAGGGCTATAGTGAAACAAGTCTGGAGAGCACCAGTCCCACATTCAAAATTTGGTTCAGAATTTGTTGAGCGACACAAGAAAACAATCATATTTGCTAAGAAAAGTATGCAACCTGATGGACAATAGGGTTCAAATTGTGACCGAACTTCCATATAATGAGTTGTATTTTAGTTCTAAACCAATTACTAACTCTAAACTAGAACATATGAGGAATTGAAATAACTAAATAAATAAAAAGAGAAAATAAGTTAAAAATGAGCATAATTTGACTTGGTACTCTAACCTCTCTCTTTTTCTTTGCAACCCACAACCTTCTAGTCGCATTGGAAGGATGTTGGAGGTTGTTAACTCTTTGCAATATGTTGTATAAAAGTGAGGATTTCAGCTGCATTAGGTTTAGGGGGCAATAACTGGTTTTGTTAAATTATTTTATTTTCTTTTTGGGGGCAAGTGAGTGGTAAAATAGTGTAGTGTTTGATTGTGTGGATTTGGGATGAGTTTTTCTTTGCTTTATTTACTTTCATTCTTGTGTTTAGGAAGGGTAGTAGTTATTTGGAGATAGCAGGAAAAGGTAATGTGATGCGTTTCACATGCCAAGATTAATATAATTTACTATTAGTGAATAAAACAGTTTTGTTGTGAAATTTTGTATCGAGAGTAACGATTTCACGATATGAGTCCTGATTATTTGGGAAGATCGTTTTCTCGCGTCTCATTTTGGTGAGTGTCGGATGACAGTTTATCTACTAAAAGGAATGAACATGTGTGACAGTCTAAAAGAATGAAAACATGTTCCCACTACACATCCTTAATAATTCATAACATATCAAATTAGAACCATCACCTCCCAAGTTCATCTTCATTTTTACAACCAAAATCATATTATTTTAAGTTATATTTTCACCAACAAATACCTTAGTATTGAGAAGAGTTCTTCACACCAAACAATCTTCTTCATTCTTCAAGAAATGAGGTTGCCAATGGTTTGTTGCCATATGAATAAAAAGAAAAGAAAATGAGGTAAGGAATTAGGATTTTATGGTTATTATAGTTCTTGAAGTTATTTTCCATGTTATTTCAAAAGTTTATATTCAATTAGATTTTCTAGAATTCTTCAATTTAGTCTTTATGCCTTTTGAAATCTTAGTTCCCAAATTATATATTTATATATTACTAAATTTACCCCATAATATATGTTTAGAGTTTTCAAGTTTGACCCCAAAAGTTTTCTAAAATTCTAATTTGGCGGCCAAAAGTTTATAAAATGTCTAAACTAACTATAAAATCCAAATTAAAATTTTTAAGGTTTACAAATTGACCCCAATATTCCAGAAAAATCCAAATCTACTTTAATTTCATTTTTCCTAAAATTACACGACCTCAAATTTTTAGAATTTTCAATTTGACCCATAAACTTTTAGAAGCTTCATATTTAGTCCAATTTTGAAATTACCTTTTATTTTATACATATTTATCCAAATATTTCAGGAAAAATCCATTAGTACTTTAATTTTATATTTTTAGAAACTTTCGATTTAACCCCTAAACTTTTATAAAATTACAATTTGACCCAAAATTTTCTAAGCTTTCCAAATCACCTCAATTCCATCAAATTAATATTTCTATAATTTATTTCAATTATAAAAATTAATTTAAAAGTTGTAGGAAACTAGGAATTAGAAAGCTAGACTACATTTCACGTTTTCCCACACAATTCACATTTATCTACAATAGTTGATATGATAAAATCTTTACTAATTTTAATACTTTTATCCATGTTAAATATTTTTATTTGTTTGCATGATATATATATATATATATATATATATAATTTATAAATGCCTATGTTATGTGCTATCTATAAAAAATGAAATTTTAGTTCAATGAACTTTCATGAGTTCTATTTTATTTAAAAACATGTTTGTTTTTAAATATATGTTTAAGTGTTATATTTTATATGATTATTTTGTACTATTAAATTATGATTTAAAATGCGTACATTGAATTTATTAATGCATATAAAAATGTTTTTATTATATATGTTATCAAAGAATAGAGGTTTTAGTCTAATTAAACAAAGGTTTCGACCCGATGACATATTTTAAATGAAAATATTTTTGTATATGAAAATGTTTTACAGAAAAAATGACTTTGGTCTAAATGGGAAACTGCTGAAACTACAGTGGACTTTAATCCAATCTATAGAGGTCTTTAACCCAAACTACATGGGGCTTTGGCTCAAACTACAGTGGACTTCAGCCCAATCTACAAGGGCCTTTGACCCAAACTACCGGAGTTTTTGCCCAAACTACATGTACAAGAGGCTAGGTCTGAAAATGGAGAATGAAAATTGTTTCAGGTTTTGACCATCAAAGTTTTAAAAGTACATGTTTATATGTGCATAGTAATATTTAGTTTGGAATATAAATATTCTCACAGAGTACTTTGCACTCATTTCACGTTTTCTAAAATATTTTTCAAGTAAATGGAGGATGCGCTGCGGAAAGAAAGATAGCCAGTCATGAAATTTTAAATTTATAATTTTAGAATTTATTTTATAATTAAATATTATCATTTTTGACTCTAAATTAGGGTTTGCTATTTGGATTTTCAATTACGAATTTTCTCTATGAATTGAGAAAGTTTTGAAATTTGGGATTGTTTGATTTAACGATTAGAGTATCAAATCTTCAATTAATTTTATTAGTATTTTTTTCCTCATTTATTTCTATTTAAAAATTTGGGATGTTATGTCATGGGAAAGAGAAACAAAAAAAAAATGATGTTAAAGACATGGAACTATTTAAGAACAAGGTTAAAATATTGGGTGATGGAATCAAGGTATCACTATGTCGCTCTCTCATATATTTTGCTTTATTGTTTCACTTTTACAAAGCTTGCTAAACAATTTTTGTAACACTTTGAATTTGGCCATCGGAAATAGACTTCCCATGGCCGGAAATGATTCTATTGTCAAAGTAAATAAATTTATTTTTTCAAACAAGAGGACTGAAGATATACAAGTTTTTTTTTTATTTTTTTATTACAATTGGAGAGGGGAACACACATGCACAGACTCAAACCTACGTTTATCACAGGTGAGGCTAATGTCCTACACCAGACCAGACTTCTCGTCCTAAAGATATACAAGTTGAACGCAAGCCTTCATCGATTGTTATAACGCCACCAATGGAGGTAGACAAAGATCAGCCTCGCAAGAAAATCATCATCCAAAAGAAATTAATATGGATGATGAAAGTCAAGATGGTTACCCAGGATCTGAGAATAGAAAGACAGAAAATTATCGACTGTCAGGTCTGGAGAAGCATAGGGGGGTAGAGACTACATTTGCTCATCCGACAATGAGCAGGAAGAGCAAAGAAGAGATAATGTGGTTTGATGAGCAAGATAAGAGGAGAATTGCTGAAATTAAAAGAGATGAAAGGGCCCGCATGTTGTATGATGAACAAATGAGAGCCTTAGAAGAGCAGAAAAGATTAGCTGAGTTAAGAAGATATGAAGAAGATATTCAAAGGGAATGAGAAGAAGAACGTCTTTCAAAAGCCAAAAAGAAGAAGAAAAAATAAAATAAAAGGCCTGAAATAAGATATGATTACCTGGATGATCTTCCTCCCAGAAGAAATGATCGGAGAATACCAGACCGAGCAAAAAAGAGGAAGGCAACTCCAAAGACTGGAGGATATGTTGCAGGCTATGCTCCACCTACAAAGCGTCGATGTGGAAGAGAGGTGATTGTCGGTTGTCTATGACTTCGATTTTTGCTTAATGGGCTAATAAGTAAACTATACAGATTTCTGCTTGATTGGAACAATCCTTCTATGTGTATGATCCTTTGATATGAATTTGTTTGTGTACTTCAGTGTGCCGCTTCTTCAGTCCCATTTTATTTTTCTAGAATTGATCGAAAATTTTAAACTATTGAATCACTGCTTAGAAAATCTAATATTACTTTTAGCATGGTATCAATATTGCATGTCTGAGCCAAGGCCAACTAGTCTGTTGAACCCTAGAAGGTTATAGTACTACATTTTAGCTTCTCTTAAGTTCTAGGAAAATATGTTTATGCTCTGATTTAAATCATTCAAATCAATAGAGATGCTTCTGAAAAGAAAGCTGTATGTAACGAGTGGAAATGGACTTGAAATTCCTAAAGCAAGGTTCAAGGCCCTAAGTTCCTTATCTTGATTGCATGATTGTATTCTGGCTAAACAGCAAAGGAATGTGATTATAAGTGTGGCCCAGAGAGTGGGCGGCATGGGCGAGCACCCACCCAGGGCACCACGATTGAAGGGGCACAGTAATTTTTCTCCAATTTAGTGAACCCCCATCTTGTGAGAGAATTTCTTTTTGTGGCTCTCCTCCCCATGTTGTAGCATTTGTATATTATTCGTATGAAAAAACAAAAAAGAAAGAAATTCTCAGATGATCTGTAATGTACAGGAGAAAAAGAAAGAAAGAAAGAAAATAATAATTATATATATATATATATATATATATATATATCATCTCCTTATTTTAGGTTTGGATTGTGGGAAGATTTTGGGTAAAATAGTGGGTTTTGTAGAAAAAATAAGTTTACAAAATGAGAAGACAAATTTCCCCCTAAAAATAGTTACTATTGACTTTTTTCATTGATATAGCTGGAAGTTGTAAAAAGTCTGACCAATAAGACTAATTGGGTAAATTGTAAAAATGTTTTAAAAAAGAAAGTAGCTCTGTATTTTAGAAAGAAAAGAAAAGAAAAGAAAATCCTCTAAATCTGTGGAAACACTCCTTCGATTACTTATTCAGCCTTCATATTTTCTCTCTACAAACCACCAATGAACAAGAAGACATATCATTATCGATCAATGACTAAACAATACAAATGCAAAGGTATACTCGATTATCGAGTGCCCTCCAATACAAGTAAACATGGATCAAGCAGGAAATTTCTTCAAAAAAACAATCAACAAAGACAGACATCACTCAAAGGTTTGCTTAGTGCTACCATGGCCTCCTTCCGATCGCATTAATTCCACCACTGGTGTACAGCAACCCCTTGATCCCTCAAATTTCCATACAATGCTAAGCACTGCCAATAAGCTCTATTGCTTTCGTGTTCTTCACCTTCGTCCTGCCACTGGCTCTTGCACTCCAGAAACAATTCATCGACGAGGCATATCGTCTTATCCTTCATCATCTCCTGCACTACTTGTTCTTCTGCTTTCATGACAACAAAGTCTTCTTTCCCTACGTTGCTCCTCATCCAATCCGATATCACGATAGATGAAGGCCCCATGATTCTTGATGATATCTTTGAACCATATGCTTCCACATCCCACTTGTACATCTCGAAATGTTGGTTCTTGGTTGGATAGTTCTTGTAAAACCATTCCTCAAAGGCACCACTTTTGTCATCTGAAATGAGTATTCTGCGTCTATATGCTTCAAGGGAGTCCCCTGCCAAGTCAGGAAGGAACTTGACCTCCCCCCTTCCATTCATTGATTTCAATAATGCCTGCCTAGGACCTCCAGGTGGCTCAAGCAAGGCATCCTCTAAGCCTTTCAATGCCACTTTCCCAGCCTCTCCACAGAGTTTCGACTTTTCTGTGGAAGTGGCTAAGCCATCTTTTAAGCTTGTTTTTCTCATTGCCACCATGGTATTCTGAAACCGCCTTAGATACACAATTCTATAGTTTGGGTGTTGTCGCAGCAGAGTTAGAGGTTCATTTTTCATCTGTGTAATCACAATGCCATTAGACTTGAGAACACGATCCACAAGCTTGACACTCTTGAAGTTCAAGCAAAATACAAAATCAAATGCCTCATTTGGAATTGCATCCAAATTGGAAACAATGTCAAGATAAATGCCATTATCACTCAAGAACTCCCAATCTTGCCTCATATCACCCATGCCAGAACCCACAATGAGGCCCTTGTGACCTCTTCTAACAAGTCCTGCATCGAATAAATCAGGAAAAATGACGGGCAACATCTCACATGTAGCCAGATCAAAATCCACACTAGATTCGTACATAGCATTTGAAGAACCTCTCATGAAAGGGCCGATGGAAGGCAATGCAAGCAGAACAATAGCCAAAAAGAATGACCTTGACATGATACGCAGAACCCGCGAATCCGGCAACTTAATGATAAACAGGGGATCGGAATTCAATCCAATCCCAACGCTATTCAGCTCCTTCATCCTGAATCCATTCTTGGTTCTATTCCACTGAGCCAAATCCATCTTTCACTTCCAATGGTGGAAAACTCCACCTTCTGCAGCGAATTTAGGTTAAAATTTGGGAATACTGAATCCCTGCTTTCCCACACCGACAACAAGCTTGATGCTCAAAGCTGCAAACTTTAATGCAGGAATAGAAAAAAAATTGAAAATCAAGAAATGCTTATCGCAAGAGAGAGAAACGAAACCAAAGCCAGAAGGAAACGGAACAAAACGGACTTAGCGAGTGCAAAATCTGGCAGCGGTGTGGTTTCCACCCACGAGGGCTAGACGGGTGCTTCTTATTCCAGACCAGAGAAGCATCAACTCCTTAATTCTCTTAATCTCCATGATTCTTTTCGTGGGGTTTCCCTCTCTCACACAAAATGGTCAATTTTTCAAAGTGAGTTTACATGCTATTTTGATGATCTTTTGTAACCGATGTTGATGATCTGAAAAAATTCACCAAACATCAACCAAATTGAGAGAGAGAGAGAGGGGCAAGAAAAATGAGGATCACAGAGAAAAGGGTTTTTTTTTTTTTTTTTTTCTGTCCAGAACTAGAAGAGGAGAAAAACTGCAGTGTCATAATATATATATGAATGAACATATCAAGAAAAGGAAGAATCAAGATGTGGAAATAATGGTTGGATGGAAAGCAATGCCAATGAAACGGGCCTAATAGTAATAGCTCTCATATGATTTTGCATGCTTTTTGGGGGACGGGGGACCCCTTTATTTGGGTACTTTACTGTTTTTTTCGGGTCAGAAATTTAAGGAACAGCTCACGAATTCTGGCACCATGTGCAATCAGTGATGCATGGGCCAGTTTTATCGGTATGAAATACATGTTAAAAATTTTTATTTTTTATTTTTATAATTTACTCAGTTTTTCAGAACCATGACATGAAGACAACAAAACCCATGCAGTAATTATTTTTGAAAAAATGTAGGCCTGAAATTTACTATAAAATGCAGCAGAGAGTAATTAATTATTTGATTAAAGTTGTACTCGACATTGAGACAAGTTCAAGATTTTGATGTACAAGTCCTTAATTGAGTATGTGACTGGACTTTCCGGATGCTGGACTTTCTCAATGCGGCTGCTGAATTGCTCAAGAAATTGATAGTAGGCCGGAATCAGCTTCTCTAGTATGGACTGATGAAGGTTCTCCCTGAGCCTCTGGTCTCGGACTGCCCACTCTATTTGTGTCTGAAGAACATCCTCAAACCTATCATTGAAGTTCTTTAATTTCTACTTCATAACCTTAGTTGAATTTTCAGAAAAGAAACTCCATTTGATTGATGATAGTGATTGTGATCTTTGATTTCTCAAACAATCACCTATGCTATCCCAAGTGGTCTTCACATAATCTAACATTTCCTGCTGAACTTTTTCTGTTTACTTTGTACATAAATCTTTGTCAACAATTTCTTGCATCCTCTGACAGGTCTTAATCCTCTGAGCAACATGGTAAATAATGTTCATCATAAACAAGTGGCCTAATGATTCTTGTTCGTAAAAACTGGACTTGCAATTCAAGTTGTATAGCAAAAATTCGATGATTCGAGTAGCATGATGCTTCAGAGGAGTAGATTCTTGTTCAGTTTTTGATGGATCTACTTCCAGAGAAGTTAGATCAATGAGAACTTGAGATAAAGCAATCAGATCAGTCAATGAATTCCTATGATCAGAAACCAATTCCATATTGTGGATTACATACTCAGTCATGGGGTGGATATTTCCTCCAGATATTGGGATCACTGACAGTTCTCCAAGAACCTGGCGTTTCGAAGCAGAGAGGGAGGATTCCTGTCATATGCTGTGAAATTCGGAAGAGTATCCCCGTGGCACAGGCATGGATATTTTTGGCCAAACATAAATCTCTATCAAAAAGTACATTTAGAACAGGCATGAGAACCAATAAGTCTTGGTAGAGAGGCAATAGTATTTCCAATCTCAGAGGTATTTGGTGTTTGATCATTAAGGAATCAGCAAATCCAAATAGCTCCGCTGCAGCAGGTCCAATTATGTGGACAAAACCATCAGCTTCTCTAATAGTTCCTAAGCCTCCAAAGATTTGCCCATAAAGAGATTTCTGCTTGGCAAATATGTTGAGAACACAAATCTTAGCTACTTGTATGAATAATTGGATTTTGTCACCCAACTCTTCCCAGTTCTTGGAAAAACACACTACTTTTGAATTCATTTTCTGAATAAGACGTTCGAATATTAAGTTCACTGTGTCCTTTCTTAATCCAATGTAGACCTGAAGACAATCCTGAAGATAGTCAGTGGAATTCAAAGCCTGTGCAATGCCTCGGAGACACTCAACCTCTTCTGCCCCCAATAATCCATGGAGGGCTCTGTAGTCCTCATAATGCAGTGTAAGACTGGTGCTATCACTTATTGAAATTGAATGATTTGTTGAATCTGAAGCTTTGGAATCAAGTTCGTTTGCATAAGGTGGGGTATTCAGTAATGTCTCCCGAAATTGGCTTCAATAACAGAAGTGAGATAGCCATGATCAGGACTAGATATTTGATCTGCTCTTGGAGTCATTTGAAGAACTAAAACATTGAAGCAGAAGAGAATGATTTACATTCTGTATGATTCTTGAAAGTCCACAATCCTATAAATACTATAAAAGATTACTCGTGATTTACAAGGCTGTGATGGCGATAGCCTTGGCAGAATTAAGATGATAGAAATGAGGTAAATGAACGAAGGAACAAAGAATATGAGACAAAATATTCTCTTTCCTATCCTACCTGTTCTTTTCATTTTTGCAAGTAAAACAAGGTTGAGAGGGGATAGATAGTCATATTCATAGGTAGGGTGAAAGATATATGAGTTATCAAATCTAAAATGAAAATGGTTCACATTTTCAAAAACACTTGAAAAACTATCCTAAGAATTGTAAAAACTATATTTAAATAAAGCTAGCATTTGGAGAAAGAAAGTGCAAAAGAAATGAAGAAGATTAGAGTCAAATAAATTATTAAAATGAGAAAGAAAACTAGGTATTTATAGAAAAAATTTAGAGGCAAAATAGTCATTTTACAATGAATAGTAAGGACGGTTGACCACCGAATGCTGCAGTGCATTTGACGGTTGAAGATCAATATTTACTATTTACAACATTAGCGATAACACAATAATTGATGTCGATATTGATCACGACGTCAACAGTGACGAAATAGTCGGTGATCGTATTGTTCATCCTATTTTTTTTTTCTTCTTCCACATTCTTCTCTTTCTTTTTATCTCCAAATTAACTAAATAAGTTAAAAATTTACAAACAAAGAAATATAAAAGAAATGTAAAAATATTCATTAAATCACATAATTAACTAATTTTTAAATAAAATATATTCATTCAATAACATAAAAATCAATTAATTTATAAATACATCAAACATCTTACAAAAACTGGTAGTGATCTTCTGGTTTGTGTTTTCGAGACATCCCATTTTTCAAACTACTGATGCCAAGACTCCACACATGTTACTCATCCTTATGTTGCTGTTCTTGTCTTGTCTTGCTTCACATTAGTCAAGAACATATCCAAGATCTTGCTCTCTAGCTCTTTAAAGGAGAATTGGATGCATATTTTTGGGTGCTGTAATTTGTTAATTTCACTTCTACGCTGCAGAAGAAAGGTGAGTATAAGCTGGAATCAGCTTATTCAATATGGATTGATGAAGCTTCTTCCTGAGCTGTTTGTCTGGCACTTCCCTTTCCTCTTGCCTCCGATGAATATTCTTGATCAAGAGATTAAAGGTATTGAACTTCTCTTTCACAGTTCTGTCGGTCTTACCGAAAAGGGAACTCCACTTTCCCTGAGGTTTAGATCTCTCCTCTCTTAGACAATAGAAGACACCATTCCAAGTTGTCTTCAGATAGTCAGTCATGGGCTTCCTTGACTTTGTCTCTTAACTTCATCAGGTAATTATAGCCAAAATTTCTTGTAAGCGCTGGGAACTTCCTATCTTCTGAGCAATACAATTAACATTGTTCATCATAAACAAATGTCCTAAAGCTTCATGATCATAGAACTTACGTTTGTATCTCAAATTATATAGTAAAAATCCAATTATTCGAATAAGATGGTGCTTCAGAGGGGTTGTCTGAAATTGATCAGTTTCTACAGAATCCAGTCCCTAAATAATAATAATAATAATAATTTTATGCATGCTTGGTTTGTGATATAAGAACTTATATTTTTTTTCCTTCCATTTACATCATGATGGGAGGAATGGACTAGATACAACAATAATTTAAAGATTCATGTGGAGGAAGTTAACTATGAGGGGAAAAAATTGGGTGCAAGAGCAAGTTCATTAAGCAAACACTAGAAGTTACCCCCATTAGTTGATCATTTCATGCAATGAACAAAAACTTTTGAGAATACTACTGGTGAGTACTATAAAAATATAGATGAATTTTATGATCATAAATTATTCACAATAATAATAATAATAATAACCTATCATACACCACATTCCATCATCAAAATTTAGTAGCATCGATAACCTTTAAAAACTAAACGCGTAGTCAATCTGCTTGCTGTAGATAATGCAAATAGTAGTAAGTTTAGATTTAGGTGCAGAAAAATTATTTAAAATTTACAACAGATTTTGAAAATGACATATTCACGAAGGGACTACAAACAAGCAAATAACCATGGTGAGCCCGTTTAACGATTGGGCATGATTTTAAAGAATAAAGAAGTTAAGGTTGATGAGAGTATTCAAATATGTATCATCTCTAAACTTTTAGTAGAAAATGTGTACTCAATTCTTGAAGTTTCTTAGCAATATTTTATGGAGATAAAATATTTTGAAGTAGCACAAAGTTCTAAAATAGTTGTATACATTTAAGGAGGTTACTTTTTTTTAAAATAAATATTTAAATCTTGAATAATACTCATTCTGTCTCATTTCAACGGTTGAATTGTTTATTTTTTAGAATGTATTATTTTAATTATTTAATTTCTAATTTTAGTATGTACTTTTATAATTATATCCCTATTATTAATGAAGAATTTGAATAATTTATCAACTATTTATTGGAGAATATTTTTTTTGAGAAAGATTAATACTTATGCACTAACTATTAAATGAGAACAAATTAGAAAGTTTCGTTGCATAATTATCATTTTTAATACTCTTTTATTATTTTTAATCTTTATGTAAGTCCAAAATGGATAATTGAATAAAGACGAAGGGATTAACAATTTAATTTTCATGGTTCATGGAAGAGGTTGAATAGTATAAATAAGAGTTAATCTTGTAGACTAACCAAAAGAGCAACAATGAAAGCAAACTGAGTCCTCCCAACCTTTCTTGCCAGTGTTATTGTATAGACTTTTATTTAAGTGTCCAAGTTAGGCATCTTGTGTAAAGTTTCCATACCTTATATAAATATCACTGTTTGCATTTATAATAAAGATATTATAAGGTTGAAAATCTTCTTTAACTCTTCAGATAAATTTATAAAAATACAGTTTTAATTAAAAAGAGTTTATGTAAATGTGATATTCATAGGAGGACTTTTCTTTTTTAAAGGGCATTAGTGGTGTTGTAGAAAATTTGTAATTTAAATTTGATAGAAATTTTAGTGGTAAGAGTGATTAAATTTTTATGCAAAAAATTAAAATGATTTCGAAAGGAGAGCACTGTGAAAGAAAAGTACCGTAGCATTGGATAAGGCAAGCCTATGTGAGCGTACTTGTAAAGCCCAATAATTTTTTTTATTTTTTATTTTTTTTAATAAAAAAAAAAAAGCCCAATACGACCTGGCTCCAATTCCACACCTACAAATAAATCCGGACTGACACAAGTGATCGGGGAAGAGGAAGATAGAATTACTGTATTAGTGGCAACCGATCGAAAATGGGAGTGGAAAAGGAAGTGTTGAGAGCCGGAACTGGTCCCAAGCCAACCCCCGGCCAAACCGTCACTGTCCACTGCACGGGTTTTGGTTAGTTCCGATATCTCTCTCTTCATACCACAGTTCACAGTATTGCCATTTGCCGCTGTTTACCCGATAGTTTATTGTTAATTTTATGTTCTTGCAGGAAAGAAGGGTGATTTATCACAGAAGTTTTGGAGGTAATGGACAAGTATTTAATTTAGGGTTTAAGACCAAAAACAACTTTTTGAAATAAAAATTCAATCTTTTTCTATTGTATTGTTTAACTGGACTTGATTTATTTCTTTTTCTCCTTCTAATTTCGTATTTGTCAATGTGGGATTGAAATTTTTTCTGAATATAGCACTAAGGATCCTGGGCAGCAGCCGTTTTCATTTCAGATTGGTCAGGGGAAAGTTATCAAAGGTAAACATGACTGGCTCTACTCTCATGGATGTTTTTGTCAAAACGAACTGGATTTCTAAAGCTTAATGATTAGTAGATGTGTCGATTGCTGATATTTTGCGATGCTCCGCTAACCTGCCGGGTGTGACTATGGGGTATTAGTCTGAGCATGTTGTCAATTTCTCTATGTTACCGTTTGGAGCACTTACCTTTGTCTTTAGTTGTAGATTGAAGAAATTGGTTATGTCTTGTAGAAATCTTAGTCCTGAATTTGATATAATGATCCTACATGTACTCCTTTTTATTTTATTTTAATTTTTGGGATTTCCCTTTGAGATTTTAAAGTTGTCTCTTTTTCTAGGCAAGCCCTTGGAAAGAAATGTTGACTTTGGTGCCTACTTAGGACACTAGATAAATGCTAACTTCCCTTCATAACAGGAAGAACAAATTATATGGGAAGAAATGATCAGAAAAAATGGAACATCTGATTTCATTAATTTTTGGAAGCTCGCTCTCTGGGTTAATAGAAAAAGAAAATTGTCTCTTTTTGTGGAGAGGGTGATGTGCATTGGGCCTTGAGGAACTTGTTTCACGCATGAGTTATTTGGCATTTGTAAAGGTTATTAGTAAGGGAAATCTAGGATTTGCTAAGAGTAATGGTCCTCTTTATATCTTCTTTGCATGAAGGTTGAACCTGAGTTAATTCTAATCTCCACAAGCAACAACCTTTCGTAATTGTTTAGGGCAACAATTCAAGCCCTTGATCAGTCGGTTTTCTTATTGTTCTTGCAGGATGGGATGAAGGTGTACTTGGAATGCAAGTGGGAGAAGTTGCTCGCTTACGGGTAAGGGAAAACGCTTTACTTGATTGTCATGTGGCGTTTTCTAACTTAGACATGCTACCCTTTTCTAAGAGAGAAGGCCCTGCATACAGTTGGCTTTGACTTTAACTGTGGAGATGAAGTTGGGTAGGAAGTGCACATAGATAATAACACAAACAGATAGTTTTGTGGTACTCATGTTTCACATTCATTAGATGGCAACATAACAAATAGGACATAAATCAGATTTTTTTGAAAGAGCTGCAACTGCAATGGTGGTGAAGCTGCATTTGGATTGAGCAGAACAGAGAAAAAGAAGCCTGTTGTTAAATCCATAAAGTATTTCAAATAAGGCTAAATCCAATGAAAGTGCAGCTGTTTTCTCTGTAGTTTTAGCTGACATGTTCATCTTGAAGGCATTGAACACATTCTATGACTTGATATTTTTTACTTCATGCTTATTTTGAATATGGCTATCTGCTGAATTGCATGAAACACGGAGGTCATTACGAGTGCGGTTTTGAAACTAATTTATTGCAAATTTGCATTTTATTTTAGTCTTCTTCTAACTTTAGGTGAGTTCCTTGCTTGTAGTAAATTATTCATCTTCTTGTGTTGATCACTGGTATAATTGTTATCTTGTTATCATCTGTGTCATTATCATTTCTACTGTCATGATTATCATCCCTGAAGTACGTTGGAAATTTTGAAGATACATGGAGTAGGGGACAGGAAATAGAATTTTGGGGTGTCAGAAAAAAGGAGGGGGTTTTGGGGGTTGTTTTGCTAAATATTGCCATTTATGAGTGTGAGCCCTCTCTTATATTTAATTTTATTCTTAAATCTTTGCAGTGCTCTCCTGATTACGCTTATGGGCCTAGCGGATTTCCAGCATGGGGTATCCAGCCAAATTCTGTTTTGGTTTTCGAGATTGAAGTACTGAGTACCAAGTAATGCGATATAGATTTACTAGTGACATTTGAGAATAAAACATATTTTCTATCTAGTTTTTGCCTGATATGGCATTCTATGATGGTTAATGCTGTGTACTGAATCAAATTTGTCTAAAGATGTTAAACTAGTCATGTGGTGCTATAATATTAATAATAGTTAGTGATCATTGTGCTTTAATTTTGTCTTTCATGAGAAAATGGATCAAGTTTCTTTGGGCTTGGATAGTCGTCTGTAGTGGAATTTTCACACTCCTGGTGCTGATGGCATACTTATTAGTCAAATGCCAACTTCTATCTCGTGCTCCATTTGGAGCGCATGATGGATTATCCCATCTCATTTCGCCTAACCAAGTTGCACTCCCTTTGCAAGAATAAACAGAAAGCTATAGCTAGTGGTTTACATTCGATTCACGGTGTGTTATACGGTTTAAAATTTTGATATTTTTGTATTTAGAATATTGGAAATTATATTGTATTGTATTTTTTGAAAAAATGATAGGGTATTGTATCAAAATATTTTGTTATGTTACGGTATATATCGAATTTTTTTATTTTTTATTTTAAATATTTTTTATCATTAAAATATTTACTAATTTATTTTATAAAAAATCATAAAGGAATTACATGAAAAAGGTAAATAATATGATTATAAAAATTCAATTTAAATCTCTAAAACACTTATAAAAAGATATCATTTCACACTAAAAATAAAAAATAAAAAAATTAAATTTCAATCAAATAAATATATTGTAAATAATTTTTATTAAAGATATAAAATAATATGCAACTTCATCGAGTAACAAAATATAATATTCAATTTTTATTTATTTATAAAAACAATTATAGTTTTTTATTTTTAAAATTAATATTTCAATGTTACAATATGATACGGTTTTAAATTTTAAAAATAGAATCTTGTAATGTAATTTTTTTATTTTCAAAATAGTATTCTAATATTGAATATAATTTTAAAATATAATTCGATATAACATGATATTCCGATTTGTATTGTATACAGGAACTTCTATAACCTCCAAGAGTTCAATTTAAGGAGGAAGGAGCTGCTATAACCTCCGAGAGTTCAATTTAAGGAGGAAAGTGGGGTATGATATCCTTAGCTTTATGAAAATTGAACTAAAATTCTTTTGACAAAAAGTTTACGAAGTCATGCTTCAAACTAACGAATATTCACGAACAACAAGCTTCTTAAGGAGGACTTGCACTATTAAAAGGATAAAGGAAAAGAGATGGTTTCTGTATGTGGATGAGCATGAGAAAAGAGAAGGATCTGTATGTGCTGTTAAAATTGAGATTTAAATTTTATGCAATAATCTTTCTATTATCAAAACCCTTGTTAAAACAAGATAATGTACTCGACAATAAATACAAAATTTGTATTGTTATTAAAACAGATTATTTTAATCAGAAATAATAATAATCTATTTTACTAAAGATGGGCTTAAACTTTAAAGTAATGGCATTGAAAAACATTGATGTACAAGTAAATATGAAGTCTCAAAGTGTCCTAAAGTATCATCATTCAAACCCTAGTGATAGAACCTAGATATATTCGATCTCTTGGGCAACATGTTTATCATTTTTCTCAAATGCAGCATCATATTACATTTGTCTCGTTAGAAGATGTAGCAGTGCTTTACTCTCAGCCAATACTTGAAAGAGCTTTTTGTCTCTCAAAGTGCATACGTTAAGATGAGTAATTTTTACAAACGTGTTGCCTCTGATGATGATGCGAAGGAATATAAAACTGAAGACTTGCGTATGGGTTAGTATAGAGTATTAGAGGTTTGTAATAGGGGTGGTTACACCTGCCCTCAAATTATATGCTTAATTATTATTAAACTGTTGTAGATTATGCACGAGAATTGAGATTAAAACATGGCAAGAGAGAGTTTCATTGTCTTGAAAAGGGAAAAGAAAAGCAATTCATTCCCTCATCTGATTTGATTGTGTTCATTTGTGTTGTAAGCATGTTCTCAAGAAATCATACTAATCTGTTCAGTGAATGAGAAGATTAGAACTCTTTGCATGCTTCATCAAGTTTGGCCTCAATGTATATAATGTAGATTGGCTTAGGTGTACTGAAATCACATGGTAGCATCAAGCCTTCTTTTTTCAAAATAATAATAATAATAAAGGAAAATAATGTAAATTAAGTTAACGTTTAACTATAGATAAAAAGTTACTTTCAAAATCTTCTCTTATAAACAAATCTACACCATACAATCAAATTCTTTTTTATTTTAATATTCGCACAATAATTTGCATTAAAAAAAACTTTATATATTTTTCAATTGGATTCTTGTTTTGTTTCCATTGCAGAGCTGCAGAGGAAAGGCACAAAGGATAGGGGCATTGAAATTTTTTTAAGGTTTTTCAGCTTTGCTGTGCGAGTGGTTCATTTCATTTGTCAAACTGTTTTCAGTATCGTGCCCGAATCATTAAGGGAAATGAACAAGTCTATCAATTTCCAAAAGCATAAAGTGGATCAACCATCAGTAAATCTAGAGAACCTTTTGAAATTTTGAGTGCAGAATTTAATATTCAACTTTCAAGGGCTCAATCAACAAAATTCCAACATTTTGGAGGGCTAAATCTATATGAAATGATCAAAGTAACAATTACAAATAAACAAGAGTATGGAAAAAATGGAACAGTAAGGGTAACATTGGGCATTGGCATAGGATTTTCTTGTCTATATAATACTGCCTTTCCTTTTGTTCAACTGCCTTTACCTCTTCAAGCAGCAAATTTCTAAACCCATCAACTGTTCATCAGGTTTCTCTCTCAATTTGTAGACTACAAGGGTGAGTTTTTTCATCGACTTGTTTTCGCTTCTCTCTTTGTAAGTCTTCACTTTGTTCTTTTTCAAAATTTCTTATCTGGTTGATCTTTGATTGCATTATTTTTTTTGCCTTATATCTTGGTGGGTTCATATTTGAATTCTCTCTTTTTACTCAGCCTAAACTTTCTCGGATCTCTGATGATTGAAGTTTGCTGAAGAAAATTATTAATCTAGCTGTTTACCTACAGTATTGTAGTTTGAAAGAACCTGCAAAAAGATTTATAATTGCTTAAGACTTTTTTTTTACCGAGTTTCTTGATCAAATCCCTCCGGCGCATTTTAGCTCTTGAGTTCATCTCAGGACTTGTCATATTCTTCCCCTTGTTATTAAGATTCGAAATATCATCATGGGGAAAACATGGAAGATCTTCACTAATGCTTGTTGTATTACTTCATATTCTGTTCTGCTTTTTAACTTCCTAGCGCTCAAGTTATTTGGGAATTTGGATATGCCTTTTGTGTGGTGGTGGTGGATGATATATAGCTTTCATGGCCTAAATAATTTTAGTTGACATCCATAGATTTGTCTGATAGATGATGGATTATGTCATTCTCATGTATGCAGGAAACTGGTTTATATAGCAGTTACACTGTGGCTTCATTAATATCTTGTAGAAGCATACAGTATGCGGTGGATCGGTTTGTCAATTGATGTTTTTCGTCAAGTTATCTCCTTGAACTTATATTGCAGGGTTATTCTGTAAATTTTGCTATTTGACTCATCAAATCTAGTCCAAGCTGTGTTTTCTTCTTTTCTCTTCTAACTAGCTACCCATGGGATCCATTCACTTCTTTTTTCTTGCTTGTTGTATCTATATGATTAGCTGATAAACTAGATACCCTTCTAAGCCATTTTAGGTCCTCTGCTTTCATATCTTCCGCTTTCCTTCCAAGTTTGATAGACTCCTGACTTTGTAGCTTGGTCCTTCCTTTCTGCTTCTTTGGTATTTCCTCTGTTCAACGTCTACTGTTACTTTTTAGATAGATTTAGAGTCGATTGAAGGTCCGAAAGAAGTTATGGTGTGCCAAGCAGCAAGCCAGACAAGATTCAGGACATTAAAACATGAGAATGGGATTGCAGGAAGAGCAACTATTATAGTTAGAGGGATAGCATGCTTTCAACAATTGCAGAATTGCCAGGTTGGTTGAAGATCGATTCACCATAGTACTGTTTGAATTTTTCATTCAGTTATAGTTGTCTTTCTTTTCCTGAAAATTTGTTTTCAAAGTGAATGAATTATATATACCTTGCAGATGATTATTAAGAAGTCACTAACAATATTATGTTTATGTTTCTTGTTTTCTAGGCTGAGTACTTCCGTCATTTGCTTAAACCTGTAACGTAATTGATGGTGTTTTTACATTACGTCTTCAAGCCATAGCGAAAGTTTTCTTCTTTATTTTGGTTTCCAAAGTTCCAAAATCAGAGATTCAGTGCCATTTGTGGTATGATTTTTTAACATCCTATCAGCAATTGAAATTAAAAATTTTTTATTCCTTTCTGGAATGTTCACAATGATATTTTTGTTTTTGTGATTTAGTTAATTTACTCTGGCTGGATGGTTCCGGCCAAAGATCTTCAGTCTTTTCAGCAAAGCTGTCTGTGGAATTCTCCTTGTTCAAACAATGCAACTTATTTTGCACAACCAAGACCTTCAGCTTTTGGATATCTTGGTTTAAAAGCAGACCAACTGGATGGAGTTCAGGGACATATCCAACCAGTACTTCCTCACTTGCATAATTTAGTTCCCACTGCTGTCCCATGTCTTGAAACTCATTGTGCCTTTTCTCATAGACATGGTGACCAAGTTGCACCAAAGTATGCACATTCCTCTGCTCAAAAGAGGTTTCTCATATTTGATCAGTCCGGGAGAGATATCAGACTGTTCTCCAGTTCTGTTCACTTCCCTTCCCAAAATCAGGCTATTATGCCTAATGTGCCTGCTGGTCCTCGGGGCTTGCAAGATGAAAAACTCAAAGTAGGGCAACCATCTCTAATGAAGTTGATGGCTCAAACAGAAGTTGATGAGAATTACACAAGTAGTGAAGGTGGTGATAGTCGTGAGGACACAGAAGAAATCAATGCCCTACTTAGCTTCTACACGGAGGATGGTGATGGTGATGGTGATGATGATGATGTTGATGGTGAAAATGATGAACTAACAAGCACTGGGCACTCTCCCTTTGCAGCCATAGGGGGTCTTGAGGAGGATGGAAAAGATTGGGAACTTACCGAGGAAGTTGCTAGTTCTGATTGCTCAACTAAAAGGCAAAAATTTCTTGATGGTGGGTACAAGAAGTCATCATTGGTGGAGGACACTATTATAAGTTCACCGAAATTGTTTAGATATAGCAATGATGATGATGTGGAATCAAGTTGTGCCAAAAGCGAGGACCTGGATGAGGATACTGATTCCATCTTAAGCACCAGGCAGAGGCAGGAGAAAATTTGGGAAAAACTTCGAATTCTGGAAAGCATACTTCCTGGAATGAAGAGTAAAGACCCACTCTTGATCATTGATGAAGCAATAGGTTACTTGAAATATTTGAGGCAGAAGGCCAAAGCTTTGGAAGTTAGTTAGCTAACTTGATGTTTGCTCCCCATTCCAAGGTAGATGGTTGCTTTTGGGAAAAAAATATTAGTTTATGATCTGTTGGTTATGAAATAGTAAGGTGGCTTATGGTGTTTGTGAAGTTTTTCCTTTCTTTTTCCAGCTTTAGTGCAGTACGTATGATAAGCCAATAAAAGAGATGCTTAATGGGATGAAATTTCCTCTCTACTGAGAGAGGAGGTGAAGCAAAATGGGGCTGTAATTGCTGACGGGAAAATGATTATTTTGAAAGGTTTTGGTTATTAAAGAAAGTCAAGAGTCTTGAACGCATGGTGTTGGCAATGGTGGGCTGTGCTGTAAATGAGGACCTTTATTCCAAAAATGTTGAAATCACCATGGATTAAGTGCATGCGTGGTTGGTGATGGGGGGTCCCTCCCACCTCAGATTGTCTTCTTGATTCTGTGCTTTTTGTGATGTAACTCTCAAAGGAGTAGTTATGAGAATTGGAAGGTAAAAAAGCAAGAAGTGAGCAGAGGGCAAAGGGGGCCCTCAAAGATGATTCATGATGAAATTTGGATGCTCAATTCATTATCAAATCTTGTCATGAAGTCTGCTTTGCTCCCTTTGGTGACTCATGAGCTGTGTACAAAGTGGTGGCTTTCTTTTTCTGCTTTTTTAGAGTTTTTCTTTGGTGTGTTCATTAGCACGTGGACTTTCAGTCTGATTGCTGTTACCATCATTTTGTGAAATATGAATAAATTTCTCGATCCTTTGCAGATTGGGAAGTAATGTTCACTGTACAAGGTCTATGATTGGGAAATTTCTAATATATGCATGATCCTTTTACCTTTTGGCTATATGCAGCTCCTCCTGATTCTGAATTTTATGCTTTCATGTGTCATACATAGAGCAAGATTGTCCTAATGTAGAAGGCTTGTTGTTTGAGACTTAGCTTTGGGGTTATTCAATGTCAAATTCAGTTTAATATTTCTTTTTAGTGAATGGCAAAAAAAGTTTATTTTATTTTATTTTCACATCGTATCATTTACTTTTTTATACAAAAAAGATATTTATTTTATTTGTAAAATCGGATTAAAATGTTTACTTTGTCATATCTAGTCATATATCATCAAATAATTATTTTCAATTTTATTAAATTGTAATAAAAGTCATTATATTTTTATTAAATATCAATTTTGATAGTCTTTTATTAGGTAACTTATTTAATAGTATATATATATATATATATATGTATATATCTTTGACAAAATATTTGACATATTTCAAATAGATAAAGGTCAATTTTCAGTATTAATTTAGTGGAGGTTTGATGGAGAAATGTGGTAAGAGTATTTTATTTTTAGAAATGAGAGATAAATAGTTAAATGAAAGTACATATAATAGTATAAGAAAAAATTAATGAAAATTTAATTCAGAAAAATGTATAAAAGAATTTAAAGTTTGTTTTTATAATGAAAAAATTATTACTCTTAAATAAGTTATTTAGAAAGAATGATCACAATTGATATTTAGTGGTTGATATTTAGTGAAAGTATGATGATTTTTATTGTAACTTAATAAAATTGAAAATAATTAACTAATGAAAAACAATAGAAAAGAATGATAGAGTGATTATTTTGACATATTTTTACAAGTCAGATGACATTTATTGTAAAAAAAAAAAGTAATTAAAAGTGAAACGAGATAAAAATAAATTGACATTTTTTGTAATTCAATTTTTTTCTTATCTCTTCTTCACTCATCGACTTTTGCCAAGTTTAATATTTTCTCTTTTTCTCTCCTTCACTCATTGTCTTTACCCCTTTTCTTGCATAAAATAAACAATGCTTTCATCTGTAAATGAATTGGGACGGAATGATGATATCAACCTTTTAACTAATTCTTTGACCCTTTCAAGTAGGAAGGAGGAATAAAGATTAAGAACACAGTTTGACTAATCCCGTGTGGGGCAAATTTTCACTGAAATATTGTGAAGGTTTGTCCTGAGATTTGAATCCTGTTGGCTCTCTCCCACATGTGTCTGTCACTCGGGCACATCCCTCGATTTACAATCCCGCCTGGTCAAGGGACCTCTGATACAGGTGGGGGAGTTCTCTCTCTCCCTCATCAAAAGTATAGATTAGAGAAACCAAAGTCAACTCTATCTAGTGTACCAAGGTCATTCTCATGGAGTATTTTACTTAGGTGATACATGCACCGTTTTGTTTGTTCAACCAATGACTAGAACTTACCAGTACATGGTTTTCATTTTGTACACAGTAAACAAACGGCATTAAATCATTTCTGAGTTCAAATTGAAATATTAGATACCTAATATTATTACTTCCATTTTTATAATTCAAATTTGAAATAATCAGAAAATCCTCTACCAAGGGCTAGACACAGCAAAGGACATGGAAGTAGAGAATCACAATAAGAGTGAACAATTTAATAGTTTTAGCAATTAATGTCTAATGTAATATTAATTCTTATGTACAAGGGACATTGTACTTATTTTACTTTATACTTTTTTCCTTTTTTATCCATTTTAACTATTTTTCACTATGAATCGAGCATGTATATCTTGTTTGTATTGACTTACATTAATGTATCGTTAATTGTTTTGTCTTTAAATATGAAATGCAATGGTTTGTGGTTTGATAGTGGACTTGGATAAGTTGAGTATCTAAGTGAAAGAACATGCTTACCTTTGTACTGATCCTATATGGCGGGATCAATTATGACCATTATATAGCTATATGATCTCTAGAGATATTTTAGCTTTTAAAAAATCCCACATTGTTCCCTCCCAAAAAAAAAAAAATCCTACATTGATTAGGATTAAAAGGAAGGGGAGAGGCTTGAGTTATTAATTGTAAGACTTGCAGATAATTATTATTACATCCATGTTTAAAACAATTTTACACATATTAATAAATTATTTTATTTCTCATTATACCGTTATTTATTTTAATATTTCTTGAAAAAATGAGTATTTGTTCTCCCTTTCTCTCTCTTAATAAAGTAAGGATACATTTGAAAATAACATATACAATAATCATAAAAAATAACAAATTTTTTTATAATTATGGACAAAAGAATTTACTTGATGCATCTTATAAATGGATGGAGGAAGTAATGATTACTCTCTTGTCTATAATGAGTATCTTATCACTAGTTAGTGAGATGTAAATTATCTTTTAAATTAAGAATATTATTAGTAAAACTTGACATTCAATTTTGGGCATATGTATATTGATCCATCCATCATAAATTGATAGTTTTATTTAGTTTTTCACATCAATTAAAAAAATAATTAATATTGTTGAAAATATGTATTTTTTATAAAATAACCTTTTAACATTGAAAAACTTGAACATTAGAAGCAATAATAAATTATTATGAAAATACTTTATTATTAATTAAATGTATTTTTTAACAATTAATTTATCAATTATTATTCAAAGTGTACTTAATACTCTTGCTTTAAATAAGAGTGTTTTAATAAATTAAATAAATATATTATATTTTTAATAAAAAAATAAATTTACAATTTAAGATAAATAAAAAGAAAAAAAGTCTATGAAATTGAGATGAAAAGAATATTATTTCAGAGCTTGGACATGGGCTTTTCATTCCGGTGGAAAAATGGCAGAGGAGGCCTGGAAGCCCAAGATTCCTACAGCCGAACCTATACAATGCCATCTTCCTAGGAAACGGCACCGATCTTCTTCTGTCGAGTTGAAATTATTTTTTGAAATGCTTTAGTCAATAAAATTTAAATTTAGTGCTCACTCACTTTATATGACCATTTTATATTTTAATGTATCAATCTTTTTTTTTTTTTACTTATATTTGATATTTTAATTTAGGTCAAACTTTATATGGCACCTCTTAAAACATATAATTTATTTATTAATGTTATATTTGTAATTTTATATACTATTTTTATGTCTAAGCATAAGTAATTTTAACATAAAATTGTTTCAAACTATTAGTTATTTTATAATATTCAATACATAATTATGATACTTTTTATTGTATTTTTTTTTAATTTAGTGCTTTTTCTCTTAAAAAAGAATAAAAATTAAATTAAATGGCATTTCGAGTATAAAATGCTCTCGCATATATTTAAATATTTAAATTTGTGTATAGATTAATTAAAATTACTTATATTTGGAAAAGATAGGAATTTAAAATTTTTCAAAAGATTATATTTAGTTGTACGTTAAAGATCTAAAAGGTTGGACTTATAAAAGTAAAAATAAAAAAGCTATCTATTATAATGACATGGGAGGAGTATTATTTTTTTATATTAATAAAAAATGGTGTCGTACTTTTTACTAGGAAATTGAGCTCCGTAACCTACGTTAATATTTTTAGGTAGCTATGGTATAGTTGGAGTTGGTTAGCTATGGTTTAGGTAGTCTACTTAATATTTTTGAGCTTTTTCTTTATTTTAAAATTTTCCTTTATTTATTTCTAAAACAATGAGAGGATAACAATGGTTCTTGAGCTTGATCGCAATAAAATAAAATAGTTTTTATTTTTAATTTGTAATTATTTATGTCATTTAAAATATTATTTTATATCGATAAACGCGTTCAAAACTGAGTTGATAAAAGGATATAAGTTTAAATTATATGTTTTACAATTAGTCGTGCATTTAGTATAGGAGGCGCAATAACTTGGACTCTGCTAGCAGAAACCGGGACGTGACAGGATGACGATGATCAGCAACATCAACAGTGTCTTTATGCTTGGTTAGCTTCTTTGTGCGTGTGTTTGTTCATGTGTGATTTGCATAGTTTATCCCTTCACAACACCGTTGCTTAGAATAGATGGTCCGTCCACTGATCAAATGAATAATTAGAAATCATCTGGAGGATAGAGTGTGGATGATAAGAGATCTCTAGTGCCATGCTTACGTATTGCATTTGCTCTGCAAAAATGATACAGAAATCCCCATGTGAGAGAGAACCAACTTAAATCAGTCATTCAGTCAGAAGATTTTCCTTTATGGTCAGCTTTACAGGTCCAGTGGGCTAAGTTTTATGTCATTAATGCGTTTTCAGTTTTCACAGACATGATCTGAAATGGAAAGTCTAATCATGCTTCTTGTTGTTCCTTTCCAATTTTGCTTAAGTGAGCCTTATTGCCAGCTCCCCACTAGTGACTGATTGAATCCGAATCTTGGCCTGTTTTGGCAATTCGAACCAGATGTACTGCTATTTGTAGTAATGTATTACCAAATAGTTGGTCGTAAGTATTATCAAATCTACTATTGTGTTTGAGATTTTAAAGTGTGACAACTAACCACGTAAGATCCACTAAATGTATATCAACTACAGTTCATATGTAGATATTAGAAGATAAGTTAGTTGGATGCATGATGCATCAAGAATCAACTGAATGCTATTGCTGTCATATCTCAAATCTCACAGCCTGATTTTTCCCTTTTCGGTTTACACTTGTAACTTGATCTCTTTAGGCCCAAGCAATGCTTCATCCCCCCCCCCCCCACCTTCCTTTTTCGCTAGGGTTGGTATTAGAGATGGTCAGTGAACCTTAGAATTCAACACTGCTCTCCCTGAGAAATACCAGAGGATATTGGGAGATTTGATTGTCTTTATAAACCAAAAAATTTCAAAGTATTTACGGATATTTTACCATAATTCCAATTGAATATTTTGAGGTTCTCTCCAAAAGTATAGAACACAAGGCAACAATCATATTGATTACACAAAAAACAATTCACCAAAAAAAGCACAAAAAAATTTCCTGAGATAATTCCTGTAACAACGTAAAGAAAAACCAAAACCCCTCGAGTATTCTAAAGTAGATGAAAAAGAAATGTGTAGTAGACTTCTTCAGGAATGCAGAAGCAGTATAAAACCTGTGCAGAACTATCTTAATTCTTGACTTAATCAAACTTATCAAGATATGGAATTTCTCCACCTTCTAGGTGCCTTTCCAGTCTGTTGATCTGTATTCGGGATCTGAGATCCAATCTCATGCGTTTCCAAATTTGTCATCTTAGTCAGCTTGCTGAGTTTTTTCCATCCTGAGGTCCATGCTGATGCTTGTTTTGGCTTTGTTATTTTATCAAATTGTCTCTGTAAGTTTTCCATTTCATTTTGGAGTTCCAGGTACTTTGCCTTGACAGTTTCCAGCTCAAATTTGAGAGTGTTGATATCCTTCTTGGCTGTTGCCCACCCTTCTTGAAATGACTGTGGTGTCCCTTCTAGCAATGTTTTACGGCTTGAAATCATTGGCTGGAACTGTGAATCTCCAGCTTCTTTGAGGGAGCTGTTGGCCATTGCACTACTTATCTTCACCTGTTCAGAGAAGAGAACTTGCACCACAACTCTTATTGGAAGCCTTTCATTTTGAGCAGCGTGCATGCATGCATCCATTGAAAGCTTCTGACAATCCATCACACGACATAGCCTCTTCCTTTCATGCTCTGATAGTGCTGGATGAGCCTGTTAAATTTTTCAAAAAACTTAAATTCCACTGCAGTAAATTATATTACATTCTTAACCATAGACGGATGCCCCTAATCTTCAGGCTCACGGGCCAAAATGGATGTATTAAGTTGACAATGGGTACTAAGATTCGTTACAGTCCATGTGCTACGGGGTATCACAATCAAGTACTATATATACCAAAAGAAGTAAAGAAAACTGGCAAATAAGAAGAATAATTACTAAGGATATTAGATTACCTTCAGGTAGGAATCAATTGCTCGGTACAATCCATCATCACAAGTTCTTGCTGATTCAGGCAAAGCTTCTGCAAGTACTTGAAATTTTGTCAATGAAAGATTTCTATCTCTGGAAACCTCCGTTAGATAACTATCAACAAGTCTCGCCACTCTCATCTTAGCATTTGGATTTGTACCCCTTTGAGTTGATTCAGAAAATGATTGTCTGCTGGGACTTGAACTTTCTGTCAGTTCTTGAACAAGGAAGTGCTCTAAAAGCCTTTGAACTAGATCAACATCATACATTGTATCAGTCTTGTTATAAGATGGAATAAGG
Organism: Apocynum venetum; assembly: GCA_019593545.1. Lineage (NCBI taxonomy): Eukaryota > Viridiplantae > Streptophyta > Magnoliopsida > Gentianales > Apocynaceae > Apocynum > Apocynum venetum. The sequence goes on along the minus strand of SRSM01000141.1, from coordinate 2,847,997 downwards.
AGATCTGCCAATGTAGCCTGTTCAAACTGCATTCCCACCCTTTTTTCCAGTTCAGTAACCAAAGCAGGAGCAACTTTCAACATGTTAGCCGTTCTTAATAGTCTGAGAAGGAAGCTGCATGTAACACTGTCCTTCTGTGGAGGAATTATGCTAATAAGGCTCTCAATAATCAATCTCTGATCTTTGGCTTGAATACTTGGTATATCATCATTGGTTCCAGCCACAATCATATGGAGTCCTCCTTTCCAGCTACTGCTACTACCATTACTGTTACTTCCATCATCAACTATTGCTGACCCTTCCTTTATCAAACCAGGGAGCCATTTTGCTGCATAATGCATCATTGCAGCTCCAATTAATTCATGTCTCATTCCTTTAACCTTGATTGCAGTGATGACTCGTACGAAATGATCGATCCTGAGAATCGTAGCGTCTTCAAACCACCAATCAGGAGGTACCTGTTGGTTTCTACTTGGACTGGAATCCTTCGTTTCATTCCATTTTGGACTGGATACTTTGGGTGGTTTCCCTGTATATTGCCACCTTATTCCCTTGGGATTAGCACAAGCTTTCCATGCAATAGACTCACTGCATCTTCTAACAATTTGAAGGTTCTCAGCCCATGGGGATAGTTTCTCACAACTTTTGAGTACTACAATTGAGTCTCTCCATGATGACAAAACCACATAGCTAAGAAAAGCTTCTGTCTTAAATATGAGATTCCCTTCTTCTAAATCCTCTGTCATTTCCAGGTACTCTGCTGCACATCTGAGGCCAGAGATATTGGTTGCTGTTAGATCAACAGCAATTCCATAACAGAATTTTGCTGCTAACTCAAAAGCCTCAGGTCCACCTGGTAAGTCATCTATAACTATCCTGCTCAGTTCTTCCCTTGATTCATAAATGAGTCTGCTCATCTTTCCACTTCTAGATAGAAGAGGATACTTGAGAAAAATGAAAGAAGCGTCAGTAAAATCATTAATCTAAGACAATACACTGCGAACAATACTTTTATTAGCATTGCTATGTCAAAGGTTCCTTTACCTTATGTAAATGGAAACTAACATCTCCAATTTGAACTAAAAAGTCACTTGGGATATCAGTTGCAACATACCTAATTTACAGGACAAGCACACAAATATTACAATCACTTGATCAAAAAGAATATTCATTGCAATATAACAGTAACTTTACATGGAGATGATGTTTGTACTTGAACAGACACACTTTAAGGTGAACTGTGGGAAGTCATATCATATCAAGAAAATGCTTAAATCTTGGAATAACAAATCATACATACCAAGACAGGCCTCTTTGTTCAAAACCATCAGTCTTCAAGCCATGCTTACTTGTAGTAAGTACTCCATTGCCATAATCCCTTCCTCCACCGAACTCACTCTCGGATTCCCACATGGTTTGTACTTAAAGCTCAGAAACCTCAGGTTGAATGTTACAGATAGGGGCCTTGAATTGAGAAGAAGAACAGAGAAGGAGAATCAGTTGAACAAGAAAGCTGAACAAGTAGGTAGAGGAGCTGTGGTAATGAGTAAAAAGTAAGAATCCCACATGGGAATGCTTGGAACTATCTCTAATTGTCGGTTTGACACTGAATTTCAAGGCCTGTACAGCCTGTGAAGTAATGGGCAGGGACTAGTACAGTTTTTGATCACTTGCTTTAAGCTAGTTCTTCAAATAATTGGTTCTGGTCTCTTCTCTTAAGAAATATTCAGTACTGTTCAGAGATTTATGATAATCCCCAAACATTCTTATCTTAACAACATAGTGCAGCAGTTTTACTTTCATGGTAAGAATTAAAAGTCTTTGGAGTGTTTTCATGAATGGACCACCTTCAGCTTTTGCTGAATTCTTTGGAGAACTATGTAATGTTATTTTAACTGTCTTCATCACATAAAGAGGCAAGAAACATTCTTTCACTCCAATGCTACATTTAAATGCCCATTTTACCTATCACTCTATGTCATTTTGCTGATTCATCTTACCTTTTTGGCTTAAGGCTCATATACTCTAGTTTAAATTACTAACCCAATACAAATCAAAACTTTAGATTTTAGTGTCTACCAAAAATAGAACCCATATAGGAGTTACGAAGGTTTAAATTCTTGTACACTAAATTTACATGCTAATTCTTTCGAAAAGATAATAAACTTAATTCCTAAACTACAAGAACAAATGCATCCCAAGAAAGGTAAATTTTGGTTAAGATTGTTGAATGTCTTAATACATGGGGCCTGCAAAATAATTATTATGAAAGTTTGGTTTGTGTTTGCAGTGAAAAGAGACTGAAGCCAATTGCATGGTGATTCATTTAAAAGTTCATAACCATTGGAGTATTTTATCAGTTAGCATATTAAATAAGAAGAAAAGGGCATTTTCCGGTTTCCCTCTCATTCACTGGTCCTCAAAAGTTGAATTTTCTTGTTCTAGAGCCAGAGGCACTTAGTATAGATACTTTTGAAGAGGGAGACAGGAGAACTCAGCATATTTGGATGGCATACACATTATTCAAAATTTGCTTGGTCGAATGTTGTCGAAGAATTTCTATTCACATCACACACCACGTACTCTTATCCAATTCGATTATGGTTGGGGACAATTAGTACATTTACTTGATTTATGACTTGATGATATCTTTGTCCATAAAACCCATCATTTATTTTAGTGATAAAAAGTTATGGCTGTCCTTAATTTGTTTTTAAAAAATTTGGGTGTTGTCCTCTGACTTTTTCTTTTTATAAAAAAAAAAAACAATTTTGTCCTAAAATTTGCAAAAATTATAAAAAGTCGGCCTTTCATTATTTTTGTTCTTTAGAAGGTTAACATAACTCAAATGTCTAACATTTTTCGTTCTGATTTGTCTTCCAACTCACAATTTAAAAAAAAAAAAATTGCCCTTACATTAATTTTTCCATTAAAATATTAGCGGGATTTAGCTAAAATGATTTTCACACTTTTGTATTGTAATATCTTGATGAAGATGACATTAAAACCTTCATTCTGATGTAATTTTAATTTAAAAAAATTGCCCTTACATTAATTTTTCCATTAAAAGATTAGTGGGATTTAGCTAAAGTGATTTTCACACTTTTTGTATTGTAATAGCTTGATGAAGATGATATTAAAATCTCATTTTGATGTAATTTTAAATACGATAATCAATTCATCTCGTTAATGAATATTTCTCCTCTTCTTCTTCTTTCTTTATTTTTAAAAAAAAAAATAAGATTAACAGGATTCATATGGGACAAACACAGGACTAATATAATTGATATTTTAGTTATAACACTAAATTAAAACAAAAAAATGTTGGAGGACAAAAATCAAATCCAAATGTAAAAAATATTCAAGGGAATTGGCACTTAATAATGTTTATTTCAATTGAAAATTCTTTGAACCCACAAACAGCTGCAAGTGCCATTTGTTTAAGATAACATGTGAAGGAAAGTGGTGTTTGGAAATGAGCATAAGATTGCAATAAAACAGTTCTCCTACCAGACAAGGATGGTGAATCAAGATAAGGTTGGTGGGACCTTTTTTGTGGACAAGAATTTGTTTCAAATTCTTTCAATCAAATCCATAGTGATTTATTGGTTTCATTCCCATGACTTATTCACTAGCATATGTTGGGGACAAAAAAAAAAAAAATTTTAAAAACTAAAGGCTCGGAAATATAGTCGATGCAATAATACATTAGAGTATGATCAGTAAGTAGTAGTAAGATGTCAGTTTAGGGAGAGTAGAAAAGAAAAAAGAGAGTCAATTTTGAGGACTTTTTGCCACTCTTTGATATTAAAAAATCTCTATCCTTTGATCTCTTCATGTCCATTTTCCTTCTCTAGCTAATCCCATCTTGTGAGTAGTGATCCTTCTATAAAATTTTCAAAACAATTCAGCAAAATTAAGCAATTATCCTCCACTCCCAAACTTGATGAAATTATGAAAAAACCAAGAATGAATACCACAGCCCCTCTCTCTCTTTCTCTCTCTCTCTATATATATATAATTAAAAGGCTTGATAGATATTTTAAATCGTTGTAATTGTGCCAAGGAAGAAAATCCAACCGCTATAAAATGTTTCATTCACCTCATTAGGATTCAAGATTCGTTGAAATTATATCCAATGAGATCACTGTGACTCCACCAACACACTACTATTAAACAGACCTTTATCTTCATTTAAACTCGTGACATTTGTTTGGTTAACATTACCACTAGAATAGGCCATGGTGCATATGCCAGTGAATTCAGAGCTTAGAGCTCTTAAAAGTAACTCTATGTTTTTTACACGTGATCTAATTTAAACTCAGAAAAAATCATATCCATGCCATCACCTTACCAATAATGAATGCTTGAAATTAGAAATGCCAACAGGGAAGACGAAAACTCCAGGAGAGAATGGTACTGATAGAGAGTGGTGCCAGGTAGTGTTCCCACGTGGTTCTCTACAATGGTTTGCTGGGGTTTGGCAGGACATAATGAAAGAAAACCTTGCAACAGAAAGGTGATTGGTTTTTTCTTTGTATAATAGTCTGAAATGACTGCATCTGATAACGATAAGAGCTCCCAAAGAAAAGTGAAGGACTGAGCCAAAAAAGGGGTTTTGTTCATGGAATCAGAGAGGCAAAAGTAATTTGTTCTCCATTTGAATTCTTTACAATGACCCCTCAATAAACAAGGAGTACACTGCAGATCACCCAAAAAAAATCAGATCGTGCATATGTAGGGGGCCAAATCCCATTCTCCATACCACCACAACAATAAAGGTCGGACATAGGTAAACAATGGATTGATATTTCCATTTATTATTACATATATATGTAACTATAAAACTATTCAGGGCCCCTCAATTTGGATGGGGTCAAAAGCTCTGTCTCTCTTCTCTGTTCCCTTTCTCTTTTTCTTTTTTCTTTTTTTTCTCCCTTCTCATATTCTTTTTTAAAAGGAAGTTACACTTCATAATCTTGATTTTTTTTTTCTTTTTACAAATTGGTAGTGGAAAGCAGAAACGATTTTTGTTTTTAGGTGTGTGAGATGGATTAACTATCTTTCCTTTTAAAAGGAGGGAGAGGAGGGGGGGGGGGAGGGGCCTTGGTTTGATTGAAGAGGCTAGGAGCAGACATGAAGTTTGGTGAAAAATCAAAATTTGGTAGTTCAACAAATTCAGAATTAAGTCAAAGAGATTGATTGATTTTGGTAGTTACATGGTTTGATTTGATAAATGCAGTGTGATAAGTACGAGTTAATTTTGTTCCATAAAAAAATGAGGTGTGAAACAATATCATTGGATTCCACATAAAAAAAAATCATTAAATTTTTTTATTAAATTAGTGGTTTTTAGTTGAATGCTATAATTTCAATCCAGTCTTACTTTTTTAACGTAAAAAAAAAAAGTCAGAACCAGTTTCTGAAATGAATTGCATCCCACCACCATCCAAGGGTCCAAATTAATAATGGCCCAAGTTAATTTGAAAAGGTCCAATTTAGGATCCAGACCATCTTTAAATCATTTTCCTTATTCAAAAATTGGTGATGGCCCATCATTACCCAGATTTCTTTATTGTTTTCTTTTTATTTTATATTATTTTATAAGTATACATTGGGGTAAAACACTATACTATTTAAAGATGTGATTATCAAAAAAATAATAAACATATAATTTATCGCTTCATAAAGTGATACTTCTATCCTATTTAGATTTTAAATCATAAAGAGTTATTCGGAATGGACATTAATGAGATCAGTTATTCGATATAGAAATCTAAAAAAGAGTCAAATTTTTTGTTCAAAATTCTTGATAAACATTTTATTTTTCCAAGCTAAATATTGAAACTAGAAATGAATTTATGATGCTATTTTTTTTTTTTTTTGACTTCCCTTCTTTGGGAAGACATATTAGTGCATATATAATCATATATATATATATATATATATATATATATATGTATGTATATGCCATTCATAAAGTTTCTTAAAATCTCAAAGCATCTCAAATTAGACCCAAAGAAAAATGAAAGAGAATTTTTATAATGTGAAGCAATGGAACCAATCCATGATTTAATAATTAGGTAATTAAACTAATTGCATGCACAGGCAGTGAAAAAGGCAGTGTTCTTTGAGGCATCTTGATCAGCCTTCTTCTTCATCTTCACCTCATTTAGAACATTTTTAGACCACTCAGCAAAGTAAGTATGGTTCACTCCAATTCTGCCATTCTTGTAAATGGACATGCAACGTCGGTCGTCGTCCGGGTACTGGCAATGGTCGCCGTCCGGGTCTCGCCATGCACCTTGGTGTTTCATCCCTGACCAGCTGGCTAACCAGTGAAGGACGTATTGGCCAACTCCGGCAAGATTCAACCATCCTTTGGGGAAGAATTCCATAACGCTGCTGTTTCTATCCATCAAGAACATGTTTGTTAATTGAGCTCCGTGGGGTGACACCAGAATATCAGTTGAACTCATCAGCTTCACCTGGAGAAATCCACAAAAAGAAGAAAAAAAATGCCTTCATTTTTTTACTAAGTAGTAAATTTTATGGCGTAAAGCAACAAAATGCGTAATCTACTCTCTTGTTATGTGTGTGTGTATATATATATTCAAAAGTCAGAGAATTTTTTAAAATAATTAAAGAATCAAAGTCAAAATGAAACTTTGAATTATAAACGTAATATTTAAAAAATAAGTTACTCCCTCTGTTTCCTTTTATTTGTCACAAAATGCATTTTTTCGTCTCTTAAAAACACCATTGAAATTTATATATAGGTTTAGACATCACAACCTCTCAATAAACATTGATAGAATATTAATCAAATCTTGAATCATGAATTTGATCAAAACTAAAACCCAAAAATAATCAATTAAAGAAAAAATGTTAACCTGTTCACAGAAGGTGAGATTATTTGAATAAGCAACTGTTAGCCTGCAGCCCTCCACCTTGCCACATTCCTTTCCGAATATGTCAATCACAGCAGACTCGTTCTTGAATGATCTAGCTCCCGTCCTCATGAACAACGTCATTCCGATCACCGGCACTCCTTTTTCCGTCACATCGGCAATCCTTCCCTCCATGCTCACATTGCAGTAGAGTCTAGCCTTGCACCTAAGCAAATCATACACCGCAATTCTCCTCTCCCTAGACATTCCACCTTCATTGTGTCTCATCACCACAGCATTCTCAAAACAAGCTGGATTTTCCTCATCAGTTTCATCAAACGCTTCAATATGAAGTAGTTCCCCAAATGTTGCTTCCATTAAAATCTTTAACCAAGGTCCCATTTTAGTCCTCACCTCACCCCAACGGTACAAAGCCCATCGTGTCGGTGTTGCACATCCATTCTTTAGGTGCCATGCTACAAAGGGTACCATGGATGATAAACCATGCCATATATTATCATAATTATAGTGATTGTAAGACACAAATGTAAGTCCTTTCACGAGGGTGGCATTTTTAGGCAAGGCTTCCGGCCAGGCGAGGGCATAAGAATTCCATGCACCCTCATGAGTATCTCTACCCTTGAGGCACAAAAGTCTTCCTTTTGATGCCTCAGAAGGGTATTGTTGGTATTGGACCTCACCTTCTTCATGTGTATCATACATGGAGCTCATGAACCATGTGTGACCTTGTTGGGCAGTGCTAGAGTAACGCAAGTCCTTGAGAGGGAGAAAGGTGACTGAATCACGAAGTTTGGAGATGGTGGCTATGAGTTCTTGAGTGCAAGAAGAGTCAGTATTGAACCTTGAAGAAATGCTTGTATTGATAATGACATTTTGCCAATATTTCGTCCATGAAGGTATAGGTTGTGATGATGATGATGATGCTAAGGATGGGGTTGGGAGGGACTGGATTTGGAAGAGAATGAAAAGCAAGGCGCATGTAACAAGAAGGCAAACAGAGAGCTTTGGTGAGTAGCTAGAAATAGGAGAGAATGAACGTGAATGTTTCTTGAAATAGTAAGGTTTATTTAGGTTGGAGTTGATGACTCTTTCTGGTTCTGAAGCTACCCTGGTGATCATGGTTTCTTATGCTAATATGTGAGATGAGGAAAGATGGTTTTTGATGATCTTGAGTTGGATTGGACAAAATTTAGGAGAAAGAAAATATGGAAGATAGACTTTAATCCTCCTATGAAGAGGAACCAATTTTGATTGAAGAAAATGTTTGAGAGAAAAGAATTGTATGGCTCAACAGAGAAGGAAAATTTCCATATAAGGAGAAGGAAAAGCTAAGATATCAAAGCATGAATAATAGAGGGTATTAGAGTTGACCACAGAAATAATACAGCTCGCAATAGGGATACAAATTTTGACCCTTTTTCTTCTATATATTGGTAATTTGACCTTAATAATTAAGTTTTGCATTAATAACTGTGTGTGTGTGTTTTCTTTTTTTGGTAATTATAACTGTGTCAACTTGGGCTCTTGGGGAAAGGATCATCCGATTATGTCATATTACTTCCTTTTATCATTTGGAATTTTTATTTCTATAAATATTCACCTCCTTATGAAATTAAATTGATTTTTTCCTCCATATCCTTACCGCAATCAAATTCATAAATGCTTGTAAAGTAGAATATATGATATTTTGAATATTAAAAGAAAGGTATCTTAATCTCTTTTTATTCTCTCAAAAAAAAATCTCTTTTTTTTATTATTTTTTTTAAAAAAGAGTTGCTTATAGCTTTTTGGAGTTTCTTAAATTGCATGCTTAGGGTCAGTTGAGCTCTAAGACTCTCTCATTTTAATAGTTTTCACATATATTAAAGACATTTAATTGTAAATATCTTAAAATACTTTTAAATTTAATTTTCTTTACCATTTAATGTTCACTCTTTTTAACAAGAGAGAATACTAAATATAGGATAATATTAAAAAAATCATAATTATATACTTATAATTGTGAAATGAAGTCATATTTTAGGATAAACTTTGAAACTAAAACAACCTATATTTTGAAATATATTTTGGAATAGTGTTATAAACTGTCATTTCCTTCTGTTCTTAAGTTGTTGATCCCGCCTCGGCAAACTCAAATTTGAAATTCACAAAAGGGAAGAAAACAAGCCTCAATTCTTGAAATGAACAAGAAAAATCCTGCATTGGAAAAAGTAATTTAAAGTTTTCTAGTCAAAGCACTCCAAAGGTAATTGCAGCTATGTCTGCATCAGGTTGTTTAAAATCTAAGCAGCTCCATCTGAGGATAAAGTAATTTACATTTGAAAAATGAAGAAGAATAAAGCCGTGCTTCATGGTATTCAGGTTAAATTGCACTAACAACCATGCACTAAATCACGTGTCCAGTTGCATCACATGACAATGCAGTGATTTGTGTGTATACAAGCCTAAATAGCTTGGGCCTCGAGATCATTTAGCATCAAACTTTTTCAAGTTCAAGGAAAAACTCCGAAACTTGAGGACTACTTCCCTTTCAGTGCAAGTGATTTAATCCATTTCCAGCCACGAGGATACCAAGAAATTAATAAATCTGGATATTTGCATTCTTTGACTTCTTGCCTAGCTACTTGATTCCAAGAAGATCCTATCAAGGTCAATATGAAAAGCTACATTAACATATGTACTCCCACAACAGTGATAATTTATAGGAACATTTACATTGTTGCTGTTACTGCATTTCTGTTGTATATGGGAACAGAGTCAGTTTTAGAACATTAAGATTAGAGCAGTCATAGTACTGAAAACATTCAAATCCACATGGGCTATATTCCTAAAAAAATCCAGTGCTTCTCAAATTTGCAGAAAAGTTGTACTTCTATGAAAACCCCATCTCCACAAAAATAACTTCAATTAAAGAATAGCTCAAGAGGAACTCACCTTATTTCAGATGTGATGCCCACAACTAGTGACCAAGAAAGTTACCCCTAAAGCATGCCAATTGGAAAAGCTTAGAAACAAGGATGCTTCACCAGGAGTTTGAAATTCAGCACTAGACATCTTATGAAAGCTGCTAGAGCACAATATCAGGAAGATACATATATATATTTGCTGAAAACGTTATTTACATAATACATCAACATTTGTCTGAACAGGTAGGAATCAGAGAAGGAAAAGCACATTACACAATTTCCAGTAAAAGGGAAAATAATCTTAGTCACCACTCACAAATTATGTAGCTTAAGTCAACACATTTTCTAGCCCATGATGTCTGTTGGTTATTGCTGTCTGGAACAGTATCTAGTAGAGGTAGGTCATCTTCCAGTAATATTATATTTACAGTGGAGCATGGAATCAGATGAATTAACAGATCGAAAGTCACGTCAGAAGGCAGTGCAGAGGCTACTAGCCTTCATGTTAGAGGAACATTCCTGCTGAATTGGTCCCGCTGGGCTCCACAGCCTGCTTCTCTTGGGCTCAGAAATCTTTACATGCGAGATTGCAGCTGTAAGAATATCAACTAAATCATAGTCTTCACCTTCAAGCATCTTGGCTGAACCATGGATATATAATTTATTACTAGCTTCATCATAGAGATGGCCAGTGGCTTTTGATATGATTCTCTCCGACTCTACCAAGGCAAAAGCAGTCGACCGTCCAGAAGGCAATTTTACATGGTTCTTATAACTTGGCATGACTGCAAGTCTCTTTATAGTGGGTTCAGTGTAGAATGAGATCCATGGATGTCCTGGAAAGGAAATTCACAAGAAAATTTGTCCAATTGTTCAGTATGTTAACAAGCATGACCAAGACAGCACAAATTTAGCATGTTTGGCAGGAGAACCAACATCAAGGTTCCAATAGATTCCCTATATGTTACTGTAAACGTACATCCACAAAAGAATATTGTGGAAAATGTGGTACATCAGAATAAATGCAATTATCAGTTTTGATCAATCAAGAACTATGGTTAGTCATAGAAAATGGATGGCCGCTCGAAAAAGAAAGGCCTAGGTGATATAGTCTGATAAAGCACATAAAAGCATGCTGGTTATTACATTGGTCATTGGCACTTGCAAGTAACCATGTTGTGAAATGGTTTGTAGAACATAAAAGCTGTTCAAAGAATACTTTTTCTCCAGGTAACCATATTTGGGTATGGAAACCCACATTGTGCTAACAAGTCATTTCCATGCAGCATGTGCGTGTGCATGTATAAATATAAGAATGTTCCTCAAAGGCTGATTGAACCTCAAAGGCTACTTTAGGTTTATAGTACTCACTCAGTACTTCGTCAGCGGTAAACCTCATTGAAAAGTCTCTCACCAACATTCTGCTGATGAGATCACGAGCAGAATGTGATACAGATTCCCATATTCCACCGTTGAAATCAAGCTTCACCTTCTTGATAGCCTCAAACACAGATTTCAACGAGTCACCTTGAAATGGCAGAAAACCAACTAAAAGTGCATGGAGGAGGGTACCAGCACTCCAGACATCCACTTTTTCTGAGTAGTCACCCACCAAAACTTCAGGAGCTACATAGGCAGGACTTCCAACTACACCACTCAATTTCTGACCTATTGTGAAGAATAACCATTATCAGGCACCATATTTTTCAAAAGTTCAAATAACACTGCAAGAAAATCAATTCTTCAAGAAAAGTTCAAAAAATTGTAAAATGGTCGACCAATCAGAAGTCAATGCATAAATGAACTAACAAAAAGAAAATCCTCATGCAAGTGGTTTGTGAGAAACAATTAAGGGCATGTAGCTATAAAAGGTAAAACTATAGTATTTTAGTTCCAGGGAAACATCAAAAGAGACTAACATTAGCACAAAATTTCCATTTAGCAACTCCACTCTATTAAACATTCCAAAAAAGTCAAATCAAGTATAGGCAACTGCCCTTTTTCCCCAAGAAACTTTACCTGAAACCATATCCAAAATCTACTGTATCATGTGTGGTGTTTTGTTGGGTGATGTTTAAAAAAGAAAAGATATAAATCACTTATTAGTCATGTGTTTGTCACATGTGAGTTCCCTTAGCCTTTGAACAAACAAAACTAACAGAAGGGCAACTTTTTATTATTTTTATAAGTTGGAGGTAAAAGAACATAAACGGAAAAAGTAGGCATGTGAGTTTCGTTAACCTTTTAATAGACAGAACTGACGGGAGGACAACTTTTTCTAATTTTTGCGAGTTGGAAGACAAAAATTGGAGCAAGAAAAAAAGTTGGAGGGCGAAAACCATATTTTAGAAGAGTTGCAATGACAATTTTTACCCTTTCTTAAATCCTCTTCTTTCTCTTACTAGCAAAACGACTACCAACCTATATCTCTTCCCAACCAATGCCTCTAGCATTTTTTATAGCATAATCAGAATTCATCTATTCAATGGTGATACTTTCATCAGATTATTTCTATAGCATTCAAGATTATTTCCCTTTTTCTATTTTCCATTTTTTTTCCTTTACCTATTTACAAATTTAGTAATTTCTATTCCCATCTCTTCTAATTAAACTACAGATATCTCCTCCCATCTCCATCATACTGATTGTAATTCAACAAAGTTTCCTATTCATTATTTCAAGTGTATGCCTATAAAAGAATACTTCAGAATATTGCTCCACTTGGTCATTCCAATACAATCATATTGTGAAATGTACTCCACTACCTCCTGTCCAGTAAATGCTCGGGTCCAAGCACACATATTTTCCATCCCCATTTTCATTTTTTCTCAATCCATTTCAATCTTAAACATTGGACAGACTCCTCCCAGCAGCTAAAATGTTTTGGCACGTTTCTTGTTTATGAATGCCTGGACACAAATATATTATTCCCAAACAATGAATGGATTAATGCTAAATTTGAGTATGAAATTCTCAACAGGTCTTTTGCCAGCCAAGCTGAATATGCCATATCCATAAATGCTTTTAAGAGTGAACTAAAATCTATTGTGTTTATAATGAAACTACACCTAGCAGGTCTGAATTAACACAAAATGATGTAAACCAAAATTGAGAGCAGTATCACAGTAAAAACTCACACCTCGAAAAGACTAATATAATATAAATCTCAAAGTGCATGATTTATATACCTATGCTATATATAGGCATCTCCAATTTTTTGTTTGCATCTAGGCATCTCCAATTTTAGGGTTAACTACCTATCTAGGTTAGCAAACGAAGTGATTCAACCACGTAAGATGCTCGAGATGACCTTCTTGCCAGGTTTCTTTTTGAAGGAGATGAGAAGATATTCTGCAGCCCAAGTGATCAAAGGGATAAAAAATGTTCATCAAACCTAGGACTTGAAAATGAAATTATAGGTCCCCTAGCAGTCACCAAAAAGTGAAAAAAACAATACCAAGCAAATATAATGTAAATCCCGGATTGTTTTCACATGATATAGGTGATCCATGTTAATACAGATAAACTTTAAATTTAATGGATTACCCTGCGCTTCATTCAACGTCTACCCTACCTTTCATTTCACACACAAAGAATCACCAGCAAGCAGCATTACACACAAATCATGTCTCTTTCCAGAAGCATCATTTCTTTTTTCAAGAAAATAAAATAACATAAAATACTTCACTTACCATCTGAAATTCTCACAGCTAAGCCAAAGTCTGCAAGCTTTATCTGTCCAGAGGTTGAAAGAAGGATATTCTCAGGCTTTATATCTCGGTGAACAACACCCATCTCATGGCAGTACTTAATAACCAACACCAATTCCTTAATTAAATTAGCAGCTCGACATTCAGAGTACTTCCCTTGCTTAGCCATTTGGTCAAGTAATCGTCCCCCAGAGCAAAGCTCCATAACAAGATGGAAATATTCAACATCCTCATAAACAGCCTTTAGTGCCACTACACCTGGATGCCCTGAAAGGTGTTGCATGATTTCTACTTCACGGTGCACAGTCTCCTTCCCCTTTCTCAGAGACTTGCAAGCAAACTGTTCCCCACTTACTTTTTTTTGACAAAGAATCACAGAACCAAACTTCCCTTGTCCTATAATTTCACCTAGTTCATACTCCTGATCAATCTTCTTCTTCCTTCCTAGCCGAGTCGCTGAATCAATGCACCCAATTTTTCTCTTAAGACCTCTACCTGGTGCATCTAAACATGCACTACCACACGGTGGGGCAGTAACCACACCAGGAACTGCACTATTTCTAGAACCAACATTATCTTTTACAAGAATTCCCTTGCACTTCTTTCTCCTCCTTGAGTAACCTTTCAATGACAGATGTGGCAAAGCTAATTCTATCGAAGTCAGCTCTTTTCTATTTACAGCTAACAGATCTCCTCCTTTCCTCTTTTTGCCCAAGCACTCCATTTCGAAATCTAGAGAATCCAAACTTAGTAGACCTTCTGGAAATCTAAGCAATTATACTTAAAAACTAAAGCTTATGTCATCACAAAATTCTCCAAAACTAGATCCCTAAACCCAATTAGAAAATAGGTTAACTATCTAAAAAAAGCAGCATGACTCCACCCCCCCCCCATATCAACAGTAACCAACAGCAATTAGCTAAAGCATGCACAGTACTGAATTTTCATCAAATTCTGCAATAAGATGAAATTAAAAATTAATTAGAAACCCAAATTGGAGTATAACAAGTTCAAAAAGCAAAACTCGAAAAGAAAATGAAAACGAAAGGAAATACAACATCTTTATTCCGAACCTGTAGATATGTGAAGTCTCATATTCTTTTTCTTGCAACACATTTGCGTGAATGACTCAGAGGCCTTAAACATGGATTTGGTTCTTCTTCTCACATTAATTACCTGGAAGGAAAAAATCCCAAAACCAAGAAACGACCCCAACCAACAAAATCAGAAAATCACCCCCAGTTTAAGGCCTAAATTCTAACAATCAAAATCCAGATTCAAGTACGATGTAGACTGAACAGGAATCAAGAAGATCTTTGTTTGTTACCTTCATAGAGAAGAAATCATGGGGAGAAGTAAACAAAGGTTTACATTTTTTTCCCTTCTCTACTCAAGAGGGGAAAAGGCAAAGGTCATTATTTTCCAGTACAGAGCCTACACGTGACCTTGTCTTCCCAAATTCAGTTTCTTTATTCGCGCGAATCTACCGGTTTTAACGTCTATCTCTGTGCCACGTCAGTATTGATCAACGGCAACAGTCAAATTTTGGGTCCTACCTTAGTTGCTCCAATCATTTACCGTATCTTAATGTCAAAGTCTTTTTACCAGCAGTAATTCATCAAATGGCCATCTAAGTCCCTCTCTTAGTTTCTGTGGCTATTAGTTTTAACTTGTTAGCTAGTTTATTTTTTTTTTATTCATACTTTGATTTTCTTAAACCATAATTGATCAAGTTTCTTGAATTGCCATTTAAATATTAAGCCAGAATATCGCTTAAAATTAAATGTACATGTAGAGTTATTTTGAAATCTTTAAAATTAAGAAAATTTACTTTTTTAAAATAAACATATTTTTATCTGAATTTCTTGAGGTGATTTACACTCATTTACTAATTTGGTTCTATCACTAAATACATCAATTTAATTCATGTAGATATTCAATTATGGGTTTTACATTACAATTTCTTTTATATAACATTTAGAAGTCATTAGATCCGGGAGAGCAATTGTAAATCACATTTGATGTGATCATAGGAGAGATTTTCTTGCATTTCAGGTAGAAGGAAAAGTTTCTTGCTTTTACAACTCACAAGCCTTACAGTTAAAAATGCTTTTCTTGGTGATTCATAAGATGCATTACACATGGAAAAAGTGCTCTTGTTTGCCCTTGTTTATGTTTTTTTACTTTTTCTAGTCAGGCCTGCAACATGGGGAGGTACTCATTTCAGAACTTTTACATAAAGAATGACATTTGTTTGATCTCTCAAGAAACTTAGGCTGATGACCATCACAATGGAACCAATTTTATAATACTCTTTCAGAGTATGCATGGAAAACATAACACAGGTGACTCTCCAGTTGGAAAAAAAATTCTCTCCAGAATCAGGTTGATGAACGTTCAAAGAATTCTGTTTCTAGAAATCAAGAATTTTGCTTCAGGATTACAATCTGAGCACAGCAGAAAATGTAATCTATTGAGATATAGGAAAGTACAATTGTAGTACAGAAGCTGATTCACAGTTAATATATCACGAACAGCAGAAATAAGCGTTTAGCAAGATTTACTGGTATGCTGCATCAAGCACAACATACAACAGAAAAAACTAGCATCCATATGAAAAAGGTTAAATGGGCACCAGGGGAAGATATAAAAGGCCGTAAGAACACTGGGATAGTAGTTAACAAACTATTTGTAGTATACCTGAAGCTCTTTGAGAAAATTTGCATTGTTACATGTAAAGGAAATGCGAGCAAGAAGCAGGTTGAACTCGTTTTGGTCCATCCCAGAAGTTGGTGTGTACATTTATTGTTGGATGTCAAATGATCTTAAACTAATAGTTGAAAGAAGAAACAGAACTAGGAAAAGAGCCTACAGGATACTATAATTCATCTAAATGATCAAAGCCCCTTTCTATCAGAATCATACGTAAAGTAGCAGCTTTGTCAGTCAACCCAACTTCTGCAAAAGCCTTCAGAAGTCTATTGCAAATGGAGCTATCAAAACCCATAGTTGTTGATTGCTTCCATTGATCAATGATTTCTCTCACCTCTTTCAGTTGCCCAAGCATCAGATATGATGAAATAACACATGCATAATTTCGGTTGATCATCTTTTGCTTGGTCATTCTTAGTGATTTCCAGATTTGATCAATTCTCTCCTTGTTCCCCATTCCTCCATAAAAAATAATGAGAAAGTCGTAAGTCACCCATTCTCTTTGAGTAATACCCTTCTCACTCTCAACCAGAAGGGCAAAATCTGATTCATTAAGGTGACCGGAAGTAATATATATTATGACAAGGTTAGCATATCTTAGCCAGCTTTCCCTGAAGCCAGAGTCAATACTCATCTCATCAAGAATCCTTCTAACCTCATCAATATTGAAAGCTGCAGCACATGAACTTATCCATAAATTGTAAGTAAATAGATCTGGAGCAACCATCTGGCGTTTTAACTCCTCAACAATAAGAGAAACCTTTTCCAGTTGCCCAACCGACATGTATAAGGTCATTAGCTCATTGTAAGTGACAGCACTTAGAGAAAGGCTTTCTTTCTTTATTCTTTCAAAGAGGTCCTCAGCCTTTTCAATCAGTTTCAATGCAGCATAGGAGTGCAGAAGAGCAGTGTATGTTTCGCTAGTTTTTGCAGAGGGAGGCAGACCTCTAAAGTAACGCTCAGCAGCATCAATGCCGAAAACTTTGGTCATCAAATCAATGCGAACAGCATAATCAGAATCAGATAGTTTGAACTCATTATGAGCTACCATCCATTCTGATATCTGCAGGATTTTCAATTGCATATCAAACGCTAGAATCAGAAATAGATGCAGCATAGAAGTGTAATAAATATTAGTGATGAAGATAAGCTCAGGATTTCCTTCTGTTCGAGTTTGATGATATGTGTTCAGCTACTAGCTGGAGATGAATACATGAACGTATTTATAGATTACATGAACAGCTGAATTTTTCAAAGCAATTGAGACAAGCTTTGACAGCTCTTAGGTCTTTTTCATTATGACAAAAATGCACATAAGTTGAAGTAGCCTTCATGCTTCTGGGACAAAAGCTAAATACATTGATCCTTCCTAGATTTCTTTACAGAGAAAGGCTCAAACACCAACTTTTCCCATATCTGAGTCATTAAGTAATTTATTAATACAATAAACAGCCATCGTTGCCTTATTCCTTTTCAAAGTTAATTTGCATTTAACAAGCACCAACAGCTAAAATCCAAAGTAACCATCATCCAAGTCATGAAATGATATCAGAACAGCATGCAACAAGCAAAAATGCAACCTGAAAAGCCAAAATGTCCAGAATAATGGCATTAAATATGAAAGGTATTATTTTTGTACTAGTGCTTCAATCATAATGATAGAATATAGAAACTCAATCTGAAATGCTTAGGGCATAGTTCACCCTTTGGTTACCTGAGCCATCAATAAGTCATGAATAGGCAAAGTATAAACTTTCGACTAGCCAAACTGGCAAATGACTTAACATCGATAGTTTTACTTGCAAAAAGAATCGAGAAGTTGGAGTCAAGTTTTACTTGCAATATTAGAGATTAAAAGAACCTTAATTCCCATTTCTTCTAAATACCTAAATTCTTTAAAATCAAACCTTGCTATGAGTAATTGATATTCTTTACCCTACCCTAGCCAACTTAAGCTACTCCTCCATTTGAAGAGTATTGGTTCCACTATTCTAGTCCAAACAAATGAGGGGGAAAAAATCCTAAAAGTCTATCAACCGCAACCACAATCTAGATACACTGCACTGAACTAATATAAAGAATGTATTTTTTTCTCCTTTTCTTTTGTTCACAAACCAAGAAATTAGAAAAATCAAACTCAACCTCGTCATGAACCCATAGCACGAAAAATACTTCAAATTCATCAGATGGATATATATAAATCATCACGAAAGGCAACCCATTTGTACCGTCAATTATTCAAAATTACCAACTACAGAACGAAAGAAAATCTTCTCTAGAACAAAAATGAAACACAAATTAAAAGACTATTCAAATTGTGAACAAAAGGGGACCTCAAGGGCGTGCTTATAGCGCTGAGCCTTGCGGAGTTCTTTAGAGATATCACGGAGGTCGGACATGGTAACTTGACGACCTTCGCTGACCCATCTATGGAGAACGTTTCTGGCACTTCTCTTAGGCAATCGAAGCCTAAAGATTCTGTTCATTAAGTCGTCATTTTCAGCATCAATTACATTATGGGCTCCTTTCGCAGCTTCATTACAAATTTCAACACCACCCTTTTCTTCTTCTTGGCAAACAACTTCACTCCTAGAAGTGAAAGATCGAAGCAGAGCCCTCCTCTCTTTACTCGCGTTTCTACCATAATTTGTTTACACACAAAATTCAATTAAGATTAGATAGAGGAAATTGTCATCGCAGGATTGGAGAGTTCAAAGACAAAGAAATGGAAATGCTCACCGAGCGAGAGTGAGGAAGATCGAACGCGCGGCCATTGGGACTTAGGAGTTCTGCCCCAGAGAAAACCAGTGTAAGATTGGGACCTCCCAGTGTTACTGTGCTACTCCAAGGGCCAAAAGAAACGAGAAAATAAAAGAAGTGTTTAAAAAAGAATTACAAATATTTTCCCCATATGTATGCTATGCTAATAATAAAATTGAACTTTTTATTTTTTATATATGCAAATATGAATTGAATAATAATTTATCATAAGTCAATAGAAATTTTTCTAAGCAATTGAGTCAAATTTTGTTTATTATTGAAATAGGCAAAAATTGATTGTTAAAAATATCTACAATTGATGAAATCAAGCCAAATATTTGGTTAGCTAAGTACATATAAATATAAACAGCAGTAATCTCTTGAATATTCATTTTTGTCTTAAGAAATTATTTTATATTATTGATTAGTTATGAGACATGTGAATTAATTAAATATAAATTTTTAAAATTAAAAAAATTATTTATAAAATTTTAAATAAAAAGTATATTTATTTTAAAAAGGATGGATTGAGTTTAACATGGCAAAAGTAAGATATGCAAATATGAGATTGAATATGCAAATCTTTGTTTTCGTTTGTTTAGAATCTGGTTGGTTCCTCAAAAAAAGAAAAAAAAAATCTGGTTGGAGTTCATCAATGGTTTATATTTGATCAGATGTACTTCTTCTTCTTTTTTGTTGAGATTTTTTTTTCTGAATAATACAGCCTGCGTGTTATCCTCCAATGACAACGGACCACGTCTCACTAAGTTCACTGGCTATTTTGTGAATGGTCCGGATGTGCCACTGGTCCATTCAATAACAAGGGGACGGCGCAGATTGCTGGGTTGTGGGTTTCTACCCTGTTCTATATGCTGCATCTAGTAGAGTATATTCGGCTATTGCAAGAGTCATATTTTTATTTCATTCTTTGGTTCATTGGTTGAGTGTTTCATAATTAAATAAATGTTTACCTGTTTTTTAATTTACTGTGTAATTTTTAGTTTCTTTGTTCTAAAGGTGATTATCGAGTCTGGATGATACAATTAATGTAACTCTGCTTATAATTCAAATTTGAATGAATAATTTTTTTCTCTCCTTATTTTGAAAAGCATAATGAGAAAACCTTAAGGGATAACAAAATCAGACAAAATATAATGAAAACTAAGAGGTTGAATACTACGGTTATAATATAATGTTTTGTCCTATTTTATGTGTCAATTTAATGAACCCCAACATGTTTGTTAATGAATGGACGGACAAACTGAACTAAAAGTCTTAGAATAAACACTAATCCAGCAAATTTTTTATGGACCAATCTACGTAAGCTGGCTGATGCAGGCTTTGTATTGTGCAAATGGCCAGCTGAAAGACAATGATAAGATTAATCAATTTCCTGTAATCTGCTTGACTTGCTTAGCTTAAAAGGACTTCATGTCTTCAGAGATAGATTTAAGCGTATTTAATTAAAATATGCAATCTCTACAGATTCTATAATTAGAAAGAAAACAAAATGAAACTTTGATAAACATGATGGCACTGCAAGACCTTTTGTTTTTTTCCTTATAGGAGATGGAAGATTATATAATCCTATGCTTTGTGGCTCTTTTTAAAAGGTCTTAGGAGATCAAGTGATATTCACTTGCACTATAATGGGCAAACCAACATTACTTATGGTTGTTTTCATTTGCAGTTTCTTCTTCCTCTCCAATTTGTCTAAGAGTAGTACCGAAATGGAGATAGCCGGTGACCACCTGCGGCGGACCAGAACATACGAGCCAAAAGACTCCTCCGGTAGCTCCTCCGATGGTAGCTCAGGTCTCCTTAGAAAACTGCAGCAGTATCCTTGCCCCAACTGCCCTTCACGTTCATGTCGTGATTGCATTACATGCTGTTGCTGCAACAAAGGGAAATGACGTGGACACTGACCAGTCATCCAGAATTTGCTTCTTTTCTTGCATTGATATTTTCTTTTTCCCCTGTATTTCAAAACCCTTCTTTAGCATGTCCAGAATGATCTTTTCATGTTTGTCTATTTTAAGGGGAAAATGGCGTCATACTGGTTACCAATGTTTTATGACATAGTTTTGGATTGAATGTCAGCGATCTCTTACACATTCAAGCTATGTTTCTGTGTGTGAATGATGTGATTCTTTTCCAAAAGTTCAAGCAAAGATATAGAGAGCAAGAAAATAAATCAAATGAACACATTAATTTTCTTCTTTGAACAACATTTCCAATTGTCAATCAATTTAAATGAATGATACTTCACAGTTTAGGATTTGATCCATTATTTGATGTTGCAGCTTAGCATCTCCATATAGTTTGTTTGGTTTGTTTTATGTTATAGGTCAAGTCCTATATGCCACATTGTAATGTTCATTCTTTAATAAAAGGGGAAGGGTAGGATGATCCCTTGTTTCCTTGAGCAAACTGCTCGAGATGAAATCCAATTGATCAATACATTGGTCTTCTTGATTAAATTGAAATCACAAAACAGCAACAGTTCCATTCCATGACTTATTTAACATACATAAAGACTATGGCATTCATCATCCAACAGGGATATTGAAGTAGAGGGACCAGGACAATTGACAAAAGAGATAGCTACTACTAGTCATTTTTAGATTTTTAGCCGATCCACACAGGCCTTTGCATTGAGTTTGTTACCTTGTTGGTTCTCCAAATACTCCCTGTACTTCACTGGGGTGTAAGCAGGAACACTACCTTCACTCTCTAATAGCGCTGCAGCAGGCCCAACAATGTTCTCCAGTGATGGACCATTTGCCATGGCCAAGGAAATCCTCGTCTTCTGATAGTTCACAGAAGCTCTATGCAACACGCTTTTGTATTTCCCATTACTGAATATCTGGACGAATGTGAAAATATCAAACAGTTAAAAGGGCTACTATTGTCTAAGAAAATTCAAATCTGTTTAGGGCTGCTATAAAATCAATGGCCTTGTATCCCTAGTTTACCAACTTAGTCATGACACTTCTCAGTGTTTTTACAAGACAGCAAGGTGTTTGAATAAATTTTCAAGAACATGAAAATGTTCTAAAGATTTACCTCAAGATGATCACCGGTATTGACCAAAATGGAGTTGGGAAGGGGATTGACATTAACCCACTTTCCATCGTGCTGTATCTGTAATCCTCCGACTTCATTTTGTATGAGAAGGGTGAAAAGGCCATGATCAGAGTGTGAGGCCATGCCCATTGCAAGTTCAGGTTGAGGACAATGGGGGTAGTAGTTTGCAACAAAGATCTGTAGAGCCGAGTCCAACTCCAGTGATTTTTCTGCATAGCCTTCTTCCAGACCAAGGCTTTTTGATACTCCTTCAATCAATGTTTTCATCACTCCTCGAGCTTTTCGACTGTAGTCAGATAATATATCACTGCAGCATTGAATACCAATTTAGATCTCCTTGTTTGCCTGTAAGTCAAAAACTGTCTAGTACTAGTTCTTAGTTCAAGCTAGTAAATTAGTTTTAGAAATCTTGGGCAGAATAATAACTAAAGAATTCCCAGTCAGTAAAACAATCAAGCAAAATCCTGATGTCTAAGATTTGATAACAAGAATATCAATCTCTATAAATTCTCCCGAGTTTTTTATTTTTCTTGATTCTTGTTTTCCTGTCTGCACAACATATAGAAACAGCCAAACAGGTACAAGTGCCTTTCCTAGACATAGTGTATGTTCTTGACATGTTTGAAGCATCTTCACTTGTAATTTTCTATTCATAAAAATACTTCCACGACAGAAAATCCTCATAGAAATTTTGGCAGTCCAAAGCCTCGATGCAAAGTGTACCTGAAATTTTCCGGTTTCTTGGGACAATTAAAATCTGGATGCACAATAACCTTCAGGTAATCTCTCCAGCAAAAGACCTCATCTTTCTCAGAATTGAAGCTGGTGCCAAATCTTATGGGATCTAAGACATGCTTCGTCTCATGCTGCCTCTTCTCCTCCTCCGACAAATTGAAGAACTCATTAGACACATCAATTATTGCCTTCATCAGACTTTCTGGTATACCATGGTTCACCAACTGTGACACCCATTCAAAGAAACAAGAAGTGAATCTTGAGTACCTTAAAATGATGCAAGAAGGCCTCTTGCATCAATTTCTCACTTGTGTAGTAAAAATTTAAGGAAAAGATTAAGAAAACAAGTAAATAGAAGAAGAAAATGTTATTGTAGAGAACTGATTGTGTACCATAAAGAAGCCCCATTCTTCACAGGCTTTACCAAGGTCCACAACAGCTTTAATCTGTTGATCTGGAGTACCTGATGTGAGCAAGGAAAAATCTATGGTCGGAATTGAAACGTCAGAGTCTGAATTGGGGGAGTCCTTCGTATCTCTGAAGTAAACATAATTTGAAGGAATGGACTTGAGGTCCGGTGATTCAGCAAGTAATTTCACGCAAGACATATTGGATGGCTGAAGAAGTGGGCAATGAAGGGCTGCTGTAATGGAGCTATTGAGCTCATATATATATGGACAATAGAAAGATAAAGTTGGGAAGCAGGTAATTTATCATTCATCTTGGAACAGAAAAGTGATGTTTTTGCGACTTATGCTAATTTGATGTCACTTTTTGTTCATATCTTCAATTCCGCCTAATGCAATCTTGAGATGGTAAAAAATAATCTTGCAATCATTGAATGAAGTAAAACAATAAATTCACATTATCATATTTTCACTTTCATATGAAAGAAAAACTCTGGACTTAATTTTCCTGTCTTATTGCAGCATGCAAACACTATGAGACACTGTGTGACGAGACTTCCTGTTGGCAATCTCCATCTTTTGGATCAGCCTCTCTACAAGTTTTCACTCATTATGGTTTAAAACATACAAATTGTTGATGTATTAGAATGTTTTGACACTGAGAACTTCCCATCTTCTTGATTCTTGAAAAGATCTCCAGACATCTAAACTTATACATTTATCAAGTGGTAAGACAAACAAAACCAATCAAAAGCTACGTGGAAGAGGAACAGAGCTCCTGCTGCTCCTGCTGTAGCGTGATAAGAACACCTTGGCACTGCAAGAAAGTGATCTCATCCCCATAGAAGAAGAAGAAGAACCCTTTTGCAGTGACCTCTCATCTGAAGAACTACCATCTGATTTTGACAAGTTTTTATCAGTATCAACTCTCTTTAGAGCGATAGTCGTACTTGTTCCATTCATTTCCAAACCTTGCTTATCTGACCTCCTATCAGAATATACTGGAAATGCATTAGTTATAGCAGAACTTATCATCGAAGCTGACAAAGAATCCATTGAAACCGATCTTCTAATCGGCTGAATTCCATCCCCTTCTCTAGCACAACTATTCCCAGCCACATCTTCTTCATCTCTCTTTAATACATTTTGAGTCCGCAATTCTTGTTCAACTTCTACCTCTATGGTGACTCGTTCTTGAAGTTGTCCATTTTCCCAATCCCTCCCAGTGATATTCTCCGAAACCCTCCATTGAGCTTCTTCCACACGGCCTGAATCGGAATTACTCTGCCCTGAAGATTGCAGGCTAGCAGTATTGATCGCAATACCAGCACGACACAAGGGGCAATTGGTATGAGATCTAAGCCAAGTATCAATACAAGGTATATGAAAAGCATGATTACATTTGGGCAAAAGCCGAAGAGTCTCATCTTCTTGAAACTCATTCAGACAAACAGAGCACTCTGTTCCTTCAACAAGCCCATCACCTTTCTTATATTTACAAATTGTGATGGCACTGATGACAGATGGCTGAAGACCCACAGTTCTGATATACCAAATAGGATGGTCAACCACCGCTTCATCAAGAAAATCCAAACGCACCTCATCCTCCTCCCCTTGTGGCTGAGCCGGTGGCTGCTGCTGTTGGCGCCGCCTTCTTGAACAACGCCATCCTTTATAGAACTTGTAAACCGTGTAACAAAAGAAGACAAAAAAGGTAGTAGAGAGTACAGCCAGAGTAATAGTCAAAAATACAGAAAGCCCAAAAGATTTGCTTGGATGAGCAGCAACAGAAGTTGGCGGTGGCGGTGGTGGAGGGTCATCGAAGAGAGGTTGGTTGCAAATTGGAAAGCACTTGGACAGACATAAGATTGGGCATGAGCCATCTTTATTCAGTGTTAGATCTTCGCAATATGGTTGACAAATTTTTGAGATGGAATCGTCAAAAGAATCATTAAGCAACTTCCTGTGATGGAAGGACATGGCTGGTGTAATATCATAACCAGGATGGTGGTCTGCGGTGCGTGGGAAGGGAAACGGCTTAGCTGATTGCAGAGAAGAATATTTTGGGCACGGTGGAGGATACTGTAAATTTCTTGGCCATAGCGAGGAATTGCAATTGTTGACTTTTAGTGTAGTCCAAGTTAGGAGGCGGCGAATGGTTCCTCTTGCTTTCAGAATTAATTGCTTTTAATTAATACTCCAACTTCCACGTGGCAAAACTCCTTTGGTTTTTTATGTTGACTAAATTTGTGGTCATATTTTGGTCTAAAATTACTTCGACGATGTTAATTCAATTTTGGATAGATACGTTTCAAAAGGAAAAGAAAAAAAAAATCGATGGATAGATTAAAAATTTATAAAATACTAACTTTAAGTAAAGTTCATAGAGATAGATTTTCTATTTAGTCCTTGATGATCGTTTTCCTTGTATCATTTTAATTCTGGATGAATATTTTGATTTTTTTTTTATAGTTATTGTATTTTTATTCGTTTGGATTTTTATTATCATCGATATATCTTTAAGATAATTTTTTAGTTACAAGTCTCACATGCTTTGTCCTAAAGTCAATTAAAATACCATCAAATCAAATAAGGACTAATTGACTTCAATGTATTTTCATTAACTTGAATAAAAAAAGCGAAAGTTATAATGGAAAGATCTAATAATTTACCTGAAAAAATATCAAAGATTAAAAAAATTAAAATAATCATGGAAAACTAAAATGATCAAAGAAAAATATTAGAGACAAATAATTTAAAATAATCATCAAAGATCAAAATGATATAAGAAAAAAAATATCAAAAAACTAAATAGGAAATTTATCTAATTATATCTGCCTCTATATGTAAATATTTCTTATAGAGGGGTAAGAAATTCAATAGTTCTTGATTAATTTCAAAAAATTTAAATTCACACAGATACGCCATAAAGATGTTTCATGAGAGGGGTCCAATGCCCCAAGTGGCCTTTTATGTGTATATATATAAATAGAGAAGATTAAGAAAGAAAAAGACACAAACAATGAGACTTCGACCCTTGGAGAAACTTAGTAGAATTTATATGAGGGTACTTCATTTAGTTGGTTGTTGCACGTATACATTAAATTGATGTATGCTATTCATTTAAATTACACTATAGAAAGGTTTAGAAAATAAAAAGTATTTCAGAATTAAATATCAATTTTTTTAAAAAAAATAATAAGTTTTTAATGAAGTCCTTCTTTAAAATGTCTATTCAATGATATGTTTCTAGATTTTTCCTCTTCTTGATGAATATTAAAAAATTTAAATATTTATTTTTTAAACATAAATATACATTTTATCTAAAGTTTCACTAATAACATTTTTAATTTAACATATTTAAATCTTACTAACTATATCAATCACAAAAATAATGTGATAACTAGTTTAAAGTCAAAGCCTCTATTAAATTCTAATATTACCTTAAAAGTAGACATAACAAAGTATCAAATCTTTCTTTTCTCTTTTTACTTGTCACAAAAATATATTTTACATTCTTTAAGAAAATAAAATATAAAATTTATACGTAAATCAAAATACCCTTCATAAATATTCTCAATATTATTAGTAATTTATTTCCTTCTATTTCATAAAAAGTTAAAAATAGTAGTTGAAAGTTAATTAAACGTCATAAATATTTTTAGTTTTTGGCATTGAAAAATAATAAATAGAATATTTTGATAATTAATTAATAAAATAAAAATAAAAATTCTTCCCTTTTATAATTAAAAAAGAAGAAGAGTATAGATGCTACCTTAATTTTATAAATACAGGACAAGGAAAGAAAATATAAATCTTCAAGGAGTGATAAATAAAAAGCAGAGGAAGTTTATCATATAATTCTTGGAAAGAAAAGGGACCTGTGGCTGTGTGCTTTCAGGTTTGGTGAACATACAAAAACGTCCGTAACATTATCTATTTTTCTAATCTTTTGAATATTCACAATGTTATGACATTATGCTTGAGATTTATTTGACAAAACAAAAGGCAAAAAAATAAATGCATACTGATACTAATTACTAAGGGTTTATTTAATTGAAATTTTTAGTGACTTTTTTAGATTTTTAAAAGTTTAGGCATATTCAATTGAGATTTTTTAAAACTCTTTTAAATTCGTAAGGTATTCAATTAAAACTTTTTAAGATTTTAAAAAATTCTATAAAAATTATGAAGTATTTAATCGATACATTTTAAAATTCTTGATAACTCATAGAACATTCAATTTTAAAATAATTTTTAAGGACTATTTACAAAATCAAAACTTTTCATGACTTTATATATAAAATATGAAAAAAATATCTAATACAAATCTTATTATTTATGAGAAATTTTTATTATTCATGCAAAATTTGTAGAAAGTTTTTAAGTCACAATTCGAGTTATCTCAATTCAATCCAAAATCTTAAAGTTTAGACTAAATAAACGATTGGGCCACGCCCGACTTAGCTTCTTTAGTCGGGCCAACTCGATTCAAACAATCAAAATAATATTATTTTAAATTAAAATTATTATTTTTAAAAAAGAAGTGACTGGTGGGTTTGGCCTAATATGAAAATTTTAGATTCAACCTGACAAGTTAAAGTGAAAAGTTCTAATTAAGTTGGACCCAACTCAAATTTTACTAGGTTTAGAATTTTGATTCATATTTTAAAATTTAAAAATATTAAAGAGAGAGTGCATTGATGTTGAGAATTTAGATAATATTGAGCATTAGACATTTATTTATGAGCATTTTATTACTAACAATAATTTTTGTTATTTTATGAATTTTTATTGAGATCTAACGGAATCTTTTTTTTTTTTTACATTGACATGATAATAATTATTTTAAAAATATATAACTTTTTTGTGTGAATTTTTTTATTTTTAATATGAAAATCTATAACAAATTCAAAAAAAAGAATTAAATGAAAATTTCAATAGAATTTCGTAAAATACTAATAAATCTGTAAAAGTCAATTAAAATTATATAAAATCTATAAAAATTTCATACTTAACAAAATTATAAATTATAAGAGTCAATTAAAATATCAATTGGCTACATCACCTTAAATCAAAAGTCAGTCAAACGCTTGAGAGAGATATGATGTTCTCTTCGTACCAACAAATCCTCCACGTAGGAGTATGTCTGAGGCAGGAAACCTTTGATATAAACTTTCGGATAGAATTTCTGGTTTCATCAAATAGACAAATGGGACTACCAGTTTCGACTCCTAGAGACGAGTATATGTATATCCATTGGGAAGCAAAGCAATCCTCGTACAGCCATGTGAATGTAAAAGTCACTGGGGGAGGGATCAATGGTATACTTATCAACTTCATTCCTGGAAGTGTATGCTGCTTGTTTAACATGCGGCAATCTGTCAGGGTTGGCCACATCGCGAACGTAGAAACAGATGATACCGTTCACCAAAAGTCCAGTTCATAATCAGGTCAATGCCGAAAATCAGTTCCATGGGATTAAGCTAACATACGTTGGGATTACCTCAATGATTCTTACGAATTACTCTGCTGATAGCATCTTATACCTGAAATACTATTGTACAGTATTTAATTTCTCTATCCCATTTATAATTACAATTTTCACTAACAAATATAGCATTAAATAAAGAGAGGATAAAATTGAAAAGGTATTATCATTATGTATTGGTAATTGTAAAACCACTAATATCTTGGAATAAAATTAGTTATATTTAGAGAGAATATTTGATTATCTTTACCCAAAACCTTTAAAGTTTGTAAATTTGACTTAATTGTTTTGAAGATTATTCTACTTTAACCAACTTGAGTTTATCAAAATTGGAAGACTTTGATATTGGAATTGTCTAAAAATGAATAAAAAATTTGCCAAATCAAAGTGAATAAGCAAGAACAGAGAGAGAGAGAGAGAGAGAGAGAGAGAGAGGAAGTAGTAACTTGCAAGAAATAGACATATATAACTTGTCTATGTTTCGTTAGGAGGAATTTTAGGCTTAAAGTGACCAATATATCAAACAAACTACATCATATATAGTCATACCTTGGCGTGTTCGTTTCTTCCTTTTGTACAATTTTTTAACGTTTCAAATCATCTTCATGTACGTTAAATTCGATTAAAACTTAGACAAATGGAGCTCACCACCAACAAATTCAATCATAAAAAAAAAATTCCAATTCCTCTCATCAAGAATCTTGATCAGGCAGGACCATGTCTCCAGCTATAAACTCTTCCTACAAGCTCAGGAGTATGGCTACATTGCTTTATCGCTATAAAAATTCATCATCTCCGAGCCCGTTGCAGGACTACCACCGTGGTTACATGATTAACCATCAAGGGCTCAGGTTCATTAGTCGTAGCAGCAGATCAGAATTTGAAACTAGAAAACTCGACTTTGATACGACGTACGTAATGTTAATATTTTTTTGTCATTATTTACTTCTTATATAAATTATCCATTGTTCTAGTTCTTGAAATTAAGCTAATTCCTTTGAAAAACGTCCTTGCCTCCTTTTTTATTGCAGGATGAAGGATGCTCGACCACCGGCTCCAAAGCCCGGCATTTCTATATGGTATGTACATATCTTATGGATTAGAAGCATTAAGGAATTGTACGCCCCCACCCTCTCTCTCTCTAACATAGTATGGGATTTCTTGGGTTCCAATTTCCCTTTTTGCAGTTTTGTATTAATGCTTATCATGCAAGTAATCGTGTTTTCAAAATGTTAAAACTGTTATTGAGGATTCATGGTCGGCCAAGTTACCAGTTTAGGCCTAGTTGACAGTAGTCCATTAATATCAGATTAGTAGTTTGCTTCATCCCCAAAAAAAAAAAAAATTCATTTACAAATTCTTGGACACTAAAGTTGAAATAATCATTTTTATTCAGGGTCAAGTGGCTTCTGGGCTTTGTGTTAACAATGTTGCTGCCTTTGAAGCAAAAATGGGAAAGCTTGCGACAATTAGAAGGTAAAAACTCACTATCCCATTTAATTTCACCATGATGTAATAAAATAAATTGGCTAATTTGGTAAATAAGTGAAATTTTCTACACTAATTTGGGTTTGTACTTCTTTTGAAACATCAGAACATTATATAGACTTGTCCACTATTATACTGACCTTATATGATTTGCACACTCTCAAGGTAACGGCTGCTTCACTTTACCTGTTGGCTGTTGCTCCTCCTTTTATCATGTTAAGGGAATCCTTACTTCGTTACTAAATGCTTAAAAAAGTCATAACCTTATTAGAAAATGTAACTTGTTAATGATAATACATATGACAATTTTTTAATGCATGTATTCCATGAAGACCTAGTTCATCAATGAATTTCTTGTCATTTTAATATCTGGGCCTTCTCGTGTAGTATATATCACAATTCAATAAATTATGTAAAAGTATCTGATCTTGTCATGTCCAGGCAAGGTAGAAATTGTTGTTGGAGAGGTTGAAGAGGTGGCAGAAGTGGTGGAAAAGATGGCTACTGTAGCAGAGAAGATATCAGCAGAGGTGGCAGATCAGCTGCCAGACAATTCCATGATTAAGGAAGCAGCTGTGGCTGTAGAACACATATCACATGTGGCTGCTGCGGATGCTCAATTAACACAAAACTTCATTCATAAAGTATGTATATGTACAAAATGTCTCATTGCTCTATAAATTTTTAATTATTTTGAAAGACAAAATTAATGCCTTGATTGTACTCACAGGTTGAAGATGTGAAGCAAGACCTCAAAGACTTGGAAACCATGGCTGAGCCTGTGATCGAAAATATAATCAAGTCAAAAGTAGAACATTATTAGAAATAGTAGATGTCTTCAATGATGGTTTGTTTGCACAACTGTGGTGGTTTCTTGTAACAATATCCCTTTACCATCTCCTTGCAGGCCTGAAATTGAACATTAAAAACTTTGTGGTGGGATGGTACTAATGTAATTCTTGTGTTTATAGAACTAATGTAATTCTGACCTTTCAAGAATTGCAGAGAAATTACTTGTGCAGGGGAAACCAGCTTGTTGTAAGTAACAGTCACACAGCAAATCAACACATTAATAATCCTAATGACATTTTCATGACAAATGATACTTAATATCAAAGTATCCCTTTTAGACTTAAATTAAATGCAATTAGTTCATTGAAGCAAAGGAGAAGGGAAAAAACGAGTTGATACGTCATTCAATAAAAGAACAATGCACATTATAGTTGGAAACAAAGTTCAATGGACAGTACATCGGGTGGAGTTGAAAACCAAACCAACTATAAGGGTTTAAAATGCAAGGTTTTTTTTTTTTTTTCATGTGGCGTAATTTTACTAATGCACTCTGTATATAGTTTTGATTTTCATAATATTTTAAAACTAGATATTTTAACATATTCTATGAGAAAATCACTAGATATTTTCTTGATAATGTGGCAAGGAGGGAAATCATGAAAATTAATATTGGAGCAATATCCCTCTAGTTTGGGCTCCCTCTGTTCTGTATGCTCATCCTTCAGAAATATCTAAGCTGCAAGAATTGCTTCTAATTATACTATCCCAAGAATGACATGGGAGAAGATTCCATCTAATAACAACCCATTCCCACCAAACTAAGTCAGTGAGGCTCTTAAGATTCACACATGTTGAAGATGACTACTCTTTGTTAGTGGTGAGAGAAGGGGGCCTGATTTGTACCATATCCTTCTGCAATTGCCCCCTCATGCAGGCTTATTTTTTCAAGTTGGTAAACACCAAAGTGGATTGAGCTGTGGAAAAGAAAAAAAGATTTATCCTGCCATAATTAGAATACGGACTAGCTGAGATGGAATGGGCCATATTACAAATGACATTAAAAACATGCAAAAGAAATATGTTGACTCCAGAAATGGGAAGCTTTTATTAGCATATGATATTCCATTGTTTACTGTGTCTTTATCTTACAAGTGAACGATCAATTCATTCTTTCGAGCTTTCTCTCAGGAAAAAAAAAAATTAATCTTTGGTACAAGACTCGATGGCGAAAATGACTGTTAAAGTTGTGAGCAAGAAGCTTAAAAAGCCATCAAATCCAACCCCCCGAAAATCTTGGAAATCTCAATCTGGCACTGTTTGATCAGCTTTCTCCTCCTGTGTATACGAATGTGATTTTCTATTATTTGGGTTGTGAAGATGGCGGGGGCAGTAGACCTCAAAGTGCCAAAAGAATTGCTTTACTGGAGAAATCACTGTCTCAGACATTGACTCTGTTTATCCACTGGCTGGCAGATTCATGCAGATGCTAGCACGATTTCAAGATTCATAAATGAATGGGCTACCAATAACAAGACAGGTATTCACCAAGTGCTTTGTCCAAGCGTGAGCTATGGCCAATTTGCTTCATTCTTTCAGGCAAGAAAATCAGAGAAAGGTCCCAAGCCTCCACAGCCTGCTGAGGATGGTGGTGGTAAGTTAGTTGCAAGAAGATTCTTGTTTGATGAAACAGTAATATCAAATATCAGGGATCAAGCCACTTCCTCCTTGAACTACAAACCCACGAGAGTTGTGGTGGTAATTGCACTCATTTGAAAGGCTCTTATGGGTGTAGCTCAAGCTAAAAATGGGCACCTGGGGAATTCTGTGGTCTATTTGATAACGAACTTGCGTGGGAAACAATCTCTGGAACTGCCAGAGAATAATTATGGGAACTTTTGGATGTTGGTTCTAGTTTCCTTTATTGCAGGTAAAGACCAAAATGGAGTTACTCTGTTTGATGGCTCTGCTTGGAGATAATAAGAAACACGAAAGAAAATCTTGCAAATGCTGATAAACTCCTGGAGAGAGTTTGTCGAAAAACATCAGCATGCTGATGCTTGGGATGGTTACCTTTTCTCTAGTCGGGCAAGTTCCCATTCTATGAAGCTGATTTTGGATTGGGATGGCTACCTTTTCTCTAGTTGGGCAAGTTCCCATTCTATGAAGCTGATTTTGGATTGGGATGGCTACCTTTTCTCTAGTTGGTGCAAGTTCCCATTCTAGGAAGCTGATTTTGGCTGGGGAAAACCATCTTGGGTAAGCGTTGCAAACCAATCATTTGGCTTATGGATGCAAGAATTGGTGGTGGAATTGAGGCATGGATAAACTTGAAGGAGAAAGACATTCTTGGATTGAACAAGATCAAGATTTTCGTGCACTGGTGTCTAAACAATAGAAGATTGCCTCCTCGATTTATCTTCTGTTCAAGTTTTAGATGTTGTATCTATCTTGAATTCTCAGTTGTAATTTTTTTTTTTGAGAATCTCAATCATAAATTTCATTACAATTTTTAAGTTTAATGACAACTAATTGAATCATTTATCTTCTTGGCAAATATTGAATTTTACATTGACAACATGATGTTGAAACTGTGAAAAATCCAGTACTGAAATCTGTGGAGCAGAAACAATTCAAAAACAGTCAGAAGATAAAGACATACACTGACAAGAATATTGATCATAATTCCAAAGGCAATTCTAGTGCATTAGTTTGTAATTTTTGAGTTCTTGTTAGGGAAACTCTCCCCGCTGTTACAGAGGTGACTGAAATTTATGAATAAAAAAATGCAAGTACAATAGGCGCACCATCAATGGGCTACTTTACTAGTCCGTTGTGGGACAAAGAATGACAACCAAATTTAGACAACATCAAGAACAACAATCTTGGACTCTTGAATGATTATGATCAATAATATCCATAGGTTAATTCTTTTGATCTGAAATCTGACTTCAGATAATGGCTAATTTCATCTCATCTCCGGCTAAATTTAGGCCAGATATCTGACTTTGTATAGCGCCACCTCAGAAACAGAGAACCTGATTTCAGTCAGCTGAAGTCAGTGGACTCTCAATGCCATTACCATTTTTGCTGCCAATTATGTTTGGAAAGCCATTAGTATCTAAGCCATAAACATGGCCCATCTTGGCACGTTTTGTTTCTAGGTATCTCTTGTTCTCCTTTGTAATGGGGGTCAGAAGAGGGACTCGACCAGCAACTGCCAGACCATAACCCTTGAGTCCACTGTACTTAGAAGGGTTGTTCGTCATCAACTTCATAGTTCTAACTCCAAGATCTCGTAGTATCTACAAAATATAATTTTAATACTCTGGTAAGAGGATGGAAAGGATGCTATTCAGTACTAAAGTATATAACTAGTATCTAGTGTGATTATTTAGGATGGACTTTCAACTAATTCCAGGAGTTACAAAAGGACATGAGATGAACTGACCAAAATGTATGACATATTTAACACTAGATATCCATCGGCATGCTTTTCAAAGATTAAATTCAATTTACTAGCTACTATCATTTGGAAAAAAAGTTTTGTTCTTTGTTTATTAAGTTCTACTTGTTTTAGACTGTAAGTAGTATCAGTAACATCATCACTAAAAGCAAATGACAAGACCAAAATACCAAAAGCTTGTAGCAGTACCTGTGCACCAATTCCATACTCTCTTGAATCAATTGGTAAACCCAGCTCTTCATTTGCTTCCACTGTATCACGGCCATCATCTTGCAAATTATAAGCACGAAGCTTATGGCCCAAACCAATTCCTCTTCCCTCATGACCACGGAGGTAAACCAAAACACCCCTACCAGCAGCCTCAATTTGTTGCATTGCAAGAGCCAACTGGTTTCCACAGTCACATCTGGCTGAACCGAATATGTCTCCTGTGAGGCATTCAGAATGTACCCTGACAAGAACATCTTGCCCATCCCCAATCTCACCCTGTTTGTGACATAAACCTTATTAAAATTTCATGTACAAAGATGAAAATACATTTTCTTAATTGTTAAAATGAAAGGTGTAAAACGCAGAGTTAGCAACCAGCAGCCTCCATGTCTTACACCATCCACAAATTGAAAGCAGTAGGTTGGTCACTTGTATGATAATGATGTATTTTTTATAAAAGTTCAACAAGAAACATGAAGTCTGATTATGAGATTTGTCAATCAGCAACCGCCTAGAAAAAACAATACAGGATATATTGTAAATTTGAGAAATTCTCACCTTAACCATAGCAATATGCTCAATCCCATCTAAGATTGACTTATAACAATGGGCAGTGAAGGGGCCCCACATGGTAGGTAGTCTTGCAGCAGAAGCATGCTCCACTAATTTATCTCGCTTCCTCCTATATCTGCAAATATATACTCATTTTTAGAATTACTTTCTTTCTGTGCTTTTTCAGTATCACAAATATGGAGCAAGCAAATACAATCCAAAGCAATGTCATGGTAAGATCTGGGACAGATAATAAAAATAAGCAACTTAATATTAGAAGACCTAAGTGAATTATATACATGCCAGAAACAAATAGCTTAACGAATCAGCCAACAGAAGCCAATCAACATGAAGGTTGTTATCTCAGAGTTCTTAAATCCTCCCCCATGAAAGCCGTGGTATTCAACATAGATAAACAGAGATAAGTACATTAGATACATCCCATCAATAATGCACAAACCTGAAAGAGGAAATATTAAGTTTCTCAAACAAATATGGACACTCATAATACTTATATATATATATATATATATATATAGTGCGTGAGGACGAAACACAGGTGTCAAATTTGTCATGCTGAGGGTGGTGAACTGTCGAATGACATTTTCCAAATCTCCGCTCTATGAACTAATAAGTGAACAAAAAATATGATTATTGCCAAAGAACCCCATAGCAGGGTACTGCAGAACAAGGGTACAATAAAAGAGAACCATGGTTATTACTCAAGCAAGTGACAAATACTAAACAAATATGTTAAAACACAATATTGTGGAGTTAAGTTATTGAACCACTATTAAGTTAACCATTATATTTCAGAGGGTATCAACAATAAAAATATACCTCTATGTAAAAACGTAAAAGCTGATAATATGATGGCCTACCTAATTAAATCAGCAATAGAAATAATCTTCAAATTCTCCTCCTTAACAAATTGCCTTAGCCTAGGTAATCTAGCCATGGAGCCATCATCATCAACAACCTCACACAAAACTCCAACAGGCTCTAACCCAGCAAGCACCGCAAGATCTACAGAAGCTTCGGTATGTCCAGCTCTTTTCAGAACACCTCCCTCCCTGTATTTCAATGGAAATATGTGGCCAGGGCGGTTAAAATCCTCAGGTTTAGAGTCCTTAGATGCAAGAGCCAATATTGTTGTGGCCCTATCATGAGCTGAAACACCTGTAGTGGTACCATGTTTTGCATCCTGCAGAATTATATGAAGGACAAATCTATAAATACCTCATTATACCAGATTCCCAAGATCCTCAATCTATATGCTTGTTTTCTGTACTAATAAGACCAAGGTCATAAAACACGCTGATATTACAATATTAACTTGTTTTTTTTTAATACATATTTATTGAATAAGTTAGAGAATTCTAGACATTCTGAATATGCCATTAATCAAGTAAGTGAATCTCTTAATTTTAAGCAGGTTCTTTCTGCATCCCCAACTTCAGAGCCCAAAAGGAAAATGATAATAGTAGGGAAAAAAGAAAAAAAAAGAGAGGTGTTAACCATAAAAATTGTAATACTGCTGAAGCAGGTACTAAAAAAAAAATACTGCTATAGGAGAAGTATCACATACCACTGAGATTGTGAATGCAGTAGAAAGTTTCTCTTCATTATCCTTACTGTTTACCATCAATGGAATATTTAATCTTTCTAGGTCTTCCTCTTTCATGCTCACACAGACAATTCCAGTGCCATGCTTCACAAAGAATGCCATAGCCTCTGGAGTGACCTTTGAAGCTGCCATTATTAAGTCTCCTTCATTTTCTCTATCTTCGTCATCAACAACCAACACTATCTACAAGAGCAGATAGGGAAGGAAATCAATAATTAAAGAGAAGAAAAATATCCACAGTTTATGTGGTAGCATTAAGTTTATCCAGAAGATGTACCTTGCCTTTACGGATGTCTTCAAGGGCCTCTGGAATGGATGAGAAACCATCGGTAGGCCGGTCTAAATCTAATTCATCAATTTCAAGGGGGAAGCCAACAGTTGTAGGAGTAATATCTGCAGCAAGAGTTCCAAATTCTACAGCATCAGGCTGTATATCAATTCCAGCAGAGATGCCATTGATTGGTGGATTATTCACAACTTTAGTGCCATCAGAATGAGAAAGGAGGTCCCCTTCATCAGATAACAGCACAGACCTAATTCTACCGTTGCCCCTAATGTGAAGGCATGCTCTGCTATTCCGCTTGATGGAGTCTAAAGAACCGCCATTGCTAGGATACAAATTTCTAGAATGCAGTCCATTGAACAACTTGAAGTTCTTAAATGCCCTACAAAAAGAGAAAAGTCTCAGCTAGGTATTATACAAAGACAAAACAGGAAAAAGGTGAAATTGATAACCATACATTACTTAAATATCATAGTAACGTTTACAATTTGCATCATAAAATAGCAATACTGTTATTTTCTGATCCCAGCAAATAAAACCTGACTGGGTAAGTCCAGGTTGGGACAAGACTACTAAATCTACTAAATTTGGCTAATAAACCAGGACATACCAAAAGAGAAGTGCAATGTGTCAGGAAAGTCAGGAACTCAATTGTTTCTTATTACACTACTAAAGAAGTCAGCATTCGAGACAATTCTTGCAGTCTTTGATGCAAAAATAGTCTTATTACAGAATTCAATTTAATCACCTGAATAAAAATACTACAAAAAAAGTAGTCTTTGATGCAAAAGCTTAGACAACAGCTGGGGAAAAATTGGCAAGGAAAGGAATACAAATTCTTGCAGTAAAACAAGAACTCGAGACAATTCCTAATCACATGTTTGCAATAAGCCAAGGCATCACAAAGATCAAAAGTTTATAATCTGTGGACAGAACTGGGAGAACCTAATGCTGGCAAAAGACACTATTAACACAAACAAGCATTTCCCGCCATACATCAATTACCAATTACCTTAAAATAATAGCGGGTGCTACAACTTACAAGATGAAGAGAATCAATTCTCAAGTAAACAAAAAGAAGAATTTCCTTCTTTCAGAACTAAAGCCGTGATTTACAAAAGGCAGTAGGCTTTAAATTAACAAGATTTTCCATATCTCAAAAGCCAATTAGAATCGGTACAAAGATAACGACTTGAAAGCAAGACGTGATTTAGGAAAAAAGAATTTCTCAGAAGAACAAAATTAAAAAAGGACCCAACAAAAATACCCTCGAAAGGTAATCAAAAGACACAGACTCTTGCAAATTTAAAAACATTGGATGGCTTTAGAGAATCCCAATTCCATTATAGAAATTAGAGAAAAATTACAGAGATGGTGAAGCTTACTCTGCGCCAGATAGAGTCGTTGAGGGACTATAAACATTGAAGGAAGCCATTGTTTATTCAAGAAACTTGGGACTAAAGCTCAGAAGATTTGGAGAAAGAAAATTCAGCTGAAATGTAATGGTTTTAGCCTCTCCAGGCGCCAGAGAGGAACGGAGGAGAGACCAATTTATTTCAAGGAAAAATGAAACTACTCGGAAACGGATTCAGCGAAAGAGTGATTGACCTTCCCCGCGGGTGATGATACGCAGTTCTCACCTAACCCATGGTTCCAAGTTGTTAAATATAGTATTTTCTTAAATATTTTTAATTGAAAATATACTCAATTCCTTCATAAATATTTACATTTGACGATCTTAAAATAATTTTTGAATTAAAAAATGTAAATATTTATCATTTTTATTAATTAAATTAGTAGTGAATATATTAATGAATGGAATATAAATCAATTAAATTAATGAGATTATTATTATTAATAGAACTTATAATTAAAAAAATATTTATGTTATCAAAGTTAACATTCATTTTAGAACATATCAAAATGAAAATACGAATATTTAATTTTGAACTGAAAGAGTAATTCATTTAGTACATTTTACTTTAATTTGTCCAATCTAAAACAATAAATCATATATTCGATTCAAACATAATAACTCATTTTCATTTTATAAATAGATATGTTACTATGTTAGCATGTATTTGACTTTGAATTTTAGATTTATTTTGTTAATTTTTTTAAAAATATAATATATTTTTTGTGTTTGATTAATATTTTTTATTAGAAATTGAAATTAATTTTTTTTAGAGTTAGGAAATTCAAAATTTAATAATAATATAAAATATAATTAATAAGTTATTTTATATTGTGTTTTAAATTAAACAATAAAAAATATTATTTATATAAATATGTGAGACTCATTTATTGAATTATTATAAAATTTAAAATTTTGAATTGATATAAATTTTTAATGAAAATTTTCTATTTATTGAGATAATTTTATGAAAATTGACAAAATTTCAGTAAAATGCTTGACCAAATATGGCAAAAAAAAGTCATTCAAATATTATAGTTTAAGGAATTTAATATAATTACTCTTTTCATCATAAAATATAAGAATTTTTTAACATTTCACACTTATTAATAAAATATTCTACTCTAAAAATATCATTATTTATTATGCTTTACTCTTTATTATAAGTTTGGAAATAAGTTATTTATTTTTATCTCTCTTCATTTAAGAATAAGGATAGTATTGAAAATAATATACAAAATAAGTTTCAAAAGTAACAAAATATCTTATATTTTGAAAAATAAAAACTTTTCAAATGATCTTGTAGGACAGAGGGAGTATTTTTTTCAAACAATAAATATTTATTTAATTTCTCAAATTAAAAACAATACTATTTTACGAGGAAAAGATTTATTATTTTCTTCGCATATATTAAAGTCTTAAAAAAATTTCCTTTTAAAAAAACAAAATGAGAATCTT
The DNA here is from genome assembly GCA_019593545.1 of Apocynum venetum. Taxonomy (NCBI): domain Eukaryota; kingdom Viridiplantae; phylum Streptophyta; class Magnoliopsida; order Gentianales; family Apocynaceae; genus Apocynum; species Apocynum venetum. The sequence continues at coordinate 2,807,991 of SRSM01000141.1, read as the reverse complement.
AACCATATCTATTACAATTTTTTATATAATATTGTAACTATAACTCATATTGTAAAATTAAATCGTGAAAATACAAAGTCCTACTTTTATAAATAAGGAAAATAGTTTCAAAAAAATAAAAATAAAGCCTCAATTTAGTTACCTCTAATCCTTTCTCCATCATAGAAGAACAAAATACAAATAAATTACATAGAAGAATGAATCTAGACAAATTTTAAAATATTCCCAAAATTAACTAAAAAAAATATAAATATATATTAAAAGAATTATCTTCATATAGAAGATCTGAAAAGTTATGAACATCAAATCTCTACATAACAATAATGTAAGATATGGTTGTCTCACATAAAAATAAAAAAAAATTAAAAACCTCCACCCCATCAATAATTTTGCACGTGGGGACCATGCTTGTCCAATCAATTATGACGGTGACCTAAATAGATGCACCGCAGGTGATCCTAATCGTTTATCAGATCCAATAGGCCACCAGGCGTCACGGCGGTCTTTTTCCTTTTTCTTTTTTTTTTCTTTTGGCAGAGCACTTGGCATAGCAGATCCAACAGAAAAGGGAATTTCTATTTTTTTAATAAAGATAATAATAATAAAAGGCAAAACAGTGTGAGTTTGTTGTGGGTAATCCCTATCCATTGAATGGAATCCACAAGTTGCGCCATTGGATCCCACTCCGATTCCCTCTTTCAGTTCGTTTCTTTTCGCCCCACAACTTGACTTCCTTGGTGGCGGCCGGCCGGCTCTCGGCCCTGCTCGGCTGCCGTGGAACCACATTCTGGTCAACATATATATATATATATAGAGTCGTGGACGTGCAATTTTGCATCCAGATTGTATAAATAAAACCCATCTGTCACAAATGTAAATTATTCAGTAAAACGATTCATTTTTAGTTATGAAATCATAATTTTTTTATTAATAATGTTTTTTTTGTTTGTTTAAAATTTCGAATCTTAATATTTACTTTTTTTTAGAAATTGAATGTATATTTTTTACTTATTATAAAAATAAAAAATGTAATATTTTTACTGTTATATAAGTTACTCCACCTTTTTGCCTTTATTGATCAATTAATTAATGAATTTAGTAGTAGGACACAAAACTTATATAACAAATGGTTGTGAGTGAGTTAGTAAAAAGGTTAGAAGTGATAAGTTAGATGAATTATTATTTAAAAATATCATATGAACATTACATCTAAAAATATAAATGGAAATATTTAATTTCACGAGAATAGAATATTTAAAAAACAAATAAAAGATCATTACATGATAAAAAGGTCTATACACGTTTTCAATATTCATTTTCTATTGGTAGATGTACAATCAACGAAAGGAACAACTGTATATATTATTTGAAAATTGATTAGGTTGACAAAACAAAATTAGAACTCTTCAACATCTTGAAGAATTTGACCATATGTTCAATTATCCCTCATGCATGTTCAACTACGAAATGGAGGACGTCATCTAAACATTTGACTCGTCAATCTTCATAAAACTCATTTAATTAAGGAAAATTCTTAGGTGAATCAAATCTGTACGGTTCTTATGATTCTAAACTAATCAATCCATCACATTCTAGTCGTCATTAACACAAATATTATGAATAATAATTATACAATTAATTTTTTAAAATTATCATCGTTTAATAATTAATGTTGACAAATTTTAACTTTCTTAAAAAAATTTGTATTATCTAATAAATATTGAATAACTCATCAAAATTATTCATTAATAGTAAAAATAAATTTGTAAAAGTATGTAATAAAATTAAAAAGTGAAAAATTTAAATCAGACACTTAAAAAAAATTGAAATGAAACAGAATAATAAAGTTATAATAATAGAAATTACAATAATATTACCATTTTTATTGGTGAACTAATTTAAAATCACATGATTTTATATAAACTTATATAAAATGACTGTCATTTGGATAGGCACAAGGTGTTAATGAATAATTTGCATGTGCTTAAATTGCCTATTTTTCAAACTCGGGGCTGGGAAGGTATCCATGGCGTAGAAGGAAACATGTTGTGGAAAATCCATCCGAATTTTAATTCAAAGGGAAACCGTGCCAATTTTGATGAAAACTGCGACTTATTTATTTATTTTTTCCCTTCTCGAATTGTGATGATTATCTACAAGACAAGCATATGCTCCACAAAGTGCACTTTCACGGATATATATTTTTTAAAAGAATACATTATAATTATCGAGAGAATATGACGTTTACAAAATATTTTGTGTTTACTTGTCAGAAACTTTAATAACTTATTTCGTAATTTAAAAAATATGAACTTGATAATAATCTCATAAATTGATAAATATAATTGAAATATGATTAAATATTCTTCTAAAATGTTGGACTAAACTACATTTGAAATATTTAATTTTGAACATATTTTTCATAAAAAAAGAAAGAAAGAAAAACCTAAAGATAAGTACAAGTTGTTGAAGGATAAGGGTGAGAGAGAGATGAGAAGTCTAGTACTTCTTACAAAAAAAATAACAATTTTATTTTTGAGAAGGAAAAAAATAAAAATATTAAGGAGGGTTTTATCTTTTTATTTTTCATTTATACATAGAAAAAGAAAAGTGATGTTCAAATTCAAACGTGCACTTTTACTAAATGTTTAGGTTTCATGATAAATTTTTAGACATTACAAGTCTAATTACTTTAAATATGTTGCAAATATTTTATATTCTTGAAATATTTTAAAAATATCTATTTAAATTCTAAATCAAATTAGTTAAAAACATGCTATACATATTTTATATTCGATTCATTATTTTTAATACATTAAAATGCAAAAAATATATGATAGAATAGGATGAGTTCAAGGGAAATCATGGGCCTTATGATTTTCTCTATCTCATTTGAGCTCTGGGCACTTGCAAGCCTTTTTGTAAATTGTTTTCTCTTATGATTCTTAACTTGAAAGAAAATTCATCACGGATAGATAAATAAAATATTTATAAATAAGTAATTTATATTTGGATTACACGTTTCAATTCAATACCATTAGCGGTGATAAAACTGTGTTAAATAATTTTTCATGGTTTTGCTTTCCTATCGTATTGATGTGAAGACGGTGATACCAGTAAGAAGGCCCATTGAAAGGAAATTCAAGCCCACCAAAAGAGGTCATTTTATAAGTAAGTAAAATTATTCAGGGTTTTGGAATCTTACATAGTTTCTACAATGGTCCTTTTAGGAAATTGTACATTTAAAAAAAAAAAAAGGTTTCATCACAAAAGTTAGTGTATTTGTTTGTGTTTTTTTTAGTCAAAAGTACAATTTCCTAAAATTAATTTTATGATGATTGATTTTTTTACTTCAATTTTTTTTATTTTAAAACTCAATATTCTATTTTTTTATAAAAATAATTCAATATAATTTATTTCCTAATTCAGATGGTGAAGCTGCAAATATATCTCTCTATTCATATTATTTTACATTCAAAATTCCAATTCATTTTACGTTAATATATATATATATATATTTAAAATAAAATTCATTTTTCTTTGTGCTATGTCAAAATACTTGATACCTTGTACTTTTCTATGCATCGATAATTCATTTGTTTTGTATTTCAAAAAAAAAACAATTCATTTGTTTTTATTTTACTTTTTATTTAACAACTTGATTTTCAAAATAATTTATGGAGACAATTGAACGTGAAGGATGATTAATATTAGATGGCATTCTAGCCATATTGTACAATGCCAAAGATTCAAAATACATGATATTTTGTACTTTTAGCACTAACCATTCATTTGTTTCTATTTTATTCTTATTCAATAATTCAATTTTGAACTTGAATGATAGAGAGAGAGAGAGAGAGAGAGTTAAGATTAAAAAAAAAAATAATATTAAAGGAGAAAAATTATGAAAAATATATTCAAACTAATAAATAGACACAACTCATTTGGTAAATCATGTAACTTTATATATTTAAAAATAATAAGTTCTAGTCATACTCTTTATATATATTTTTTAAAAAATTCCATATAAAAAGTTTCAATTGATTTCAAATTTTAATCTATGTGTAAAATGGATAGAACTATACTTATGAAGTCCGATGGAGTAATATGTACTAAGTAAGCAGTGATAATAATATAGAAAAAGAAAAAGAAAAAGAAAAAGAAAAAGAAGAGAGATTGTTCTCTCCTCCTTCCTCTGCTCTAATTGGCTCTACGTTACCCCCAAAACACAAATTCCAATTCATGACTAAAAAACAAACACAACTTAGCGGTTTCCGTTCTCTTTTCCTAATCCAAACAAACACGCCCTTATCTCGCGCGCCCAATATATCCTTGATCCAACGGACCAACTCCCCCTTCTCTTCTTTCTTTCATTTTACAACACAAAACACATGGAGAGTTTCGCCCTCCACTCTCCATCCTTAGCCACCGGCGTCACCACCGGCGCCACCTCCTACTCTCGCATCTCCCTCCACCACCTCCGTTCAAGATTTCCCATTTTTCCCAAACCCACCAACTCCCTTCGTCCCATTTCCTCCCTAAAACCATCAAAATTCTCCCTCCATAAGCCTCTCCTCTTCTCCCCTCTTCCCACGACGCCATTCTCCAAGAATCCATTGAAATTCACACCACAAGCCACCAGCTCCTCCTCTTCTTCATCGCCTAAAGATGATGTACCCGAGCCTGTACCAGTTGTCCCACAGGGGGCAAAGCCTATCCCATTGATCATTTCAGTATCCATTGGCCTAATTTTTCGATTTTTAGTATCCAGGCCATCTGAAGTTACTCCTCAAGCATGGCAACTTTTCTCAATTTTTTTATCCACCATTGCCGGCTTGGTTCTTAGTCCGTTGCCAGTTGGTGCCTGGGCGTTTCTGGGGTTAACCACTGCAATTTTGACTAGGACTCTTCCGTTTACTACAGCTTTTAGTGCATTTACTAATGAAGTAATATGGTTGATCGTCATTTCATTCTTTTTTGCTCGTGGGTTTGTCAAGACTGGGTTAGGGGATCGAATTGCAACGTATTTCGTGAAATGGTTAGGAAAAAGCACTTTAGGATTGTCTTATGGATTGACTTTGAGTGAGGCATTGATTGCTCCGGCTATGCCCAGCACTACGGCGAGAGCTGGTGGCGTTTTCTTGCCCATCATTAAGTCATTGTCTCTTTCTGCAGGGAGTAAACCCGGTGATCCCTCCGCAAAGAAACTCGGATCTTATTTGATCCAGTCACAGTTTCAGGTTTGGATTTTGTTCTATATCCTATCTTGCAGTTCTTGATTGTTAATTCCTGTTTTAGTAATACTAAGCTGAGTTAATTTCTGTAGTTCCTATAAAGTAGAAAATGCATAAAAGTTTAGATCATGGTACTTTTAAAAAAAGGAAAAAGAAAAGAAAAGCAGTGGTTCTTCAATATGAATGGATCACTGTTAAAGATAGTAACATTGTAGTAAAGTATGTTTATTATAAGAAATATAATTATGAACAATATGACAAAGGTGAGATTTTTAATGCTTAAAGTATAATTTTTTCCATTACACTTAATTGATAGTATACTTTTAGTTTAGTCTAGGATTATAGGATTAGAAAGACGCTACTGACTTTTGACTTTGAGACATTGACACAAGAATTTTAGGATTTTGTGTACTCCCGGAACTGATGCAAAATTCTGTTTTGAATTTTACAGCATTTTAAATAGTTTGTATTAGTATCTGGACAAGTAATCTCATCCATCATACTTGTATATGCAGAAGCAAATTTGTTTTTATTTCATGTGATTCATTTCATCTTTTGTAGTCCACAAGACTTATGCATTGCTATGTTCTGATGCATGACAGTCTGCTGGTAACTCTAGTGCTCTTTTCCTGACTGCTGCAGCTCAAAACCTGCTTTGCCTCAAGCTAGCCGAGGAACTTGGGGTTGTTATAGCAAACCCATGGGTTTCTTGGTTCATGGCTGCTAGTCTACCTGCATTTGTATGCCTTATTGTTACTCCACTAGTTTTGTACAAACTTTATCCTCCTGAAACCAAGGATACACCAGATGCACCTGCAATGGCTGCAAAGAAGCTGGACCAGATGGGTCCTGTCACAAAGAATGAATGGGTGATGGTTGGTACAATGCTCCTTGCGGTCTCTTTGTGGGTTTTGGGGTACGTATCTTAATTCTTAACCCATTTTCTACAATATTTTCTTCAGAGTTTTGCAATATAAAAAATTGTTAGGCGATACCTTCAACCAAAATGTAATGTTTATATTGCTCAAAATGATTATCTGCTTTGGAGGGCAAGTATTTTCTTGTCATAGTAAATGAAGTGCTATCAAAAGCTTTGTAGCTCGGATTTCTCTCTGATACTCCAAACTGCATTGTAATGTATATCTCTTTTATCAGGGACACTATTGGCGTTCCAAGTGTTGTTGCGGCTATGCTTGGTTTATCCATTCTCTTATTACTGGGAGTCCTTGATTGGGATGACTGCTTAAGTGAAAAATCAGCGTGGGATACTTTGGCTTGGTTTGCAGTTCTAGTTGGTATGGCTGGTCAATTGACAAACCTTGGAATTGTAAGCTGGATGTCCGGTTGTGTAGGCAAATTCCTTCAGTCTCTATCATTGAGTTGGCCTGCTGCATTTGGTGTTCTTCAAGTTGCGTACTTCTTTATCCACTACTTATTTGCTAGTCAAACTGGTCATGTGGGAGCATTGTATTCTGCATTTCTTGCAATGCACTTGGCAGCAGGGGTGCCTGGTGTACTGGCAGCATTGGCTTTGGCATACAACACAAATTTGTTTGGTGCTTTGACCCATTATAGCAGTGGCCAAGCTGCAGTATACTATGGAGGTAAGTGTATTCCTCTGTCTGCTTCAGTTTTTCTTCTCCCAATTTGATTTCCTTCTGATACATTCTTCATTTCCATGGCTTGACATCACATTTATTAGGTAAATTTTCCTCATGCGGTACTTATCTGCAAATTTAATTTACTCGTTAGAGAAGAAATCTGGATTTAACTTGTACTATACAGTTTTAATGTACTGACAGTATTGCAGAGCATGCTTTGGTGCCTACTTTTTTTTTTTTTATGAATGATTTTTTAAATCTTCTATGCAATTATATAATGAGTCAGGTATAAAAGAACTTTTGATCTAGCAGGGAATATGTGATACAATCTAAGACCTATTATTAGATTCTGGTCCTTAAGATGTTCACATAATCTTTTACCCAAGGAGATTCTAAGGGAAATGGCTGTATTTGAATTAGATGATAGTTTGATCTACCTTGATTATGTCCTTGTGTTATCTTCAAAATATTTTGACTCACCAAAGTGTTTTTTGTTTTGTGGCAACAGCTGGTTATGTGGATCTCCCTGATGTATTCAAGTTTGGCTTCATTATCGCCCTTGTTAATGCTTTAATCTGGGGTATCGTAGGCGCCTTCTGGTGGAAGTTCCTCGGTCTATACTGATATTCAATTTAAATGGAAGTAGAAAAAGAATTTTGCTTTCTCTTTTCAAATTGTTTTACTGTCTTCTTTGGTTTCTCCCAGCAACTTATTTATGAAAAGGCCATTAAATTGGTGCAGGCATTTTTAATCGAGCTAACTCCACTTGAGCATTCGATTTAGTTGACAATCCTTATGACAAATCTTTCTTTTTCATCATATAGTAAAATTGGTGCAGGCATTCTTATGACAAGTGAACAGATGAGTTTCTGAATATATTCACTACTGGGAGCTCAATTTTCTATCGATCTTTTTGTTGCCACTAACAATGATTTGGTTTCAGCTTTTGTTTGTTCATAAGTTTCTTGATCTGCTGGTGATGATTCTGCTATTCAATTTCATGCCTCAATCTTTACCTTCTGGGTATCCTTAAAATCTCTGTTATAGTTCAGTTCAGAAGTACCAATGGCCTGTCGTATTGTCTTTGATGTGTTATTTTTTTGCCAATATTGTAAAATGGGTTTCCATCAACCTTCTCAAAAACCGTCTTCGGATAGTGTCACTTTCCTGACTTGTAACTTTCATACATACAATATGGTCCATTCGAGGAAGGCCTTTGAGCGTTTGGGAGCTGAAGCGACTCCAACTAACCCAGGGAAACAAACAATTCCGTGCCGGCCTATGCTACCCCACAAGGAAATATTCCTAAACCACATTCACTACCAAATAAAATCATCAAAAGCTGCAATAGCAAATGTATGGTGGAAAATTATTGGACTCAGGACAATCAATTTGGTACTTTGAAGCAGCAAACTTCAATAGATAAGGCTCTTGAGTCTTGTTCTATCTGAGCATCAAAAGTAAAGAGCAACATAACCTGCAAAATCCAATTTTATGCCCCCCCCCCCCAAAAAAAAAGAAAAAGAAAAAGCAACCATAACCAAATTCCTAACAGCAGCTTAATAATTAAGGATACATTTACTAATCAAAATGGATCAGCAATGGCAGTGTGATAATACTATATACATCAGGCAATCGCTTTTCGTTCCATAATGCAAAAGAGGAAGGCAAGTGTTCATTATGTTTTTAAGTCAACCTGCCTGAGTTACAGAGTAGCCAGTACTATTTTCTGGCAACACAAATTAGTGTCCTATTACGCGAGCAGGAGATGCATAGCCTGTAAAAAAAAAAAACAGTGAAGGTCTGAACATAAATAATGATATTTAATCTGTAGTTATGGTCTAAATTATGTAATATATACTTGAAATGTAAAAGCACATATATGTATTACCTGAAATTCCACAGGGGTAGAGATATAAATCCTTTAAGCCTAGAAACAGATGGGCTACTTACTGGTCACCCACATATTGAACCTTGTGTAATGTTCATGTCAGGGAATTCATTGATTATACCCAGCTTCCCAAGAATCAACCTTTCTTGCTTGGCATCTATTGTACAATTTGGTCAAGAATTACAAAGGCTCAGAGAAAGAGAATTCCATGTAACTCATCAGAATCAAACGTGCTGATAATTCTGAAATGCTTAGAGAAGTCAAATTCAGTTCTCAGTTACTGCCTCATCATCCTAGCCCTAGCCGTGGAAAATAACACTATTGGGTACGCCTATGAACACAAAAATTGGAAACTTGTCTTCTGAAAATTGTGTACCAAATGCCTATGAAATGGTTATGGCTCATAAAGTTAGTCTTTTAGTAATATTTATGTCACTGTACAAAGCTAGCTAATGTCAGGTGATTGACGGTAAAACCCAACATAAAATGATGCAAAAAAATAATCCAGCTTTTACAAGGCATATGTATCATGAAGCTTTTATATGCAAACAAGGCAGCTAGGATACATTCTTGATCAGGATTTTCTGCAAAATTAGAATGCAAGGCATTCCCGACACTGTCCACTATAGCGGAGGTAGTCATGGATGCTTCAATACATAAAATTGCAGTAATGGCATCTAATCGTGTAACCTCATTTCTATACATCAGCCTTGCGTGTGCTGCATTGTTAACAAGTGTAAGAAATCAGGCTAAACATAAAAAAGTGCACATAACATATTGGCCTTGTACCTTGAGCAAGTCGTATCAAACTCTCTAGCATGCGTACAGTTGTCCTTGCTGCAATAGTACAGCAATGCAGAAGTGATATAAAAGCAAACATTATCAGGAATTCCGAACCATTTTCATAACAGAACTTTATAACTTAAACCTGCATTTTGTGTTGCAGATCTTCTTTGAAGTTGGTAGTAACTTGATATAACCATTTCAGCCTCCTCTGAGAGGACTGGTCTAAAGTTTCTCTTCACAAAGTGGATGTACCTGAAAGCCGGAAAAATGCCAGAAACTCACCAAAAATGCAAAGGAAAATAAACTTCTTGAAGGTATTATTTGCTAAGGGGATACCTTTATCTACAGTAGTCTAATTGTTGCCATAAACTAAAGACTGAAGAGCCATGTTTAAGGTTAAATTTTTTCAAATTGGGTGAGCAAAATTGTCACCCTCTGATATAGTAATTTATATTTCTTAAATAACTACTTCAGACTAATCATCATCCTTGAAACTTTTGAAATCTTGTAAGGATAATTTTGTCATGACACATGAATGGCCACTCCAGCCCAAGAGATTCCCTTTACTGTCTGGCCTGGGAAGGGCTAGGCATAAGCAGTTAACCCTGCAAAATCAGATCTTTTTATAGATTAAGCCTGCGACATCTAACCTAATGGGGCAAATCTTGCTGTTTTTCCACAAAATTTTTGGGAACTACAGTAAGTCAAGCTGATCAGAAAGGTGCCTTCGAATAATAGTACCTTCTAAGCATAGGAAGTGGCCAGATACTGGAGAGATCTTCATGATGGTTCCCTTTCTCCTTTCCTCCCTTGGTATGCCACAGAGAGAACTGCTTTCAGATTCACTAGAGTTTTTTCTAGATCAAAATTAAACCATCATGATGTCTAACATGAATTACCTCAGCAAGAATGTGAGACGAAACAACCGCATCCCAATCAGGGTTTTTTGTGTCCAAGAGGACAAGAACTATATCAAATCTGCTCAGCAAGGGTCCAGAGAGTGTTGTGTTCACAGAGAGAGCTAGCTTATGCTGAGAAATGATAGTTTCTAATGACAGGGAGGAAGAAGCAACATAATACCATAACGAATAACTTTTTCATGACTATACTATAATGAACACTAATTGATACCACTGGCAATCTGCTTCCATGCTACTAGATTCAGGAAATATTACAATCATATTGGGTTAATAAATGGAAAATATGAGAAAGGATACATTCTTCAGGATCATACTGTCCCTTTGGGTTTGTTGCTCCAAAGACAATTGTTCTTGTACTCAGAGTTGTCACAAGACCAGCCTAAAGATTAAAGAGGTTGTTTAGTGACTTTGGTTCTAACTTCAGTTAAGAGAAAGCAGAGATTCAAAGTGTGGTATATGCAATATGTTGTTTGTCTAAAATAAACTGAAACTTGGACTTCCTTTCTTTATTTTTGTTGTTAAGATGGTAAAGGTTCCTTTTGAATAATACTTATTTCGTCCTATTTCAATTGTGCACTTTTTAATTTTAATACGTATTTTTACACTTTTACCCTTGTTATTAATACCCTTGTTATTAATGAAGACACCTTGGATTATTTGTTTATAATTTATTGGAGAGTGCATTTTTTTAGGAAGATTAGCATTTATGTATTAGCTATTAAATGAGAGTAATTTAAAAAGTTTAGTAATATAATTATCATTTCCAAGGATTTATATAAATTCTTGTGCAAGTCCAAAGTGGACAATTGAAATAGAACGGAGGGAGTAATAATAATAATAATATGTAAAATATGCTTTTCGGGCTTCTTATCAAAATGCAGCAGAGATAGTATACATGATTTCAGTACAAAATTGGAAATGTTGAAAAGACACTGGAGAAGACTATAAACAAAGAAATAAATTTTTTAAACATCACACTACCTTGGCAACACTTATGGTCTGCTGTTCCATGGCTTCATGAATGGTTGCTCTGTCATGTCCCCTCATGCTAAATGCATAAAAGATAATTCTTCAGGTAGAGCAGCACTTTATAAATTCATCAATTGAATAAATTGCATGGATTAAGATATATGTATGAAGCCCAACATGATATCTGAAAGAAGTCAATAAAATACCAGGAAAAGGAGGGGGGGAAAAAAGGACCCTAATTGGATGCCACTTGCTAAAACGGAAAAGAAAAGACTATGAGCATTAGAAGTTAGACATAAATGTCTAAGAATGAAACTGAAGAAGATATTGAGATTCCCTCTTAGAAGCTTTTTCAGAAAGGTCATGGATGAAATATAAAATTGAAGTTCAAAAGCACAAATAAGTTGTGCATCATGGGTTCACACTCCACAATTATAAGGCGCTCAAACATTTATGAGAATCAAACAACCACAATTTATGAATTCAACTGTTGTTGTGAAGTTACTACCATGGAACCCATAAAAGTTGAAATACAGATATTAACTTATCAATTGCAGTAAATAACTAATGGCATCCATGTAACTAACTGAAAAATGAAAAGTAAAGTAAGAATTGATTAGACTTGCCAAAATCTTTACCTATCAAATTCATCTATGCAACAAAGACCACCATCTGCTAATACAAGGGCGCCAGCTTCTAACATCCATTCACCTGACAATACCCATAATGTCAGTATGGAAAACAGAGGGATGAACATCTTGCAAATTCTCAGGAATCAGATGAAGAAAAATCTGCGAGAGAAACTTAGAACAGACTTATCACAATCTAGCTTCAAGTTCAAGCGATTGAAAAATGAGAAAAGAAGAAGGTTGGAATACCTCCATCCTTGACTGCAGTAACAGTCAACCCAGCACTGGTACTACCCAACCCAGTAGTAATCACAGCTCTGTTGCTCAACTTTGCAGCGAACTTCAGAAACTGAGATTTCCCTGTGCCTGATAGTTGAAGTAGCTCATGCTCTCAGTTATTGCAATCTCAGGACTTGAAGATAATCTAAACACTGAGCATCCTCCATAATACCATTATAATCCATTTTTTAATTTTTTTTATAAGTTATACATAACAAACTTCATTTAATCATCATTCAACACTCACTAGAAAGTCAGAGTTCAGCTTTTAAAGACAAAGGGGAGCCCAATAAGCTGGTGAAATTATGACATAGTTGCAGAATGCAAAACAAATGGCTACTGATAAGAGAACTATACAAGTGATAAGTGACTAAATTTGTACCAGGATCACCAACAAGAAGCAAATGAGACTCCCCTCGAACTTTTGTGCCTGAAGCATCAACATGTTGGACACCTCCAATGAGTGTCAATGCAACTGCATAATCAAATAAATTTAATCAATCAATTATGAGCTCTCTCTGTGCTCAGCCAAGAAAAACCCCTATATTTCTTTTGATGCATGACCTAAACACCATATCCTGCCACTCTTTGCTTAAACATCAAGTTTTGTGACATTTTCAATCAGTGATGACAGACCCTTACAGGAAGACAGTACCTGAAAGCTTCACAGTGAAGAGTCCAAAGACCTGTGGGCAGATACCACGAAGAATGGCATTTCTACCTGGGAAATTTGAAGTGCACAGACAACAAAAATAGATCAGAAACTGCACATACATGCTATTCATATGTTGCAATACAGGATGCTTACCTTTTAATGGAGCATCCTTAAAATCTGACCAGAATTTCTCGAATTTCATAATGATGTCATCTGGGATATCTATTTCTGACTTGGCTTCATTCATTCGCCTATAAACAGAAGTAACCAGTATAAAAAATCATACAAAAGTTTAACTGCTTTATTCCATGGTCTCAAATATGGTTTACACTAACTGCAATCTCCAATAATGGTCTTAAACACATTTAGGCAAATTTAACTCTAGATAAATGTTGCAAATATCAAGGATGGATCTAGCAACATAAGGTGTTCAAGAACTTAATTTAAGAATAAAGACCTTATCATACTTTAATAATACTTTTCATAGAAACAACAGAATTATGAGTTTGAGTAAGAGGAATAACTTGAATCTCTTCAGAACCATATCTACTTTGCAAGATTCTATTTGTCCCCAGTAGTTCTTAAAACCTGATCATTGAGCAAGTATCCCATGGAATTTCTAACATGGAATGCTGCTTGGTTTCTGTAGGATGCACATCTCACTGAGCAAAGCACAACAAAAGCCCAATTTAACCAGAATATCTCTTTTCAGCTAGTTCTTGGTTTATCATCGTAACTTTAAAAAGCTCCCGTTTTCCAAGATAAACCATTACTAATTCATCATGGTCAACAATAGGTGAAAAAGTAGCAAATATATCTAAAGGTAATCATAAGCTTCACCAAATTGATCACACATAGCACAGGTAATTTCATGTCTTAGCCAAGATAGAGAAAGAATCACTTGAAGAATGAATCCTAATAAGATGAATTGCCACAGAACTCAGGTACCTTACATGGTTTGCAACTAAAACAGGATCAAGGTCGCAGCGCACATCCTTAACATCTGAGGACCACTTTGCTGTGAGGACACCAGTAACAATCGCGTCATCTGGAATTGAACTTACAAAGATCAGTTATGTGATCCACATAAAGTAACTGAATTTAAGGAACACAAAAATCTTCAAGGATATGCACTCATATGACAGTATGAAGGGGTAACAAAAGATTCAGGTGAGCATCTAGTTGGTCTCAATGCTGCATTTGTCCATGTGCATATTTATAATGGAAAAATCAGAGTTGAAGATTCATGTACCCAAGTTATTATCTTTAATCATCTTGGAAAAAAGAGTTATTACCTTTCTTCAATAATAACAAACAAACTAGCTTGTTTGATGGAAAAACAAACTAGCTTTTAACTGTCGTATGATGCTTATTTAACAAGTCGCTATTTTGAATATCATAAGTATAGTACATCACCTATAAAATAGGGATACTAATGTACTTTTAACCACTTAGATTTTATGGATATGTTTTCATTCCTAAAATGACATTCAAAGAGCATAACACTGTCTTGGCAATCAAAGACTCGACAGCCCTATATTTGCTTCTTACTTTCAACCATCTATCTTCCATCCTTTTCCTAGGCTGTTAATTATGTAACTTTGTGACCAGATTAGCAATGTAAGGATTCTTGATTATCTCTGATGCACTTATTCATAACATCTCGTTGGCACTCAAAATTTCACTCATCTCAATCATCTAATTGGACCACGTTACCTGTATCAGAGCCTCCCATAGTGCAGAGATAAGCTTATCATAGGATCAACATAATGTACACTTGAATCAGGAAAAGCCAGTTATGGGGAAATTTAAAGTGAAAAATCCTAGTGATGCAAGATAGAATATTCCTAAACTATTAAGGAGATCTGAGATATTAACGATTTTTCTAAGATTTTGTCCTCCATCACCTAGTTATTAGACAGCAATGTCTTTATGTAAGTAGCTAAAGTAAGCAGGTTGTTAGAAATGCAATACCTCCAGCTTTCACCATATCAACAAGATCATCCTTCAAAATAACAGGAATTGAGCGGGGAATTGCCCCAACACCTAGCAGCTGAGCGTTCTCTTGAATCTTTATTTCCTGATAATCATGGCATATCTTGTTGTCTTCTATGATATTGAAACGCGTGCTTTCACAAAACTTAGGGCTCTGTCACAGGAGATGATGGAATTGGAACTATAAGAAATAGTTCCAGTGAAAATGAAAACAATTACTTGCATGAAAGAATAGACAAGAAGAGTCCACAAATTCTAGGTGGGAAACAAGCCCCAAGAGCATGAAAAACCAAGATGTATACTTGAAAATGTAGAACAGCTCTATAGAATAAAGAGAATAAGAACAAAGACATGCATCAGAGCTTTTAACACAAGATGCAGGGAAAAGATCTGATGATTCCAATTTAGTCCCCTGGTAAATGAATTGTTAATAAGAGATGTACCCATGTGGACAGAAAACAAACCTGTGAGGGGCAAATAGTTGGTTTGGCTATGGAATTTCTATTTTCCACCTCAGGATAAACTTTGAACCTGCACAGAATAGAGGCAGATTTAGCAACTGATGACCAAAAGGATTTGCCCTTGCTTATCAAGTAAATTTAATGATAAGGGTCGATTTTCAATAAATGAAAAAGGTAAAGCATGTACAGTGCTACTAAAGCATAGGAGGTAAAGGAGGAGTGAAAGGAAAAGATTACTTTGAAGCAAAGGTCTCACAAAAAAAAAACCAAAAATATAGCATCAAAGTTAGCATTCAACAGTATCCCTTCCAAATAATCAGTGTATCAATGTTCTAAGATTAATTTTTAATTTAGGTATGCTTTGTTCAGTTGAATTTTTAATAAATTTGGCAATGGTATCTAGAAGTCATCAAGAAAACTTGAATTAGAAAGAATATCAAGGCATAACAGAATCAGAAAACACAATGAGATAAGAACTGTACCTGTGTTTGCAAGTTCGACACTCATATGTCTTTTCCCCTTCAATCATCTTAATTGATCCAGACCTAATTACAGTCCCTTTGAGGGTAAGAAGAATACCGCGATGTTTCACTCTCACTCGTCCTATACTTGGAAAAGTTTCTAAACATCCCAAAATAAGAAGAAAAAAAAAAATGAGAACTTTTAAAAATAAAACAAAAACAAAAGAACTACAAAAAGAGAAAAGATAAACCGACCAGGGCATTCAAGAGGCGAACCACTGATATTAACTCGGACATGAACATAATCCTTCACACTTGCATCGTCCCATTTCTTCAAATCCTCAAACATCACTTTCTACAAAATTCCCTTTCAGAAAATCTATCACCAACACTCTACTGAGTCCACAAACAGAGACAGAAAACAAAATGCAGCAATGTACCTGAGCCCAGATGGCAGCTTCATCAAAAGACTGTATATATTCTGTGGGATGGTTGAACAATAAGTGAGCAAGAGGTGGATTGTCATCTAACAACTCCGCAAAACTGTACAAGAAAGAGAATAAACCCCAAGATTCAGTTCAGTTTTGAACGCTCTGAACAATCATTGGAGTATGAAACTAGGGAAATGGAGGGATTGCGTTCTTCGATTGGACATACTGAATGTGAAGAGCGTAGTGAAGGCGAGGGTCAGGAGAGAGAATAACTGACCGCAGCTGCTCTGAATGATACTTTATCAAGAAACCTGCCATTTCTTTGCCGTGTCCTCTGCTGTCCATAGCCACTAGACAATCGGCCGCTACCGTTGAGGCTTTCAGGCGGGAGGTGGTGGCCGGGCTCCGGGAGAGGTGGAAGAAGGCGAAGGATGGATGGGGAGGGATTTTTTTTTCTTTTTTCTTTTTTGGGTTTTGGAGGGAAAGGGGTAGTGATGAGGCGGGGCTAGAATGGGGGAAAGGGTGGTTGTGAAACTTGGCGGTAAGCCGCCATTTCAGTTATTTATGATTTATGGGTAAAGTTAAAAAATAGGGTTTAAGAGGTAAAAGATTGTTTCTTAATCCACTGTCTTTTAGTAGGATCATCTGTTTTTTATTATTATTTTTAAAAGAAAGCGTATTGATTAACAATATAAATGAATCAAAAGCTCGTAAATTACATTTGAAGTGAAAAGAATTATACTATTATCGAATGTAAGAGAAAAATATTTTTAGTTGAGTTAAATAATAAACATATTTATTTCCTTCATTTTAATAGGATAATTGATAATTATTTTTAAGCGCTCAATAATTCATAAATTTACTAACTTGGTTACCCATATTAGAAAATATTTACAAAAATTCTCTATTATAAATTATTCTTATATGTGTATATAAAAAATTTATAGTCATAATATGCAATATATACGGTAAATGTTGGAAGGGATATTTTACAACTCCTAATAGTTAAAAAAATAAAACTTTGATATAATTTGCAAACATTCTAATCAAATTATCCGTTAAATGTTGAAGAGAAGAGAAGTTTACTAATAGTAACCATATGACCTACAAATGACTGCCTCATTTTCCAAATAGAGTGAATTTCACACCTTAAAAGTTACAGGAAATCATTTTCTTTAAGCAATTGTCACCAATGTAGACATGTACAAAAATTGTCGATTTAATTTAATGATATCAGAGAAAGTACAAACTTAGAAAGTTTTACAGATGTTCATCTACTTTGTGGTTGAATCTTCTAGTACACTGGTACTACAATAACTATACAGTCATATGGCTGTACTTACTGCTAGGGATCATCCAAGGCCAAAAATTGCTATCTGTGGGCATGGAACCAGATTGTTAGATTTATTATCACAAATGTTTCATTTGAACTTGTTCCTTGAAAGATGGTCTGCAGTATCATCTGCTGCTATCCCAGGCCTTTTGATGCCTGTTGCATAATCATCTAGATATCATCAAAATCACTACCAAAGTTTCTATGGCTTGAAGTAGGTCTCTTTATTCTCTCGAATATCTTATCAAGGGACTCTGATGAGTCCTTCCGTGAGGTTTTAGTATCTTGAGTCTGCTGGAGAGGAATGAACTTCTTAGCCTCAACATTAGACTTGAAATTGCAAAATCCTATTTTCATTGATTCCCAAGTTGAGGCTAATATGGAAGAAGATGTTTCAACTCCTGTATCTTGGGGCCTTTGTGCATCATGTGAAGATGTCTCATGAATGCTATTCTCTTTAGGACTCCAGTTTCTTTCTTCCTCAATCTGTTGTCCTCTTAAGGCAGTGTACTTTCTGCCAATGCCTTCTCTGGTTGACTCATGCAGTGTCTCTGCCTTCATATTTTCTGAATAACTGTTCTTCCCTTCATTCCTTGAGCTACAAGATGTCTTTGCTTCATGTGAAACCTAGTCCATGCCAAAACAAATGTTAGATCATAGATGCAAATGAGACGGAAAATGGCCTGATTCAGTAAAGCAGATGGGAAGTATCCATGAATGTAACAAGGATGATATTCTGTTGTTTGCATACCATGTGACTAGTGCCAAATTCAAGATCCATGCTTCTGTTGTTGAAACTTCTAGCCAATGGAATGATGAGTTCACCAACTTTATGTCCTCGTTCAATCCAAGATCTTTCTGAAAGAAAATATAAATCCATGAACCCAACTATATGGTGTGCACAAAAAGAGAAATGTTACGATCACTGACCTCGCTGCAAAATAATTATTCCAGATGGATCAAATCCATCTAAGTCATCAGCTTCTTCTCTTAGGAAGTTGAAGATTTTCCAGTTGCCAAAGTAATTGACAACCCGATCAAAGAAGTTACTTGCTATCAGTATTGTATACACAACCATGCTAAGAGGATAAATTTTATTAAAGCCCTTTCCAAAGAAAGGGACAGCATCATCTATGTTCCCCATCCTCTGCAAACGAAAAAAGGGTTATCAGCTTTCATAGACACCTGGACCAAAAGAAAAAAAGGTTGTAATCTACGATAAGGTGAGCAAAGAGAATTTCATTGAGACAATATATCTTTCTTACTGATCTTTCATAATGTAAAAAGAAGAATAAAAGTAAACAAGGAAAAGGGTAAATCCTAATGCAAGGGACAAATCTGTTGAAGCCAGAACCTGTATAAGAAGGGAGAGGCAAAGAGAAAGAAATCATTTTAAGAAGAGAGTTGAAACAAGAAATATCAGAAGCTCAGTCACTCCTGAACTGGAGTAAGTGAGCATCACTCCTCTTTTCTCTCCTAAAGCAACTATTGGCTTCAAGATTGTTACGGTGCAATTATTTGATCTCATGGAAATTCATCATCAGTGTTAGAAGCTGTCTTATAGTTTGATTGACAATCTTCTAACAAAGATCTGCTATGTATTTTATAAGTGATACATTCCAATCATGAAGCATAAAAAATAGAATGTATAAACTGCAAATGGTTCTTTAATTTTGTGTACATAGACATTTAAGGGCAGAAAGTGGAGAGGAAGAATAAACATATGGCATCAGCCAACAGAAGATGAGGCCAGGAACTAAATGCAGTCTCAATTTGGAAACTGGAAGCATATTTATGGTCAATTCCTATGGAAGCACTAATGTTGAATCCAGCGTTTTCACTGCAGATTCAGCTTAAAATTGATGATATTTATGATTATGAAGTAAAAAGGATGGCCTCAAAGAATTGAGCAAAGGAAACGCACTTACCTTTTCAAAGATGGTCTTTGCACCATTGTCAAGACTAATCACGTTAAGGAAGTTATATGAAATTGGTGGTGCATACCGAGCTACCATCCTAAAGATTTTGAAACTAAACCAGTTAGGAACATTAGGAGAACTTGATTTTAAATAACATTTCATTTTGCACAAAAGGTTCTCAATCACAGAGATAGAAAGAGAACAAGGATAGAAGAGAGTTACGAGCATATCATAAGCAAGCTGACTGAACTTGTTTGCCTTGGAGTAAAGGAGTAAAATGTCAACATTCCAATTTGAAACAAGGAATAGTATGTGCAGACACACATATACATTAATGGAACAAAAGCAGCCACCTGCAACAACATTTAATCAGCAGTAGGAAGAATCACATCAATACACAAAGAAACATATGTTTCGAATCTACCTGCACAAACATTTCACGCCTTTTAACAGCATTTATAAGAATTGAGAAAAGAGATAAATCCACTCCACTGGGGAAAATAGTTGCCTCAGCTAGTAGAATTGCAGCTGACATGGACCCCAATATGATGGCCAAAACTTTTTGGAGCTGCCTTCTTACTATACAACGCCAGATCAGCTCTACAAAAATTATTAGCATATATTACTTTTCAAATGTCCATACAAGCAATTAAATAGGGTTCTTCCATTGGTTTCTCTATCATGATCTAAGGAACTATCTAGTTTCTCAAGATATTCTAATTAATTTTCACCTTCTGGTATAAATGAAATTCATATGTAAGTGACAATATTCTCAGTTGGTGCTCTGAGATATGTAATGCAATTCCAGTATGCACTTTTCTGGACTTTCTGATTTCAATTCAACACTAGCAGGGTACAAACAAATTTGAATACACTAAAGGACTAACATGAGGATCATTATAGTACAGTGTAGGAACTTTCGAAGGATAAATCCATAAAGAAGAAAACTAATATTAAGAAAATGTGTATTTACAAATCTATCAAACAACTCAAAGTCTAAAATGTACCAATTACATCAAGAACAGACCCTAGTTTGCCAGTTCTTTCATGCCTAAAGCTTGACATGTATTTCCTGCAAAGCAAAGAGATAATAAATTGTAGATAGATGTTGCATAAGTCTTAAAATGGAAATTATCTGTTGTTCTTTGTGGAAGAAAAAAAAAAATGACACTGAAAACAGGTAGAATGTTAAAAATGAAATGTCTACACAGCAAGGAGTACCATAGTCGATATGCACATCAGAAAAATTCAGGACCAGATATTAGGTCAAAGAAACGTAAAAAGCCAAGTGAAAAAGCAAACCATCCAGTAGAAATGTAGTGCTCAGAATTCTTTATGGTGTCTTCCAGCTCAAGAGCTTCCGTAACATGGTTTGTATATTCACTGTATTAGATAAAAAACAAATGTAATTATTTCTATTACCCATGTGACATGATCAATCAATATGTTATCAGAATACACAGACTACAACCACAAATAAAAGGACCACATGGTTATGAAAAACGTTCAGCCTCAACTCTACCGAGCTTGGAAAGAAATTAGACAGTTCAATTTTAAAGCTTTTGCATACAAACAGATGAATTAAACTTCCATTTTTTATGAAATACATTTCAAAGTCATATCAATCTTCTGAGGGAGTTACTATGCAATCTATATCCGTACCTTATTCCTCAAAAACAAATAGCTCATGGATATTTTAAAGACAATATCAATAGTGGTGGAGCAAAAGTAACAAGGGAAGCTAGAATATCTTTAGTGAAAGCAGTGAGTGATACCTAGAAGCCTATTCCAGACCATAGGAGATGATCAAGACTTCTGGAAAATAAATTTAGCTAAAAGGTAAATCACTGGAAACAAATGTATCTGCATAATGCACAAAATGAACATAATGAATGACGAAGATACTCCCTAATAATCACTACATTGAGTGTTTACCTTTTATAACGGTAATACTGCTCCTGGGCCTTCTTAAGATGGCGTCTCAGTGTGGCCATTGTTTTTTCATCAGTGTCATAGTCCATGTCATTTTCACCTAACCTTCCACCTTGAGGTTTAAAAGAGGGGTCTTCAGTAAGCTGCATTGAATTATTGACAATAAATTATTTATCTCGTAGCTAGTATAAAAGGGAAGATATGAAGCAGAGCCATAAGCAAGTGCTAAAGAAAGCAAGCATAATTACCATCTGAACCAACATTTTATCGATAACATTCATGTAGGGTCTTAAAGGATCACGCTTAGACATCTGCTTTGATGTTGCCTGGGCAACCTAGTTTATCAAATAAGCAAGAAGTCAGAAAATGAATTTTATTAGAAGAAGTTTCATGACAGGTGATCTTTCTTTCTTCTTTTTTACAATTTTATAGAAGGATGGGGGGAAGGGATCCTTCCTATGAGAGAGAGAGAGAGAGAGAGAGAGAGATTATCATGGATTCCACTAACCCAGCTAGATCATTTGCACGAGGCTTTAATTTAAGATTGGACCATTTTCAGGCAAGAGAAAGCTAGCACTCAACTCAAAAGCAACCTATAGGAAGGGAGTTCTTGAAACACGGTTTGCATACTTTCTAGTTGCAGAATTTCTATCTCTATGTTGTTTAGAGTCAAATTTATCTATTTTCTTATATGCTTTAGAGTCAGACAGAGAGAAAAAAGGTTCTTCCCTCTACTGAAAACTACCTGCTGATCAGAACATGTACCCTCTCATGAGTAATTATCTTTGTGCCCTCAGTTTTGAGTTAGCACTTCAGAAATATATTTATTTTGTTCTTTTGATCTTCTTCGAATCAGTAGATCCCTTTGTGTTATTTTTTATCCAATAAATGAGTCTCACAAAAGATGCCTCCTCTGAGTACAGTATTCAACTAGATATACAATGTACTAATTATCTAGAAAATAAAAAAAAAAGAAACAGAAGAATCCTCAAATAAAAGAACTTACAACAATAGCATTTGAAAAATCTTGATGAGCATCGTCAAGTTTAACTGCCATTTTAGCCACCTTATGAGAAAGAACCTTCTGCCTGATTGTCCAATCTGCATTTCTCCAAATACCTCTAGGAATTTCAATCAAACCAAAACCAAGAAGAAAAGCACCAGTTACTAGACCAAATGTATTTGAGCAAGCCATGGCAAAACCAAGAATACTTCCTCCCCTGCATAAACAAGGCAACGCACCAAACAAATGAATAATTGAAATTGAAATAACAAGTATGATCAGAATCCAATATCATGATGCACTGAGGGAAAGGAAGAGGTTTAACAAATTAAAATTATAGCAACACAAAGGCATAAGAATAACAATGTGAGTTTGTATCATTTTTCACTGTTTTATTTAACATTTAATTTTAATTCGATTAACAAACTCTGATAGAAATAATAGAAAATCTCTCAAAGGATTGGGCCAATAGAATCAATAGCCCAACATCCACATTAGAAAGTTCTACTTTGTTAGGGTAAGGAACAAACCAGTTTTTGTGTAAAATGATGAGTAATATAACTCCACAAAGTGAGATGGAACCAACACATAAATAGTAGACCAGGTTTACATGAGCACTGGTCTTCAATCTTTCAGCTACAGAGAAGTCCCCTGCATCTTCATAACCCTGAATTATTGGCACCACAGCCCTGCTTAGAGAAATAATTTCATAGAAAATTTATGAGACACGTAGATTTTGAATCTAAGCTCTCACACAAAAATCTAGCATCAAGAAAATACAGAAGAAAAAGCTACATAGGGAGAGCGAAATGTGCAAGTGTGGTCAACTAAGTTCACAACACTTATTTCCAGAATTACTGGATAAAAAACCATGCAGATTATGCGCAATAGCTTAATACAAAGGATATGCACTCCAACTTCTTTTAAGTTTATGGAAGCAAAAGAAGGCAGGTAATATCTATCATAGAAGGTGGAGGGAAAGAGATGAATAAATGGCTATGAAGGTGGGAAAAATGTAAATAAGCTGCACTTTTCCTCACATATCGGTCCACTAGAAATTCTGGTAGAAAATATGCTCACAAAAATATATGCCATTGCCCTAAAACATCTTTCAAAAATAAAATCATTAGGCCATTCTTACAAAAGAGATTAAACAACAACATTTCCCACATAACATTCTCATAATCTTCAAAGCTTTTCAAGACGTAAAAAGAAACTGGAACAGGAACTTCTGTAGGCCACAAGAATATATAGTCCAGAGAAGTAAATGTAGAGAGGGATAAAAGGTTTATTCTTGCAAGTTCTTTCTTATTTGATTAAAGAAGCCAAAGCCAATTATGGATGAAGCACATAAACTATGTATGCCTTAAAACAGACAAATAGGAATAAATGAGCAGATTCACAGATAAAATATAACCTAAGAGGAAAAAAAGGCAACAAACATACCCCCTTTCTTTTGAAAACGCAGCTCATCTACCTGAAATTTTGGTATACAGATATCTTCTCCAATTTCTTGAGAGAAAATTTATTTTGAAATAGTAGCAAAATATGTAAAAAAAAAAAAGAAGAAGCATTTTTGTCTTCTAAACATCCCCGTTTTAAGAGTTATAGATAAAAAACAAGTAAATGTTAACAAGAAAGTGAAGGAAAAAAATAAAATAAAACAAATTTCTGTTCTAAGACAGATGACGCAGTTGTCAAACTTCCAAAATGCAAGATTGTCATTGCAATTCAGAAGTCAGATGAAAAAGTATGTGACAGGATGCAAGCTAATAGCATACCATGTAAGCAGGAAAGTACTCCAATATGACCAGCTCCAGAAGAAAGAAATTCCGTTGTTGTCATGACCAATAATTGCCTGTATAAGATATGGAACAAGATGAATTATGGTAGACTAATCCTAAAACTTGAATCACAGCAGGTCAGCAAAGGGAAATCTGTGGCTCAACACTTGAATCAAGAGCCAGAGGAGAAAGGAGAGCAAGTCAGATAAGATTAAAAGGGGAAGAGGAGCGGAGTCTTAGTTTTCAGTCGTCCTACAAAGCAACATCTAACTATGACGTGCTATTTACGGCATTAGTAGCTAGCTGGAAAACCCAGAAGAAATTCATAGAATTATGCATGAATTGTTTATGTTAAGCCTCTTAAACCAAAATGGAGGGTGACTGTAATGATGGATGATCCAGAATCTAGACTCCAGTCCACAAAAGTATGCCTGAGGAATCCCTCCTTTTTCCCTTAAATAGGTAAAATTACTGTAACAATTTAAAACCCTGAATCCTTTCTTATTTTCAAATCATGGTGAAATGAACCAAAAACATAAAAAAAGAAGGTAAAATGATATATATTATTCATATTTGTAAACCATGATATTACTATTATCTGATAATCCCTCTATGCAATGGATGTAGTACCTCACATTGCTGCAGGGAATCAGCTAATGACAGCTCAAACTTTACCAAATTTCTATTCCAATAAATTCCTTTACTCTTCATCCTTACATTAAAAAAAATTTCATATAAAAAGCATGAAAATATGTTCAAGAAGCACCGAAATCGTATATAACATGCAAAACAAAAACGGCGGTGAGGGTAGAACCATAAAGTGGCAAGCAAAGAAAGAAAAAAAGAATGCAAAGCATACGGTCCAAATGTCAGCAGGAACGAGAATGATGATGGAGAGAGAACAAAACCAGGTGTAACCGACGGTGAAGATGACATAGCGAGGAACATCAGGACCGGCGAAGTAGTGTAGCGTCAGAGCCACCATCCCGGTGGTTAAAGGCAGCGATATTAAATAAAACACCCACATTTTGATGGATTAAAAAATAAGCTTCCTTGTTTCACCCCTCCCTTCCCAATTGTCAACCTTCTTCTGCAAAGAAAAAATGTGATGGTTTAGAATAGTGTGGGGTTAGTTTCTCAGTTCTTCTTCAAGAATTCAACAATGGCGATGGTGTATTACATCTGGAAGGAAGAAAAGCTTCCCTTTATTATGACGTGAAGAATGGAAATATTCATATGATATATATACAGAATACAGGAGCGGTGAGAAAGAAACCAAACGTAGCCGATGATCATGCGGGAGCAAGAAGCTCCCTTTTCTCTTTTTTTTTTTCCTTTCCCTACTTTTATATTTTTTTAAAAATAAAAGTCGAGTGCGTGCATGATTGGTGATTAAAAACATTAGATGTAACTTATAATAAACGTACAAATATTTGGACGTAAAAGTAAGTTATATTAAATGAATTTTGTGTCACATATCATCTTAGAAAATTAAAATTCAAGCTAAGAACAAGAATTTCATATTATACCCATTTCTTTGTTACATACCTATGCTAAATAAATGGGTAATAAGTGACCATACCTCCCGTGCCAGTCAACAAATTTCTTGGGCATGTCCATTTTATATACACTCCTCTTGAATCTCTTGAATGTTGTGTTTTGCTGTGTTTGACTCATAACTGTAATATTCTTTCGATTAATATATATATATATATTATTTATATCAAACAATATAATGCAATAAATATCTTATCTCTTCATTGGTTTGGTTGCATTTTCTTCAACAAAAAATCATTAAGGAAAAAAAATACTTCATCCGTTATTTCAATTTACTTTGAATTAGTATAATGATTAAGAAAAATATTTAAAATGATAATTATATAACTAAATTTCATAAATTATCTTAATTTAATAACTAGTGTATGTGTATTAATTCTTTTAAAAGAATGTATTATTTAATAAATAGATGACAATCCATCCAAATTATTCATTAATAACAATAATATAATTGTAAATATATGTATTAAAATTGGAAAATAATGAATAATTTGAATGAAACAAAATAAGTAGAATGAAGCTTACTCCAGTTACTCCTAATCAAGAGTTGGAGTGTGTCAGCCCCTTACATGATTGCACTAAAAAAAAGTTCTTTTTTCCTTGATTCTCCTTTTCTGCTTACAAAAGCAATAAAAATGCTTTTATATGGTCATCGTGCTAAGATGGCAAGAAATAAAACAAAGGCAGAGCGTGCAGATCTCTCCCTTTCCAATGTTCTGAAGGAGCCAAAACTTCTGTTAGATGTCAATGACCATTTAATTACCATACTTCCACAGTACATTACATGTTCAAGTTTTGACCATAAAATGAAGTAGGTAACACAACCACCTTGGCCTTTGCACATTAGTTAAATTAAATGGAAACTATACTACCTATAGTGAAACATGCAAAAGTGCCCTTATTTCAAGAGACGTATTGCGAGATATTTATATGATCATTGATGGTACAAAACAAAAAGATGGAAAAGGTTCACTTTGATAAAAACACTACTACATTCAAACTTAGATTTGGATCTGAGAATTAATGAGATTACGAAAGCATCTAAGCAAGCAAGCAAAACAAAGTTGCTCTGGATCGTCAATCTCTTCCTCTTTCTCCCTCTCTATCACATATACAAAATATATTTTTTTTTTTTGATAAAAATCACATATACAAAATCTATCGTGTGAACTAATATATGTTTTTTCTGTGATAGTTTTTAAAACAAAAGGGGGACATGTGACCATTTTTATGAACATGATGATACATAAGGGGATAGAAGGGGAGAAGGTGATCCCATAGTGGAAACAGCTGATAAGTTGTTTTGGACAAAAGTCACTGTCTTACAAAGTCAAAAAGAAAAGGCACAAAATCAAGAAAAAACAAATACAATAATGTACATTCTAGTAGTAGAAAGAACGAAAGACTTGACTGACTTCAGACCCAGTCCTTCTATAGAGGGCCAGGAAAGGTACCATTGCCGCGTTGCTCATTCCATTTCTCCACCTGCATCAATTTGAACATCATTTCATTTGTCAATTGAACAATCTGAGTATAAGAGTGCGTTTCACTTAGTTGCTACTGATTTCAGTAACTTTGGCAAGACCGCTGATCACGGAAATGGAAGGAAAAAGAAAGCAAATGAAAGTGAATAATTTCATCTGTACCCATTCCCCGGGACACAATGATCTATAATATTTTGCAATCTTTTGACATTCGGTAGCACCATGACCCTTTACAGCTATGCACCTGAATTATCCAAAAGGGGATCAATCAATGATCAATGATAGATGTGAAGGCTGAGAAGAACAGAGCTTCTGAAAATAGTTTGGCCAAAAATAAAAGGGGCAGAACTGTGATACTCAATGAAACGGGTGTAGCAGTGCCTGGTTCGGTTGGCAGTTGGGAAACGAGCTGTAATGACCAAATAGTTAAAGAAAATACACAATTCAAAAGCAAAAGAAAAGAAACACAAGTGTAAAAATCCCTAATGTCTCTTGATCACCATATTCTGATTGCTCTTCCTTGGAAGATTTATTGTCTTCTTCAGCAGTAGAAGGGCTCTCTTCTGCTTCATCCATGGTGTTATCTTCTTCAACACCAGCTATTGAATTGGGACCCTTGGGCTTGTTTGCAAGACTTTCTACCTATCAATGCAAAAGGGAAGTATCTTGGAAGATGAAAACTGTATATTTTAACTTGAGATGAAACAGAGGAAAAGAGTAGAAGAAATTCTTGCCGGAGCTTGAAGCTTTACTTGCTCTGCCATGTTTCCTTATCGAGAGCTGGAGCAAAGCAGAGCAAAAACCGGTTCCTTCTGGAAATACCAAGAAAAAAACGAAAGCCACCGCTCAAATAAACAAATGAAGAGGAAATACACGTCATCCTTGGCGAAACTTGGGAAATAGTCTGGGATTTTCTTCTGGTCCAGTTTACTACGCGTTGGAGAATTTTTAATTATTCTGTTACTACATTTTTCTTTAAGCCATTTTTCACCTCACTCCGATCAGATTTTGAGCTTACACCTACATGGACCAACTCAAGTTGGTTTACGTATTGCGACCTTATTCCTCAATCTCCCCTGCTTATTCAAACGAATCTGGACCAACTCAGGTTGGTTGGGGTGTTGCTACTCATTCCTCAATCTGCCCTGCTTAATCAAACGAATCACGATATTCAAGACATAGTCAGACTCAGATACTTGGGGCATGCAATTAGACCAGGGTTGTCTATTCCTTTCCAGCAAACCATACCCTCTTGCACATTTGTTCATTCTGGTAATCATCAAATTTTAGTAAACGCTTGTACCTTCATGAAAAAGAAAGTTTGTGGAACATAGATAAGTCATCTGTCCACATAGAACAATGGATGCATTAAGTTCCAACAACAGGGAGGCACACACAACATTATGGAACAATGAAACTAAAATTCATATAAATTCAACCATCCAAACGACAAAGAGATCATGGACGGTAATCGATGCATCGTTTTAATGCTTTGAACAAAAGGGAATCTTCACATCGTCCTCCAAAAGACAATACTGGAGTATCTTATATAGATTGCAGTTAAAAACCTAGACTATAAGGTGACTTTGTAAATGAAAACAATTAAGAGATAAAAACCTAAAAAAAAACATATTTCGAGTTTGACAAAGGCCCCATGATGATTCCAAACACAATAAGAAAAAAAAAATCTGAAATTTAGAAAAATTATTTCACTACTTCTCATCCTCATTCTTGGATGCCTCTTTGATCTCATCTGTCCCGTCATCCTGTAAGCATACAAACAATGTGTAATTATTAGACAAGAAAAAGAGAAAAAGCAGAATATATTGAGAAAAACACCATTCACAGATGAAAATAGATGGTCATATACTTATAGAAAAAATAGCTGAGAATTACCTGCATATCTGAGGTCCAGAGAGTCAAATTGTCACGCAGAAGTTGCATTATGAGAGTGCTATCCTTGTATGACTCTTCTCCTAGAGTGTCTAACTCAGCTATTGCCTCATCAAAAGCCTGGCAAAAGCAGCTAAATATAAGACAATGTGCCAGAAAAGTTTTAAACAATAAATGAAAGAGATCAATCAACAATAAAACAACACTTTCTAAAGTGCTAAAGAGAAAACTGTCCATCATTTTAAATACAGTTCCTGCATGCAACAGATAACAAGCATGGATAATTTCTATACTGCCTATAGTTATACTACCACAGTAGTAAATATGGTACGCTAGAACAGGAAAATCATCCTTGAATGTTCATCCAAAATAATTTTCTTAACCATCATGAGTAACTTCGTCAACTTGAGTACCAAGACAAGAAAAGTAATTACTAAAAACCTTTTCCACATCATAATTAACTGCTTATCAGTTCAGATACACTTTCTGCATGCAACAGAAAATAAGCATGGATAATTTATAGTACTGCCGCATATATTTATGCAACAGATCTACATGATACTATAAATAGGGTATGCTGGAACAGGGAAATCATTGAATGATTCGTCCAAAATAATTTTCTTAAGCAGACCATTATGAGTAACTTTGTCACATTGAGTACCACAAAAGAAGAAATAAATACTACGCAATTTTTTCCTCAACCTAATGAAATATGCATAAGTTGCAGGCAGTTAGTGTAACATGATCTAATTTTTCCAGCAATGTTGGAACTTCATTGCATTTGTTATGAAACCTTGTACTTTTCGTACCAATAGAAATCAAGATCTCCTCATGGCATGATAAAATGCTGAAGAAGTAAACTAGTGACAAAAGGTAACCTTCCCAGTAAAAGTTACAGTTTAACCAAAAGGAAACTAAATTGTTAAAGCTTAGCATGATTAATATTGAAAAGCTTGAAATATAGTTTTCACCTGTTTTGCAAGGTTGCATGCACGATCAGGTGAGTTCAGAATCTCATAGTAGAAAACAGAGAAGTTAAGAGCCAATCCAAGTCGAATTGGGTGTGTTGGAGCCAACTCAGTATTAGCTATATCCTGCAAAAAGCAATTCAGATAAGGACAGAACAGAGGGAATTGAAGCAGTCAGCAGAAGCACTCAAAGAAAGAAAGAGTGAGATCAGGCCAAGCATCCTTGTCAAGTAAGAGGACAAGAGAGGAAACAAAAAGAAAAAGACAGCATAGGTTCCCAAGATACAATCGCACTACAGTAGAGCGCAAAGGCTACATAAACCAAGCTTCTGCACAAAATCACTTTGCATACACTGTCTATGTTAAAAGAATAGTGAAAAGTTTTAGTTTAAGCGGAGATTCTCAAAGCTATCAAAGAAGAGAAATGTTTAAAGAACAGATTAAAAATATAATCAGAGCATGATTACTTTAGTATTCATAAGCTATGATTCATGCTTCACATTGGAGTTTCACCAGAAAATTCTATTCCGCAATAATCATTTTCACATGTCAATTTTTATTAGCAAGGATACTTCAGAAGAGGCTTCTAAATTTGCATGTATATCGAAATTCAGAGTCCTCGGAACATAATTCCGATGAGAACAAAGCTGGCTCAGCCAAAGGTAAAAGCCCTTATAGACCTATCCTCTAAGTTTCAAGAGGAGAGAGCAAGAGACCACGAACAATCCACCAAATGAAGGGAAACTAATCCTAATAAAATCCAAACAAAGAATCATTCTATTTCTCAGTTTCATTAGATCCTTACTCTATTCACAATTTCATGGTCATCCAACAAAACAAAAAACATATCAATTACTAGTAGCAATCAATCAAACATAATCTCCCTCATCTGTATTCTTAACAGTCAAAATCTCACATATAAACCGTTTCAGAAATAAACAAATAATGGAAAATAAAATCAACCACAACATAAAATGCAAATAACTGTTATACCTGAGCAGCCTTGTAGGCATTGAGGGTATTCTCAGCAGCCTCTTTCCTCTCAGCGCCATTCTTAAACTCAGCCAAATACCTATGATAATCTCCCTTCATCTTCAAATAAAACACCTTAGAATCCCCAGAACCAGCAACCGGAATCAACTTAGCATCCAAGAGCTTCAAAATTCCATCACAAATAGACGAAAGCTCCGCCTCAATCTTACCCCTATACTCCTTAATGGCATTGACATGGTCGACATTGCCGCGCGACTCCTCTTTCTGCTCAATCGACGATATAATCCTCCAGGACGCCCTTCGAGCACCGATCACGTTCTTGTAAGCCACAGATAAGAGGTTGCGCTCCTCGACGGTAAGCTCTTCGCCATCGCTCGCGGCGGAAGAAACTTTCTCCATGAATTCCACCATCTCCTCGTAGCGCTCGGCCTGCTCAGCAAGCTTGGCCATGTAAACGTTCTCCTCGCGTGCAGAAGCCATTGATGTTGGATTGACGAAGAAAAGTTGAAATTGATTTTTGAGATCTGATCTTTCAGAAATGGAGAATTTAGAGAGAGAAGACAGCGACGCCTTATGTGAAGACAGGGATGCTCAAGGTTGCCTTTCCTATATATATATATATATATATATAATTTTTTTAATTCTTTATTTCGTTATTTTGTCGCTTTCGGTATCCCTGTGGTTGAATTTAATTTTTTCTATCACAAACTTCTACACTTTCTAATATAAAAAACATCGAAGAGAGGTAAGACTATAAAAAATATTATAAATATATAGTATTTACTATTTAAATATTTTATTCATAAGTTAGAATTTTTCTTTTTTTTGGAAAACCATAAGTTAGAAGATTGAAAATATTTTTTTTGTTATTTTGGAAATGAAAAAAGTAGTAAATATTTTTTTTTATAAAAAAAAGTATGCCTTTCCTATTTCGGAGAGGAAATGGGTATTTTGTTTTAAGTTTGAAGACATTCATTTTGTACTTCTTTTTTTTTCGCATTTACTAGCAAGGAGTGAGAAATAGTGTTCAAAAGACAACAATTTTTTCAAAAAAAAAGAAGAGAGAGAAATAGTGTTTAAATTTGTAAAGTAAAATTAATTTTAACTCGATGAATTAATATAAATGATTTGTATACTATTGAAATTTGAAATGAACTTAGTCAATTTGTCAAATTTTCTCCTATATGATATGCTTTCAGTTTTATATTGCTGATAATAGTGTAAATGCAATAAATAAATTGTTTGAAATTATGATTTTAATTAAAACAATAATCAAAATTTATTATTTATGTGATTGATTGGAATATATATATATATATATATATATGTGGGATCATGATAAAATTTTAAAAATTATTTTGTAAGATGTTTTTTATGAAAAAAATGAAAAAAATATTTTCAAATTCTAATACGAATTTATTAAACTACTTTTTTATTTACAAAATTTTTAAACTTATCTTTCGAATATTGCTTTTCTGTTTTTAAGTTGTACATTACAAGAATATTAATTTTACTCTTAATAACATCAATGGTCTCAAATGAAGGCTTGTTTTTCTAAGGAAATTTGAGAATTTCATTCCGCTTTTTTCTTAAAAATAATTTTTTCCTCCTTTTGCTAGTGTTCGTCGATATTTTTTTTTATTAAAAAAAATAACCCTTTATGGAGAAGTTGTGCAAATAAGAGGAAGAGAGATTTAAAATGATATTTCTAGTAAAAAAATATTAAAAAGATATAAAAAAAGACATATTTAGATAAATAAATTTAGAAGAATAATTGGTAAATCAACAAAAATTATAATTTTGGATACATTTTATCTACATTATTATCTGCCAACGTTAAAGAAACCCATTATTTATTTAGATGTGTCTCCTTTTTCCTTTTTTTTTTAATCAGTATATCTACATATTTTAATTGCATAACATTCCTTCAGTAGCTCAGTTATTCGGTCTAACATCAATTTTTATTTTTCTTTTTCTTTTTTTAGGAAAAGTTAATATTAAGTATTTTGAAGTGACAAGTAACATCTGACTTACTAATTGAATGAAAATAAGTTTCGATTCATCTCGAAAATTATTCATTCAGTATTTATATAATTGATTGGTTATAAAGTGATTAGCATGAACAATTAATAGTCTCGACTACCATTTAAAAAAAAAAAATTGGGATAAAGGTTAATATTATATGCATTTTGGCTTTTCAAGTTTCAACAAGTCATTTCTCTCCAGGGGAAAGAACAAAAAAGGAGGTTTCAATAAGTCATTTTTCTTAAAAAATTGTCCAGAAGTCGTTTTGGCAAACTCTTTTTTTTTTTTTTCTCCTTTTATTGAGGAAAAGTCAAAACAAAGTTGTCACCCATTACTATTAACAAAAAAAAAAACCAATGTGTGTCAGTGTGTCCCAACAAGTTTCCTGACTTCTTTTCAGGAGAGAAAAAAAATCAAAATAACATAACGCAACTGCAGGTCTTTTTCCTTTTCTATTTTTCTTCTTTTTTATCTTCAACCATATGAGAAGTTTGAGATAAAAACAAGGCCTATTTAGCGAAATATTAATATTAGATTCATATGGTTTGTTAATGGAAATCTCATAAGGTGCTTGCAAATGAAGAATATCTTAGGAAATCTAAAAGATGATCTTGTAAATATGTATAAAGGTTGTAAAAATTCCAGTCCTTCAATAATGCAAATATATATCTCCTCAACAATAGTAGGTAAGAACCACAAACATACAACTTGAAGAGAATGAAGAATGAAGAATGCAGTCTTCAATTATGAATGCATTTTAGTCTTCAATTGTGATACACTTTTACATTTCTACTTTGTCAAATTGAAACGAGATTTCATCAAGAGAAATGGATATTGTGAATCATAGACTTTCAATCTCAATTCTCATTTCTCACCCAGTAGATTAAGGTTCATCCCCTCCTGTGCAAAAGATGATGTTTCGACTACTCATATCATTGATCACTTTCTGCAGTGTCCTGAGGAGATAGCTTGAAGAACATCATGCAAACCAAGCCAGTACTCTTGATAACACAGTTGGATGTGAATCTTGTTGATCAGGCTTCTGAAACACAAGACCTGTTTTTTCCTTGACATGCGATGAAAAGAAAGGCTCAATAACTAGGTGATATTATTATTATTATCATTATTTCATGAACATGAAGATGTGTAATTTCTGTTCAAGGTTCAAATTTGTATTATTCTCCCAGGACTGTAGGGAATCAAGGAGAACTTGGATCAATAATTCCAATCAGCAACCTCACCCGATGAATTCAGCAGAATCAATAAAGAAGTGGCGTTGACGTATAACTTCAGGCCAGTATTTTAGCTGCAACCAGTCCAGCGGACAAAGCCACTCCAAATATAGCATGCAACCTCACACAGTAATATTTTGCCATAAAAATCTTTGATTTATCCTATAAAATTATAATGAATAATTAGAGATCAGGACTTATGCATTAAACACATTGAAAGACAGTAAACAATGCTTTCTTTTTTAGGATCAGTAAACAATGTTAAGTACACCACTACATATCAGGTCTGTTCCACCATCCTTTTATGTTGAAAACAAGCAATTGTTGAGCACTAGTTTTGGCAGTAATCCATGTTTAACACAAACTTTTTAGGGCAAAATCTTGATTTAACCAGAGAAGAAATCAATCATAATCTTTCCTTTAGCAAAGAAAGAAGTAATCTGTGATTTGCACAAATTTATGAAATCCCTACAAGTAATATGCAGCATTGGGGTAATATCATTCAGAAAATCCAAAAAGAAAGATTGCCTCAAGATCAGAACTTACCTGATGATTCGCCTCTACATAGCTAACTACTAGTTTTCCAATGGGAATGGTAATTGCACAGAGGATCTGGAACCAAAAGAATGTTGAATCAGAATATTGACAATGACATTCCTTGAGAATATTAAGTGAAAAGGAAAACCATGTAGGCTATTATATGCTGCCAATTTTATTGGCACTTTAAACAAAGCTTCTCCATCTCATGAAATGTTTTCTCCTCAGGATGCTGAGAGATATATATAAACTATCCATTTAGTATTGATAACACTAGAAAGACCATAATAAAAGCAGTGCCTCTAGACTTGCAAGACTTACAACGCACGTAAAAGGAAGAGTTCTGCTAAGACCAAGCACAAACAAAATTGAATAGAGGAGCACCACGGTCATTTTTACAACTTCTGAACCTGCTTTTGTACCAAGCCTAACCTGGATACAAATGATAGAAAGACATGTTAATTGCTCTCTCTCTCTCTCTCACACACACACACACAGATATGAGGGTACTAACCAGAGGAGAAATTTTTCCAACAGCCTTATCTCCATCTATCTGAAGATTGCAGCATTGAATTAGCAGGTATGTCACCCAGGGTGGATGATTCTATGAATAGGTGGGTGGTGTGTAAGACAGAAAATTTACCTGGTGAAAATGACTACAGAAGAGGATCAGGGATGTTGTGAGCCCAACAAGAAGTGATGCTGAAAGGACGGTGCCGGTAATTGGTACCTCACTGTCATCACACTCAAAAATTAATTTCAATAATAGAATTGTTGCATTATAGTTACAGATCACCCTTAGAAGACTACCTTGTTTTACTCTGAAGCAAATAATAGGCAGTTGTAGAAAATGGGCCGAATGCAGCAAAACATAAGGGTTCTCCCAATCCCTGGTAGCTCAACCGAAATGGTGGACACTGTACCAGAATTTTTTTCCAAGGACAGAAATCAGCCATCTTGTGTGGTCAAGCACAAATACAACCAAACTTTGAAATATTGCTAAAAATGTTGCCCATACTAAACTTTGAGTTAATTGTTAAAAGTATTGGCTTGTAGTTCTTGTCAGAGAGTTTCCAAATTGATGTTGATGGAAAAGAAACCTAAGCTGAATTGATGGGGCAAGGTGTATGTAAGAGTAAGAGACATAAAAAGAAACCACATAAGTAAATCATTAAGCAAAGAACTTTCTTTGTAATGTTGGTAACAAATGATACATTTGGATGCCTGCACTGTATTTGCAGTAATCGGTAATTGAAAACCACCAGAAGCTATTGAACGTACATAAGGTGAAAATCTATTACATTACAGATCCTTTGAATCATCCAGTGGTATAAGTGAAATTCTGGCTTGCAAATTTAAGGATTTCTCAGGTTTGTAGGAACTACTGGGGTATGAAGAAAAGCTATCACACCTGATATATGTATCCGCAAGCGATTGCAGAAGCCAGTAATAAGATTGACCGCATATTTCCAGCCTCTACAGATGCCAAAAGAAGCCCTGAGAAACCGAGAACTAGTGATACCCAAGAAGCGATAAAGGTTCCTGTTCGACTTCCATGGAAAAAGAGAAAACAAAATTCAGCCAATTGTCAAGAAACCATCACAACTCAAATAAAGCAATGCTAATAATAAAGAGATGCTCTCAATGACATAAATTGGATGACCCTTTGACCTAAAAAACTGAAATTCATGATTACTTCTCCCAATGAATACATGTATATGCTAGATGGAAATATATACAATCTTATCTATTGTGAACATTTGAGATTGTTTATGCTAGAGGTAACAAACAAATCAAAAATAAAAGAATTGAGTAATTTTACTTATACTTAATTGAGCTCGAAAGCAACTTTTGGGCATGGGCATCCAAGGGTGCCATCCTCTTAGACTTGGGTTTTCTAATAGCTATCTGATCCATGGCCAGAGCTTACTCAACTAAAGAATTACATTAATGAATGTTTTTTCATTCAATCTGATCTCAGATAAGCAATTAAAAATGTAAAAATGGCATCAAAATAGAGAAAAAATGACTACTGAAAAAGAATAGATGGGAATAACATGATTATGGGATAATTCTTACCTGCCCACTATGTTTACAACTGACTCTTTCTTGTTCTTATCTGCTCCTGTATCAGAATCATAAACATCGTTGCTGCCCACATTACGCATATAAAAAGGTGCTGTAAAGCAGTCAGAAGGTATCCAAACAAATACTCATAAAAGGGAATATTCTGTGAGAGAATAAGATGTAGGAAATATAAGAAGTAGATAGAGACAAAGAAGAACATGAAAATCCATAGATGTTATATAACAAAAGTAAATCTTTAGTTTGAAACATCAGTCCATTTCTTAGAGTTCCTTAAATCAACTACAACAACCCTCAAACCCCTTAGGAGCATAGCACCCATACAATTGCACATATTGGAGAATCTTTAGTCTCCCTTAACATATCATATTGCAGAGTATTGATGACTAGGGCATGCTTTCAACCACGCCAAGAGAAATTATCTATTTCTTTTATTCTTATCCCTCTCTGATCAGAAGCCACACAATCATTCCATTAGTGACATGCATAACACCTAAGAATTATTGTCTAGTTAGAAAAATGGGTCTGTAAGACTTCTGAGAGATAACACTTTGAATTCACAAAATAAGTACACCAAAGCATTCAGCATCCAACCTCAAGTTCAGCCAAGTTATGATAAGAACTGAAGAGGCCAAGAGAACAAAATAAAGTCTGGCAGAAAAGAGGCCCGTTTGCAAATAAGCAGCAGCAGCTCCCACCTGTTTCCAGAATGAGATGGTAGAAAACAAGTTCAGTGAATAAGCAATTTAGAAAGAACATTATTGATAAAGGACTGCAAATCTAGAATTAATCGTACATCAGTGAATACAAGGACACATGTGAAAACAACAGGCTTTCATTAAAACCAAACATGGCTGTATTTTGAATTTACAGCATCAAATAAAAAAAGCACCGGACTATGCTGCATGCTTAAATTAGCTACTTAAGTTAATGTTCCTATCTCCAAAAGTAAGGTGAAAGAATAAGAGATAATGAATCTTAAGAATTCATCCATATAAATTTGTATCTAAAGCAACTCAGTGTTTAACTAGTACCGTCTGTAAATTGCAGTTGCTGTATAATTATGTGTCAGTAGCTCCAAATTTTTTTGAAAAGAAATTGATTTAGTGTTTTTGTTCTCACAGAGGAAAAGGGTTGTCTAGAAAATTAATTTCTATTCCTTAGGCCTCAACAAAAGAATTACATGAATGGAACTTACAGTTAATGGAACCAAGGCAACAGAATAAATAGGTAACTTTACTGCCCTCCATATTAAAGTTGCTGTAGAAATATCCTCTTCATTTTTCTCTTCATAGGCTGCAGCAGAACTACTCTGCAGGAAGATTCTCCAATGTTGGCTTGCTTGTTTTACTTCCAGTTGCCTTATACAGGTCTTCTGATATTTTCTTGGGCAATTCCAGGAACATGGTAGCCTTGCAGCACCTAAATATGGGCATGTTCGATAAATCCTGCATTAAATAGCGTCAACCCTCTGAATCCAGAGCATATAAATTTATTCGCAATACTTTAGCTTCAAGTAGAATAGCTCTATATGGTGACAACATATCTTTATTTTTAATTAATTCATTTGTTGGGTTGAATTACTTTTCTAGTGAATTCTTCCCTTATCCCGAGCATGATGGCCAAGGCATTTTCTTCCTTGCAGTTACATACTTTGATCTCAATAGCACTCTATAGACTTCCTCTTAAGAAACCATAGAGGCATTGCAACTTTCAACTTGAATAGAATGTCTGATGTTTTGAATAACAATCAACAATGATAGGAAGTCAGCACTTCTACACGTGATTTCCTAGATTACAACATTAAATTTGGTGCAGTAATATGCACAAGGTTTAAGCTGTCTGTCATTCTAAAAGGAAAGCAATGAGACACAGTTTTTCCAGCTCTAAGCTAATAGAAAGATAGAAAAAGGGGAAAAAGGAAAAAGAATCCTCAAGTTTTCTCCTTTACACCATGGGGTATTACTCACCAATCACAAGATGAAAATATTACAATTTAATCTTGGTTGACACTTTTCGTGAATAATTCTTTTTCGTTTAAGCATGAAAACCTCATGATGAAACTAAACTCTAAATCTATTTAGGCTGAATTGGTATTAACTTAATTGAGTTGCAATTTTGGCTTAAGATATTTTTCATTTAACGATGAGCTACTTTATGCTCTGACAGAGAAACCATCACAGCCTAAACGAAAATTTTTATCCCCATACTGCATTACACACGGGGAGACTACTGCAATTAGCATTACGGGAAGGAACAAAAGTAAAAAAACTTGAACAATTTTTATTTCTGGATGGAAATAGCACAGAATATGCAGAAGTAACTTTCACAAAACAATGACAGAACAAAGTAAGTTTGTTTAAGTATCTATCAACTTGGACAGTTCACAGCCAGTTCTTTGTCGTTATAAAGAAGAGCAATAGATGGGAAATCTTGCAAGGATTAAGGTAAACTAATCAAAAGGGAAATTCAGAATCAAACTTACCATACAACCCCACTTCTATTTAGGATGTGTTGATTGAGTTTCTTGATGCCATGACCATGGTTTGAATTACAAAATGTGGCAGCCATTGCGAAATGCCAACTCAACTGGCACAGGTTAGAACTCTTGGGCAAGAGATTTCAGAACAGGATTTTTTAAATCATTAGATAAAAAGAATGATATATTTGAAGTCTTGAGAAGGACTAATACTCCGAGTGCTGATCAAACACCAAAGGGCAACCCAGCAAGACAGATATACCAGCACCAGGCTCCGGGATTAGCATTCACATTGTCCAAACAAGCAAATTACCACGCAGAATGAAGAAAATTCAATCTTTGAAGCCCAACAGTTTCAGACACATCGTTATCCACACAACGAGGATATGGGGATATGGGAACTCAAGGACAACGGTACATGACAGCAATCTAAAGAGAGTTTCGTGGGTTTTTAAAATTGCATTGTAAGAATGCGTGCATTTTAAACAGAGAAATCTAAGTTTTTTTTTTTTTTTACAACTTAGTTATGTGACTTGGTTATTTTTACCACACTTTCAAAAGCTGATCTATTTATTGAACAGAGTAAAAAAATAAGGTTAGAAACTTAGAATAGGTAAAAAAGTGTTGACTTTCATCAATTATTTTAGATGAAATGCAAAATTGTGAATTAAAATATTTTTAAAAACAATTAAATTAATGATTATTGTAAAAGATTATTATTGTTTGAATAAATTTAGATGACGAGTTCAGATGAGATGATTAAAAGAATATTTTTATTTTAAAAAGTACTTAATAATAACTTGTTCAATTTTAAAAAATGCCTCGACCTTTTTCTCAAAATTTCATAAAACTAAAACAAAATGTTTAATATGTGAAAAATATCAAAATATGGCAATTATTTTGCTGCAAAGGAGTCATGAGTATCATATTAGCACAAATCACTGGATTGTTGTTAACTCAACGGAGAACAGCAACAAATTTATGAGATGAGTTCCAAATGAAGTTAGTGTAACCAAAGGAGTTTGTTACATAATTAATAAGTTAGTTATTGCCCTATTAAGGAAAGAACAATAATTTATTAGCATCTTTCTCTAATTAAAACAAAGTGTGCCATGATGGAGAAATTTTCAATCAAAAGAATGCATATGAAAATGTTCTTAAAATTCTTTGTTTGTACGTTTAAAGTTTGTGGTTATACAATTCTTTGATTTTGTAAAGACAAATCCTCCATGCTGCAATAAGTTATCCACCAACATGTATTTTCCTCATTATAGAGTATGCCCATCTTTTCCTTGATTTTATTAATTTTACCAATTTAATACAATTTCTATTACAATGTCCATCACTAAAATAATAATTCCTTTGTGTGTAATTGAATGTTAAAATGTATAAAATTATATGTCTATTTTCTTAAAAAACAAATTTTAATTTGAAATTTCACTAAGGACATTTTTAATTTAAAGAATATATTTTACTGATTCATTACTAATCAAATTAATAATGAAGGTAATATGTTAACTTGATTAAGATAATTTTTTTAAATGATTCATTACTAACCAAATTAATAATGAGGATAATAGGTTAACTTCACTAAGATAATTTTTTAAATTTTTTTAAAATTAAATCAAATGTAAATATTTAATTTTGGACATAA
This sequence comes from Apocynum venetum, assembly GCA_019593545.1. Taxonomy (NCBI): domain Eukaryota; kingdom Viridiplantae; phylum Streptophyta; class Magnoliopsida; order Gentianales; family Apocynaceae; genus Apocynum; species Apocynum venetum. The sequence continues at coordinate 2,766,801 of SRSM01000141.1, read as the reverse complement.
TATTTATTTGTTCTATTAAAAATTGAATATTCATATTTAAAATAATATAAAATTAAGGTAAATCTTTGATATTGAATAATTTATTATATTATCCTTGTTGGAAGAACCACATGATATGTATATTTTTTAAAAAAATTAAAGAGGTTATTTGCAATATATTATATAAAAAAATATATTTATTTTAAAAAAGTGATGTCTAATCTTAAATAAAAAAATAAAATGAAAGTAATATTTTTTTTCAAAATAGAGAAAGAAGAATATTTTCGCGTGATTTTTGGCTTCATTATTTCCACTTCATATAATCCATCTTAGAAAACCTTTTCGTATTCGATACTCTCTCTCTCCCAAGTCACGAGATTGAGTGAAGAAAAGAGCCGTTAATGCATGGAATCTGTTACTCCATTTGTCTCATCCTTCTAAAAACACTTTGAATACTCCCACAGACACAGAATCCTTTGAATGAGACAACAAACAAAAGGCGCTTTGTTTTTCCCAACTTTTGCATGGCTTCTCCATCTTTACCATCGGAAGAGGTGTGCGTTGACAATATGAAACAAGAAATAGTTGATGTTGTTACATGTAACACAAATGGTGTTTTCTTGACATGGAAAGACCTCTGGGTAACTGTATCCAATGGAACAGAGGGTAGCCTATCAATTCTTCTGGGACTTACCGGTTATGCTTGTCCCGGTGAGGTCTTGGCGATTATGGGTCCTTCTGGTTGTGGAAAATCTACTCTTCTTGATGCATTAGCTGGTAAACTATATTTCAAGATTGTGCCTTTTTTTCTTCTTGTTATTGTTGTTCGATGGTAAACCACATTTCTTGAATTTACCAAAACCAAAAAGAGCCCTTCGGAATCAAAGATTGAACTTTTAGTTAGAAGCAGTGTAATATATATGATATTGCTCAAAATGAGGTTCAAGATTTTTATTTATAGTAGGGGAAATGACAGGCGGTGTTCTTTTAGGCCATATTAGAAAAATCCGTCTTCTGTGAAGAAACAGAAGTTTGAGAAGAATTGACCATATTTTTCTCTTTGCTTTTTGATACTTATTTCAGGAAGGCTAGATTCAAAAACAAAGGAAAATGGAGAAATCCTACTCAATGGTAAAAGAGGACAGCTTGCATATGGAACATCGGTATGATCTCTTCAATGATGTGGAATTGGCATGCCTAAAATCATTATCATATTCTGTCTTTGGGTGTTTGGAACCTCAGTAGGCAGCAGAGGTACCTTCAGAGTTGACTTATATGCTACAGCTAGAAACATCCAGCCCTGAAATTTAGAATTTGAGACTAGATTTATGAGTTTTTCTTTTTTGGCAGAAGAAGATTTGAATTAGAAATGATTCTGGTTTTCCAAAGGATATGATTCCACTTTCTTCAGTTGGATGGGTATCAAAAGATTTCTAATTATGTTTTCAGTGTTACTCCTTCATCCTTAAACATAAGTCAAGTTTAACATTTTGTATATATATTAAGAATCTTTTCTTAAATTTGAGTATATTATATCCAAAATACCCTTAAACTTAATTTTCTCTCTGCCGGTTGTTACTATAATTATAATTATGTATGGGTAATTGTAAAATGATTGCCTTGTGCTTGCTTAGGCTTATGTGACTCAAAACGACATCCTGACTTGGACATTAACTGTCAGAGAAGCTGTGTACTACTCTGCTCAGCTCCAATTGCCAAAGTCAATGTCAATAGCAGATAAAAGAGAGAGAGCAAAAAGAACAATAAAGGATATGGGATTGCAAAATTGCATTGATACCAGAATTGGGGGCTGGGGCAGAAAAGGTTTGAGTAGTGGTCAAATGAGAAGAGTAAGCATTTGCTTAGAAATTTTAACTAGGCCAAAGCTTCTGTTCCTGGATGAGCCAACAAGTGGACTTGATAGTGCTGCTTCTTGCCATGTCATGAAGCAAATTGTTAAGCTTGCCAGGCAATATGGCATGACTGTAGTGGCATCCTTGCATCAGCCAAGCAGTGAAGTCTTCAAGCTACTAAACAATCTATGCCTCCTTTCTTTAGGCAGGACAATATACTTTGGACCTTCCTATGCAGCAAATCAGGTGGGTGCATGACCACAATTAGCTTTCTTGTCCTATTGCGATAGTTTTCTAGCTTGAAGCTTAATTACAGTACCTGCTGCTGTTAATTAATTAATTGTTTTCCTCAATTTAGTTCTTTGAAGCAAGAGGTTTTGCATGTCCTGTCCTCCAAAATCCAGCAGATCACTATCTAAATATCATAAACACAGACTTCAATGAGGTAAATGGCTAATTATTTTTAAGTTCTTTAGAAATTTTAGTTAATTTCGTTCAAATTCCAATCAGAAGAAAGTATCTTTAGGAGGACCTTGAATCTGATACTACTGGAAAGACAACCACCAAGGCAACAATTGATATGCTTGCAGAATCTTATATATCATCTGATACCTGGAAGGAGGTCCTAAGACAAGTAGCAGAGATACCAAGACAAGTAAGTCACTGAAGAATAAATTCTAAGATAATGAAAGCTTGCAAGATTATTGAAATAAAACACCTTAAGATACATAAATTTTTCTCCTCCTTTTATTGTAGGAAACTGTTAGCATGATAAAGAAGGATAGCCATGCTAGTGTCTTTCTGCAGTGTCAAGTTCTCACGGGAAGGTCATTTATAAATATGTATCGTGACCTCGGATACTACTGGTTGCGCCTTGCTATATATATTGCATTAGGCTTTGGTTTAGGTACTGTGTTCTATAGTGTTGGGAACAGCTACAGCTCCATAACTGTAAGTCTGGTCTCACAGGTGGTTCTTGAATCTTGCCATTCAATTTGACACTTGTCTGAGAAAATTCTGTAATGATTTTTCTTCAGGCTAGAGGTTCAATGCTCATGTTTGTATCATCACTGTTAACCATCATGGCAATTGGAGGTTTCCCTTCATTTACAGAGGAAATGAAGGTATGTAAAGTAAAATTTTAGCCTCATCAAGAAAAATATCTATCTGCTAATTACTCTGTTTCCATACACCACAACACAGGTTTTTCGACGTGAGAGACTAAATGGTCATTATGGGGTTGTAGCATTTATCCTTAGCAACACATTTTCTTCAATTCCATTCTTGTTACTCATCTCTGTGATTCCTGGAGCTATTTGTTATTATCTTGCTGGAATGCATCCTGGAAGTGGAAGGTTTCTGTACTTCAGTCTCATACTTTTTGCTAGTATGATGTTAGTTGAAAGTCTTATGATGATTGTAGCAAGTGTAGTGCCAAATTTCCTCATGGGACTTGTCACTGGTGCTGGAATTCAAGGTCTAATGATGTTAAGTGGAGGGTTCTTTAGATTACCAAACGATCTGCCAAAGATATTCTGGAAATATCCATTGTATTATATTGGCTTCCACAAGTATGCATATGAAGGACTGTACAAGAATGAATTTGAAGGGCTCAAATTTCCTAAGAGTCAATTGAAAGGAGCTCCTTTGATTGATGGTGAAACTATTCTGAGGGATGTCTGGCAAGTGGAGATGGGTTACTCCAAGTGGGTTGATCTTGCAATCTTATTTGGAATGGTGATCTTGTACAGACTGCTTTTCTTTTGTATTATCAAGAATGGAGAAAGGTCCAAACCTATGATCAAACATGCCATGCTTGTTTTTTTCAGAAGAAAGCAGGATCTGGCAATTCCTTAGCCCTGAATCTACTAGTGGAACAATTATTGGGTGATGATCCTGCTTTTGTTTGCACTCATGAATTGCACTTGTTCAAGTAATATTTCAAGTCTTATAAGCTATATAGGGAAAGTGGAGTAAATTTTCACTTTCTTTTTTTTCTGTAATCAAAATATAGAAATTATCCTTGAGAGAAGTCTTGGATTTGTCAACCTTACATAAGCTGAAGTTTGGGTGAACTTTCTTCTCTCTCTGAGGATTACTATCCCAATGTTATCTTACAAACTAGGTTGGGTTGAACTTTCCAAATATTAGCCAATTCTTGTATGGAAATATGGAATTCATTGTGACACTTCTTATGTCATATTTATATTTTAAAATTACATGCTTTTGTTTAATTTTTTAAAATTGTTTATTTTTTCGTGTAATATATTTAAATGAACCTTATTCAGTGCAAGTGCTATAAAAAAGTTTGGATATATTTATAACAAAAGTTTCTGAAATATTGATCTCATTTATCACAGCTAGTGGATGAAGTTTTAAACGGATATTAAAACCTTATTCTAATGGTTCAAATCTTCCATTTTCTTTTCTTTTTTTAATAGGACAATGGCCAAAATCGATTACCAAGATTTTTTTTTTTGAATTTCTGTAATTGATTTGGATCACTGTCAACAATAAATAAATAGAAATTATTATATGCGAATACCCAAAAAAGGAAAAATAAAAGATGTATTACATTCAATTTCAAAATATAGATAGTAATTTAAGAATTGAAGAAAAAAAATCTCATTGCATCAAAACATAAAAGCCTTATTCTTCTTTTATTTATCATAATAAAATAGAGATTTTATTATTATTTTTACTTATCATCTTATGAATTCAATTCAACATAACAAATTTTTTTTGTACCCTTATATATAATTTATTAATTTATTTACGAAGGATAATTTTGATTTGTTTTTCTAGAAGAATTTCACTTCGAACCAAGCCGAAAGCATGATCTCATTGTATCGTCATTCATATTCAAATTAAATTTGTCCAATAATTTATTTTATTATCAAGAGCGCACAACCTGGCCAGATGGGCTCTATACATTGATCTCCACATCCTTCTCTTCTTGGTGTCCTGTACTTAAAGTGCTCTCGCAGCTTTCTTATGTTCTCTTTTCTTTGAATGAATATCTCAATTACAGCTTTAAAGATAGGCCATGTGTACTTAATAATGTAAAAACCCCATGCAAAATTTGATGTGATGTTTTGCCAGTAAAGAATAGAATTGAGCAAAGATGAGAAGCAATGCTCTTTTAATTATTTGTCCCCCCCATTGACAAAACGACGTCTATTTCCAATCCATGCAAATTGCGACAGAAACACAACCCACAGTGACAACCCCCACATGAATCTTGGACATTTTGTGTGTGAGAAAAAAAAAAAGATGTTTCATGATCACCTTGAACAAATTTATGAAATTAACTAGTAGAAAAATAAACGTAGATAATCGACTTTACCATCAAAACAAGTACCTTTACAATCAAGAATAATTAATAAGATGCTTCCAACTATATATCATTTGGTAAAGGTTGGTGAATTACTCTTTGATTGATGGAGGTTTGAACAATATTCTCCATCAAGACTTGTGCATTAACCCTTATAAAGACTAGTGTCCTCTATTTAAGAATATGATTAGTTGAAAGGTCAATGACAAGATTCTAAGACTAATCAATTATAAGTTCGAAACTTGAGTTATCAATGAAAAATAATAATTAACAAGATCATAAATCCCTATACGAATGTAATCCATGAAAGAAAATACCATCGGAATTGAAAATATGTAGGAGACCACAGTCTCAATTGTTTAAAATGAATGATTTTTAATTTTATTTATTTAGTATAAGTTATTTTGAGCTATTCTTAAATTGTTTTTCTCTTTAAATTTGAACTTTTAAAAGTTAAAAATTGTTTTAGAGAAAGTTACCTTAAGAATAATAAAAAAACCTTTTCTTATTATATTGTTAACAATAAAATGTGAACTTTACATTAATTTTAGAACAACTAGTTCAAAACAAACACTTTTTTTGTCCAACAAGTTAGACTCAAATTGTGTTGAAATTCAAGACAAGATTCTCAATCATGGAATAATATGCCTATAGAGTCATCTTTAGAATGTCACATTTCCCAACACTATAGGAAATCCTTCAGGGAGTCCTTCCTAAGAATATCAAGGCTTATATTAGAAGATTCAAAAGTTTCTTCACTAAACCTTCAATCATAATATTGGAAACTTATAATTTTTTTGAAAAATCATTAAAATTTATTGATTATTCATGATACTGTTAAGAGCATTTCCAATAATAATGTCAATGTTAAGAAAAAATCATGACAAATAAAACTTAATGATTGAGATGTCAAGCTGCATCATATCAATGCCAAATAATGACACCGTCAAACTTTAAAATTGAATCCAATATATGAATATCAATGACTATTGTAATACTTACTTGTCATGCTTATTTTCTTTTGTGCATTCATCTTCTAGACTTTTTTCTCCAAAATTTGTTAACGTTATTATCTTTTTTTTCTAAATTTTCAACGTCTTTTTATTTTATTTTGCTGAGTCAGTCAGTAATAGATGTAATCATTCTTTGATAATCTTTATGACACTGTTAATAAAAATTTTGCCACATCATTATATAATAGCCTCCAAGACTTTACTAATTTGGATTGTAGATGTTCTAATATCCTTTGTGCTTGTTTGCATAGAATTATTCAACATACGACAACATATACAAGGATTTCCACTATCTGCTGCTGCTGCGGTTTAGGGACCTGTCTTGAAATCCTCTTTGAAAAGCCAGTGTTGCTGTTGGGATGTCATATTACCTTCAACAGATTTTCAAAATGCAAAAAGATGAAACTTTTTTCCATTTTGGACGTACCCTTAGCTAAATTGTAGCCACGAATATAATTTTCATTCTTGATTAAATATCATGATAAGAAACTTGGATGAGTCTCTATCTCTATTATTTAATCTTCTTTTGATTGATTCTTTTTGGCTCTCAATAGTATACAAATGGCGTGTTTAATTTTACTTCTCCACATACTTGTCCAATTTCGCTCATTATCAATAGATAAAATCATAAAAATCTTTTAATAAAACTAAGATGATTTTAATTTTTATGATTGTATAGGTGCATATTTCATATATGTACGTAGTAATCTTCATTATCCTTTATAATAGTGTGTATAAATATTACACCCTTTTTCCAAAATTATATTATATATAATTCTATATAATAGTATTAATATTATATTCTATATGTTTAATACTAACACTTAATAGTATTAAACGTGATCTTCTATTTTTTTTTATTTTAAAACTTTTCCTTTATTTAATGAAATAGTTAGTCAATTTGTCTAAAACAAATGTTAGACACCTAAAAACAAATTAATAATATTTATTTATTAAATAAATTTTGTAATACAAATTTTAAAAAATATTTTTACACTAATATTAAAATTTATTGACACTAAATTTTTACACTAATATTAAAAATATTATTTTTACACTAATAGTAGTAAAACTGATCTTCTATTTTTTTTTAAAAAAATTTGTCTTTATTTAATGAAATAGTTAGTCAATTTGTCTAAAAAAAAAAATTAGACATCTAAAACTAATGTGGCAAAAATTTTATTTATATTCAGGTGACTAACTTTTTTTTAAAAAAAAAAATTACTCACTATTTCATTAAAAAAAAGGAAAAGTTTCTAAAACTTTTTTTTTAGAAATTTAATGACTATTAAACAATCACGTCTAAGTTTTTTTTTTACTCACTATTTCCAAATAAAAAAAAGTCTTAAGATTTTTTTTTAAAAACAAAAATTACTCACTTTTAAAAAAAATAAGGAAATTTTTTTTTAAAAAAAAATTAACTAAGAAGACATGATTATGAATCATCTTCCAATTGACGTGATTCACAATCACGTCTACCCTTTATAAAAAATATCGATATTTTTATTAAACGTATCTTTTTTAGACGATCTTTACAAATACGATATTTTTATCGATATTTTGATACACCCACACAAAGTATATTTTGGATCAAAACTTTAAAAATTGAGTTATTTTGGTTAAATTCTCTATTATAAGTATCTCACTGGCCTAGAGAAACATCTCTGCTACTGCCCTCCAAACTTTCCATGCCAGGATGGCTTCCACTACCAGTTCAGGTGACGATGAGGTGAAGCCATTGAGTCCGTCATCCAAGGAGATTAACAATTATGTTTCAGATAAAATATTGAAGATCCCTCCCGAGTTGGAGACAACTTCAATGGCTTCCCAAAGACAGGAACCAGAACATAGAACCTCAGGTGCTGTTTTAACATGGAAAGACTTATGGGTCACTGTTGCCAATGGAAAGAAAGGTGGCAGAGGGATTCTTCAAGGACTCACAGGCTACGCCCGTCCCGGTGAACTTCTCGCCGTTATGGGTCCTTCCGGCTGCGGCAAGTCCACACTTCTTGATGCACTAGCAGGTCTATATATAATATATTCCCAGTTTTTCCATCCATTTTTCTTTTCATACATGATGGACAGATGGAACTAAAAGTAGGTTTTTTTTTTCCCCTTTTATTCTATGTTAGAAATTCCAGACAACAGCCTTTTGAGTGTTCGGCTTTCTTTTTGTTACACTAAATTTTTCTTCTTTGGACTTTCTGTGCTAGCTTTTCCTCTGGTATATGTACGCGCTGTGTGCAGTTTCAGTACTCATCAGGTTCTTTACTTGTGTAGGAAGGCTAGACTCGAATACGAGGCAGAGTGGTGATATTCTGATCAATGGCCGTAGGCAAGCCCTAGCTTACGGAACATCAGTAAGAATAACTAATTATTAGCTGATCGATTCTGAATTTGTAGTTTCATTCTGAATCTTGTGCTAGGGTTAAATCACAAACCCATATTTACATTTCTTAGCCAGTTTCTTTTTCTCTCCGAGTACTTAATTGGAACCAAAACTTTAGTCAGATTTGCCTCGGAACTTTTTACCACCTCTATGGCACATGATGATTAAAGAGATGGTTACGTATATCTACCTAATCTATGTTAAATCTATAAATTGATTCCCTTTTTATAAACTTAAACTTTTAAATGTGATAAAAATTTTGCTGTATCAGATAAGTAGATTACGCTTTTATATAAAATGAAAATTTAATAATCTAGGCCTTCAACAGTATTCAAAGTCAAAGGATGCTAAAATACCTGGTTATTAGGAGTGATAATTCACTGGATCTAATTGAGTGGGTTCATGATGATAAGAGGATTCAACATTTCTGCAGGCCTATGTAACTCAAGATGATGCTTTAATCACCACCTTAACTGTGAAAGAAACCGTGTACTATTCTGCTGAGCTTCAGCTGTCAAATTCCATGTCGAAGATAGAAAAATGGGAGAGAGCGGAGATGACAATCAAGGAAATGGGCTTACAAGATGCAATGAATACAAGAATTGGAGGATGGGGTGCAAAGGGTCTCAGTGGTGGACAAAAGAGAAGAGTTAGCATCTGTATTGAGATATTAACACGCCCAGAACTTCTCTTCCTAGATGAACCAACCAGCGGACTTGACAGTGCCGCTTCATACTACGTAATGAGTAGAATTGCAAGGCAGCGCCAGGGAAAAACTGTTGTAGCATCCATTCATCAGCCAAGTGCTGAAGTTTTTAATCTTTTTCATAACGTCTGTCTTCTGTCTTCGGGTAGAACGGTGTATTTTGGCCCTACTAGTGCAGCAAACCAGGTGGTGCATTAGATTATTATATATTTCCTTCGTACATCTTTTCGAAATATAAATCATTTTTCATAATTATTATTATACTTTAATGTTCATAGAATTATAAATAAGAGAAAGAAAATTAAATTTAAAGAATATTTTAAATTTAAGATACTTTGAGTATCTGGGTAGGCAGATAGTACACTAAAATAAGTTATGTTTAGGGATGAAAGGAGGATTTATCTTTTTTGAATTGAGAAAACAAAGGTTTTTTACCACTTTATGATTAGTTACGTACTAATTCTTTGAGTTTTCTCTTGATGTATAGTTTTTCACTTCCAATGGTTTTCCTTGTCCGACTCTCCAAAATCCATCTGATCACTTCCTGAACACCATAAACAAGGACTTCGATGTTGAGGTATATCTAAAGGCCGTTGTCTATATATGTGTTTGCCGTCTCATTCCATTTTGCTGATAGCTTTCGACTCTCTTCATAGGATATTGAAGAGGGAAGAAAGCCTACTGAGGAAGCGATCGACACTCTTGTGAAGGGATACGAGTCGTCTGAGGTTTGCAAAGAGGTCCAGAGGCAGGTGGCTGAAATGTGCCAGAATGTGAGTGACCAAATTTCTTCACTGATTTGTAAACAAAAATTCTACTAGGGCCAAGGGGCGGAGTGGTCAAGGTGGAAAAGTTTTATCATTATCTTTTTACCATAAGAAAATTTTTAAATTTTCAATGACACAATTTTATACTAACTTATATATCTCTTTTACTCTCGTGAAACTCGATCTTTAAAAAAGTACAATATAATTAAGATTCATACAATATATACAACATCTATTGCATGTAATGTAATTGACGAAGATAAAGTTTGTCTAGAACTCTTCCTATTTAAGTAAACCATTGAAATATTGATGATTTTCTTGAAGCCCTAAAAAATGCTAGCAAATGAATTCTTATATATCTTCTTGATTGCATTCCAGGAAGGTGAAGTATTACAGAAGAATAGAAACCGTGCCAATTTCTTGACCCAGTGCCAGGTTCTAACAAGAAGATCGTTCGTGAACATGTTTCGTGATATTGGGTACTATTGGATGCGACTTGCAGTCTATGTTGCATTAGCTGTAGGTCTGGGCACAATCTATTTTGATATTGGTTCAAGTTATAGTTCAATTCAGGTATGTATGATCAGCTAACGGCCCCAACAAAACAGGTTGGCAACACGAACTTGAAAGAGTTCTTTTCGGGCGCAAGAATTAATCTAACAACTGAGGTTTCATGATTAATCATTCAGGCTAGAGGCTCTATGCTAATGTTTGTGGCTTCATTCTTAACTTTCATGGCTATTGGTGGATTCCCTTCATTCGTGGAGGAGATGAAGGTATATATATATTCAACGTTGAAAAATTAAACAATTACCGGTATTCACATCTTTTCATGTGACACTATTATAAGTCTGACTAACATTATTTTAAAGTTCGTTACCTGATCTGATGTCAAATATTACGTCCTGGCCCGTTACAAGCATTAGGATTTCTCACCCCGAAACAACTTTTGAAGCAGGTGTTTCAACGAGAAAGATTGAACGGACACTATGATTCCAGTGCATTTGCTATCAGCAACACACTGTCTTCGGCGCCATACTTGCTACTAGTTTCACTGATTCCGGGAGCTATTGCTTATTTTCTTACTGGATTTCAGGAAGGAATTGGAGCCGAAAGAGCATTGGAACACTTCATTTATTTTGCATGCATGCTTTTTGTTTGCATGCTATTGGTTGAGAGCCAGATGATGATAGTTGCCAGTGTAGTGCCTAATTTCCTTATGGGCATCATAATTGGAGCTGGAATACAAGGAATGATGATTCTGGGAGGTGGATTCTTCCGCTTACCAAATGATTTACCAGATCCATTTTGGAAGTACCCTCTTTACCACATTGCCTTCCACAAATATGCCTTCCAAGGTCTGTTCAAGAATGAATTTAAAGGACGAACATTTCCCAATTTTCCTGGTGCAATCCCTCCTAGGCTCACTGGAGAAACCCTCTTGAGAAACTTTTGGCAAGTTGAGATGGGTTATTCTAAGTGGATAAACATTGCCATTTTATTTGGAATGGTGGCCTTCTATCGCCTGCTATTCTTTGTAATTGTCAAGGCTGGGGAAAAGATTAAGCCTGCTTTAAGATCATTCACCTCTGTTCGATCACATAATATTTCTGAGGCGAAGTAATTCTTGATTATCCTAATGGGAAGCTTTCCACTGGTCTCTTTTTCAAAGTATCTATGTTGTATTATTTCAGGAAAACAGAGATCATAGACTTCCAGCACAGGGGACATAATAACCCCCCTCCCTCCCCATGCTTAAATTGATAAGCTCCTCCCTCACAGAGGGCTTTACACTACTTTTAGTCTTTTTTTTCAGTTGCTGAATGACTTATGAAAATTGGATTGTTTTTTTTTTCTTTTTCGAATCATAATTAAATGCATGTTTAAACAAACATTCCTTTGATCCATAAAAACAGTTTTTAAAAAAAAAAAATCCTTTGATTAGGCCCTTAGATAAGCTTACTAGTTACATCTAATCACATCCTCAATCATTGAGGCAGTATAATGATATGTATTTGGTTGCATTTATAAACAAAATTTTCTCAACATACATTTTATTTCCAAAATCTTCTAATCACATCAAAATTTTAAACTCTTGTCAAATATATTTTTAAAAAATACATTTTAGACTAACTAAATTTTAATTATCCATTACGTGAGATACTTAAAAAAAAATCATATTAGATCACTAAATGCAAAACAAAAATTTCCTATTAAAATATGATAACTAATTTTCATTCACGAAATTTAGAAAATTACAGAAAAGTCCAATTAAAATATACAATCAAATAATGGGTACCCCTTTAAACAAGAAAAATATTTCATTATGTGACAAGACATGATTCATTGTCCAAATACTCCAATTTGTTGCAAAATCCATGCAAATTTCAACAAAAACGTGCCGCATGAAAGAATTTATATTCGATTGAACACTCTCAGCCGCCCTGGGGACCCACCGGAAAGTTTATAAAGGTCAAGAGATCATCGTTGGCAAATTCCTAGCCACTTAAACACATAAATAAGGTAATTTATTAATCAAGACGGGTTTAAGACATAAACCTTATTGTTATTTAATTTAATTATATTGCAAAGTCTATATATATATATATATATATATATATATATATATTTGAGACGAGTTTATTTAATATTTACTTTGTTGTGTGTGTGTATGAAAAGGCACTCTAATATGTTTAAAATGTCAATTTCACCATTAACTCAAAATTTTAAATTTCATTACATGAGTTTTAAAGGTTAAATATATATATATATATATATATATATATTCTAATTATACAATTATTGATTCATTAACTACAGTATTATTTTTTAAAAAAAAGTTATAAATTAATTTTATTAAATATTTAAGATTCGCCTAACATCAAATCGTACGTAAGTTTAACTTTAAAAAAATAAAGAATTATATGTAGATGCAATTTTTTCTCTTCACTCTTAACTACAATATTTTTTCCGTAAGGATAATTTTTCTGCAAGCTAAGTAAATGTCATTGCTGAAGTGCAATCAAAGCTCTACTCTACATTAGTGATGTTTGTACAAGTTTTTCACACACTACATGTTTCCTCATTTCGAAATTTAATGTTTATATTTGACTTAATATAAGAGTTAAAAAGATTTTTTATCATAAATAAAGTTTAATATTATTATCTTGTCCTTGTTTGATGTTGATAGTGATAGAATCATATAATTAAGTTACAAGATATAAGTTGGTAAAACTTTAGATTATATATATATATATATATATATATATATATATAACATACATTTTATAAAACGAATATTATATTTGTCCAACAAAAAGAGAGTATACATTAAGAGAAAATGAGTTAGATCAAGCAAAAACTATTGTCCAAGGGCTTTAGCTGGATTGATGAGCAATCCATCTTATCATGGTCCTTTTTGGGGGGATTTTTTTTAAGGGAATGTGTAATCCTTATAACAAATTAAGTAAATATTAAATAAACCTCTCTCATATATATATATATATATATATATAGAAAGAGAGAGAGAGTTTGGAATATAATTATAACCATAAGGTTTATATCTAGGTATGACTATAACGGACGGACCAGAGAATTGGGAGGCCTGATGCAAAAGAAAAAAATGTGACCTATTATTCACTCAGGAAATTTATCAAATAGACGGTGAGCAGAGAGGTTTTTGTTTCATAAAAAAAAAAAAAAAATTCAATGGAGATTAGTTTTGAAGTATGTCCGAAAGCAAAGGAGAGGAGTAATAACATTGGGTTTTTTTGTGGCGGTGTGTCTTATTGGTGATTTTTTTTGTTCTTGGTAATTGGTATTGTCATTGGTTTTTAGTTCTAATGAAATAATATTTTTCTATCTTTCAAAAAGAAATTGAAGTTCTTGCATATGGAAATAAAAAAGAAGAGGAAATATGGAATGTTTCAAGAAGAATTAAGGGGAATGGAGGAAGAAGAAGGGAAAAGAAAAAAAAAATTATCAATAAAATAAAGATAAACTTAAGTGATTATATCAGACGGACTAAAGATTTGTTTCCATTTTTGCCTTTCGGATCAATCGAGTTAAGTGGTGTAAAACGGGTTAATTGATTATTTTTCTCGAATTGACTAATTTATCTGAAATCGAATAATGAAATGGACCAAATTGGATTAAAAAAAGGAAAATGACCAATTTGGGCAAAAAGTAAAGTAATGGACTAAAACCAATAATTTTCTAAATTTAATTCCATTTTTATCTTTGGGTCTAATCGGGTCAAAATATTGAGATTCTGATCGTAACTTGATTTTGCATTGATTTTTTTTTTTATTTGATCAATTTGGGCACAATGAACAAAGAATGTGACCAATTTGGATCAATTAAAAGAAAACTTGCCAATTTTGATTTAAAAAAAAAAAGGAAAAGTAATTGATTAAAATAAGTAATTTTCCTTTAAAAGCACACCTAAATATTGAAAAATATAAGCGGAAAAAGGAATAAATGTCATTTTCTTTAGGACATATGTGTCGATATCGTTACTATCTCATACATTGAATTAGTACAAAAATAAAAATCATCGAATTTCAATATCAATGGAAAAAGTCTATCTCAAAGGAGTTATGTCAAACATTGAATTTCCTGGCAAAACGCTTTTGATGTGGGACTGTGTCAATGGACGACCACATATAGATGCATGTGCGTATATGTGTGTGCGTGTGTGTACTATAATAAGTATAGTTCCTCTACTTCTCTGTGTGTGCGTGTGTGTGTGTATATATATATATATATATATAAAAGACTCGCCTATGACCTATAACATCAGTTTTACTTAAAAAATAAGAAATTATATCTAGATGCAAAAAAAAAAAAAAAAATCGCTTTAAATTAAATAACCATAAGGTTAACAATTTCTGCCATTGCTGAAGTGCAACCACAGCTCTGCTCTACATTAGTGATGTTTGTACAACTTTCTCACACACCACATGTTTTGTCCGATACATACATTTTGAAAAGCAAATATTCGATAAGTGAATATATATTCGATGCGTACAGTTAGTTATATATATATATATATATATATATATATATATAAACCCTCTTAAACTTTTTGTAAAAACACGCTCCCTTAATTTTTTAATTAAGTGTAATTTATATTATCATTTATCTTGTTTTTTTTTGTTAATTAACACATCATTACAAGGCAAATACTATTTTTAATTTTTAGTTTATATATATATATATATATAACTGTAATTAGAGTGCGACAATTGTAGGCTTGTTATGGTCCGAGGGAGTTCTTAGTGATCTAAAAAATCTGTGGTCCTCCTTTTTCTTTGGTACAGTCCCACTCCCACATTAAAAACGTTTGTACATGGACATTCAATATCTGACCTAACCCCTTGACTCCTTGAGCATAGACATTTCAACTGAAATTAAAATTCAACAAATTATTTTTTGTTTTACTTTTTATTCTTAAAGTACTATTTCAAGGAATGAGAAAGTGCCGATATTGACAATTTCTTCGCCCAAAGAAAAAAGAAAAAAAATATTATTGACACTTTATTCTGTTTATATTTAATTGCGTGCTTTCTTTTTATAATAGAAGACCTCCTTAGGCAGTTTATATTATATATATTGTAAAATTACTAGATTATAACATAATGCAAACATTTTTTTGATCCCAGGTACTTGTATGTATATATGCAGTTTAGTCACGGATGGAGATGATTGAGTGTTTCGTTATTTTGCCTGTATGGAAAATAGTACTAGTTTTTTATTATCCAAATAACTTGAGATTAGTTTGGGAAATAGATTAATTCAACATATAAACTCTCAATTTAAGAAATTTGTATTCTATTGCCAAATATATATAGTAGGTTTTTTTTTTCTTCAAAATCCTCTAGTATTAAGTAACACTTTGAGTTCGAAGAGTCTCACTCTGAATGTTAGTGACACCTTAACCAAAAGTCAAACTCGTGACTCCACCACATGAGCCTTAACAAGTCTCTTACTACTTGTCATAATCTACAGAGTTTCAAAAATATATGTTTAACTACTTATTCATTGCAAATAATTAATGATAATACGATTTCCCGAGCTTATCTAAAAGTTTTGAAATAAAAACTATGTTAATCAATTAATATAACATATTTACCTTTTAAAAAATATATATAACGATAAGTAAAAACTATTTTGAAGGATATTCTAGAGTAGCTTATCGTGTTTTAGAGTTACGACGAGCTGACTTCTAGTCTCCAAATTAACAAAAAATTTTAGTGAGTAAGAAGAAAAACAACGACCAAATTAAAGAGGTTTATTGATTTTAAATTGAAAATAATAATTTCTATTATAATATTCTTATATAAATTATACTCCATTCGTTTAAAATTAAATATTCATATTTCTATTTAGGAACGTAAAAAGAAATGAATGTCTATCTTTATAAAATAAATACATTTTTCCTCTAAAGTTCTAATAATAATCTTTTTAATTTAAAATTTTTTCATTTTACTAACTAATGGTCTCACGATTAATTAAATTAATAATGAGGATAATGTTGTAACTTCCTTTAAATCAAACAATCTACTTAATTTTTAAATTAAGTCAAATGTGAAATTCAATTTCAAATTGAATAAATAATTAAATTGTTATCACAGGATACAATCAAACAATAATTAATAACCGGTGACAATCAACTTAAAAACATGGAGCCCTTGACACATGAAAATAGGTACAAAACTTGGGCATACATCTTAGAGAAATGATGTACAACTTTCCTATATATGCAAATCATTTTCCCCGTAATTAATCTAAGAAAGTTATCTATTCAAGATATTGATTAGAACACTGCCCAAAAAAACGACATGCATGGGAAAGTCGCGACTTAATTCAAGAACTCTATAAGTAGTGCTGCCCGTTTCTCTAATAATTCACACATTTCCATAGGCACATGGATTCCGCTGATTCCTACAGTTTGGCCTGCCATTCTTTAAGCAATGAAAATGAAGTTAAATCCACCAGCTCACAATTTGTTCCAGAAGTGAAAGTCCCACTGGAGCTGGAGATTGGGCCTTCAATGGCTTCCCAAAGGCATGATGAAAGCTCTGTTAATGAAAGTACAAGTTTCCCTGGTGTGTTTTTAACGTGGGAAGATTTATGGGTTACAGTTTCAAATGGAAACAAAGGTAGCAGAGCCATACTTCGAGGGCTCACTGGCTATGCCCGTCCTGGTGAACTTCTAGCCATTATGGGTCCTTCTGGATGTGGAAAGTCCACACTTCTTGACACATTAGCAGGTAAATATTCCAGTTTTAACACAGTACTTTCTGTTTAATTAGGTGCATCTAATAACAAACTTAAGAAATCTTGATCTCCTCCTCAGTCCACTGATCTTTTTAATTTGTTGGAATAAATTAATTTGCTCTGATTGCCTCTAAGATCTCAGTACTTGAAGCCCTTGAAAACTACATATATAATATAACGCAGAAAGAAGTATATATTCATAGACTGTCTTATGTAAAAAAAGATACCGTACGTCTAATTCATGCCTGTTGGCTTGTATTTGTTGCTGGCGCGTTGCATGCTCGAAATTCCTGTCTATTCATCATACTGTTTGGTGTTTTTTTTTTTTTTTGAAAAGTAAATTTCCTATTTAGTACTTGATCTTTCTTATATCATTTTGAGTAGATAATTATTTGAACTTTTTTTTTATCTCTAATATTTTTTCTTCTATTATTTCGATTAATGATGATTATTTTGAACTTTTTTGCTCTCGATGCTTTCTTTTTTAGAACAATTTGATCCTTTTATTAAAAATCTCCAATCAATCAAAATATTTAAAATTAACCAAATTTTTGGAGCAATTTCATGATCGGCTGACTTTAAAGGATTTTAATTTACTTGAAACAGAGATAAGAGATTTTTTAATGAAATGATGTAAGAATTCGTACAAAAAATTTAAAAATAAAAATGTTTAAAATAATTATCAATGACGTCCAAAATAGTTCAAGGAAACCAAAAAAAAAAAAAAATAACGCACGAGACTAAATAGGATTTTTTTTTCTTTCTATTGATAATGACGTTCCATGTATTTTCACTAACCAAGTTCTTAACTTTCTCCAGGACGTTTGGGCTCAAATACAAGACAGAGTGGTGACATACTAATCAATGGTCACAAACAAACTCTGGCTTATGGAACATCAGTAAGCACAAGTCTTGTCAGCTGGGTCTTTGTCACCATTTAATTTTGTGTATTTGTTACAGCTAAATGTAAATCACATAATTATATGAGTACTTCCTCAGCCTCAGGAAGAAGATATTCTTTTCGATAAATCCCAGGAAGAAAACATTTACTAGACTCAAATTTGTTCACCTCTCCTTTTCAAAAAAAGAAAAACAAGTACTAGGAAACTTATAGGGAGAAAATATTTCAGGTATAGCCTCAGGAAGAAGTTTTTCTTTTTTTTTCGATAAATCCCAGGAAGAAAATATTTACTAGACTCAAATTTATCCACCTCTATGAGATATCTCTAAGTGGTGTTCTAAGTATTTAGCAAAAATTAAAAAAAAATATTTTTCCATCCGAAATTAAATATTTACTTTTGAATTAGTATAAAATTTAAAATTAATATTTGACTTTAATAAAGTTATCACAATATTCATAATTACTGGTCAAACCATATGTGAAAATAATATATAAATCACGTTAAATAAAAATTATATTTATATTATGAAAATGTACATTCATTTTCAGATTAAAAAAAATAAAAATGTGAATATGTGTTCTAGGTTATTTGCCCATTTTTTAACGGGCTAAGAAAGTATTTCAAAAAACAGCTAAAAAGAAAGTACTCTTACAACTTAAATAACTCAAAATTGTTTAAAAAACACTGCCATAATGGCTCGTGTATAATAGTTTTTTTCAACTTGTTTTTCTACGTTTAAAGCTGAAAGAAAAACAAGTAAAACCGTTCAAAACAACTTATTCTTCAAGTAATTGAGAAATATTTCATACTTTTCTAGCTTCATGATCAAATTAATTATTCAAACCTGCAGGCTTATGTGACTCAAGATGATGCCTTAATCACAACCTTAACAGTAAAAGAAGCTGTATACTATTCTGCCCAGCTTCAGTTGCCAAATTCCATGTCAAAGATGGAGAAGAAGGAGAGAGCAGAGATGACAATCAAGGAAATGGGGTTACAAGATGCAATGAATACAAGAATTGGAGGATGGGGTGCAAAGGGTCTCAGTGGAGGGCAAAAGAGAAGAGTTACCATTTGTATTGAGACACTAACACGCCCAGGACTTCTCTTCCTTGATGAACCAACAAGTGGCCTTGACAGTGCCGCATCATACTATGTAATGAGCAGAATTGCAAGACAGCGCCAAGGAAAAACCATTGTTGCATCCATTCATCAACCAAGTGCTGAAGTTTTTAGACTTTTCCATAATGTTTGTCTTTTGTCTTCTGGAAGAATTGTCTACTTTGGTCCTGTTACTGTTGTTAATGAGGTGAAGGAAGCACTAGATCATTAATTCTATGAAATGTTTAATGGATAATATTTATAATCTTAGTTATGATTAAGTACTAATTCTTTTTGAGTTTCTATTTGGTGCAGTTTTTCTCATCCAATGGGTTTCCTTGTCCTGCTCTCCAAAATCCATCTGATCATTTCTTGAAGACCATAAACAAGGACTTTGATGAGGTAATAACATATGTAAAGGACAAAATTAGATTTCTAGTTTTACTTTTCTTTGATTCAACCTTAAAGGTCTCTACATTCTTAATTTACAGGAAAGTTTTAGTAAAAGTTGGATAAATTCTATCATTCACTCCTTTATTTCCTTCTTGTGTTTACCTTTCCATATTATCACATTTACGAGAAACCCATTACTTCACAAACCTATAATTACCAGAATTTGACTTTTTCACACATTTACAAATTTTATTTTTCTAAAGTTACAAATAATTAATTTTAAATTTTTGAATATTTAAAATGTGTTTCTTGAATTACTCTATTTCCAAATGTCTGAAAATGCATTGTCCAAACAAGGTCTCTTTATTCTTCACAGGACATTGAAGAAGGAAGGAAGCCTACGGAGGATACGATCGATACTCTTGTTAAGTCATATAAATCCTCTGACAGATATCGAGAAGTCCAGAGGCAGGTTGCTGAAATCTGCCAGCATGTAAGTTTAACAATTTTCTTTCCCTTATTACCTGTTGAAAATAAAGGGGGAAAAAAACTAGTTTAGGTACAATTTTTTTGTTGAATTTCTGAAGTTAAGATCAATTAATGGAGTTGTTCATCTTAATTCATTGCAATTCACTATTTCAGGAAGGTGAAGTTGAAGTACTACCTGAATTGAGCAGAAAACGTGCAGACTTCTTCACTCAATGCCAAGTTCTAACAAGAAGATCATTTGTAAACATGTACCGTGATATAGGCTACTACTGGATGAGGCTAGCCGTCTATATCGTGTTAGCAATCGCTCTAGGCACCCTCTATTTTGATATTGGCTCAAGTTACAACTCAATTCAGGTATCACTAACCAAAGAAAACCAGATACTCAAGATACAGTCTTATTTTCTTCTAATCAATAACTAATTCATTCATGAATCATTTCAGGGTAAAGGTTCTATGCTCATGTTTGTTTCTTCATTCTTAACTTTCATGGCGATTTGTGGGTTCCCTTCCTTTGTAGAGGAGATGAAGGTTTGTATACATCACAAGCATATTAAATTTCTATGTACTCCATCCAAATGTTCACATTTATCTCAGTAGAGAGTGTTGACATTATAGAAGCTGCATTATCACTATTTCAGAAGATAAGAGGTTGTTAGTATAACTTTAGACAGTAACATGCACTTTCAATTCCGGAAGAAAAAGGAGTAATATTCTTTTCAATACTAGTCATTGGAAATTCTTGAATCCTAAATTTCAGGTATTTCAAAGAGAACGATTGAACGGACACTACGGTTCCAGTGCATTTGCTATCAGCAACACACTGTCTTCAACACCATACTTGCTACTAGTTTCGCTGATTCCAGGGGCTATCGCTTATTTTCTTACTGGATTTCTGGACGGAATTGAAGCTGAAAAATCATTAGAACACTTCATTTATTTTGCCTGCTTGCTTTTTGTTTGCATGCTATTGGTTGAGAGCCAGATGATGATAGTTGCCAGTGTAGTGCCTAATTTCCTTATGGGCATCATAATTGGAGCTGGAATACAAGGAATGATGATTCTGGGAGGTGGATTCTTCCGCTTACCAAATGATTTACCAGATCCATTTTGGAAGTACCCCCTTTACTACATTGCCTTCCACAGATATGCCTACCAAGGTCTGTTCAAGAATGAATTTGAAGGAAAGACTTTTCCAAATATCCCAGGTGGAAAGTCCCACAGGATCACTGGAGAAACCATCTTGAGGAACACTTGGCAAGTGGAATTGGGATACTCCAAGTGGGTAGACATTGCCATTTTATTTGGAATGGTGGCCTTTTATCGTCTGTTGTTCTTTGTAATTGTCAAGGCTGGGGAAAAGATCAAGCCTGCTTGGAGAACCCTCATGGCTGTTCGATCAAATCATACTCGACAAATAATGGTGGATCCTAATGCAGCATTTCCGGCTGAAACTCCTCCTAGAATGCCATAGTTAAATTACTCAGGCAATTAATTAAAGTGTTGCCATTTCCATGATTAATTAGCAGTTGTACAAGTACCTCTCCATTCGTGACTTAATGGGAGAGAATAATCATACATTCGTATTAATGTAAAGTATGTTATGATGATCAATCGTATGTTAATTAGGATGATCTTTTAAAAATGTTTTACACCTTTCTAATATAATTTTTAAAATTTTCGAAAAGATTTACCAGAAATAAAAAACAAATTAAATGACTATAGATTAGGGTATAATTTTGTTTCCAAGAATCATCTTAAATATAAACTAATTAATATTATTATAATTTATTTTACATGCTTAATGAATTGACCATTGGATCAATAGACAACATATATATATATATATATATATATATATGTACACATATATATAATTGTAAAAATTTGTTAAATATCATAGATTATATAAGATGGTCCAAAGATCGTCACTAATATGGAACATTTATAAGTAACCGTACTCACCTTTGTATTTTTTAAAGTCTTTTAAGATATTCTTTCGAACGTTGTAATCATTTATAATCTTTTACGACAGTTTAATAGATCATCATAATTATTTATATTCTCTTATGACGGTTTACAAACAATTGTAATTATTTATATTCTTTTATAGATGTTCATAAGCTATGATAATTATCTATAGTCTTTTATGATGGTTCATCATTGTAAAAAATAAGTAACTTTTAACGGTAATGTATTAACTTAGTCAACTTTTAGATAAAAAATTATATAAATCATTATGGATTGTATGTATTTAAAAATTTTACTATTATTTCTATTCCACTAAAATAAGCAAGTAGATATTTTTACACAGATTAGTAAAACATATTTAATATTATTAAAATTGTAAAATATTCCGTTGTTCTTCTTATTTTATCCCTTCACGTTGCATTTAAAATTTGGTCAAATTTAAATTTAATTGTGTAAAATTTAGTTTAAAGTATATGAAAAATTATACAACTATTTTTGGGAAATTAAATCTTTAACTTAATGTGTTTATTTCAATAATTTGAAAATAAGTTTTATAATATAAAAATGTGTTAAATATGAGTATTTTAAGTAACTAAAAATTAAATAGCACCCTTAATAAATAAATTGTACTCTAAATTGGGACAAACAAAAAATTAAAAATAAATTTATTTTAATAGAACGGACAGAGTATTAAAATATATAATATAATTGTTTAACGCATAATTATGGAAAATCATATTTTTCTCTCATCATGCCTGAGGTTTAATTAAGGTACTTTCCTTTGGGCCTGTTATGTACCAACTCTAATCCTTTTAGTTACAAGTCCATTTCATCTTTTAAAAATGTTGTTTTTAATAATGAGTAATTATCATTGTAAAAAAGAGTAATTGTCTTTGTCCGACTCTTATTCATACAAATTACAATTAATTCATTCCATCTATTGACATCCTTTGGGGCCATCTTATAGTTCTTTTTTTTTCTTTTTTTTGGTGAATATCTCATAGTTCTTGTGATTGAAATAATGAGTTGGTCTATAAATTCTTTCCTCTTTTTTTTTGTTGCTACATTTCACTATTTCTCTCTTCAAAAAATTAACTTATTTAAACATGAAGATAAAAACCCTTAAAGGAAAAAAAATATTAAGATCAAAAGCTGAATCGATCAGAAAGAGAAAATACCAAAAATTTCTAAAAATTATTTTAAAAACAATTTCTTGGTCAATGATGTCAAAGAGGTGACAGTTCAATTCAATGGGGTTGTAGAAAAGTACAAGAAGCAAGAAGCAAGAAGCTCTTAAAGTGTATTAATGCATCAAGTGATTGTACCTTTCCAACCGCACAATTATTTCCCACTGGAAGATCAGATTATTCTCCACGCATGATAACTTCATTCTCTCAGAGAGAGAGACAGAGACGCGGGCGAGGTCGAGAGTCGAGACGATCGCAATGGAGGGCGAGGTGGAAATGAACGGGGCCGATGACGGAGCTCTCGTGGTACTCTCGTCTTTCTTCTCTCTACTATTTTTGAGATTGTCTCTATTTTAATCGGCTTTATTGATTTAAAAAAAAAAAAACCCTAATTTTCTCTACATGTGTGTATTCATATGTGCTGTTTTTTTTCTTTAAAAAGGAAAAAACGATTTTGTGTTTGAATTTACATATAGGAGCTCGATGATATGAAGAAGAGATTGAAGGAGATGGAGGATGAAGCAGCGGCTCTACGCGAAATGCAGGCTAAAGTCGAGAAAGAAATGGGTGCCGTTCAAGGTCCGCTTCTCCCCCTCTCTGTATAATTTTTTTCTTTATTCATTTTTTTTAATATCTGATTTTGTTTCTATTGTATTATTGATAACTCCTTTACTAGGTTTTCTCGATTATTGGGGCCGATGGGTTTAATGTGGGGAGCTTATTAATAACTCGGTTTATACTGTGTTAGGATATGTGTATCATTTAGTAACTATAAAATAGGAAAGACTATAAAAAGACTACCGCTGGTATTCTTACTGTGTATGTTGCATAAAGTTTGATTATGATGCTGTCATTTTATAGCAGCCTGCTGATAACTTGTTGCCCGTCTACGTTTATTTGTATAATGTTTGCCTTTCAGATGACAACTTACCTTTTACCTATTCTCCATCTGAAAGGAAGTGCTGGTCACACAGGAAAGTTTTATCGTAATCAGAAGCAATTGAAAGTTGAAGTGACCTCCTCATGAATTTTTATGATACTAGTTTGAGAATTATTATTATTGTTTCTTTAAACCCAAAAGTTATGGATTTTTAAAATCTATCGTATATAGCATATACATGTTGATGATCTTCATTATTTGCTTTTTCTCAGTGCTTTATTTGACTTACTGGTATTCCTGACCTTGGCATAGTATTTGGCATTGAAATTATGCTGATTCTTGCAGTTCAGGATGTTTGAACTTAGATAGCCATAAGGATTTTCAGGTGAAAATGCTCAATTTTGTGTCTTGTCTTTTGAGTAGTTCTGTCATGCTCTTTTCCTAGTAAAAACTGCTTCAGGAAAAAATAATATCATTGGTTATAAAGAGTGAATTTTAGTTCACCGCGGTCTATATTATTATGATTACCATTTTCTTTATTTTACCAGATCCTGCTGCTGCTGCAGCAAGTCAAGCAAATAGGGAAGAAGTGGATTCTCGATCAATTTTTGTTGGCAATGTGAGACTCAGTCTTATACATTTATAATTGATTCTCAGTAACTGTGCTGTTAATCTCACACTGACAGCTTCCCTCTTTGTGTATTACCTAACTTTTGAATGCTCTGGTATCCTTTTAGGAATTATAATTATACTTCATGTTACTTGCTTCATTAAAACTATAGAATTAAGTTATGTCTACCTCCTTTCGAGCTGTTAAATATCCCTTTGTGTCCACTTAAGTGGCTGTACTGTTTTTCATGCTGCTTTGTTTAATCTCTGATCTTTCTATGGTTCTTATCTTCAAAAAAGAATCCTTAATTGGTCGACAAAAACTTACATGTCTTTCTAAAGATTTAAATGCCAATCTGCATGGGGCAAAATTCATATCTTTTTAATTTTAGAAATTGCATGTGATACTTGTTGCATACAAAGAATTAGCATTTTTTTTACAGTGTCTTTATATGTCTGCAGTGGAGAAACTATGTATACAGTGGAATCCCCTCCCCTCCCCAACTCTTGACCCCACAAAAAAGAATAATAATATAAGGAAAACCTAGATATCCTTTCTATTGGTGCACATGCATGGTCTCATTAAGGGACGGCAACTTGTATTATGTAATTCTTTGATATGTCAGTATCACTGTCCTGGAGTGAAGGGTCACTATTTTAATTTTGTGGATGGCCTAATTGAGATCGAACATGGATTGAGTGTTGCATTTTCTATAGACCATGTGGATTCTAGATTAGCTTTTATCTTGTTGAGAATTGGAGGTCATTACAATATCCTAGGACTTGAGGGCAAGACAGTTTTCTTAGTTGAGTTTTGAGTAATGATACTGAAATTCTTGCCCTGTTCAAAATGTAGTCATTGCTGATAGATGACTCAATGAACAATTGAAATTAGTAAATAGTTTCCTCCATTTTTGTTACCCTCTTGATATTGTCTCTAATATCTATAGCACAAATGCTCACTGATATCCTTCAGTTTCCTGGCTATGAGACATAGTATTGTTTCTCATTACTTTGCAGAGTTTTGTTGCCCTTTCCGTATTTTGATATCATAGCTGGAAAGGAGTGAGATAGTTGAACATATTTGCTTTGGCCTTGGGGGACTTCAAGATGACCAAGAACTGTTTATAAATACTATTAGTGTGAACTTATTGAAGGGACAATTATATGTTGTAGTTGGTATTTGCATGTATCATTTTTTTCTGGAGTATGGGTAGGCATGGCCATAACATGTGGTTTTTCAGTTCCGGGCTGTGTTTTTATGTGTGTTTAAAAGGAGCACAAGGATGAGCAGCCCTTTCAAAGAATGCTGTTTGAATTAATTTTTGAAATATAGTTGGACCTTTCCAGTTTTTGTCTTCTAGGCTTGGTTTAGTTTTTTCCTTTTGTGACATGCACAAAAAATAGAAGCATTCCACCATCTGTTGGCATGCCCTTTTGAAGCTACAAATGAAGAAATGTGTTTAATCTTTAAGCTGGTTTAACGTTTTGGCAATATGAAATTGGTAAAAATTCTTTGACTTGATATTGTACTTCAAGAAGAGCATGAATGAAATCACTTGTGCTGATAGGATTATTTGGGAATTGAATTCTGATACAAGATCCAGATTCCACTACATAGTTTATTGAAATGTCATATTCTTCTCTTTTTGTTCTTTCTTTTAGAGGTTATTTTGTCATGTGGAGGTTGTATTTTTCTTTCTCACCATTTTTTCTTAAAACATTTCGAGCAGCTTTTGATACTGGATTAACTTTGTAATGAAAGGATTTCTACTTGGAAGCTTTAGCCTTTAGCAAGGCATGTACCTTGTTCTGTAGTATGAGCCACTAGTTAAACTGTGAAACGATATGCATGTAATCATTCTGGATAATATGTATGTCTGTGATGAACCATTAAAATATGAATTGTATGCTGACTTGTTTTTGCCAAAGAGCCAGTTTCTTCTGATTTGCTGACATTTTGTCTTTTCTTATTCCAAATTTCTTTTAGTTAACATCTATGAGAAAAGCACCAAAAGTTGGCTTGAATTTACAAAACCCAATGGAGTATCAAGCTAAAGGACATTTAAGTTCTCTTTTTTATTATTTTTTTTAAGTATTCTCTTTATTTTACAAAAACTGCAGTATAAACTTCTGTTCTCACTCTGCATTGATTTTTGTGGAGTATTAAATCCTAATACACATAGATGTGGCATCATCTCTCTTTTGGAGTATCAAGTGTTTGACACTGCTTTGTAGGTGGATTATGCATGTACACCTGAGGAGGTACAACAGCATTTTCAGTCTTGTGGAACTGTGAACAGAGTAACGATCCGGACTGACAAGTTTGGGCAACCAAAGGGATATGCTTATGTTGAATTTCTTGAACAAGAAGCTGTTCAAGAGGCTCTTCTTCTCAATGAGTCCGAGCTTCATGGCCGCCAATTGAAGGTAAAGGGAAACTAATGTCATAGCTAAAGCTCTTCAATTACAGATAAAGCGTGTGTTGGAATGTTTGTTTCAAATAATTTATATATTCTGCTTTTTCCATTCCGTTCTGAGGGCTTGTTTTGATAGCTTAAACTTACTTCTCTGCTTCAGGTGTCAGCCAAACGAACTAATATTCCTGGTATGAAGCAATTTCGCCCTCGGCGTGGTAACCCCAACATGGGCTTCAGAGGAAGGGCCCCTCTTGTGACTCCATTCGCCTATCCTCCTTATGGATATGGGTGAGCTTCCATGATTTATCTGCATTATGGTTATGTTCATTTGATACTTCTGTTGGCTAAACCATGTTTTTCCCACCTCCTCGGTATCCTAAGCCCAATTTTTCTTGTATTTGCAGGAAGGTTCCTAGGTTCAGGGCACCTATGCGTTACAGCCCCTACTTCTGAGAATCGATTTGTACCAGACAACTATTTAGAGGCACTCTTTTGAAATCCTTCCCAGCTGCCCATTTCGAACAATTATGCTGTTCTAGGGCTACCATTTCGGGGAAACCAGTGGTGGGAGGGGTCGAACAGGGGTACCGAGAATCTTTAAGCCCCATAGGGTATAATTGGGAAAATTTCAATTGAGGGGACTAAATTGGGAAATTTCACCTTTTTCGGGACTAAATTGAAATTGGCCTTAGAGTAATTTGGATTGGAAGTTAACTTTTGGAACTATTTATTGTAATTATGAGCCGTAGTGGTCTGTTGTCAATCTGAATTGCTTCTCTTTAAACAAATGTTGCTTAGGTGTTTTGGGCATATCAAGGATGCGTTCTGTAATCGCCTTGTTGCTGTTCAGTCATCGCATTTTAACTACTAAAAAACTCAAGATCTTTTGCTCAAACTCAAATTTCGATCAAATCTTAATGACAAAATCACTATTTAAACGTTCATCTTGCTAAGGGCAATCGTTGTGAAATCTTGAGTTGACTCAAATAGACCGACAACTTATTGATCCAACTTGCAAGAGGTTAGTTGCCTTTTAAATTTAAGTCATGAGCATAGATGCCTGAGACGTGGGAGAGCTTCGTACCGGCCTAATTCGACTTCGAGCTAAACAGGTTGGAATTTTATTTTATTTTTGGAAGTTACTTGGGGGTAGAAGAGGGTGGGTTGTCTGACTGTCTGGGCTAAAAAAAAAGGACTTGAGGAAAAATTACCATGGGGGTAGAAGTCACAGAAAGTAGTCAATTATATCATGGCAACGTATGATTTTCTGATCATCGTCCTAACTCATTCCTCACTCCCAATCTAAACAATGGCTCTGATCACCGCCATTTCCTCTACGGGCAACTCGGCCCTTTTCAATTCCTTCCAGAACCTGACGACCTCTATACCCACCTTGCTATCCCCCTCCCCACGGTCACAGAAATTCAAGTCTTCCAAACCCATCTCCGCCGTCCAATCACCATCATCATCATCATCCAATCGAGCAGCTGCCGCAAAATCGTCCCAGGAAAAATGGAGTATTGATAGCTGGCAGTCCAAAAAGGCCTTTCAGCTTCCCGAATACCCTGATGCTACGGTTCTTGAGTCGGTTCTGAAGACTCTTGAATCTTTCCCTCCAGTGGTGTTTGCTGGGGAGGCTCGCAGACTGGAAGAAAAACTGGGCCAGGCTGCTGTGGGGAATGCGTTTTTGTTGCAGGGTGGTGATTGTGCTGAGAGCTTTAAGGAATTCAATGCCAATAATATCAGGGACACGTTCAGAGTCATTTTGCAGATGGGGGTTGTGCTTATGTTTGGCGGCCAAATGCCTGTTATCAAGGTGAACAAACTATAATTTTGCAGTAATTGTTGTAAATACTCTTATCTCTTTTTGCTTATAATCCAGACTGTCATACTTGAATGTCAATTTTCAGAATGTCCTTAAATATGTTACATGAATGCATGCAGACTAACAAGCACTACTTTATTATCTTACTTTATTTTTAGTTGAATCCTAGTCTTGCTATGTCTTTTTGTAATAGGATTTGGTGAAAAATTAGTACTAGATGTTTGATCAGTTTGATAATCTTTTTTTTCTCCTAGGTTATTTGATTTGTGTGACAATCCTCTTCTAGGTTAAGAATATTTTAATTCTTGTTCCTTGGATTAATTGATCATGTGAGTTTCCCTTTTGGTGATATTCTTGTTAATACTTCTGCGTAGAGGAAAAATCGAGCATGGTGATTATGGATTTTATATTCTGTATTTGCTCAAGTAATTGATGTATGTGAGTACAGACTGGAGCATTAATTTATTATTGTTTATTTTATATAAATAAAATGTATGATTTAGTTGTGTGAGTGTTTATCTTGTTGAGAATTAAAGTGGAGCTGTTCATATTCACTTTGAAAAGAAGGTCCAAAATTATACATTCTTAATGGAGATTGAGTAATTGATCATCATGACAATAACTTCTTTTTCTTTTTTTTCTTCCTCTACTAGGTGGGAAGGATGGCAGGTCAGTTTGCAAAGCCACGTTCAGATCGATTTGAAGAGAAGGATGGTGTAAAGCTGCCCAGCTATAGAGGAGATAACGTAAATGGGGATGCTTTTGATGAAAAATCTAGAATTCCTGATCCCCAAAGGATGATCAGGGCCTATACTCAATCTGTGGCTACACTAAATCTACTCAGGGCATTTGCTACTGGAGGGTATGCTGCCATGCAGAGGGTTAACCAATGGAATCTTGATTTTACTGAGCACAGCGAGCAAGGGGATAGGTCTGTTGGTGATTTTATTCAAATCATCATTATTGGGATTTTCTCCATATGCAGTTTAACTAGTGTTAATTTGTTCTTATATTTGTGTTTGGTAGGTATCGTGAACTAGCTCACCGAGTGGACGAAGCCCTTGGCTTCATGGCTGCTGCTGGTCTAACAGCTGCCCATTCTGTTATGTCTACAACTGACTTCTGGACATCCCATGAATGTCTGCTTTTGCCTTATGAACAAGCACTAACAAGGGAAGATTCTACTTCTGGCCTTTATTATGACTGTTCTGCTCACATGCTTTGGGTTGGGGAGCGCACAAGGCAATTGGATGGTGCCCATGTTGAGTTTCTAAGAGGAGTTTCCAATCCCCTTGGCATCAAGGTATGCATGAATTTGCCTTTCATTTGATTTTTCCTTTTATTTAATGAATCTTCTTGTTTACCACATGTACAAATTACAATTTAAAATCATAGAGTTCTGTGAATTTTTTATCCCATCATTCCCATCAAGAAAAAATGAAGGACAGGAGCTTTTAAAATAATCATTTCTCTTGAAGGTGTAAGCCATTATTTCTTGTAGTGAAATCTCTATTCAAGAACAGCATGTCATTGTATGTGGACATGCTTTGGTTTGCTTTGAACAAGAAATATTGGACTGCATGTCATCTATTTTATGCAGCGGTATGAAAAAAGCCTTTTAGGATAGAAGCCTTCAGAAAATGGGCAAATTATTTATAACATGATTTTGAACTTCTCTCACAGAAATCATACATGGTAATTGTCTTGTGATCTTTTGTAGGTGAGTGATAAAATGGATCCAACAGAGCTGGTTAAGCTCTTTGATATTTTGAATCCTCAGAATAAACCTGGCAGAATAACAGTGATAACCAGAATGGGAGCAGAGAATATGAGGGTGAAACTCCCATATCTCATCAGAGCAGTTCGCAATGCAGGTCAGATTGTCACTTGGGTCAGTGATCCCATGCACGGAAATACTATCAAAGCACCTTGTGGACTTAAAACCCGCTCCTTTGATGCAATCAGGGTAAGATTCAACAGTAATGAAATTTTCATTATTAAAGATTGAATTGCTTCTGGCGCATTATCTTGGAGACCTGAGTTTTATAATGATTCAATTTGTTTCAACTGCTGATCTTTAGAATCCAGTAGTATTAATATTGTTCAATTCCATGAGGACTTTTTAACTTGTAAACAATCAGATCGAGTTTAATAATGGAAAATGGAGCAGTTCTTCTTATGAAGGAGCATAAAAAGGAAATTTTTCTAATGATGAAAGATATAAATGTACATGTAACAGAAGAACGTGATACCAAAGCACACAGAAATTTCCTCCTCCATCTGATGGAAGATATAAACATACATGTAACAGAATACCATGATATCAAAGCACATTATAATTTCCTTTGTCATATTTAGTAGACAGTTTATATTTTATCAACAATCCTTGAAAATTTATCTTCCCAACAATTATTAACTGTATGTTGTACTCAACTAGGCTGAAGTGAGAGCATTCTTTGATGTACATGATCAAGAAGGAAGCTATCCTGGAGGTGTGCATCTAGAGATGACAGGTCAGAACGTGACAGAGTGTGTTGGAGGCTCTCGCACTATTACTTACAATGATCTGAGCTCAAGATATCACACACATTGTGACCCAAGACTTAATGCTTCTCAATCACTTGAGCTGGCCTTCATTATAGCAGAGAGGCTAAGAAAGAGAAGGCTTGGGCCACAGCAGAAGCTCTCCTCTTTGAGGCTCTAGAAAGTATTGTCCTGTTCTCATCCATTTAGGGAATTATATTATGTTTGTGTTTAATTTTGTAATTGTGTGGTGTGTATACCTACTTATCATGATGAATCACAACCTGAAGCCTTTTCTGGGTCATGGATTTTTTAAAAGAAAAATCAGGGAATATGGAATAAATTGTCTGTTGCTTTTTCTTTGGAAGTATCATTCATTTTAGATTTATTTTTCTAATGACTGAAGAAGTAGACAAGTGAATGGGTATTATCCATTGGTTTCGGTCACAGATACTCAAGAAAATTATCAAGTCATAATTTTAATGAACTTACCTCACTGACTAATTTGTTTTAGAAAGAAGCATAAATTAATGAGTTATAGTCCTGACTCCTGACCCTTTATTTCTTTTAAATGTTCTATTGATGGTTTAGTGTTGCTGGGAGTGGGTCATCCTGTTCATTTTATTTTGTTCATCCGGGTTCTACCTGGATAACCCTTTTTCTTTTACATGAGAATAATGGAGTATTTGAGATGCTTTTCCTTTTTGAGGAAAAATCATTTGAGATGCTGATTATATGCAAAATGCTGGTCCTTTATTTTTAGTTATTATAACTTGCTGGGGCCTGAAGCATATTTTCTTTACAAAAAGTAATCATAAGCAATACTTAAACTTTTTGATTAGCATTTGCATAAATTTACTAACAAGAAAATTTGAGCAACCGACACCTAATGATAGTTAAATAACTCCTCCTAGTCCTGGACATTGTTAACCAAACCATCTAGTGTATATGGTTGGTGATGATAACAACTTATATTAGGCTAGTTGTTCAGAGTACCTAAATATTCATTCCATTTCTTCCAGTAGATTGATGTAAACTCGAACCTGAAACCAATCTTAATGATTAATAGAGCCATGTTTGGGATAGATTTGCATCATGAACAGGTTAGTGTTCTGGACAATAAAAAGATTAAACTTAAATTTCTCTCTTGTTTTAGAAGAAAAAAAACAAAATTAATCCTGCCCATTAATATCTTTATCTTTTTCAAATTCCTCTCTCTCTCTCTCATAACCTTCTAATTTGGGAGGATGAAGCTTTTCGTGAGGAAAAAGACCGTCATCCCTCCTAATTTACTTATATTTTCTTTGTACATACTAATCAAAGGCTCCTTTTGCTTAACATATTTCATTCTAGCTATAAACCATGCAGTAGTGAGCCATGAGTGGATGAGCTTACAGAATAATTTTCATTTTCAATGTGCATAACAGATTTGTTTGATTCAATACATCACAACATGACCTTGAGTATTAAAAGGAAAAAGGAGATAGTAGTGTAAGTTATTGGTGTGGGAGCTGAGATGCCATCAATAATTGATGATGGAGATTGATTTATTTGGAATTATACGAAGCTTCTAGCATATAAAGAAAAGAGGGGGGAAATTGGGAATATCCATGATGAAATCCCCAAGGATATTATAGAGCCATTCTTATTCTTAGGGACGTGCGTCTGCTCTACGATACGGTTTACGATCCAAAATTTCAATTATTACGAATTTCGGTCATTTTCTAATAATGACTTTGGCAAATTAGATTGAAAATGACTTTATATTTTTATTGATGCTAAATTAGTAATTGGTATGATATTTTGTGAATCACTTACTCTTTACAAGTCATGACAAATTTTTTTTTTAATTGAATTGGTCTATTTATTGGGCAATAATTTTTTATATATAATAACACTTTTTTAAAAGAAAAATAAGATAATAAAATTATAGTTTGGACTGTACCGTATTGAATCGTATTGTATTAATTTAGTTTGATTAAAAAAATAATATAATACAAGTGATTCATGGCTTGTATTTATTTAGGTGGAAACATTTTTATTAAACGCTATAAAATTATGATTTTTCGAGTTAATCTAATTTCTTTATAAAATATAAGAGATCAAACTGTAATTTTTTAAAAAGATAAAGATCGAATTGTAATCCCAAAATACCGAACACTACTAGTAAATACAATTCGATATTCCCATCCAAATCATATTCTACACACTCCTATTTATTCTCATAAGGTGAGTATAATAGAATTTTAATAACAATTAAAAAATATACAAAACATTTTTCAAGCTGATTTTTTTATTAATTATTGTATGAATGGAAATATTTTAAAGCTGTCTATGATTCTTGAATGCTACTAGCAATCTGTGTTCCATGATATGCAAATTTGATGAAGTTTATAAATAAAATTTTACCATTCATGGGATAATAGGGCAGTCAGTCATCTAATAATCCCATGTGGGACAATTACTCAAACACCAGAACATAGCATAATAGTTAAGAGTACTTTGAAATAGAGGCCGTACGAATGCCCCTGCAACTGTCTGCTGTTCTTTCTTTCACTAATGCGACATGCTTGGAAGCATCGAGACAGAAAGGAAAGAAGAAAAAAATGAAAAATGAAAAACGAAATATAAATCTAATCTTTCTACAAATATCTCTAATGAAGATAAGGTTGAATCTCACAAAAGCTGCCCTCCAAACCCCACTGTCACCCACCCTCTCATGTTCTCTTTAAATTTTCACTTTTTAGCCCCCCCAAATATTGAAACAACACTTACCTATCCTCGTATCATTCATGTACTCAAGGATCCTAATCTTTAATCTCTAATAGCCCTTAAAACTACTAGCAAACACTTCCAATTCTCCTCTTTCTTTTTTCCTCAAGAATGTGAATATCAAATACTACTCTCAAACCCATGAGCCCTTTGGAAAATATCTCTAGGGTAGTTGTAATATTTTGTTCTGAATATGCACAGAGGACAAATTTTACCTTGAGTAATAAAACTTACAACATTTTTAGCACAAGCGATATACTTAGATGAAAACCTAACCTTTTCTTCAATTTCTTTTGGAGGGAGGGAATTGTTCTTCATATTATTTAGGAAAAGAAAGCCCTTCCAACTGCTTTTTTTTGTGTTATCATCAAAAAGAAAAAGAATTACATACTCCATTTTTTTCCCCCCATTTTCATTGCTAGTAATGATAGTCTGACACTTCAACATAATTATCAAAAATTATTACTCGTACCTTTTTACCCCCGTCCAAATTTTCACATTTTCCTTCCGAAAAAAGAAAATTACAGAATTTACAAGTCACACAAAACGACAAACATCGTTGCCCCCACATACATCATCTTTCCACGATACCCCTTTCATTTACATATTACGTACAAGTTGCCCGCAGATTCATCATATTCCCCTTCTTCGCTTCATCGATCAAATACTCAAACCAGTGTTGAACATGCCGAAGTTTGAGGGTCCCACATCGCCGGAAGCAAGTATTTCCGGCCGTTCACGCCGTGGGCATTATAACTCGCTCCGGTGGGCTTGTCCACCAGAGTCTTACCCGGGAAACCCGGATATGAACCGGAACCGAACATACCAGTACATGCGGAGACAGCCTCCAAAGGCGCCGTTGCTGGGCCCTGGAAATACCCGTTGTTAAACGGGTTAGTTACAGTTCCCGCCAAAACCGTGGCCAAGTTGATTATCATTCCGTCAATTCCTACGTCTCCGTTAGGGGCGACCAAAGGCGGCGTTTGTGGGCCGTAAATGGGCTGATGAAAAGGCCAAGCACACTGCCCGGGGCACTGAGTTTCCGAGTTACCAACCCAGGCATAAGCGAAACGAGTCGGTCCCCGAGTGGAACCGTGAGTTCCACACCTGCTCATACAAAATCCATCCACAAAGACATCCTTTGCCGTCAAGACCAAGTTAACCGAGCCAGGCAAGTGGCCACCTTTCGAAGCCAACCACACAATATTGGAATTTTTTAGCGATTTTCCTAGAGAATAGTTCTCCACTAGAATTTGTTTCCCCACCACGAGCAAAGACGAGCCACTCTTGTACTTCTCGGTGGTTTTCCACCAGGTTGCGGCGGATGGCGCAGGCGTCTGCCAAGAATTAAGTGACTGAAGAAAATCCACGATTATTGACCTCTGGGTCGGTGTGAACTTGCCATACCAAATGAGATTTACAGTGATTTTTCCTTTCAAGAGAGCACCATTATGGTATTTCAGGATAAGAGGCTGCTCCTGCACCAAAGCTGCAGATGCAGGCTCGCAGATAAGTGCAGAAAGCAAGAAGAAAACGCAAAAGACTCTGGCGGAGCGGTGTACGGAAGCCATTTTGAGCGGTGGGAGTGGTGGAGGTGGGAGGAGGAGGAGGAGGAATAGTGGCAACTTGGAGGGAGGGAAGGGGAAGAACGTTGCTATTTATACAAGAAGAGGGACAGCTGTAGGAAGGGAGATGTCAATTGTGGAGGGTGCCACGTGTGAATATAGTATTGGGTATTGACGGGGACTTGGTGGAGAGTTCTGCCAGGCTGGAAGTTGACGTGGTAGTTTAAGACAGGGGGATGGAAAATGACATGGGAGGATAGGCCATGAAGATGATGTTGACGTGTGCGTCTCTGATTAGACTTCACTGATATATAAATATATATACTTTTTATTAGTATTATTTTTAATTTTTAAATTTTAAAAGAAAAACGCACGAGCTGCCGCGCTGCTCCTTAGCAACACGCCGATATTATTGCAATACGCTAAAACTCCTTAAAATATTTATATATATAAAAAAAAATCCGTTTTAATTTTTAATCTTTCATCTGAAAATATTATATATTTTTATAATTATTTATACAAATTGATATAATTTTTCATCTAACCTTATAATTAATAGTCTGGATTTGAAGATTCATTTTTTAAAAATAAATATATTTTTTATTTAATATTTTATTAACAATCTCTTTAATTTAAATAATTATATTTTACTACTATATTAATTTAAGATATTTATATCTCGCTAAGTCATACTTCTTACAATTTATTATACTAATATGAATAATAATTTCGTAAGTTAATGAAAATAAAATATATTTCTTAATTTTTAATCAAAATAAAAAGTGAATATTTAATTTCGGACATAATTAGTATTTTTTAATTCTAACATGTAAAATTATAATAATAAAAAATACTCTCTCTATTCAAAAAAATAAATCGTTACATAATTTTTTTATTGTCTCAAAATATAAATCGTTTTACGAAATTTTATGAATATTTTAATATTTGATACTAATACTATTATTATTTATTTTCATCTTTTCTCTCACATTTTTTTTATGTTCAAAACAAAACATATATATTTTATTCTTTTCAAAATAAAATTTTTTTTTCTTATTTTCAATACATAATAATTAAAAGTATTTAGTGAATAAAAAAGTTGTTTATTTTATGTAAATGTGAGTTTGATGACTTATATTTTTTAACGGATAGATTATTTTGATTATAAAATATTCATATTTAATTATTCTTAATATATGTATTAAAAAATTAAATAAAAAAGAATTTTTTTTCCTTTTTCGTTTAAGATTCATCATCCACAGTTTGCTGAATTCAAAGCAAGTGTGAAGAAATGATACTAAGTACATTTCTCTTCAAATTTTAAAATCTATAGGGACCACTCAGCAATGAGTAGTAGTACTTAATAGTACTACAAACACATCTCTCCCATGCTTGGGCTAGGTCTGACGGGGCTACACGGATAGCTTTTATTGGGTTTCATAATTTAACTGTTATGCACATTTCTAAATCAATTAAAAAAAACCCCAAGAATTTCTTACTGTTAGGGCTGCTCGAAATTCAGTTATATTATATTAGTTCGAGTTTAGTTCGAGTTCAATTGATATTAAAAATTACAATTTAAATTTAAATTTAAATTCAAGTTAATTTTTAAAATATTTTAATTTAAAATTTAAAGAATTTTTTTTAATATATATATATATATGTATATTGTTTAACAAATTACAAATAAAGTATTTTGAAACTAACTCAATTGTCTAATGAGCTCTCTCAAACTTAATTTTAATTGAACAGCACGATCTGTTTGACTTATTTATGCTCCTATTTACAATATTCGTGATCAAAGACATTTCAACAAATATTTGTCATATATTTTTTATTTTAAAATCAATCAAATATTTATTTTATTTTACATATTGACTCACTAAATATAATTATGATAGTATTAAGTATGTTTTAGAGTTATATTAATCATTTATATTGTATATTTTTATCATTTTAATAATTTTTATCTATTTTAAATTGACAAATTTTTTTAAATGAGATAATATATATTTTGAATATTATCTAACTTATGTTTTTTGTTTTTATATTATTTTGAAGGCAAATTAATTTTTTTTTAATTTAGTCACGTGGCATGCACACACTATAAGTTTTGGTAAATTTTTCATCAAAAATTATGGAAAAATATTAATTAATAAATCTACATAAATAAATAACAAAAAATGTCTTTTTTCAAAAAAAAAAAAGATGAAAAATTAAAATGACAAAAATTATGAAGATAAATGATCTAATTTTCCTATTTTTGAAACCTAAGAAATGTGACTAGGCTTGCCGTCCAAAGTACATTAGAAATTTGAAGAAAAATTGAAGTTTAGATCATTTTACTATCAAATCCCACTAAATAATAGATTTTTAAAGGCTTGCGGAGATAAAGTTAAAGATAACATAAGTATCTGAAAATTTTTAAAATTTGAATTATTCAAAAATTATCTTTGACTAATTATATTTACAGAAATACTAAATAATTTGACAATATTAATCTATTGAAAGATAAATGATTAAATCTATAAGTTGTGAGCATTTAATTAAAAATTTTATTTGTAAAGCTAGTGTTTAAATATATTTTTTAAAAAAATATTATTCAATATATTACAATACTATATTCGTTTGTTGTTTTTAAAAAATTATGAGGAGTTCATCTCCAGCCCTCCCTCGACCACATAAACAGGCCTGACCTGATTGAGTGTGCAAAAATCGATGCTAGTGCTTTCTCTGGTTTAGCCATTTATTTTACCAATATTTATTCCGTCCCCCACTCCCATGATGAACTCCGATGCCTTAAAATAGTCTTTTGTTTTTTTCTCTGACCCTTCCCCAGGAAGCCATTTTTTAATTCTCGAAGCTCCCCATGGGTGAGCTCTTTCTACTTGTATATTACGTCACTTTCGCCATTTTTTTTGAAAAGAAAAAGTGATAATTAAAAAGTTATATTTTTTTAATATAATATAATTATATATTAATAATTTTAAAATGAGTTTTATAAAAAACTGAAATTAAAACAAATTACGTTGAGAACTAATACTCCTTCCATCCTATTGAAATATGCAGTTACCATTTTTCACATAATTTTATAAATATAGTTAATATGATTAAAATTATAAACTATTCTATATTTTTTATATTTTTCTCTTTTACTTTTTGCATTTAACATAATTCAAATATTTTAAATTATTTTGTTATTATAAAATATGGGGAGTTTTGCTCTGCTAGTTCCAATAAACATCACTTAGCCAAAAAAAGAAAAAAAAAAAAGACTACTTCGAAGAAAGCAAAAAAAAGAAAGAAAGAAAACAAAAACGAAAGGAGGGTTGGTGGGTGATTTTCGATGATGGGGTCTAGAGGTGGAGATGGAGGTGACGGTGGTGATGGTAGTGGGTTTAGGAAGCAGAGATAAAAGAGAAAAGTTGTCTGAAAATTGTATGGGTTTTTGGGAAGAAGCCACTCGAGAAAGGGGCCGGTGCCGACTTGTTCCTTGTTTTATACTCTCTGTTGTGTAGTTGTGGATTCGTTTGCACGCTTTGCTTTGCTCCCATTTTTTCAATTCAAAAAAGCAAAACTTTTCCATCAAGTTTGAACTATGGTCGAATTTCAATTTCTTCTTTGCTCTAATAAGTTTGGCCAAATGTGCTTCCAGTGCTCAAAGATTTTTTCTATTTTTTTAATACTTATGTTCAACATTATGGGATGAGATATTTGTGGTAAAAATTGAGTAGTAAAGGGTTGATGAATATTTAAAGAGCTGTGGTTTAATGTTTTAAACAATCCTACAAATCCCTTTAAAAGCTTTATTGACTAATCGAGCAGAGGCAGAATGATAAGGGAGCTGTTGATGATGAAAATGATAATTTAACCGATTGAAGAACTGTAATCAAAATCTTCTCCAATAGTAGAGATTTGGCAATATCGGTGTCCACTAAATATATACATA
The DNA here is from genome assembly GCA_019593545.1 of Apocynum venetum. Classification (NCBI taxonomy): domain Eukaryota; kingdom Viridiplantae; phylum Streptophyta; class Magnoliopsida; order Gentianales; family Apocynaceae; genus Apocynum; species Apocynum venetum. Next base: position 2,726,893 of record SRSM01000141.1, on the reverse strand, counting down.
TATATGATGCGAGAGGGAGGGAAGTCAAGGAGGATGTCTTTCTTGGAAACATGAAAATTAAGGACTTTTTGGGCATTTGATGATGGTGATGGCGGTGGGTTGTTGTGCATGATTGTTGATGTGTTTCCTTTTGTCTTTTGGTCACGGTGATAGAGAGGAGGACGGAAAGTGGTGTAATGGACGGTATACTATTCTGTTCACGTGTGGTGGAGGAGGTGGTGTAACGTCGGCAAATTTAAACCTCAGGCGACAAATCTATGGTCAAATATGGAGGACCGAACCGGTCGGCGGGGCCACCGTTTGGCAATCAGCAACTGTCCAAAATCAAAGGGACCTCTCTCTCAGCCCTCATCAGGAAAGAAAATAAAATTAAAAATTGGCCATTTTCCCAGTTTAATTAATCCATATCATTTTCAATTCCATTGGTGGCTACACAAGCCTACTCTTTACCAAGTATCCTCAGCCAAGTGTCCCACTACTCCCTATTCCCTGCCCTGAAAATCAATTGTAAACTGCACTGCAGCAAAGCATCAATAATGGCCTGGAAACATGCAGAAAACCACAAGCTAAGGATAAGATTTAGGCTATGCTATGGCTTTGTTTGACACTTTGCTAGATAGGGCGACGTGTAGTAGTTAGTTTCTTACGAAATGTTTATACAAATATTGCTATTTTATTTAAGAGTATAATTTGAATATATAGTTTAAAATTACTTAAGTGAGACTATTCATCGATCAAGATTTTACTTATTTTAGTTTAAAAAGTTTTTTTTTTCTTTCTAGAATCGAGATGATTGTTATTTGAAATTCAATTTCAAATCTAACATATTATATTTCATATATTTCTTATATACTCTCCTTTGATAATTACACATGTATTTACTTTTTAATATCACTTGTTTTTTTTAAAATTTATAAACTATTTCAAAAAGACGAATAAATAATAAATAGAGACATTTCAGGGAGAGAAAAATTATATGATCTGTATAATTATTGTTCAAGCGATTTATATTTTTGGAATAGAAAAAAATTATATGAAAATGTTTAAATATGAATATCTTATACTTTAAATACTTTTTGAATTTAATTTTCATCTCTATGAAGGGAGAACATAATAAAATAGAAAAAGCACTATAATTATAAAAAAAATTAGTATTTTAAAATTAAAATGCTTTATACTAGTAGTAGTATTAGACCGAAAGCCATGCATTATGAAATTAATAGCATGGCATTGCACCTTAAAGCCGGGTGATTCAGCTTGATGCGGTGGTCTAAAGCGAAGACAGAAAGAGGACATACATATATTCCCTTTATCTCTGTTGTACTTTATTATTTTAAATGTTGGCGTCCTTGTTTTGCCAAATTTACCCACAGAAACAGAGGTTCTGTAAAACCAAAAATAGCCTTCAAAACGTCAGCTGCTGTGACTAGATTTGATTTCTCACTGCTGGGTTCCTTCCTCTGCATTCTTCAGTAACTGAGAAGGTCTGGTCATTGAATTGTGATGATGACTCTTCTTTGCAAAAGAAACATCAAATTCAAAATGAATTCAACGACCTTGCTATTTTCTTTTCTTCGACTTATTAAATAGGATGATCATATAGTATAAACAAAGTTAGGGGGAGTGGAAACCAGTTGTTAATCATTAACAACTCCTGCATTTTTAAATGAAACATTCTTAATTACCTACTTTTAAATGATTTCTTGGTCAAAAAATATGTACTGTAGATTTTGATAATCTCCAAGCTTCCAATGATATTTTTCCTTGGATGGAAATGGAATAATAAATGTTATTCCAAAGTGGACCGAGTGCTTGTGCTGTGTTAGATAAGTTTTATGTAAAAAAAATTATTTATCTTGTTTTTCAACTTAGCCAAACTCCTTTGATAACCATTTTTTAATATATTTTACTCTTTTATTTATAATTATTACAAATTTTACTTTCTTAAGAAGAGAATCTAAAATAGTGGATAATGTTAAAAATTATAAAATGATTTACATAAAAAAAGAGAGAAAGTGGTCGAGTGAGAGACACCTATTATTTTAGACTGAAATGCAATGCTATCGTGTTACAAACGCAAAAGGTCAGAAGTTTTCCTCTTTGAAACTGTTCCTTTACTCAATCACTCAAGCCAAGTTCGACTCCAAACGGAAGGAACGCTACTATAGTGAGTATTACATCATTCTTGTTCTCTCTCCTTCTTTGGTACGAGGAGGAGAAAGAAGACAGGGTGATTCTATTGTATATTACTGTGTTTCCTTCCCATAGAAATTCATGGAAGCAAGGTTTCATGGCAGTGTAAAAATTAAAACCTATTGAATGACACATGATCAGCGTGGGTTTTGAATCCTGAGATATAAACGGATAGATATAGATGCTCTTAATAGTGCGTAACAAAAAAAAATATTGAATATGTTCCATTTCTAGGCACTTTCTTGCTTTCTTGGCTCATGAGTGGAGAGATGCATGCATATTTCAAACTTTAAAATATACACCAATTACTAGTACTTTTGTGGGACTTTGAGTTGGTAAGGGTGTTTAATCAATGAGTACCAAAGATATAACATCTACCAGAATTGCATGATTTGAAGTTATCAAAGGGCAAAGGTTAGCCAAGAAATAATTGAGGGACGAGGGTCAAGAATCTATCATCATATTTTTTGTTTGATTATGAGAAGGTAAACACTTTGATGCCCATGTCTTTGGCTCTTTTGCTCTATTTTCAAACGTCTCTTTACTGTTGGATATCCCTTCATTTGACTCATGTTAAATGCCTTGGGGGGCCAATGGCAATCACCAACCTAGCTATACACAGCCACCATGCAATTCATTCTTATTTTTATCACCATCCACATTGAACCCTAATTTAGAGCTTTTCTCGAAGGATATATTCGCTCTATCTAAATATTCTCATTGAAGAAAATCCCTTTTAATTGGCTAAGTTTAATTTCTTTTTTCTTTTCTTTATTCTGTTACAAAATTTAATATAAAAGATATGAATGCCCCATTCTTGATTCTCATGTCACTATAGATACGGAAATCCATATTTCAAGTTAAACGCTAGGGATATCCCCCCCCCCCCCAATGAAGTTGAAGGCTAGCTAGGTTAGGTTCTTGTCTTCCTTGCCAATGTATTGAAAAGGAAATTAAACAATTTTAATAGAATTTTTCTTCCTATACGTTTGCTTGGCCAATAACCATAGGAATTGTTACTAGTAGTAGTACCTTAAAATGATGTAGTGCATATTAAAGCTTTATAAAGGCAACTACAACACGTGTGTTAATAACATGTCGGTCTAATTAATTCTAGGAGACCTAATTCATATCTCCAAAACTAAATGTGAAGGCGATGCACCATAATTCTTATTTATTTGGAACCATATATTGCCTACTCTAATTAGTAGTTCTCACCTTCTTTAATGAACCAGTTGTTGAATAAGCTGACCTAATTATAATATGTACTACCTTTTACATGTCCTTGGTACAAGGTATTTTTGTCTCTTTCTTTTTGGTGAATAGTTTTTTTTTTTTTGTCATTGAAATAATAACTTTATAGTTAAATTTGAAAGTCTATAGCAACTTTCTTAAATAAAAAAAAATGAAGAAACGCAGATCAATTTTTAAGGGGTACATATGTCCAAAATATTGATTTCATGGATTTGTTAAACCACGAGAATATTAACTATTTAATTTTTAATTTTTCTTTTGATCACTATCAAAGGTCAAAGCTAGTCATTTTCTTAAAGGAATATTATTGGAGAGGAAAGTGTACCGATAGGAGGCCATATACATTTGATTAGGTCATGAGTCAACAGTACATAATTGGCAGCTAACTGTCTTAATTCAATAATTTTAAGTTGAAGAAATATCATTATCAGCCTTCAGACAAGTTTATTTTTTATAGTAATATTAATTTAATGTGTGGTATTGAAAAACCGTATGAAGATAAGATCACATTGACCTTATTGTTTCTGGGGAAATATTTTTCTCGAAACTCCGGCAATGCAATCTGTTCAATTGCAGAAATGGAGAGCTGTTGCGGGATTTGCAGGCATAGTTTGGGACTTGTCAAGAACTGAATATATTAGTATCTCCTTGTAATCATATTGTTTGACTCACTCCTAGATTGATACCATTTTTTAAAATTTTTTATAATTAAGTTCTGAGCTTAATCTCAAGTCGATTAGTCCCGTACTCTAATTATCGACCCCATAAGTCGATAAATATAAATCATGAAATGTACATTGAATTAGAGATTGAAAAAGAAGATTGATTTTATCTTAAAACTTAATGGAAAATGCATTTATTCTTATTAGATTCGAGCATACGACAATCAAATAGTCAGTGCACTTACTTCTTTAACCTTTATTAATTGTCACCTTATCAACACTTATTATTATTATTGATAATTTCAATATAACTATCCTGTTCAATTTGAATTGCACTTAGAGAGCTTAACACTTAGATGAAGATATGATTCAAAACTTTTTTTACATGGTTGAAGAATTATACCATGCGTTATTAAAAATTGAACATTTTAACTATGAATCAATTCTTTGCTAGCTGTGTAATAAAGTCCAATAATAATAATAATGTTTTTTTTTTTAAAAAAAAAAACCTTGCAAGTTGTGTTGTATGTCTTATAGCCAATTGGATTGGTAAAAAATTTGAAGCCTAATTTTAGCCAGCTGGTTCGTTGTATACTAAAGAATGAGATAACAACTACTGCAGAGAAAGGGAGAGATGGCAGGGAAAACGTTTGATCTCTGCTACTTTGAATCTGTCTACACTTTCTTGTGATTCGAAGCTGACGATTTATGTGTTGTATAATCTTTCACTCATAAATATGACAGATTAGATGGAAAGTGACTACTTCTATCTATATCTACTAATCATTAATTATAAGTAACACATATAATACTTCCTGATTTCATATATATATATATATATATATATATATATATATATATATTTAAGTGTTATTCTAAGAGTTTAATTTTGATTTATATCAAGTGGAGAAAGAATGAAAATATTTATTAATTTTAGAATGTTTAAAAATGAATATTTATTTTCTTAAAATATATAATTTTTTTATTTAAAATTTCACAAACAACTTCTCAATTTAAGAGAAATACATTTTACTAAAATTTCACTATCATATTTTAAGTGGAGAAAGAATGAAAGTAATTATTAATTTAGAGATAAACAATGATATATTAATTTAAAATATTTATTAAGGATAAATTTAAAATTTAATATTAAATTTTGTATTATTTTTAACATCTTAATAAGTATATAAATATTTAAAATTACATTTATTTTGAAAATAAAAAAGTATAATAATCATGATACAAATGAGGATATAGTATAAAAGCAGTAAGTACACCATGATAGGGTAAAAAAAAAAATTCTATACCAATAGTTTTCCTTCAAAAAGAAAAATAAAGCTGTAAGATATAATTATACTTTGCAAGTCCTCGAGATGATTTAATCATACTTCGTGATCCCTCATGATTGGGCGCGAGAGTTTTAGAGCTAGATACCTAAAAGGATTCCATTCAAACTCAAAAGTTATACTCCTCAGTTACGTACCAAATTGAATTTTTATATTTGATTTAATTTAAAAATTATTTTCTCTATTTTAATTTAATAGACTTGTTTTCGTTTTTAGTTTGTCTCAAATTATAGTTATATTTTTTATTATTAAGAAAATAATATATTTTTTAATTTATTAAAATACTCTTATTTAAAGTGAGAGTATAAAGTACACTTTGAATAACAATTAATAAATAGATTGTTGAAAAATGTATCTAATTAATGAAAAAGTATTTCCTCAACAATTTATTAGTGTTTATAATACTCAAGCTTTCCAATGTGAAATTCTTTTATGAATATTTTATAAAAATTACACATTTTTTTTAATCGGTGTGAAAAATTAAACAAGCCTATCAATTAAGATGAATGGAGTAATAATTAACTTTGACTTTAAGAAAATTACTTTATTATATTTGGAATAATTAAGTTAGTTGTGATGATTATTTCGTTAGTAAGATGTATTTCTCTTAAATTGATGAGATTGTTAGTGTTTTTTTTTAAAAAAAATTATATATTTTAGGAAAATGAATATTCATTGAACATTTTAAAATAAAAATGTAAATATTCAATTACGGACAAATGAGTTATTTCGTAAAAATAGTTACAAAATGATTAATTTGGTTAAAACTACTAATATCGTACCAAAAGAGTTATAACTTAATAAATTTTGAGGTGTTGTTTAGAATAATCAAAAGTGTGACTTCAATTAAAAAAGAATAGTTTTCTTTGTCAATTGTTTTATATAAACTTCGTTCAACCATTTTTTTTTCAAGATTAAAGTCATTTTAAGTTATTCTTATTTACTTTTTCACTTATGATTTTAGTGATTTAGTCTTAAAAATTTGAAAAAGAAAAAAAATCTAAAAGATTCTCAATATGTACTTGTTTAAATAGCTTTAAGGGAGAAGATTTTTTTCTTTTTCTTTTTTTGTCGCTAAAACAGGCCACTATTCTTATTAAATATTGCATTTTGACCATGATTAAGACAAAATTACCCATTTAATCTTGAGAATGATTAAATGCACACTCCATCTACCAATTTTGCCCATTATCTTTCTCTCTCTAGTTTCTTACTTTAAAAAACCTCTCTTAACACATTGAAAATAAATTAAAGATTTAGAAACCGATTTTGATTGTGATCCATGTACCGAAGATAATGATATATATTTTTCATATTTTATCTTGAATTTACGCATCTAAATAAAAAATGACTTTGTCCGGACGGTCAATCCGAACAAAGTGAGTTTGTTCGAAAAGTCAATCCGGACAAAATGGGTTTGTCCGAGTTGATCATCCGGACAAACTCATTTCGTTCGGATTGACCATCTGGAAAAATACACTTTGTTCGGATGGTCAACCTGGATGAAATAGGTCAGGCTGGGTAAAAAAAATTCATTTTTTTCATAATTTTTATTCATTTTATTATACATTAATTATGCATATTATATTTTTAACAAAACAAAATTAAATTTCATATTCGTTTAAATTACATTTTAGTAATATAATATAATATATCAAACTTAAATATAAAAATAAAAACGGTCGGGTCTGTCGAACACCAAGAATTCATAATCAAATTTTTTTCCCATTTTTCATAAATTTTACACCAAATTTAATTCATATAAACATAAAATATATCATATACAAATAATGTATATTCATTAAAATAAAGTTTCATATATCAAATTACAATATTTTTTATAGAGATTTGAAAGAGTTGTGTAGAGAAAGAAAGTAGAGGGAAAGAGTTTAAGGATAAAATTGAGATTTGAAGTGTGTATTTAATAAAAGGGGTGTGTATTTAACAATCATGTATGAAACCCAATTCTTCTCATATTCACTCTATATAAAAAAGTTTTTTTATAATTTGATCGTGCATATGACTAACAAAACTTGTATATTTAACAAAACCTATAGGCTATACTTTTACATTTCTTGCAACCATTTCCAGAAGCCAGCACACTGGAGGACGAAGGGCATAGCTTCAATATGAGCATAAGAAGTTGGGAAATTTCACAACATTACACGTGAACAATATTCCTTTGAATTTACCCATGCCTGATGCCACTGCATCTAATGGTTGGTCTCTTCCATGAAACCATCCCCAAGGAAAGCAAAATCCTCAAATGGGTTCAAGAGGTAAGAATAGAAATTTTGAAGACTAGTGAATATGTATTCAAGCAAATCAGATGCCAAGAATGCAAAAAATCAACTGAAAATAGCCATAAGTATCCTACACAGGCTCGAATCACCCTCGTCCGCTCCGTGTAACAATAGCTGAACATTGTATCCTATTTCCAGTCGAGCTCCCAACCATATCGAAGCAAATCAAAACTACCAATAAATAAAAACCAAGTCCATATCATATACATTAAAAACCAACAACAAGAAGTTATAAAAAATGCATGAACAACATAAAAATTGGAATTTTATGGAAGAATACCCAACTATTTTGCAAAAATAAGTGATTTTCATATTTTGAATGTTTACCTACCCTTCACTGCTTTACGTAGCTTCGATTACAATGTGAAAAGGGCCATTGTTGTTAGAAAGCAACAAGGGACCCATAAAAACTAAATTTTAACACCTTGGATTGGACCAGCTACAATGGCCCTTTTTACATTTTTAGGTTGGGCGGGAAATACTATGGCTAAAATTTTGCTGTTAGCACATCCAGCTACAAATTGGGCCTCCACAAAAGTCTATAACAGTGTGGAATTAAAATGGTGACAAATGTAAACATTTAAGCACTAAGTATATTTACTATTTACTTTGATACAGCGCAAACCCTAAAAAAATTACTTTTGTTTTGTTTCGTAATGTTAATATTTTTATTTTTATTTATTTAAAATAAAATAAAATATTTAATTTTTTAAATAAATATATTTTTAATTTAAAATTTCATTAATAATTTTTTTAATTTAAAATATTTATATATAACTAGAAACTAATGAATCTTATCATTTGCAATTTTAATTTTAAAAATTTAAATTTCACTAATTCATGAGTTTTACAATCCATTATATTAATATTAAAAATAATTTGATAAGTTAATTAAATTCAATAAGCTTTCTTAGTCAAAGTCAAAAGTAAATATTCAACGTTGAATGGAGATAATATAATGATAAAGAAAATATTTATATGAAATTAAATATTTCCTATCGAATAGGTTTCCTCATAAAAAATGAAAAAATTACAATTCTAAAGAAAATATTCTTATGAATTTTCTTTTCATGGACAAAGAAAACACATTTCACTAATTTCCTTTACAAATGGCCTTATTAGTAAACGACTTTCAGTTTTGCCTTAATAGATTCACTTAATTTTAAGTTATCTTTGTAAGAAAATGACGTATCCGTCTACGCTTTTAGCTTTTTTATTTATTTATATATATATATATATATATATATATATATATTAGGTATTCAAAAGCAAATTATGAAGAGTGGAAATGAATGCGTCATTCTTTTGCAATGATGCATCCACAAATATGATATCAATACTAAAAATGTTATTTAATTTTTAAAATAATTTTCATTTAAAGCTATTCTTTTCCCCATAAAATTGAGTATTCAAATTTTTTTTATTAAGAATGTTCATATTTCATTTTAAAATATTTGATATTAAATTTTATTTTTTTTTTAAAAATATTTTTAATAATTTATTTAATTTAAAATATTTATATAATAATAGCTCTTAGTAATTGACTATGATAATAATGTTATATTATGATACTTTATTCTTTTTATTTTAATTATTTATTTTGAATTTACATAATAATTTATATAAATATTGAAAATGATAATTATATTACTAAATTTAATTATTCTCATTTAATAATTAGTGCATAAGTATTAATTTTTTTTAAAAATAAAATTTTCAATAACTAGTAGACAATTTATTTAAAATTTTTATTAATAATAAAAGTAAAATTATAAAAATAAATTTTAAAATTAAAAAGATGACATTTAAAATGAGATGGTAAACAAAATATGAACCATTGAAAAAAAAGCATGGGTAATTATTTTAGAATAAAAAACTATTTTAAAAATACATATTAATTGAATATCGAGAATCGAGAGGGGAGGGGGTGTTGTAGTCCGCAGCATTAACAGAGAGAAAGAATACGTCGTGGCTTACGTATTAGTGTGTTTTTCAATGCTTATCAAGACAAGAATTATTCAGATGATTTAGGAAAGAACAAATCGATTTTGTGTTTGACGAGAATATGAAAGAATCTGGGCCAGAATCGCTGACCTTCCGTTGACGCCTTAGTTATATATGCCTTGCAGTATTGGTTTTCAGCTCAAGAAATGCTTCAATCTAGGCTTCATCACAGGAAGACTAGGAAAATAAATATATGGGGTGGAGAGGAATTCTGGGTTTTGAGTATGGAATAGTACAGGCACCTTTGGGACCAGATATTTCAGGTCCAGAGCTTGTTGCTGCTGTTGCCAATGCTGGTGGACTTGGGCTGCTCAGAGCCCCCGATTGGGTTAGTTTCCTTTGCCATTCTCCATTCCCATCTTTGGTTTCATTTCAGTAGCTTGTCAAAATGTCTGAATGAGTAATTTCATAGTTGACATGATTTAAGTTCTGTGACTTCTAAAGGTAAGCTGCATGAGCTTCTTCAAGGGGACTGGGGTTCTCCAGGGATCTATTATAATGCTCACTTTAATGTTAACGACTGCTTTGTTTTTACCCATCAGAAAAATAAGTGAAATTATTGATTTCTATCCATGAACATAAGCAATTCGCCCCTTAACATTGATATGCATGCGTTACCAATCAAATCCATCATTTCTGGAGTGAAATTCAGGTTATTGTAGCAATCATTTTAGTAACAATAAGGCTTCTTGGTTTTAGAATACTGTTGTCGAGCTGAGGGTAAAAAGTTCACTGCTTTACCAATCAAAGTTAGGGAATGTCATTTGAATTTGTTTTTGGCTTCTTTTTTTTTTAATTGAAATGCTCTTGTATATCAGGAGGCGCCAGATCATGTAAGAGAACTAATAAGAAAGACCAGAACCCTGACTGACAAGCCCTTCGGAGTTGGTGTTGTTCTAGCTTTTCCACAAAAGGAAAACATAAGGGCTATACTGGATGAAAAAGTAGCCGTCTTGCAGCTTTACTGGGGAGAATGCTCAGAGGATCTAGTTCTTGAAGCTCATAAAGCAGGGGTAAAGATTGTACCGCAAGTAAGTCTATTTGGTTCATTTTCATTTTCAAATTCACATATTTTATAACAATTATCATGTTTGCAATTAACGCTTGAACATTGTGTCACTTTTATTTAGGTGGGAAGCTTCGAACAAGCAAAGAAAGCTGTTGATGTAGGTGTAGACGCTATAATAGTCCAAGGACGAGAAGCAGGTGGGCATGTTATCGGACAGGTATATGTAAATTTTGTTATTGGATTCTTTCTCTGAACTTCTGTAGCATATCTTTTGCTGTTATTATCCTGATATTATGTCTACTGAATAATTCCATTATAAATGATTGTATAGGGATATTGTTCATTTGTTTTTTGATGTATAATTTGCAAGTATAAAATATACACGAGTGAACCATGCATGAGTTCCAAAACCTTGGATTTTCTGGATCACCATCATATTTTATATCTGACAAGTTTCAAAATTTCAGTTTTAATTGGATCCTTGTGCCTGTGTTGCAATAGAAATTCATTAAGTAAAGCCTGGTGTTTTCAGTTTCTTCCTAAATATCCTTCAATGGACATGAGAGCATCTTCTTCTAACTGTTGTAAAAGTTTACGTAGTTGAGTTCTTTTTTTCCTTGGAGCATAGTGTTTAAGATGCAGGCTCTCATTTCTTATGCTACAAAATCATCTTGCAAGGTTTAACATTTGTGCACTTGTCTCACAAGTTTGTGTACAGATATAATACTCTTTGAAAAATTGCAGCTTTATTTTCCGATCTTTTTTACCTTCAAGATGCCTCTCATCACATCATATATCAAGGAATTACTTCTTTGTTTTTATTTTTGGAGGTGGGGTGGGGAAATTATTCTTTCATTAGCTAAATAAATTACTTAAAGAAGTGTAGAGCAAAATTTTTATAGTGTTTGCTGCTTATTACAGTGCCTTAATTCATCTCTTAGATAAAAAAACAAATAAGGTGAAAAGATTTAGATTTGAAAAGGATATCTTTCTACTGTCGCACTGTCTTCCTTGGTTGAATCCTTTATTCAACTCAACTAAGAACTCATGTTCACGTCAGTTTGTGAGAAATACTGTGAGATCTTCTGCTAAGACTAAGGAGTAAGGTAGATGAGAATACCACTTCCAACTGGTGCATTGTAAAATTCAGCTTTTGGTACAATCCTGCATGGAATTGAAGTGATTTGTTTAATTGGAATATTTTCAGGATGCTTTAATTTCATTAGTTCCAAGAGTTGTTGAACTTGTTGGAGATCGTGATATACCCATAATTGCTGCTGGAGGAATAGTGGATGAGCGTGGTTATGTAGCTGCCCTGGCCCTTGGAGCTCAGGCAATTGGACTTGGCACTAGGTATGTAATGTTGGAATATTTTTTGGGGAGCTGGGGAAGGAAGAGGTTTGTATGTAATGCTCAAGATTCTGCATGACTAAGTATTGTTGCAATTTTTACATTTATTTATTTATTTTTAAAATCAAATTCAGCATTCTTTATCAGAAATTATAATTATGTTCAAATTATTCTTGCAAAAAAGCTTGGTTAACTGGTATTTCATGAAATTTGTAACTTTTGCATCCTGCAAAATTTTAAAGTCTGATTTAATAATATGAGTAGAATAAATGAGCTTCTTTCTTTTCAATTGGAACTTGTGGTTCTGAGACTCAAGAGCTAGGGTATTGGAAAAGGAAACCATTGGATGGAGGCAGATGAAAATAAACCCTTTTGTTATCTACTCTTGATATCGGGTTGGTGGTACCAAAGTGCATGACTTGGATGCCACTTGATATTAAGTAAATGTGTGGCAACTCTTGTTCATCTTTGGATTCTAAAGGACCACTGCAGCTCTGCATATGTAGCTTCCATTCAACAAGTTTCCGTCCATGCCACTTGATATTAAGTGTGTGGCAACTTCTGTTCATCGTACGATTCTAAAGGACCACCGCTACTCTGAATATGAGGCTTTTATTCAACAAATTTCCATCCAGAATATCTGCTTGCTTCAAATTTATGCAGATACTGAAAAAAAGTAAATAGGAAATATATACCAAAATGGCATGACTTGAAGCTATGGATCCAAATAAAGTTCTAGGATAATGTAATTTATTCATACATATCCTGTTACGTTATTGTTCTCCTAATAATTTAATAATTTGTAGTAATAAAATTATTTTCCTTTTCTATTGCATTGTGTGTTTTTTTCTCACTTCCACACTTTGCATAGGTTCCTCATGACAGATGAAAGTTATGCTCATCCAACATACAAGAAGAAACTGATTGAATATGATGAAACAGAGTATACAGATGTGTTTGGCCGTGCAAGGTGGCCAGGAGCCCCACAACGCGTTTTGAAGACTCCTTTCTTCATGGAGTGGAGAACTCTTCCAAGCGATGAAAATGAGAGCAATCAAACTGTTATTGGCCATTCAACAATACATGGAGTTGTAAGTCCTGTTTTACTTGATTTTCTTCCTTCAATGTTCCTCCTTCTTGACCAACCTTAGATTATGTTGACTATAGTGGAATCCCAACAATGAATTGGATCACTGTGTACTTTATTTCCCTTATTTGCAACGCTTTTTGTACCCTTCCCCAAAGGCTCTTTTTCAGATTTAACTCTCGAGCGCCCCTCTTTTTCAGCAAATCTTCTGGTTAAACTTTATCATTGGTGATTAAAAAGTTAAGGGTTACCTCAAATACAGGAAAAAGAGATACGTAGATTTGCGGGGACCGTCCCAAACCTGACCACGACAGGTGATATTGAAAGCATGGCAATGTACGCAGGGCAGGGAGTTGGCCTCATGAAAGAGATCTTACCAGCTGGGGTAGTTGTCAAAAGACTTGTTTTGGGTGCTCAACGCCAAATCCATCAACAATTTGCCAGTGACGACATCAAAGGAATTACCAAATAATGCATAAACTCAATGGTGGCACCACAATATATATATAGCCTTTTCTGCGTTATTATTGAGCATTGGATGTTACTCTCAAAGCGGGGCAAACAAATAATGCTTAGTAGAGCTTTAAATAAATGCCACAAATCTGCCTTTGCCCATCAGAATAAAGCCAAGATATTGAAATCACAGGAATTGTGGTTGTTCTTTGTTTTCCCCTTCTGATAATAGCTTGTTTAATGAACCAAATTCCCATCTATGGTTTTGGTTTGAAGGAAGTCAATCAGTGACCATCATGACATCTTGGAGATCGCAAGAGCCAGGATGAATGAGAATTACTCTTTCAAATTCAAAATTAAATGCTTACGTTTTTATTTTAAAATATTAAATATTAATATTCTTTTTTTAGTCAATAAATTTATAAGGATAACTTAAAATTTTTTTAGTTGAGGTTCATCAAAACATTCTCTTAAATACTTTTTTGTCAAATTAAAAAGGAAAAAAAATTAATTGAATAAAGAGAGAATTGTCTTGAGACAAATGGTAGGTGTAGCTAGCCATTTCTATTGCTTGCACTTTACATTTTTATTCAACTTTACGAGTGTAAATTCAAAGTACATCGCATATCATAAATTACACTTCTTTCATTTTATACTTATTTTACTCAAAATGAATTTTGAGTAGTTAGATATTAATTTTAAGAAAAAGAGAATATAATGTTAAAAATTTGATCACTGCTTCATCGCTTTAAAAATTTATATTCTTTTAGAATATTACATGCTTCTTTTTTTTTATGTCTCCAATACTTGAATGACAAGTTTTTAGTAGGGTAATACAGAAATGCCTGCGTGCCCTGAGAAGAAGGAAACATATCAAATATCAATGGGAAGAGACAAATTAAAAGGATTTGGACATGACGTTGTGGCTCATGTGGCAAATGAGATAACTGACTCGGGTCCCTAAAAAATTAAAGCTTTTATTTAATATATGTATATAATGTTATTGTATATTCTTTTAAAAAAAAAAAAAAAAAGATCAGTGAATAATTCATGAAATCTAATATTAGGAAACAATTAATTATAGGCCTAAAAAAATAATTATTAGGATATAGTCAATTACTAACAAAAGAATGAAGAAAGTTAATTTTGGAGAGTTAGATATTTCTTTTTCCAAAATTAAAAGATCATGTAAATAATCAATTAAATAGTTGTTTTGTTGAAAACAATTGATAATTAAAAGTCTAGAAAATTGTAACTAATTAACTCTCCTAATTATATTATAAAAAGGTTTCAAAATCAAAAGTATTAAAAGAAACTCTTAATATATAGATTAATACTCCAATTGTGATATTAAATTACATTAAAAAAAATAGATTATTTTCCAATTGCATGTATTACTTATATAATTTTATTAATCATACTTCTAACCGTTACTTCTATTAAAGAACTTTTTCAAAATTAAAAATATTAAAACTTTATTTGAGATATACTATGTACATTTAATAGATTAGGTATATTATCTATTTAAAATAATATGTTAAAGCATATTGAATATGAACTTTAATAAATAATTTTTATGATAAAAAAGTAAGAAATAAACAAATTTCTTTAAATTTTTTTAAATATTTTATCCATATAAGGTTTTATCTAAGGTCTCATACATACCCTTGTCGTGACACTCGATTTGGTTCGGCAACGTTTCGCAGCCCCACTGCAACGTGCAGATAAGATTTCATTTCAGATAGCTTGATTTGGGTGATTGGTTCAAAATTATAAATTTTATTTTATTTTAAATAACCAAAAAACAGTAATTTTAATAAATATATATGTGTGTGCGTTTGCCCATACTGTATTATACTCCATCAACAATTCGCAGGTAGGCTTCGCTAATATTGCAGCCTTATTATTTATTTATTCCCTCACCAAATCCCACTAAAACTTGATACTCCCTCAACAATGTTTATTTACTTTCAAGATATTATTAACTATTTTTTTTATACCATAATGTAACAGACTTAATTAAAACTTCTACTAATAATTCATTAATCCATTTATGAAGAGTATTTTGGTCTTTTTACTAAAAAATACATATAATTTTTAACGTTTTCTAAAGGTTGTAAAAATGCGATTTGTTATATGAAATATGAAAAGAAAAAGAGATGTAAAAGATGGATAGAATGGGGTCTATCTTCTTTTTGTCGATATTGCGAAGAATATCTTTTTGAGCTTTTGAAGATGAGAGGTTTAGGTTTGCGTTTGATTTTTTTTATAAAAAATTTTAAATAAAATTTATGAAGTGTATAAGGTCATTTTTAAATTTAAATTTAATTACTATTTACTTATTTTAATTGATTTGTTTCATTAGACCTGAAAACAAAACTGTACATGATTGACTGAAATAACCTTATAAAATTAACAGGGATGCCTTTTTTAACAGAATTTATTGACGAAATAACAGGGATGCCTTTTTTAAAATTATTTTATCATTTAAATGTTCAGTTTCAATTATTTTATTTTTGTGATGGGTAAATAGTATGTTCAAGAAGAGGGGTTATATCTGAGACACAAATTGTCGGCCTCAGTTATGTCATTTTGCCTATAAAAAGGGATTATAATATTCATAGACTTAAATTGAATTTTCATATTTGTATTTTAGTATATTTAAAATTGAATGTTTAATTTTTAAAATAAATATATTTTTTATTTAAAATTTTACTAATAATTTAAAATATTTATATCTAACTAACTAATTATCTTTGCTAGTAAATTAATCAGTAATAAATATAATGATTTAATTATTTAAAATTAAATACTATTTTTAATTTTTATATTTAAGTAAAAGATAGACGTTGAATTGTTCAAATGGTAAATGGTGGTAAAAGAGAGTAGTAAATTAGTAATACACAAAACTTGACATTATTTGTCTATAAAAAGAGGTCATCCTTATCACCCTCTTCCTCATTCTCACTCAATTTCTTCACAGAGTGAAACACTGGGAAAAAAAGATGAGTTCAATTCCTGTTGAAGGAACTCCTCATGCTGTGTTGATTCCATATCCAGCCCAAGGTCATGTAAACGCCATGTTTAGACTAGCTAAGGTCCTCCATGGCAGAGGCTTTTACATTACTTTTGTCAACACAGAATATAACCACAGACGTTTACTCAAATCCAGAGGTCCCAGTTTTCAAGATGGCTTACCAAATTTTCGATTGGAGACAATTCCAGATGGGCTGCCTCCATCCGATGATATTGATGCTACTCAAGATTTAGCTGCTCTTTGCACTTCTACTGTCAAGAACTGCTTAGGTCCATTCTGCAGCCTCATTTCTAAGTTGAACAATGAGCTGGAAAATGTTCCTCCAGTGACATGCATAGTTTCCGATGGAGCCATGACCTTCACTCTGGGAGCTGCTGAACAGTTTGGAATCCCTGAGGTGATTTTCTGGACAACTAGTGCAGCTTCCGTCCTGGGATTTACTCAGTTCAAGCATCTGACTCAAAGGGGTTACGTTCCTCTCAAAGGTATACCCTTTGACTTCTTTTTTTTTTGTCTTTTGTTTTTTTGCATAGGCATTGGAAATCAATTTTTTTTTTTAGAATGAGTAAATAATATTTTGATAAAATTGTTACTTTTTAAAAAATTCCTTTTTGTTGGGTAATTAGTGTATCAGTTGATTTTCATGTGTATACGAATATATAATTAATAGATATAAAAATATATTATGGGTAGAGAAATAAAATCAGGTGTATTAAATTTTGAATTAATCCTTTCCTCTATTTTTTTTTAAAAAATTTTAAATAAATTTTATGAAGTGTATAAGGTCATTTTTAAATTTAAATTTAATTACTATTTGCTTATTTTAATTGATTTGTTTCATTAGACCTGAAAACAAAACTGTACATGATTGACTGAAATAACCTTATAAAATTAACAGGGATGCCTTTTTTAACAGAATTTATTGACGAAATAACAGGGATGCCTTTTTTAAAATTATTTTATCATTTAAATGTTCAGTTTCAATTATTTTATTTTTGTGATGGGTAAATAGTATGTTCAAGAAGAGGGGTTATATCTGAGACACAAATTGTCGGCCTCAGTTATGTCATTTTGCCTATAAAAAGGGATTATAATATTCATAGACTTAAATTGAATTTTCATATTTGTATTTTAGTATATTTAAAATTGAATGTTTAATTTTTTAAAATAAATATATTTTTTATTTAAAATTTTACTAATAATTTAAAATATTTATATCTAACTAACTAATTATCTTTGCTAGTAATTAATCAGTAATAAATATAATGATTTAATTCTTTAAAATTAAATACTATTTTTAATTTTTATATTTAAGTAAAAGATAGACGTTGAATTGTTCAAATGGTAAATGGTGGTAAAAGAGAGTAGTAAATTAGTAATACACAAAACTTGACATTATTTGTCTATAAAAAGAGGTCATCCTTATCACCCTCTTCCTCAATCTCACTCAATTTCTTCACAGAGTGAAACACTGGGAAAAAAAGATGAGTTCAATTCCTGTTGAAGGAACTCCTCATGCTGTGTTGATTCCATATCCAGCCCAAGGTCATGTAAACGCCATGTTTAGACTAGCTAAGGTCCTCCATGGCAGAGGCTTTTACATTACTTTTGTCAACACAGAATATAACCACAGACGTTTACTCAAATCCAGAGGTCCCAGTTCTCAAGATGGCTTACCAAATTTTCGATTGGAGACAATTCCAGATGGGCTGCCTCCATCCGATGATATTGATGCTACTCAAGATTTAGCTGCTCTTTGCACTTCTACTGTCAAGAACTGCTTAGGTCCATTCTGCAGCCTCATTTCTAAGTTGAACAATGAGCTGGAAAATGTTCCTCCAGTGACATGCATAGTTTCCGATGGAGCCATGACCTTCACTCTGGGAGCTGCTGAACAGTTTGGAATCCCTGAGGTGATTTTCTGGACAACTAGTGCAGCTTCCGTCCTGGGATTTACTCAGTTCAAGCATCTGACTCAAAGGGGTTACGTTCCTCTCAAAGGTATACCCTTTGACTTTTTTTTTTTTTTGTCTTTTGTTTTTTTGCATAGGCATTGGAAATCAATTTTTTTTTTAGAATGAGTAAATAATATTTTGATAAAATTGTTACTTTTTAAAAAATTCCTTTTTGTTGGGTAATTAGTGTATCAGTTGATTTTCATGTGTATACGAATATATAATTAATAGATATAAAAATATATTATGGGTAGAGAAATAAAATCAGGTGTATTAAATTTGAATTAATCCTTCCTCTATTTTTTTTAAAAAATATATTTTTATTACAGCTTCACTATACATAAATATGTTCACTTTTTCGTTAAAATCTCTTTTTAATCCTTAATTTTGTATTTTGTATTGTATTATTCTATTTGTTCTAAAATATAATATATTTTTAATATTTCACCCATATTAAAAATATTATTATTTATTATATCCTACTATTAAAAATTTAAAATTAAACTATTTATTTTCTTAGTCTTTATTTAATAGGGATAATATTAAAACTACACATAAAATAATAAAATAAAGATTAAAAGTAGTAAAGATTTTATATTTTGAAATAAATAATTATTCAAAATATCTTATATTTTGAAATAAAATAATTATTTAAAGCATATTGAAATTTCTTTTATTACATATAGATATAAAAGAATAGGGAAGTGAGACTTGAACCTAAAGTATGTATATGATATACGATATGATATACATGTTTAAAATTAATATTTCGATTTGACGTAATATATTTTTATTTTTAAAATTAATATTTCGATATTACGATGGGATCTATTTTTTAAATTTGATAATCGAATATCATATTATAAATTTTTTTCATTCATAAAATTATATGGTATTGTAGCATAATATTATAAAATCAAATCAAAATTAAAAAAATAACATGATACAATATAATATTTATAGCATATAAGACACTGGAACCCACCCTCTCAAAGTATTGAAAAATAAGTCACGTCATAAGAATATTGTAATTATTTCCGTCAAATCCCATTGATCCTTCCGATGCACTAAAAGATTAGTGCATATCGGTGTTTTTCTCCATTTTATGTGTTTCCCCACCCGGCCACCCCAACCCCCAATCACAATCACTGCCAATTTTGCCTGTTATCTTCCTTTTTCTTACAAAATTGTCGCACCTTGCAGAAAAAGGAAAAAAACTGATAGCATTTTTTGTCTTTTTTTCCTCTTCAGACACAGTTGATTAGGGGATTTTCATTCCTACTGATCCCCAATGGAACCTCAAAATTCCCAATTTCTAAACATAATAAAGATCACCTGCACCCACCCACCAAGAAAAATAAAATAAAATTCAAGTTGATAACTTTTTTTTCTTTGATCTGCAGATATGAGTGACGTGACAAGCGGTTATCTTGAAACAGTACTGGATTGGATTCCAGGAATGAAAGACATAAGATTGAGGGATATTCCAAGTTTCATAAGAACAACAGATCCTAATGATATTTTTCTCAATTTCATTATAAATGAAATCGAAAAAATCCCAAAAGCCTCTGCTTTAATCTTAAACACATTCGATGCTTTAGAGGGAGACGTCCTAAATGCACTCTCAGCAATGTTCCCTCGTGTTTATGGCATTGGATCTTTACAATTAATGCTTGATAATCAAATTGAAAATGAAAAACTCAAATCATTGGGTTCAAATCTTTGGAAAGAAGAACCAGGCTGCATTGATTGGCTTAAAGACAAAGAACCAAACTCAGTTGTGTACGTCAATTTTGGTAGCGTCACTGTGATGACTGCCCAACAACTTACTGAATTTGCTTGGGGACTTGCAAATAGCAAGAAACCCTTCTTATGGATCATTAGGCCTGACTTAGTCGTGGGTGAAAAGGCAATGTTGCCAAAAGAATTTGTGACCGAGACTAAAGAAAGAGGCATGTTGGCTAGCTGGTGTTGCCAAGAGGAGGTTTTGATGCACCCTGCAATTGGAGGGTTCTTGACACATAATGGGTGGAATTCAACATTGGAGAGTATTTGTAGCGGTGTGCCGATGATTTGTTGGCCTTTCTTTGCTGATCAGCAGACCAATTGTAGGTATTGTTGTGTGGAATGGGGGATAGGAATGGAGATTAACAATAATGTGAAGAGAGATGAAGTGGAGAAGCTTGTGATAGAGCTCATGGATGGTGAGAAGGGAAAGGAAATGAAGAAGAATGTCTTGGATTGGAAGAAAAAGGCAGAAGTGGCAGCTTCACCTGGTGGATCTTCGAGCATTAACTTGGACACACTTCTCAAAGAGGTGCTTAATTTGCCAAATTAATCTAACCCCTCCGTTGGGGAAATTTCAATTGTACGTCAACAATTCCTTCTTGTGGTGGTTAAAAAAAGAAAGTATTTGATTATTTCAAAATTCCATGTATTTGATTTGTAGTTCAAGATAATTAAAGATACAATATAAACATATATAGTATATAAAGTGTCACTTGCACACATATACGTAAGATATAATTGATAAAACATCTATTTATGTTGTAATCTATATCTGAGCAGTGATATGAATAAATATACACTATATACATTTTGACTCCCAACCCTTGTTTTCCAGCTCTACATGGGAGTACTATTGCTCTCAATAGTCTGCAGTCCAATATATACCAGCATGTGAATCATGCCTAATTTAGGCGTGTTTCCTATGGTAATTTTTTTTAATCTCAAAAATAAATTATTTTATAAAATTTTATGAATAATTTATAATTTATTTTCAATATTGATCTTTATTTATTTTTATATATTTTTTTTATATTTTTCCTATTTTCTAGATAAAATATTTATATTTTTTTCTTCTCAATAAATTTGCTTTTCTCTTTTGCATTTTCAAAATATAATAATTAATATCATTTTAAAAATATTTTTTTTTAATCTATACGTAAGTATATTTAGTTATATTTTTGGACGGAAAGTATATGAATCAAAATAACTTTTAAAAGGGGAAAGTCTAATTCTTGACGAGTCAAAATTTACCAAACTTAGAGATTACCGACTAATTGTTGAATCAAATTATTTAAGTTAAAAGTTTGGCATTGCTTAATAATGGGAGAGTAGAGCGGCCCTCAAGCGGGCAACGTTTTTAATTAAAAAGAATAATTTCTTGAGAAGTGTGCCATTATTGTTTTCTCGATATTCATAATTAATTCATGATCGTCTCGAAATTCATCATAATTTAATTTTTCTTTCGGCATCCAGCTTTCATCGTCCTAGATAACCGCCAAAACAGCCGGCCTATGGATGCGGATATTCATGACTTGCACCACATTTTTTAAATTTATTTTAAATACAACGCACTTAATTATAAAGTGTAGAACGCACTTAATTATTTATAAATTTGTAGATGCGCACCTACTTCTCAACTAATCAATTTCACTCCTCAAAAGAGAGAAAAGAAAAAGAGAAAAAAAAAGTGTGAGTCATGGGACTATAAATATTTTTTTCGCCTTTAAAATGTTGTCAATTTATTATTAGTTTCATAGATGAATAAGATATTAATTATTTTATAAAAATTGGAACTTTGTATATATTTTTTTTATTGTTTTAATCAACCTGAATGAATTTGTAAATAGCCACAAGATCATCTATATTACATTCCTATTTTATTGTCTCATTCTAATTATTCATATTTTTTTAAATGTCACATTTCAATTGTTTAATTTTAAATTTTAATATGTATTTTTATTATATCATTGTTCTTATATTTAACTATTTATTGTATAATATTTTTTAAAAAATTAATATATACACATTAATTATTAAATAATTAATTGTATAATTATAATTTTCAATATCTGTCTTATTCTTTTTGCAAGTTAAAAGCTAATAAAAATATTAAAAGTTCAAAAAATAGTACTGTGTTGTTTTAGTCAAATCTTCTAGGGAGTTCTCATCAAATTACATAACATACCGGAAGTAGGAAGACTAATAAAGATAATGGAGTATTAAAAAAATGTTATTAGATTTTGTAAAAACGCTCACAATTTGCAAATATTATTTCATTTTTTAAAACACTCATAATTTGAAACAAAAGTAGTTAAAACAATTAACTAGAATATGCTGACTTTACATAAGTTATAATATTAAGAATAATAATAATAATATGATTAATGGTGAGATGCATGTGTTATAGAATAATTTTACTAAATTAAATATATAAATCTATTAAATTAAGAAAATTAAAAAAAGATCTTTAAAATAAAATTGAACAGTTTTTTTTTAAAAAAAAAAAATGAAAATGTGAATGCCAACTTTTGCATAGAAATCGAATGGAGGGGGACTAAGGGAGGAAGTTAAAATTTTGGTGCATCCCTTACATACATGATACATAGAATCATGAAGTATCAAGTAGTTGGGGTGTCTTCTTTGCTTCTAATTATCAGTCAAAGAAAACAGGAAGACTAATGTAGTATTCTAAAGAGTAGCTAATTTTGACAAATAAATTATTGCCAAATGCACTTTTATATGGCTAATGAATTATATTTGCATTATCTGCAGTTCAATAATACCTCATGGATTAGGTTTAATTTAGGTGTGATTCATGTGGGAAGTGATGCAATCCGTATACAGTAGGCTTTCTCATCCGATGCTATATTTTCTTGGTTTTAAATTGTGTTTCCAAATAGAGTTCGAAAAAAGGATTCTCGACAAATTTTGATGCACATGATGTTAGACCAACTCCAATATAAAACTAAATGCAACTCAATTAAGAGTTGTATAATAGTCGAGTGATCAGTGATGGTAGAAATTGCCAATTAGTATAGGGAAATTGCTTTGAAAAATGATTCAAATTGAGAATTGCTTTGGAAAAATATGAAGCACGCTAAATTAAGAAAGTGAAATTATTAGAGTTGGTCTCAATAGTAGTCAAATAAAGCAAGTGGAAATGTTCCATCAATGTCTGTGTCCATCAGAGATGGAGAGTCAAATCGTTGACCATAGATTCTAAAAAAATATATGATAATGATATTCAAATATTTATTTTATAGCATGAAGCATGCTGTTTGTGGGTTTTTGCTATCTTTTCCAAAATAGAGAGATTAGCGAAATCACAAGATTATACATACTAGAGCTAACCAAGTTCAAACGATTAAAATTAAATATTTATTTTTATAAAATAAATATAATTTCATCTAATAGTTTATAAAGAATCTCTTAAATTTTAGTATAAGAGATTCATATCTTATTAAAATGATAGTCTTGCCATTTATCATTATTTCTACTTAGCATAAAGGTTATATATATATATATATATATATATATATAATCAAAAGTGATATTCAATTTTAGATATAAAAAAACTTAACTTGAAATTTTTATTGACCCTTGTTTAGTAAGAAGTATTTTCATTTATACACTACATGAATAGAGAGGCGTTCGAGATTGGTTTTGGTTGGACTTTGCACAGATTCAAATTAAACAAAAAGTTTCTGATTAGATTAGACATCGAGTATTGTTGACCACAACAAAGTCTTGATTCGGAGATTCTATGAGCAATTAAATTCTTAAGCTGGTTCAAAGGATACACCCCTCTCAGAGTTTACACATGCTACTAGGTTTTTCCTGAATTTTTCAAGATCAAGTTCCATTAAGAATTTTCTACTGAGAAATATATAGAGCAATTATTATTTACACTGTCAAACTTCTTCATCATGTAGTAGATTGATGTCGAATTCGAATAATCCGCCGCGGCTGATTCATGCATTGCATATAGAACAGATTAAACTATTGCTTCAGTATCTGTAACCAGATTTGCTCATGTGTACAATCCTTTATATATATATATATTCAATCACGATCTTTCTGATCCTCACAAGCTGGAATATTACTTCGAAAAGATCCAAAATGAATACCAATATAACCTCTCTGTGCTTGGCCGGCACTTTTGTTTCTAGGGGAAGACTACAGGACAGGTGATGATATATTATTATAAAAGGCTAGTTTTCTAAGCTTATTTACTCTTCATTATTATAATCGTGCAGCACAGCAGTTTTATACAAAAATCAATTGGAACTATGAAGTATCTTCCTGGCCCTCTAAATATAATTCATTTAGATATATATTACTAGTAGATATTAATGATATTTA
Source organism: Apocynum venetum (assembly GCA_019593545.1). Lineage (NCBI taxonomy): Eukaryota > Viridiplantae > Streptophyta > Magnoliopsida > Gentianales > Apocynaceae > Apocynum > Apocynum venetum. Next base: position 2,702,090 of record SRSM01000141.1, on the reverse strand, counting down.
AATAATAAAAAAAATTAAGATAAGAAATTATTGTTAAAATGACTAATATAAAAAAGATGGAGATGGTAAAATGATAGCTGCACGGCACAAAAATTTAAGATGACAAGTTGGTGCATGTTAGTTCGTAAAATGCCTCAAGTATAATTCTATTGTGATGAGTTTGAATTGTGATAACGACAATTGCCATGTAATTTTTTTAAAATAAAATAAAAAGTTAAGATGAATTGAACTATCAAGTGACTTGTATCAATTCACAATTCTTTATTATTATTTTTTAAAATACTCATTCTGTCCTTTTTTATAAAACATTTTAAGTAATTTTACACATATTTAGAAATTATTTTACTTTTCACTATACCTTTATTTATTTTAATCTTTCTTAAAAATGGAGTATTTATTATTTGTTTCTCTTCTTCAATAAAGTAAGGTATATTTAGAAATAACATATACAATAATCATAAAAATAATAAAACATCTTATAATTAAGAACAAAACAAACAAAATTGTTTAATATATTTTATAAAAAATTATGAAATAAATTTTATTTTATTATTTATAACATAACAACGAAAGACGTTGAATGCAAGGTATTTAGGTATTAAATGAGGTGCACATGTTGAATTTAACATCTTTAGGTATTAAATGAGGTGCGGTAACTATTTAATTAAATATTATATTTATTTTTTTATAATATGTATTAAATAAACTCTTTTATTTCTAATTATAATATATTTTGTTATTTTTTAATATTATTAAGTGTTATATTTCTAAATTAACCCTTAGAAAGAGAAAGAAAGAATAAATATTTCTTTTTTCAATAACTATTGAAATAAATAAAAATATAATAAATAATTTAAATAATTTTTAATATATATAAAATTATTTAAAATATTTTATAAATAAAAAAATGACCAAGTAACTATTTCTTTTATTATTATTACAAATGAGAATTGAACTTACCACCATTCACCACCGAGCCACCTCCCTTACGCACGCTTTAATAAAATTACAAATCCACCAACTCCCATGTCCCAAGGCCTAGCAAGCAATTTAACAGTACACCTCCATGTGATGCTATTGCAATCGCATTCAATCTCCAGATACGAGGGGATTACAATGCCCGTCTTTACTTCTTCTTTTTATTTATTTAGAAAATGATTATATGAGATGTGAACAAATTAGCTCTGAGATCTGAAAGGGTTTGGATCGCCTGTCTGCACGTGTAACATCCTACATTTTTCCAAAAATATTCAAAAATAGAAAATATAATATAATAACAAAGTCAAAGAATATATTAAATTTAAAATAGTCAAAATTTCCCAAATCATGAATCAAAATTTCAAATTATAAATTTGAATACAAAATAATTTTTGTAAGATTAAAATTATTTATACCAAATAAAACTAAAACATAAACATAACTATTCATATTTCAAAAACGAGAATATAATTTAAACAAAATTTAAAAATTCATAAATGGTTGGTCATCATCCGTCCCCGCATCGCAACCTATCAGTCTGTAAATTATTTTAGAAAAAAAAACATAATACATGGATTAAATACAAAGTATTTAATGGGAGTAAAGTGTGACATTTTACAAAGATATACACATTGCAAATATCATATAAACATAGATAGTCAATATATGTTATCGAGTCAAAAGCTCATGTTTAATTGGGCTAAAACCCTCATTCAATCGGACATAAGTCCCTGTTTTATCGGGTTTAAGCCCCTGTTATTTGATGACATATGTAATAGATATTTATATGCGCATTTATAAAATCATTGTACACATATCATAATAAAATTTAAAAGTGCACAATTAATCATGGAATAAATAACACATATAACATGTAAATATAAAGAATTTAAATAATTAAATAAGGTTAGAACTCCCACATCAAATGCAGATATAAATACATGCTAAATTGTGTGGAATAACTAGCTCCCTAAGTCATTGTTTACTACATTGAAAGTATTCAATAAATTAGAACCTTGAAAATCTAAACTAAATAATTTGTCTTAAATAAATAAATAAATAATCTAATAAAAAGGAAAATAATGGCTTTTTTAAAAGTTAAAGGAAATATTTGACATTTTGAAAAGGTTTAGGAACACTTTTGGAACAAGAAAAAGGAAATTTTGGGGTCAAACTGTAATGTTAGAAAATTTAAGGGTTCAAATTGTAATTTCCAAAGTTTGGGGACTCAAAACAAAAATTTTGAAAATATGGGTTGAAACAGAATTTAAATAAGTCGTGTGGTATAAAAAGTGAATTTCTAAAAGAATTGAGTAAAAAATATAAATTTTAAGAAGTTTGGGGTCAAATTAAAAATTCTAAAAAGGTTTAGGGATTAATTTGGAAATTCCAAAACATTTGTGAGTAAATTTGTAAATTTGTATATGAAATTGAAAAAATTTTAGGGTTTATAAATTATAAGGACCTATTTGTAAAAATGAATAAGCTTTTGAAAGAATTACTAAAATACCTCTCAAAACCTTAACCCTAATTTTTCCTCTTTTCTTCTTTCTCTGCTAATTCTAAACGCCACCCTCGCTTCCCACTCCAACCGCCGCTGGCCCCCCTCTTTTCCCCTCAACTGCCGCCCCCCCCTCTTTCTATCTTCTCCCTTCTTCCTCTTCCCTATTCTCCCTTTTTCTTCTCTTCTCTCCCATCTTCTCCCTCCCTCTGCCGACCCCCTTCCCCCTCTCTACCTCCCCTTCCTCAACCTCCCTCTGCCCGCCCCTCCCCCTTCTTTCTCCCTCCCTCTCTCGGCCTTCTCCCTCTTGGTCTCTCTTTGTTTTTTTTTTCAAAAAAAATAGTTTGTGGAAGGCTAGGAAAAATGGATATTTTAGGCTTATTGCCGTCGCCGCTGGCCAGCCATATGGCGGCGCCTGTGGTGACTGCATCTGAGAAGGTAGAAAGATTTACCTACCTCGAGATTCGTAATTAAGAGAGAAAAATGATTAATTATTTTAATCCTTATCTATTTATATGTGTGAAATAATAAACCCTAATGTGTCGGATTAATTAATTCTAATAGAGTAATTTATGAAGTCCATTAATTTATTAAATGGTATTACAACATGACAATAAAATTTGCATAGAGAATTGTTAAATTCGCAATAATGGCAACGCATAAATTAGTCAAGGATAAAAAGTAAATATGATAATTATATTTATCTTATATTAAATATTATAAATTTTTATTTAAATTAAATGTTTAAAATTTATTTATAAATAAGTTACTATATTGTTTTTATTGATTTGAATATATATTTTTGCAAAATGAAGTTTAACACTTTTTTTTCTCTTGAAATACGAAGTTTAACACTTAAAAATTGTTAAAATTTATGTAATTTTTAAAGGGAAAGGCTAAAATATTTTTTCCAACATTTTGTGTTGTGGTATGTGATGATGGGTGTGCTTGTGGATTTCTTGATGGATTAGATACGTTTGTCGTATGTTTTTTGCCTGAGGTCAGTGGGAGATATTGAGGAGTATTACTGCTGTAATGGATTAGATACGTTTGTCGTATGTTTTTTGCCTGTTTTTTGTTTGCGGGAGATATTGAGGAGTATTACTGCTGTAAAACCTGATCAGGTTGAACTTGAATCGGTGAATGAAATCGGAACTAAACCTTGATCACGATTTCAAAGTATTAAAGAATTTTTACAAATTTTAAATTTGAAGTTGAATGTGTAAAAACTAACTAAGGGACCAAGCCAATTTTTCTCACTTACGATGTGGAACTTAATATTCGAAAGTCTTCTTGAGAAAATGAATTCAAAAATAGTGTGCTTTTCCAAGAACTGTGAAGAATTGGGTGACACAATTATTCATTGCATTCTAAAATGTCAGTCAATCGCTTTAGTGAGATAATGTTCTCCTCGTACTAACAAATCCGGTGTGGGACTAGGATCTGGATCCATGATGAGGAGACCACGCAATGGGGCTCGATAAGCTCTGGCAAAGTTGGGATCGAGAATAGCAGAGAGACGGAGCTTGGATACAGCCTTGAACCGTATAAGAGATTTGGTAGGGAACCATGTTAGAATTTCCCAAATCATCTCATCTGAGAGAACTCCCATTGCCCAAAGACGACCAGGCTTTGCTTCCATTGGATAGAATCAAAATCGGAACCGAAATCAAAATGACAATCACACCCACAAAAGAAGATGAAAAGATGGGATTTTAGGACTTCAAGGATGTTTGCAGGCTGAGATTGTTCTGCAGAAAGACGAAGGGCTTCAGATTTTTTATTCTCTGAAACTCTACTATTCTTGAAGAAATTCAACCATGGCTAAATCTGAAGGCTCCAAATTTGTCTTCAGATCGTGAAACGTGGAATAAAGGATTTAACGCTATGGTTCACATTTTGCACATACAACAGATGCGGCTTGAATAAATCTCTTATATAAAACCAAACATAAAAGTATTATTATTATTTAGGGATTTTTGTTTTGTATTTTAGGAATCTTTGTCAAAAGTAACAATTGCATGAAATAGTTTCGATGAATAAATTTTTTATTTTTATGTTATTGTCAAAATAACTTCATTTTAGCTCATATAAAATCAATAAACATTCAAAATCATAGTAGCTTTTAATGGTTTTAAATGGACATTCAAAATGAATTTAAATGGATAATCATCAAATTCAATAAATATCCATTTAAAAAGTCAACATTTAATCAATTTCATTAATCAAATATATTAATTACCCCTCTAACAAAAAAATAAATTTATAATTTATTATTAATTATAAATTCAGTTTTTTTATGATAGCATATAATTTTTTTATGTTTTCTAATTAAATTTATGTTGTAACATATTAATTTTCTATGTTAAAAAAATATTTTTTTATGAAGTGTCGACCTCTTAGAAACACCGTAGATTTTGCTTGTACCCACCCCAAAGATCAAAGGAGTGAACTTGATTTCTTATTCAACTCCAAAGATTTTGCAAATCTATGAATTATTTTCCTCTATATTCAAGAACTAAAAATTAATTTTATTTTATTTTTTACTTTTATCAAATACTTATTGAGAAAATCAAAGATTTAGGGGGGAAAATTCTACTAATAGGTTCTATTTCTCAATTTATTTTATTGTCATTTAATTTATAGTTTTTTTTAAAAAAATTAAATATATATGTATATATTATATACAAATTGAAATTATATTTTGTATAAATTGTACAATCTATTTTTCAAATCTCAGTAATTTCTTTTGAATATAGGTATAAATAATATAAATGACACTATGACAATTAATTGAATACAATTACAAATTATATGGATAAATGAATGTTTATTGATATTTATAAACCATTTAAATCATCTATAAATTGATCATAAATAGTTTTAACTTAAATGGATTGATATCCATTTAAATTTATTCAATTTGGAAGAATTTCTCATTAAATAAATAAAATTGACTTTAAAAAAAACAAAAGGAAAAAAGAAACAAACTATATCTAATGTTTATCTTTAAAAAAACTATACTTCATATACAAAGTTTGTTTTTTTTAAATGAGAAATATAAAGATATTTTAAAGTGAAAATTATCAATATCTATACTTCATATATAAGTTGCATACTAATTTTTATTATGGTAATTGGGAAGAAGAGTAATGATAATTGTTACATATAAGGTTATATATGAGGAAAAAAAAAATCTAATTTTCATGTAAAGAAAGGTATAAAAAAAAGTAAGAAAAGTAAAAAAGAAAAAAAGAGGATGGATCAAGAATTTTCCAATTCAAATTGAATCTTTGTATACTTATTTTATGATTTTTTAGAATTAAATGTTCAATATTAAATTATATATAATTTTTATTTGAAGTTATTTTAGTACTAAGATTAAAAAAATTTGATTGAATATAAGTATAGATAATAAAAATTACACTAACAAAATAATTAATAGAATTACAAATAATTAAAATTATATGAATAAATGGATATCCATGAATATCCATAAATCATTTAGATTCAAAACATTTAGAAGTGGATCATAAATTAATTGGATTTAAATGCATTAATATTCATTTAAATTTATGTAAATGATTTTAAGCATTCACATTGCCACATTTATTTCAGTTATCACATAAATAATTGTATTTTAGATAAAAATATAAATTCATACACATATATCTTCCCTCAATATATATATATCCAAAGTCGTGACATCTTAGTTCGAATCGTGGGCACATAGGATAGGACTGGAGGAGCTTGATTTCGAAAGCCTTTAAATCGGGAGTTTTTTGTCGAAATATTTTTTACTATAATTTATTAAAAAGATACTGAGATCGCATCGTTCGAGTGCGAAGTTATACCAAAAGAGAAAATCGCATGATGCGAGGTTCCTCCCACCAAGAACCAAGCACAAATCTAGAAAAATCTCTCTCCCTGACTGCTTTACTTCAATTTCTTTCCTTTTTTCCTCCTAAGACAATTGTCATTTTAAGAGTTGGATCCTATTAACTAATTTCTCCAAATTTGAAAATGAAGAACCATCCATTAATCCAGTGGCTTCCTGAGCTTTTTTCTTCAATTCAACTACTTTATACTTCAACTTCTTGCCATTTTCCCCATCAATGGCATCTCTAACCAATTTCTCCACTTCATTTCTGTCAAAATTTCTCTTCATTTCCATGCCAATACCCCATTCATTGCAAGCAAGTCTGCAATTGATGTGCTGATCCGCAAAAAATGGCCAACAAATCATCGGCACGCCACTGGCTAAGCTCTCTATCATTGAATTCCATCCACAGTGTGTTAAGAAGGCCCCAATGGAGGGATGGTTCAGCACTTGGTTTTGTGGGCACCATCCAGCAATTAGGCCTCGCTCCTTCGTTTCTTCAAGAAATTCGGGTTGTAAAGTTACAGAGTCTTCAGCCATTAAATCAGGCCTTATTATCCATAGGAAATTCTTCTTACTATTAGCCAATCCAAAAGCAAGCTCAGCAAATTGCTGCGCCGTCAGAATTGCAATGCTACCAAAATTCACGTACACCACGGAGTTTCTTGGCTTGGAATCAAGCCATTGGAGGCACTCTGTTTCTTCTTTCCAAAGGTTTGTATCGATCAAATTCAGGCTGTTCTCTGGAAGCTGATTCGTGAGGAGTTGAAGAGGGCCAATGGTGAAGATGGGGGGGCTTATTCTTGAGAGTGATTTCAAGACATCACCTTCTAATGCATCAAAAGTGTTCAAGATTATGGCTGATGATCTTGAAGCCCTGTTTGCTTCTTCAATTACGAAGTTCAGCATTTGGTCATCCCTAGGATCTGTTGCTTGTATGTATTTTGGCAAATCCCTCAAACGTAAATTTTTCAGTTCTGGTATGAAATCTACAGTTCTATCCAAGTATCCGTTGCTTAGTTGAGTAGAATCTGCAAGGCATTATCAAATTAATCATGTCAAGAAACAAGAATTACGGTACAGACAAAAGAAATGCAAGAAAATAATTCCAAATGCAATGTTTATGCTGATTAAGTATAATCGAGTTGAGTTGAATTCGAAGGTAGACGTATAGGATTACTCGAGTTTAAAAATATAGGGGTGCAATATTGAATTCAAGTCTTTCCTTTATTTTTCAATTTAAAATATTATAATATATAAATATAATTAGTGCATATAAAAAAATTAGTTTGCTTCATTGGCCCAACATGCCATCAAGTTAATTATATTTAGGCTCGAGTTCAGATAATTTTGAGCTCAAGTCATCTTCGTCCAATTTAGGCCGGCGCTCGGTTTGTTTGCATCTCTTAAACACTGATTACCAATTTTGAGATAAAAAATAAAAAACTGTTCCATTATTTCCAAGATACAGAATCATTATATAATTTGAAAGAGTTTTACCTCTGAGAGGTATCAGTCCTTTTTCTTTGAGAAGAGGGAAGTATCTGTTTGCCAAGAAGCAGCAGGCATTTGTGGTTCGGAAGCAAACACAAGGAACCCCAATTTCTTTAGCAGCAAAAATAGAAAACGACATTACAGCATCGGCAATGACACAAGTCACATGAGTTGAATCTGGGGATGAATTCAGCTTCTTTAGAAGTTCCAGAAAAGGGGCTAAACAATTCTTTCTGGTGGAATCAAAAAGAGACGGGATATCTTGGGTGGCATCAGCTTCCGCATCAGCATCATTAGGAGGAAGCCCATCTGGGATTGTCTCAAAATTGAAATCAGGTAAGCCATTTAGAGACTCGGGCGCTCTAGATCTTAGCAGGCGTCTGTGGTTGTACTCTGTGTTGACAAAGGTTATGAGAAAGCCTCTGCTGTGAAGAAGAATTGCCAATTTGAACATGGGATTTATGTGTCCCTGTGCTGGAAATGGAAGGCAAACAACATGAGGCTTTTCATGATGAGTTCCAGCCATTGAAGTAGAACTCGATGAATCCATGTTTTTTCTGTGGTTGAGAGGGGATTTTGCAGCTTTGCACCCATGTTCGGTTACTACAGCGAACTTCTGATGTATTTATTCTGGGGTTCCTGTCAATTTCGATATAAAATTTTTTTTTCTCGTTTTTTGGAACTTAGTTTGATTTAAATGTTGATTTTTTTTGTGGCCTAGTTGATAAAATAATTTCACTTAAAATTTAAAAGTCATGCTTGTAAGTCATATTCTATATAATCAATACTTCATCTGTTATAAATTGATATTCTTGTTTGATTTTTCACATTGAAAAAGAAAAATATAATTAATATTAGTAGAAAATGTGTATTTTTAATAGAATATTTCTAAAATAATCCTTTAACATTATTAATCTTGAGCATTAGAAACATTAATAAATTATTAGAAAAATACTTTCTCATTAATTAAATATATTTTTCTAACAATTTATTTCACCAATTGTTATTTAAAGTGTCATTAATACTCTATTTTAAATAGATGTATTTTAAGTCAACTAAGAAATATATTATTTTTTTAATAAGAAAACTAGTGTATAATTTGACACAAATAAAAAAGAAAAACTAGCTTATTAATTTGGGACGAAATATGTATTTCAAATGAAAATACAAAATGTCAAAGCATGCCGATCAATTCTAGAGATGTGCATTCGATTTTTCAATTTTTTATTTATTACCCTAGACAAATCGAATCAAATCGTATTGCCTATAATATGATTCGGTTTTCAAATTTGATTTTCGATTCAATTTTAAATCGAAATTTCAGTTTTTTTTTTTAACAAAAAATTTCAATAAGATTAAAGAAATATGATAAAATGAAAGGATGATATCAAATACATCCACACACTCAAACAAGATCCAAAAGAAAGAAAATTTATCTTAACAAATAATTAAATCATATTATTCTATTATCTACAGTTTTTTTAATGAAAAAGAATATCGAAAATGATTTATAATATATTAAAAAGTGATAGAATGATTTTTTTTATAATACCTCATAATTATAAAAACACTTCAAATAAAAAAAAGCAAAGAATTAACTAATTGTTTAAATAAATAAATTTCGAATAAATATTAATTAAAAGATTTTTTATATAAAAAATCAATTTAACTTAAATTTATAAAATTCAAATAAAAAATTGAATCGTAATTTTTTTTAAAATGATTAATTGAATCAAATAAACTAAAATATCAAATCATTTTTAAAATTTCTCCATTCAATTTTTTAACCCCCTAATAAATTCAACGAAATTGCTTATTATTTTTCCTATTCTCGAGGTCCAGCTGATGAACAGTTTTGCCTGCATAAGTAATGATGTGAATCCCCACTCCACAATACTTCATTTTAGGTGTGGCGATAATGATTGAAAAGCTAACTCGATAATGCACTTGAGTATATATGTATCTGCAGAAGGAATGAACCCCAAACATCACAGATGAACATTGAGATTTCCGTTTCCGTTTCCTTTTTCAACTTAAATAGGGATTTCTCTTTGAGGGTTTTTTGTTTTTATAAGCAGAAAACATATCTTTAAAGATACAAATACAAGGTGCATATCTGGATTTCTAAAACCCATGGCAACACAAAATACATCACTTCAGGAATGAAAAATACAGTAACTAAAACAAATTCTAATAATCTTCTTCAAAGCATCTTCACCCACATCATTAACCACCATTTTCAGGAGCACCACAGCTTTATCTCCATTCAATAACCACAAATTGAGAAATCCTTGGCGTATCAAAAACTTCACAAACTATGTAGAAAGGAGGTAAAAAACTGGTAAAGGGCCTAGATCTAGTCTAGGTAAAAGAGATTCTCCAAGAGAAAAGAGAAAGAAACATAGATTTGCAATGATATGTAAAGAAAGATGATAAATCATGGATTTAGAAGATAAATTCCAAGAAGAAAGAAATTTATAATTTGAGAACAAAATACAAGAGGAATACATAAGAAAGCAATAAAAAGACACAAATTCAGCCAAGATCAAAGCCCAGCAGAAGCCGACGCTTTGATCTGACCGGAATGGAGAAAGCTTGAATGAGACACAGCAAGGAAAAGTCGCACTAGAGGGCTGATTCAAGTTGCTCTTTGAGGTTAAATTAAATAGAGATCTTGTACAAATTATACACAAAAAATAATTTTAAAAATTCCATCTTTAAAATGTAAATCATTGTCTCGAATTTTTTATACTCAAAATATTAATCAGCTCCATTCGTCCATTTTTATAACATGTATAAAAAAATGTATAAGATATTTTGTTTCGTTTATAAATTTATTATATACGTTATTTTTAAATTCATACTTATTTTATTGAGAGATAGAAATATAGAATAAATATTTTTAGAAAGATTAAAATAAATAATGATATAATATAAATTAAAAGAATTTTTTGATATGTATAATTTTACTTAAAATAACTTATAAAAAGAGATGGAGAGAATAATTATTAATGTATAATTATAGTAACTTTTCTAATATTATCCTCTATTTAGATTTTTTTTTTTAGAGAGTGAAAATTGTAGTATGACAGAGAAAATTCAATTTTAGAGTATACTAAGTGTAAGATTAACTTTACTACGTGGAATTAAAATAATTTATATTTAAGAATAAAGAGAATTTTTTTTTTGAATAACTTAAAATTTGAATTGAATGAGAGTTTTAAAAGGAAAAATTATTTTGAGTTGGAAAATGAATCGCGGTTATAAAAAAAACAATTTGTTTTTTGAAGAAATACAATTTGGTATTTGAATTGGTTTTGAAAACTTTCGCTGTTATCTAATTTAAAAATTTTCAACATACTGTTGACTTTTAAAAATCTTCATCTAGCTTTACATTTTGACTTTTGAGTCTCACCAATTCATATTAATTATGTTTTTAATTAAACTTACGCCTCAAATAATTATTACTTGTATTTTACCTATTTTATAACATTATCAATTACGATGACCAATTTAACTGACATCAAACACTCAAATACAAATTAAAAATTTCACGCAAATGAATTACAATAATTATCATCTTTAATACAATAAGAAAATTATACCAAAATGCAATCACATCTTCTTCCAAAATAAACAGATGCATGTATATATAGTAGTACTTTAGTGCTTGAGACTAAAATTTTTGGCAAAATGTTATTGTGTAACTATTTAATTTACTTAAATGATTCATAACCACATTGTATTTTTTATCCGATGTGTCTGATGCTTTGATGGTGAAATAAACCAAACCGCTGTAAATGTTCAATGGTAGGAAAATATTGTAACATAAAGTTAAATGTCTAAAGCTAATGAGAGCCAAAATAGATAGTGAAAATTGAATCCAGAAGAGTTTAAAATTACAAACCTGTCAATTATTTTGATGTTAATTTCATAGGAAATGATTTGAAGATCAAGAACTGCGCTTAAGGTTTATCTGATGGTACCGTTTCTCCTTTCAGGTGCTTTATTAAACCATTGAAGTTGTTGTGAGATGTTCCACCTTGCATTGCAGCCATTTCTGCCCTCTTCTTCCATTCCATGGCCTTCTCCCTCATCTTCTTTCCTTTGCTTCCCTCCATTAGCTCTCTCACCATAGCTTCGACTTCACCTCTTTTAACGTTTGTATCAATCTCCATCCCAATCCCCCATTTGGCGCACAAGTAGTGGCAATTAGTTTGTTGTTCTGCAAAAAATGGCCAACAAATCATGGGCACCCCTTCACTGATGCTCTCCAATACAGAGTTCCACCCACAATGAGTTAGAAATCCTCCAATTGAAGGATGCCCAAGTATTTTCTCTTGTGGGCACCATTCCGTTAGCAATCCTCTATCTTTAATTACCTCCAAGAAATCATGGGATATGACTTTTGTTCCACCATTTACAAGATTAGGCCTAATGATCCACAAGAATGAGAACTTACTATTGGCTAGTCCCCAAGCAAACTCATTCAATTGTTCTGGTGTCATAACCACTAGACTTCCATAGTTCACATAAACAACTGATCTAGGCTGCTTCTTATCCAACCATTCTAAGCATCTCATGTCATGTTCCCACAGACTTGAATCAATGGTGTCCATTATTTTATCTTCACAGAACTGCTGCTGCTCAAGTTGTGATAATGGACCAATGGTGTACAAATTTGGAAACTTGATCTTAATTTCATCCAAGACTTCTTTTTCCAGATCATCGAATGTGTTGAGAATCAAATTCCCTGTCCTCAGAGCATTTTTGACACATTCTAAGTTGTAATTGAACATTATATCCTCTGGATTGCATGACCGGAGGAACGTGGGAAGATCTTTTAGTCGAATTCCTTCCATTGCAGGTACCCAATCAATCTTGGTATCAAGATATCCATTACTCAAGTAGCTCTCATCTAGAAAGGTTTTGACAAAAATCAAATACTAATCGATAAATGTATGAATTGTAACGATCTTAAAACTTCTACATGCAAAGAAAACGATTACAGATGATGATATCTACATACCTTTCAATGGAAAATACCCTCTATCAACAAGCTCCTGAAACTGCAGATAGCCTAACATCCCACAAGCACTGGGAGTAAAGAAAAGAATCTCCGGGAGGCCGAATTCTTGGGCAACTTTCAAAGTGAAGCTCATGACACCATCGGAGACGATACAAGAAACCGGAGGCACTTCTGGTGAAGAATTAAGCCTTTTAATTAGCTCTCGAAATGATTGCTGGCAATATACAGTCATTGATGCACAAAGTGCCGGAAGATCCATGATGCCTCTCTGGTTAGATGCTGGCAAACCATCAGATACCGTCTCAAATTGAAAATTATTTAATCCCTTTAATGCAGCTGAACCTCTGGACTTAACCAATCTACCATAGTTGAACTCTGTATGAACAAAGGTGACATAAAATCCTCCATGATGAAGAAGTTTAGCTAGTCTTAGCATGGGGTTTATATGGCCTTGAGCTGGAAGAGGAATACAAACAACATGAGGCTTATGATTCACGGACTCCATTACTGGATGCTGAAACAATAGAGAGCTTTCTGGATATGAAGATGAATCTTAGAAAGCACCAAATGAGCAAGATTGTTTTCGCTTCCGACCAAGCAGAGCATTAAAACCACTGTGTCGGGACCGCAACCGCAAATACATAAATAGTGATACACGTTTTTCTCTATTTAAAAGTGAATCATTACTTTTAAATATAAAAAGAAAGGAAAATTACATGTCGTTAGGGGTAGACACTATTTGGTCAAGATCGATTGTTTTAATTGGATTGAATTGAATTTTAAAATTTTGTTCGGTTTTTCGGTCAAACAATCTAATCAAATTCGGTATTTGAGAAATGAAATTATTTCGGTTCGGTCTTCGATCTTCAATTTTAAAGATCGAATTGGACCGAAAACTGAATTACTATTTTTATAACAATAATAATTAATCATTTTTATTTTTAATTTCATAATTTTTTTCTTGTCTTGATAAAAATCTTGCAAATGATACAAGAATTTTATATAATGAGATGATTTTATTTTTATTTTTATGAATGATATGTAAATTTTATGTAAATATTACATTTTAAATATATATAAAATAGAATTTCGGTCTTGACCGAACCGAATTGAATCGAATCGAAATATTTCGGTATTCAGTTTTTCGATCTTATAAACATTACGGTTTGGTTCAGTCTTTATCAGAAAAAGACCGAAAATCGAATAGACCAAATTTTCAGACCGAAGACCGAATACTCACCCCTACATGTGTGATACCATATAAATTTATTTATGAAAGATAAGTTTTATTTGTGTGTACTTAGTTAATCAATGTTTAAAGAGATCAGCCCTTCGTGACATATAATGTATTATGAAACTGCAAAAAACACCAAATTGATCAGTGAGATCAAGGAAAAATGGCTTAATGTCCATATGTTCACGGCTCTTTTAATTACTCCCATTGACCAGTTCTAAGTTTGTGCCGTATAAGATATGAAATATAATGGATAGATATATTGAAACCAGTTGCAACCAAGACGAGTCAATGAGGAGAAAAAAAGAACGATCCCTGAGCAGCAATGGCAACAGAGCGCATTAATATTTACCCTGGTTAGAAGATTTTTTTAGCAAAGTAGAAAAAAATCGTTTCAGAAATATCTTATTTTGAAAAATATAAAATTGTAAACGATTATATGCAATGTGCTTTTTTAACAAAAAAATATAAATATATTTTTAAAATACAATTCTTTTAAAAGTAAAAATTTAAATATATATATCCTTGAAAAGACAAAAGTATAGAATAATTCATCTGACACTTAATATATATATATATATATATATATATACACACACACTTAGTATATAAAGTGGATGACAAATTTGATCATCATATTTTATCAAATTTTACTTTTGATCATTATATTTATTTTGTATCAAAAATAGTGATATACTTTTTAAAAATGCACCATTTTTGTCACTCTGTTAACTTCAATAGTTAGTCTTATGTTAAATGCATTTTTAAAGGATATTATGATCATTTTAAAGTAAACAAATTAAAAAAATCTAAATTTTATGGCTATATTTAGGCTAAAATTTGTCTTAATTTTATCAATTCTTATAAAAAACATATCAATGAACAATTTTTTCCTTCAAAAATTTCTAACACATCAAAATTTTAAATTTTCTCCTAACCCAATATATGAATCCCACATATTCACATAAATAATATTTTTTTATTACTTCTTAATTAAACACAATCTAATACAATTTATTATATATATTTTATATTATTATTAAACTTTCAATTTTCTAACTCAAAAAAACATATTTTCAATTGCAACTGCAAAAAAATTTTTTCTTATTCACAATAAAAAAAATATTATTCAAACGTACAAAATTACTCCAAGGGTCGATTATTCTCTTTTAGTTTTAGTTTTAGTTAGCAAACATTGTAAGGATCGATTTCAGATTTCTTGAAGTCTGTGCCGTATAAGATGCAATTTTGTTTTTTTTGGAGGGGGTAAGATGCAAATTATTGAACCCACGTTGTAATCAAGTCAAGTCATGAATTTTTTTTTTTATTTTTTTTTTTAAAAAGTCCCACTCGGTGTGAGCGTTTTTCCGATGCTTGTGGTTGAACTCTTCCCTAATTCTCTACATCCATTCTAAATTTCTAGTAATGGCAATGGAATGTTGTATTTTTTTTACAAAGGATTAAAGAAAAGAAGGGACATGAAGAAGAGAGTTTATATATATATATATATATATATACTAATTAAAATACTGTTAAATTAATATTTTAATCGTTCAATAATTAATGTATAACTTTTCTCAATAAATATTAGTATTTCTGTTTTTTTAAATATAAATTGTTCTAATTTCAATCTCTCCTTTCAAAATAGTAGTCATTTTAAAATTATAAATATTTTTTTAATGTTTTCTCTTTAAAAAATAAAAAATTTGTAGTTATAAATAAAAGATAGAAAATTAAATTTAATATTAAATATAAATATTTAAAATTTTGTTTTTCAAAAAGATATTCATATTTAAGTACTTAATATGTTTAAAATAAATTATATTTAAGGAAAGAGGGATTACTAAAAATAAAATTGTTGCAATTGAAATGTGACAGATATGAAGTCAATGTCCAATAATCATGACATTTTTTCATACTCTTATTTTTTATCTTGAAACTCAATTTCATATGATGCTTCTTATGTCATTTTAAAGTACAATTCTCTCGTTTTAGATAATAAATAATTGACGTTTTTATTTAGTGGCAATAGCAATTAGTAACAATTTAACAAAAACAAGCAAATCATTTGTTGATATCATACTTTATATCAAGATAGATTATAGATCAGACTGCAATAAAAAAATTTATCATAAGAATGGTCAACAAAACTAATAGCAAAAGAAAACAAACTTGCATGTGTTAGGACCTTACAATAATACCCCTCAATTCGTAATTGAATGTTAATTTTGATTTTAGTGAAAAAATAAGGAATATCTTTGATTTTAATTAATTTATTAAATTATATTTGATATTAATATAATAAATTTTGAGATCCATGAATTAGTGATAAGTAAATATTTTAAATTAAAGTAGTGAGCAGTAGAAACCATAAATTTGAAATATAAATATTTATGAAACTTTATATAAAAAATATATTTATTTAAAAAAAATGAACATTTATTTTTTAATACTTATCAAAATTTAAGGAAAATGGACATTTATTTTTTAATACTTATCAAAACCACCATTCTAAGGACAACGTAAATTGAAATAATACCCTCAATTATTGAAATTCTTTAATCTCTCCATACTGAACGCATAAAAACTCTCTTTTTCTTTTCTTTTCATATCAGATCTATAAAGATAAGTTTTATATATATATGATGAGTTTCACATTACAAGCTGCGGAAGAACTTAAGATTCCTGATGTAGTTTTTTTCACAACCAGTGCATGTGGCTGGCTACATGGAATATCTTCACTATGCTGAACTGATAGGCGATAGCTAGAGGATATGTTCCATTTAAAGGTGGTACAACAAATCATAATATTTTCTTCCTGGTTTTCCTTGATTTATTAAATTAGTGTAGTTTCTGTAATTAAATTTATACATTTATCATGCTGGATGACCATAATTTTTTTTATTTTTCAATAACAGTCTTAACAGTGAACAGTAACGACGCTCTGGTACCTTATTAATTTTGTTTGAATAAATAAAGTGAGTTACAATTTATACATTTATCTGTTATAAGATTTTAACACTTAATGTGCAGATGAAAGCTGATTGACTAATGGATACCTCGAGACACAGATTGATTGGATACCGGGGATCAGAGGCATCAGACTGAAAGATCTTCCTAGTTTCCTTCGGACAACTGATCCAAATGAGATCATGGTCAACAACAACATTGTACAAACAAGGAACGCTTCCCGTGCAAGGCTATAATCTTCAATACCTATGATGAACTGGAGAAAGAGGTCCTAGAAGCAATCAGATCCAAGCTTGATCATGTTTACACAATAGGCCCCCTCCAGCTGCAGCTTCAGCAAGAAACAAACAAAAAACAAAATGTATTCAATAGTATCAAGTTTGTGGAAAGAAGAGGAAGGTTGTCTGGAATGGCTAGACAAAAGTAAATTTAACTCTCTTATTTATGTGAACTTTGGAAGCATCACGATTATGTCTGCCAAACAGCTACAAGAATTCGCATGGGGGCTTGCTGATAGCAAACAATATTTCTTGTGGATTGTTAGACCTGATATGGTAAGGGGTGAATCAGTCATTCTAACTTCAGACTTCTTGGAAGAGACTAAAGACAGGGATTCTGGCAGGGTGGTGTGGGCAGGAAAGAGTATTAGCACACCCTTCTGTGGGAGTATTCTTGACACATTGTGGTTGGAATTCAACAATTGAAAGCATATCAATGGAATTCCAATGATTTTCTGGCCATTTTTTGCAGAGCAACAGACTAATTGCAAATATTCATGCTGGAATTGGGATGTTGGAATGGAGATTGATGGCAGTGTTAGTAGAGAGGAAGTAGCGGAAGCGGTGAAAGAAATGATGGAGGGAGAAAAGGGGAGGAAGATGAGGAAGAAGGCCTTGGAATGGAAAAAGAAAGCTCAGTTGGCTACTCAACCTGGTGGCTCTTCTTACGAGAACTTGGAGAAACTTCTAAACACAATACTTCTTCAAAATTATTGAATGTAGTTTACTTTTGCAATATTTTAGATCTTTCCTTTTTTTTAGTCTTTTTTTTTTTTTTGAGAAATTGTTAAAGAAAGATGCAATTAGAGTTGATAAAAGGAATTTTTAACACGTTTTAAAACCAACATTTTATGTAGCTATATTCGTCAAACTTTTTTGTCTTTAAAAACATCTATTTACCATACAAAGAGCATACACCTGGGATTGTTTTTCCATTTCAATACTTTGTTTCTTTTGTTAACAAGGAAATTGAAATCCTTACCTCAAGCCATCATTGAGGGGCTCATGATCCAAAAAGCTTTGAACTCTCGCCTACTGGAATAAAATCTTAAGAGCACATCTTCGCCAGTTTGGCCACCTCAAGGGACCTTAACCCTTTTCAATACTTTGTAGTATATGATGGTTGTAATTGGAAAATTGGAATGGCCATAGAATGTAGATGCATTGATTGTTTAAAATAGTTTATGTAATTAAGCATTCATTGACATATCAAGGGGTGGTGGCGCAGTTGGCTAGCGCGTAGGTCTCATAGCTACTTGAGTGATCCTGAGGTCGAGAGTTCGAGCCTCTCTCACCCCAATTCAGTATTTTGTTATTTCATTTAAGACTTTTATCTTTTCCAGCATTACGAGAAACTTTAAGCTTGAAAGTTCAAGGAAATACAACAGGAAACATTGTTGTAAAGAGAGAAGAAAATATGGCTTTTATTTATATATAAATATTCTATACCTTTTAAAAAAAATTAAGTCATATAAGATTTATTTGTAATTTGACACGAGACAATAGTTATTTAAAATTTACAAAAGAGTTTTATAAAATATTTCAAATGTTTAAAATTTGAAAATATAAAAACTTATTTATTTTATTTTACATAATTATGAGAAAATGGTAACAAAGACTACGTATAAAATTATATTTTAATTTTTTTTTAAGTTTGAATTGTCAATTTTACTGAAATCGTCAATTCATTAACTTATAAATCATAAATCTAATCAATATTTTTTTAGTCGTCAACCATTGAGCTCCAATTTAGTTCATCGATTCAAATTTTATGTTAGAAAATATAAAACAAAAGTTATAAATATTTTTAAAATGTAATTTCAAATATATTATTCTCCTTCAATAAATTTCATTCTAATATAATTTATAATTTTCTTACTAATTGACTTTATTGACTTCAAATCCATCCATTTCTCTCCACACCTATATTCCCTTCTTTTCTTCTCACTTAAACATTCCAAATAGAAAAATGATATTCTTGCCCAACCCCCATCCATCTCCTCTTTCCTTTTATCCAAATCATTCCATCAAAAGTAACCATCTTTCATTTATTTGAAAACGTATGTAATCTGGTAAGCAAAGTCCTCACTAATCGAGAGCGTTAACTATAATAGGAGTTGGAAGCCTAACTATGTCCCTAAATATTGTAATAGGGCACTTCACAATAGTGTCAGTCTAGTGCGCCAAATCCCATGATTGTTATGGTAGCATAGATATTTCCCAGATCCCACCTGAAGCTTTTGTAATCAGTGTGGAACTGTAAACTGTGCCTCTATTGACTGAGGTTTCTAATGAATAATCTTTCATTCATCCAAAAAAAAAAGGAAGAAGAAAAGAGCATATCCAAAGTATTTGATATCTCTTATGTATGGTAAATGATTGATCGATTCCTCATGAGGGCAGATCAGATCGTAGTTTGACATTGAAGAAAAACAGAATATCTACCAAAAATAATTGCACGATAACTTGTACAGTCCTATGCAAGCACCCAAATTCCCCCAAAAAGAAAATTATCTTTCTTATCAAGCACAAAAAGAAAGAATATAAAGAAACTTCTCCACCACTTTAACTTATCCCTTTTTTTTCTCCAGAATGATAATAGAAAATCTCAGATGATATAGGTACAATTGACACTCAAATTTACACTAAGTTGTGCATAATTATGTTGTAAAAGAGAGCCAGCATATAAGATGGTATATTGGTTGTGTCTGGAGGAGGAACATATAAACTCCCTTATCTAGCTTCTACTCGTTTCCTTGAATGTTGACACAATACAAAACTATTCCCAAAAAGAATTCCTAAAGACTAGGAGCTGAAGCTGTTGTATTTTTGGCTAAACGAACCTTCCATGTCAAAAATGCCTAAAACAAAACAATTCAAAGCTGAAGCCACGAAGGAAGGATGTGATGATTGATGACAAGCAGCAGTAAGAAGACAGTCTCCTCAACTATCTTCTGCTATTAGGAGCTTTCGCCTTGTTCAAATCTGAAAGTTCTTCAATTAGCTTCCTCTCTTCACTGCTGAGCCGTTTTGGGATCTCAACTTGAACCTTTACCAACTGATCACCCCTCATGTTGCTTTTGTTTAAAAGAGGCACACCTTTTTTCGCCATGACCAATGTCGTCCCTGGCTGTGTACCAGCCGGAATCTTGAGATCAACCACTCCATCCACCGTAGGGACTTTCATGGTTGTCCCCAGGATAGCATCAATATAAGAAACCTTGCAAGTGTAGAGAATATTTGTGTCATCTCGCCTCAGAACAGGATCAGTGCGAACATCTATGATCACAAAAAGGTCCCCAGGGGGTCCTCCTCTTCTTCCAGCATTACCCTCTGATCGGACTCTTAACCGACTACCAGAATCAACCCCAGCAGGTACCTTCAAACTAATCCGCTTTGATTTCCTCACTCGGCCATCACCACCACATGTGGTGCAAGGAGTGGCTGTTTCCCCCATACCACCACAAGAAGAGCAAGTCATTACCTGCTGGAAGACACCAAGTGGGGTCCTTGCTGATGACACAACTTGACCTTGGCCACCACATGTGCTGCATTTAGTTGGCCTAGTCCCTGGTTTAGCACCTGACCCTTCGCAGGTGCCACAGCTCTCAAGTCGAGTTATTTCAATCTCCTTTTCAACCCCAAAAACAGCTTCTTTAAAATCTAATACTAGATTGTAAACTTGGTCTTCACCTTCAGTGGCCCGAGTTCGGGAGCCTCTTCCTCCTCCTCCCATGCCCATACCACCAAAGCCATCAAATAGGGACTCAAACAGATCAAACGGATTGCTGAAATCCTACATAATGAAGAAAAAATATCAGCATATAAGTAGACAATATGAGAAACCCATAAAAGAGAGAACTCTTTGCTTTCTCTCAGTAGAAGAACCTCACCCCCATTCCCATAGAACCTTTAAGGCCAGCCTCCCCATACTTGTCATAAATGGAACGCTTCTCATCATCTGACAAAATCTGTTAGACAAAGTTTTAGATTTAATATAGCACAAGCTCAACCAATAAGCTTACCAAAAGCTGCATTATTTAGGATCCTTTAAAAAAAACAAGCTACAAGTATCAGTGTCATACTTCATAAGCATTGCTGATCTCTTTAAATTTTTTATCTGCATCAGGCTCTCTGTATGTGAGGAATGAGAAAAGAGTTAAGATTTTGTAAACTCAAATAAAAAGCAGTACACAATTTAGGGAACTGAAGATCTGTTGAGTAAACATCTGAGTACACAATTTTCAAGGTACTACGCATTTAAGTAAAATTTCACTGTGGCTATACAAGATACATTCAGCTTAGCTTGTATGACAATGGACGGAAGAAGACAAAAATCCTCTCTAATGAGGGAAATAATATGGTGCAGTACTACAGTTTCCAAATAATATGACTAGGCTCTGTGTACCTAATTCACCTAATAGGTAGCAAACACGAATAAATGGGAACCAAGTGCAGTAGTTGTACCAATTCAAAGAATCAACTCTTGTTCAACATTCCTCATATGCAACCATTCTCCTACTAGACAATATGTAACAAGTGTTTCACTTTAATCTCATAATACATCTAGTACTCAACACACTCTTTTACTTTCTTGATACACAGAAGATACGGAAAAGATATGGGTATATAAATGAAAGAGATGGGATAGAGAGCCCATAAAGATGTTAACATTAAGATTGGTTAGGGAAATACATATCCAAAGACAACCATTAGATGTGCCAATTAACTAAGTTGCTCAGTTGCCTATCTTGGAGTGATATGTCCAACTTTCATCCAATTACATAAGCAAACAACATTTTCGCAGAAGATCATCATCAAACCAAAATGCTAACCAAAAGAACAAGGTCTCTAAAGCTTAAATTGCAATAAAACTTACTTGTTCACATCAGGATGGTAAGTTCTGGCAAGCTTCCTATAAGCTGAAAGAAGCATAAGTATTAAAAGCATTCAAATTTACTCTTGCCTTAGATAGATTAAAAGATAGAACTATAGTATGCAAATTAACAGCACACATACAAAATCGATGGAGTATTCCAAGCTCTCAAATAATGAATAGAATTTACATAATCAGGTAAAAAGATAATAGGGGAAAAAATTGGTTACAGTAGGAAAGCCATAGCATAAGCATTAATCACGCATAGTCAGGTCCTTCCCCCAGGATTATGCATCACAAGAATTAACAGGGCATTTCCAGAAATGCTAGGCGAAGATAAGAGGAAAGCGGCATGCACTGCCAACACTATCCAAGGTAGAAATACTGCCAAAACATTATATCATCAAAAGTACATGGTAATAAAGTTAATATGCACTCAATGAAGAGAAGCTGCTTCCCTTGTCAACTGACATGAGTTAGGAAGACGCCTACTTTCTTTAAGAAGATTTTCTCATGCTAGTGTCTTTCCATTAAGTACATTAATGCAGACAATATTAAAAGCTTTCTACATAAGAAAGAAGAAATTGCATGCTTATGAAAGTCAAGAGACTAAATGGTATAGGATGCTACTCTTTTTGTATCTTAAACTCCGTCTAGTCTATCTCAATTCCAGAAACCTAACTTATGTGTATCTAAACCTGCTAATCAACCTTTTGGACATATCTTCCCAACATAGATAGATTGTTAATATTATTCTTAACAAGAGAAACAAATATTGAAATAAAACATGAAACTGGAGTCATTTTTTTAGATACAATCACCTAAAAGATTCCACTAGGTAACAGGATCCAACCCTACTTCAGATGTACCCATGACTGTCTGGCCCAGTATTCAGTTGCATGTAAGTAATACATCTTGTCACATTGCTTCTGAAGTTTCAGAGCTCCAACTCCGGTAAGTGTAATATGTTCCTAACAATTTTTGAAGATACAGTTGTTTGGATTGAATAATCATGCTGCTCCAACTACTATGTTCTTTATGCTTTTTGGGGGGTTCTACTAATACAAACACGTCACATGTTAGAAGAAAGTTGAGTTAGCTTACAAAGAAACTTTGTCCCTTGTATTGAGGTATGTAAATCTAAAAAGCTACAACAATCTTCAGTCTGCCTCCATTGCAATGTTAAAGGCCTAAATGCACAACAAATCTGAGTATATACACTAGATTTCTGTTCCATCTTCAAGGACATAAATGGACCAAACATGAATCAATTTCCGCTGGCAGAGTCTATCATAAATGCACAACAAATCCTCCACAACTTTAATAAATCAACTGCTTGCGCGTTAAAGCAAGGTATCACATGGGGAAACAAAATCTCCTAGCAACATACCCATCATCCCGACTGAACTTCTTCATGAACTATCCCAAAAAGCTCTTCTTACTTGAAATACATGAAGGTGATATTGATAACACTTTCTGACAACTATCCATACCCTTTGTAAATACAGAAAAAGCTTAGTAAACAACCACTGTGATTTTATTTATCTATTGAGGGGAAGAAAGAGCACTTGATCTCAGTATTTCCACTTCAACAAGCACCTATTTTCAAACCTAACCTTCAGAAATCCAAGTCAAGACAAAGGAATTATAGAAAAAATCCCAGTCAAAACAAAGGAAATGATCTTAAGAACTACTGGTCTCCTCTGTGGTTTAAATAAATCAAGTAATTGTAACTGATTCCCAATTTGATCTGTCAAATCATAAAGGATATATTGTCATAAAGAATAAACTCAGTATGAGAAAAAGAGGAGAGCAGCCAGAACAATTTTCACATCTTTTCAGTACAAGTAATTAGGAATTTTGCAGCAAGAAAAATTATGAGATTGTAAACGGCGTATCCAACTTAAATGAAATCTTATTTACAGAAAAAAGTCCAGCCAAAAGCTATGATGAGAAATTACTAGAATAAATCAACTACAAAAAAACACTAAGACCGCTTGACAGTCCTTTTAAACAATCAGACAGTACATATACATACCACTTTTAATTTCTGACTTGCTTGCATTTCTTGAGACACCAAGAACTGAATAATAATCCTGTACACGTAAACTTAAATTTTGACCATCCAAACCAAGAAAAATTAATTTATCAAGTGCAATAAATTCAATTTTTTCATAAGTGAGACAGCTTTAGAGAAATGGAAAAAGGCATATGTTATCTTACTGCATCAGCTCTAACAGTAAAACGTCCACCCCTTTGACATTCCCTTCTATATATCCCTGAACTGTAAAGTGCACGCAAAGAACCTTGAGAGAAGAATAAAGAACTTGGGGATGCCAGCGCTCTAATCTTGCTTGAACCTCTGTATTAAAGGAAAGTAAGGACTTACAAAAAAAATTAACATATATGTTTGCATATATATCCAAGTGTGGGTGGACAATTGTATTGAGAAAAGAAAAGCAAGATCAATAGGCATCTCTAGGTCTATATTCCCTGAAAATTGACACACCATCAAAAATCCAGAACAAACAAGAAAAGTGAAAAGAAAGGATCAAACCTCAGCAATCAGACCTTATATTTGAATTCAAAAGCCCCCCCCCTCTCTCTCTCTCTCTCTCTCTCTCTCTCAAACATACACACACACATACATAAAATAAATCTATGCCACTAATCCTTCAGCGTTAGAAGAGCCCAGTGAAATTGAATCATTCCATCCATCTTAAATTGCACTGGAGGAACTAATTTAATTCTTGATTGCATAAAGATCAAGAAAAAGAACCTAAAGCAACAAAAAACTGCTGCCGTGAGGGGTGCAATTAGATGTCAAATCACAAAACAGGAGACCTCCACTAGAAATTTTGGCACTATATATGAAAACAATAGACTATTACCTACAATATGATTCACTACATGCAGTAGCAGTCTGTACAGCTTTATAAACATCTTTATTCTTTTCCATCAAAAACCATTAAGAAGCTCCATACTTTAACTCATTAAATTATGGTAGAAGCAAGTAGCAGCCATCACACTGCAATTGAAGAAAACCCCATCTTAAAATGACACTTACCATGGCCCCTTCTTCCTTAATTATGGAAAAATCCAAACAATGGTGAGATTCACCTTTCCTCATAGGTAGCCTACTGTAGTTAGCTGTAAGACTAGATTTCACAGCCTTTTCCTGAAAAAGGAAATTTAAAATACATGGACTATACCCCCCCCCCAACATAGAGAGAGAGAGAGAGATCATTTAATGTTTTAAACATAATCCTAATGGATAAGGACGCAATCTATATTGGGCTTGAGTCAAGCAGCCGTATATTAATAGATAGGAAAATGTACTTCTCTCTTTATGAGTTATAAGCTAGAAGAGAATAAATTTATTTTGGATATTAATATGTGGTGTTTGAAATTTAGACATAAATCAACTATGTTAAATAAGTAAATACAAACACAGTCAATAATCACCTTCCCTTCTTGCCAGTATCAGAATATCGAAATGTCATTCTAAAGATCAAATTAAAGCCATACCATAGGCAACCCACCAACACATGTTTTTCATTGGTTCTTTTTGTTATTTCCTAATTAGTTACAGCACCAGCCAATGGAGAATATCTCCTCAAAAATTTGATTCAATGTAGTCAAAGAAATACCAAAACATAGACAACTTGCAAAACTTCATTTCCAGACTCATGTTGGCATCAGATTTGAATGAATCTGACTACCAACAGAACTTAGTACTTACTTTAGCACCACCATACCAGTAAGATAGGAAACTCGCAATAGTTTTCAAGAAAAAAACCACATTCCATATATTCCATGTCAAACTAATTATTTCTTGACAAAGAAGGAATATTTATCGCTCGAGATAGTGGAAACAAACAAGTCTCGCCAAAGAAGAAGAAATTTATAAGGAAAAGTTCATTAAAGACATTTGCATGCTCCTAAAATTACAGAGCAACAACTGAAACTAAAATCGGACAAGGGAGAGTACTTTAGGCAATTCTGCTAAAATGGCTTACCCAGACAAATGCATCGAAAATTTATTTTTTATGCTAAATCCAGGCACAAATTGAGGCTGAACTCCGCAGCGAACCATCCATGTAGTTCCAAAGGGTATGATTGCCATCCAATCTTTTCTGCCTGACTTAAAAACAAGCTATAAATAAGGAACCGGATTTCTTATGAGACTCCACAAACACAAAATGAAACAAACATACAGAGATAAACTACAGAGAAAATACTCTTGCAGACAACAGGCATTTCTCTTAATATAAAACTACAGCAGTAGCTCATTAACCCATCAAGACTTAGAAAATATTTAGTAGGTGCCTCCTAACTACAGATGAATTATTAGGAATTCGGGAACGTACATACTTTAAATAAAAAAATTAAAAAAAATGTCTCGTAACCATATCTTCCCTCTTGTATCTTGGGGGAAAAAAATGGACAAGCATCAGCAACTGCAATATACCGTATACACAACATCCTGACATCATTTACTCTCAGCAAGAATCACCCCTTTTGCTAACTATACAAAACCTAGTCATTCTCTATGTGTTTACACTTTTATTTGTAGGTTAACAGATATTGGAGGAGCATAAATGTTTCTTATAAAACTAGTAAAAGTAGGGTCTTTTCCAATTCATAACGAACGCATATGAACACAAACAGCATTTCAAACCCCAAATTCATATCCTTCAAACAATCCATAGAAAACCCAGCAATGAGAAAATATAAGTGAAAAGATGCGGATGGGGACTGAAATTGATTGCAAACCTGAATCTTTTCCGCGAGAACTGCTTGGTTATGGACTAAAGTTGCTTCCTTGGATGGTGAGGTGGGTCGGCGGCCGGAGATTCTGGGAGCTCCGATGCAGAACGGAAGTGCTTCGGTGCTCTTTCGAGGATGAGGCTCCAAAGAGAGGGAGAAAGGAGCGAGGGGGCTTCGAGAAGGCTGATAAATCGTTCGTGTGTTCCGTAAGAGTATATATTCCTGTGTGCTAAGGTTCTGTCATGGACCCTGTGGACCTTTGGTCTAGAAAAAAATTATATGTTATGTGAATATGTGATTAATTTAAAATTACAAAATCTTGATTCATAACATAATTTTCCATGTAAGGATGAGTCATTATTGGTCCACTATTTAAATGAGGTAGGAAAAGATTCTTTTCATTTATTCATAAGTCCACTTTCCTTAATCAATTTCATAAGTAGGCAAGATATTTTTTCTTTTTTTCCCTTTTTGCTGATTTTTTTTTATAAATTCTTTTGTTGAATATAAATGGGAAATATTTGAGTTTTTTAAAAGTAGTTTTAATGCATTTACATGTTTGGATTTTGGCACGTTAGTTTATTTTTAAATATTTATTTTCCTTTAAGATTGTTTATAATAATTCTAAAATTGCACAAAATTTGTTTATAGAATGTCTTTCGTAGAAAATTATTTCTATTTCTATGAATCGTGAACCTGTCATTGAATCTGTTTCGTATAAATTTTTATTATAAAAAAATTATGAATTCACAAAACGCATTTAGTGAATGTGTTGTATTTCAACATATTAGTTCAATACAAAACAAAAAAAATCCACCACATTACCTTCTTAGTGACGGCATCTAGCTAATACATTGTATCTATTTTTTAAATGATTGTTCTTTCTTTTCTTTTTTTTTCTTTTTCTTAAACAAAATGATTGTTCTTTTAGTTGATTAAAAAATGGTTAATATAATATAAAAAAAAATCCATGTGTGTTTGGAAAAGGAAATGAACACACTGTCTAAGTATACTGCCAATTATTTTTTATCTAAAGATTATAATAAAGCATTTGTGAAATCTATTATTAAAAAGAAAACTAGTTTATTAATTACATGGTTTATGACAATATTAATAAAGCACTTGGCCTGTGCATTATTATTTTATAATAGTTATTGCCATTTTT
This sequence comes from Apocynum venetum, assembly GCA_019593545.1. NCBI lineage: Eukaryota > Viridiplantae > Streptophyta > Magnoliopsida > Gentianales > Apocynaceae > Apocynum > Apocynum venetum. The sequence goes on along the minus strand of SRSM01000141.1, from coordinate 2,673,915 downwards.
GAAACCCAAAATGAAGGTGATATGTTTCCTTGCTTATTAAATAAAGAGAGAAAACCAAGTCCAAAAAAAAAAAGAAAGTGCAATAGTTTGAAATTATTGGCATCTGAGAGATATTTTATATATTCTCTTATATGAAGTTATTTAGTCAGAATTTAAGTTAAGAGTATTGTAAACTGACTTGAGCTCAAGAACAATTAAGTCTAATTCATATTTTTTTAATAAATGATTTACCAAGTACGAGATAATTTGTGCTTGTTTTGACTACGTTCTTAAAGCACTAATATACATACTTTTTTTGGGTGAAATTTAAAGCTTAAAAGAAGGAATCATATTTTACCTTTAGTATTAAAAGTTCACTGTATCAAGAATGTGTAATTAAAAATTTTGTAGAATGAAAAATAAGATGTATATGTAAATATGACTACGTTTCATGAATAGTCAATTTCGATTCAGTAATGCTAAGTTTTGACTACGTTATGGTTTCGATTTTAATATGATTTAATTTTTTTTAAAATAAAAATTTCAGATGAATTTATTTTAATTTAAAATTTATTATTAAAATGAGTTTAAATTTAATTTTGGTTTCTAAATATTAAACTATTTATATATTTTCTGAGAGTATATATGAATCAAATCTCTTGTAATTTTTTTATTTGTAAATCATTTTTTACATTCAATCAATATTTATTAGCTTCCGACGATTAGTAAAAGTCTCATCTTCTTATTTATATCTTTTAATTTTGACTTAATAATCAAGACATGATTGAATATCTAAAGAATCATAACTTAAAACAATAAATATTATTTTCTTAAAACTCTCTAGTGGCCATGTAACTATCAATTTTTTCTTTATCGAATTTCTTTCATTCATTCCATAAAAATGATGAAAAATAACATGGGTATTTGGCGCCAAATAATGGTTATTTAAAGCTTACAAGAAAAGTTTGTAAATTGCAAAATATTTTTAAAGTTTGAAATTTGAAAAGATAAAATTAATTTATATATATAATTATGGTAAAATTGTGAGATGGAAATAAAATTAATGCATAAAAAATAAATATAACTTATTAAATAAAATAATATATAATATATTTTTTAAAAGTTTGAATCGTTAGCTCTTGATTCAACGATTCATTAGCTCTTGATTTTGATTCAAGGTTTATTAAATTGAAAATTTTAAATCGAAATAAAAAAAATTGTTGATTTATGAACTTTAATGAATCGTAAATCTAATTAATAATTTTGAAACCATCTATCACAATTTGGTTGGTTTGCCAGTTAACTTTCACCCCTTGTCATGCCTATGTATATGTTACCCATGAACGTGTTACAATTTTGTAAAAATTTTAATTAAAAATCAACCATTTTACTTGAGCATGTTACAATTTTGTAAAAATCTTGGTGAACTTGTTACAATTTTGTAATTTTTTAAAACATACACATTCTACAAATTTGTAACATTATTAAAATTTTGATGGACATGTTAACATATTTCTAAGTCGTAATCTTCCTTTAAATACCAATAAATGTAATTGTCATTTGGTGTTTTCTAAAATAAATTTTAATTTTTAAAGTAAAATATGCTTAAAAATAAAAAATATTTTCCTAATCTAGTTAAAATTTAATAAATTTTAAAAACTATTTATTATGTAATTAAAAATGAAGTAACTTTGAGAGTTTACTTTTCTTCCGACTAAAAGAAGAAAAAATTCAATTTTTCCTTGATTAAATTTCTCAATGACTTAATTGAAACGTTTTAAATATGCAAGTTTCTCAAATTTCTCTGTTGTAATCTTTCTTTGTAATTCTCAAAAGCCCTAGACATTTTATGCTTTCCCACCGGAACTGTGAGTTCGATTCTTCCCCACTGCCGGATGGAGACTATCGGACCACCGCCCGACGTTTCCGACAATGTCAGCTCTGGAAATAATATTCCAAACATCGATGTCAGCCCCTCTTCCCCTCCACAAATCATGCATGAGCCTGCCGTTTCAGAACCCCACCTCAAAAACCCCTCTGAACCCGTCAGTGAATCTCAACCGACCTCCGAATTTCAACCTGCAATGGAGATAGAGCGGGCTGCTCCTGTCTCTGATCCAGGTCAGCAGCAGGCAAAGAAACGGCGTCGTCGAAAGAAGCTTTTTACTGATATGATATCTACTGCCGCTTCCGGCCTTCGCGTTCTCCGCCCCCACCCGAAACCTTCTACAGCGTATTCCTACTCGGAAACTGACATCGCCGACGCTGAAGATAATGCGAGGCCTCATATCATTCATCGTCGTCGCGGCAGCCAGAGCGGTAATGGGAGTAAATCAACGGACCTTGCTAAAGAGGTCGATATAGAGGCTATGATTGCTATATCTGTGGGGTTTCCTGTGGACTCGTTAACTGAGGAAGAAATTGAGGCCAATGTCGTCTCACAAATTGGCGGCGTCGAGCAAGCCAATTATATTGTCGTCCGGAACCACATTCTTGCGCGGTGGCGCTCTAATGTCTCCGTTTGGCTCACGAAAGATCATGCTTTGGAGTCAATTCGTGCAGAACATAAAGGCCTTGTAAATTCTGCCTACAATTTCTTACTCCACCATGGCTACATCAATTTTGGGCTTGCCCCAGCTATTACAGAAATGAAATTGAGGCCTCCAGAAGGCGTCACAAAGGGAAATGTGATCGTGATTGGTGCCGGACTCTCTGGCTTAGTAGCAGCAAGGCAGTTAATTTTTCTGGGGTTTAAGGTTGTAGTTTTAGAAGGCCGAGCTCGGCCTGGAGGAAGAGTTCGGACGAAGAAGATGAGTGGTGATAAGAATGTCATTGTGGCTGCAGCAGATTTAGGTGGCAGTGTGTTGACTGGAATAAATGGGAATCCGCTAGGAGTGCTCGCGAGGCAGCTAGGTTACCCGTTGCATAAGGTGAGGGATATTTGTCCTTTGTATCTGCCAAATGGTAGAACTGTGAATTCGGATATAGATTCTAAAGTTGAAGTGTCTTTTAATAAGTTGCTAGACAGAGTTTGTAAGCTTAGACAGGCAATGCTGGAGGAGGTTAAATCTTTAGATGTTTCATTAGGGACTGCACTGGAGACATTCCGGCAAGTGTACGGAGTAGCTGAAGATCCTCAAGAAAGGATGCTCTTGGATTGGCATTTGGCCAATTTGGAATATGCCAATGCTTCATTGATGTCTAATCTATCCATGTCATACTGGGATCAGGATGATCCTTATGAAATGGGTGGAGATCATTGCTTTATTCCTGGAGGGAATGAGAGTTTTATTCGGGCTTTAGCAGAGAACCTTCCAATCTTTTATAATCGCCCAGTAGAGAGTGTTAGATATGGCAGTGACGGAGTTCTGGTGTATGCTGGTGGGCAGGCATATCGTGGAGATATGGTGCTTTGCACCGTGCCATTGGGGGTGCTTAAGAAGGGAGATATCCAGTTTGTACCTGAGATGCCACAATGGAAGAAAGATGCTATTGAGAGACTGGGGTTTGGGTTGTTGAACAAAGTTGCAATCTTGTTCCCGAATGATTTCTGGGGTGGAGATATTGATACTTTTGGGCACTTGACAGAGGAGTCAAATACAAGGGGAGAATTCTTTCTGTTTTATAGCTACTCTTCAGTGGCTGGAGGACCCCTTCTTGTAGCTCTCGTGGCTGGAGAAGCAGCAATCAACTTTGAAAAGATGTCTCCTGTGGAAGCTGTCCAGAAGGTTCTTGATGTTCTGAAGAGTATTTTTAGTCCAAAAGGAATAGCTGTTCCAGATCCACTTCAGGCAGTTTGTACTCGCTGGGGGCAAGATCGGTTCTCATATGGCTCTTATTCTTATGTTGCAATTGGGGCTTCAGGAGATGATTATGATATTCTTGCAGAGAGTGTTGGAGACCGAGTTTTCTTTGCCGGAGAAGCAACAAATAAGCAGTATCCAGCGACAATGCATGGGGCTTTTCTCAGTGGAATGAGAGAGGCTGCTAATATTATGAGGGTTGCTAAGAGGCGGTCGACGCTTTCAGCTGAAAGACCAAATAATGTTAGTGAAGAAACTGAGGATGTGAATAAGCTGTTCAATGCTCCTGACGTCGCGTTTGGTAGCTTCTCTGTTTTGCATGACCCCAGATCAATGGATCTCGAGTCAAAGTCTTTGTTACGAATTGCACTAAAAGGTGAAAAATCTGTTGCTGATTGTCTGCATATCTATGGCTTAGTCCCAAGGAAGCAGGTAATTGAGCTAAGTAAGGTTGCCAGAGATCAAGAAAGGATAAATATGTTAACTCGTGACTTTAAGGTGAAATTGGTGGGAAGGAAGAGTTTGTGCAATATGGCAGAATCTCTCATTACAAGCATCAAATCCAGTAGATTAAGTTGAGCAGGGTGCTCGATGATGAAATATCGTTAGATGAGTCCTGTAATTGGAAAATCTATTTTCTTACCGCTTGGTTAGTTTAATGGGGGCTGTGGTGAAGATTGTACAGTGTTTGTTGCTGTCGCTGTTGTTAGATTTAGATTAGCCTCTCAATAGTTGGGCTGTTAGTGTTCCCACATATTCATACAACATTCTTAGAAGGATAATAAAGATTAACCTACTCTTCATGGCAATTTTTCTGTCATCCCCTTCGGATTTCACATTTTTGCTTCTTAAGTATCTATATAGCTATGACAAGAACGACCGATCTTTCTTTATGCATCCCAGCTTCTTTTTGTGGACTACAACACTTGATCCAATGATTGTTTTAACATAATATTGTTATACATACTAGTTTCGTGTTCCACATTATATTATCATAATGCCAGTTTTTATTTAGCATTCTTATTTTGTTATCTTCTCCTTAACTACAGAAGACATGACTTTTGCCTTATTGACAAGTCTTTTAGGGTTAATTTTGCATGTTGTGCACCTAAAGAGCACACTGCAAAGCTCAATGAAATGTTAGGGTAATCTATTTATGTTTCCCTTCTCTCCAACTCTGGAAAACTCAGGCTAGCACAGATGTGAAAGTAAACAAGATTATCTGCCTGCTGGAAATCTGTATATGGTTCAAATGAATGACATGAAAAGATAAATTTCAAAAGAATGCCTTGTTAGAACATAATCCCATGTTTGTCAGATTGTTGTAAAAGTAACCCTGCCCATGACATCTGAGTCTAGAGAGGAGATTTGATTTTCGAATGGAAAATTGTCCCAATTTGTCTCTATTCTTTGAACAATTGTCGGTCTTATTTTTTTTAATCCATATTATCTAAAACATTTATCCACTATTATCCTTCCTTCTAAATAAATAAGGTAACCTTTTTTTTTTCTTCTGAAGAGCATATATGGAAATGGACTACATTGTGAAACGTGTGAAATATTAGAAATTAAAAAATTCAATAAAAAATAGATAAAAATTCAAAGAATTAAGACTAAAATGAGAAATTATCCTAAAATTTATTTTTTTGTTCATTTTATCATTTTGGTGATATTGACTTGTTAAATTATTGTTATAAAAGCTCATATATAACTTGATAATAATTAAAAGAAATGAAACAATAATACAAATACTATAAATGGACAAATGGACAATTAGATATTAATTTACTTTTTGAGTTCATTGAATATGAATATAATATTCATGAAAACAAATAGGAAAAAAAATTGTTTCAAGGTAAGTTATGATTTGCTTTATTTATTATAGATTGTTAACTTTATTATAATAATTGAAATAGTTTTTCATGTATATTGACTAATTGACAAAAAAAATTAATACTTATTTTTCGTGTTCACTTAAAATTCTCTAAAATAATGAGTTTTTTTTATAAAATATTAAAAATAATATTCTCAATTTAAGAAATTCATTTTTCCTTGCACAAAATAAATCTCACTACTAACCATATTAATAATAGACCTTAGCTCACAACATCTTCTCAGCAACCGACCTTAGCTCAGTTGGTAGAGCGGAGGACTGTAGTGGTTCCCAGCAATCCTTAGGTCGCTGGTTCGAATCCGGCAGGTCGGACTTTTTATTTTTGCTTTCTTGGGATTTTACTCATTTGATCACTGTTCTCCATGATTTTATTTATTTGACCATGGTCATTTTTGTTTCTTTTTCTTTTTTTGAGTGAAAATCTTAGGTCAACCTAGTCTTCGTGGAATATAAATATTACAAAATTTAATAGGGTGTCGTGTAAATTAAATGTTCATATTTTTATTTTAATTTATGTAGAATTAAATGCTCATTTTTCATAAATAAATATATTTTTTATTTAAATTTTCATTAATAACTTTTTTAATTGAAAAAAATTATATATTACTAACTCATGTTCTCTATCACTTATTATCTTAATTTAAAAATTTACATTCCATTTAACTCATTATTCCTGCAATTTATTATATTAATGTCAATGATAATTTAGTAAGTTAATTTAAATCAATTATTTTAATTCATTTAATGAAAGTCAAAAGTGAATATTCAATTTCAAAACGATAAAATATTTTTTATGTTGTATTTTTAAAATAGTAACACTTTTTAAGTTTATGGTCCACAAATATTTGAGAGAAATTTTTAAGTGAACATGTATACGTGGAACATAAATATTAAAAAATTATATCACATATTTTTCATTGTTGTATTTTCTAGAATGGTAATATTTTTAAGTTTATGGTCCACAAATATTAGATTTACATAAAAGTTTTCCTTTTGTCCATTTTTTCTTTTCAAATTTTTACTTATTTGTTCGTCATTCATTTCTTCGATTTTTATTCAAATTTTTACTTCTACTACTTTCCTTAATTAGCCATTATTCCTTTTTTTTCCCTACATGTTTTACTTATTTGCCCATTTTTCCTTAATTAATCTGGTTTTTAATTGTTTGACTATTGTTTCATTGTTCCCTCTTTCCTTCGGACTTTTACTTATTTGGCCATTTTTTCTTAATTAGTTTTACATATGAATCAAGATAGAATTTAAAAAGTGTTTAAAAATGAAGTCTATTGATTTATTGACTAATATGGTTTTTCTTAATTATGATGAATAAAATAGAGTCAATATACTAATGAGTTCATTATTGAAATTTTATACTTAGATAATTTTTAAAATTGAATTAAATATTCCCTATTTATGAATTTGAGCAAGAAAATATATAAAAATATTGAAGGAAACACCATTTTTCTTTTTATATCTCATGTATGTATGGCTCCACTTATTTAGCAATTGAATTTACAAATGAATCAAGGTGGGACTTAATTCATCTATTGAAAAATCTTAGCATGAAAATATATATCCTTCTCAAAAAGTTACTGAAAAATTTAATACGAAAAAACAATACTAATATTTCTTCATGTGAATTTATTGTTCACAATTTTTTTTCTTTTTAAAATAAATATAATTTCATCACAAAGCATGTGGCTGCAATTGACGACATTAAATACAATAAAACACTTCCATAACCAAGTTTAAGTACCTCCAATAGTATTCTACCTAAAATGTTTCAAAAATTAAAAAAAAATCCTATAAATATTTCGATAAATGGAGAATCGATATAAGTTTAGCACGTTCCAAGAATATGTTTATCATTGCCAATAATGCTAAAATAAAATAAAATGAATTGTTTAAAGTGATTGAGTATTTTAATTTGTGATATTTAAAATATAAATATAATTTAATTGATAAAACAATGACATAAAAATTGTGATTTAGAGTATATTCTTGACATTTTTTTAAAAATAAACTAGATAAAAATTGTATACTATCTTCATTCTATAACACATATCATTTTAGTTTTAATATCTCTTCTCAAAATATTAATTATATTATAATTATTACTCCTATAATAATTAATTATTTTCACTCTTTTCCTCTATTTAATATTTTCTCTCGTAATTATAAATGAGATATAAAAAAATTTAAATTTTAAATACTTCTTCGATTTTATATTGAAAATAATATTGATATTTATATTTTGATTTGTTAGAAAATGAATGTTTATTTTTTAAAAATAAACATAATTTATATATAAAATTTTACTAATATCTTTCTTAATTTAAAAAATTTATATCCACTAATATGATCTCATAACTAATTATGAATATTATTGTACCTTTATTAAAGTCAAATATTATTATTAAATGTTATACTAATCAATAGTGAATATTTAAATCCGAATGGAGAGAGTTAAGATATTTATATTTTTCCCTTTAAAAAAGATATTTATATTTAGATGTAATAAGAATGATGAGAATAAGTATTATTTCGAATTAAAGCATTAAATATTTGACTGTAATTGAGTGAAGAAATGTTTTTTCCTTTTTAAAGAAAAATAGATAAACTTCCCCTGGTCCAGGAGGATTATATTCAGACATAGACACAATTACCAAAACAAGAAAAAAATAAAATAAATAGACACGTTGGCAAACATCCGTACTTAATATTCCCACCACCTGTAAGAAGTCGTAACTCCTCCACCTCCGCCATCATCACCTTGCCACCACCACCGCCACAACCGTGTCTTCTTCTTCTTCTTCACTCTCTGAAACTCGTCTTTCCGAAGAGTAACCCTCTCCATTTCCTCCATAGAACTCTATTTTTCTCTTTCTCTTTCTCTTTCTTTAAAAACTCACATACATGTAAAGCCCAAGTCGTACAAGCATAATTCACTCTCTTTATAACTGTCGCCGGTGAGCCGGGGGTTGCAGGAAGAGAAATGGGCACCGTCGCGGCCAATCAGGCTCCTCCGTCCCCTTCCTCTCGTGATATCAACCTGGAATCTTTAACGCACATCGATATCACCAAGCTGTCTCAGTCCGAGCTTCAAGCTCTCTCGTTGTGCTCTAACTCCGCTTTGGACCTTCACAGCACGGACGACATCGTCTCGCCCCGTATCGACCGTGCCGTTTTCAATGAATCCGCCGGTAGCCGCAGGCAAACTTACTCTCGAGTCCGCGGTGGCTTTCACCAACATCATCGTACTCGGCTTCCGGACCTCCTTTCCGGACCTAAACTCCCTCCCGCTTCCGACCCTGAAAACCACTGCATTCTTCATTATCTTAAACACTACTTGAATCATAATTCAAGTTCCAATTGCCCCCCTCCTCCTTCTCCTCCTCCCCCTCCCCCTCCTCCAGCCGTACCGCTTTCTCCTCCACCACAGCCGGCGTTTCTTGCTGAACTACCTCAACAATTGGGGGTAGGGTTACAGGAGAAAATGGAAAAAGCGGTTCATGCAGCGGAGACAAAGAGGAAAAGGGGGCGGAAGGCCAAGGGAAAAGTTCACGTCAGATTACTTGAAAATGGGGCTAGGATGGAATTAGAGAGAGTAAATAAAAAAGGTGAGGAGGTAGATTTTGAATTACTGGAGAGTAAAGGGGATGATTTGTACAGTGGGGAATTGGAGAAAAGAACTATAGGGTTGGAGACTGAAGAAGAGGTGCTAGAATTTTTAAGGGGTGTAGAGGGGCAGTGGGGCAGTAGAAGGAAGAGGAGAAAGTATGTTGATGCTTGCATGTTTGGGGACGCATTGCCAATTGGATGGAACCTTTTGCTTGGTCTTAGAAGGCGAGATGGCCGTGTTTCGCTATATTGCCGGCGAATCATAAGGTTATTCTTTCCCCTGAACTTTATCTAGGCATTGTAATATTGTATCTTTGGAATGTTTTATTAATTTTTCCGCTGTGATATCTCAAATGTATCTGTCTGTGATTTGTTGAGTAGATTTGTCTGGCATTTGTATCTTATGTTGTTGTGTGATCATATGGGGATTTAATGTATGGATTTTTTGGTGCATGATTATGTTAGTTTCAATACACATGCAATTTAGAACTGTTGTTTATCAAAAGTGGTACCCTGTGTTGCTGCTCAATGTAGAAAGTATCTATATTAAAGAATTTTTATGAATCAAAGCATGTGGTTTACAGTTACACATGGAGTTCGGTGATGTTATTAATTTTAATCTCTATAGCTCTTAACTGGAAATAAGGTTTTAAGGGGTGTTATTGCCATTAAATTGTTCTTAAGTAGTAAACCGTATTTTGCTATCTTGAGATGTTGGTATGTTCTCTTTACTTGAGGTAAGTCACATTTCCTTCCTGCTCCTAATATTGCCTGCATCTTTCTCACTGTTTGATATTCAAAGTTTATGTTTTGCAGCTTTCAGATGTTTTCTAGGATTCATCTGAGAGGATTAGCCTAGGACAGATCTACTTCTGCTTTTGCTCTAATTGAAAGTTTTTCTTAGTGAAATACTTGTGTTTCAATAACATATATTGAGCTGTTTAGCATGGATCACTCTGTGCCTACCTTTCGTAATGCTCAGATTCTCCATGGAAACTTGACAATGTGATTGTGATTTGATATGCAAAGGGGGTGCAATTCATTAACTATCCTGCCCAATAATTTAAACCTAACACTTTAGTGGTAAAATGTTGTGTCCAACAGTTAAGAGAATAAACTTTCTAAGTATGTGTGTGTTCTGCACTTGTCTCCAGTATAAACTAGACGTCTAGCATATAGATAGTGTTTTCATTTTGATGCAATCAGTTAGTCATCTAAAGTGAGCTCATTTGTTCATCTTAGGCATGTAATATGCTCAGGTGTATTGCCTTGCTAGAATATGAGCTTCTAATCATGTGTAGCATGTGAATTGCGCTCATACATACAATTTTATGTGAAAGAACTCATAGTCTTGCGCAAGATAGCTCTGATGTCTTGTAGCATGACATCTTTTCTTCTTAAAAGTAAAAGCTAGCTCTCCTGTCTTCTTCTTCTATTTATTTTTAATCTCCATTTCTGTAACTGCATTTTCGGAAGATATTATGTGCTATTTGAACTTTTAATGCTTCTTTTGACATGGGTCTATTTTTAAGTGGAGGTGGCACCTGATAAGAAGTTAATTCAATCAATCTTAAGGTCTCTTTTCTGCAGCCATGTTTTATTGTCTTTTGCCATATTTCTTCTTTATTTTTAATCGTTCTTTATATTTCAGTCCTTCTGGACAACAATTTCTGTCATGCAAGGAGGCTTCATCCTTTTTGCACTCTTATTTTGATGGTAAAGGCTTGGATCAGCATATGGATCAGGGAAAATGCATCATTGAACCAGCGAATGCTTTGGCTTCAGGAAGTGTAAGTTACTTGTGTGTGTGGCTCTGCTTCTCATCATGTTATTTTTGAAAATATGATTTACAGGTTATGCAACAGACTGCAGGTCTTGTTGAGAATACTGATGGCTCAGATTCAACTCCGCCCACCTTGATTACATCTGACGCACATGAAAAAGAAGTCTGCTTAATGGAGATAGATAATCTCCCCGACGTTCAAGTTCAGGATATTTTTGAATGTTATAAATGCAACTTAATTTTTCATGAAAAGAATGTATACTTGAACCATCTTATGTCAGTGCATGAGCGGACTACGAGAATGTATAAGGTTGGGCAATCTATTGGGGATGGTGTGATTATCAAAGATGGAAAATTTGAATGTCAGTATTGCCACAAGATATTCACTGAAAGGCGTAGCTATAATGGTCATGTTGGAGTCCATGTGAGGAGCCATGGCAAAGGTTCCAGAGAACTGCCTGTGCCTGGATCATTGCAGAAGAGTACTGAGTCTCTGTCAGTGGAAGGTTCACACACATGGTCATCTAAAATGAACGCTTTAATTGAAATTGCTCAAAATTCAATGTTGGAAGCTTCAGCTTCTGGATTAAATTCTAAACCTGCTGACAATTCGCCTCCTAGTATGATGAACTTCAATGAGGCTCTGGCTGGAAATGGTAATGATGGTACAATTTTGGGTTCTGATCCTGTTCAGATAGAAAAGGGAGTTCCCACATCTAACAGATCTCTGGATCAAGAGGTAAATGTGGGTGGAACTGGGTGCACGGTGGCTGATGGGAAAATGGTGAATGGAGATGATAGACAGGTTGCTAGCATTCAATCAACTAGTACAAATGCTTCTGAGCACACAAATTCCAAGGAGCTGGAAAAATGTGGAAATAATGATATAGATACAGGACATCGGCTTGGATTTGCTAAACTGAGTGATGATGCAAATTCCAATGAATTGACAGGTGAAGAAAACTTCAGTCAAATTGCAGTTACTTCCTCTTCAGCTTCCCTTGAGCAATCATTGCAGTACTTTCCAGATGTTGCAGACAAGGTAATGAAGCTCATGTTGTATTTCTTTATCAATTAGAGATTTGTTTTCGAATCTGATTATCTCTTATTTCCTTTTTAAAACTATCTTATTCTATCTGTGTGGCGACGATAAGAAAAGTGTTCTACTAATTGAGAAAAGGTTCAGCTTTTTTTTCCAAAAGATGCAACTACTCAAGTCAATTTGACAGCATTTTCAGATTATTTCAGCTTTGGTTGAATAGATGTTGTTAAGAGCATTATATGCCTCTTGGCTAGGGCTGCAAAAGAGGCATTATCTATTGTCTCTTTTGCTTTCATTTTCTTCAAATAACTAATAACTAACAAGGCCAAGTGGGGAAAAAAATGGAATGAAGGAAAGCTGATCGAAAATGCTTATTTTCTGTGGCTTGTTTACCAGATACTCTCTGAAGTTTTTCAGAGTCTACTGGAGAGAAGCAAAATGTGAATGCCTTGTAGCAATTTGTTGATTTCTAGTGAAGGATTTAATGCTGATTTAGCTTCTCGTCTGATATGCCCGTAAAACCTCTGAAGATTTCCAAATATGCAGCCAAATTTGTCTGAGGCTATACTATGATTTTAGTTCCTTGTGTTTTTTGAGTGTGTGAATTTGGTTCCTTAACCTCCAGATTTACACATTTAGCTTTCTCTTCAATTTTCTCAATAAGGAAACATGGAAGACTCAATATTTTAAATCAAGTACAAACTAAAATAAATTTTGTTTGTCATTTTCTTTCATGAGGTATGGAGTTATATATATCCATTTTAACTTGTAGGAGGATGGTTTTCTTTCGGTTCATCAGAACCTTGAGAAGGTAGCAAGCTTTGAGGAGCTGGGACTTGATGAAATGGAGCCTGTCAAATATGGTTTTGTTGGCAAGCAAGAATTGTCATCCTTGCCAGGGATTTCCGTGGATTTGGCAAATGATGCAGTTGGATTTGACACAGAGGCAATCATCTCCAATGTGGCTGGTATGCGACAAGTTACAACTGTGTGTGTATGGTGCAGAGCGGAGTTCAAAGTTGAGGCTTTTGAGACTGAAACTCAGTCAGATACTATTGGTTATATGTGTCCAACTTGCAAGGATAACATCTCCGGGCAATTTAACCAAATCCACCCGTGAGTTTATTGTTCTGTTTCTTATTGCTTCTTGTCTCGAATCCTCCAAGATTTGTGCTAGTCTTTCAGTTGCTGCATAACCTATTGACAGAAAAGTTCTGCTGTTAGATAATCTGTAGAGGAGAATACCTTTATCATCAAATAATCCCCCTTTGTGATTTTATCCGATCAAAGTTCTAGTTGAATTTTTCCACTCTAAGAATTTATTGAACCGATTTTACCATACAATGACTTTTGATCACTAACTACTTATTTGTTTCTTTTGCAGTGGTGGTGGTTGGTGAAGGGCTCCTGCTATGATTGGAGGTGCAACTAATATGTGAATATAGAGCTTGGTTGGCAGTGAAGATCCAGTGGCAGATTGTTTATTGGTCCTAGATTTACAAAATATTTATCTATCTATTCTCTTTTGTTATTATACTAAAATATGAAAGGTAACTAGTTGCTAAAGGTTGTACACATCTCTCCTGTGTCTGTGCTTGTAATTTTTGTAAATTTATGAGTGCATGTTCTCCTCTTCATAATTCCGTGCTCTAAACGATAATCACTGGTATGAAGCGGGCTGGTTAATATCCTTTTCTTGCTTGACGATCATTGTTCTCTACTTCCTTTGGTGGATGATTCATCTCGTTCTATAATCATAAGGAAAATCTGTTTCTTTTGTTCATCAACCATCATTGATTGAACCCTCAACATTTATGCAACTGCTGCAGTGATATTTATTTCTTTTCCCCATAAGGTTGTTTGATGAGGCTTTTGTGGTTTCATTTTTGTAAGTTTACTAGATTGACAAGTCTATATTTGCTTTATGCCATTTCTCTTTAACCTTACAAATCTAAAAGGTATCAAGTATAGCATCATATTGCTACCAAGGACTATATCCTTAGGCATGAAAGCATACTTTTGAATGACCGAATATTTACTGTTCACTGGCTTTTTATGCGGGGCAAAGGAATATTTCTTCTGCTTATGAGAGGGACATATCAGCATTTAACTTCAGTAGTTTCACATTGTGTCCGTATAACTTTTTGTCTAGTAGATATAATGAACATCTCAATCATTAATTTTGTTGAAAGAAATTGAATCTGTTAGGGGGGAATTGAACCTATCCTCTACGACTCCCTTAGCATCCGATTCTTCAAACCATAAAAAAAGAATGTATTTCCATGAAATATTATGTCAATGTTTCTTCTGTTTTCCCCAATTATTTTGCTTGTTCAATAATCTCTTCATCGAGGCAAAGTTCCACACAGCCATCTTCTTCTTGGTACATACGAATACCATCCATTGCAATGCTTGTAGTCAGATTTCTTCCGTTGCTACGGTTGCCTAAGAACCATTTCAGTAGGCAATAATGATGGAGAATCTGATCTATTTGTGAGCAAATCTCGACATTTGGCAAAAAAAAAAACACTTTGTGGGGGAGCTCATGTCCCTAATAAATAATCTTGATCATTCAGCAGGTGCTTGTTCATTTTCGATATAATCAGTACGTAGTTCTATACTATTTTGATGACCATTGATGTTTCCCATTTTGGTAGGAGGGACTTGGATTAACCTCAACAGTCAACAGCATTAATGCAGAAGAGGTGGTAGTAGCACCACAGGTGGAAAATGTAGAGGTACGGCCACAACATGTGGCGGAAAGGTCGTTTATTTTTGGGATTATCAACTTGCTTATCCGATACTTCTGTACTGTAAGATCTCTCTTGTACGTCCTTAGAAAAATGAAAAGAAAAACACAAAATGCTTAAGAACTATTCTCAGGTTTAGCCTGAAAATTAAGTCTCATATTAGTTATCAATTTAATATTTTAAAAATTGGTTAATTAATTATTAAATAATTGATTTCTTTAATTAAAGCTTTCCTTATTCAATAGTAACTTTTTAAATTTATCTCAATATTTATTTATACATTAGTATTTAATTTACAAGGAAATGAATGCTAAGAAATAAAAAAATATACTTACAATTTAATTCTTGTTCTCAACTATTAAGAAATAATTGAATCGTGTTTCCCTTTTTGATATCATCACTTATTTTTAAGTTTCAACTATCTTTATTTTAATACTTCACTTTTTAAGTAATTCTGATTATTATAGCCAATTCCACTAAATGAAATTTCGTTTTCTCTAAAAAAAAAAAAAACTATCATTACCTTAATACTTTACCTTTTAGGTTCAACGTATATATTTATTTATTTTTAATTGTGTTTATCACATTTTTTTTCCTTTCAACTCATTATAATAAACATGTATGTAAGATAGATTATTATTAAAAAAAAATATTGGAAAAATTAATCTAACATTTTTTACCTTAAAATAAAATAATTTATATTATTTTAACGTCTAACAATATCTACTTATAAATTTTTGTGTAGGCTTCAAATGGAACTCCAATAAAGTTACAAATTACTCCAAAGTAACTCCCAAAAGCATTTTCAATCATTGGAGAGAGATGAGTTACTTACACATATAAGTAATGATTGCTAGTAGAAATAATTTAAAAAGTGAATTGCAAATGTGAGTTTTATCATTAAAATAAGTAGTTTGATGTAATATTGTGTTAATAAATTGAATGAAATATAAGTGTGATATAATATGTGACATTCATTTATTATTTATTATGATTTGTAGAGTTGTATAATTGTAGTGAATAGTTATAAAAGATAAGAAAATGATGTAGAGTAATGATACTCATAATAAATGAAGAAAATGCAACCATTAATACTATCATGGAAGGAGATAATCTTAGACTAGCTCTAGTGGAAGTATCATTTATAGATATGCAACTTAACATGAGTTGCTTAAGCATTGAAGCATATTTGATTTTTGCAAGGGTAAAGCTTTCTTCACGATGCAACTCAAAAATGCACTTTAGCTTGACCCTAAAAAATATAAAATATGAAATTGTGACATCTTCTTTTTCTCTCTTTTAAAAATATCATTTTTCTTTTTAAACTCTTTTTGCGTGTTGATTTTTATTTTTATTTTAAATGTTATCTTATTTGACCAACTACTATATTTTAGTTTAAAGAATAAATTTTCTAAACTAGTATTTTTAATAATAAGAATAAATTTTTTAAAACATTAATTATTATTTTAAATTAATAATTTAATAACATAAAAATTGAGTAATATGTTAAATTTAATATTTTAATAAAAATATTAATGAAATATGAGCGTGATGTAATATGTGGATCTTATCTGTTATGATTGATAAAGTTGTACGATTGAAGTGAAGGGTGTGTGAAGGGTGTAAAGGATAAAGAAAATGTTATGAATGGGAGGAAACTCATTTAAAATTGGAAAAAATTTATTTTATAGACTTGGATGAATGAGATTGGTCTGTGAGCAACTCGATTGAAGTTCCATTTTGGCCAAGAGCAGCTCCTTCAAGCAACTCAAACCATTGGAGCCAACGAATTGCACTCCATACTGTATGCATCCCACATCTCTGCTAAGCATTGAGTGGTCCCACTAACTTTTTACATTTTCTTAGTTGTTAATTGAAGAATTGCAAATACTTAAAATTTAACCATTATTTGCATATGATTTTTTTTTTCTTGCCATTGATTTTTTTAAAGCAAATACTTACAATTTTAACCATTATTTGCATATGAATTTTTCTTCTTGCTGTGTATTTTTAAAAAAAAGTTTAAACCACAATTGATCATAGATTTATTGTTGTAACGGTAAAATTCTATAAATTTACTAATTTTGGTGATTTCTTCTCAAATTGAAATCATAAAAAAATATGCATTATGTGTTATTTCTTTTCAAATGGATCCCAGTATATACATTTTATATATTCTACATTGCAATTTTTTGTATTATTGAATAAAATTTTATACATTTTTTTTCATAAAATTAAATATTTTTAATTATTAATTCAATCACATATAAAGTGAGTAATATGTTAAATTTAGTATTGTATTAAAAATATTAATGAAATAAGATTGTGATGTGGCATATGAGTCTTATTTGTTAAGATTTGTATAGTTGTATAATTGGAGTGAAAAG
The DNA here is from genome assembly GCA_019593545.1 of Apocynum venetum. Classification (NCBI taxonomy): domain Eukaryota; kingdom Viridiplantae; phylum Streptophyta; class Magnoliopsida; order Gentianales; family Apocynaceae; genus Apocynum; species Apocynum venetum. The sequence continues at coordinate 2,656,656 of SRSM01000141.1, read as the reverse complement.
TTGTAAAATATAGAAAAAATTAAAGACCGAAGGGTTTATTACAATTTGATGTGCAGGAACCAATCATACACCCTCCGCCCCCTTGAAAAAATCACATAAAATTTCATCATTTATTTTCCCTATTATTCCTTGTAACTAATTATCTACTATTTAAGATGTTATATATCTCCACATGATATTTGTGACTTGTGAGAGGTTTTGGGAATATGTAAAATTTTACTATAGGAGATAAAGATAACTAAGGACAATATTAAAAATGATACTAGATAAAATATTTCTAAGAACTAACAAAATAAAATATCTTATAATTTAGAGACAAAAATTGTTTCTAGCCTATTATAATACAGGACATAAGGATTATATATATCAAAAGTTCAATATATATTAGATCAGAGTTCAAGCTCTAACAGGGAGGAGTATTGCAGTTAAAAAGTGCTGACAGTTAATGAATTGAAGATTGTATTGTATTTAGATCTTATATATGTTGCAATATGTATCAATGATAGGAACGAATAAAATACCAATATCTTCAAACTCACATGACTCTTTATCATGGGAAACGAATCAAATTCAATTGGATCAAACACATTGTTGATGTCATAAGAGGACAGCTTATGAAGGGCATCTTAAAGATTCACAGTTCTTCCAATAGATTAAGGAATTATTAAACTTATCGTTTAGGAATAAGCTTTTATGAGGTAGACCAGAAAAAGGGTGTTTCAAGTTGATTATTGATTGAAGCTTGAAAGAGTCTATAGAATCAAATGATTCTTCAGTCAATTTGCATAAAAAAAAAAAAAGACTCATGTTGTGATTGTTTTTCTTATCGTTGTATAACTCGGATGCATGATAATAAAATGCCAACTAAGAAATTATCTAGATGAGAAGCAGAAAATTCATTCAAATGTTAACTCGGAGGATGATATACCATCATTCAAAGATAACAGACAACAAAATTCACCATTCTAAAACAGGTGTTGGTCTAAAATCAGTCCCACTATCCTTACACAAATTGCTTGATTTTTATTCTGTCATATCCTCTTATTCACTATGACTAGATGAAGTAGAAGATTTGGATTCAGCTGTGGCAATTTCCTCAATGTTTTTAATCTTTAGGGCCTCACTACCCTTCCTTCTTGCAAAAACTCCAATCTCAAGAACTTAATGTTTGTCAAAAAAAAGAAAAGAAAAGAACATAAGTTAATGGTTCATTAGAACTTCTTGTCATATACATATAGATAAGAGCAAATAAAAGGTAAAAACATGAATAAAAATGGTCTAAACTTGAATTAAAAGATCAAATTTAACACCAGATCAAATAATCCTTAGCAATGGTGTAAAAAACTTATGTATAATTTGCAAGTATACATATGTATCCAAGTAAGTAGAGTATCATTTTCCCACCTTTATGAGGTCACTTCAATAAAATCTCCTGCCTTTCAAAAAAGAAAAAAAAAAGTAGAGTTACAAAGATTGTTATGTAGCTACTAAGTTCTTTCTCTTTATATCCAACTTAGACCCAAAATATTGATATAAATTTTTATAAATTAATGAACAAAATATCCTAATAAAACAAGAATGAGAATTTATGTAATAAACAATCAATGGCAAAAGTGGAACAAGACATTATTGATCCAACTTAGTTAATTTTAATTTTCCAGCTTGTTTATGTAGAATTCTTGAATATAGACTAGATATAATTCCTATAAGTAAATAGTATTTCTTTTGTTGAAATTGAATGCCTATTTTTGACTTAATATAAAATTTAAGAATAATGTTTGACTTTAATAAAGTAAACACATTATCCATAGTTAGTGGTAGGATCATATATGTAATTAGTGAGATGTAAATCTCTTAATTAAGGAGGATGTTAATTGAACTTTAGATAAAAATTATGTTTATTTTAGAAAAATAAACATTTATTTTCGGATAAATCAAAATAGAAATGTGGACATTAAATTCCGGATGGAAACATTATAATTTAGGAGTGCATGTTCTCATCTTTATATTTCCGTGCTCTAAATGATAATCACTGGTATATATCAATGACCTAACTAACTATAGCCGTTTCCCTTCAAAAAGAAAGCAGGCTGGTTAATATCCTTTTATTGCTCGAGGATCATGTCTCTCTACTTTCTTTGGCGGATGATTCATCATCTCCTTTCTATATTCCTATGGTAAATCTGTTTCTTTCCTCATCAACCATCATTGATTGAACCCTGATAATAACATTTATTCAACTGCTGCAGTGATTGATGAGGCTTTAGCTGGGCTCATTTGTAGAAAGCTTACGACGTTTTACCATAGATTGACAAATCTATATATGCTTTATGTCATTTCCTCTTAACCTGACAAATCTACATAAAGGGTATAAAAATCAAGAAATATATCTCTAGGCATGAAAGCATCCTTTTGGCTGATGGAGTCTTTAGTGCCTTTTTATGTGTGGCCAAGGCATAGTTCATTTGATTATGATGGACATCTTAGTATCCAACTTCAATAGTTTTACATTGTAGACATATAATTTTTGTCGGAGTAGATTTGATGGACATCTCAATTGGCAATTTTCTGTGATCAAATGGCAATTTACAGAAGATGCAAAAAAAGGAATTGAACCTATCCTTCACCACTCCCTTAGCATCCGATTCTTCAAACTATCAAAAGAAACCGTCTAAAAGTTGTGAATATTTAAAACCGCAGCGAGAATAAAGGGTTTCAATAGATTTTTATGAAATATTATCCTCATTCTGAGTTTGCAATTTTACCTAATTATGATGGACTGATTTAACCGTAATGAATTCAAGAACATTCTCCTTTTATGTTAAATGACTTAATCGTGAAGATCAAGAATACGAGTGTCACATCAGTATGTAATTAGCTCTCTCACCTCATTTCACAGAATCATATCCCAGATGTTTTTATTAAGGAACAGAAAGGAAGAAACCCAAAAGGGGCTCCCACTCTTGGGACATTTTCAGCACTTTGTAAGTAGACGTTTTCTCTCATACTTTTACTCTCAAGAAGTCATCAAAGCCACTGTAAAATACACGCAGTTTTCTAAGTTTCAGTAAAGATTTTTGCTACTCAATAATCTTTTCATCAAGCCAAACTATCTTCTTTTTGGTACATATGGACACCGTTATTTGCAAAGCTTGTCATGAGATTTCTTCAGTTACTTCATATACACAAACAATTCGTTGTCACAACTGCTCAAGTACCTTTTCAGTTGGCAATAATAATAATCAAGAATCTGATCTATCATGTGGGAGCAGATGTCTCGACTTTCGTTCAAAAACTACTAGGAGATCAAACTCAAGCTTGTCCCCCATAAAAGACTTAGAGCCGCCGCAAGGCAAGCGTGCGCTTCTCTGTGGTGTATCATACAAGGGTCAGAAGTTCAAGCTCAGGGGAACAACACAGGACGTGGTCAACATGAACGAACTGCTTCTTGACAAATTCAAGTTCTCCCCAAATGCCATCCTCATCCTAGCAGGTAATTTTTCCCAGTACCTTTTCATATTAAACTACTAATAATATTTTCATAAAAGGAAAGGTTCTTGATCACATTTCAAATATGATCGTTCTTGTATGAATTGCAGAAAAGGAGGGATTTCGCCTTCCATCGAGAGAAAATATCCTAGAAGGGTTCAATTGGTTGACCAAGAACTTGCAAAAAGGGGATTCCTTGTTATTCTACTACTCGGGACACGGGAAGCGGATGGTGGACCTTAAAGACGAAGAAATCGATGGATTTGACGAGGCAATCTGTCCTGTTGATTTCGAGGCTGAAGGAATTATTGTTGATAATGAAATCAATGAAAAACTTGTTCAACGGCTCAAAGAAGGTGTCACACTTCATGCAATTGTTGATGCTTGTCATAGTGGAACTGTACTTGACCTACCCCATCTTTACAACAGAAGCAAGTATGGAACCCTTTTCTGATACTGCCCTTAATGATCATTCTGGTACTTCTCCATTTCATAGAATCAGTATTTTGATATCTGATCTTTTCCTTTTGCGTAGGAGGGACTGGGATCTTCCACATCATAAATGCAGAGGTACAGGTGGAGGAAAGGCCGTATGTATCAGTGCTTGTGAGGATTATCAGCTAGCTTCCGATACCTCCGTAAGATCTTTCTTGTCCTTGGAAAAATGAAAAGGAAAAAAAATAAAATAAAGTTAGTTTCAGGATTGAGAATCAGGAGCCAAGGATAGCTTAACTGCAACTTGTATTGCTCCAATATTGTAGATGTTCTTTACAGACAATACTGTGGTTGGTGCCATGACACATACATTTATACAAGCAGTGAATGAGAAAAAGGGAGCATCATATTATGACATTCTAGAGTATATGCACAAGTCCATAGAAGAAGCTAACAGAACCCTCACCAGAGGAGTTAGAAGGTTCTTCCGTCGTCAAATGCTGCAGGTATACTCAATGTCCCCTTCTGAAATGCTCTTCCAGTGAAAAAGCTATCATCTTTTGAAGCATTAGTTGCTATGACATATGGGTTTATTACAATCTTGATATGCAGGATCCTGTTTTATCTTCTTCTGAAAAGTTCGATGTTAGATCAGAGTTCAAGCTCTAAAATGGAGGGGCGTGCAGTTAAAGATCTTGCAGTTAACATCGTATTTAAGATCTTGAGTTCAAGCCCATGATTTGAAGATTGTATCGTATTTACATCGTATGTTTCATGGTTCAATGATATGAACGAATAAAATACTGGAATCTTCAAAGTCACACTCTTATCATGGGAAACGAATCAAATTCAATTGGATCAAACACATTATCATAAGAGAACAACTTATGGAAGGCATCTAAAAGATTCATAGTTCTACAAAGATTTTAGGAATAAGCTTTATGTGGTAGACCAGAAGAAGGCTGTTTCAAGTTGGTTACTAATTGCAGCTTGTAAGAATCTATAAGGTTGAGAGGGTAATTAAGATTACTCAAACTAAGGTTTCGTTACTTGAACAACCAAGTAATTGAGTGCTGTTGTGCAATATTGCAACACAGAAAGACGCAAAATATAACAAAAATAAAAGTGAACTCATGCATCATAACATAGCTTCAACAACACTCGATTCAGTGAACTCGTTGAGAAGAATATGCAATGAAAAACATCTCTTTAAAAATTCTCCAAGCCATCCATTGACGTGTAGCCTTGATTATTTATTGAAGAACCAAGGCTTAATTTCTTGTTTGATTGGAAGATTACAATCCAATCCTATCTTGCAATATATTCCTCACTTGACGTTCACCTCCATCCAAATCCTTTAGAATCTTTATCAATAATCTCCAAATCTCCACAAATAATGCCAATCAAATATATCAAAGGATAGCATCAAGTTTCGTAACAGAATCTTGCTATGCTTATTCTTCGTCTGATTTTTAAATCAGATGCATGATAATAAAATCATCTAGATGAGAAGCAGACAAGGAGGATGACATACCATCATTCAAGGACAACAGACAACAAAATTCAGCATTCTAAAATAAGTGCTGGCCCTGTATCCTAATACAAACAGCCTTTGAAAGGATTCTCTCTGTATCTCTATCTCTCTGACACACATCTGGATCTGGTCCTCTAAAAAAATTGATGGGCAGGAGAATAAAGTGCAGTGAATTTGACACAAAGAATATGGAACCAATAATATCACGGACCGAAAGAGATGAACAGACTGCTTCATATAGCCCCTTCTATTTAAATCCCCAAACACTACCCTTTCACCCTCAAAGAATTTCACAAGCTTGAAAGAATGGCAAAGAGAAGAGAGAGATGCCAATGGTGTGGGTTAATTCTGCTTGTTCCCTATGAGGCACAAAGAATACGTTGTCCAAACTGCCAAACATTGTTACAGTTTCAGTTCAACCATAATGGTTATTATTCTCCTGAAGTGAATGGAAATCTCAATGGGGCATCAAATAACACAGGCATGGGCATTTCAGCATATGGTAACTATCGGAGACCAGGTAATATTCGACCACCCCAAATTTCAGCACAGGTGCTACCACCCCAAGTATATGGTCCAAAAAGAGCACTTATATGTGGCGTGAGTTACAAGGATCATGAAAAGAATCTTAGAGGTAGCATTAATGACACACAAAGAATGAGAAACCTTTTGGTTGAGAGGCTGGGTTTTCCAAGTTCTTCTGTCCTTGTCCTCACAGGTAAGTGCCACATTTCTGCAACAAATATAGGATTACCTTTTCCTGGTCACTAAATATCAATCATTTAGTTTTGTGCTTCAACTGATTTTATTGAAGACAATAACCAAAACGGATATTGAAATTTAAAAGGCATCATCCATTTAAGCAAAAAAGAAACAGAAATTTAAGAACAAATTGAAATGGATATATACAGTTAGAAAACTTGTAAAATTTTAGCACTAAGTTCTTTTCAAAAGGAATACCACATTATAGTATCTTGCTCATCTTGGATACCTGCAGAAGAAGAGAGAGACCAATCGCGAATTCCAACCAAGCGCAATATACGAGCAGCCTTTAGATGGCTCATCCAAGGTTGCCAGGCAGGGGACTCATTGCTATTTTACTACTCTGGCCATGGTTCTCGTGTTCGAGACAAGGATGGGGATGAGATTGATGGGCATGATGAAGCACTTTGCCCTGTTGACTTTGAAACCGAGGGAAAGATACTGGATGATGAGATTAATGCTACCATTGTAAGACCATTAACCCCAGGTGTTACACTTCATGCCATCATCGACGCTTGCTTCAGCGGAACATTTTTAGATCTGCCTTACATGTGTAGGATGGATAGGTAAATTTCCTGTATATTCAAGAGCTATAAGCATTACCTTAACACCTTTACTTGATAGATCTTTTTCTCAATTAGGGACGGGAGATATGAATGGCAAGATCATCGTCTTCCCCATGCTGCATATAAAGGTACAGAAGGGGGCTTAGCAATCTCTATTAGTGCCTGTGATGACGATCAGAACAGCCAAGACACTACGGTTAGTACTTAGTAGTCTTGTATCTCTTTTCGCTCTTTTCTGCAAAAAGGAAACATCCCCCAACCCCCTCCCCACAAAAAAAAAAAAGGGAAAAAAAACTGTTGTATAAATATCTCATGTTGCATTATAACCTGATTTAGAGAGGCCACAGAGTCTCCTACAAGAATACAGAAATTTCCAATCAGAGCATCTTTCTGATTCAAGTGACTGAGAATTTGAGAATTTTAGAAATTTAGACCTCAGACTTTACAAATGCTTAATAACATTGCCAAACGTAAGACAAAAGGAGTCCCAAATGAAGAAGATGGAGGCCATAAATCTCTATCATCAATAATAAATGTTTTACATTTTTTGTGCAGTATTTCACAGGGACAGCGACTGGAGCCCTGACATACAGCTTCATCAAAACGTTACAATATGAGCCAAGATTGACATATGGTCGCTCAATTATGGAGATGCACAAAAGTATTTATCAAGCACAGAATGGACAAGGCCCCAATGGTGCATTTCCACCTCATTTAATACAGGTAAATATATGCTTCAAAAATAGTTCCAAATGGGGAATAAATTGCCCTGGTGAAAGTTTTTATCCTAGCTGATCGGTGACTTCATTTTACACATTAGCAGGATTTCCAATTGATTTTTCAATACCTGTTTTGACATACACAAATCATCCATTAGAAAATGAAAGAAGAAAATTAATAATCTTTCAAATATAGAATCCAAATGCAGTATCACACAGGGAACCAAAATCAGGGTGTAATGTGTATTCTATACCATTCTCTAGTAACAGAACCTCATATATAATATATGCTCCGAGGAATCAATTATCATTATAAGATCAATATAATCTGCTCCAGGAAATCAATTATCATTAGAAGATCAATATAATATGCTCCAGGAAATCAATTATCATTATAAGATCAATTAGCTTATGTATGTGCTTAAACAAGCCAACCATCAACATATAATTTGCTCACCATTTTAGTTATTTCACCAGCATGCTCTAACAGGTATTTTTGCTTGGTGTTGTACAGGAACCTCTGCTGTCCTCTACTGTACCATTTGACATTCACCGGAAGCCAGTTATTTTATAAACTCCCAGACTCATGAGCAACAAATAATTAAATATGCATTTACACCTTATATCCTTTTCTTCCAATTAAAACAAACAATAAATATGCAGAATGAAAGTGATAGCATATATTACTACAGAGTTATCAATTCAATGGACTGCAATCTGTAAAATCTCACTTGGATATATATCAACAAATACCTGATAGCATATTCGATGATCCAGTACCTTCTTTTATTTTTATCTCCTATATGAGACGGATCTCATTTTCTTCTCTTCTCATCAGGGAAGCACCAGGTATTCTTAATTACATTCTATAACCTTAAAGCTTCAATCATGTCCCAAACCTTGGACGACAGTCAAAATCAACCGTTTATCCTTGTGTAATGTAATCCCTGAAAAAGATCATGCTTTCGGATATCAATATGCATCTAGTGAGAGCATAATGAACCTGGGTGAAAAAAACAAAGTGTTTTCAAAAGTTCAAATTTTGCGAGGCATCAACAGAGCATAGTAAAAAATATATTTGAAGTTTTCTTCAATTTCTACACGGATACGCCATTAACAAGGATAGCATGTGACCTCAATCCATTGAATTTCAGTATTTTGTGAGAGTAGAGGAGGAAATATAAGCAATGTAGGAGAACCAGCAAAAAACAGCTAATTAACTATGATAATCATGAAAAAATAATGAATTCATCCCACAACTAGAAAGTGACTCACTAAAACTAGTCCTATATATATGTGTGTGAGAACTTCTGTATATAACCAGCACATACTAAGGATACAAGCAAGATTCGTATTTTAGAATCTCCCAATTCATATTTGAGAACTATGATAATCATGAAAAAATAATGAATTCATCCCACAACTAGAAAGTGAATTACTAAAACTAATCCTATATATATATATATGTGTGTGTGTGTGTGTGAACTTCTGTATATAACCAGCACATACTAAGGATAAAAGCAAGATTCATATTTTAGAATCCCCCAATTCAGGACTCCATTATTTTCTAAAAGGAGGCATAGAATGTAAAAAAATTAGCTATTTCTTTGAATTTGAATCTAGTACTTGAGATGAAACCAATTTCTGAAAGAAGATTGAACACAAAATAATAATAAAAATAATAACAAAAATAAGAAGTTTTTTTTTAAAAAAAAAAATGATAAAAAACTCTGTAAAAGTTTTCTTTATTATTATTATTTTCTTTTTTCTGATTTGACACCAAATAATGGATAAAACAAGTACCCTAGATATTAAGGTTTTTAGCATTTTCAGAGTCCAAAACATCATGGACTCCTAACAACTGATGCTCTAGTTGATTTTCCCTTCATTCTTTCTACATCACTGGCAAGACTATAGCGATATCAAACGCTAGTTTCTACTTGAAAAGCACCTCTGCATTGCTCTCCCAAAGTAGAATGGTTTTTACTTTTCTATCCTTGAGAATTCAAACCTGACATTGAGCAATCATAGACACAAATTTAAACCCACTCTTTACAGGTTAAAAAAAAAAAAATTCAAATAATCCCCACGAATCCCATCTATATCTATACGTGCTTAAAAGTCCCACCTTAAAGTGGCCTAACATTCTGGTGGAATAATATCTGAGAAGAATATATTAGATGCACAAATGCCATTAATGGACTGAAATCATACAGATTGATCAAGTTCCACTCAGAAAAGGTTAAGGATTTGATTCCCCAGATCTTCCTTTCTGTTGTGGAAACAATTATTATGTGAAAACAAGAACTTTCACTCCCTGATAACTCCTTATCTGCATTTTCAAAACTTACATTCCATTTTTCGGGCTTTAGATCCCTGAGAAGTTCACAACACGGAAATGTCAGGTAGGAAAGAGAGATGTAGTTGGTGTGGGGTTAAGCTGATGGTGCCTCCAAATGCACAAAACAAACAGTGTGTACTGTGTAACTCTGTTACACTGGTTCAACAGAATGATCCTTCGAGTCAGTTTCCCAACTCAAGAAACAAAGTAACAACTAAGATTAAGGGTTTTCTTAGTACAATTTCCAGCAACGTGAACAAGATTTAGCCTCAGCGAACAGAAACCCCATGCTTAATACATCAAACCAAAGTTTCCATCCACAACTCATAAGACCTATGCAATCACTAGAACATATTTCAGCAAAAGGGAGGAAGCGAGCAGTATTATGTGGAGTAAGTTATCAAGGGCAAAGACACAGGCTAAAGGGATCTGTTAATGATGTAAGGTGTATGAAATATTTTCTGATCGAGAGAATGGGTTTTTCAAATGACACTATAATTCTTCTCTCTGGTATACAAACTAATCTCTCTCTCTCTCTCACACACACACATGCATAACAACCATTGCATGTAAACAACAAACATGCATTAGCAGGCACAACAAGAAGTTGATACAAGATTCTCAATAGGTTGATTCTCATTTTTGTTTCCAATTCAGAGCAACAGAGAGCTTCACAGATGATAAATTTAATGCCAATATAAAAAATTTAAACCACTATAATAAATGATGTGCCTGCAGTAGAGGTCCTCAGGATTAATTCATATACAACACGATATGGAATTTGAAACTTTTTCTCTAAAATATCCTAATGAATACCACAGGTTCAGGAAGGTGGGCAGGATAAATTCACAATGTAATTTCTTATGCAAAACAATATGGAATAAGAGCCTTTTTCGCTAAAATATCTTAATGATGTCACAGGTTCAGGAAGATGGGCAGAAGAAAAAAATAGTGTGTGCGAATTCTCTCTAATCATGAAATGGCATAGTTTTCCAATGTGAAGGAGTACTCCCAGCATATTTTTTGAACTTCCCAAGTATAATCAGGTTATCTATAGTCTGAGGAAATCAAATTAGCAGGAACCAGTTCAAGCACTAGCTCACCGAAATGCAAGACAAATCAGATTATATGTTTCCAATGTAAAATGCATATAAGCTATGCCTTCCTTTTTTATGTTTGAGTTACCAGCTTAGCTTCAAAAGAACTAAGATTCATCTTTATTACAGCTAATACAATGATCAATCTGCGGAAGAAGAGGCTGATCCTTCTGTCCTTCCAACTAAGCATAATATCAGAAAGGCCTTGTACTGGCTTGTCCAGGGTTGCCAGCCAGGGGATTCATTAGTATTTCACTACTCAGGTCATGGCTCACAACAGCTTGACTTCGACCAGGATGAGATTGACGGGTATGATGAAGTATTATGGCCTGCGGATCACCAGACTGAAGGAACAATAGTAGATGATAAGATAAATGCCACAATTGTGAGGCCACTAACTCAGGGAGTCAAACTTCATGCCATCATTGATGCTTGCCACAGTGGCACTGTACTTGATCTGCCATTTTTATGCAGAATGAACAGGTTTGTCTTCATAATTGCATAACTTCAATACAATCATTACCATGTTCTTTATGTGGTAGGGAAGGGCACTATCTATGGGAAGATCATGGTTACTTGTCAACTACAAATAATTCCGCAGGTGATGAACTGACCATATTATACAGTGCCTGTGATGATCATCAAATTTCACTAGATACAACGGTGAGTACTGAATTTGAATTCATTCTTCCAAGGCTGTTATCCTAACTAACTGATTAGCATTCCAAAACTATGTGCTTTGTTATCAAACTAGTACTAACAAGAACAGAATGCTAATTATGGGGCATTATAACAGAAGAAAGAAGTTCACAATTTTCTCTACTTTGACGTTTAATTTATTTAGATCCCTTGAAAAACTGAAGGAAAGTTACAGATAAGAAACTAAGAAAGTGTAAATACTCCATGGGCCAAGCTACTTATGTGCAAACCTGATGTTACTTTTCCAGGCTCTTTCAGGGGACATAGTGACCGGTGCCATGACACATAGCTTCGTTCAAGCCGTTGAAAATGAACAGGGATTGACATATGGCCGACTTCTCAATGCAATGCGCCACAAAATTCGTAATGCCGCAGCAGAAATTGAACTAAATGACCCCCTTTCATCTTTTGTTTGGAAATTTCAGCTTACGGAGTTCTCACAGGTAAATACTACAAAAATTCATCAAACGGTACACTCATTCGGACTACTGGAACTTTCATTAGGCTGACATTAATAAATTTGCTTTATTGCTACTTTCCCAGGTGCTGCAACTCTCTGTCTTCTGAAAAAATCGATATTTACGCAAAGGCCTTTAGTTTATAAGATTGTTTTATCTCTCTCCCTCGGGCAGTAAAAAGACTCGAACTTGATGCAGGCTAAGTTGTGTATGGGATCAAGACGAATCAATTTTGTTCTTGTTAGTGTTTCTTGATCAATAGGATTTGGGAAGGTAAAAAGATTTCAACTTTGCATGAATCAACAGATCAATTCCATAATGATAAAAATAAAATTATAAAAAACTTACCGAAGTCTTGAAATCCACAAAGCCATATAATCAACAAGAAATGCTCCAACAAGGAACAATGAAGATGAAGGGAAATAACACAAAATTTCAGTTCTAATGCATTAATAAGTTTGAAGATGGACACGGTCATCTCAAATGCAAGAAGGGAGGGACTTGTTTGGTTCATGCAAAGATTAAAATCACTCCCCTCTACTTTTCTTCGCTTCCAAAAGTGAAATGATTTGGAGGGTAGAAATTAAAAGTCAAGTAATCTTTATTTACCTGTACAATATTTTCATAATTACACATTTATGTTTTCTTTTATTTATTTATTTATTTATTTATTTCTCATATCATTTTCTCTTCTTTCTCTTTTTTTACCTTTCTACATAAATTAAAAATCGTATATTTAGAGCTAAAAAAAATTATAAAAAAAAACTACAAAAGTATAATAGTTAATTTAATTATATTTTATCTTCTCTCCCCTTATAAACCAAATGAGAATATTTTCTCTCAGACTCTTACAGTGAGTTTGTTTAATTAGAGGGAAAAAGGAATAGAAAATTTTACAGAAGGTGGTTTTGTTTGTTTGTTTGAGACTTTCTCAGAAAAAAGAAATGATTTTTTTTCCTTTTTTTGGCTTGAAGGCCTAAGAAAGGAAAGAAAAATTGGGATCAAAATCTTAAACTGGAGTTTTTTTTTTTTTACTAGAAGTTATTCAATTTTTAAATGGGTATTTTTTAAAAATATATATTTCATCTATAAAATTTTACTTAATGTAAATTTTTGTAAGGGTTATTTTATTATTTTAATACTAATTGAAGTTCTTAACTTAAAATTCATTAATTTTTGTCCGTTTATTTATTTATTTATTTATCAAAATGTAAATGTGTATTAATCAAATAATTAAGTCAACAAGTAAGGCTCCGACAAAGCGGGGCAGATCATATCCCTAGCAAATGATACAAAGCATTAAACCTTTCTAATCATTACAAAGATTTTTATCCGTTTATTGAGAAAAAGGAAGGGTGGTTCATACTTTCTCTTCTGTTCTGTTCTGTTCTTCTCAATTAAATTTCTCAAATGGGAAAAATATTGTTCTTTTCTCCTACTTCATTTTCATTTCACTCCAAATCCTTCCAATGGATTTAGCTTTTTCCTTTCCTTTTTTTTAATAATATTTTGATGATTCAAGAACTTTATTTAGGTTCTTGTTACAAATCATACACTTCAATTTTACAGTCATACTTCTTTTATTGTGATGGTAATGGTAATGGTAATTGTAATGTTAAATATTTAATATTTAAGTTACTAAACTACTTGAGGAATCATGTTTGAATCCCAAACGTCTAGTTACATTTATATTATTCCAAACATGGCCTACTGATATTGCACTATAAAAAAGACTTCTAAGATAGATTACTTACAAAAACATAAAACTCTTTGCTGAAATTTCAGTTCTTATCTCAGGGTTCCACAAAAGTTCATTGCTGAAATGTCCTGAGTGATGGATTTCCAGATTTAGTGATCATCTATGGCTATGCTAACAAATGGCAATTTGTCATAAAAAATAAAGAAACAGTTCATAAATTGATCCAGCTTTCAAAACCATTTGCTGGATAACAAAATTTTATTTAAATAGTATTATACTTAAACAAGAACATTACAACGAAAGAATTAATCCAGAACTGTCTAAGTGAATATTTACATTGTTTGCTGCATTGAACTATACTTGAATAAAAATATAATGCTAGATATACAAACCTTGAACATGCACAGTAGTAATATTTTTATTTTGATGATTTTTGGCTCATGGTGTCTGAAGACACCCTCTCCTGGGTAGAAACAAACAATGCCTCCTTAAATATGTGTATTCTCATATAGATGGAAAGATAAAGAGAAAGCCATAACAACACACAGTTCAAAACCACATGATCTTCACTTGGTTTTCAGCATGATTTTGCGAGATGCAGTGTACCAACGAGTATAGCAGGCATGGAGGTTCGGCCAATCAGAAGATGGGCAATAGGTGTAATGGTGAAGCCATAGTGCCAACACTTTCTCTTGGTCTTCCTTGTGTTCCAGTGAGTCTATGATATCATCCAATATCCTCTCTAGCTCTGCTCTTTCACTGACACTCAGGAGTGGTGAATCAGTTCCCATGCTGGCTCGGCAAAGTAGTGGTATCCACAGCAACAGCATCTTCACCTTGGTTTGCCTTTTCTGTTCTTTTGTGGTATCACCACTTCTTTCTTTGCCCAAGATCCTGGCTTGCTTGAACAGGAATGCTTCAATGAGAGAAAATGCAACATTTTGAGAACTTTCTTTCACAATTCTGTGAGTCTATAGTTTACCTAATCAGTTAATAGCCATAAAACCAGAACTAAAGTACAGCTGACCAAGCTCAAATGCCTTAGTCTATGCATAGTTGTCCTTTTAGGTCAAGGTTAAGGTTATCCATGAACATCCACAATGTTGCTTTCTAAAGCAGGAATGAGTCCTCTAAGTTCTTTCAAATCTATTGCTTGGGTAAATATTCCAATTCTAAACCTCCGCGTGTTAGCATAGACATGTTTTTCTGAGGATTAGTGGACATTGTACAAATAATCAAAGGAAACATCAAACATAATTTTCTAACAAGTGACTGACTTAATGGATTAATTGTCTAAAGAACTGATAATGTAAGCAATTACTTACGCAATCATGTTTTGATTGGCATGCGTGTGCCTATATATAACAAGATCTCTTCAATTCTCTACCTCAATATACAGTAACAATCAATGCATAATTAATTGTATAAGAAAATTAATGACAATTTTATAGATGTTAAATCCAATCACCTTTGACTCATGATCTCTCTCCCTCTAAACTACTGCCTGATAATCAAGACAATGGCAACATCATATTATATACTCGAAGTAAAATTCTATTAGTTTCTTTTTTATTAAGTAATTATATAATCCTTTAATCCAGAATGGAGTATTTTTATTTTGGATGTCTAAATATAAATATCTTTTTTTAATAAAAAAAAAAGCATATAAAATATGAATCTCACTAAGATGAGTCATAACCAACCAACTGCTAATTAAGGATAAGATGATAACTTGACTATAGTCAAATGGTCAAATAAAAAAATTAGAGATTCAGTTTTAGAGAGAACTAGTAGAATATGAATTGGGGTAGTTGGTTTCAATGATACTAAAATATGTATATTACTTCCTTTTAGCTGGTTAAATGCTCTTCTTCTTTACTAGAAATCAACCACTTATTACCCAAGAGAGTAATCAAACCAAATTTTGATTTACCCAAGCAAATTGTAAGTCATCCTTCAAAAAAAAAAAAACCACATCGAGGGAAACTCACTTAACTAGACAGTTAAGGGGTGTATTCAATTGAGATTTTTAATGACTTTTTAAAATTTTAAAGTTTAGGTGTATTTAATTGAGAGTTTTTAAAATTCATTAAAAGTTTTAAAATATTCAATCAAAAAAAATTAAATTAGCTTTTAAAATATTCAATCAAGAAATTTTAAAATTATGTATAAGTCATAAGATATTCAATTTGAAAAGAATTTTTAATGACTTCTACAAAATCAAGACTTTTCATTTTCATGATTTTATGTGTAGATTATGAAGGAAAAATGTCTCACCAAATCACATCTATTTATGTGAGATTTTTAGAAATTAGAAACTTTAGAAGTGACAATTCATTTTACTCTAACTCGATGTAAAAATTTAAACTCCAACCAAACTTAATGATTGGGTCATACTTAGATGTATGTGATATTTTGGGTCCAGCCCAAGTTTAAGGTTGGTTGAGGCATCATAATTGTAAACCCATGAAAATTCGGTCAGGCTCGATCACTTTCTCTTTTTGGATCGTCAAGCCAGATCATTTCTTAGGCAAATTTAAAAATTAAGTTTTAAAAAAATGTTATTTTAACCATTCAGGGTAGGTTGATTTTATAATTATAAACCCATGAAATTCAAGTAGCCAATTTTCTCACACCTAGTTAAACTTGACCCAACCGTAAACTATTGAAACGATGTCATTTTTATCAAAATTTGCATATCTTTTGTAGTCCCTTTTACTTGCATATCAGAGTTGAAATTTGAATTGAATTGAATTTTATTGATTTACGCTATTAGATATTCAAAAAATAAAATAAAAAAATGAAAAAAAAATGCTTGATGAATGAGATTGAAGATTATGTTAGAACTTGATGATAAAAGCATATAAGAGGATGTGAAAGATTTTGGACCTTATTTTAAAAGTTAAGAAAAACAAAAAGAAAGTGCATTTTATTGCAATCAATACAAAGAATAATATTAATAATTTTGATAATATTTAGCATTAAAAATTTATTATGAATATTATATTAATATCAAGAATTTAGGTTATTTATTTTATGATTTTTTATTGATTTTCAAAAGATTTGTTTTCTTACGTTGACGTGACAATAATTATTTTAGTTTTTTTTATTATGTGAATTTTCTTTTATTTTTAAAATGAAAAATTTATAAGTCTCAACAAATTTTAAAAAATATTAAATAAAAATTTTAGTAGAATCCTAATAAATCTATAAAAGTCACTTATAATTTTATAAAGTTCATAAAAATCTCATGCTTAAAAAAAGCCTATAAAAAACATTAAAAGTCTCAATTAAATACGCTTCATAAAAAATAATTTTAAAATTTTGAATTTTTAAAATGTCATTTCCCAATACTTTAAGAGTGTGGTTGGATAGAGTATTTTTAAATTCCTAAGGTGTTTGAAATTTAAGCAATTTAAAATGACAAATTTCAAAAATCTAGAATTTTACAATTTACTTGTTTGGAAATTTTAAAAAGTAAAAGTTATATATTTGTGAAAATTTGAAATTTTGATAATTATAAATTTGTGAAACCTTTATAAGTATGATAATATAAATAAATAAAAAGAGAAAGGGTTCATCCCATTTCAATAGTGATTTAAAATAAAAATCTAAATAGATGGTTTTTCAATCATGATTTTTTAGTAGTTTAAAACTCCTTATAAAAAGTCGAGAATTTTGAAAAATCGCCTCATCAAATTATCTAAACAAAATTTTTATAGTGAGAATTTTATAAATACTTAGATTAAAAGGAAAATCCCTCTTAAAAATCATCATCCAAAAACACCCTAAAATTCATCATCTAGACACTAGTAAAGGGAGTGGGAAAGGACTGGTGGGGTTATAAAGGAGAAAAGCAAGGGGGAAAAGGCAAAAACTACTGGTCAAATGTAATTGTATCCACATGGGGTATGTAATGTAGTGTACCATTTAACCACAATCAAATCCTTATCAAGAGTCAAGAGATATCTATAGATTGGAACAGATTTTCACCGCAAAAATCGTAGGCTGCGATAAATTACTTAAAATACAAAAATATTTAATAAGCCAAGCAAACCTTGTACTCTACTCTCTGCCAGAAAAAATATACCTGAAATCTTGACTATGGAGCCTTGAAGCCGCGGCTCAGAAGTTAAAGAGAGCCAAGCCAAGTTCGAAGCAGAAGCCCACTTATGAACAGCTTCATCGGCACACCGGCAAGCAGCCATCTTCTGAGCCAGCCATAATAATTCAGCTGCGAGTTTCTCCGCCGAGTTCCCAGATGCACTCAGGTCTTCCCTCGACTTCCCGCGGGGCCATACGAAGTCACCGCAATATTTGACGGCTCTAAAAACTCGGGTAACTGAAGAATAGTAATAATCCGAGTCACGGGCCCCATTAACAAGGTCACTGTTCCCAACTCCAAGACCCAAGCCACGACTTTGCTCCATCATCACGGCTTCAAGCTGGCTAAGAGTCCGGGCAAACGCCGTCGACAGAACATTGCAATTAACTTGTAGTAACGCTTCGTTTCCATCCTGCAAATTCTCATCGATAAGCCTCTCCGCCAATGTTCTCACGACATCGTACTTCCTCGAATTCACAGGAATATCATTCACTATAAACAGCAATTGGGAGAGGGCCCTTCCAATTCCGGAGTCGCAGCTTGCAGCAACAGCCGCAGCAGTATTGCCGCCGCCGCCGCTGCCTCCAGCACCAACGTTAGCCCCAACATAATTTTGATTATTGGTGGGTTTCCTTGAGTAATTGAACTTCAATTTGTCTTCAGAAAGGATCAAAGAAGGGAAAATAGAAGGTAAAAGGCGAAGAAAGAAGAGAAAAGATGAGAGAACAACATAACGCAAAGCTTCAAGAATTTTGTACCTTTCTGCTAAAAAATGAAGGACTTTATCAGTAAAGATGAAAATTGAAGTTAAAATGTTTCTTAGAATCACAGAAGCAATGGCTACCGGTGAAAGTTCCATGATCGGATTCTTTGAAAATTTCATCTGATTAATGCAAGGATGATGATGATGATAATGGCTTCTCTTTATCGATTCAATAGAAGGGGTAGCAGTTCCATATGTGAACTGCCAAAGGTAACGTATGGTTCTTGGTTGGGCTAACGGAGGAAGAAAATGTTGAAAGTCGTGGGGTGGTTTTAAATTATATGCGGTAAAGGTTTTTTTACTGAAGATAAGATAAAAAAAAATTTTAAAAAAATCCTTTTTTTTTTTAACTGGTGAGAGATGTTTGGTGGGAAATTCATCAGGACAGCATTTTTTATTTTGTTTTATTATTAATTATTAGTTTTAAGAAAACTATTTTGAAATCTATGATATTTCAAGATTTTATTTGATGGATTAAATTTAAAGAAATTGAAAAAATATTATGTGGAATCATTGTTTATACAATACGCTTCAAATATTTTATATTTAGTTAATGCGTGTAATGAAACCTCTTATTTCATATAATTCATAAGAATTATATTTACGTAAAAAAAAATTCATGCAAACGGTAAATGGATCATTTTTAGTTTTTAAAATTAGGTATATACAATGCTTTTGTTTACAATCATAGTATTAAATTTTTAATTTTGAAAATTTTATTCATATGTGATTGAGTTTAGCTAATCTTTATTCACCTTATTCATTTGTTTATTATAAAAGGATATTTTTACTCGAGACTTTTAAAATTGTAAGGAGCGATCATATTTTTGCAAAATATCATGGTTTTGAACTAATTTGGCTATTGAACATAATTAGATATTTTAAAAAATAATTTAATAAAATGATATTGTTTTTAAAACTAGTTTATGTACTAACAACAACAAGCTAATTGTTTGTAATCAAAATTATTATTTTCTTCCTCTTTTATAATTGAACATACTTTGAGGCAATATAAAAGTTGAGAATAACTTTTGACTTTAAAGAGATTATCACAATATTCTTGTTATTTATTTATTAAATTATTAAGTCACTAATAAAAAATTTATAGGTTAAATATATTTATTTAAGAAACTACAAATTTAATTTTAACTATCAAAATAAAAAAAATTATATTTAATATTAAATAAATAAATTAATATATATATAAAGTTATCAAAGGCTTAATTTAATATACCTATCGTGAATTTATTATTTTTAAGAGACATGAGAAATGAATAATGATGAAAATGATCAGATTATCAAAAAGATGAATATTTGTAAATTCAATACAGAGATAACAAGACATGTTCAATTCATTAAGTCATAAAAAAAAGAAAAAAAAAAGAATATATTTCTTGAATTTTTATTTTTATTTTTTGAAGGGATTTCTTGAACTTTATTAAGGGAGTAAAAATGGTGTGGAAAATGTGTGGAAAGTATACGGGGGACGTGGGAGATGTGTGGTTTGGTATTGATTTGTAGTACACAATTGTAGGGTCAATTTGACGTTGACGTTTCCTTTTTTGGTGCATTTTATTAAACCTCATGTCTAGCGTGTGGGAAACATCTACTCTTTAATATCATTATTGCAATGGTCTTTCTTCTTCTTCTTCTTCTTTAAATTATGAGCAAAATTTAAATTTCTATTAACCAAAAAAAAAAAAGAGAAAAATCTCGTCTTAATAATAATAGAAAAAATATATCATCCTATCTCATAATCTAAGAGGGATAAAATACAAAAAAAAAAAACAAAAAATAAATACCTAATCGTCTCTTCTCGTCATTTTCATTTATATTTATATTCTTGAACATTCGTATAAAGACTCAAACTTTAAATGCATATGCACGCCGAGAAGGAAGAAGAAAAATGTGGTGAAAATACTATAAAATAGCAATGAAAATAAATTTTGAAATCAAAGCTCCAAAAAAAGGCAAATAAAAAATTAAATATTTATTTTTCTAAGATAAATTATAGAAAATCTTATGAATTAAAGATTTATAGCATGCTATCACATAATTTACCACTAAATAATAAAAGACTCTAAACAAAAAACAAATGAAATATTTGATTTTCCACGAAACGAGTAAAACACAACTGATAGAATATGAGAAGGTATGGACTTCATTATCTCATGCGGCAAGTAAAGATGCATATGTTTATATAAATTAAAAATATATTTAGAGTGAAATGTAAATTAATCATTCGAAAAGTTAAAAATTTTAAATCTTTTAGTTTTTCAATAGAATTTTAATTAAGCCTCTCACTATTGAAAAATCATTATTTTTAAACAAATTAATGGAAAAAATTAGATAGAATTTTTTTTTTTTTGTAATTTTGGCTAATATTTAGTTTTAATTATGTATATAAATTATACTTAATCTATCCAGGACTTTGACTAAATACAAAAATTAAAAAGAGCATAAGAAAATTACCCACATTATCATTTCCTTATTAATAATTGAGGTTAATGATGAAACTATAAAAATTAGTGGATGCAAATCTCTTAATTTAATCTCATAATAAGATATAAATCTTCTTAATTTACATCTCATAAACTAATCATACAGTTTCGTCACTAATTATAATAATAACAAAATATAATACGATAATTTAATTAAGATAAAAAAAAAGTCTTTTAATTATGGTATCTAGAGGCAGTCCACTCTTGTGAAGCTGCAGAAAACACGTTTTGTTGGCTAACCTCGTACACATGCAGATAACACATTTTGATTATCAACTTTTCCCATTCAACAGAGAAATCAGCTGTTGTGAACATTGTCGCGGTACCCTTTAACCAAATTTTTAGATTAGTCCATCAATAATGAAAAGCAAGTGGTGTACCAGAAAGATGAAAAGGATCGTCCAAGAACTAACATAGAATAATTTTGTACTAAAATGATAATTAGATTCAATCAAAGGGAGTATAAAAATGAAATTTACAGTCAGTGTAAGCATCTTAATTTTCAAATTCATAGATAAAAAAAAAAAAAAAACTAGTTAAAGATCAATTTAATTTGATTTTAATATTGACTTTTAAAGTTTTTATAGTTTCTTGATTGATCATATTTTCACTTTAAACTTTTCAAAATTAAATATCTATTGTGTTTAAATTCATCATATCACTACTAGCCTCGTCAAATGTTCAAGATTAAAGTTTTTTCTTTTTGTATCGAATTAAATGCAAACATTTAATACTTGATTGAGGGAGTATAATCTAAATATTGCATAGTAAAATTTTATGATCTCATACAAAACATTATGACTTGAAAAGTCTCCATTATGTGCATAAATCATAAGAAGAAAACGAGATTCAACTTTCGTACTAGTACATTTTTTTTCTTCTTCTTCTTTGATAAATTTCATAGTTGTACCATTAAAAGAGTGAAATGGTCTAATGACTAACCAATTCTCTAGAGCCCTTTAAATAATAAATTGATGATAAATAGAGTACTTAAAACCAACCACCACGGTTAAGCATAGCTGCTGCTTGATCGGTACAAGCATGGCTGTAGGCCTTTTAGCAGTTGTTGGTCACCTTGATCATTTATTATATTCTCTCCGTTTCAAATTGATAAATTTAATTTTTTTCATTGATCTCAAATTATAGATTATTTTTTTTATTCATAATATAATACATTTATTAATTGATTAAAATACTTTTATTTAAAGTGAGAGTATTAATTTCACAAAAGAATAATGGTAAGTAAATTATTCAAAAAATACACTTAATTAATATAAAACATTTTAAAGGTTTACACAAAATGAACCCTTTCAAAAAAATATGGTCTATCATAAACCTTAACAAAAAAATATAATCTAACATATATCTCTTCGTTATTGTTAAGCATGAACTTGATCTGTTGAGAAAGCTCCGTCATGAACTTGATCTGTAGAGTGACTGGATCTTTCTCTGCCAATACCAATGGTGGACCAAAAAACTTTTTAGTTTTTAATTTTTTTAACTTTATTAAAAGATAATCATTCAAAATTAAATGTCATTCCGGATCCATCAATATCAATATCAACGGTGGACAAAAAATTATATATATATATATATATATTATTCAATTGAAAGACAATCAATTAAAATTAAATGTCATTTATCCAATGTTTTCATTTTTGAATTAATGATCCCTACTTTGAAGGCCCGTTGGAAGAGATCAATAGACTATGCAATTAAAAAATTCACATTATACTCGTGCAATGTTTGCATTTATGAATTGAATTGATGGTTCCTACTTTAAATGCCTCTTGAGAAAATCTAAGGCATGACCAATTGATCATGTAATTAAATGCCTCTTGAGAAAATCAAGGTTTGACCAATTGATCATGTAATCAAAAAATTCAAAATCTTCCCTTTATATTCCATTTCATTGCATATTTTGGTTGGCTCTCAATCAAATATTTTTCCAACAATGTTCAAGGTTCCAAATAAATGAAAAAAAAATAAAAAGAAAACAATAACTCATTAACTTCTTTGAATAAATAAATAAAATTATTATTTCAAGAATGATTGACATCTAGGGATATGTTAAGAATACTCTATCAAATGAATGCAATTTTAATAATATTAATTATATTTTAAAATTTATATGAAAAATCAAATATGCATCAATTTAGGACAAAGAAGTACGATAAAAGGGATATAAGAGGTCGGATGCCCATTCCCATTTATTAAAAGTGAAAAATGTTTGTTGTCCTCACTAAAATCAATATGAGTTCTGACTTCTCACAATTCTTTATTTGGACGCAAATGCTACATGTGGATGTAATGAACCAGTGGACCTACCCTTTCTACTCCCCTCCGTCAATGTAACCGCTTACCGTCACCCCCTTCCAAATGTATTAATGCTGTCGGTTAAAATTGAAAGTTTATTTTTTAAAAAATAAATAAATATTTTTATTTAAAATTTTATTAATCATTTTTTTTAATTTTTTCACCGTACTATTTGAATTTGAATAATTTACTTATATATTTTTGTAATCAAAGTAAATGAACTTTCTTAATTTCTAATCAAAGTAAAAAAATTTACTTTCAATTCTGAACTGAATATTATAATCCTTCATTTTAGCAAAAATGAAAAAGATAACAGAAAAACACCAGTCTATAATGATTAATTTTGAAGAAAGAAAATTCCTTCATATCCGTACTTTACATTTCCCCTAGAGGGTTCTATTTCATGGTGTGTAAAGCTGCAGAGGCAGTTATGGGCACTTTGTTTCCTTCTTTGTTTTCAATCTAGTGGATTTACTCCCTTCAAACACCTGCTAATTAGTGTTCAATTATATGGCGCATCCATGATCCATGTCCACAAGTTCAAAATTTATGTAGCCTTTTTCAGTGTAAGTAGGACACTTTTTTCCTATTTATAAGGACCATTCTGCTATTCTTCTAATGCATTGTCCAGAACAGATAAACTATATAGTCTGTTGAGATCAATCTTGAAATTAATTTGTTTAGCTTATACTCCAGAAGCGACGGTGGCCCGTAATAGCAGAAGAGGAGGAAGGAGAACCAAGAAAAAACTGTTTCAAGAGTCTGGAAAATTCCTTGGATTTCTCAAAGTTCACTGCATGCCCTGCTTGTTTAATCACTTCTAGTCGAGCATTCTCCCCAATGTGCCTATCACAATATGAAATTTATTCAGAAAATAGAAATGCCCTTTTCAAATTTCTAAGTTCAAGATACAGAAAAAGAAAAATACATCAGAAATTTAACAAGAAAGAAGTTTTGATTATTACTACCTTTGCAATCTGTAAGCCAACTGAACAGGAAATATTTTGTCCTGCTCCCCCCAAATTATCAATGTGCGCTGTTCCAAGAGACGATAATTTTATTTTTTTCCTCTTTTGAATGAAAAAAAAAATGCAATATATACAAATAACTTTTCATACAGTACAAAAATGCAGCAAACCTGTGAGATGCGAGGAAGGTTTGAAAGTTTCCGATCTTGAAGTATGGATCGGATGAGTTCCCTCTTCTCTATTACATAATCTGTACACATGACCTGCTCGTTTGACAATGGGAAAGAAGAATCAGCAAACTTAAACTAGAAGTATAAAAGCAAAAAAGTCGAATTAATAAGGCATTTTAGGGAAAAAAATACATATTTATTTTAATTTTATCAACCTTAATATGTATTAAAGTCTCTAATGTTCTATATTTAAATAGAGAACGAATATGCTATTGTAAAACTTCGTAATTATGAGGTGTATTAATAACCGATTCAAGGTTGATAATCTCAAACCATTAGGTTGATAATCAAGATATTTAGATTAACCTAAAAATTAAAGAACAATAGATATGCATTATGAGAAATTCTAGCAAACCAAGCTCCAGAATATTGTTTACTTACATCAATAAAATCAGAAAGAAAATAAGAAGGAAGTGCTTTAACAGGCCGAACGAATGCAAATTGCATCAAATCTCTGAGCCTTTCTGGAGTTTGTGGCACCAAAATATGAGCAGCTTCTTCTATATCCTTAACTCCAAATAGACCGGTCTCCATATCTCTCTCCTCCAGTGCCACCCCGGTGCAGCACAAGGCTAATTTTTCGATTGCCTCCGGGTACTGGACGGCCATGCTGTAGGCTACAAAGCCACCATAGCTTAGTCCCACCAGGCTCATTCTATGCACCCCAAGCACCTCCATCAGCTTCATAACAGATTGTGCCTGGAATGTCTCGGTTCTTTCGGGCCTCGTCGTGAATGACTGACCAAAAAAGAGCAAATCAGGCACGTAGATGTTGAATTTGGACATGAATTGCCGGAGAAGATCTCCATATTGCCACATTGCATTGGCTCCGAACCCATGAACGAGGATGAGATTAGGTCTATTCACTTTAATGGCTTTTGGCACCCAACAATGCATGGTGGTGCCATCTGCAAATTCTGTCAGCACCGATCGCAGACCAGAATACGTGAAGAAATACCGGTAGAACCAATCTGTAGAGGCCGTGAAGCTGAGGCATCTAGCCATATTTTCCTTTTGCCTTTTCTTGTTAGCTAGAGAGGCAGAGAGAAAAATGGATGTTTTTTTCCTTTATGAATTGGGATCAAATTATAATTCAAGAAATCGATGTCTGTAAGGATTATTGATTGAATTAGGATAATGGATGCCAAAGCAAAGGGGTGGTGGTTTAGAAGAGAACCTGCCACCGCAAAGAAAGATTTTTAAGCTGCAATTTTTTTCTGGTTTGAGACTTTTCTATACACGGCAGAAAGAGAATCCTGCATTCAACCTAAATCTCCTCAACACCCGACAAGATTAGGAGCCACATTCCCCTATTAGAATTTAGTGAAAAAAACATGATTACAAATTTTTATTTTTATTTTTATTTTTATTTTATTACTACATCCGTTTTCTGAAAATGTATATATATACATATATATTTGTACATAATACTCCTCGCTTTACGAAATAAACATTTTTTCAACCCTTATCTTTCTATAATTTTATTATCCTATCTGGAAATTAAGCCTTGACATTGGTAGACCACAAGCCAATTAAATTGCTAGGACCTTAAATATATGGAATACATGAAATATGGAAGAAGCAAATGAATAAAACGATCTTCCAAACGACAAATCCAAACGTCTTATGATTGATATGATACAGAAGACAAAATTCATTCTAATACTCTTCAAGCTGAGATAGATCGGTTATTTGTTTCTTCTCCTTGCTGTTTTTAGGCATTTTGCCTCTCCAAAAATTCTATTTCGCTTCCCATTCTTCATGTTTCACTATATGCTTCCGTTTGCCATAACTTTCCTCAGTCTCTTTTCGGCCATGTTGGCAACTTTATTTTGTGGTTCAAGAACAAGGGCATGCTTGAAATCTAAACCATGAAAACAAAAACAAAAAAAGAGAAACAAAGCAGTAGTGAGATTAGTGGGTTCAAGGTAGTAGAATCCTACGGGTCCTACACAATTCATCCATATCCCAGGACAGGTGCTTGCAGTTTTTCTGCCATAAGCCTAAGACAGCCTACTGCTGTTACATATCCTGTTGATTTCTTTTCATTTCTCTTACCTCACTCCTGAATTTCCAACCAAAGCCTCCTCAGGTCTAAGAACACTAATACAACTAGCAGCGCCTCCCTACTCATTTTCTACTACTCCTAAAGACTGATCACTCCTCCAAATTTTAAAGGTTATTTAGGATAAAAGCACCTAATCAGCATTAACTAGAGACTGCTAGATGAAGAAGATGCAGCCTAGTAAAGACCGTAAAGACAATTATGTATTTTCTCACCTTGAAGAGCCTCTTTATAGAAAAGAAGTGACTCCTTTGCCGTTCCTCGTCTTAGATATGCCTTCACATTCTGCACAAAAAGTGAAGACATTATTTAAGTGTTGCTTAATAATTTAAATATCACTCATCTATGGCCTAAGAGCATCCCATGCACATATGTCATCAATCTACTCTTTTACAATAAGACAAAAGATTGTTAATTTTTTTAAAACAATAAAAGAAAAAAGTTCCTAAATTGGAGTGCACGTGATAAGAATGGCAAGTAAAAATTGAGTACAAGCAATATGGGGGAAACAAGAGAGGCTTCAATGTTGCTAGGTAAAATAGAGCTAGATACAATATGGACCACTAGACAAACCCTAACTAATTTATACATATCAAAAGGAGAACGAGATATGGCCGTATAAAGCAGTTCCCAAATGCCAAACAACATTAACTAATGGAGAAATATGAGTTACTGGGAATGTCTATTTTCCTGTTCCCAAATATACATTTTGACCTCACCAGGTAGATTGGACCGGTTCACATAAAGTAAATGCATTCTAGATAATCAACAAAAAGCAAAATTTCCTAAAGGAACAGTAGTAAACAATAACAGCAGAACATGACATTGGGTGGTTAGTCATTATGAAAGAAGGCCAAGACCAATGGAAGATATTAAATGAAAGTAGCTGCAGCAGGCAACTATTGAAAGTTTATAAAGTTTCACCATGCCCAAAAGAAGCACCATTTCTGTTACTAATTTGCATCTTGTATTTATGATTTTATTCCACATGAAAAGCAACCACCAAAGCAACAGCAGGCCCCAATAACATAGCGAGAAAAGTGTGATCTTCTTTTTTACCTTCTTATCAAGAGATATTGCCTTGGTACAGTCCTCCTCAGCTTCTTGGAAGCTGCAACAGAAAATGAAGATTTTCTATAAAAAGGAAATCAATCAACACAATGAATAGAGAATAGTCTAGTTTGGATGATAAAACGAACCATCCTAATTCCAAGTAAGCAGCTGCCCGGTTGCTATAGTAAGTAGCATGGGTCTCGTTCAGTTTTATTGCCTCAGTATAGTAACTTACAGCTTTATTCCACCGTCTCCCTTTGAATGCAGCATTTCCCTGAAACACAATTCATGAAAACTTCTTAGGAACACACAAGAGTCGACAGAAATAATTACAGTGTGCAGTAAGAATTTGTTCCATCCATATGTAAACAAGTATTCCTGAGGGCTCAAAAAACAAAACCCACTAGGAGCCATTGATAGTATAGAAGGTATAGAATCAGTACAATAACCTCAAGAAAACGAGAGAAAAAAAAAACTTAGGAAACGATTAGTTAGTCCCATGCATGATGAGAAATCTCATTAAACCACTTCCATTCTAAAGTTGAAAATGCAATCTTCATCCATTAGAAATTATTACATAATAACACAACTGGACCTAACACTATACCAATAGAAACCTAAAAATATGTGCAGCCAATAATGTCCAGCATCTTTTTGCAGTACCAAAAGCTGTTGTGAGGAAACCTGAGGGCATAATTAGATTACCCTAGAATATAGCAAATTAAAAGCTTTTGCTGCAGAGCTCAAGAGAACTTCTTTTTCCATCCCATATAGAAAATAACCTAGAGAAGTGATAGAACCATGAATGCTGAACTCATTCTTACAGCCATCACATGAACAATCTGAAATCTTATCTTCAATGTAAGACCAAACATTGCCTATTCCAACATTCGTGAAGAAGTAAAAGCACAAGAATTCGAGGTTTTAATCAAATAACGTCTTTGAAACACAACTTTAAGTCAAAAAGATAAATATAGAGTAAAGAAAACGGTTGGGCAGCACAAAGAAATCCAGAAAAAAAATACTGCCAAGGAATGTTTATATGGATCACAGTCATAGTGTTTCACCATGTCACCAACCACAAACTAGATGCAGCAAGATAGTAGCTCAATTTGTTTGTGCATCTATATTTGGAGGGGGAGGGGAGGGGGGAACAACTTTAAACAAGGTATTAAAAGAAATAAAACCTTTTCTTTCAACAGTTCAGCTGCATCCATGTTACCATTTGTATCTGGCAATGGTGATGACCTTGAAACAATTGTAACCTCTTCTTGAATAGTTGAGTACATGTCCAACACCGCATCAAGCAGAAATTTGTCAGTCTCATGGGATGAAATAAAAGATACTGATATCGGATAACCATCATGTTCTCCAAACGGCATAGCAACCTGGATTTATTATCGAGGAAGAGAAAATAGAGAAGAAAAAATGACTACAGAAATACAGAAAATCCAAACCAGAAAGCTGAACACCACCACCAACTCACCTGACAGCAGCCAGACATACTTGCAATGCTCAGTAAGGCAAATGCTCTGCCATGGAACTCAGCTGAAAGGCCCTGCTTTGGATTTCGCTTTAATGGAGGGTCTGCTACTGTAGGAATTACTAGCAATCCATCATCCTGCAAAAAAGGTTAAGAATTAGATGCTAGAAGAAGAAAAGGAAAAACATAAGAGGCAAACAATAGGAAAAGAAGGATCTGGTGGAACATAAGATGAGTATACCTTTAAAAGACCTTGAAGGGCAGTCCGCATCTCAGTCCTGACTTTATAAAGAGTTTTAATGTTCTCAGATGTGGTAGTAATTGCTGCAAGAACACGATGAGAGGCATCAGGACGTAATTTGGGTTTGACTGAATTAATCCATTCTTCATGATTCGTTTTGAACTCATGTCTGTACACAAATTGCATTAGAGATATCGTTAGAGAGAAAGGCTCAAGAAAAACGTGATGTCATAACACACATTTAACCTCAAAGAGAGACAAAGGTTACAATATAGAATTTATTTATGTAGCATGGAACTCAAGTAAACCCAAAAAACAAGTGATGAACAAGAAGCTAGATGTGGCAGATAAATGAAACTGGCCATGGCACCAAGTCAAAAGACTTGTCTGAGAAGTGATAAAAAGCAATCTCTGTTTCAATAAACAGCAATAGAGGAAGGCATATATATACAAGCCTAATTTCTAATAAAATACACTCAAGGTTTGTTCATTGTCAACTGTGCAGAAGCTTCCTTCCCGCACCTGTATGTGTGCTTCTCCAGAAGGGGGCTTTTGCTTCACCATTGATTAGTCAACTACCTAAGAAAGGCCACGTCATGAATTTACGTGTGAACTAACTCAGAGATTCCCAGTTTTTACAAACAGAAGTGCATTGATCATTAACAAGATGCAATCAGAATAAGCTCTGTTGAGGCAAGTAACACCAGCAATTAGCTCAGGCCGTTTAACAGAACCTGGAAAAGGATTCTGATGCCAAGAAGACAGGGAATGGGAAAATATAAAGAATGTATTCTCCAATTAGACGCCATTATTCAGTTACTAGAATTTTAAAAACATCCATGGAGAAGCAATTTCCAACCTTCTATTGTTTTCCATCTTCCACTAGCATCATTAACTACTCAACATTAGTATATTAACACCTCACCATATAAACAATTATCAAGAAACAAAATCTTAATTGCAACTGTTGCATAATGCACAGAATTATTCAAATGTTTAAGCAACCTAAACAAGCTGCAACTGCTATAATAAGATCAGATAGAATTTAGTGGTAGTTGAATGACGTTTGAGCCAGTGCAGCCAATTTCAGAGTTAGAGATGACATTTTCATAGATTATGCCCATGAACCCCAATCTCATCAAATTATCAATCTAAAGTATTTTTAACATTGCATTAGCAACTGTGGGCATCCCATACCTTTGCAGTAGAAACATGACTGAAGAGAGAGCAGTTAGGATAGACATTGAGTTTTGCTTGTTTCTTGATCCTTCATAAAATCCTTTTAAACTAGGCACATTTGAAGAAACATACTGCCCAAAGTTAATATGTTTAGGTATCTGATCTGCACAGTCAATAAACAAAGAGAGAAATGATAGAATGAACTTCATTTAACTCTGGCTAAAACTCTACCATCCTACGAGAAAAGAGAGGATAAAAAACCTTTCAAATGAACAAAATATTCAACTTACAGCCAGATAACTTTTCTGCTACTTTCTCTACAATATTTACAGTCTTCAATTTTGGAACCTTAGAAAGCTGAAAGAGATCATCAGCAATAATAAGGCGTCTTGGCCTTTTGACTTCCAAAGGCTTCAGCTGAAGCAGAACATGCCCAACACGATGCAAAGTTGATGGGTCACGTGCCAGACATCCTATAGGGGCATTATGAGCAGAAAGCTTATAGAAATTCATCACACAATAATCAAATGAGGAAAAAGTATTCCGCCATTTATGATACAAAAAATCCAACCAACATTGGTCATTGTTGGTTAGACAATAGGGAGAGTGTACATAATTTATCTCTAAACCATTGTATTAAACGGTAGTTATAAAGTAGCATTACTTCATGCCTCACCACTTTGCCATTTATTGTCCACACACCACAAAGACGAGGGATGCATGCCCAGTTAAATTAGGCCAAAATGAAGAAATGGTAGATTAGAATTATTCTGCACAATGGCTGGTCTCTTACAAGAATATCATAATGTCAATAGCACACAAGAATGTTTACTTACCAACAGTGTCCAAACTTTGAGAATTTGGTACAACACCCACCATAGATACAGTTCCATGAGATGGCCTAAATCCGAGTATACCACAAAAAGATGCCGGCGTTCTTATACACCCAAGAGTATCAGTACCTACAAAATGTGAGATTTTCATCATAAGTTAAAAAAATCAATCAAGAACTGATAAAAAAGAGGCTAGAAAAATCAAAAGAGGATATGAAAACAAAAGAAACAATTAGAATAAATTAGGCAAGAGGACTATAAAAGAAGAGATGAAACAAAAGAAAAAAGTCTGCATCCAGAAACAAAATGCTAAACATAAAATCACAAGTCCCATAAGGAAAAAGAACTCAGAAATACTCCAGACACCCTGGAAACATAAAGAGAGGTATCATGATATATAAATGTCTTCTAATTCAACAGAGAACTTCCAATGACAGCAATTGGCATCCACATCAATTTGAGGAGAAAATTTGCATACCAAGAGCAAAATCCACAAGCTCAGCAGCAACAGCAACAGCTGAACCACTAGATGAACCTCCAGGTATATGAGTCCGCAACTTCGGATTAGTTGGAGTTCCATAACGTGCATTCTCCCCTGTTATCCTGATAATCAATCCATAAAAAAGTGCCTCCTACTAACCCAAATAAATTACCCAAAACCACAAAAAATAGAAATACTTCTCCAGTTCTGCGAGCCAACATTTTCAGTTCGTTTTTCCACCTCCAAACTTCCAAATCATGTGAAATATTAGGATCCCATGCTCACTATAAACCATTTCAGTGGCGAGGCAATTCATAAGCTAAAGTGTTTCTAAAGATCATATCCTATCTTGCCGTGCTTTCTAAAGGTTATATATATGTTTTTGAATGAAATCACCCAGCAGAAAACCAAATTTAGAGAACAGGGGGGAAAAAAAGAAAAAGAAAGAGAAAAAGGAAGGCGGCCATTTCTCCCAGTACAGCAAAACAAGTGAGATGGAGGGGGAAAAAACAAAAAAATAAATACCCAAAGCCAAGTTCATCCATGATCGTCTTGCCAAGACAAGTAGCCCCATTTTTCAGAAGTGCGGTCACCACCAAGGCCGTTTTCCCTGCCACCTCATGCGTCCTCTTCCACTCCACACTTCCAAACCCCGTCACGTACCCCTTCACATCAATTCTACCAAATAATAGAAATGCAATTATGAAAATAAACCATACCTCAACAACGCCTCTATGAAAAAATACCATATAATAAACAGAAAGCTCACATGTCTTTAATGGCGAAAGTGAGACCAGCCAATGGGAGGCGAGCAGCTGGAGGAGGAGGTTGAGGAAAGGGAGAAAGCTCAAACCGTTCAATAAATGCTCCAAAATCTTCCTTAACTGCACTCCCGGCTTTCAGCCGCCGGCGGTAAGTCTCTGCAAGGATGACGACGCCGACAACGCCGATGCCGATAACGATCCACGCCTTGGGGTTTGATGATATTTTGAGCTTTGATAAATTCGACATCCCTCTGGGAATGATCGTTTCAATTCTCGATTTATCGGCTAATTGATTAGGGTTTTACAGGGGTTTTAGAACCGAGCCATTGGTAACGATGGGAAAATCAAATGCAGCTTGTAGAAAGCTGCGCGTGGAAATTCGGCGCGCGTTTGTGTCTTTTTTTCCAAGTAAAGAATTGATCTTAATTCTTCTATTCGGAATTCAGTAAGGGGTAAAATAGTCCATCTCCAAGAACTTTGCTTTTTGGGGGGTGAACTGCAAACATATTTCATTAAAATATATATATACAAACATATTTTATATTTAAAGATTACAATAACCTGTTAAATAATGACATTAATTAACAATAAAAATAGTGTAATGAATTTTAGTAATGAGAGGTTCTTTTTAATCTATATACAAAGTTAAAAATAAATAATTAATTTCCACATTAGAAGAAGTGTATCGTTTTAAATGACATAAGGTTAAAAATAAAAAGTTTTCTATGTATATTATTATTAATTTCGTTAATGAATCAATGGATTTTGTAGATAGTAGTTGTAATTAAAGAAGGAAAAGTTCAATAAAAAGTTAAAGTATCTAATAAATTAAGAGATTGTAACTCCTATTTTATATTTGGGTGATTATTTACAATAATGAATTTATGAATGTATTGTTACATTATCAAATTAAATATTATATTTAATTAACTTATGAAGTTAGAACAATTAAGAGTCGAACTCACATACACTTATAAATTATTTAATTAAGTAAATTAATTAGAATTTTGAGGGAAAATATTTAATTTTTATCTAAAATAATAAAGTTTTAAATAAAACATATCATAAATAACTAGAAATCAATAGATAAAAAGACGTTAGCAAAGACTTTATATTTTAAAGTCATTTATTTAGGATCATTCATTGGTAATAATGTATTTGACTTATAATTCAACTTAATGCCGCAAATTTCGAATTCTATAAAATTAAGTTAATTCTTGATAAATACAACAAATTAACTTTAAACTAAATTACCGAATTGCTCATATAAAATACTCAATCAAGTTCTTAAGACACAAGAACAACCTTAACACAAAATTAAACGACGATTAAAATCACGTAATTTGCTTCAAATAATTTTCTATCAATTATCAAACCTCGATTTAAATTAATTAATAGTTATTACTATTGGTTACCGAAAATCGATTTTGCATAACCCTAGCTAATCAACTATGCAAAACAATTAAGATGACCAATAAAAATTGAAATCGCATCATTAATATAATTAAAACAAATTATTCGAATACTCAAATAGATAGATAAATCTCTAGGCTTTTAATAAATCAATATAATCTCCTAATCTCAAAAAAATTAATCTAATACATGTCATTACCAATTAAAAACAATTACTCTCAATCCATAAAAAAAAATCACAAAAATATTAGGAAAGAAAGAGAAACTCATTAATTGGAAGAGAGACTATGTTCCTTGATATTCAATAATACCAAAATAATGTTTTCAAATTGCTTGAAATATTTAAAACTAAGATAATAAACCCTATAATTACATAAGAGTCATAATTATAAATTATTTAAAAACATCCAAAAACTTCAATTCGAATAGGAGATGCTATTATCTAAAATGTCTAAAGCATAAAAAACATTCAAGTAGATGCATAAAAGAGTTCAAATTTCTTAAGGTAAAGACAGTTAGAGGAGACGCATCCAAATAATATTCTTCAACCTTCTAACTTCTTTCAATTCATTCTAAACATCTTTTAAAGCATTCAAAATATCTATAAACAAATATAAAAGTGTAAAGAATCATTTTAAGTATATAAACACATAATTAACTACCTTTTAACTCAATAAATAACAAATTAAACTCCTAAAAATCAAGCTAATTATGGTTCAATCATAGATGTACGTGGAGATGAGTGAAGTGCAAGGAGTCTACTCTTTAAAAAAAAATTTAAAAACTAAAAGGATTTATTTTGATTTTTTTTTTGTTTTTTTAGATAAAGTATTTAAATTGCAAATAAATTTTTCGAAAATACATATCCATTTTTTTCACTTGATTTTTTTTCTTCAATTTACACAAGATTATGTTTTTTTGTCCCAATATTGCACCTCTATTATTACCATCCATTATCCATATATTTTTATCATCCATATGCAGTACACATGACATCTAATAAGGATTTTTTTTGTACATTTTATCCAAAAAAAAATCGAAATGCAAAGAAAACTATTCATGAACAATTTATAATCACTTTATCTATCTACTCACCCGTCCAAAAAATATCAATTATTTCATTTTTAAAAAAAAATATCCAAAAAATATTTTAAAATGCATTTTAAAGTATTTTTAATTATTATTAATTTGATATTGATTAAAATTGTATATCAAGGTCTAAAATAACATTTGAATTCACTAAATAATAAACACTTAATTAGTATTATTTTGATCTTAAACCTTTTAAATATTGTTTTTTCTTAACTTAAAAGTAATTTTGATATGCAATAAACTTAACATTTTATTTCCTAGAAAAAGGTTAATATTTTACCCACTAATACTCCATCCTCTTTAATTTACTTATTAGATGAATTTTATTGAATAATTTTCGTTTGCATTTTGAAAAATTGATAGGATGTACAAAATAAATAAAAAAAAACCTCATAGAATATCACTTGCAATGCACATGAATGACAAAAAGATGTGGATAACTTAAGTTAGCATAAGTGAAAAGTTGAGACAAAAAATATGATTTTGTGCGAAGTTATAAATATAAAAAAGTTTAAATGAAAACTATGAATTTTTGAAAAGTTGAAATGCGATATATTATACCATTTTTTAATGAAGGGCGTAAGACCCATCCATTTTAATATAGAACAATTCTTTTATACTTGGACATCCACACTAAAAAATTTCTAGATCTGACACTGGTTATTTATGCCATGGGAATAAAATTAGAAAATACTATATATATCTACAATCAGATGCAAAGCTATGAGGCTTTAAATACAAGACTTTGTAAACATTTTTTATAACTATAGTAACTTAAATTCGGTAAAAGTATTGATCATGTGTTAAGGTAAGAAAATATCAATTAAACAAAAGATAACGACAAATTGAATAATATATTTACTAGTAATTAAAAGCCTAAATACATTTTAAAAAATGTCTATCCAAAAGAAAAAGAAAAAAAGTAAGCCCTAGTTCATATTGAGTCAATCCACAAAGATAAATATGTTTCTCTCCCATCCCAGTGGCATATTTACTTATAAAGGGTATTTATTATTTGAATTTTTTTAATATACCCTTAATTTATACATACAAGTTAACAAAGCTTTTTATTACGAAAAAAATAATAAGTCTCACACCATACTGTAATATTAAAATATAAATGTAAAACTCCGATTTTCAGGTAAAAAAAATTAGTGATTGAGTTAAAATCATACAAAAAAAGTGTCCAGTTTAACTGTACCAATTCTTTAATCTATGTACAAATAAAACCAACACTCGATTTTAAATATAAAATTTTCCCACCCGGGTCGAACCGTATGTGACAGTGTGTAAGATTATATACCTTTTTGGACTAATTGTTTCCATCCAATAAAGGTTATATACCTTTTAATAGAAATTCAACCATCCAATAAATTTCAACACTAAAGCAGCTAAAAAACTAATGAATAGAATGATAACTTTGAATTGGATTCTTGGTCTTGCACCACCAAGAATAGAATCTTCCCAGTATGAAATCCTTAATTTAGGTATTGACCCATAGCAAAGAAGAATCAAAGCTGCATTCCTGAATTGTCAAACTTCACCAGCTAAACTGAAAATGACAGAATCAAAACTATCCATACCAAACCAAAGACAATCTTGATCAACTTGTATAGTTCCCTTTCACATTTTCCGGTGTTTTACCCCATACTAAAAGTTCATTCTTTTTTTTTTCCAACATATTCATACATTCCCACTTGATTATTACAAGGGTCCATTCCATCGGCATCAAACAACTAGCCTCCAAGCATTTATGCAAATTACAGAAAAATTGCTGGTGTGAATCTACATATCAAGAATCAAACTATAACAAGCAGCACAACCTGATTAACATAACTTCAAATCTATTACAATGAGCAAAGAAGGGATATTTATAACCTGGGGTTGAACTAAATTCAGCATCCACCACAACGAATTTGATGCCTTAAACTTTCTATAGCCTGTTGAACCTGCATCTTGTAAAACCATCACTAGTATACACATACAGCATGAACAGAAGACTTCAAGCGCTTTCACCCCCTAAATCGAACAACAATGCAGGAGATGTCATCTTTACTTTCTCTGTTTATTGCTTCAATTGCAAGTTGCTTGGCCGCCTTCTGTGGGTTCCTAATCTTTCGTGCAATGTCAACTGCCTCTTGATTAGTCATTACCTGGAGTATCCCCCAACAAAATCCATAGAGAAAGCTATGTTATGAATCCATCACATGGAGATTCTTCTTCCAAAATCTACGAAGATAATACGAAGAAAAAAAAAAATAGTACCTTCCATAAACCGTCGCTTGCAAGAATGAGAAGATCTGTGGAATTATCAATGTTGGCACTTGTGACATCAGGATCTGAACGAAGGTGTGATTTCAGGTTCTTGTCTCCAAAAGCACGAGAGACTGCAAGTTGTCCATTTACTCGTGCAACATCTCCTGTTACAGAATGAATTGGGATAGGTTTCGTTTTATGCACTTGAATAAACAAAAGCACCAGTTCCTGTTCTACTGATTCATATTATAAAATTCCTACTTAAGAGCAAATATACAACAGAAACAGGGCAATAGTGACTTCTTAGAAAATTGTAAAGCAAAGCCAGTAGCATACTCAATAAATTTAAAATACATCAAAGGGAATTAGCTTTCTAGATGTGAGGCGCTAGATGACAGATAACTGTCTGAATTTTCTCACATGAAAATAATTCATAACAAAGAAATAAGAGGAACTGAGGTCGCATAATGAGTTGCAGTTATTGGCAAGTAGAAGTTCACACACTGGTTGAAAGTAAAAGTCTACATTTTGAACCACATATCTAGTGCAAAATCATCTAGGGCACTGGTGAGGAGATGGAAAAGCAACAGCTAAATGCGGAGGGGGTTGATGTACATAGGGGAACTTCAAAAAATCTTCCCTCTTAACGAGCCTACCCCTTCCAACAACCTTGTTCACAAGCAAGCCCACTTCTATATGAAGACCACTTCCATCTTAGGAGAAATCAAACATCCCCCAACCCCCCCTCTGCATCTAGGGAGTCATTTCTCAATGGAAAAGGATGAAAAAAATATAAATATCTACTGGCATGCAGCAATTAACTACAGAAACTTCTAAGAATATTTTGTTAAAAATTAAACATCACAAACTTGTATCTATTCAAAGAAACAAGCATGAGAATGATGCATATGATGCCAACTCAATCTTGATAATCCTCTCTCAACTTCACCAGAGGCACAATCAAATCATGCTCTTGTTGAGCATCTATTTCCTTTCCTTTACTTTTTCTATAAGTCCAACTGAATAAGCATTCCAGGTTTCCTAAAGACCAAGCTGCATTTCTAAATATCAAGCATGACCTACAGCTTAGATTCCAGGCAGCAACCTTAATCCAATCAATCTTATTCGCCTTCACTATAAGCTTCTTCTGTTGTCTCTTACTCCAACAAAACCCACTCCTCCACCATAGTAAAGAAAGAAATGAGAGAGACCCATATATGTATGTATGTGCGTGTGTATGTATATATATATATATATATATATATCATTTTGTAGAGGAATACTTTGTCAAGCTCTGTTCCCATCTCTCTCTCTCTTTTATAAAATAAATCCTTTTTGTAATCTCTATTGGTCAAACAAAAGCAAGAATTTAAACATTCTTGTGATAACAGATTTTTGAACAGTGAACAGAAAGCAACTGAGAAAGTGTCACCTGCACAACCCCAAAGTTCTTATCAAAAATCATATTCCATGGAGTTATCTGGAATATGACACATCAGAGACCATGCTAGCCTCTATAGATAGTGATTTTGAAGTACTTAGGATAAATATAAAACATCAGAGGAATGTCTCATAGCACCTGGCATGTTTGAGACAAAGCCTCCTCTATCTTCAATGCTCCCGCGCTCTGTATTGGGCTCATGGTCAATACTCATCTGTATTGCCTGTCCCCTCTTTGACAAGATTGCTCGTGAATCTCCAACATTGGCAACCCATAACTCG
This sequence comes from Apocynum venetum, assembly GCA_019593545.1. Lineage (NCBI taxonomy): Eukaryota > Viridiplantae > Streptophyta > Magnoliopsida > Gentianales > Apocynaceae > Apocynum > Apocynum venetum. The sequence goes on along the minus strand of SRSM01000141.1, from coordinate 2,617,392 downwards.
CTAGCATTTATAAGAATTGCAGTGACAGCAGTGGATCCACCTCTTCCCAGATCAGGATTGTGTGAAAGAATTGCTTGATCTGTTCTTTCATAGGCTTTAGAGATGGACCGAGCAGGATCTGTCCAAAATTCCTCCTGGAATCATTTTGACAGGTAAGATATAAGAATAAAAAGAAACCAAACAAGATTCTTATACTTGTAGAACCCGGGGAATGAAGCAAATGACATGTTGAAAGAAAAAGTAGCCGCATATAATAACACAATAGGTTGCAAGTAATTAAGGGGGGGGGGGGGAATAAGATGAGCACCGACTCAATGACATCAGTAAGATAATCAGAACATGCTATTTCTAACAAATAAATAGAAAAAGACCGACAGCAATTACTGAAGGACAGAAAGGATCCACCAACTGCAATCTTTCGCAACTCACAAGATACAGATGGAAATAATATAGTTGTCATATGAAACAACAAAATTTCACATAGCAGACCAATTGGAGAATGTGGATATGTAAAATAGCAACAAACCTCCTTTAAGATATTGGGAAGCAAATGCTTCTGCAAGTAGGCAGGGACACTGTCACCCAAATGGCCATCATAAATAGCAAACAATCCAAGCTCTCGTCCTTTAAATTGAACATATTTAGCAACATGGTAATCTTCCATGGGATGATTTGCTTTTCCCTTTATTAGGCTGAATCCATATTTGACAGTCCCCTGATGGCTTCTTCCTTTGCCAGCGCCACATGAAGAACGTCCTGCCAGCTAAAGGCAAAAAGAACTACTACGTCAATTTAAAAGAGGGGTACCTAGGAGAAAACAACAAACATATAAAAAAGAATTAACAAAATGCATGCTGTAATTTTTAAAAACAACTCAAACAAATGCACATCATCAACTGCTATAAGATCATAGTTTGGAAATAAAACTCACTGATATGCGTCAAGGAAACAACAAAAAAGGACTAAACCCAATTCATCCCGATATCTTTCACATCAGTGACATTGAAAGGTTTTAAGAAGAAAGCGGTTTTAACTGGGACAAATACTGCCCCAAGAGGATAAAGATTGTCACTTTTATTGAACAACCAACACCTTAATGAGAAGGTAAATTGCTTCAACAAAGATCATACAATTGAGCTTTAGTTGACAAAGCCCAGACTAGGAAAGGCACCTACATAATCCTTTTTCTGTCCGATACACATAGGAGATTGAATACTTTTTCTCTCTTAACCATAAGGCACTCGACAAAAAGAACTTCAAGTGTATTTCTATTTCCTCATAACAAAACCAAACAACCAAGTGAAGGTCACCGACACAATCAAACACAAATTGCCAGGCCTCTAATGAAACTCAAGCAGCAAGATTACGAGTATTGCAACAAAATCCTCTGGATCACCAATCTCCCAATTAGATGGATAGAACCATCAAAATAGCAGTCTAACAGGAGTAGCTTAAAAACTAATGAATAAGAAGATTAAGGAAACACACCTGAGAGTTGAAGCAGCATAAGTTATCCATATATAATTAAGCCCTGCCTCAGCCTCCTCCACTACACAACATCTACCTCCAACTTCTAGAACCCTAAAATTCACAACCTGTTATGCCAAGACAGAATCTTTTGATCATCAGCAAAGAAGACAACCACAAACAGTACAAATACAATTAAGAATAAATCTTATTTTTAAGGATCAAGGAAATAACTGAAAATCCTATCATGTCTGAATTAAAAGCTTCCACTTACCGATCTAACAACCTCCAAATCTTTCAAGTGAACGCAAGAAAGATCTTCTATCCGTGTATGACTTGACCAGCCCGCTGACTTCTATAGATGAATACAGAAAGCAAAGTAAAATATGTATCCGTGACTCATAAAAACCTGAGAAAGGGTTGTAGCATATGGGAATTTTTATGGAGTTTGTGGCAGTGAAATGGGTTTTTGTTGCCGAGGAAGAGGGGTCTAGGATTCGTTGTGGAAGCAAGAATTTGCTGCAAAAAGGCCAAGACTTGCCTCCCCTTATTGACTTTGTTGTCTTTCTTGTTTCTTTAATATTGTTTGTATTGTAATGTGAATAATCAAAAGCATAAATGTTACAGCCAGTCAGACCTACTGTTTCGTTTGATTTTGTACAGCTGGTTTCAGTTTTCTTCTCCAACTTCTTGTAAAAGCTTTAATTAAACCCCCTGATTTGGTCATCTCTTGAGGACCTAGTTCTAGTCAGACCAATCTTGCTTTTTTAACTGTTTATTACTTCTTTTCACAACTTACCATGCTTTTTGAATTTTTGTTTCATTTCCTTGATTACCTTGAGAATTTCCCAATCCCCATAATAGGCCCCTTTTACTTCTTTCCTATTTCACACACACCCGCACGTTCCTTCTTTTCCCTTCGCTTTATCCATGAACGATAGAATTTTATTTGTTAACTATTGAATGAATTTCTTCCTATCTTTTTAAAAATAAAAAATATAGCTTTTCTGTGCAAGACTTAGGTCCATTTCAATTTTTATATAGTAGCATAATGAAATAGTTACCATAGTCCTACTATGAGCGAACCTTTCTTTTCTTCTTTTTTTAAAAGAAAAGTAGTACAAGTTTTTTCTTTTTTCATTTTTGTTGGGTGAGTTCTGAGTGTGCAAGGTTGTAGTCATTTTCCCATATTCAAAGCCCTCCACATGAGGATTGGTTTGATATTGGAAGACCAAGTCAATGCATTTACTACAATTCAAGAGAGGAAACCCTCCAGCAACAGCAGCCACAGCAACACTCTTTAGGGAAGTTTGTTGTCCCCCCTTATTTGCAAGCCTCTGTAGAACCGCAAATCAAGAGGAGTATTTAATCCTAACTCAAGTAAAAAGACCAAAAAAAAAAATTATGGGTAACTATAAAAATTATGATAATGCATCTGAGCAGATGAGTATAATTTTATCAAATAAAAAAGCAGATGAGTATAATGCTTTCACCAAAACCACGATTCCACTTTCATTATTGTAGTCCGTCCAATTGGGTAATAAATTAATGGCGGTCAACTCTATGATTAAATAGCAAAACCAAATCTATAATTACCAGTTCAAAATAATGACTTTTTACCTCTCCATTAAAAGGATATGAGTTACAAGTTACAACTAATTTTTAAAAAATTAATCAAGATGTTAAATTTTGTATTGTGTTTGAGAAATCATTATATTTTTATAATGGTAATGATGGAATCTATAATTGTTAAATCAAATTAGCTTTCTAATATGTCTCAAAAACATTTCTTATTTAGGTAGAATTAAAAATCTCTACATAAATGGAAGTAAATTTTGGTAATTCCTATCGTAATCTTGAATGAAATATTTAACTAAATTTTTATAATTCAAAATATATTTGATTTTTATGGAGTGTATAAATTTCTAATTAAATTGTCTTTATAATGTTTCTATATTTCTATATATATATATATATATATATATATATCACTAATCTAGAAAGAATGTAAAACTCTCATCATTAATGGGGTGAGTTTAGGTAGTTCCTATTATGATCTTGAATGAAGTATTTAATTTAAATTTAATATAATAGATGATGTACAATTTGTTAAAAGAAATTATTTTTCTCATAATAAATACTAATCTATGAAGAATTTAAACTCTCAACATTGCTGGAGTAAATTTTAGGTAGTTCCTATTATGATTTTGAATGGAGTATTTAACTAAAATTTCTTATTTAAAAATACTATAATTTTTATGGAATATATAAACTTTATTAAACCAAATTATTTTTCTAATATTTCTCAAAAAAATAATTTCTTAATTTAGTATGAATTCGTACTCCCTGCGGTAATTCTTACTGTGAATCTAAATGGAGTATTTAATTCAAATTTCCTATTTAAAAAAATGTAAAATCTATTATGAAATATGTAAATAAAATTTATTAAATCATATTATATATGTAATATTTATCCAAAAAAAAATCATAATTTAAGTAGAATTCGAGCTCTCTATATTAATTGATTAAATTTTGAGTAATTTATATGAAGCTTTAGAGTGGAGTATTAAATTCAAATTTATCTATTTCAAATTTTTTTATGAAATATATAAAATTTATTAAAAAATGAATTTCTAATATTTCTCAAAAAATAATCTTAATTTAGGTTGAATTCAAACTCTCTACATCAATGGAGTAAATTTTAGTAATATTTATTACTTTGAATTTGATTTTTTATTTAATTTTTGTATTAAGGAAATATTTTTTATGGAATATATAAATTTTAATAAATCACTTTGTTTCTAATATTTCTAAAGCAAAATCCTAATTATACTTATTGAAAAATGAAAAAAAAATGCTAATTATGTAAATTTCAAACTTCTATTGTTCTACATCAATGAATTAAATATTGGATAAATTTTTTTATTATTTTGAGTGGAGTATTTAATTAAAATTTTCTATTTCAAAATGTGTATACTTTTTTATGGAATAGATAGAATTTATTAAATCAAATTGTTTATGTAATATTTCTAGAAAAAGAATCCCTAATTTGGGTAGAATTCAAACTCTCTAAATTAATACAATAAATTTAGGTAATCCTATTATGACTTTTTAAATGTTTTATACAAATTGTAATGTTTTTCATAATTTAATAGAAGTTATACAAAATGACATATATATTTTTATCGAAGTAGGCAATCATATAAAAGGAAACAAGTATGCGCAATTTAGTTAGTAAAGCAATAACACTTATATTACTTATATTTTAAAAGTCATGTGTTCAAGTTATAATCTTGTGATACTTTTTCTTTTAAAAAAATTGTATAAAAATAAATTTATTTTAAACAAATTCCATTTGCCATCTAAACATAAATGCCTAAACAATGATAATTCGTGAGTTATTTGTTTTCCAAAATCAATAGCACCAGAAGGACTCTTTTGATATTTTACCATTTATTTATAATATTAATCTTATTTAATCTCTGTACCTTTTTCTTATTTTTAAAAACAAAGATTTTATTTATCTATAAGGAGTCTTCATAAATATAATTAGCAGATAAATCACTAAGGCATCATCCTCTCCCACAAAGAAAAAGAAAAACAAAATTAAGTAGTTTTTTAAGAATATCCTTCAACATCTCATTACTTTTGATGAGGGAGAGAGGACATCTCATTACTTCATTTCAGACGGATTGTAAATTGAGAGATGTGTCCGAATGACAGACATGTGAGATATAGCCAACAGGACAAACTTTCACAATATTTCAATAAAAATTTATCACACATAATTCAAAGATTTATCTCCACATCACCACATGCCTTATCACGGCTATGCCTTAACATCTCATTACTTATCTAACCAAATACGACTTATCTAACCAAATACGACGGAGAGAGGGATACTTGAAATTATATGAAATTGAAACAATATAATAAAAAGATAAAAAAGATCAAGCTTTTACCAACAGTAAAGATTCCTATGCATCCTATTCACCAAAAAAAGAAAAGAAAAGAAAAAGATCCATATGCATCCATTATTCTGTGTCCAATAGCTTCACTCAACTAACGACTTTGAAAGATGAAGTAATGGGACCTCAAATAAAACAGAACATCATAATCACTCCTATAACTACTTATTGAATTGTTTGAAAGCAAAAGTATCACTGGATAAGAGATGGAGGGAGTAAAATTTATCTCAAAGATTACTAGCCGAGGAGAGAGATTTTAACAAAAGAGAGAAACTACTTATTTAGTTTGCAATGAAAGAGAAGGGGAAATATAATTTAATTTTATTATTGCACCCCTGTTGCATTTATTCTTTTTTATTATTTTTATTTTTATGCATTCTTTTTTAGCCTTAGTTATAAAATCCTTAATTTAGATAGGAAGACAAAATAGAAAAAGAAAAAAGAGAAAATGAGAGAAATTAAATTGTAACTATTAAAATATAATAAGAGCAAATAAGTCATTATAACAATTTTATTTTGCCTCCCCTCTAAATACTGCACTTTTGGAGGTGAAGAAAATGACAGAAGAGGAAATATTATAATCACAAATATCCTTCCCATCCCCTGCAAAAACTGACACCAAAAGAAATATCCCCTTCTCTCAAAATCCCCCCCCCACCCCCAACCAAACAACCCCTAAAGTTAGTTTTTTTTTTGTGAAAGAAGCATTAGTCGCCATTAAAAGTTGAATCAGTGGTGCAATCAGAGGAAGATAACATTCTCCCTATAGAAAAGAGCTCCATAGGGGAGTGAACTAATAGCAATAGAACAAAAAATACACAGATTTTGCCCATTGCACCACATTATGAGCAGCTTGGTTAAAATTGTACAAATGAAAAATTATCATATGCCCTCAACTTTCATGACGTTTAAGAACAATTGCCCTCAATGTCATTCAGTGCCTATTGAGCCCCAAGTAAACCGGTAGTATAGCAAAAATTAGCGGCACCTAAAAATATTTAGAGCTTTTGTTGAATTTGAGTACACTACAGTAATCAAAACTCCAAAACATAACAAATTCATTGGTTCCATATGGAAACAGGTTCACCTGAATTCAAGAAGTCGATTAGATATATCTGGACACAGTATCACCGAAATATCACGTAAAACTAAGAACAAAATTTCATAGAAGACATAGCCAAACACATCTTAAGAAAACATTTTAAGCATCGATCCTCTCAGCAGGTTCTTCTGCAAGGGTAATAACAACTTTAGCAGGCTGCCTTCCCAGGAAATCTGTGTACTCTTGAAAAGGAGACCTAGTGAAACGAGTTTCCCTCCAAAAGTCTGGAGTAAGGAAACCGTATGTCTTCAGTAAACATTCAAAGGTGGCCTGCAAAGAGGGTAGAAAATCAGAAACAAAACTACAAATGGGAAAAACAAATTTACAGATAAAAATGAATTTTCAGATTTCTTCTCAACTGACTTGGGCACATAAAAATCCAATAAAATCTACTCATCTCTGCTCACCTACTTGCATTAACGGACAAACAGCTGAACCAAGACCACACAGATAAACTAAAGATTATTAGAAATCAGCGATGCATCCTTCATAACCACTTTCAGTAATCCATCAAATGAGAATACCCAAAAAGTTGAGAAAACAAGTTACAACAGACATCCATCCACAGGTCCCACAGGAGACTTAGACTACCCTTGATCCCATAATCCTTGCAGGTTAATTTGCAACCCCCCTATCTGAAGTGGTCTAACAATTTTTTTTGAAACCCAAGGCCTCAACCTTTTACAAAGGAGAGCTTTAGATTTCAATGCAGGTTTAATTACTTGCAGCTGGAGCAAACTCAGGCAGAGAGGGGGAAGATAATTATAGGTCAGCCAAAAAACTTAAGGAGTGCTTCTACTTCCATATCAATAAGACGTAGGGAAGATAATTGCCATCAGCCTATTTTGCTCATAGAAAACACAAGCTGGTGCGGAAAGCATGTGACTATGATTTCGGCAAGCAGTGATTAACCGCTGTGGTACGCAAAATGACAAGCTTGAAATCCGACCGATACACAAACGAAAAAATACTAATTTCGAGATTCAATTTCAATTTCAATGAAATTAATGAACTAACCAATTTAGACATTCAGGGAAAAAAAATATGAAACATAGTTAAACCAAAAGAGTATTAAAGTAGAAAAAAATGCCAAATTACTTTTTCCCTTTCCCAGAATCAATCAATCAATCAAAATGATTACTATAAAAAGAACAAGCAGCAGCCACCAAAAGGAAAAACCAATATATTAAAAGGAAAACCTTGACAAAATTGCCGAGGGTTTTGGTAGAGCCACGGGATGAGGTAAAGACATCTTCAATTCCAGCAAACTGAAGCACCTTCTTGGGAACCCTAGCTGCCACGATTCCAGCACCTCGTGGGGCAGGAACCATTCTCACTGTAACGGAACCGCACTTCCCCGTCACCTTACAAGGCACTGTGTGAGGCTTTCCGATCTTGTTACCCCAATATCCTCTCCTCACTGGAATCACGGAAAGCTTAGCCAATATAATTGCTCCACGAATAGCAGTAGCAACTTCCTTAGAACACTTCACGCCCAATCCGACATGGCCGTTTCCATCTCCGACAACCACAAAGGCCTTAAACCGAGTCCTCTGACCGGCACGGGTTTGTTTCTGCACAGGCATGATCTTCATGACCTCATCCTTCAGAGATGGGCCGATTAGGGTGTCGATGATTTGGTACTCCTTGACTGGAAGTGAGTGGAGGTAGATTTGCTCAAGGGATTTGATCTTCCCATCCTTAACCAATCGGCCAAGCTTAGTGACTGGTACCCATTTCTCCTCCTCATTCTCTCGGCGGGCACGACGGCCACCTCGGCCACCTCGGCCTCTGCCTCCCCGATCTCCTCCACGGCCGCCACGGCCACCGAAGCCTCTTCCGAAACCACCACGTTCTCCGCCTCTCTCTGCCATGGTTAATTCGGTGGATAAAATTAGGGTTTTGGGAAAGAGTGTGTGAGCAGAGTGGGTGTAGAGTTGAAAAATTGAAAGAGGGCGAGGCGCATTTTGTAGAGTATCTGACAGTGAGGTTGTAGGGTTGGCAAATCAAGAGGAAAATTCGACTCAGGCCGGGCCCAATTTTATTGGCCTAAGATTTTGAAGGCCAGTCCAATCTGATGGTTGGCAACTCGGCCCGAAATATCAAACGACATTGTTTTGGATCGGGCCAAAATTTTCAGACCCAACCCAACTTAAAAGGCAGGTCACACAAGCTAGACCAAATTACAACTCTAATTTAAACAGTAAACTATTCGAGTCAAAGAGCTGAATTGAGTTTGACAATTAAAATTCTAACTTAGTTCATCAAATTTTGAAAGACCTCGAATAAAATTTAATTATCAAAATATTTTTTAAAATATTTTTAAATTAAAATTTGAAATAAAAAATAATATATATATAGTTCAACGATTGAAGCTCAAACTCCAATTTGATGGAACTATAACCGATTTGTGACTCAAGCAATTCGACTCTTTGCAATTCTACTCTAGTTAGGACTGAATTTCCATTGAGTCCTTAAAAATGTAAATAAAATTTAATTTAGTCCCTCATTTTTAAAAATTTGTAATTAAGACCTTTTATCATAAAAGAAGATAAAACTCCTTACATCTAATTTTTATCAGATAAATTAAACAAAAGAAATTTATAAGAAAATAATTTATTAAGGTAAATTATGTAATGAAGAAAGGATTTATCTAATTCCTTTTTACAAATATATTAACTTGATTTTTATTTTCTAAAAAAATAATTTGTTGAGATGCTTAAATATTTTCAAGAATTATATTATATTTTTCATATTTCATTTATTTTTTGGAACAAAAACTTAGAGAAAAATAAAGATTGATGTAGAGGATGTAAAGGAGCAGTGACAACAAATGATTTTACGAGGAGACTTTTTTTTTGGATTTCTTTTAGACAATTATTAATAAATTATGAATCTGGTGGGGCTCTCTTAATAAGAGAGCTATATGAAATTTTCCAAAATAAAATATTTAATTTCGAACAAAAAAAATATTCTAACAACCATTTTTGTTCTCTATTTTTTCTTTCTCCTAGGCATTTTTGTATTATTCATTTAGAGCTAGACCCTTGGTATATTATATTGGAGGTCAATTTTGATTAATATAACTCTTTTTAAAGTCATTGCAGAAGTAGTAAATTGCCTAGTAATCATCCATTTGCTCAGGTGCACACTCTGTTCAACTATATCTAGAATGCCACTTTTTTTTTTTGGAGAATGAATCGAGTTCCAAAACTGGATGCTGGAGCGTATCACTTTTTAACTAACTCAGATCATCACCAAAGCGTTCCGACCAGAATTAGACTTTATTCAGGAAATGCACAAGCAGTAGGATATGAATATTCAAAGCCAATGGAAAGACCTGAGAAGTCTCTGCACAAGTCCTTCGTTTTCGCGAGATGGGTTCTTTGAATCCCTGCTTACCAATGGCTTTATTTCAGTAATCTTGGCATGGCTCCCAACCAAACCCAGATCTTCTACTAGGTGCAACCTTCAAGTTTTACCACTCGGAGAATATTTACCCCATTTTCGGCAATGTTCTTGATTCAAAATGAGTTAAATGAATTTTGAATAAAAAAAGAGTTAATGAGCAACGTTGCTTGATCCCTTCTTTTTCTTTTTTATGTGCATCTATCTGTATATTCAATAAACACCAAGGCTTCCAGTGACTTGGGGTTGCAATGTTCATATACAAAACATTTTCATCATTCGCAATGAATATAAAGAAACTTTCAACAGTATTGTGGTAAAGAATTAGGGTTGTTCCCTAGTTTGGGAATTTATTTGCAGGGAGGGGACTAATGACACCCACCAATCGTATGAGGAAAAGAGAACTGCCTAAAGTACTCATCCTTTTCTCCAATTAGACTTGCATTTCGTGGTGTAAAGATTAAGGAAGGTGATTTCTGTGCTTGGCAGCGAATTTGGATGCAAAATTTATCAGAGTGATGATTGGATTCTACTTTACTCGTGTGTGATGAAACCAGTTAATTACGGAAATATTCTTGAAATATGGGCATAAAAGGGCGAAGCAAACAGAGCCCAGTCTTTTTCTAGTCCTGGCAGTTGCAAAATGAACGAATATATAGGGAAAAGGAGGTCAAGTCAGCATTGTTATACCATGATAAACGTGCATCGCCTTTACTCCCCCACATGTACCCTCCACTTTGCCTCCACTTGTCCTCACTTCTTCTTTTCTGAACTGAATCTTTAAAATCTTTTGCTTTTTCTTTGTTTTCCACAGCTAACAAGAGCAGTGATTGTGTTTTTCTGGGATGCATGCATTCATGGCTTCAATAATGAGAAGAGAGGGGTTCGAGTTTGGACTGGCTCAGTATTTTGGTGGGCTAGCAGAGATTGGCCTCCTCTTTGATTGGTGGACTGATATTGAGGAGTCTGAAAAATGGCAGCATGGCAGCTTTTACGCACTCTGTGCACTCTATGCGGTGGTGTCCTGTGTTGCTTTGGTAATCAATCCATTTATATTATGGTCTCATATCTCAATTCTCCTTCTCCCACTTCTCTGACGAGTAGTACAATTCAAGATTTGCATATGGGATGATCTGGAAATCTGAATCTCTCTTTTGCCTTTATTTGTTTCTTTAAATTCAGCTATTGATCCTGTTTCCAGGTACAACTTATCCGTATTCAACTTAGAGTACCAGAATATGGATGGACAACACAAAAGGTTTTTCACTTGATGAATTTTGTTGTGACCGGATGTAAGGTTTGCTTTTGATTACTGACAGTTGTATTAGAACCACTTCCTTGCGAAAATTCTCAACATATTCTGAGAACATGTTACACTTCTTACAGTAAGAGCACTCCTATTTGGATTCCACAGGAGTGTATTTCACATCAGGCCTCAGGTATGGTCTTCTCTTATTTTGTTATGCATTTGGAGCAATAGACATTTATATTGTGAAAGAAGCAATCTGTAATGAAACAGGCACTTGAATTGATGCTCTTGGATCTCCCTGGTCTTCTGTTTTTCTCAACATATACATTACTAGTTCTGTTTTGGGCAGAAATATACTATCAGGTATTGAATTTCTCTGCTAGTTAAAGATTCTTTAACTGATCTTATATGTTATCATGTAAGTTGACAGTGGTTTGTTGATTTTACCTCCTTTAGGCAAGAAGTCTTCCTGTTGAAAAGCTCCGTCCAATATATTACATAATCAATGCAGTTATCTATTTTATCCAGGTAGAATTCAAAATTCTTAGCAACTTTTCAATCCTATGTGACTAAGTGTGACTATCAAATTTAAGTTTTAATACTCCTATATAGATAGGACAAATAAGGATCGTATCTACGACGATTTGTAAAAAAAATCTTAAATTTAAATTTATTAATCGAATATTAAAATTTGGAGGAGTTTTAAAATTATATAAAGACAAAACTAAATTAAACAAACTTAAAAGAAATAAATTTGTTTTTATTTTTTATTTTTAAATAATTAATTATACAAAATATTTTTAATGAAAAGAAATTAATAAAAGACGTTATGAAGGAACTTGTATCAAATTATTTATGGAATAAATCATTGATATAGAATTTATTGAGTAGTTGGTTTTAGAATCTCGATAAACTCAGATTCCTATCCTTACTAATTAGATTAATAACAATCAACTCAGACAGATTAATCTTTAATTAAATTAAATATCACTACCAACCAGCGTGAATAGAATATTTAATTTAATTACATTAAGTTTATAAGATATCACCAACATTAAATTATATATAATAATGAGCTTCAATTAAACATAATTTAAATCATATAATTCTCTGTTAAATTAATTAAGTCAAGAGCTTCAATTTAATTAAACTAATATATGCTTGATAATCCTAGTTAATTAATCATGCAATTAAAAGGAATTTCTAATTAATTAAACATGATTATTTAATAATAACAACTGAAATTATATAAATACTCAAATTATTAAATAACATGGCTAAAATAATTTTAAAAAATTGGACAATTAAACCTGCAAAATAAAAGAAAATGGTTACACAATTATATATTTACAAAACTATAAATATTAAAGAAAACATAAATTTGACAGTTTTATCGACCATAAAAAATAAAAATAGGGAGATTTTAACCCCCATAATAAAAAGTACAAAAGAATAAAAGATAAGATATTAATCTCCACATTTACATAATTTAAAGTATGAAAAATAAATTTGGTAATTTTATTCACTAATGGTATAATAAAATAAATACATAAAATAAATAACAAAAATTAAATAACATAAAAGTAAAAGTGAAAAGTTAGAAGTTAGAAGTTAGATTGGTAAAATCGGTCATTGTTAAATTAATTTAGTCTTGATCCAAAATAAATTACAATGTTCTATGCAACGTTAATTATCTTAAAATCTCATTAATTAATAAATTTAATACATGTCATTGCTAACCGTAAATAAACTACTCACAATACATGACTCAAATGAATAATTTTAAGAATTGAAATAAAGAATAAGAAGAATAACTTTCCTTGGATTTCTCCCGGTAGTAGTTCCTTGGTATTCTTGAAATCTCATAAAAAAACCTTCTAAAATAAACTATAAAAATTCCTAAGATCTATTACAAAATATTGGTAAGAAAATTTGACAGATTTTTTGTTGTAGAAGGTTATACAAATATAGTAAATTTCGTGCCCAATTTATAGAAATTTACATGGGCAAATTTGGAATAAAAATAAATAAAATATGACAAAAATAAAAGTAGTGAGGCCGCTCATGCCACGTGTCGTCCTCTTATTGATCCAAAATTTAATGCACAGATCACCGTCCGTTTTGCACGTGCTGACACATATCTCGCCTTTGCCAAATGCGATATGCGTCCAAATTTAGCCACGTCATCAATCTCTACACGTAACAAATGTACTAGCCATTTGCTTCTCGCATATGTAAAAGCCGAATTATACGTGTCGTTTTCTTATTCGCTTCATGTGCTGACGTGGTACTCTTGTACACGTGACAGTGCCACATGACATCTATTGTAGTAATTTTTTTTTAATACAAAAACATAATAAATATCTACAAACAAAAAATATTAGTAGGAAATGTAAGATAATATAACTTAAAAGAAATTAAACACAAATAACATAATAAAATTACATAAAAATACATCTTTTTTTTTTTTTTATCACTAGACATTGAATATATGTAAACAACTAACTTTTGCTGCTGTTGATTTTTAACCTTCCTAATAACAGCTTTCAATGCTCATTCTTGGCAGGTTTGCTTGTGGGTCTACATCAGACTGAGCCAGAATCCTGCTGCAGTTGAAGTTTCTAGACTCTTCTTCTCAGGTAGTTATTTCTTTGGCATTTTATTTCAACAGTAAACACAATTTGATTAGAAAAATAAAAACTGTTAGAAATTGGATTAATGGTCTTGTTGGATGCTCTTTTGAGGTGCAATGACTTGACTCTCTGCAGTGATTTCATTTTCTGCTGCTCTGGGGTTTTTGGTATATGGTGGAAGGTACCTGCTGCTCTTATTTGACAACAAAGGGTTCAGTATGCACTATATTACTTGTAAAGCATCATACTTCCATAGAGTTACTTGGTATCTTCTTTCAGGTTGTTTATCTTGTTACGACGCTTCCCCATTGAATCTGTGAGTCGTCAAAAGAAACTGCAGGAGGTCTGTACCATTGTAACTTTTACCTTGTTCATGTGCTTTAATATGCTAATTGAAGAAATTTTTGAGAGAGTTAAAACAGTAGATGAAATTAACATATTTGTAATGCTTGACTGTGGCAGGTTGGATATGTGACAGCAATTTGCTGCACTTGTTTCATGATAAGATGCTTTATGGTGAGTTATCACTGAATAATAAACTACATGTACATGGATTTAAATGAGCATGGAAATAGATAAGATATTCATTTGTTTCCTGTTGCAGGATGCTCTTTCAGCCTTTGATGAGGATGCTGATCTTGATGTATTAGACCACCCAGTCCTAATTCTTCTCTACTATATGGTACAACTGTTCTTATGATTCAAGAAATTTACATGTAATCTCTGATCTTAATTTGTTGTGTGTTGGCTAATAAAATGCGAGTATAAATAAAGATGCATATAGTCCAAGATTTTTCTTGGACATATTGATTGGTGGTCTAGTTTGTATCAATGCTGGGAAACTAAATGCTTTCAGAAAGAGAGCTTCTTTACAAGGTGAACCACTGTTGGCATATCATTGGTACCTAATTGTGATAAAACTTGCTTGCATATATGCATTATCTGCTTGCCTTTTCCGAAAGCATAAGCTATGGAAAAGTACTTGATCAGTTTTAGAAACTTTCAAGAACAATATTTAGGAGAAACAGAATTCTTTTACTTGATCAGCAGTCCATCCTAAAAGTCTTTCTTTTACTTGTAATGCTGTTGTTTTTTTTCAGATAGTGGAGATTTTACCTTCTAGTTTGGTGCTTTTCATCCTGAGGAAGTTGCCTCCAAGACGCGTATCAGATCGGTACCAGTCTATCAACTAAAGCTGGGATATCAGCTATTCAGCTTCACTTCTTGAAATGGAACTGATGCAAATTTCCTGCACAATAATACCCTCTTGTAAATCATATTTTCCTCTCCATCAGAAGTAATGTGCTTGTTTTGACGTCTCATTGAATAGGATTCATTGATTTGGTCTACTTCTCCTTCCAAGGGACAGCAGTTTAGCAGGTGAATGAATGGATAACAAAGAGTATTGCATTACAAGATTTGTGTTGTTTGGGCAAATATATAATTTATGAAGTAATAATAAATCTTTGATTTTTCTAGATTAGAGTGCAAGGACTATTGAAGGATGCAAAATATAGAATCATTGCCACTATTAAGAACAAATAGAACATATCTCTTGTAACTTAGTACTCACATAAATTAATATTTCTATAATTACAGCAGTAACTTCTTGTTACCATATAAAGAACTTGTTGTAGAATCGTGGATCATACCCCACTTCTTTTTTTTTGGGTAACCTTTCAGCAGAAATAAAAATATATAATAACGCGTGTGATCACACAAAAAAAATTGTGCTTAGTGCCCCTGTCAAGAAAAGAAAAAAGAAAGAATTCGAGCAGGTTATTTGACTTCAATTGTTTTGTAAGAAAATATATGAAGTAAAATCTATTGCAGGAGACATCAATAGCAGAAAATCAAGAAAAATATCATTATTAAATATTGATGCCATTTCAAATGAATCAAGAAAGATAGAAATAAACAAATATTTTTGTGCAGCCATTTTTCTCTTCACTAGCCTGGAAAGATTATATAAACTAGCAACAAAACCTGGGCACCTTACTCTTCCTCCTCCTCTCTTCTCTACTCCACAACCTTCACTTATCAACCCTATTCAATCACTGATTAGAATCGCATGGACATGACCAAATAATATTCCCTCACCAAAGTCTTCTCCCTCTCTCTCCCACACTGCTTTCTTCAATCACCCAATCTCTCATATTCTTTCTTTCCCACCCCTGCTTCTCTTCCCACGAAGATGGCTTCTAGACCTCAATTTCTCCCTCTTAAGGTCAACAATGGATTTCTTACTAATTGCTGAATTCTTGAAATTTAATTTATTTTGTGCCTAATGATTTATGTTTGCAAAGAAGGAACCAACAACAAAAAAACAAAAACAAAAAAAAAAAGAGAAAATAAAACAAGCATGATAGGTCACAAAACATGTAAAGAACAATTTCTAGCTTTTCCAATTCAAATTGAATATTTTTGCACTTTTATTTTGAGATTTTTTTAAAATAAATATTCATTTTAAAAAATATACATAATTTTAATAATTTTGAGGCGAGTGTAGATAATAAAAAAACAATCAAAATTATATGAATAAATAAATTTTCATGAATATATATAAACTATTTAAATGAATTATAAATTGTTTAAACTTAAATGGATTTAGACCCCTTTAAATTCATCCAAATGGACAGTGACAAAAAAGCTTACTCTTGCTAGAGTATTAATGGTACAGGATGCATTAGTTTCATGCAATGGTGCAAATCATGGCCTCCAGATTCTGGTTGAAATGTCACTGAAATACATGATACCAAAAGTTACTCATCTGGGAAGATATGGCAAACTATTGGGTTACATCTTATGATGCTCAGATTTATTTTTAGCTTTGGTTTGAGGCACTAAGTGCTCCATTACTCATATTTATGGTATAAATGAGGAATGAAAGCTATAGAACTGAAGCTAATTTTGTTAGATCTGACTTTAATTTTACCTTGAATTCATCAATCTCCAGAAATCCAGTAAATAGATTCTCCTCAACTGTCACTTCTCCTCTTCAGTTTTTCTTATATCAACGTATTTCTTATGAACCTAAACATGTGGTTTGATTCATTTTTATGCAGGGACTAATTAATGAGGTCGATTTCTGGATTTTCCATCAGAATTTTAATCAAGGAAGAGAAAAAAGAAGAAGAAGAAAAGAAATGATCTAATTTGAAGATCATTGTTTCAATCAAGAAAATAGAAAAAGGGATCTATTCTGCTTGGCTTGGAGAGACTACTTATCTGCGTTATAAACTTATAATCCTGTTTTCTTCAAGTTAGATCCAGTTTTAGGGAGGATCCCTTAAAATTTGCTAAAAATAAAGATAATTAATATATTTTTAATGATATTTAATATACTGCTTTCCATTAAATTAAACTAAATGAGAACGCATTCAATGAATAACGCTACTCGATTTCCTTTTTGTTTTTTTTAATAACAACGCCACTCGATTTCAACGTTAAGCATTTTTAGGAGTCCATCAGCAGCGGTATCAGTTTTGAAACAGCAAAAGCCATTGATGATTAACGAAGCTGTATGACCTTTGACCTTTGGGGGAGCAGAAAGCTCTCATACACAACCCAAAAACCTTCTGAAATCCACCAAATTCTTCTCAACCACATCCATTCTTTTTATTTCTCTATCGAATTCGATTCAATCGGGCAAAGACCCACTTCAGAAATTGAAGAAATAAAAGCCGGGAGTCAGAATTTTTATCGAGTTGGGAGGAGAGATAGGACTAGAATTTGATATTTGTTGGAGAGGAGGAAGAATAGACGAGTTTTGGTACTTGGTTGATGGTTTCCAAGTAATGGGTGCGACGGGTTCCAAGCTCGAGAAGGCCCTAGGAGACCAGTTTCCCGAAGGCGAACGCTACTTTGGCCTTGAGAATTTCGGCAACACTTGCTATTGCAACAGTGTTTTGCAGGTTTAATTTCTCAAGATGTTATCTTTATCCTCTCTCTCTTTTTTTTTCATTCTTTTGGCGGTTGGGGTTATTAGTTTGCTGATGATTTACCCTTGCGTGGTGGTGTTTGAAACCTTTTCTTCTTCTTCTTCTTTTTAATGAATTAATAATTAATTTACTCTTGGCCTTGATGATGAAACTATTTGGTTTTGTTTGATTTTGATTGGTTTCTGATGGTAGGTCTGCTTGTCTGGTTTACTGTTAGAAGTAATTAAGTTCACTATCAACTATGTATTTACATGAAGATGGCGTAAAGATCATGTTTTGACTTTGCAAATTCTCTTATTTTTGTTTGATTTTACTCCTTTGTTTTTGTTGTTCCTTGGTTGAAACAGGCGCTATACTTTTGTGTACCATTTCGAGAGCAACTGCTAGATTATTATGCGAATAACAAAAATCCAGTGGAAGCAGAAGAGAACCTCTTGACGTGTTTGGCAGAATTGTTCTCCCAGGTTCAGTATATTTACCAGAAGTTGAGATGCAAAGTGCTTTTATATATTAAGCCTGTATCTTCCTTAACTGTTGCTGTTCTTTTACAGTAGCTTATACATGTGGGATTCTGCTTTAAATTATTCTATGTGGAACATCACTTGCTGCATTCATCCTGAGAAGTTGAACTTGAAAATGTTCTCTAGAATTGCTGAGTTTTCTGTGATTCTTGAATTTTATTTAAGCATTTGATATTCCAGTGGTTGAGAAAGGCTAATAATAACTTATTGATGGACTTGATATATTTGTTCTTGCACTTGTTGTGTTCATCATGAGGAGTCAAGCTAGTTTGTTATAGAAATATTTGAGAAGTTATTGCCTCATCAGTGCTAAGATTTCAAGGGCTTTTTTTGTTGGGTGTTGTTTGTAATACAAGTATGCAATAGAGGTCATGCTCAGATTTTTCAAGTTTTTCGCTATATTGGTTAATGTAGTTAATAAGTATTAGACAATTCTTATTTGCTTCTTTTTTCTCTTTTCCTCTTTAGTATAAGTAACTCTTTAAACTGGATTACAACACAGATTAGTTCTCAAAAGAAGAAAACGGGTGTTATTGCTCCAAAGCGCTTTGTGCAGAGAGTGAGGAAGCAAAATGAAGTGTTTCGTGGATATATGCATCAGGTATATTTTCTACTTCATGTTGCTTCTTTGTGCTTGCTTTAATAGAATATGCACTATTCAGCTACTCCTAGTAGCTAGGGCAGTGCACCTAGAGAATAGGGGTGTAACCCAATTGAGAAAAGTCATATCATCTCTTGATGGAAGAATATATGCTTTTCATATTTAACTTTCTCTTCCTCAGAAGAATATCTGTTCCCTTAATTCCTCAGTTTATTTTATTTTATTTTAATCCTTACTTTAAATATGGTATTCCCCTCCATATTCCTCTCTTTATTGCTGAGAATCAAGGCTAAGATTTCTATCGAGCATTTAAATGTTGTTTATATATCTTTTATTGATTATATGCCTAGATATGATAGATTTCTGTTATTCAATAGGCTTATTGATTGCTGTTACTTATTACAATAAAACAAGTGAGATCCATCTACTTTAGACTTGAGAATGTTACATTAGTGAAGGTTATCTAACTGAAATATTACATTCTATGAAGGAAGATTATGTGTTTTGGATTATTAATTGTCCAAAAATTCTTTTTGCTACCTCTAGATGGTTCTCAACATTTTTCCCATTTGAGATTGTTTTATCAATCATTAATGTTTATGCTGTGATATTTACTTTTGTAGGATGCCCACGAATTTCTGAACTTTTTGCTGAATGAGCTTGTTGATATATTGGAGAAAGAGAGCCGAGTAGCTAAATGCCCACCTTCCCAGGAGATGACAGCAAACAGCCAGAATGGTACTGTGGAAAATTCCACAAAGGAGCCACTAGTTACCTGGGTACACAAGAATTTTCAGGTATCTATCTCTGGTCATGCCAACTCTTCACATGTTTAAGTGTAAATTTTCCATATTGATAAAGCTTTTGCATCTGATTTGAGTGACTGCGTTCAGAAGTTTTGCTTGATGCCTATCCCACATTGTTCTAGTTATTGCTGGATATCTAAGGTAATTAATAAATAGGATCTTCAGTCTCCCCATTTTTAAGTTGATGGAAGACAAGATCTGAGCCAAAGTTCATGACTGCATCTCTGGAGCTATCTTTCTTGTTTGCTTTTTGTTCATTGCATATATAAAAGTGCAAGGTGTAGTGTTTCTTCTGTAGCTTTTTGGGGACTTTAGTTTTGAAGTTCCTGTCAATACCATAAAGCTAATTTTCTGGTTTGCTCTTTATTCTTGATGCTTGTACAAACAAAGGGCATACTTACGAATGAGACAAGGTGTCTAAGGTGTGAGACAGTTACAGCAAGGGATGAGACATTCTTTGACTTGAGTCTGGATATTGAACAGAATAGTTCAATAACTAGCTGCCTTAAAAACTTCAGTTCCACAGAGACCTTGAATGCAGAAGATAAATTTTTCTGTGACAAGTGCTGTAGGTGGGTGCCTCCACTTGCTGCTTTTTATTGGTTAAACCATTGAAAGATAAATAAATAAATTGTTCCCCTTCCCTATGCAGTCTGCAAGAAGCACAGAAGAGGATGAAGATTAAGAGACCACCTCAAATTCTCGTTATTCATCTGAAGCGTTTCAAGTACATGGAACAACAGGGTCGGTACAAGAAGTTGTCTTATCGTGTTGTCTTCCCTCTGGAGCTGAAATTAAACAACACGGTGGAAAACGCAGACACAGAGTACTCTTTATTTGCTGTCGTTGTACATGTTGGGAGTGGCCCCAACCATGGTCATTATGTTAGTCTCGTAAAAAGCCACAACCATTGGTTGTTCTTTGATGATGAGAATGTTGAGATAATCGATGAGTCTGCTGTCCAGACTTTCTTTGGATCTGCTCAAGAGTATTCAAGCAATACAGATCATGGATATATCCTCTTCTACGAGTGCCTTTCAACAAATGACAAGCGCTCATAGAAAGGTATCTAATTACATTATAACCTTTTCTCATTTTGCAGGAAGTGCTGTGTCCTCAGATCATCAGTTTGAACTCTGGTTTTCCTATGACATGCAATTAACTCCGAGCCTAGACTCTTTCTTGTATACTGCACAGTGATTTGTTTCTGCAATAAAAGAAGTGTAAATCATGAAACAAGAAGTTTAATTTGACCTATACTTTCTAATTCTGTCAATAATTAGATTTGTGGAATGGAGTATTGCCCATTAAACTTATCTTGTAGCTTCTGTTAATGAAACATGTGGTAATGATGTTTGTTTCGTTTCATTGTTGTGTTGCCTAAATATAGTCATTTGAGCCGTGGAAATAGCTCAGTTACTATATATAGTGACGAATCAAATCAGCTTGCCTCGTATTCGCTGAGAAAGTGTTTCTAACCTATCTCTCAAGAAAAGCTATATCAAACTCGTACTTTCAAAATGGCGGTTTAAAAATTAAATGTATTCAATAAGTGCTCTCTCTCCACGAGTTGTCAGCGTCACAATGTTGGAGTTCTTTTAACAAATATTTATCAGAGTATTTATTATATTTTTCTGTTTACTGTTTCATTTAATCTTTATTTATCATTTTAAGGTAAATTCATAATTAAAAAATGAATAATTAATATCGAGAAACTCTAGAAAAAAGTATGTCTTTATTTCTGAAATTATATATGTCGAAATTTTACTTTAAAAATAAAAAGAAAAGAGTCATGTTCTTTTGCGTGAAGAGTATAATATCTTGCAAAATATTCATTCCATGATTCCAAGTCAATACTCTTTTTTAAGGGGCCAATACTTTTGAGTAATATTTAGTGAATGACATATAATGTTTGTTTTTCTTGGAACAAGATTTTCAACAATAAAGCGTTCATATTTATTATATCATTCATCTCAAATTCTTATTTCTTGAAAGATGGTCGCTCTTCTCCTCCAATTGCTCAAGAAGAACGTTGTGCCATCGCAATGTCGCTGTTTGGATTATCTGCTACTTTTGATTCTTCGATGACGAACCTCCTTTCGCTCTGCATCAGGTGAAGGAGTCTAGGGAAAAGGTACCAGATATCATATCATCAACCCAAGTTGTTCGAAAAGGTACCAGATATCATATCACCAACCCAAGTTGTTCACAACCCCACAGCTGTAATACCCAGAAGAGCCCAAGGGAGACAAGTATTCAACTTGCCATTCCATCGTTCGATGGCTTGTTTTCTTTTAAAACCTTAATGAGTAAAAATGAATTTGTAGCGTATTTTTGCTTTCATTTGAAATTTCTCCTATGGCTTGTGTCTTTAAATTGCTGTACGTCCTTATCCTTTTGCATTGTCTAGCAGTGTGTTGGTGATGCTTCGAGCAAGATTTTGCCTTTGAGAGTCCAAACTTTTAGGGTCTCCTAAACTAAAAAGCTTGCAAAAATCGAGGAATCAACTTCTTTTTTCTTCCGTCTGCCTTCCTCTTTCCATCCCATTTAAATAATACAATAGCTTAAACCAAGAAGGGCTACGAAAATCACTTACAAAGGAAATATTAAACCCAGGCAAAGGTTCTGTTTATACAGTACATATTTACATAACCACTCAATCTCATTCCTCCAGATGTTAATATAAGCAAAATAAGATGAATCATTAGAGGTCGACATAGAGACTTTCATTCAAATGCTATGGACATAAAAGTGTCATCATCCAACAAATTTTCAACATCAAATAGGTCCTCTTCAGGGTAATTCATACGGTCAGAATCCCCTGGATCCATATCGGAAGCATCCTGCAGAAGATGGATGGAGAATATGAGAAACAATAAACCCACTAACATAAGATGGTCAATAATGGATTCCTGGGAAAGGAGAATAAAATGATAATTGAAAGCAAGATATATTGAGTACTATTGCAAACATTACAAATGCAAGTTGTTGAAGATATTTACCGTGTATAACTTCAGGAGCAGACAAAGTCAGAAAGGTTTCATCCTACTGCAAGTCAATGTGAGGACTAAACCTAAAAGGTCATTATGCAGACAGGCTACAGCTATACAGAATTGCTTAAGATTAGTTTCTGGTCTACTCTATTCATGCAAATCTTCCAATTAATTTTCCCCTTTTTTTCTTTAATTGACTTCTAGCTGAAGGAAATACTAGTAAACTACAAAATTTTCTTGAATTGAACTATAAATTCTAGAACAATAAAATTTGGGGAAAATAACATTTAAATGAAAATTTACAAAGACAAGCAGACAAGATAATTCCTTGGTGAGTTCAACGAATCCTGTACACTTTTCAAGCATGAAACAAATCTTGATTTCAATAAACAAATTATGTACCTTGTTTCCACGGAGGCCTTCAGCAACAGTTAGCAGCCGACGGTACTGAGCTCGTGCCTCAGGATATTGAGCCATGGACTTCACCCTAGTAAGTGCCTTTTGCATCCTTTCTTCAGCCTGCTTTCTACCTGCCTTGAGAAAATCATAATCATCTTCATTTGGGGGTATGTCTTGTTCACTTGGACCTTTAGTAACAGCATCAGGACGAAATCCCCGAAGACCACTCCCTTTCCTTCTCCAGCGCAAAATTACCTTCTCCAGGATTCCCACTGACCAGATTATTGGTTTATATTTTTTCCTTGCCTGGTGGCCCCTTACATGAGCCTTTACACCATAAACAGTATCGTAAGATAAAAGATTTATTGTACTTCTCAAATATAACCATATTAACATAATACACATTATCCAAAAAAAAATACAGACAAAATATCATAATGGACATCAAAAACACTATCCAAATAGGGGAGGTGATCGTGAACTAGAAATTATCAGCCAGTTCAAAATCATGGTAAAAATCTATAATAGACAACAAGCATTGCTAAATTTCCTAGTATTATTACTAGAGGGAACTATGTGGTTCCGTAGTCAAGTAACAGGCAACCAAAAGAACCAAACAGAATATTGTCAGTTAGGAATAATAAACAAAATCATCAGATTGCAAGAAATGAAGCAACATTCAAACATCACAAAATATAAGAATGCACTTGAGGATTGGAAAGAACATATCCACCTGGATTTTCACAATTCTTTCTCGAATAATTAAAAATTCTTTTCGCTTCTTCCAACCACGATATTTTTTCTGAATGTTTATAGCAGCAGTGTGAGCATTCACATCATTTTGTCCCAGCCTGGATGTTCTGGCAGTTAAAATTGAAAGAGCACGCTCTGAAGATGAGTCATCAACCTGCTCAACTAACTGCTTCCTCTGAAATGACTGAATCCTAAATATCTGATGAATGCGTGCAGCTGCCTGGGTAGCATTACAGACAGCAGCTAGTGAATCCTTCAATGAAAGCGAGTCTGGCACATCCTCCTCAGATATTGGAGCTGCTACACGTTCTGAAACTGTTTGTATAGCCTTTGCTACAGAATGCTCAACAGTATTATTATCTTCCTCTGTTTCCTTCAGAGTCAGCGAAGAAAGAAGAGAAGTCAATGAACCCTCAGCAAGAAAACCAGATATTCCTTTGTGCCCATTGGCAGAAGCAAGATCAGCAGGGGTTCTGCCCAGAGGATATTCAGCAGATGGATCTGTTAATGCCCCACAGGCTGTACCAAGTGAAACAAGGGCAACAACTGTGTCCTCCCTGTAGAAAAAAAGGAGCAGTCAATAGCATGTTTAGCCATTCCACCTCCTACCCTATTTCTCCATCCTTTTAAGAGTTCAATACGATGAAGAAAAAAGAGAGTATTGGGCAGATTGCAATATGGAAACAGGATAGTGGGTTTGCACTAAATGGTCAAACACGAAAGAGAGAGAAAATACAAAACAAGAGCCACAAGGTGCTCCTTTCTCTAGCAGCGGAAAGGTTCCTAGGCTTTTACCTGCCATAAAATGCAGCCCAGTGAAGTGCAGTCCATCCATTCACATCACGGAAATCTATACTCACTCCTGAGACAGTGATTGGCTTTAAAGCCCAATTAAAACCAAGAGCAGCTGCTAAATGCAGCACTCCCTGACCCTCATCGTCAAGAACACTTGGTCCTTTGCCATCTTCTTTCACTTTCTGGAGAAGCCATTCATAAAATTTCTCTTTCAATGACTTCTCAACTTGTTGCTCTTCAACTGCCTTGAGCAGAGAGATATCTTTTCCTGGGGCAAGCTTTGCTCTCTGGTTCTCATCCTCCTCCATCAAAGATATGATTTTTTTAACAATATCGTTTCTCTCAGCAGCATTTTCAGAGGAGGTGTTGGTATTACCAGCAGGACCTGTATATAATAACCTCTCAAGCCGTTTATATATATGCATTGCATTCATATCACCTCCAGGAATGTCTGTAAGATCAATGTCCTGTTGTCCAGCTCGATATTCAAATTCTCGTACTTCACTACACGCCAACCGATTTGAACAAGTTACATAGAAAGGCACCAGCCCTGACTTGTGTGGTGGAGCATCACAACAGAGAACCCCCTCATCTAACACCATTGCTGAGACCTCTACTTCTCCAAACATACATGACCATCTGCATCTGGCAAACTCTTGATCAGGCTTGAGATATCTTCCGATAATTTTGACCTATTTCATTGTAACAGAAACAGGGAATCAATAAAAAGCAGACAGAAAAATTTACCCACCAAAAGACAACAATGCCAGGCCCACAATAATGTTTCTGTAATTAATTCGCTAGAATAAGGCAAAATAACAAAAATAATTACCTTGGTTCCTACATTTGAGTAAGCCCAATTTGGCGAAAAATCAGTGATACTAAAGTGTTGGTCTTGGGAAAGTGAGAAATTCAATGTGTCTGCATCCAGTTGCAGTTGAGAGGGCATACAGGAACTTTCAACCACATCATCTGTTTGTATTTCACTCCATGAATATCCATTGTTTGACTGCATATGCAATTCTTCAACCTCTCCAAGTTCTTTTGCCATCCATCGGGAGAAGCTATCAACTTTCTTCAAGCCATCATCTAATTGGATACCATTCAACTGTGGCTGCTTTATAACCAGAGGACAATTTCCAGGCCCCACTGCAGCTATGCCATTCTCAGCCTTATCCTTCTGCAAGAACCCAATTTGTGCATTGCTATGCAGTTTTCGATAGTCTTCATCAGCAGGTTCCTTTTCTTGTCCATCAGCATTTAGATAAAATGGGTCGGTGAACTTTTGGAAATTTGCAAGAACAGATTTGTTGAAATTTTCCATGCTATCAGAAGCTGAGCTAGATACCAGATTCTGTTCAGGCAGTCCTTTAAAGGGTAATGAATAATCTCCTTGAGTATACTGGCAAGCAAGTAAAACTTGGATTATTAACATAAAAGAATAAAGATAAAAATATAACAAAATATCTATGATGTAATAAAATCGTTAAACTATGCAGTAAGTGAGAATCTGATTAAAATACTGAAAAATGATGTGATCACATAAAACTAAAGATACAGAACTATAAAGAAATAAGAGAAAATGTTCTTTCATGCCAAACAAGAGAAAACACATTGTTGATGGAGAGCTTCAAGAGGCTCCTGATAATGTTGAGTTCTTTTTAAGATTCTGATTCGTGCCAATTTAGGAAACTAAAAGATATATAAATGTCACCTTTGCAAAAAACATCTGGAGAATGAAAGTCTGCCAGACTGAAATTATCATGAATTTGCATTCCCAAATCAGAGACTCACAATTGATATAAGACTTTTTTATGAAATAGGGCCAAGGATTGCAACTGATGTACATACTGAAACAGCAAATGAGCACCACAAAAGTGCATTTGTTCTTTTATTCATGAGTATAAAATTATCAACTAACCACAACAATTATATTCCCTTCATTCAAAATCATTTCTAATTTAAAATATCCAGCAATTTTAGAAAAGCTTCAGTAACCAAGAACAAGCACAAAGAGTTGTTACCACAATCAGTGTCCAAACCTTTTGGATGTATTAGTATTATGTGCTGACAAATTTTATACAACTTTTGAAAAGGTAAAAGAAAAAAAAGTATTTTTTAGCTACAATTTCTGGAGTGTGAAACAGTTTAGCACCTGCCAATTTGCTTGGAGTTCTGAAGGATTCCAAGAGTGATGTTCACCGGAAATTTCACCTGCAAAAAAGTAGTCCATCATAAGGTTTCCCTTCATAGACAAATCTACGAAACACCATAATCATCTAAGTGAATTAACAATATGATAATCTGGGTACCTGTTGTAGAATGACTCCACACCTCCTCCCAAGATCCCAAATTAAGTGGTCTTTGAATTCCAGATACAAAGGAACTTCCACGGCCCTGAGCACTTCCATGTCCTTGAGAAAATGACATATACTCTCCCGAAGGAATGGTTTGATTTCCTTTATAAGAACAGTTGAATGTCTCAGAATCAATCCAAGAAATAATGCACAGAAAGCAAGGGTTTAAAAGAAAGAGGAACACCCCCCACCCAACAAAAAAAAAGAAATGTAGGTGGAAATGAGATACCCATGGATTGTAACAGACTATAAGAGCTAGAAAGGCCAGTATCTACAAGCTGTGCAGCATGAATACTCTCTGGTTGTTGTGTCCCTGGATATGCATGAACACTGGACCCCGATTGGTAACTATCTTCTGCATTTAGTTGTGCTTCAGTACCCACATAGCAAGATGGTGTAATGAAAAGATGTGCGGATGTTCAAAAACAGTAACCAAAGTGAGGGAGAAAGTTGTGAACAAATCAAGAATCAAAAAAAGAAAAAAGAGAGAATTCTAGACAATACCACATTCAGCTTCTTCATATGCAGAAGTTAGAGTGCTCGTTGGACTTGTTGTATCAGTATATGCTGCAGCTAAGTTGTCACCATTTACCGAAGAACTAAATGATAATGAACTGTCATTTTGTGAACTTGATGATGCCGTTTCATTATCTAAAAGGCAGTTGATGTTTGTTTTATTGCCCTGAAGAAGAACATTTAATACAGGTAAATGATTTGCTATTGCACTAACTTCTACTTAATATCAAAGAGAGCATAGAAGACAAAAGGACCTGCAATAACATTTTCAAATTCTAATTAGAAACTGCCAAGACATTTTCAGATAACTAGTTGATTATTGCACGATTTCTTCAATGCCTAGACATACATTTATTTATATATATATATATATATATATATATATTAGCTTCCAGATCTTGTCAAAAATGAACTACTATGCCCATAAAATGCAGATATATAATTCCACATCTGCAGAATGTTCGATTGCAAAAACACAGCAAGTTCCTCTCAAAAACGAGAGAAAGGATGTACGGATGTGATTCAAACAGGTAAACAAGCTTCTTCCTCTCCCTGAATTCAGTTACTAGATTCCAATTCAAAGTTGATGGGAAACCAGAACAACATTTGGGAATGGAACTTTTTCGTTATAGAAACACATGCATCACAGTCAGTAGGTCAGCTATCCGCTCCTTTGTGCAAATGTACAGGCCAAATATGGCCATTGCAAAAGTAAGTCCCCAATATGTTGACCAGATACAGACACTAGACTGGGAATGACATCACCTTGGAGTGGAGAACAGACAGTCAATTTTGGAAGAGTGGCAAGGAAGTGGCACAAGATAGAACAGAGGGATATGAGAATAGAGGTCACAAGATGGGTAAACCATCAGATTATCACAAAGTATGGACATTGAAGAATCGAAAGAGTTCCTCCTCTTCCTTCTTTATGAAAGGTTAATCACAAAGTATCTAGGTAAACAATTGGAAGCGCCCTTTTGCCATATTCAGACTTCTATTTTATTGGACCTATTCCCAAGATGCATGGAATCATTATCCTTGATACAAAGTAAACAAATCAGAGAGTTCCCCGCTGCACCCGCATACAAACAGATAGGTTTCAATTTATCATAACAAGATTAACAATATAACTTAAAACAAGCAAAAGATTTCCTTAATTATAGATGAGAGAAATTATGAAATCTTATGTTATAAGACACATGTGAAAGATTAGTCTTACTTTGACCTCCAAGTAGTGGACGAAAACTATATGCATGAGATCCCTGCAGCATCAGAAGAAAATAATTAAAAAACTGCTGATGCCAAGGCTGTTTCAAAGATTCTGGAAACAAATTATGTTTTCCCAAGCAAAAGGTAGTTAAGTAACTAGAGCACAGTAGAAGGGTGGTACAAAAAAGAAGACAATTCCAACCATTTTGCCTGGAAAGCCATAGTACATTCCAATTTAAAAAGGAACACAAATTTTGATGTACCATTCCTTGCAACAAAAAAAATGGCACTTAATACAACTTGATTTTACATCAAGGTTAGAATGAAAGCATATTGGCGAAACTCAGTTAGAGTCAAATATTTAAAGATAATTTCATCCATTTGCAGAGTAGGCACAAGCTTACATCCAGGAGACTTTTGAAGAATTCTGCAATTTCCAACAACCAAATAACTAATTCAATAATTCATAATTCCTCATTCCCCTTCTCTCTTCCCCCCAACCCAAAAAAAAGTCTTCAAGAGGCAAGGGTTGGGCATTTAGCAGAGGTAATAGCATCAATACGTGCTGAACTACAGGTAACCCATTCAATCCCATTCTCAATATATTGATTGATATCTTTCAAACATGCAACCAACACTTTCATTCAGAAAAGCACTGGCATGGTGGCACCATCAGCAATAGAAAATTAACCATTGAATCATTGCAAGCAACAAAGTGTGCAACAGAACAAAGCCATGGAGCAGTAGTAATTAGTTTCAGGAAGCAGAAGTAAATCCAGATACTAATCTTTTATATATATAATTATTATAATAAAAAAAAGTGCTCATACTCACTGTTCAAGCATCCAATAACTACGCCTTTGGAAATTCTCATTGTCCTCTCCATGGGCATAATAGCAGTGTAACATATCAATACTTCCAACCTGAACACAACAGCTTGATCCATGATGAACAGAATCTCCATAATCTCTACTACTGATAGTAGAACTACTTTTTAGTTTCTTTTGCCGAGTTCTTAACAAATAATTTCCTGTTTTCCAATTTTGATCTTTTATGACTATGTTTAATTTGATATCCTGTTCTTTACAATACAAATATAAAATTTTTTTGAAAAAAATGTCAAATGGTTCACAATATACTCCCTGCCAAAGTGAAGAAAACTAAAATATTCTAGATTTATCTATTAGACAAACAGTATCTTCTCCATGCTAACCTTGAGCTTCTCATGCGCCTCCTTCACTGTCTTTCCATCTTTTTTCTTCCTCCAATTATGGCCATCTTTCCGGAAGTATCTTAGCACCTTACGGTCAAAAAGAAAAACAGAACCACCTGACAAGATGAAAGCATGTCATGAAAAAGACTAGAGAAAGTGACAGAAGGGTAGAATGTTTTTTTTTTTTCCATTTGTGGTGGGTGGAGGGAGCACACTTTTTTCCCCAAAATTTTTTATTCAATTCAAATTTTAAATCTTCTCCTACCCTACGTGTGGGTGCCAATTATTCATATTAATTATGCTTTTTCAATATTTTTTAATTAAAATTATACTTTTAAATAATTTATTAACTAATTTTACTTATTTCATGATCTTAATATTTATGTAGGACCCAAATTAACTCACATCAATCAATCAAATATAAGACTACAAAATTCAATCTAAATACCCCATATCACCGTCGCCTTATATTTGCATCTTGACTTTCAATTGGTTAAATACTGCATGCATCTATAAGCATCTTAAGAGAAAAGGGGGACAACAAAACAAAAATGAAAAACAAAATTAACTTTATAATTAAACCTAGACAAAAGGCGGAAACAACCAGATTTAGTACATACTATTGAAATTTCTTGGAAGCACCAAACTCGTGCACAATGCCTCCTAATCCAATAACAATGAACAGTTGAAATATTGTAGTACCATCCATGTATTTTAAAAAATTATTGACGCATGCAAGATTAATGTTGGTGTTTACACGAATCAACACATTATTAATTACATCATTTATGCCTCTAAAAACAAGATGCAGTACTACTAATATTTCCATTTATTACATATAAATTAGTAATAAATTAAGAATTCAAAAAATAAAGTACTAATCCCTCCAATCCTTTGATATAAGTTTTGTTTCTCATTATCCTTAAATATAAGCCATCTATTAGATTTTTATAAATATTTAACAATTTATTTTCAATTGTTATTATTGCATATGTCATTTTAAAAAAAAAATGTATTACCAACTTCTCGGTATACAGAGACACAATCTCTCTTCTCTTGCCTTCACTTTTTTCCCAAGTTCACGACATCTTGAACTTTAATCGATACTACTTATATTTACAAATTGATCTAGCCATAAAAACTAAGTGGATAAAATAATAAAAGATATATACCACCCTTAAAATTTTGATAATTATTCATATTCCTAAGATTTGATTGCGTTTGTCCCTAACCCTAAGCCGACGACCTCACCTGTTAAAGCAATATATGTATATATATTTGTGTGCATTCCAAAGATATATATACATCATTTAATTTTCATTTCCAAAACAAAATGAAAATTACACAAAAAGTCCAAACCAAATGCAATTGTTTCTTGACTGCTTAAATCCTTCAGTTTAAGTAGCGAGTAAATTAAAGTGAATGTGCACAGTTCTATTAGATTCCTTTAGCATCAAATCAAAACTACACCCATTGTTATTGTGAGCACATGACATGAGACAGAGGGAGAGAGAAAAGAATCTGGATTTGTTGGGATCAGATTATGCAAAATTAAGACAACCACTGTTATTAAGAAGCTCATAACCACCCAAGATGAAGGACCTGTAAAAGGATCAAAAAGATGGGGAAAAGTCTCAAAGGAACAAGCATCCAGCATGCCCCTAAGCCTTTTTTTCTTTCTTGTTTGTTTCTTAGCCAAGTGCAAAAATATTTGTAGTCCCAACATATATTTAGGCATCAACCACTGCTTAAATACTCATCCATGGATATATGCACATGGTAAAGAGGATGCAGACTATCAGTGGGCTACAAATGAAGAAAACATACTAACTGGCTTGAATGGAGGCTCAGGAGTTATTTGAAACTTTTGATAATTGCGGAGAATTTCACAAATTTCAGCAGGTCTCAGCCACCGATGCTGCGCTTCCGAGAGGATCTGTTTAATATCTGCATATTTCACGCACCATTTATTAAATAATAGAATAATGTTTTCCAAATATACTAGAATCTCAAAATCATATCTATAGCAACACAGTGATGACCAAGGACAACCATAGTGCAGCACTAAGGAAACTGGGGAGCATCTGTAAAGATCACCCACAATTTCACCAGCTAGCATGGTTTTACTCAGCATCACGTAACTAATCACAAACCAGTTTCAATATGAAATGATTTTTTCCTTAGAACCACCTCTATTTCATCTATACTGCCTAGGACTTCTAAACCACACAAACTTAAAGTTCGCATAAGACACTCAAAACAATAGTAATGGCATAACATGCCATGATACTATTGCTCGCGCAGTTCCCTTTATTGCTAAGTTACAAAATCAACAATAAAATGACAGAGATTCATTAAACAAATGTAAGAAAGGATCATTTGGAATTGTTTAAGTAACAAAAAAAGAATGAGTCACAGTTTGTCCATGGCCAATGTAGCTAGACACATGAGAGGGAAAAAAAGATTAAAAAAAAGCATATGACAAGGAGCCACAATCCTCTGCCTAAACGTCAGTTCATACTTCTATATTTATGAGAGAGAAAAAAAATACTATATCAATTTCACTTCACACTTGTCAACTACATCCATCTCCAGCTAAAAGATAATACATAAGTCACATTCTTTTGTCAACTACATTTCTGTTCAAGATTTTAAGTCACGTAGACATTTCTCCCCTTTTTAACGTCTACTAAAATACTTCTCTCGTATCACTAAAGATTTTTTTCACTTGGGATACATTAATTCAAAACACCAATCTAGGAGAAAAGTACCTAGACTCAAACTCAAACTCAGCAAATCCTCAGAGACACCGGAACAAATCAGTTAACATAAATTAAACTCCAATTTCCCCATCAATTTCACTCAAACTCGCTTATCAAAAAATTCAATTGGCTTTGTCCTTCCTCCCCACAAATTCAATTAATTACTGAACTAAAGAAACAAAAATAAAGTCAAAATAACCAAAATAAATCCGTAATAAACAGTTGCGCAGCTCAGAAATCATACCTAATCGGAACCCTAGATTCTGCGATCCACTTCCAGCCATCACGTAGACAAGGCAACTCGATCAGAAACCGATGACACCTCTCTAAGTCAGTTCATATACGAGCTATATACACGCATATCCTCCAGAATATATTGAAGTGAATTTATGAAGTGCAATGGAGGGAGATGATGAGATGAGAGATAGAGAGAAAGCGAGAATGAAATGGGGGATGGATGTGATGGAATTGATTTGGAAAAAACATATACTGAAGAAAAGTCTGTTTTTAAGTCTTGAGAGGGACTGTCAGTGCGTACATCCAATCAGATGTTGACGCGTGTAATGTGAACAGAGAATCTACCCTGAAGCTACTTTCCCTTTCGTTTCGCCGTGGATCCGTGTAAAAGCTGTAACGAAGCTCCTGATCAATTTCCCCAGTTTTATGATAGTATCAATTTACAGCTATTTCTATTTCGGTTTCAACTTTTTTTCCTTTTTCTTTTTTCAGGTATAAAATGCCATTATCTAAATATTATCCTTAAAAAAAAGTTAATATTAAGATATATTTTGCATTTGTTTTACTGGAATATGCTTTGCATTTAACTCTCATATGTAGTAAATATTAAAACAACTTTTAGATCAAATCTCCTTAGAAAGATATATTAGATGTATTTTCTATTTACTTTTTTTATTTGTCTAAATTTTAATTATTGTGCTTCATCTTTTATAATTTTGTAAAACGATGGAATTTTAAGAATTTTAAACTGTATATAAAAATATATATTTAGAAAGAAAACCCTAAAGTTATGTATTTCTTTACTCTTGCATTATTCTTCATCCATGTCTATATTTCCTTTTCATTTAAAATGCATTGTTTTGTTATCAAAATTATCCATGTATAAAATTAAAGTTGGTATATTATTTAGATAAAGATACAAAATGCATAAAATTCTGATTTTGATTTTTTTTTTCTTCTATTGTCTTCCTTTAAGAAGAGAGTGGCTAAATTTAATTATTTCCTTCAGCATAGAATGAGGGTAAGGAAAAGCAAATTATAAATTCTTAAGCCAATGTCCTAGATGAAGTTTCTCACGGTCTCACCATTAAAATAAAACCGCTTTGACATTATATATTAATCAAGTTTTCCTTTGACTATAAATTATCATTTTCATTAGGGAGAGAAAAAAAATAATACTTCATTTATTCGAAATTAAATGATTTACTTTTATTTTTAATATTAAAATAAAATATTTATTTTTAAAAGAATAAATGTATTTTTTTATCTAAAATCATCACTAATAACTTTTAAATTTTTCCAATTCTAATCGAAGATCAACTTTTAAATTAATTAGTTGCTTTTCTAATAATATTAGTATTGCAAAAAGAAAAAGGAGATGAGGGAGATAGAGAAATTAAGAGAGATAATAGGAAGGGAGATTGCAATTAATGGAAAGGTTGCTTTGTTAAAATTTTAGTATATTTCTTTTTATCATGATTGACATTTCTCAATTTTGAATATGCATAAAAATTAAACTAGACTAAATGTTTTTAACGGAAAGGAATATATATTTTATCTAGTTTAGACTATCACCAATCATCTTAATTCATATGACACATAAAAATGATAAGATGCATGGATTCCCAAGGTATAATATATAATAAGTTGAATAACTGAATTTCAATGGAAAAAATTATTGTAATAGAAAAATGGAAAATAAATGGGAAAAAAAAGGGAAAGTCCCACCTCAGCTCTGTAAAACCAGAGAAAGACCATGAAAAAAACAATTAGGCCCTTAAGCACGTGGGTGCGATACTAAAAAGTTAATAAAGCTGACAAAAGATATGGGAAGCCCGATAAAAATCACGACAAAAATTTTCCTACGCTGCTTCCATCAGGCCAATAGAAGATTTTTATATACGTTGGCCACTACTTTCTCTCTCTCTTTTTCTTTTTTCTTTTAAACAACATATCTTGTAATGAACTTTAGAACATAATAGTACGAGAGGAAAAAGAAAAATAAGCTATAATTTATTCATCCTCAATTAAATGAAAAATTTGTTAATTAATAAGTTATATCTTCATGTAAAAAAATTAAATTTTTTTATTTTTATTCATTCATGAATTATTTAAATAACATTCATTATTCTCACTTAGTATCTTTTTAGTTATTGTGATGGAGTGTATAGCAAAAAAAATCGACATATTTTCATAATATTCTATAGAAGGTTTTCGTACTTTTTGTAATAAAAAAATGTCACATTAGTAGTAAAAACTTATAAAAATTATCATTACTTCAATTTTGAGAGTTTGAATTCTATTAAATTCAACTTTTTAAGGATGTTTTAATATTTTTAATATAAATTTGGTGAAAGTTGTAAATAATTATTTAATTATTTTGGTAAAATAAAATTAATTTTTTTTGTATTTTAATTGAATGTTTAGAGTTTTTTTACTATTGTAGTATTACAAATTAAAATTAATTTGCTCACCAAATTAATTTAGTAACAATTATAATATAATTTGATGAAATTAAAAATATATATTACTTGAAAAAAATTATTTTATTAATATTTAAAGTATTTATATTTAAAGAAAATTTGGCTCAAAGAAAAATAGTTGTTTTCATTTTAATTATATCTTTAATTTTTTTAAATATTGTAGTATTTCATATTGAAATTAATTTTTTTAATATTTTAGTATTTGATATTGATTAATTTCCCACCAAAATAATTTAGTAGCCAATATAATATAATTTGGTGAAAGTAAAAACAAATATTACTTGATAACAAATATTTCATTAATATTCAAAGTATTTAAAGAAAATTTGGCTTAAAGAAAAATAGTCGTATAAATATTTTTTTTAATATTGTAGTATTTCAGATTAAAATTAATTTAGTAACAAATATAATATGTTGTGATGAAATTTAAAAAGATAATAATTAACATATTAATTTGGACGAGGGAGTGTAAAACCCGATACTTTAACGAATTATATAAAAATAATGATATGCGATATTTTGTATATTGTTAAACTGTAACAAACAAAATTTTTATTATAAATTATTAGAAAATGTAATAATACTATTGGAAGCTCAAATTGAAAATATTTAAGATATAATATGCCATTTGAAAATTTTGATAAAAATAATACTATTTAGACTATTTTGACAAAATTTTGGCATATTAATACTATGCCATTTAAATTTTTATTTTAGGCCATTAAATTCAAATTCACAATGAATCACATCAGACACATTTCATCACCGGATCGCTACCCGAAAAAATCAAGATGGGCCTAAACTGCCGCTCAATTAAAATCGGCCCAAACTCCAGTCAATGTTGCCACGTGGTTAAGTATATTCCCAGGACCCAGACATTTCCAATTTTCCAGCAGACTTGGAGGAAAAGAAATGAAAGGGTATTTCAGTCATTTCAATGTCTTCACCTCATCACAACCGTTACTATCCACCGATACCCAGCTAACTTAATAGTAATTAATATGCCACTAACCTGTAGGAGTGTTGACCACGTCTTCTGCACACTGCAGAAATAAACCGTGAACAGCGACGTTACTGATCTCCGGCAGTTTGTCATCGTTCTTACTAGAGTAAGTTTTGGTAAGAGTTCACCTGGGATTTTGCCTTTGATTTCCGGAGATGATTCAGTTGGTAGCAAGGTCAGTGACGAGGCGTTTGGTTTCCGGCGGAAGTGGTAGCCGGTACATGTCGGCGTTGCCTGCTCCGGTAGATGGAGCGGCGAGGCCGTTTGATGATGCGTTCTTGGTTGGAAGGCAGGGGTTTGGAGTTTTTGGTGGCTTAGGATTGAGGAGGATGATGAGCACGTCTGAAAATCAGGCGCAGGCGGTGGAGGAGAAGAATGAGGCTGGGAAACGTCCTCTGAAGCAGGAGCAGGAGCAGAAAAAGGGCGATGAACTTATGCGTTCGAGTTATTGGGGAATTTCTAGGCAGAGGATCGCCAGAGAAGACGGCTCTGAGTGGCCATGGAACTGTTTCATGGTATATAAACTTAAATTGTAAATTTTACCTCCGTTGATCTTACTGTAAATTTTATCGATGCACTTTCATGGTTCTGCATATTTACTTCGTGTACTTTTATTATATGGTGATGATTTTCTAGCGATTGGAGTTTGGGTTTCCGTTTTAAGACCTATATATTAAGAAGCACCGCCTCATAATTTTTTAGACGGAGGGCTTGTGGAAAAAGGGATGTTGGGCTAACGTGATATGGCATTATTTCCTAGTTTTAACGGTTAGATTTGATCTCAAAAACCTTGGACTCCAAAAGAATGAAACGTCCGTGGCTTTGGTCCAAGGAAAAGCTGTGCAGAGGATTTCAAATTCATGAATATAATTGACCATATTCTTGACTTAACAGCACCATAGATTTGCCTCATTTTGATTAGCAACTTCTGCTACACTGCCTTGGAAATCCATCAGGGTCCAAGACGGTCGATTCAAACAGATTTTAGTTTACTATTTGAACCATGTAGTAAGGATGGATATGGCGATTGTAAGATCATAGCCACCCTTCTGGTAAGAGGGATAACTTCACTTTCCTGTTATAAGAGTAATCGGTGCTAAACTTTTCATTTCCTGAGTATGTTCTTGCCTTGTTACGATTTCTCTATCTTCCTGTTTACAACACTGTTGTTCCGTTTCCTGTAATGCTCAATGAGAATTATCTCATGCTGTTTCTTGATTGAAGAGTACATATAAAAGTATATTATGCTCTCATG
This sequence comes from Apocynum venetum, assembly GCA_019593545.1. Taxonomy (NCBI): domain Eukaryota; kingdom Viridiplantae; phylum Streptophyta; class Magnoliopsida; order Gentianales; family Apocynaceae; genus Apocynum; species Apocynum venetum. Next base: position 2,579,721 of record SRSM01000141.1, on the reverse strand, counting down.
CTCAATAAGAATTACCTTCAGAAATGCTTTGTTTTTTGTTTTTAGCCATGGGAAACTTATCATTCAGACCTGTCGATAGATCTGGCTAAGCACCACAAGCCGAAGAATTTTACTGACAGAGTTGCTTTTAGGACCGTGAAACTTCTCAGGATTCCAACTGATCTGTTTTTTCAGGTGCGTTATTCTTCTATGATTTGAACCTCCTTCACTGCATAATGCAAGTTTTATTCTATGATTTGTTTATTTTCGACCTCCTTCCCTGCATGATGCAAGTTTTATGGAAAAATTATTCTTATGACAGGTTTTTGATGATATATATGTGCTAATATGTGCTAAATAACATTTTTCCTCCTGACCAGTTACTTCCAAAGAGTTTCAAATATCAATGATTCTTGTTTACACACTTTACTTGTATACTATAGGAATTCATCATAGGATGCTATTGTTGGTTCAGATATAAGAGTAGAGGGTTAAACAAATATGCATTTCAAATTAGAAATGCTTCATCATAAAATGAAGACATTAGCTCTAAATTCTTTTACGTGGAATTCTCAGTGGTCTGGCAGCACACACGCTCAACTATTTAACAATCGTTCTCGCTATACCAAAATGGATATATGAAGTTGACAATGGGTACTTAGGTCCATTATTATATATCATATTATATTCTCATGAATTCCCGATGTGGGATTGAGGTATTACAACATAATTGGGTGGCTTAGTTCAATTTGATTACAGAAAAATCATGGCACTCCCGGTTATTGTTGCCTCTTCCTTAATCCTTTTCCTACAACATAATTTACGCTCAGTTATTTATGCCACTATTTTAGTTGTTTCTACATTTGGTACCAATGTGTGACACATATTTTGCAGAGACGGTATGGCTGTCGAGCAATGATGCTTGAGACAGTTGCTGCTGTTCCTGGAATGGTGGGAGGGATGCTATTGCATTTGAGGTCTTTGCGTAAATTTGAGCACAGTGGTGGTTGGATTAAGGCATTACTTGAAGAAGCTGAGAACGAAAGGATGCACCTAATGACCATGGTGGAGCTTGTGAAACCAAAATGGTATGAGAGGCTGCTGGTGCTCACTGTGCAGGGAGTCTTTTTCAATGCTTTCTTTGTGCTTTACGTGCTATCGCCTAAATTGGCACATAGAATGGTTGGATATCTAGAAGAGGAGGCTATACATTCATATACTGAGTATCTGAAGGATATCGAAAGTGGTGCAATTGAGAATGTTCCAGCTCCTGCCATTGCAATAGATTACTGGAGACTGCCTAAGGATGCAACTTTGAGGGATGTTATTACTGTTATCCGTGCAGATGAAGCTCATCATCGAGATGTCAACCACTTTGCTTCTGTGAGTTTCATCTCTTTATTTCTGTTTCGTTTCATCGTTCTTTATTTCTGTTCACTTTCATCTCAAGTAAAATTTAAATTGCTAAACTGAATAGGTCATGTAAACTGGTAGTTTTACATCTGTGTGACAAAACATCAGCAACCTGAGATTTCTACTTTCTGAGTTTCCTGAACTCCTTTTTGTGATTTTCTGTGTTGATGTTTGTTTGGAAAAATGGACCAGTCTCATTTGAGCTGAAGTTCTCTAGTTTCATTTGATTCTTTTGTAGCTTTTGGGTTAGATTGGGTGTTCTAAATTTCACAAGATTTCTCTATTTGTTGATTAGTTTTTGTTTGAAGGAAGAAGTACGGTGGTACTTGATGCAGAAAGATGTTTGTGAGGAATGATAATAATAATTAACCTTTTCATGAGTTGCATTGCTGTTTTTGACTTTCAGATGTCCTGGCTATTAAGAGGTCTTGAAACAAATTTGTAATGATTCTTTAGTGGCTGTATTTTAGGATTTTTCCATTTTGGTTTACTTGATTATGACTACTGAATCGCTTCTTCGTGCTTCTGTTTTGCCCTGTCTTGATGTCTGCCTGACATTTTAAATGCTAAAAGCATTTTTGCGGGTATTGTTTGGTTGTTCAAGTGTGTGCAGTATGTGTTGGTATCTGGGAGTTTATATCTCTTTACCTCTTTAATGGATAAAAGATATATCTCAAACCTTCTCCATGGCAGGACATTCATTTCCAAGGAAAGCAATTAAGAGATGAAGCAGCTCCACTTGATTATCGCTGAGCTAGCTTTCTTTCTTCCTGATTTGAGTTTAAACTCCCAACTTTTAGGGGGGGTCAGTGTTTGCCTATATACTGGATAGGGTCTCTGTTTACTTAGCTGAATAAGTCGCAAAACCTTTTATTCTTGTAATGGTACAGAAGTAGCAGAAATGCTATAAAGTATGTACTTCTCCAGGCTCTTCTTCCTCAGCTGAAATTGTATAAAATCACTTCTAGTCTTTTCTCTCTTCGTGACATTCGGATCAGCATTTTTGGGTATGTATATATAGAGATTGACCACGTGTTCATTGAGAAATCATAGCATAAGTTCTCATCTAACCTCGTCGTGTGCTCTAAAAGCATAAAAATGCAACTGAAGAATGTGGTCCTTAGCCAATTGGATGGTTGCTTACTCTCGATACCCAACCCCTCTCCCACCCACCAAAAAAGAAAAAAAGAAAAAGGAAAAGATTAGACAAAAGTAGACTAAACGAAAAATTTCAACACCTCACCTACGGACTACGATGATGTGTAGCCCATAAAGGCCAAAATGCGAAAAAAAAGTCAAGCATGTATAAATTCAGTAATAGAATTTAAATTCGTTTAATGACTTCATCAAGTGACAAGTAAAAAAGTTATATTATTTTAAAATATGTAAAGAAGTTCAATATTAAAGGTGGAAATATTCGATGTTATGAAAATTAATCTTTTAAATAAAAAAGATTGTATATAAAAATTATATTTATTTTAAAATAAATATGTAATTTAAAGTATTTTTTATAAAAAAAAAACCAGAAGTTTATGAGTTCCAGAAAGGAAAAATAAAAATGAAAAGAAAAAAAAGCTTGTGTTTGAACTTTGAAGAGTTGCTCAGTCCAAAATGATTTTGAATGAGGTCTTACCCACTCCCATTGATCCCAAGAACCGTGACCGCCCATAATTCCTCACCAACTTGTACTCTGCGCCAAAATCACTGTACCTAACTGCCTCTCTTTCATATCCTTCCGTCCGAGAGAAAGAGAGAGCTCAGAAGCGATAGATTAGGCTCTGCTCTCTGAACAATCATCCATGGATTCCACACTCTCAGTTACTGCCACTCGCTTAACCCTAGCCAAAGTACTCAATTCCAGCTCCAATCCTCTCGTGCATCACCTCCATCGTCGTTTCTACAATGCACGCGCCTCTCAGCTAGCTCTTCTCCGCCTCACTCGCATTCTTACTGCTTCTAGTCGGAGAGTAAATAGCTTCGATTCCATTTCTTCACCGAAAAGTTTGGGCGATGTGGTATTGCGTCCGCTGCAGAGACGTTTGGGATGTGCCTCTGTATCCGCTTCCTCTTTTGCTTCTGGTGGCGGAGACTTTGGAGGAGATGATGGTAACAACGGCGCTGGTGGCGGTGGCGGTGGAGATGGTGCAGCTGAGGGTGGAGAAGCTAAGCCGAATGCCGTTGCTGGAGGGGCTGATGATGTCTCTGCTTTGTCTTCTGATGTCATTATTCTTGATGTTGGGGTAAGTTTCTGTCATCCTCTGCATTCTCCAGGAATGAGTTTTTAACATTTTAACTTGAAAAGAGAGATTATTTTTTTATTATTTTTCCTATAGTGGATTATGGGCTGAAGTTCTGATGTTTTTAGGGTATGACCTGCGGGGGTTGTGCAGCAAGCGTTAAGAGAATTTTAGAAAGTCAAGTAAGTGTCGTATTCTATTGACAGTTCTGTAGACATTTTTATTTGCCTATTGACTTGTGTAATCAAACAAGAAAAGTCTCTTTGTTTGCTAGGACAGTTGATAAAGCCCTTATAGTGACTATGTACTGGAAGCTCTCTGTTTCTTGATGATAATGTGATGAGATGTTAATGTTCCGCATTTATGAACAGCCACAGGTTTCATCAGCTAGTGTTAATCTTACAACAGAGACTGCAATTGTATGGCCTGTGTCTGAAGCTAAGGTAGTGCCCAACTGGAAGAAACAATTAGGAGAGGGACTTGCAAAGCATTTGACTACTTGTGGATTCACATCCAATCTTCGAGGTTAGTGATTCTTCAATATTTTCATCTTACCTCTTTTTTATGAATCTTCATGCACTTTGCGATGGCTGTCAATCTATATTAATCCCTTCTCATGTCATTTCATTTCATTTTAGTCCTGCTTATGGCCTTGCCATAACTGGAGCTTGATCGTTTTTCTCAATTTTCCTTATTTTCATCATTAAGCTTGCTCAGTTCCTGATCTGACATTCACAGTACTGTGACTGCTACGGTTCTAATTTTTATGGACTATAACCTATAAAAAGTATGAAAGATCCAAAATAACATCAAAAGGGAATGTTTCTTGCAGTGGCTTATATCTTATAGTATAAATGACTCAATCAACATAAGGTAGCCCTTTCTGATTGATTTTGTCAGAATATAATGTGTGCAATCAATGAATTCCCTGGTCACATTTGGATTACCATCCTTAGTAGGGGCATCTGTTATAATCAATGCTCGAATTGTAGTGCATCACATTAAATCTATCTGATTTTTTTAGTATTTGATTAAACTTCAGTACCCTTGAGGGTGAATCAATTTAGTTCATTGTTTACGCTGCCAGTATTTTGAGGCTTAAGCTAACATCTTTTAATATATGTTAGCGAAATTATTTCCTTTTGCAAAATGAGTTTGAACTTAGATTATTCTATAAGAGTACAGGTGGCAATTGATAGGAATGACTGAAATACAATGAAGAAAAGATTGTGCTTCTTTAAAAGAAAATATACTAGTTGCATTTGATATTAGAAACATAGCCTAATATTATGAGTGGATGTTAAATGAAATACCTGATAATAAGTTATATGTTTGGAAAACTGACAACCTTCCCCTCCATTGACGGTTAGGAGGGGGCTATGTCAAACAACTTGCATGAGGATGTTATTCATCAATTATGAAATGTGACCTCCACATCAGGTTAGAAAAGATGAACGTAGTTACAAAAGTTAAATTCGACCAAGATGTATGATACACTTACCCAAGTTTGAGAGTTTTTATAAAGAAGTGAAGGAATGACAATGGGGCGGGGCGGGGCCGGAGGCTCCTAACCCTGGCCCCGCCCCACTTTTACATTCCTGTCCCCGTCCCCGCTTCAAAAATATTAGAGGAGCCCTGACCCTGCTTAAGACTGCCCTATCCCCGCCCCGTCTCCAATTAGTCCTCGCTTTGACCCCATTTTAATTTTTTTTCTTCAAAAAACATGTTTCATTATACTACCAAAATAAATCTATTTTTCACCAAATTAAAAACTAACATTTTTAAGTTAAGAATACATCAAATACAAAATAATTAAATTTTCGGTACATCAAATATAAAATTTAAAATATCCATTATCCAATAATCAAATACAACAGTAATATAAATATAAATTAATCTATTGATTTGAGTTAGAGTTATTATTTAGTACTTTAGACTTAAATTTAATTAATTAATTTATTTTTTAAGTAATAAAGGGATAAGATGATTTTTTTTATTTACTAGGGATAAAATGATATTTATAAAAGAAAGTAGGGATTTTCGGGGGTGGGGCCCCACTAGGGAAAAATCAATCATTGTCCCTACAAATTCCCATTTTTCGATCTCCATCCCCGGCCCAGTTCCCATTAAACTCGGGGAATCTGTGTCCCGTTGGAGTGGGGCCTCACTTAAATCAAGGTTTTTGCCATCGACAGAAAAATAAAAAAAAAGGTCTGTTTAGGAAAACTATGTAAATATTGTCAAGAGATAATATGACTTTTATCAGTAAGAGGGAGTGAAGTAGATTTAGTTCATTAGAACTTTCTCAAACTTTGATATCTAACATTGACAAATTTTACATGCACTATGGCTTTCAGATAATGAGCTTTGAGTTATAGTGCTTAACTCTTGCCCTGATTGTTGTCAAAAAGCATGCCTAGGTGCAAAGACGCACTTTTTAGGAAAAGTGCCTCAGAGCTTCTCATTCAAGGCTTATTTAAATCAGGTGTGCGCTTTTTGTGCCTGCTGTGCCTTTCTATACCTTAAGGCTCTATCAAGGTCTGCTTAAGTAAAAATGTCTCTTGAGCCTCATTTTTTGCTGGAAAAGTCTAAATCTTATGAATCCCTTGAGAATAGTAGAGAAAAGTCCGTCAAAGGTCAAATAATATGTTATTAAAATTCTAAAACTCAATTAATACTTTGAAAATAGAAGAACCTCCTGTTTTGGTTTTAGATTATTAGACTTAAATTTCCTCTTTTGGACTTATTTAATAGAATTATTAACTTCTAAGCTTAGTTTAAGTTTATTTAATAGAATTATTAACCTCTTAAGCTTATTATGTAATATATAGAAGTATATATATTATATACATATGTGCGCCTTACTTTACTTGGGAAAATGCTTCTTTTCTACCTTGTGCCTAGGCTATATGAGGGCTCTAAGTGCATTCAATGCACTTCTAGCCCTTGACATCACTGTCTTAAAAGAATTATTAACTCCCCAAGTTGAGTTTTTTGTGTTCTTTTCCTTTATTACTGGTGATATTGGAACCATTGTTTATATTATTAAGATGGATAGATTAGCTATCAAGGTTTTAGGAGTGTGCGATGATTATTAAGTCACTTGAGGATGATTGAGGTGCTTGTTATGTGATTTAGGAATTCTCAAGACATAATAGCACAAACCTGGATGGCATGAAGTTACTGTTGGATTGCAAATATAATATATTGGATTCTCAATTGAATCCTCCTACATTTTACTAGTTATTTTGACATGAAGATGGTAATCTTTTACCTTGAACTTTTAAACAAAGAACCTAAATAAAGATAATTGCTTATATTTCTTAGATACGAATAAGTGCTCTACGGATTAAGTTTCTATTTACACATTTTGAGTTGAGGTGTGAAAGAAAAATGAAATTCTATAATTGTTCTGCGAAGGAGTTCAAATGAATTATGCTCTTATGCCCAAAGTTTATCCAGTAAGAACCTCATGAAAGTAGAAACTATAGGACAACGTGGTCTTCAATATAACTTATGTAATGTTTGGTGGGAATTGGCAGGTCAGGGAGATATTGAAGGAGATATTCAATCCTAGGAATGCAAAAGGAATTCTTGTAACAAGTGACCATTCTCCTTCATGGTATGTCCCCGTTATATAAGTTGGGAACTCTTGAGACTCATTTAAGCAAATATGCTTTATGCAAATGTTTAGGCTGAGGCATACATAATGAACTAGTTTTCCATCTATAGGTGAGTCTCAGTGGCAAATGGTGGTGGATAGTTTTGAAGGAAGGTCATTCCTGTCAGCAGGAAACAGTGCATTTGTTGTAATGCTATTTGTGCAAGTTGAGGCAATTCATGCATTAGCTTCGTCAATTGAGGACTTCCCCTGCAGCCAAAAAATTATGAGTTAGTTTGATTTCAGAGACAGAAGATGGTTTAGGATCTTTCTCTCTTTTGTTTTCTCTTCTCGATGTAATAGCTAAGGACTTTGTGAATTTCCTCATAGAGAATGTTACTGCTAAGGTTGTATTTTATCTGAAGCATGGAAACTTTCCACGAGTGAATATAAATAAAAAATCAGTTTTCAGTTAAAGATGCTCTTGCCTTTGATTTATCACCATCAAAATCCACAGTAATTCCTTCTTACAGTTTTACTCTAATTTATTATCATTCTGGAAAATGTCCTTATTAGTTTTCTCCAATTTACTTAATAATTTCATCATTAGAATCGTGATACTAAAGGTTTCAATTGACATCTTATAGATTACTGGATAGTTAGACATTGATAGTTAAAAATGGATCTGGAAATATATTGAACTTTGATCCAACTTTTATCTCAATTAACTGCAGTGCTGATTTGAAATGATTAAAGTTTCCTCTGGAACAGCTTGCAAGAAGTTGAATGTGCAGCTGATGGAAAAGAGTTTTCTATTTTTCATTTAAAAGGACTTGGTATGGGATGTAACTGACGTCTGTAGAAAATGTAAGCTACAAGAGAAAAGTGAAAAGAAAGAGAAGGGATAAAAGTAAAGTACTATGATGTGTGACAACATTACGGAAACTGTTGACTTTCTTCATTCCTTTCACTGTCTAGTGCTATCCATGATACGTTTCTTAAATTGCTCAACTAATTCTATAGGACTCCTTAAAATGGATATAGTGTCTTTGACAGTATACTGACAATGCAAGTAAGGGTTCAAGACATTTCTCATCTGTACTCTTAGTTTTGATGCATTGGTCACCTTACTTGATTTTAATAACAGATAATTTATTCTTATCCTGCTTGTTAGCATTGTTCCATTAGCTACTATCACCGAGGCATTGTGCTGCTAGTCACAATATGTTCTATTTGAGTGATTTTTTTTTAAAAAATAATTTTTCTTATTATTCGGTAATGCATGGAGGCTTTCAAAGATTTTCTTTTGTTTCAGTCTTTGGGAATGAGTTATGTGATGCTTCAATCTCTATGTTCGTTTAAATGTTACACTGTTATTAGTTGAATAAATAGATCTGGATCAGTGCGCATATGTTCTACTCTGTGGAGTTGATGGGATAAAATGAGATACTGGAGGATCAATTGGCAGAACATATTGTTCCTATGACCAAATAGCTCTCCTAAAAATATGTTGGAAGCAGTTGCCAATAGTGTCTTTATTAATGGTATTTTAATTTCAGCCTTCCATTAAGAGCTTTGCTGGCTATTCTATCAAAAATATTTTTTGATGTCTGGCTCCAATCTCAATAATGTTTCTTAAAATTTCAGAACTATACCCAGATTTAACTGAGGACTGTTGCTCTTGTTTTTAAACTCTTGCTATGCTAGCTGCCAGTATGGTTGACAAACTTGCTGCATGACTTGCTTGAGGAGTAGTTATGCTGGATATGAGAAGAATCTTTTGACACAGTCTAGAAATTGAATTTGAAGACATGTTGTGCAATTTTTTTTAGTTTGACTTTATAAAGTGCTCGTTGCAGATTCCAGAAGGGAGAACTTCTTTGAAACATTTGAAAAGAAGATGAATGAAAAGCGTACTCAGTTGAAAGAAAGTGGTACTTATATCTTTTCTGGGGGCTTTGATTGTTGGAATACATGTATTCTTTGCATTTTATGTTCCTTAGGTCTTTCTGACAACATGTTTTGCTCAAATTTTGGGATAACAACCCTGCCTAAGTGATTGAATATTATCTTTTTTTAACAGGTCATGGACTTGTTGTGTCTTGGGCTTTATGTGCTGTGTGTCTTGTTGGTCATCTTTCACATTTTCTTGGAGCTAAGGCTTCATGGATCCATGCATTACATTCAACAGGATTTCATATGTCTCTATCACTGTTTACTTTGCTTGGTCCTGGTCGACAGCTTATCATTGATGGTCTCAAGAGCTTATTTAAAGGGTCTCCAAACATGAACACTCTAGTTGGTCTTGGAGCTTTATCATCGTTTGCTGTCAGCTCGTTAGCAGCTTTTGTACCAAAACTGGTGAGTGATTAAGTCTTGTACAGTTTGTTCATATGCTTACTTATATCTCTGAAACTAAGATGAATTTGATGGCAATACACTAGTCATTTTGTGGATCCCTATTTTAGGACATAGGTGGAGAAGCAGTTCTAAGAATGATACATTGATTATTTTTTTTCTCTTACTTATGGCAGATTTTCTGGTGGTATTCTCACTGAAGTGGGATAAAGTTCAATTTCCTTGCTTCTGCTCCAGTTCTTTTTGCTTATTCATTCAAAGGCTTTTGCATCATTGATGTGCCAACTTAATTTATTTTCATACTTGAGGCATATGCCTTGTATGAATTCACCTAGCAGAGTATCCATTCCTCTTCCTAGAGCTAACCTTTATCAATGGAACATAAATGGCTGAAGGCCATTTCAAAGTTAAATTGTGATAAGGGAGGCTGTTATGGGCTTCGTAGTTGCATACATATTCAGCATCTTTTACTTTACTCTCTGTTTGTAAATATCATAGATTTTCATTTTCATTTTCACAAATAAAGTAAATTTTGTGGTCTATATTTGCTGATCACATTTGTTATGGGAAAGATCTTTTGAATTCTTCTCTAACAAATAAAAAATAAACTGTAATCATATGATGCATTCATACCTCTGCTTAGAGACATGTACACGTGTATTGGGAACCGTGTAAAGAGGCTTGGGTACTAGGAAGAGGAGGTGGGGACATGATGAAATGTAGTAAATCAAGCATCTAATACTGGCTTTTCGGGCTTATCTTTGAATCAACACGTCTAATGGTTGGTGATATCATGCTCTCTGCCACTTGAGCATATAGCATCTTCTCATCCCTCCTCTCCCGAATAATAAAAAGATAGAGCAAAATCAAAATATTGGAAGAAAAGGAAAATGCAGAAAGTGTTTTCTTCTACCAGTATGTTAGACATCATATTGGAAGTTACTTCAAGGAAAAAAGCATCAGGGCAGATGGATCTGTAACCTTCATCATGGATTTTTTAATCTCAGTTTTAAAATTTCCGTAACTTATTTCATTTTGTAGCATATGTACATGTCAGTCTGTGAAAGATTGACATGCATTTCATGGAGAGGTACCTTTCAAATAGTGAAGAAATTGCCATAAATTTGGGAGTCTAGAAGTCTGAACTTCTCAATCTATCATGGCATCCTTCATTCTGCCACAAAATTTGGTTTCATCTGCCATATTTTAATACTGTAATCAATAAATAAGCTTGCCTTATTGAAGTTTTCCCTCCCCTGTTGAATGTATGGCCATACGGTTAACATTCTTGCTTCCTTGGAACTGATGATGGGTAATATACGTGTTTTAATTAATTGATCTTACCTATTATTGAATGGAACTGTTCTTCATACAGGGTTGGAAAACTTTCTTTGAGGAACCAGTTATGTTGATTGCATTTGTGCTGCTAGGCAGGAATCTTGAACAAAGGGCTAAGATTAAAGCCACAAGTGATATGACTGGCCTTTTAAGTATTTTGCCATCCAAAGCGCATCTTATTGTTAATGATGGCACAGGAGACTCAAGTTCAACAGTTGAGGTTGAGTCATACGGTCTTAATGTTGGAGACCAGATACTTGTGCTGCCAGGAGTAAGTAAATTGTACTTATGTTATTGCTGTTGCACTTTATTTCTTAAATCTTTGGTGTCCCATCACTGTAGAATCCTATGGTTTTTATTAAGACTTGGCTTTGTTTGGTTCCATCCTGCCACATGCTCTTGGATTTTCAAATTTGGTATTCACATATCGCCTAATCTGCTGCAAACTCCAGCATCTGCATTGTTATGGCTCGTCAATCAGATTGCAATGTGGACAACATGATGCTAATATGTGGTGCATTGATTTTGGGCTTCCACTGGTGCTTCCAAATGAAATTTTATAATCTGGACATATAGAACTCCTAAACCTATGGGATTCCTTCATAACTGGAGGAAGTAAAGGTTTGTTGGTTGGGGGGATTTGGAGGGGATGGGAGGGATTTTATTAAAAAATCCTTGTTTGGTTCACTTTTTCGGAGGGGAGGGGAAGGAAAATTTGTGATTAAATCCTTCTTCTCCCCTCCTTTTCTTCACCTCCAAAAGTAGGGGATTTGGAGGGGAGGGACAATTTAAGTGTAATATTTACAAAATTATCCTTATTACATTTTGATAATTCACTTTTTCTTTTTATCATTTTTCTTCTTCAATTTCATAGTCCTCTCATTTTCTCTTGTTCTTATATCCATGGATGAAGCCACTGCCAAGGGTGGGGGGCACTGGCCCCTCTCCCCTCTAATTTTTTTTATATATAATATTTCATATTGATTTTTATATTATATATATAGGCCCCCCTCCCCTTTCCTTTAGTGTTTACATATTTTTTTGAAAAAATAGTTTTACAAAATCAGAAGCATTGCTTTAAGAAACTAAAATTAAGAAAAGAAAAGGTGTAGTATTTACATTTTAAAATAAATTTAAATTAATTAATATCTTTCTTTAAAAATTGAATATTTTAATATTTAAATTTTTTATCTATTTCTTAAAAAATAATGCATCAATTTGGGGGAAAAAAATATTTTGAGTTTCAAGTAATTTTTCATTATTTGTAGATATTTTTAATTTCAAGTAAAATATTTGTGAGACAATGACTGAAATAAATAATATTTGTTTGAGTTAATAACTTTTATTATAAATAATATTTGTGAATTTTTACTCTTTATTTAATATCTAAACTTTATCATTAGAATAGAGAATATGAGAATTTATTGAAATTTTCTCAAAAAATTAGACAATAAATAGCATATAGAGTATATATTTATTACTAGTAATAACTAAGCAAACAATGATTCAAACTTCTGGGGAATCCCTGTCCCCGACAGGGTGGGGGCAAACTTCCACATATCTTTGTTCATGTCTCCGCCTTTGCTATTTAATACTTGTCCTTATCCCCGTCACTGCTTAAACTGGGGAATCCCTATCCCCGGCAGAGTGGGAGCAAGCCGATACCCGCTTAATTTGAGTTTTTTGTCATCCCTAGCCAGTATGTTAATATTATATTTTATTTACATTAAAATTTACATTTGAGTATATTTTTATACTTTTTTAATACTTTTAAATACTATTTCTATTGTGACCCCCCTTACCAAAATTCATGGCATCGTCCCTACTTATATCCATTATGTCTTCCCACCTTCTTTATAAATTTTCTATCTTGTCTTTTCTTCTTGTATCATTGGATGGCTATGGTATCATCTTATTGGTGATTGATTTCACTATCTGCCAACAACAACCATACATGAAATCTATTGTAGCATGCAATGTCCTCGCCTCTAATTGGTTATATTATTTTGGTGTATCATATTCATACAGTGTCCTACATAATTGTTGCCCATAAAATTTATTTGGTTTGCCTTTTTTGACTTAAGAATTTAATCAACTGCTGCTAATGTAGGACTAATATCTAACATAATGAAATATGATAAAATGTTATTATGATTGAAATTTTCCTCTTTTTTTAGGACCGTGTTCCAGCTGATGGGATTGTTAGAGCTGGTAGAAGCACAATTGATGAGTCAAGTTTCACTGGAGAACCTTTACCTGTCACTAAATTACCTGGGGTAATGATATTATTTTAAAATATTACTCCTTCTGTCTCATTTCAATTGTTCACTTTCTAATTATACCATTGTTATTAATGAAGGATTTGGATGAATTGTCAACTATTTATTAGATAATGCATTTTTTGAGGAGGTATACACTAGCTATAAATGAGGACAACTTAGGAAGTTTAGTTGCATAATTATCATTTTCAATACTCTTTTTAATCATTGTGCAAATCTAAAGTGGATAATTGAAATAGGACGGAGAGAGTATTTCATGCTATTTTCATTTTTTAATACTCTATCCATAAAAAAAATGAATGCTAGACATTTCTATTTGGAATGTAAAAAAATGAATGTTCACTTTAATAAATTAAACATGTTTTCCATTTAAAGTTCCAAAAATAACCTAGATTCATATGCTACCATGCATTCCACCAGTAGTTAACTCATCTATAATATGGTAACTCATCTATGGTCAAAGATTTCCCTTAATTTTTGTACTAAGTCAAAATGAAACATTCAATTTTGGTTGGTAGGAGTAATGAACAACAAAAAGAAACATTTTTGAAAGTGAATGGAAGCTTATGTTGTTCTCCCTCCGTCCTAAAATATAAGCGGTTGAATGACTTTTTTCTTATTCAAAATATAAGTCGTTTTATGAAATTTTATTGATATTTCATCATTGATTTTCAATATTACCCTTATTTATTTTCATTTCTCATCTCATCTCTTTCTTTTTTCCAAGACAGTTTTTATATATTCTTTTTCTCAAAATAAATTTTTTTTTCTTATTTTCAAGACATAATAAATAAGGATAACATAGGAAGAAAAATATTTTATTGGTCTGTGTAAAAAATCTTATAACGACTTATATTTTGGGATGAAAGAAGTATTTTTTATTGGAGCCCAATCCTAAATAGTTAGTTTTTTGCTTCTGAATTGGAAATTAAAAAATTTGACCCTTGGTCCCACAACCTGAGTTAAATATATTCTTTCAAAAATTTAAAATAAGGCGGGACACTTAAAGAATTTGTTATTTTATTTTATTTTAATTATTTTGTTATTTTATCTAACATGTGGGACTGAGTAAAGGATATTGTTGGGTTCTGAGAATGGACAGAAAAATGTCCGTCTCCAAACACATTCTTTAACTTCTTTTTTTCAAATGAAAAACGCCGAAAATTTAAACTTAGATATGATCCAAGACTCCAAGTACATTCTCAGGTGCTCTTGACAGTTCTTATGAAATGTTTTCCTTTATGTTAGATTGGGGTTATCTTGTCTAGTTCACTCATGAGTATGGTATTGTTGAGAAATAATGCACCAATCTTGCATCATTATGATATAATGCTCTCTTCAAATCATCCTATGATCATAGAATACTTTGATATTAGGCTGAAGTTGCAGCAGGTAGTGTTAACCTGAATGGAACACTTACCATTGAAGTGAGAAGGCCAGGTGGTGAGACTACCATGGGAGACATTGTTCGATTGGTAGAAGAAGCACAAACTAGAGAAGCTCCCGTCCAGCGGTTAGCTGATAAGGTCTATCTTTAATTTTGATGTTACTTTTCTAGTTGACCATATCAGTGAAGGCAGGAGAATATAGTCCCACAGAGCCATTTTTAAAAGCTCTGTCTTCTTGAGATCTTATCTGAAATATGTGATGCTTAAAATTTCAGGTCTGAGTGTATGTTCAAGTGATTATCAATTGAGAGCAATTTTTCCAAACTACTAGAATCCTAAGACAAGCCTTTTCTTTTCTAAAGATAATTGAAGCTAATTAAACATCTTTGACCTAACTTTAGAAGTTCTCTGGGTTGATTGAGGTCATCTAGATCTCTATCTCATTTCTTTACCTGTTATTTTTTGAAGCACTTAATTATATTTGAGCGAACTATTGAGTCTAACTGTCTAAGAGAAGAAGCTGCTTCTGGAAAAAAAAAAAAAACAATTAAAGACCTGTCTTTGGAGCCGTTCTCCTGAATTTTTGTCATAATCTAGTCTGAATTGTTTAATTTTCTGGAATTTATGTTTTCCTCCTGGTGCTATGCATTTTGTTTGCTAGATTGCTGGGCATTTCACTTATGGGGTGATGGCACTTTCTGCTGCTACTTTTGTCTTTTGGAACCTTTTTGGTGCTCAAGTTCTGCCAGCAACTCTTCATCAAACAAATGCAGTTTCATTGGCATTGCAGCTCTCTTGTAGCGTTCTGGTATGATAAAAGTTCAACAAAGAACATTCATATGGATATTATTACTGATGGTTATCTCTTTTACTAGAAAGATCCCCAAGAAGAACATCCTTGTCATTAGTGCTTGGGAAACATATATATTATGTGCAAGAAACCCTTTTCAAGAAAAAATGTGTTACAAGTAACTACCAGTGGTTGATTTCAAATAAAATAATTTCTAATTTGTGGTATGCTCATTTGAGTTGCACTGATGCTGAGATCACATTATTGTCAATGTGCTTGTTTGCTTTGTTTGATGCTAATGTTTATTTATATATGATGTTGTGTCTGTGCTCTTAATGCAGTTTTGGACCTTTGTTCTTTGTATAGGTTGTTGCATGTCCATGTGCACTTGGTTTAGCAACACCTACTGCTGTTCTGGTAATATTTTGGAATGGAATTCAGAATTCTGAAACTAGAGTTGTATGGTTTACTAAATTTGTCCTTTTCCAATTTTAGGTTGGCACTTCACTTGGTGCTAAAAGGGGATTACTTTTGCGAGGTGGAAGTATCTTAGAAAAATTTTCAATGGTGAACACAATTGTGTTTGACAAAACTGGAACACTGACACTTGGCAGGCCTGTTGTGACAAAAGTCATTACTCAAGGGTGTGGTAAAGATGCAGAAACACAGTTGGGTGCCACAGTTTTTAAGTTGATTATTTACATATTACGAGTTGTTTTCTTAGAAGTTTATTATGGTCCAAAATATCAAATTGGTTTATAGTTATTTTTAACTTTTTTATCTATAATAGAATCAATTGACTGCCACACACAGACTAGTAGTAGATAGAGAATTGCTAATGGAAGTTTACAATTGCGGGATGACTTGACATGTATAGTCAGCAGATTTGGTTGCCGCATATATGATAATGATTGATGTGACTAATTTTGTTGCAGACAAGATTTATGGCTTAAGTTGTCAGAATCTGATGTTTTGAGGCTAGCTGCTGGGGTAGAAAAGAATACAAATCATCCAATTGGAAAAGCAATTGTTGCAGCTGCTCAGGCAGTGAACTGCCCTTCTATGAAGGTATCCTTCAATTGTAATTATAGTTTTTTGTTTATTGTGTTTAAAAGCCATCTTTTAATGATGCCTGTCGTGCACTTCCTAAACCACACATACTTTCCCATATAAATTTCAATAGATTGTCTTTCCCATCTCCTTGATAATCTTACTCCTTAACAGGCTTTATAACTCTGCTCTGAAGCTTTCAATGTATCATTACATATCACTCAAAATCTCTCTGAAACCCATACTAACTAAAGGAAGAGAAATGTACAGCACTGTGCTTCTCCTTGCCATGAGATACTTGACTTTTTCGTAACTTTATACATGTCTATATATGTCTTTACCCAGTTCAGTGGGGTGGGGTTCCCCTCACCCCTCCTCATCTGGATTCTTTGTTTCCTGTCTGGAGACTGCATCATCTCTGATATGAAATTTCAAACACTCACTGTTGGATAACAGTGGATATGCCTGCAATTGTTGACTTCAACTATTTTCTATCAGTCATTTTAGGATTTTAACAATTTTCAGTTATGCTAACAAATTTTCAGGCTGCTGATGGAACTTTTGTTGAGGAACCTGGATCAGGTGCAGTAGCCACCATTGAGAATAAAAAGGTCTCTGTCGGTTCGCTGGAGTGGATTAAAAGGTAATTCAATCTTTAATCTCCAAGTGTTAGGTGGGTTGACATCTTTCTGTTGGAATTAGTGGTTGGATGTGGAATTTACTCTGTATTCCTTCTACAACAACTTCAATTCTTTAAAGGTATATATTCTTGGGTATAAAAGAGATGTTTTTCTCCATGGATTTGTGCACATATCTTTTGATTTCTTCAAATACTTTAGATTAACTGTCACCCCTTCTTGTGGTAGTTGAACTACATCATCAACTCTTGATTCTTTATTAGTAGTTCAATTTAGAACAGCAAATTACTTGTCAAATCTGCTAGTCAGAAATGCTTGATTATCACTGTTTGCTGCTATTGCATTCAATCTGCCAAACATGTCAATGTTATAAGAGTCTCCACCCTGTCTTCTGTTCTCAGATTGAGTAGAGGGTTTCATAACTTCTTGCACCCACAGAAGTGATTTGCGTATTTTTTCTACAATAAATTTTCTTTTTCTCCTTTTGTTTTCACTAAACGAAGGGGAAATGAAATAATAAATTCTTTTGGTCATGATGTTTTCAATTGCTTACAGGCATGGTGTTAATCAGTTCCCACTTCAAGAAGTTGAAGAATTTAAGAATCAATCAGCTGTTTATGTGGGGGTAGATGGTGATCTTGCTGGTATCATTTATGTTGAGGATCAGATTAGAGAAGATGCCAAGCATGTTATTGAATCGTTGTCCAGGCAAGGAATGAGCACTTATCTGCTATCAGGGGACAAGAAAGATGCTGCACAGTATGTCGCATCCATTGTTGGCATTCCAAAGGACAATGTGAGTTTTTAAGTTTGTTTGTTCTCTTGCCACCATGACAGGATAGGAGAAATCAGTATTGTCCTAGGTGTTTTAACCTTTCAGATTCTGAACACAAGATAGGCATTCATACAGTGGGGAAGGAAAAGAAAATCTCACTTGGTTATCCCTGAGGCCTTTTTCTTTCTACTTCATAAATCTAATGAAGAAAAAAAGTAATAATTAGAAGGCTGTTTGAAAATATTGAGCAAAGTTTGATTTTAATAGCTTTGACAACCATAGCTGTTCTGAAGATGCACATCTCGAGACGCTTCCAGCTATTAGCTTTCAACTCATAAACGTTAAATATGATAGATAGACACAAAATGAAGATACATCAAAGTAGAGAATGTTGGAGGTAGGCTATTTTAAGCAGACTAAAGCAATAGTTTAATGTTATGTTCACTGGTTGCTAGGGGAAAAGGTTCTGGATATATGCCACTTGTAATAAATGAATAAAAGAGAATAGTTTAGAGTCAATTTTCTATTTGCTGACCTTATCTATGTTTAGAAATTTGTATTTCAGATGGAATAAACTTTATCCATATTTTGTTATCTGCTGTTTGGTCCATATTTCCCATATCTTGAACCTAAACATTTTCAGTTTTTATAGCGAATGATTGGTTTGAGTAGCTTAGTAGTGAGTGCTGGTTGTGGAACTAGAATAATGGCAGTCTTTGATAGAGTTGTAACATGGAGTGGTGGATGGCAGGTTCTATATGGAGTCAAACCAGCTGAGAAGAAAATGTTTATAAACAGTCTTCAGAAGGATCAGAATGTTGTAGCTATGGTGGGCGATGGAATCAATGATGCTGCTGCTTTGGCATCATCAGATGTTGGAGTTGCTATTGTTGGAGGTGTTGAAGCTGCAAGCGAGGTGTCTTCCATTGTCCTAATGCACAATAAGTTGTCCCAGGTACTAATAATAGCTGCTGGTCCAGGCGTTGGGGCTGCTTGTGCATGTCTTGTATTGTTTTGTTTGGTCATAATCATAATAATATGGATGCTAGCTTCACTAGATCCATTTTAGATGGTAATTGAGACCTTGCATGACATCACGAACTGACCTCTGCACATCCTTGCAGTTACTTGATGCCCTGGAGCTAAGCAGGCTGACCATGAAGACTGTGAAGCAAAACCTTTGGTGGGCCTTTGCATACAACATTGTAAGTTCCTTTTCATGTTGCAATTTGTTTGACTTGCAGCTCTTTGATTCAGTTGACTTTGGCACTCGATGGTTCTATTGCAGTTCTTCTGAAGTAACTGCTGTACAAAAAATGATCTACTTGACAAAAGCTTACAAAATAGATCGGACATGAACTAGAGCATAGTTTCTTACTCTTCGCTTTCAAAAAAATGAAACGCCGTTTTGGAAATGGGCTATCGCACTCCTTTTTAATTAACTGTTCTCTTTATTCATCCACCATTTTTGTTTAATAGTATTTTCTTCATTTCCTCTTCATATTTCATTTTTTCCTTGTGTTGTTCTCAGGTTGGTCTTCCAATTGCAGCCGGGGTATTACTACCAGTGACTGGAACAATGCTTACGCCATCAATTGCGGGAGCTCTCATGGGTTTGAGCTCTATTGGTGTCATGACAAATTCATTGTTCTTGAGGTTCAAGTTTGCATCAGGAAGGGAGAAAACTGATGAACCATTGTTAAGGATTGAGGTGCCTCCTCTAGATGCTGAAAATGCAGCAGGACAAAAGAACAGCATGGGGCACCCTTCTGTTTTCCCTAGATGATATTGGGATATAGTTGATTGCATCAACAGGCTTTTGCTCGGAGAGGCTCTCTTAAATTTGCCAATATGACTTGGAAAACCTGTGGTGGAGGCTCTTCGGACATGTCCAGTCGTTGGGGTGATGGTTCAAGGATTGGGGTGGGTTAAAGCAGGTTTACTTGTACCAGAGCTCCAAGGACGCCAAACTCAAGTCTACTTCACACAATGTGTCATAGGAGAATGTGGGAGCAAAGAGCATGACTCAGTAGTATTACCCTGCAAGAGCTTCAAAGTGGCTTACTCGCTTGTGTGGAAGCATAATGGGACGGGAAAATTTAGCCATGAGAATCACTGCTTTGCAATTGATTATGTGGGTACAACTTGCGTGTCTTTGACATGTTCAAGCTTTGATACAAATGTATCACTGCAACACATCTTTACGAGGAGAATACTTGATTGAGGAGTTACCAGTTTAGCTAGTGTAGGATATAATTACATTATTAAACTCAGAAATAGAATATAATTACATTATTAGTTGATTGAGGACCTTTCTTTGATGCTTTCGAGGGCGACCTGTCAAAGCTATGACCTCAGAGCAAAAAGACATTACACTTCCTCCCAAGAGGGTTTCAATCAAAGATCTGTTGGTCTCACAGTTACGAAAGCTACAAATAGATAATTTCGTTGGTGTGGATACATGCCAAGGTTACTTACTGTCTTACAGTTAATACTCATCTTCTACATCTGAGAATTTTCCATCAAGACAGAATCTCTGTTATTTAGAATGGTATCATAGTGCGGGGAAAAAAACCCGAGTATTGACAATAGTATTTTGGATGGTGAAACTCCACTTTGCCAATGTGTCGCCACCAGATACAGTTAAGCATATTAAGAAAAGGAAAAATGAGCAACCGCTACCTGTTATGCCAATTACTTGTATGATTTAGCTCCGTTAGTGTCAAAAAAAATTCATACACGTTTCATGTACATTGAGCATTGCCGAGATACAGGAAAACCAAACAAACTTTGAGTAACAGCGCTGCAAAATGGAAGTCACACTGTAATTACAGTAAGCTGTTTGCTATGAGACTCGTCAAAGCACAAAGTTCAACATTTTTGGATGATTTCCAGTGATACTGCAAAATTCCCATTTTTCAGAGAACATCAGAGAGCTCCAACTTAGCAGGGGCCATTCATAACAGTGGCATATTTCTCCATTTTTCACATATAAGACCACCACCGGTCCCTGCTGAATGCCCGAGGCAACCTACTGTCTTGTCAAGAATTGGTGCAAAATGCACGTAGGTAGAAATCTGCCTTATTTCTGACCAATCAAAGTTTACACCATGTAAGTCATACCAACCTGCATCAAGTGCGTGTGTGGCACACTCAAATTGGCAATTCCCCTCCTGCAATTCTTTCTTAGGAAAGCATAAAAGTAATTAATTACCAACTTTTTAAAGAACCAGGAATCCTTCCTCGCCCTAATATCCCCATGACCAAGAAGATAGACAACACCAGATTCCTTGGCCCTGTGTAAGAAAGACAGCTCCTTCTCAAGACTCTGGTCAGCAGTATCAGACACGGTTGGACTACTAGAGCAATCTGGCTTCACCACTTCTGAAGTGCTTTCTTCCAAAATGGACTTGCTTGCATCCCTAAAATCAGTCAACAGGGGAACACCAAGTGAATAGACACTTCCATTGGGAGCTATGAGAACCCTTGAAAAAGAGTGCTCCTCTTCAGAATCTGAATTTTCATCACCATCACTCTCTAGGGACCTTTCTTGAGCTTCCCTGCGAATGAACTTCTCAAGACTTTCAATAAGCAACTGTTCAAATGTCTGGTGATTTTCTTTTCGGACATCTTTGTAACCATACCTGTTGAAGTCAAAAGCAGACATAATAAAGGATAGGAGAATACAATTTCTGGAGCATATAATGCAATAAAAGCCTATGCACATACGTTGATATATGCTTCTAAAGAAATATGCAGGAGCTTGTAATCAAAGAAATATGCACATACGTTTATTTCTGATGGCAATTCGAGTTATATAAATATAAAGGGTTGAATTCTTGGGGACAGGAACCATTTTCATTTTCTTTGGAATAAGAGATAAGGTGTCCAAGTCAACCATTATAAGGTATTCAAGGTACCAAATACTTCAAAAGCATTGAAAATATATGTAAGGGGCAGAGAAAAGGCAGCATTGCCAAACTGCACAGCCTATGACCAACCACATAACAACATACCCAAGTATTAAGTCATTAGAGACCTGTATTCTCAATTTAATCTTCCTGTAGTTAAAGGTCCATTTAACCTAATAAATTTAACCCCTAAGCACAGAATGCAACTAATAATGTTGTCTCCTGAGAGCTGGAAATCAAAATATCAAATAACTGGATATTTTAACAGCCTAGAGTACTATCAAAAGATTGTTAGCATATTTACCTGGCAACACAACGAAATATGTGGTAGTTTTTTGGGCAGACTCGCCGGAATAAAAACCTTTCACTTTGTGGCACTACAGGAACAGGAACATACTTTATACATACAAAAATGATCATGGAATGAACAGCAGGTAGAGTGGTGAGGAAATGCCCAAATATTGCAGGAATACCCTTTGCAAGCTCATTGTAAAGTAAACCAATACCAGGTGCCCTGATAGTACCAAGGTTAGGACCCAGTTCCCGTAACAAATCCATAGACATCTTCTGCTTGACCTCTGTTTCATACTTGAGTTTACTTCCATAATTCCAGATGGACATGATCAAGAACATAACTATTGCAAAGACCAAAATGATCCAACTTCCATCACCCACACTCCATAGAACAGATGAAAAGAATGTCAATTCCAATCCCAAGAAAATAATCATAAAACTGAAAACAATAACGATGTTTATCTGCCATATAAGAAGCATAACAAGAGTAACTAGAACTGTAGTCATCATCATCACCCCTAGCTCTGCTATACCTGCCAAAGATGAATATAAATTAGCCAGAGCCCTGCCTGATGTCTTATTTAACATGGTTATTTGTGGAGAAATAGAATTTTTTTTTTTTTTGCTGGGTGAGGTTAGGGCATACAAATTGCTATTATTCAATGGAAATGGAAGTCCCATTGTAACTGAAGTTCTACTTGAACATGCTGTCACTTGCTTAAGATGAATAACGAAGGCAAGCTCTTTTGTACAAGCCAAATGCTATGTTTAAATTACACGTGTACAAATAATTGAGACCATTTGGAGCAAAATGTTTATGACACGAATTCACTTTTGCATGCAACAATAAAGTCCATAGAACTTAGTTCCAGCCTCAAACTGCCAAAAACTAAAAGATTGCATTTCTGCTGGAAATCTTGAAGTTGAGAAGAAAAACAAAGACATCATAAGATTCTAAGTGGTAAAAGTTATGAATATTCAAGTAATGTAGGAGAATCAATGACCTTTCAACTACCTAGTATACTGAGTCAATGCAACGTGTTATCCAGCAACAAAAATTACAGCAGCCAAGCAACATTTTCAATATACTATTTCAAGAGCATATCTATTGCAAGCACCAATGTTGAGCCCCCCCCCCCCCCAACCCTTCCTGGGACAAAACAAGCAAGCCCAAGAAAAAAAATATAAGAAGGATTTCAAGATAAGGATATATAAGAATTACCATATGCATTTCCAATCTCATATATACTTGAAATGGTACAGACCAATAACAGCGAAAGTCCCAGAAGAAACCAGTTCATTACTGGGATATAAATTTGACCCATGAATTTCCGAGATGTATGAACAATTTTGAGGCGAGGAAAACAACCAAGTGCTGTTGATTGTTTGATACATGAAAAAGTTGCTGTTGTCATTGCCCTACTTGCAATCAGTGCAGCAACATTAGCAATAAGAAAAACTGGCCAGAAAACACCACCTGCAGTGAAAAACAATTCCCTCATGAATCAACAAATCTGACAGTTGCAATTATTTGGATTAGGTAATCCTTTGAGACTCAAAGAACCAGAATGATATTTACTTGGAACTGATGAGAAGAAAGCTTCTGTTGTATCAGCATGGTTCTCCATAAGGTAGGCTGCTTGACCCAAATAACCCAACAGAAGGCAAGGAAGCACAACAAAAGCAAAAGTAAGCTGCAAGTAAGCAAGCTTCAGATTCTTGAGAAGCATAATGGAAGAACATAATAGATAGAGAACAAGTTAGACGTTCTGAAGGATATTACAAACATGGGGTGGTCTACCTGAACTGATCTCACAGAAAAGTAGCATAGATCTGCAAACATTGCCTCAGAACCTGAATCAGAGTGACGATCAACATTAACATAGAAAACTAACAAACGAAACAAAATAAGGCAAATTAAAGATGATATGGAAAATCAGGAAGGTATGAACTTTCCAAAGCTCAATTGGTTAAGTTCCTAAATAGATAATAATCCAAAATATACTGTCCCAGTCAAATAGGGAAATAATGCAATAGTGAAGTATTCTTTTCAAGGATTAAACTATGATATTGGTCTAAACATTAGTCAGTATCACTAACGATTTTAGGCTTAATCACTGGAGACAAAACAAACTTAGATGCAATGAATGAGTCCAAAACGGCGATTAAGAATTCAAGAGATATCTACAGTTTTGAACTGATATGCTTTGCTTAGCCCAAGGAGGTGGTGGAAGGAATTCAATCAATCAGTATACCTACAAATATCTATGGCCTTGAGAAATGAGAACAGCTCCTTGAGAAGTATCATGTTCCTAATACTAAATTTTCTTCTAGTTCTGGCCATATACTTGAACTAACTAACCAAATAACTTGATCAATGATAAGAACACAAGATGAAAAGGAAGAACAAGAAAATGCTTTATACTGCACAAATCTCCGGCTCTCATTTTTGCACATGAACAGAATATAAGAGGAATTAGAGAGCCGGCAATGTATGAGAGGTTTGTTCCAAAGACCAAAATGGGAAACTTCCAATTAAATTTGCACTCTTTATCATTTGTCAAAGCCGAGGTCAATATAGATGTTATTAAGGAGAACCAGAACAAAATCTGACAGACCAACCAGGCTTTCTGATCTTTCACCCAAGGAGAAAAGACAACATCACTTCTTCAAGAAATTATCTTCAACAACTTTTTACCTGTCACACACAGAAGACAGCCTCCAAGAGAATACCATGCTTTAGTTGAGTTGCGTTTGAAGAAGTAATAGATGTGAACTGGATTAAATGCCTTTAGAACACGGGTATCATATTTTATAAGGTTGTATATTCCAATGCCGCCAAGAGAACAAAACCATAGAAACAAGGCAGGACCAACTACAAGCCCCACTTTACTCGTCCCATACTTCTGTACACTGAATAGAATTACAAGAAATGCGACTGAGATC
This sequence comes from Apocynum venetum, assembly GCA_019593545.1. Classification (NCBI taxonomy): domain Eukaryota; kingdom Viridiplantae; phylum Streptophyta; class Magnoliopsida; order Gentianales; family Apocynaceae; genus Apocynum; species Apocynum venetum. The sequence goes on along the minus strand of SRSM01000141.1, from coordinate 2,554,724 downwards.
ATCTTGACTTGATCTGCAATAAAAAAAAATTAAACCAAAGAAGCTGAGTAATATGAATAAACTCTGTAAGACTTCATAAGAAAATAAATGAAACAAGAAGAACTTAACAGCATAGACAAAAGCTCGTAACAATTAACACAAAAAATTTACACAGTTAAAGGATGTAAATGGCATGCTCTTTTCTTCTTTCTTTTTTTCTTTTTCTTTTTCTTTTGGAGATAAATGTAGAGTCAATTCAGAAAATAAAATGTAACATGAATTGTCTCTTCTATTGGAGCAAGTTTATATTAAAAGCATCTACATGCAATAAATAGTATGCATTGTCCTGACAGGGCTCAGGGCCACTCTACACAAATTAAGCTGACAGACTGGTCACAGATAGTCATGCAACAGTATCACCATCCTTGACAGGCAGGCACAGAAAAGACAATATTACAATATCTAAATCACGTAAAAAAAACATTTTTACCTTTAAAAATTATTTTACAAGGAGAAAGGCCTCATGGAAGCTAAATTCAGGATGAGCATACAGCGGGAAACAAAATGTAAGCAAACAGCTCAGAAAAAAATTGCCCTTTTGCCCAGAAACAACTACACGTGCCACAAGAGGCAGAAAGTGGGATGACTTGTGAGAAGTATTATGACCTCATTTGAGTATTTTCCAGGTTTTTTTTTCTTTCTGAAGACAGGTGATATCTTGCCTTAATAAGAGCTAATAACAATATCTATAGGGAAAACAAATAGACAGAGAAGAGACAAGCTATCAACTAGTAGCAACACTCTAATTTGCATGGTTGCTCATGCTTATTCCAATATGAATTTATGAGACACCAGTTGATATCATCCAACAACCTAGAAGGCAAGAATGGATCTTTTTTTTTTTTTTTTGGGTGGGAATCAAACCGAAACAAAAATGAAAAAAGCTTTTCTTATTCCTAGCTTCTTCACGTAGATCTGGAAGTGAAATGTTATATTGACTCCAATTAAAATCTGGGTTCCTCAATCGATGCCTCAAAATGCTCAATGACTGGAATATACTGATACCTAAGTTTCACATTGTTTCTGACAGAAAATACTATTCTCTTTTCTTTTTTCTTTTTCTTTGTTAGGCATATTCTTTGGTCTAGGGGAGTGGATATCATGATAAACTTAGCAAGTCATGCCATTGATCATTGCAAAGAAAATAATTTTACTTTTTGCCTACGATTCAGCAAAAAATTATTGCACATTGGTGAATTTAAAATAGAAGATAATCTGTTTCCATTTTCTAATACAGGGAATACCATGGGGTGCTTGAAATTGAAATACAAGAGACAACATTCAGTAATCATCTCAATGGATGGCATGGACTTACCTGCCTCTATTCCAGAAACACCAATCCTCAAGCCACCAACAGCAGACATAACTGCATTAACAGAAGTTACAAATTGACACAGCTGCAATATGATCAATTTCCTGAAAGGAAAAGAACCTCCATTTTGCTCTGGAGCATGAATTTGTGTAAAAAAAATGAAAAGTGAAAAGCTACCTGACATTGCAGGCGTGACAACGCCATCAGCTATAACCATAGATGTACCAGCAAGGACTAAGATCAAAAGAACCTTTTTCAGAGTAAGAGAAGTCTCTAGTCTCTCCTTTATCTTTAGAGACCTCTCAAGTTCTGGAGACGGGACCTTTAGTCTGAAGCTTGATATACGAGCATCAGATGGAAGCTGATTAGGGAGAAGACTAACCTTAGCATGCCTACAAATTAAAGAGTACAATGCAAAAGTACCACCTGCAGCAATTGAACAGTGAAAAATCATACTCACAAATCTAAAAGAAGATCAATTGATTGCAGAGTATCTAACAAACCATGATAAATGTACCAATTTTGATCTCTAGCATACCTTCACCATCATCATTAGCCCACAGTACAATCAACACATACTTGATTAGTGGGATCAGAATCAAAGTATATAAAACTAGGGATAATGCACCAAGTACATCTTCATCTCCATTGACAGGGGCCTTGCTGAACATTACGCTGAAAGTATACAATGGGCTTGTCCCCACATCACCGAAGACAACCCCAAGTGTCTGAAACATCAATATAATTCTCCTGCCCATATTGACATCCTGCGATTATATTTTATTTCTTTAAATCAAGATAGCAATTCCTTAATATTTTTCAGGTCACAAGAGAAACTATACTAAGAGCTTATGTGTGACAATTATTCCATAGATCATTCTTCTTCTATGGAAATGTCTGGACAAAGTACGACATGAAAAATTGATGCAATGCATGGCATGCAGAAAAAAACGAGTAAATGACAGAGCACCAACAATAAAAACCAAGCCTCCTCCATACATCATATGTAATCTTGGTGTCAAGAAAAGCTAGTAGCTACTTAGTGAGATAACAAAAACTAATTTAGCAACAAGCTAATAGAACTAATCCTTATCTTGATTGTGTAGTCAATGAGTAACCATTCACAGAAATTTTATAATGATTGACCCAAAAAAAAAAAATTTGAAGCTCTAAACAGCACAAGGTACTGCAGTTAATTCAACTGGGAATGCTAAAATTCCTAGATATATTGAACTTCACAAAACAATTTACAATTCAGGATTTCCACTTTTCACTTGTCATCGATTCCATATACCAGCCAAAAACATGGGTTGTATGCTACATCATAATTTATCAGAAGTAAAATCATTTATTTTACTTCAGTAGTTGCAAGTATTCCAAATAAGAGTGGTATTGTCTTATCTCAAACAGAAAAAAGCAAGCCGATACATCTTCACAATGTGCATATGAAGGAAGTCATCCTTACATTCAAGAACCATATTGGGAAAAAAAGTGGAAGTAGCTGTTTGAAAGAATTAACCATTTTATGAAAGATTACTTATTCCATACTGTTCTTTCAATCCAGCAGCATCTAAATAAAAATATGCTTATCTCATCTTTACATGGTTATACCTTTCACATTTCCAAAAAGTTGGTTCGGGGGCTGGTAAGCAAAAGCACTGCGGCGCTTTAAAAACCTTAATTGCATGAAACAAGATCATCGAAAGGTTCAGAGACTGAATGAACAAACACTATTTATCTCTTTCTGATGTATTAAACTCTGACGCTTGAACCTAGGGGAAAAAATGAAAAAACGCCAAAGAAATCCAAGTTTACATTCAACTCAATTAACTGCCATTCCGTCCAAAGTACACCGTTCAACTCATTAACTCCTATTCCTACCTCGGTTAGTCAATTATGAAATATATTAAAAGAATACAGGAGCATATACAGATGACGGGCAACAATAGCAGCAATAGTATTGAGAAGCATCACAGAGACGAGCACTACAACTCCAATACCTCAAACTCATTTCTCTGTGCACCAGGGACTTCTAGAGCTTCAACGTCAAAAGAATCAATCCGAGGACCGGTACGAATCAGACGCTGTTCAGCATTATCATCGTCATCAGAATCCATGCCGTTGGTATGGGACAATAAACTAACATCATCGTCATTTTCATCGTCATCATCACCATTTTCGATCTCTGATGAATCATCGTTCTGAAACACCCAACGCGATTCAATTGAATCCATGGAAGATGATCCTACATTCTCCTTCTCCGATCCGTCCATCAATTGTTGAATGCGAACTGAATCTCTGTACTCAACTATAGAGTGAGAAATTAGAGCCCTAGCTAGGGTTGAATGGATTTTGTGATACTATTGTGATTGATCTGTATGGCATCCGGATCTTCCTTTTCGTGTGTTCTTTGCACCATGGGGTAGAGAGAGGGTAACGACTTTTTGTAACGGCAGGAGTGGAGCCGGAATTGTCTTGAACCGGACTCCTATTTATTTGTGTTGTGGCTTGGTGCGGACCAGGTTGGATTGGTTTTCTTTTTTCTTGGGATCGCGGACCCTAATGACTGCGTAGACCGACCACCGTGGGCGTGTATTGGGTTTTAAATTACAATTTTCGCCTCCATTTTATTTGTCTTCGTTTTCATTTTTATTTATTCTAAAGGGAAAATGTTTAAATAACTACTACCTGATAGGAGTGGACTTCGATTTTGATTTTATGTAAAAACCTACTAAATCTGTTACATTTAAGTAATTTCTTTCTTTTTTTAAAAAATTTTTATTTTACAGTATTACAAATTTCAGGCATGTTTCTAAAGTGTATGCATAATGCAATTATGTTGTGATCATATCAACAAAGAATAACTTTTTGGTAGAAATAAATAAAAGTTCACAAAATAATAGCTAATGTGAATGCAATTCACAAAATCATTCAAAAGGAATGTTAATTAACAGTAGACATTTTATAATTCTTTTCTATTACAATCTAAAAATATGATTGCACTTTCCTGCCAAAATTGTATAATCTTTGTTCATGTAGTGGAAAATCTATTTTGGTGTGTTTTATAATCCATCCAGCAAAAGAACTTTTCCTACCATATTATTGAGCTCTCTTTTGTAAGATATTTAGTTGCATGATGGAATAGGACCAATATCTGGAAGTATGTATGCTGGGAACAGTTAGTCTGGAAGTTGCTAAAGGGAAGAGAGTTCAAGAAGTTTGAATGGCAGGAAAGCTCTCAGTGACCTTACAAACTTTGTAAAACCATCTGTGCATAATATCAATAAGAAAAATTGTCTTTATTTTTCAGCCAGAAAGTCCTGATCGTAAATCTGAGCCGCCAAGGTTGCAGAAGCAGTAAATCTGAGCTTCCAATCAGGCACAAGTTTGGGGTCTTCTTCGAAGCACATCTTTCTGGATTCTTTTGGTATTACATTGGAATAATATTATATTTCAATCAGTCAATCTATTGACAGCTATAGGTTTGTTTAGAGAGATCATGCTTCTCTTTGCATTGAGAAGGCATCTTTCTTATGGTACCAAACTTAGATTGTATGAATGTATTACTTAGATCTGATCAATCTTTCTCATCCTTTTTTTTTTGTTTTTCTGATCAGCCATTCCCTGTGGTGGACGTCTTCTACACGGCTCCAATTTTCTTTTGGTCCGTTCTTCTGGACCTTTTGAGGTCTTTCTTTTCTAATGGCGGAACTTTTGATAGAATGATGTCGATGTTTCGGAATAATAGATGGGTACATAATGGGCCTTCTCTCACCAAGCGGTCTATGTGAGACCATTGGTCAAGATAGTAGATATGAATTAGCAAGACAATAAAAATGTTAGAAGGAAAGCTATATTACATTCTCTCAACAAGGCAAGAGAACTCTGAAAATAGGCACCGTCCTATATAGGTCCAAGGAAGTCCCCGTCCAACCCAACAACTGCCTGGAACTCCCCTTCGGCCTCTACATACTTCTCACCAATGACCCTGAAACGGACTACAACATCTTTATCAATAATGGATGTGTCACTCCTGAAGGTAGGGTTCTCTCCAGGCACATAACGGTAATCAGGCATTTTCTGATGGGAAAGATAGATCTTGTCCACTGGTCCACATTTTAAGAAAACCCCATGTTTCAGAATTCTGTGAACTACACCTTCCAAAATCTCCCCTTTCAACATCTTGAATGTAATGCAGCTGAATTCCACAGGAAATAGGACATCCCCTGTGTATTGTCGAATTTTTCCTTCCCCAACTTTATCCAGAGTAGTCACAGCAAGAAAATAACCTAGTTCTTTCATTGCCTTCTTGGCAGCAAAGTCATCCAAAAGGCGAATAATGATGGCCTTCTGAAGCGACAGACCATCAGGTGCAAGGTTTTCAGCAGGGATTATGACATTCCATGAAAGTCGTACTTTGAGAAACATTTTCTCTGGCTGCCTGTCAGGAAGAACGAAACAATTTCTTCAAGGATTGGAATTTTAAAAGAACAAGCAATAAGTGATTGACTGCAATATCTATGTGATGACTGATGGTGTGTTTTGCATAACCTAAATAATTAATTTCTGAAAAAAATCAGAATGCATGATAATGCCTCGTGGATATGCAAAGCTTGCAAATTACCCACTCTCCTCAAAGAGAGAGAAGGTACTTCAACAACGTGAAGTGACATAAAGAAGCTTCATCAACATCTGAGCACATTAACCTTGTATATCTGAACCATCAGTCTCACATGCAGAGGAAGAAAGGCAATAGACACAAAACAAGATCCGAGTCATGTCCAATGACAAAGAAGCATCATGATCAACTTAAGAATAATGCATTGTATGCATAACAATGAAGGTATCGATTTCAAAACAAGTAATAGGCATGATAGAGTAAACTTTTTTCTCTTGCACCTTTATTTTTGAGGTTTTTAGTCTATCTTGTTTCATTCTAAAAGGTAGCATATGATGCAAACAATATTGTGATGAAATAAGAATCCTTTTATCAAAGTCTGACACTTAGTAGTAAAGATATAGCTTTAGAAGGAAAGGAAAAGAAAATCAGAAAGAAACTATTCCTTTCTTGTGTTCCCTGCCCTGTTTTGGTAAGGAACATCTAAGACAAGTGATTGTCCAAATGTGGTTCAAAAGTTATAAAAGCACATATTGCAATAGTTTGATCTGTTTTGATAACTTTCAAATTCAAACCATGCATTGGAAAGTTATATAACTGTTTTAATGCACTTTTTAACCAAATACCATAAGAAACATTATGTGGACCATTAAGGAAAGTGAAAATAGTATCAACTCCAATGGTAACGGATCGTGGACTGAGATTAACCCTTTTGGGGCTTTAAGAATAAAGTAAAATTTGCACAAGCCCCACATTTTCTCCTTGTAATGCAGTTATACAAGAAAGCATGTGTTGAAACATATTATCTTCACATGTATAGGAATTCTTTAATACACGTCCACATAGATAATTATTTGTACAAAATCAGTGCAGATATAAACAAAATAGGGAAAAGGAACAGGGGAAGGAGGCCAAGGATGAATGGATGCTTCAATGTAAAGGAAACTTATCCCTTGAATTACAGAGGTCAGTAGATGAAATCATGTTTATTTTAGAAAATGGAACATTTATTTTAAGAAGCAGCAATATCTTTCTTCATTTTCCGATCAAATCCTCTACCTACCTACTAAGGCCTTCTATGTTATTCTTGTTTTTTAACACCAAGAAGCCAGTCATGTTCAGAACACCAGAAAAAATTATGAAAAAAGAGAATAAATAGAATTTTCTTTTTCTTTTTTTGAAAATTCTATCTCTAATACCTCCATAATTTTTCTGAGTCCCAGGCCTATCCATGAAAGAACTCAACAAAACCCAATGACTGCCCTAATGCCGTCTTTTCTTCAATTCTGAGTTTTATTTTTGATATGGGACCACCATAATTTAAGAAAGAACAAAACCCTCAAGATACAAATACTAAACCCAGAGCCCCATAAACCCCAAATGACAAAATTCAAAAAAGAAAAAAAAAATCTCAAACGCGAAATAGGGTAGCAGAAGTGCACGATAACACAGCCAAAAATCGGAAATAATAAAATGATAATAATCATCAGACAAGTGAAGGGGAAAAAAAAAAAAAAGGCGTTTCTTCACCTTTCTGTGCTGAATACGAAGGCAATTGTCGGTATATCATAAAAAACAGCGTAAGAACAATGTACTACAAATGAAAGTAGGATTGGAGAAGCGCAAACCTTCTGATTTTGATCGAATTTTGGCGGTAAAGCACTTTCAATTTGGGTATTCAGTTCTTGCACGCACTATTTCTGTGTGTTTTCTTATGGAACTGACCTTCACGGTACATATATCTGAAAGCTAGCATCTGCTAAACTTCAATAAAGCCCTTCATGTCTTATACTTTATCATTTTAGCCTCCTAAACTTGTTATTCCCACCTTATTTTTCATCTTTATTATGATTGATTAGAGTTAAAAGAGTCCAAATATGATTTCAAATGCTATTTTCCGATTCATACTTCATTTGAAACTTATAGGAGTTTTTCTAATCTTTACTTCTTAAATATCAGTTATTTTTATAAAAAACATTTTTCTCATACTATTTGATAAGTAATACATATATTTTTCAATATCATTTATTAAACATATTTCCAATAACATAACATTTATAGTACAAAATTATGTATAAAATGATTAGTCAATTGTATTGTTTTTTCAAAAGACAAAAAAGGTTCAAGCAATATAAGATTAATACCTACTAAAAAAGAAGATTAATATAAAAGTTTTCAATTATGTATGAGATTAATTTTAAGGAGATAAAGTCATCGTTTAACTTCATTTATATGAATATAGTTTAATTAATTTTTAAATTAATATTTTGCTTTCCGATCATGTTTGTTTTATTGAGGAATTACATTTCACTTATGTTCAAATAAATTGAACGAGTTGCTCACTAATTAATATTTTGAATTAAGCTCGAATTTAAAATTACTTAGCTACATAAATAATAATAAAATTATTTCAAATTTTAAATAAAAAATATTTTCAAAAATAATTCGAACTCTAATCTAAAATCGAACTCAGTTTGAAAATTATCTTTTATTCAAACTCGAATTCATTAAAAATTTAACTAGCTGAGGTCTGAGCAATATAATATAATTGATCTGCAAGCTCACTTCACTTTTATTAATTATGAAACACAAAGGAAAAAAAAAAAATCCACTTTTGCATGCAAAATAGGGACCAAATTCTCCAATTATGTCTAATACATATTCAAGCTTACAATTTTCAATTTACCATTTTCAACCATTTGATTGATGATTAAAGCCAACACATTCTCCTGATGTATTCCGAGTTGGCCGGTGATTAGAAGTTCTTTAAAGATCAAATCCCGGGCACTAAATCTATGTTTTTTTTATTAGAATTAAAATGATATTTCATGAAACCTGAGGTCCGTTCTGAGAGTACTTCCAGAAAGCTTTATCATCAATCATAATCCTATGCAGAATATGTCAGACTTTTCTGTTGCTTCGGATGTGAATTACATCATTTGAATGTTATGGATTGGTGGGACAAATGATCCAAAACTTTACACATTTGAAGTTCTTGACTCTCTGCCACCAAGTGTCTGAATTATAGCTTCTAAGAGTTTGATTTCATCATCTCGCTTAGAAATCTCTTGCTGCTTCGCACGTAACTCTTCCATGTGCAATTCAAATACTTCTGCAAAAGAGGAAGAAGTTATGTAACGAGAAAAGCAACGCCTCCAATACACCACCAGAGTTTATAATATTTAGCCTTATGTAAACAAGAGAATATTTCAAGTGGTCCTGTCATAAGCAGGCTTGGAGACACCCTGCTAGTTAATCCAGATTTCTTTGATTTAACCCCTGAAATTAGCCTCAGACTTGGTTATAGAAAAAAATTGGCATCTTATCATTACAATGAAACATGAGCACGCATGTGCCAAGACAGAATACTAACAAATGGCATTGGAATCAGAATTTGTAATTTCTGAAAAGCAGTAAGAAATGCCATTGCAAGGAATTGAAGAGTAAGAAATTCTTCCAAAAAATTAAAAATAAAAATGAAATCCGAACTTCTGAAAGTTTCTGATGGCTTGATCCAGACAACAAATCTATCATCAAGAACCTGTGAAGCTGAGAATACTGCAATTTTCTCTAATCAAAATTTATAAAGTACACCAAAAAAAGAACTGAGAGAGATCAGGCACTTTTTATACCTACATCAAGATCAATATTTATTCTATTCTTCTCATTTATCGTTCAGCACAATTCAGATTCCCAAAGACTTCACTCTTTAGGTTCATATTGCCAAGAAAGTGAGCGTATTAGAGTACTGGTTTTGCAAAATAAAATCACAGGAAGCTAAGGGCATTTTCTAAATACTACTCAACTTTTGATTTCCTTCCGCCAAGAAGATGAAATCACATCTCCACATACAAGAATACCTTCAGAATGGATAACATCTATGTTTGGACAACTAAAAATCCTAAAAAACTTGTATTCAATTATGCCTATCATCTTAAATTTAAAGCACCAATATAACAAAAACTGCTATGATAAATGAATATGCACTTCTAAAGAGAGCAAACAAAAGGCATTACTTGTAGTGTTCTCAAGCTCCCGTGTAATTTCCTGAGCACGAAGTTCAGCAGCCTTCTGGGCTGCCTCAGCATGTCTCTTTTCTGTTCGGGCATGTGCTGCAGCAGAGATGGCAGCATCCAGTGTTCTTTCCAAAGTCTCAACTCTTTGTTCAAGAACCTGCAATTAGTGCAATCATTAGCATGATTCTCTTCTGTCATGCTCTCAGTTCTATCAAAGACAACGGAACAATCTACTATCAAAAAAAAAAAAGAAAGGGCAAAATATAAGGCAGATTTTGAATTTGGCTTAACTAATTTCATGTCTTGAATTCACCAAACAGAAAACAAAACAGATAATACGTATCCGTAGCAACTATCCTTGCTTCCAACTCATTAATCAAGGCCAAAAAAATGATTGCATTATATGACATGCAATTTACTATACAAGCATCTTGAAAAAGAACAGTCATTTTACAAAAAGTAATGTTCTTTGACAAATAAAACCTGTGTAACAAAGGCATATGCTATGTTTTTAGTTGAAAGTAATATTTTTTTTATCAAAGCAGTGGATAGATACTTCTCAAATCAAGCTCGATATGAAGAAAAATCCTTAATTCTAATCGTCCCCCATGATAAAACCAATCAATCCCACCCAGCTCAAAATTATGAACCAATAGCCAGAAAACCTAAAAATCAAGGCCTACCCAGATAACAAATTTCATAATAAGCCCCCTCCTCCCAAAACAAAAAAAAAAAATCAAGAACTGTAGCATCAATTGGATTATGGATATGGAAGACAATACAGTACTTTGATGGTTCGAGCTTGCTCGGCACTTAGAGATGCTTTGGCAAAGGTCTCTTCATCAACATAAACAACTTTCTTCACAATTAGCTTTTGAAGTGAGTCGAGATTGGATGCCATCTCCGATAAATTGGCGATCGCTGCGGTCCATCTCTCGCTTCCTTTTCCCTTCTCCCTCTCTCTGTCCTCCATTTTTTTGCGCTTTTTTTCCAGTTTAGACCGACGTTGGTTAAGCCAGACTAGCCAGTCAGCCCGGTCGCATTCAGCTAAATCAGATTGCAAGACTTAATGCGATGAGAAGAATAAAGCTGCTATCCCCCCCCCCCTCTCCCCGAGTAATACAGGTGTTTGTAAATAAAATAAAATTGAAACGAGTTTGCAAGTAAGCCAAAATTATTCTTCAGAATAGTCTAAAATCATTTTATACATACAATATAAATTTCAGAATGATATCCATAAATATTAAGATGAGAGTAATTTCTTCAATATATTGTATTGTCCAATTTATGAACACGGAGTCACGGTGCTAAATAGCAAATGGGCAGAGAGCAACTCTAGTTAGAACTATTTCTTATTTAAACTATTGTGATCAATAGCTTAGGAACAAAGGTATATGGGAAGAAGTAATTGAAGGAAAAAGAAGAGGATAATTTCCAATGCATAAGGCTATAAGTGTAAGCAAAGGTAAAGGAAAGGGTATAAAGTTGTGTATAAATATGAAAATGTAGACACAATAAATTAATGTATCCTCTATAAATTAACTGCCTCTAAACTCTAAAGAATACAATACAATTAAAATATTCATTTCTCAATACATCTCTATATCCTTCAAAAAAAAAAACATATTCCTTCCAAAAAAAAAAAAATCAACACTTTATTCAAGTATAATCAAATTTTCAAGCAATATGTTCACCTAAGTAGATTCAACCCTAAATTTTCACAAATTTTTATTTTAACATTCGAACTTTTTTTTTTATCAATGCATATATTCAAACTTTTTAAAATATATAAAAAAGTACATTCGAACTTTTTTATTACATATGCATACATTCAAACTTTACAAAATTATAAAAAATGCGCTTATGTGTATCTAATTAATGGGTATTTTATCATTGTCAACAAAAAATTAAACTTGTTGTTTATAATGAGATTTTTTTTAGTAACTAGTCAATTTGTAACTATTATTTTGTCGATACATTTAAATTCTTAATTATTGTTTTCTAGCTTGATCTGACATTTTTTTATTTCTATTCTTGTATTATCTGAGATTTTCTCTTTTAATTTTAGCTTAGATATTTTTTGTGTACGTTTTTTTTAAAGTTATTTTTATTATATCAGATTCTTCTAACTTGTACAAACTATTTTCTTTCTAATAAAATCTCTTACTTTTAAAAAAAATAAAAATAAAATTGAAAAGGGATGAATTTGTAAATAATCTAAATAGAGGAGACAAATTTCTATGAATTAAATAACAATTAATTTAAATTCTTATTGAGAATATAAAAAATGTTCTTTAATTGAATGGACATGATTGTAATTTTTAATAATTTTTGTAAAATTTGAATTCATGCATTAATAATAAAAAAAGTTTAAGTGCATTTTTTAATAATTATAAAATATTTAAATGCATACATTGATTAAAAAAATTTAAGTGCTAAAATCAAGATGACACATACACATTGTACCCTAAACTTAATTACTTTTGCAATATTTGCAAAGTGCTTTTTTCTTTTTTTTAGCGAAGTGCATTAAAAACACAGTCTAAACAAGTAGAAAAAACCACACCCAAGGTACTCAGTTGAAATGACAAATTACTCTTCTTCATTACTAATTAAAACTGTCTAAATATTTTCAATTCTTATGCAAGTCACAAATGAAAATAATATTGTAAACCCAAATAACATTTGGACAAGATTTATTAGATTTTATTCAAATATATAATTTAATGTTAACGGATGTCATATGATACGAAATCAACTTATGTGTAAAGACCAGTATTTTATATAAAAAAGACTGCAATATGCACCACTATCTAAAAACTCCTCAAATGTTTAATCATTTCAGGATAAATTTTTCCCCGTCCCATGTGAATACAAAAAATGAAAGTTTTGAATGCAAAGTTAAATAGTTCTCAATCCATCCAGAATTTAAACTCTACATTTCTATTTTAATTTATCTAAAATTAAATATTCATTTTTTTAAAATAAGTTAAAAGCAATTCCCGAAAAAAATGGAGTCTAAATCGTTTGGGGCACCCAAAAAAATAAAAAGGCTCATCCAAAACTCATCTACTAAAAGTAATGAATTCCCATTTCTGCACCACTTGATACAAGCACAAGAAATAAAAACAGCACCACCCGAAAGACTACCCCATCCTATCATTCTGCTTTAAAGAATTCCAATATACGCCTCTTTTGATATCCACTTTTTAAGGAGCAGAGATCCCAGTCATGACTAAGTAAAAACACAAGCCCGCACGCAAGTTATGGGTAGGATAATACGGATGTGAATCGCCCCTAGAAAACCTCGATATATACAAAATTTTCTAGTACATAACAAGCCTATTAGCTCATGGTGGAGGTAGCGTGTTGAACCTCATGGTATGTGCCAGATTCCTCATTATACGAATACCTATTGAAGACAAGGAGGAGCCAAAGTTATGTGATATTTAAGCATTAGTCACAATAATGAAGAGGATACTTTATCGCAAGCATTACCATTGTCCAGATGCTGCATTGCAATATAACCCTGAAGATGGATCGTAATAGTAACCTAGACTGCTGCTATAATAGTAACTGAACATAATAAGACAAGAAAGAAACATAAAATGTTAATTATGCCTAAAACTACAATGAACTTCAAATCACAATGCACTGGAATTCACAAACATATTTAAACATAAATGAAAAATCAAATAAAGACACTAAGACAAACAATGATAACTATTCCTGCAACACAAAATTGTGCCCCTTCTGCGAATCATTCTACTTGACAGACCAAGATGCATAAGAAATGCACTTTCAACTTCTAGATGCTTAAAAACCATGAATATGGTAAAACTTTCAGCCCTTAGATAGGTTAGTATTGGCTAACCTTGATCAATCCCAAGGATTCTACCCATAGTTGTTTATTCTCCCATCTCAATATGAATGGCCAGAAAGAAATTCAAATTTGATGACAACAAAGATGTACACCTTCCACATTTCTTTACCACACTACAGGATAAATAATATAGGAAAATGGCACCGTTTCTATACTTATCCACATCAAATCTTGGGTTGAAGATAAATTTTCATTTTCTATCAACCCCCCCCCCCCAAAAAAAAAAAGTAGCATATATACTCATTTCCCTAAACTTCCAGAGAGCAGCCCATTTAACAAAATCCAGATGAATATCTTTCTTCCTTTTTTTCTATACTATCTTCCATTCAATCAACATGAGATATCAATAGACAAAATCTAAAGTACATAAAGCATTGTACTATTTCTCTGCCAACAGGATTCTAAGTTGGAATGCAGCAGAAGTGGATGCTGCGACTATATTAACCAGAAAAATGTACAAAGATCAGTAGGCATACCCAGAAGACTCGTCAAACACATAATCATTCTGCAGATCCCCACCTGTAGTCAAAATTTAGGTTTTATGCAAGTTGAAACAATTAAACCAGGTATTTGATGAGCACAAAGAAACCAAAAGTATTAAACTTACTTTCAGAATGTTGATTAGGTCTATTTGGAGCAATGGAATTCATGTCAGAGACTGGATTTCCAGTTGCATTTTCATTATCTTCGGCGAACATATCAAAGGCATCACCATCATTGCCAGCAGATACAGAAATATTCAGCTCTGAAGGACCTATATCAAAGACTGTGGAGGCCCTTCCATTATTCATTCCTACAGTGGTCAAATCTCTGTAAATGGAACTATCAGGCTCCTTGGATCCTAAGTCAGAATTAGTATCCTGCCTCCTTGCTGCAACCAACTTTTCATATCCCTCTATGAAGAAAAAGGAATGAGAAGGATTACCTGGCTGTTCAAGTCTAAAATACAGATAGAACATAGAACACTATGAGATAAGAGGAAAATTTTGATCCACAGAAAAATACACAATACTCTATTTTTCCTACCCACAGAAAAATAGAGGAAAATTTTGATCCACAGAAAAATACACAATACTCTATTTTTCCACCGAAACGCATGCTTATCTCTTGTATTGGAGAGAAAAATCATATAGCATATGATGATAATTCACCATGGCTAAGCAAAAGGTCCTATTTCTTAACGTAAGCAACCAAACCCCAACAAAAGATTACCAGCACCTCAAAGGAAGAAACAAGGAAACAAATTATATACCTGCCTCACGCTGGAAAGTTTCTTTCTTTTCATCATATACATCTGTAAAAGAGAATAAAACAATGCATAAGATTCAAGATTTCTTCTGTGGAATGAATATCTGCACAAAAAAAGAAGATTAAAGAAGTGCACTGAACTGAAGTCTCCACCCTCCAAAAGTGTCATAGCATCTTCTGTCAGCTGATCAAATAGCTGTTTCCTTTCTGCTGGCATCTTCTCCTTGTTCTTTGAAGTTCCCTTCAACCTCCTCAAGGCTTGCAAAACCTGAATAGGGAACCAAAATTTCATATAGTGAGAACATATCATATCACAAGTTGAAGCGTTTGAGGAAAAGCTGCACATAATTTTGTGAGAGAAATTACATCGACCTAAGACAATGAAGAATAGTTTTGCACCTATACGATTGGACCACCAGAAAAGAAAAATACTTTAAAGAATACACCCAAAGGATTAAAACCAACTACAATGCATTGAAAAAAATTCACATAGCGCCCGTCCCCAGACAAGTCTCAAGCAAACTAGAAGATAAATCTAATTAACAAAGGGTGACTGCATAAACATATCAAGACCTGTAAAGCCTCTCAAGACTTGGGAGTTCATATGACAAGTCTTGGCTCTTTGTTACATATTACCAGAACGGCCATACAAATCACTTCATGTACACAAAGTATCAACAGTAGAACTACATTATTATCTTGAATTTCCCCATTGATATCCAAGGTATAATACACCAGAAAGCAAGTTCCATCACAAATGTCATAATTCTGAAGCAGACAACCATGTAGATAAGTACCACATAAAGAAAGCATATTACAGAAATGGACAAAAGCACATCAGCAAGAGGGGAATTCTGTGTATGGTAAACAAGATTGACTAGACATGACATAATTAACCCTTCCCAGTACCAAAACCTGTACCACATCACACTTCCAAAATATTATGCATCATTAGAGCGAGCATTGTATGGTGGGAGCACAAAATCTACTGCATTTTCATCTTTGCAAGAAGACCAAAAAGTGGAAGAGAGAAGGGTAAGTGAAAGAGAGATTTCTCAGCTCTTAAAGTTATTCCAGCCATGGAAGAATAATTTCTGGGTAAAATAAACGCTAGAGAATAGAATTTCACCGTTTCTCCAGGCTGAAGGATATCAGCAATGCGCCTCTTGATCTTTCCAATGTCTGCAGATGAAAGATCTCGAGCTTCATCTTCATTTTTAGGGGCAACTGAGATGCTTGCAGAAAAATCTTGACGAGCCTCCATACTATCTAGCCATGCGTCCTGCAAAATCTTATTTAAATAAAATAAAACACAAAAAAATAATAAATAAAGGAAAGATGTTGCTACAGAATATTTTGCAACACCTTGATCTCATTCTCATTTATATATTCAACATAGTTTCCTGCTGAATCAAAATATCCTTCTTCTCTCTCTCTTGACAGGTTGAAAGGTTCTATCGGGACCCCATCATCAGTAAATGTCTCATTGTTCTGCAAAAATTAAGCTAAAATTATTGGCTATCCAGGCCAAACCACATGCTAAATCAAAGCAATTGTCTCCAGAGGATCAAGTAAGAAAATACTATGACACGATAGAACACGCATTCCTTCAAACCTCTTTCCTTTTGACAATCAATATTAAAATAAAAAAAAAGAAGTAAAAACAAATATGGGATGCACCCTACAGCATAGGTCAATCTAGATAATTGGGATCTAGTGAACCCCAATCCATGATATTCAAAGTTCAAATGCAGATCCTCATCACATTCTCTAGAATTTCCCTTAACAGAGACTAAAGATTATAATAAATAAATAAATAACCTGAGTATATCTTCTGCACAATATCAGTTTAAGATTATATTTACAAGAAGTAGCACTGGAATTTCATCGTGAATAGAAATTGTACCACTTGTTATTGAGATAAAAACTTTCTTGGATAACATGAGATATAAAATACAAACAAAATATTATATGCTATACTATCAATTTAAGATTATGTTGACGACAAGTAGCAAAGGAATTTCATAGTATTAAGAATTATTCTAGACAATTATTCAGATAAAAACCTCCATGCACAACATAAGATATGAAATGAATTACATAAGCGCACAAGATTATATGAGCTTGGAAGATTGAATTAGCCATTTAAAGCTCAATATTATAATTTAACAGAAATCTTTAGGGGAAGTTTATTTATGAGCTCCAACAACTAGTGAATGCTGGAGTGCTTCTTCCATGAAACACTTGAATTATAAACTTGTGATCTATGAAGACTGAGCAAATTACTTTTGCACCAGCAAAAGCCATTCTTACCCTCCCCCCCCCAAAAAAAATAAATAAATAATTGTCCTCGTGTATGAAAATTTTAACCTCATAATGGACTTCAGCCCTTGAAATGTCATGAATAATCCCTCTATTTTCATCATCAAACATTTCTTCAAAAATCTCAGCACGCCGCTTGGCACGCTCTTTGGCCGCAAGTTGAGGATCAGTCAACTTAATAGGAACTTCATCACTACGCTGTTCATCCACCACATAATCTCCAGTTTTCACCTTTTTACCTTTTGGAAACCTGACCCTCTTCTGCCTGCATAGACAAAGAATCTCTTATAGAAATAAATCGATAAGATAGAATAATTTCTGAGAACATGATCCCCTCTCTTCCAAATTAGGGTTTAGTCAATCAAACGGCACATGAAAACCCTAAAACTAGCCAGTGGTTCCTGAAGGAACAAAAGCATTAAGAAATCAAAAGATGTAATTAGGATTCCAACACAGACAAGGAAAAGGCACAAAGGGGACCTCTAATATCTCTGACACCAAATTAAACGATATCACACCTTCTCAATTCCTCTTCCCTTCTCTTACATTATTTGATCACCAGAACCTCGACCAAATAACTCCATAGCTACATGAAATTAACTCTAAAAACAAGCAAGCAAAGTCCTAAAACCCATACTCTACTCAAAATGGAAAACAGGAAAATGAACCAGCAAGTACTTCAATCTTCATTTATTTGCTTATTTCAACCCGAAATATTCCCCCAACCTTGACATTAAAAAGTCCCCTAAAAATGTACAGCCCTAATTTTGCCAGAAAAAGACGATTATGCATATTCACGAATTTCAGAATAAACATGTTTTTGCTATACACATCAATTTTTCTATACAAATCACCATTCTACACAGTGTAAATTAGGGTTTCGAATTACTCATTCTAAAAACCAGTCCCTTATTTACAAGTATTTGCGCTTGAGGGAGAGAGAGAAGTTTACGGTGGGGCTTTGTTGGAGTCATCAATATCTTCAATAAACGGGCGCTTTCGAGACGGCCCTTCCATGGTGATTGGGGAATCACCGTCGTTGTCTACGTCGATTGCCGAACTTCAGCTCACACTCTTCGCACCGCCGCTCAGATGCAGCAGTAAGCAGAAAAAAAAAAGGACACGTAAGAAGGTGCCGTGCGACAGGGGTCGAACTTGTTCTTATCAGACGAACCACAAAATCAGACCGAAGATTGTATCGAAAAATTAATTGATTTAAGATTAACATAACGAATCACAATTAACCTATTAAATTGGTAAAATTATAATTAAATATTACATCTAATAAAATAACACAATTTATAAATAATGCCTACAAAGTAATTGATATTCTTTTAGACACAAATATATATGATGTACGGATTTTATATTCTTAAAGTGATTAAAATATTTAATTTTTTATAATTATAATTTTTATATATTTAAAATTATATAATTATAACAATAAAATTATATTATATAATATATATAATCATAATGAAAAACATAAAATAAATTATGTAGTTTTAATATAGTCTCATTTTTTGAACTCACACAATGTATTAAAGTTAATTTTTTTTAACGAAAATTAAAATATAAGATGATTAGTTTGAAATAAAAATTCGTTCATAAGCATTACCATTTTCACGTATAAATATAATAGCTATTTTTAAGAAATTATAATCTCTTAAATGTTTTTAAATTCAAATAAAATATAATTTGAATATGACGTTAATTGTTATATACAATTCATATATATTAGAATTAAAAATTAATTATATTTTTTTAATATACTCTTGCACTCGTGCAATGCATAAAAAATATTTTTTAATTGAAGATGAAAACATAATTTTGAAGTCAAATTCGTTGATATGAAAAAATTAAATTTTCATTTTTTTAGCTTAAATATTTATATTTTATTAACTCATAAATTTTTATACTATAATTGATGATAAAATAATATTTTAATTTTACTTATGCTAATTTAGGTATAATTCAACTCTCTACATCAATGAATTAGATTTTATATAATTTTTATTATGATTTTGAAAATATATATATAATTAAATATATATAATTTATTAAATAAAAATTTTCATTTAAATATTTCTAAAAAATCCAAATTTAAGTAGAATTCAATTATCTATATTAATGAATTAAATTTTGAAAAATTACTAATTAATTTCAAATTGATTACTTGATATACATGAAATTCAAGTTTTATTGTTGAATGGCTGAATCCATCAATTTGATATCAAAATTATAATTTTGTCTTCTAACTTAATTTGTAATAATTTCTTTTCGAAAAACAAAACTCTGTGATATTTTTCAAAAACAAAATCCTAATTTAATATGAATCTAACCTATCTACATTTAATGAATTAAATTTTGGATAATTCCTAATTTTTAATGTATTATATAATTAAAATTACATTTTTTAAAATATGTATATTTTTCTATGAAATATATAAACATAAATGAATATGAGTAGTTTTTTTTAATTGAATTAGTAGAAATAGTTAATTACTATGTGGTGTTTCTGAGAAATGGTCAAATAGAGTAGTTGATTCATTAATAACCATTAATGTTCACATTTAAATTTATTTTATAAGAATTCTTGTGAATTGTGATATTAATTTTAAAGGAAAAAAAATTAATGAAAACACTTGTCAAAATAATAGAACTTTTATATATATATATATATATATAAGTTAATAGTGAAAGATGGAGGAGAAAATAGAAAAATTGACTAATTTCATCATCATTTTCAAAATTAGATCAAATAAACAAGTTAATATTAGAACAATCGATTCTCATTTCTTGCACAATCTTAATTAAAAACAATTCATTTGATTGAACCAAAATCAAACTTTTTAAACATTTTGTTCATGATATGACAGGCCACACCGATCTTTTTCTTTTCTTTTTTAAGTAATTGCACAAGATGCCCCTCAAGTTTGTTGTTTTATTTCTGTTTGTATTATATATATATATATATATAT
Organism: Apocynum venetum; assembly: GCA_019593545.1. NCBI lineage: Eukaryota > Viridiplantae > Streptophyta > Magnoliopsida > Gentianales > Apocynaceae > Apocynum > Apocynum venetum. The sequence continues at coordinate 2,534,305 of SRSM01000141.1, read as the reverse complement.
ATATTTTTTAAAAAGAAGATAGTGAATGTAGATGGAATAAAAAATGTTTTAAAAGTCACGATTAAATCAGTTTTTTTTTCCTTCGATCAGACCCTTTATGGAAGTCTAAAGTTCTATAATCTTTTTATATGTGAAAGTATTAAATTAAAGACCAATTAAAAAAATGTTGTGATTGAATAAGAATTCCTCAATAAAAAATTATGGGAACTAAGGAATTGAAGAAAAATGTGAAGAACAACAAGAAATCTTAATTAGCAAAAAAAAAAACAAAAGTTTTAGAACATAATTAGTTATAATTATTTGAACAAATTTTAAACTCCTTTTGGAATATATGGCAAGGGGGAGCTCACACAAATGTTTTTTCTTTTTTCCTTAAATATTTTGGCATAATTAGCAAACTTCATAATAGAAGAAATCTAGTAGCACTATTATGTCATTAACTTTAGAAAGGTGAAATGCTTTACTACATGTGTAATAAAAACAAATATTTGTACATATGTAAAACAATAGCTCATAATTAAATTTAGTATCTTAAATTATGTAACACTTAAAAACTTTATGCATGGCCATTGGTCAATTCTGTTATTTTCAAATGCATTTCCTGTTATAGAAATTTATATCTCAAATAATGTAAACACTTAATAATTATGTGTGGTCTATTGTGGTCTATAAACATGCAATTTCTTTCTTAGATAATCTTACAAAATATAAGCACAAAGGCAAGTTAACTTGAATTCAACTAAATTTTTTTATGTAAAGCCCTTTGTCAAAATTAAATATTTATATTTTTGAAAAGTAAATATATTACAAGATATTTCACAAATAATCTATTTAATTTAAGATATTTATATTCACGTCAGTGCACCTTAATTAAAAAGTGGCATCACTTATGTATGGATTCAAGTTATACCATCAATAATGTCATGTATATAAAAAATTAAAAGAACTTTTACATTTACTAATTTATGTGGTCTCATAATTAATCATATTAATTTTATTTGTTTCATAATCCCACTATTATTATTATATTAATTTATTTATAATTAATATTTTAAAATTTTATACAAGTATAAAGTAAACATTCAACTTTCAAGCAAATTAGATGATTTAAAAAAATAAAACAAAACAAACAACTAGAGAATAGTTTAACGCAATGCAATAAATATTTGTTTTTCGTAAAACTTTTAAATTTGTTAAGTACAATTATAATAAGTAGTATTTCAATTTTATGAAATTTGCGCGTCGTCTTAAATTTTAAGAGTGAAAGAAATTTCATCCATTGTAGTACTTAATATAACAATTAAGTGCAAAAAAAATAGTGCACTCAATTAGATTGAGAACATTAGTTTGGTCAATGAAGAATAATTCAGCAAATCTCAGAGATTTAGAACCATAAAAAAAGGAGGGAATTAAGAAATTATTGTTATTAATTTTTTGTTATTATGTGTTTTAAAGTAAAATGTAGTGGGATGAATAGGAATAAATAAAACTGAATACTTAAATTTAATATAAAAAAAAACAAGAAGAAGAATACTCTTCTTTTCCTTTCTTTCTTTTTTTTTTCTTTCAATATTGCAATAACTGGTTTCTCTTCTTTCTTTCTTTCTTTTATTTTTTTGTGTGGAAATCTCCTCTCTTAATAATATTATGCACGTGTTACTTTTTAATTTTTTTAGATACCATGTCAGTTTTCTTTCAAAAAAAGAAAAAAAAAGAAAAGCATATTAGTTTAACCAACAGTGGGGATATTGAATATTCTAAAAAAGAATCTAAATAATTTGATCAAAGCTATTTAGGTACTTTTTAAAAAAAACAAAACATTATTTTATTTTAGTTTATATACAAAGTTTAAACAACCTATATTTTGAAATTAGTAGATTGACTTCTTCCAAAAATAGCTTCCTTAGTCTCTAGCAAGTTTTTAAACTACACTTGGAAATAATCTGAGAAAGCAAATAAGTGAGATAGATAAAATAAGATGTAATTACTTATTTACTACTCTATATATTTAAAAATATAAGTCGTTGAATTCATTTTTATACAAATAAATTTTTTTATTTCTAAAATTCTCTTAACTATTATGTTTTGAAAATAAGAAAGATTTGAGTAGAGAGATAAAAATAAATAATGAAGTAATTGTTTAAGATTGATGTAAAATTTTCATACACGCTTGACAAAAAATATGAAGAGACAAAAAAGATAGTTACAAATGTCATTAAAAACGTGCTTTCAATTAAATAAAAAATGATCAAGAAATAAATTTACTTTTAATATACAAACTATGAGTTTATAATCTTACCATATTAATAAATTTAAGAAACTTGTTAATAATTACTATGCGTGATAATAAAATTATACACTTATCAAATACTATATGCGATGATGTTGATAAATTTATTATATGTCATTCTATTCTATAAATTAAGTACTTGTTAAATTTTACTCAATATTTACAATGCAATAGCTCCATTTCTTTCCCCATACCTAAAATTCCCAAATAAATCTAATTTCTAAAATAAAAAAGAAAAATAAAGAGTTCAATTTTAATTTTATACCAAGATTTATGCTACTATAATCTTGGAGTTTTACATTTATCTTTCATTTGGTCAAATTTTGTGCTAGTAATACAACTTTTGAGTTTCATTTTCAATTTTTTTAAAAATGCTTTTTTTTTGTTTCTCTCTCTCATATAATGTATATATAGTATTGTATTGCGTGGGTTTAGTGAGAGAAAGTGAGAGGGGTTGGAAGTCTGTTACTTTTCTCCAGCTTTAATGGCGTGAGACCGTACCAGAGTGCGTGTGAGTGTGTGTATTTTCTACTGTATATGTAATCGTATCCAATTCATTCTTCTTTGCATGCTTCAACAACTCTTCCCAAAAGAAAACCCAAAACCCAAAATTGAGGAAAGTTTTTTAATTGAAAATCAAATGATATTGCAATTCATATAAATGTTTGTTACCTCAACAACCGGAACCTCCTCACTCTGTATTGTTTTTCATTTTTCTTGAATCAGACTTTTGGTGTCTGACACCAACCCGGATGATAAAAAATGGTAATGTCTTCTGGGATTCTGTTATGTAGTGTTTTTTAGATCAGTTTCCAATGTGGGCCTTTTGATTCTTGCTGCGTTTTTATTGATTTTGATGTGAAAATCTTCCAAGTTTTTTTTATATTTTTGTTGTTCTTTGATAAGAATATATTTAGTTGAAAAATGAAAGATGATGAGGAGCTTGAAATGTTGTTGGGTGAGATCCCGCATGCAATATCATTGAATCTTGGCAATATCCATCATCATCATCACCATCACCATAAACATGGTCATGGTGGTGATCATCATGATATATCTTTAATGACCCAAAATTCCAATGGCATCATGTATGGTATGGATATGTATGGTGATGATACAGTTAGTCATACTAAGCATACATGTGCTTCCCCTGTGAGTGGGTTTTCTCTGCAATCAGATGGCTCTTCTTCAAGCTTGTTATCCGGTGGGTATTCATTGTCTGACAATGGATCGCCTACCACACCTCCAGTGGAAGAGAGAAAACCCCACTTGCCCTCTGGGACTGGAAGCCACCCTAATTGGTTGCGGATGGAGTTGAAAACTCCCGATTCCTCTGTTTTGAAGAAAACCATTGAGAATGTGGATGATGAAATTAGTTTATCTAGGAAGTTAGATAGAATGTATATTAGTGATGAGCCAGAGGATGCACGATTAGGCCTAAATGGTCGTCAATTTTTTGATCATTCTAGCAATGGGACTGTTAGATTGGATGTAGAGCAACACAGATTGCGAGATAATCATAAGGGTGCTGCATTTCCTGATTATGGAAGATATCAGTTCCCCATTGCAGGAACTCCCCTGAGCTTTGATGGTGATATAGGCTCTGGGATGGTTGGATTACGACATCAGTATCGGCAGGGTAATCTTTTAGGATCACCTTATTCATATTCTCTAAATCGAGCTGATGAATTCTTGCCACATTTAAATATTGGCAAAGATGCTGTGAATTCTCATTTCTCCCTAGCAAAGGGGCAGGCTGGACATCATCACCAGATGGCAATTCCAGTGTCGAACTTGTTTGGTACTCTAGCTAGGCCTTCTGCTGCTGACGTTTTATTTTGCGCTCAGCGAAATAGTGCAAATGTTTCTGCAGAAAATGATGCACTTGGTGTGCCCAATATGAATCAGTCGACTCCTGTGACATCTCATACCAATATGGAGAATTTATTTCACTATCACCAGCCAATGGCAACTGCGTGTAGTAGATTCCCTCTGCATGTCAGAATGCCTCCTGGAAGTCTTGAGGTTCTTAGCAGGGATGATAGCTTAATAATTCAAGGGGATAGTTTAAACTATGTGATTAAAAAAGAATATGGATGCTCCAAGGGGAACAACAGTAAGGGATCCGCATATGAGGCCAATGTGAGTGCAAATCAAGAAAAAAGGTCATTGATCGATGCTTATACACAGATTACAGGAAATCAAGAAAGCACTCGAAATCTGAGGACATATTACCAATTTTCCCTTCCATCAAAATGTAACTCCTTGGCAGAAGCCCAAGGATACATATATTACATTGCCAAGGATCAACATGGTTGCCGATTCTTGCAAAGGATGTTTGATGCAGGGACTTCTCAAGATGTACAAATAATATTTAAGGAGATTATTGATCATGCAGTTGAACTTATGATGAATCCATTTGGGAATTACCTCATGCAAAAGCTGTTGGACGTGTGCAATGAAGAGCAGAGAATGGAAATTCTTCTCAGGGTGACTGCAAAACCAGGTGAACTCATCAGAATATCGTTAAACACCCATGGGTAAGTTCTGCAACCTTTACTTTCATTTTAGTTTTGATGATGCTCATCTAATGGAGGTGTTAATGAATCAGCACTAGAGTGGTGCAAAAGTTGATAGAGACACTTAAATCCAGGCAGCAGATTTCATTAGTTATTTCAGCTCTTGAACCTGGATTTCTTTCCCTCATTAAGGACCTGAATGGTAACCATGTTGTTCAAAGATGCCTACAGTGCTTTAGCAGCGAAGATAGCAAGGTATTTACTTTTTCTACCATAGTTTCTTGTACATGTTAAGGTTTTGAGAGTTTGCTAATTGCTTGCTTTTTGTATCTTATGGCTTTTAGTTGCTCAATGTACTCATTATTGTTTTTATGATCTCCAATATCTAGAAAATTGACTTTGTGTCCACTTTTATATGTTCAGCTTTATTTTTGCTTTGTCAGGTGAAATACACACTAATGAATTTTTCGTACGATATTGCTCACTGCAGAAGAGTGGCATATTTCATATTTGAACAATAGACACATGAATTAACATGGTGATATGAATGTGACTAGACTGTTGTCCCAATATGGATACTGTTTCATAACCTAGAGGACTTAGTTATAACACAATAAGCAACAAATTAGAGGCCATGACCTCATAGTTTTGGTGAACCCATACACATTGGATATGACTGCTTTAAACATGGAAGTAAGTCTTCAGAACTGCATTGTCTAACTAGTGGATACTTGATTTTATTCTTTTGGTCTTTTGTTATGTGTAGTCTTGGATAATAGCATAAATTTGAAGTTTCAATGTAACAGACATTTTGTTTCTTTCACCTATTTATTCACTTAAAATAAGAGGTCTAACATGTAGTTCTTGTTTTTGGTTCTTGATTACCTAGAATTGAATTCTTTCTCTCCATAGATGAATCTGTAGCTTAATCTTGAGTTATGGTAAGGTCATATACTCACTTGAGAGCACTACCCTCTGGAGACAAGGAGCTGACTGATGCTTTTTTTTCTTTTTAATTAGTGTGACTAATTGCCTGAAATCATTCTGCTTGGGAAACTTGAACGTTGAAGTGCCCATAGATACTTAGTTTTATTGGGCGCCCTTAAAGTTGAGTGAAACTGAATTCTAGTCTCCTTTTCAAGTGATGACACGTGCTCACCTTTCCATTTAGCATCAGCAAAAATTGTTGAAAAGGTTCAAATATAGGTCACTGCATTAAAGTTGAAAGAATTAGTGTTTGTAGGTTTTGAACTTTAGTCGTCTTTACATATCATATTGTGCTAGATGCACGCAGGAGATGTGTCAATTTTGTGAGATGCATAAGATAAATGATTCTATTAGTTTCAGTGGTCTCAACCTTTTCTAGCCTACACAGTAGAAAACTGGTTTCTCAATTGCAAGGCACGTACCATTTTCTGGCATTGCTGAAACTGAGATCAAATATTCTTTTATCTATTGATGGGATCAAACTTAAGTGTATGAAAATTAGTAATAAGACTTACAGGAATGAAGAAGCAGATACACTATCAGACAGTGCACTGAACTCCTATACTAAATTAGTTTTCTCTTGATTATTTAAGTCCTGCAGTGCTTCAGGAGATTTTTGGATACTTAATATTACTGTATTTTCTATGGTAGGGGTGTATCATACACGCAGATTTTTTTGGGGGGTTGTAGGGGTGGGAGACAGAAATTTTTGTTGGTTGATGTGCATTCTACATCTATGAGTGAGAGAAAATGATAAAAAATGCCAAACCTGGAATCAAAATTTGTTCCACTGAGAACCAACCTTTCATTCTGAGCAAACAGAAGCAATCTCTGGTACTGAAGGCGAAATTTCATGTGCAAATATAATAGCCAATTCTTTCAAGGCCCTTCATTGGTAGTGTTAAGAGTACCCAATTTAATTTCCACCTTCATGCTGAAGGATGTCTACAAGATTAAATCTTTCTTTAAACCCTTGTGTGACCAGAAGAAATCCCATGATGGTGGTCTTAGGAAAGAAAGGATTGCTTTACCTAAGAATGCTGGAGTTGGTTTGGTCCTTACTCAGCCAAATGTAAAAGGTATAAAGAAGAACATGGGTCTTGAGACTTTATAGTTGGAATCCTGCCAAAACAATAACACTACATGATATTCTAGCTTGCGATTGTAAGGGGAAATAGACTATTAAGAAATATAATCTATAATGACTCCTGTGGGAAATAGGTTTAATTAGGATGGGACCTTCATGCTGGAAACTACCATGATCATATTTTAGGATTCTGAATTTCTACTTCTAAAGAGATGGCTAAACTGTCCCTACATTGATACACATTAACTGGTTTTATCCAATTTTTAGATATTATCATGTTATTCTGCTTTCAGTAATTTGATTTTGAATGTATTATTCTTTAAATGTTGGCAGTTCATATTTGCTGCGGCAGCAAAGTACTGTGTAGACATAGCCACTCATCAGCATGGATGCTGTGTTCTACAAAGATGCATCAGTCATGCAACAGGAGAGCATCGAGAGAACTTGATAGCAGAAATTTCTGCAAATGGACTTCTGCTTGCTCAAGATGCATTTGGGTAATTAAATATTAAGGGAATTCTGCAATAGATTTCATTAGTATTGTCCTGTTTCTTTGTGAGGAACTCTTCTGTAATTTAATGTCAATTTTTTCCCCTCTTTTTTCCTGACAAACAATCCAGTAATATTTTGGATTCAAGAATTCAGTTGTCATTTTCTTCGCTCTTCAGCATCTTAATTACCACATTGAAGATGTTGACTTAAGTGGCTACTTGTACAGCTGTGTCTCTTCATTGCATAGTTTTTTTCTTTTTCTTTTTCTTTTTCTTTTTTGTGGATGCATTAATATGTGATGGGAAATTCGGGAAATATAGTTTAGTATCATTGTTTATGGATGATGCTTCAATCAACCTGTTTGTAGTTTAAATGTGAAGAAGTTCCTTTAAAGTCTGATTTATGAATGTGCCTGTGCATCTTATACTTTGTGAATTTGATTTAGACCATTGGCTTGCTACTTTTTTATTTTTTTTAGAAAAGAAAAATCTGTCTTTTCCTTTTTGAGGCATAATATCAGCAATTAGCAGTGGCCAATTAAGTGTTTGTGATCTGGGCAAATTATATATTTCTTAGAGCTCAATGGCCCTTTGTTGTTTCTCTTATTTCCTTCCGATTGATAGCTGAGTATAACCTTTCATGAAAGTTATTAAATTCATTCTGTTGATTATTTATTTTACTGAACCATTTTGATTCTGGATCTTCAGCCTTCTGGCACTCCAGTTAAATTTATTTATCTGAAGTTTGGTATATTTATTTTGCTTGCAGGAATTATGTTGTTCAGTTTATCTTGGAACTTAAGATGCCATCTGCCACAACCAAGTTGGTTTCTCAGTTTGAAGGCAACTATATTCATCTCTCAACACAAAAGTTCAGCAGCCATGTTGTTGAGAAGTGTCTTCTGGTGTGCAATAAAGATGTTCAGTCAAAGATCATTCATGAATTGCTCTCTGCCACTCACTTCGAACAGTTGCTTCAAGATCCACATGCAAACTATGTTGTCCAAACTGCTCTTAAAATTTCTGAGGTATGAGAATCAAAAATTTTGGACGATCTGTAGGGCTTACATTTTTCAAATGAATATATGCATTTTATCAAAATCTTGTGTTTTCTGTAGTATGCCTTGCATAATTTCAACAAGGGGGGCTGCAACATTTCTTTGATTTAAGAACCTTGATGTAGCCTCAAAAGCTACTGAATTCATTGAACATATATGCTTACTTGGCATGTTTAGTCAGTTATTCACTTTAAACACTATGAAGTGCAGGGTTCTAATTTCATCCTTGCAATGTATGCAAGGGTCTAGTGTCCTAATGATGGCTAGTGTATATGTTTTAATTTAATGTTTTTCAATCTTCTTTCTGAAATCAGGGCCCTCTTCATTATTTGTTGGTTGATGCAATCGAGTCGCATAAGGCAATCTCACGCAACAGTCCCTACTCCAAAAGAATCTTCTCGCACAAGCTTTTGAAGAAGTAATTTGTGTTCTTTCCCTCTGGCAAGAAATCATGTTGTTGTTTTCCAATTGCACAGGGCTATTATGCTTGTACTTCCACTAGTATATATATGAAGAATTAAACTTTTATCTGTATGACCAGAGATCTGTTGTCAATTTTGTTCTGCGATATTTCTTCAGTTGGCCCTTCCTTCCTCTCTCTGCTGAGTGTAAAGCTAAAGCAACCATGCCTCCAGTAACTTGAAAAATGGACTTGTAATGTATTATTTTGTCGTCAATATATCTCCCAGTTATTCTCAAATTTCAGGATCACATTATGGGTTTTTTTTTTTTGGTTAAATTTTAATTGAGCTTGCTTGTATGTTCAACCCCTCACACCCACACCCCCCCCCCCAAAAAAAAAAAGACAACAGAATCATGGTAGTACCCTGCTTATATGAGCCGGGTTCATTAGACCCTCAAGAATGAGGATTCTTAAAATTACCTTATATATTGCTCCCAAAAAAAAAAAAAACTCATATGAAAAGTAATAATATTCACGTGGCAACAAAAAGGAAAAAAGACTTCCGAACTTTTGCTACAAATACACTTTTGTGACATTTACAGGTCAGGTCCCCTTTCCCTTCCCTTCCATTGCATAGATGATGACCATGTGTATCTCAAATATTTTTTCATTGCAATGAGAAGTCCAATCAGTATGACACAGATCTGCGCAATCAGATTTTTCAAATGCCCTTTACTTATTTTTGTTAAGAAAAACACACCATTTGACTGCTTTTATTGAATTGGAAAACAACTTCAAGATGCCATAAAGTGAAGGTTTCATATGTATATTAGGTATTCTAGTATACTATACATGTAACATTTAACAAATTTTATTTACTTCCGCAACAATTTAAAGAAAAAAGAAAAGATATTAAAAATAAAAATAAAAACTTTCTACCAATAGAACAAAACTAATCAAAAGCAACTTCCTCATGTGGGAACCTTTCGGTAATGCTAGGGGCACATGTAGTTATAATGCATGTGGGTTCTGGACGCAGGATGTATTGTAAACCCATGCAACCAGAATGGCACACAGATACAGCACAGAGGAGTACGTAATTGAACCACACAAGCCCTCGTGTCTAGTCATTTCTTCATTGGCACCGAAATGACTGATCCTTCACTTAGGTTAATTATAATACTATATATATATATAGATATATATACAAAACGTGTTCTAACTTCTAATTAGGCATGCATGATGCAGATTGAGAGGCTCAATATTTCACATGTGATTTTCATTTCTTGATTCATATATATACGGCATGTACGAGAAGTTGCCCAGATAGATATATTATATGGCGAGGTGAGTTGAATTGAAACAGTAGATTTCAGTTACCATCTCACAGTTTTTCTTCATCTCTCTTTGCCCTGCCATGGTTACTGTGTCTACATATATATATATATATATATGAGGGCGCGTCAAGGTTTGGTGAACAAATCTTTAGGCCGAATTCGTGTCGTGTACAGGGTTTTGAAAGAGAAGATGCGTTCATATATATATATATATATATATATAGCATGTGCAACCAAGTTCCCTTTTACACGACATATATATATTATCAGTGCTCACAAAGTGCCATTGATAAGGCAAATCGCCTCCATCACGCCCAAGTCCCGTGAACCCTCCAAAAATGGATATCTAAATTGATCAATAATACTAAGTACATAGATTCAATATATTTATATATTGTAACATATTCATATAAACGTTCCACATATCTCAAATATCACATGCTCATGCTTCAAGCAGTGAACCATTGATGTAACTATAAACATAACATCAACATCGGTCAATTAATTATTTAATAATTATTATCATTATATTAAAATAAATATTTTAAATTGATAATACACATTTAAACTAATTCGAATACATTATTTTATCCATTTGACTTAATACAAAAAATTCAACTATAATAAAATTATCATAATATCATTATCAATATTAATGTAAAAATTAGTTGTGAGTGCTATACAAGCCTAAAAAATTCTCTTTATTGTGCAAAAGACTAGAAGGACGAATAATCACTTGATATCAATAAATTCGCAAGTCTAAAAATTCATTTCAGCCAATTGAACATTCTTTGTAAAATTATTAAATTAATTATATTATTAGTGATTTTTTTTTTAAAAAAAAATTATTTATTTTTGAATGACAAAATATTTATTTTATAAAGTGTTCATTTGATTCTATATGTCTAAAAAGAAAAAATGTGAACGACAAAGAATAGTAGCATATTTACTTATATTCCCTACGAGGGATGGGTGGAGGCTCACAACCTCCTAGCTACAAGCTAATTAACACACGTTGTCAACAATTTCAGCTGGCTACAGTGAGTTTACACATACAAACATGTTCGATGAAAGGAGGTCTGAGTCCTATATATACATGCTCATGATAAAAAATCTTTTCATTATATATCCAAGCATTGCACTGCAGTACTGGCCTTCACCTTATATAATTATTAATTCATATACAGTTCCGCAATCAGTGGCTGTTCAACTCGTCGATTGATCACCATCAAGATAGAAAGAAAAGAGCATATGGAGAATAATTCTAATAAGGTGTATCTAAGAGATGATCAAGGCAAGAAAAGAAGAGCTCCAAAAGGGCACTTTGTAGTTTATGTAGGAGATGAAATGAAGAGATTTGTCCTTTCAACATCTTATTTGAAGAGTCCGTCTTTCCAGCAGCTGCTAAAGGAGTCTGCAGAGGCTTTTGGATTCCAAAACCAGAAGGGCATTGTTTTACCTTGCACAGAATCCACCTTCCACAGGGTCCTAGGCTCCATCACACTGAAACATAGTAATTAATTTTATATATATGTATATATACTGTGTAATTGGAGTTGAAGTCCAAGAGAGTAGGATGATAAAGACATCAAATTGGGCAGTTTTTGTATAAAGACTGCCCAGAAGCCATTTATATTATACATATAGTTGGCTATAACATATCCTTAATTGTAGTAACAGAATGATTAATCAATTTGAAGTTAAATCTTTGATTTGATCCTTCTACATATTATGCATTTCAATTTATGATTTATTTGTAAATATTTAAGTAGATATCTAGCAATTTGATGATGTTAATGTATAAACATGGCAGCAATGGCATAAGATCATATCAAAAGAGGACAAATTTTATAGGAGAAATGTATCCCAACCTCGTACTCGCGACCATTTTAGTTTTATAAACTTATTAATTTTAATAGTTTGTGAACTATAAGGATAGCATATTGGACGGAAATACATTGTTGTATCCATGATTAATCCTCCCTGGCACAGTGCTATAGAAAATCAGCGATACATATTGTAGCTTCTTTTCTTTTTTTACAATAATACAGTTTATATTTGACATTTTATACAACGATAATAATTATATATAAGATTTATAAATTCAAGTCTATGAAGAGTTATTAGTGCATTACAATGAATAAATTGAATTGGAAAAAGGGTTATGCAGATTTGCTTTCATTTGTAGTTTGCCTGTTATCTTGAAGTTGATGAAAAATTGGATAAACAGTGGAAAAAAGAAAACCATCAAACTTGAGAGAGGGCCTTTTTTTAAAATAAAAAAAAGTATCAATATTTTATAAAATAAACTCTAAATGCTTTGAGTCAACAATATGCAGAAAAATTGATATTGAAAATTCTTAAACGACAAGTTGATAATAATTCAGTGGTCAATATATACAAATCAATGGCAGAAAACATTATTAATTTCACAAAATGACATGTATTTTAAATTAAAAATTACAAAATATAAGAAATGCTTTTTTTTTCTTCTAATTAACAGACGAAATTAAGAAAGCCAATATGAAAGCATTAAGAATCAACGAGGAATCTCTTATAGATTGAATTATTACTTTAATGTTAAGTCAATATTAGGTTCTAACAGTAACAAGTCGAACACAATTATAACATGACAGATTCATGCACTTAGAGCCAAAAACGACAAAATATGACCATGCGTACTGAGACAAATATTTAGGAAAAGCAATATTCTTTAAAATTAAATATTTACATCTTTAATTTAAGATATTTATATCTCACTAATTCATTCTCTCCACTCCTTACTATATTAATTTAAGCTAATTACATTTTATTCACTTATAGGTTTTACAATCCATTATATTAATATAAAAAATAATTTTCTTTTAAATAAAACATAAAAAATAATTTGATAACTTAATTAAAATGAATGATATTTCTTAATTTTTAATTAAAGTCAAAATATATATTTAATTGTGAACGGAAAGAATATAAAGTATTTGTAAGTACAAAATATTCCTTTTTCTATTTAAAACGAGTTCCGAACTTATTATAAACTAATGTTGAATTCTTACTATTGACCCCTAGATATGAGTCAGGAACATATGATAGCCATATATGCATCAATTAGTTAGAAACTAAAAAAATGAGGTATTGATTTTATTCCAAAGTTTAATATATACATATGTATTTTCCCTAATCAGAATTTGAACTCGTGTCAACCTAAGGTTGCTGTATTTATTTCCCTAACCTTTATCAATTGGCCTGTGTACCTGGACCAAGCATACTAAAAATACTAATACAACTTGATTTAGATTTGCTCAAAATACTCGAAAGGTGATGATGGAAACCACCTGGTGGCCTTTGACAAGTTGCTTTCAAAGGAAGTCATTTTTATTATTGTTTTGGATATGTTGCTCCTTGGCCCCCCCAGGCTGAAATGACAAGGATTTATAAATAAATAAATTATCTATACAGCTTATATTTTATATTTTTAAAGGGATAGTTGATTTAATTAGTGTTGTGTGACTGGAGAAAAGATCATTTGACTATTAAATACTGTCTGATATTTGTTCTTAAAGAAAGAGGTAATTAATCCTTTTTTAATTTTACTCATAAAAGAAAATCAACTTCAAATGAGTTTTAGATATACAATTACAAGTTATTTCGGCAACTTTTTAATAATAGTGTTTATTTTCTTTTTTTCTGAATTCTTATAACTCTTAAATGGGAATAAAAGAAGAAATAAAAATAAATCTTCTTTTCTTTTGTTTATTGAACTCCAAAAATAATCCTTTAACTTTCCCTTATTTTATTTTTCATCATAAAGACTTTAAAATGAATAATTTCTTTCGTTAATTTATATACATTTTAGTAAATTTATAAATGATCTTCATAAGATGAATTATTTTATAAATAAAAAATAACTTAATACTCCATTATTTCCTTATTTGGCATCACTACATCTTAAAAACCTAGTTTTAATCTATGACTATGAGGGTAGAAATGGTAGCAAAATTCTGATGTTCACATCAACAGAGACATGTTTATTATTAGGTGTCTTTTACTCGAGAAAATATTTGGAGACAAGCAAATACTGAAAGAATCATTTGGTGGGCTGAAAATGATGATGCAAGTTTGAACTTATCTAACCGCAAGTTGCCAAAGTTTTGATTGGATGATTGTTTGTTTAGGTGCTTATTGTCGTGGTTTTTTTTTTTTTCTTAAAAAAGAATTATCATTTAAAGAGTATGTTAATAAAATTGGCTTATAATATTAATTGTCGAATTGGAACGGTATTTTTATATTAAAAAAAGTAAAAGTTCCCAGTTATTAGTATTTAAACGAAAACCCTAATCATATAAAAAAGTAAATTTTATTAAAGAAATATCATAAAATAACCTTATAGTTCAAAAGACTAATTAATAGAAATAGTGCTAAGAATCACGATGTTAAGGCTAGAGCTGCAATAGCCATAAGATTTCACCGTATGAGAGCTCCCACAAGCATCAAGACCTTTTGGAACTAAATAATTTTTCTCCAGGGCTTTTTGACTTGTGGTGTTTTTTTTTTTTTTTCTGAGAAAGAGGTAAAAATCCGTAGTTATTATTTTAAAAATGTAAACCGAAAACCCCACTTTATAAATCATATAAAAAGTAAATTATATTAAATAAATATTATTTCGTTCATATCGTTACAATTATTCACTTTACACTTACACTAAAATTAAAAAATTTGTTAGAATTTTTAAAATACAATTAAACTTTCTAAATAACCCTTATAACCTTATTAATACTTAGTATGTTACCAATAAATGTATTTCTTAGAAAAGTAAATAACTTATTCAAAAATTATGAACAAAGATAAAATTGTAAAAATACTTATTAAAACTAGAAATTAAACAATTGAAATGAGACATCTAAATGAAGAAACACGTACAATTGGAATAAGACGAAATTGTTACTTCTTATTTTCAAAATTGAATGTTCACAATTGACTTAATTTAAAATTTAATCCTAACTTTTGACTTTAAACAAATAGCATAATTATACTTGTTATTAATTAGATTAGTAGTGAGGACCACTAGTTACTGTGATGAAAATCTTTAAAATTAAAATTTTTCTTAATAAAACTCTAATATGGAAATTATGCTTATTTTAAAAAGTAAAAATATAATTTTGTATATTTCAAAATGAAAATCTAAACGTTGAACTCACACGGAGGGAATATTCATATTTCAAAAGAGTTAAATAGAAATAGTGCTAAACATAAGATGTTTTTTGGCTGGGACTGCAATGGCCAGAAGATTTCATCACATGAACTCCTTTTGGAACTAAATAAGTTTTCTCCCAAGCTTTTCTCCTTAGAAATATTATCTAGTCATCAAACGCCTACAGCAAGCAGAAGAGGACTTCTCACCTAAGGATCATCTAATCCAACGGATTAATCTTGAATATACATCAAACCCTTTTTATATGTTTTCTTTTCCCCTCAAAGGAGTAGATATGACTCGAAGAGACTCTAATTAGTATAATATATTATGTTGTACTAGTTAGTACTCTCTAAATTAATTTTTTATATTTGAATTAACGATAATTAGAAAACTATATAACCTTAATGAAATTACTATATTATTTTTATTATCAATGAGATAGTATGATAATTATTAGTAAAATTTTATATAATATATATGTTTATTTTAGAGTATTCAAGTTGTGGATTGAGAAAATATTTTATTGCACCACATTTTCGTCTTTAAAAGAATATATAAACTTTATGAATCCGTTCTAACAAGGATTTAATGCTTTTCAATTGAATTAAGGCATTAGATCATGGTTTTACATTTTCGGTTAGGAAGATATACAATATTACCACTATAATAAATTAGATTAAAGAAAAAACATTAATCAGATGTTTAATGATTTATTTATTTAAAATGCTACATTAACCTCGTAGTTTTGTTTTCTGTTAATGATATTTAGGGAATGATCCTATTGGTGCTCTATGGCCAATTTTTAGCCACAAATTAAATTCCTTTTTAACACATTTTTAATTACATTCACATTATAATTAGACTAAATATAAAAAAAAAATCGAATTCTTGTATGTATATAAAAAAACAATTTTTACAAGCCAAATTCATCGCAGTTGAAAAGATTTTAAAATAAATACTTAGAAATTTTTTTTATTGGTGAAGCTATATGCTTACTACTATACTAGAAAAATATTATAGCCAATAAAGAAAATTTTGCTAAGATTTGTGGTTTGAGTAAAAGCTTGTAATTAGTTAAAAATTATTGTTATTGGATTCTTATTGGTACCCATGTCGTGGCAGCTTCTTAGCCACAAATTGCGACTAAAGTAACTCACCTTTTAACTATGTTCACACCACAATTAGAACAAATTGAAAAGGAAATTTGATTGATATCACATATTTAATATTCCTACACTTTTTATTAAATTTAAAAATTCAAAATTTTATATAAAAAATGTTGCTCATTAGTTAAATTAAATAGGACAGAAATGAATTTACTTTTTTCCATTAATTCGAATATTACTTAATTTAATTTAGAGAATCTTGCCGAAGATGTTTATATTTCTAACTAGAGGAGAGTAATGAATTTAAATACTAACTAGTTTTTACATCCTGTAGGATACACAAGACTATATCTTAATGAAGTTTGACATATAAATAAAATTATATAATTATCTATATATATTAATAACTATGACAATAACAATTGAGACAATAAAAAAAATTATGTCCTTTTCAACATATAATGCAAAACCAACCAACCAACCATCAATGCTTATGTTAGTTTTGATAATATTTCATGTTCTATCGATCCATTTATCCAAAAAAAAAAAAAAAAAATGTGTGCTCCTTTCTATTTTACATCACTTGTGATTAATTCCAATTACAGAAAGATTCTTATAAACTCGTTTCATGCCACAAATAAATTTGTCTTCATCCTTTTATTGACTTCTTTTTTATTAGTCATGTACTGCTGCCTCATCGGTCACCTAGAAGTATTTAGTTTTGCAAATAAAAAAAGTAGCAGCAGACATCCAGTATAGACTTAAGCCAAACTCATAATACTAAATCAACTTTCATTAGTAATTTTATCGCATGAAAAAAGGGGTCATGTAATTTCTCTAACATGGAGGTAGTGTGCCCAAGAATCAAGAAATGCCAAAACATAAGCAACATGTAAAATAATCAAGAGATAACTCTTCAATTAAAACAATTAATCAGAAAGAGTTTTTGGAGTTTTGGTATTTTGAGAAAAAGAAAATAACAATAATTAAAATAAATATTTTTGGAGTTTTTGAATTTGTAAACAAAATTAAAAAGATTTTGGAATATAAATGATATAAAAAAACGTTAGCAAGGAACTAATATCAATTTATATTTTTCATATGATTAATCATAGATAAATACATTATTAAGTAATTTGTTTTAGAATCACAATCAGCTCAGACAAATTATTCTCTAATTTAATTAAGCACCACTACCAATTAGCGTGCATAAAATGCTCAATCAAATTGCATTAAGTAAATAAAGCATCACCAACATTAAATTATATATAACAATCAGCTTAATTATATAAAATTTAAATTATATAATTTTGCTACTAATTTAATTAAGTAAATAGCTTCAACTTAATTAAACTAGTAGATGCTACTTGAATCATTAATACAAGATTAATAATCCTATCTATATAATTACATTTATTAACTAGATTGTCAATCAAATTAATTCACACAATTATATTGATTAAAATGAGAATTATATAAATACACAATTAATATATATATATGTATATAAGTATATTAAATAAATACACACACACACACACACACATATATATATATATATATATATATATAAAGATTGAATTTATATTAACTCAATAAATTAGACGGTTCAACATACCATTTAAATAAATTAAACTAAAAGTATAAATGTTCGGCCTCTCATAAAAAAATAAAAAGACATAAAAAGAAATTAAACTAATTAGGTGGCTCGGCAATCCATTTGTAATATTTAAAGTGTATAAAGTAAAAATAAAAAAGACCAGGCGGGTAAACTGACCATAAGTCCAGTTAAATAAATCTAAATAGAAATTAAGTACAAAGAAAATTATCTCATAATACAATTTATTAATAACTTAATACATATCCTTACTAACAAAATGAAATTACTCACAAAACATATTTAATAAATATAAGATGAAATTTATAAACATTAGAAAGAAATTTTGAAAGATAAATTTCTCAAAAATATTGAAATTATCTGAACATAATTTCTTTACTAAATATTATAAAAGCCTTGAAATATTATTCTAAAAATTCTAGAAATTATATTAATATGTAGATAATAATAAAATAAATAAATTACAAAATAAATGGAGAATATTGGAGCTAAATTAGTGTTTTCAATAAGAAAGAAAGCTAGTATATTTATTAGAAAATTTATAGGGGTAAAATGATAATTTTGACTTTTAGAGGGTACTATAGCGGGTTGAATTGTTGACTTTAATCAGCCGACGACACTATTTATGACGAAGCAATGATGTCATCATCAACCGTGTACTGCTCATCGATTTTTTTTCTCCTTCATTTTCATTTATTCTTCTTCTTTTTATCTCCAAAATATACTAAAATACACTTGAAAAACTTATAAACAAAGAAATAGAAATTAAATGTGAAATATATCCATTAATTAACATAATTAACTAATTTTTAAACAAAATATAATCATTAAGTAATATAAAAATCAATTAATTTATTAGTATATCAATAATACATAAGGACTTTATCAAGGAAATGTGACCAAGAATTTTAATCTTTGTTTTCTTCTTATTTTTGAGTTCAAACCTGGCCTTTCATGAATCACCAATTTACAATTTTTTTCTTTTTGATCTAAATGGATCAAAAGTAGATTACCCTAGTGAGATAAAGTAGATTAATTCACCAATTTACAATTTGAAACCATGTTTTTACGCAAACTTGTATATCATATTTTAGTATCAATAGTAAAATTACACAATCAATATAACTAACCCAAAGTAGTGTATTTAGCAACAAAATTTAGGTAAGAAAGCCATAGTTTCCCCCAAATTCACATGTAAACCATGATTTTATTAAACTATATAGAATGTAGTTGTCACCTTGTTTCTCCTTGTTGCATCTCCATAATTGAATGACTCCTATATTATTTCATGTGAAAATCAACAAAGAAAAATATAGCAATAGCTAAAGAAAAATTAACATGAAAGAGCATTAATACCAAAATTTAAACAATATGTAAACAAAAAAATTAATAGAAACGGGTGAATAATCAAGAGAACTAACCCAAAGTAGTGTCTTTGGTAAAACCTAAAATAGATTTTTTTTAAAATTTTTTATATTACATTTGGGGGAGGGAAAGAGAATTTAGCCCATGACCTTTAGGAACATGAGAGGCGTTCACCACTGAACCACCACCTCATTATTCCCAAAGTAAATTTTTATGCAACAACATTTAGGATAAAAAAAAGTTGATATTTTTCCCCAAAGTCATAGCATGTGATCCTAAACATAGAAAGAAAGAAGGAAAAAGACATACCTAGTTACCGAAATTGCTTATGAATATTTGTCCCTTTTAAGAAGATTTCTTAGAATATATGTTAAAATTTGAAGATATTCTTGGATATACTTTCCAAATTTTAAGAATTTGAAGATAATGTGAATTTTTGAATTTATACTAATGAAGATTTTTTAGATATACTTACCAATTTTAAAAGTTTTAAAATTAGGTAAATTATTTAAAATTTTAATTCAAAGATAATGCCAATTTATATTTTTTCCAACTTTTTATTTTTTATTAAAAATTATTTTTAGCTAAAAAATGTCACGCTGACATGTATTATCCAAAACCAATTTGATAAATATATACACACACACACACACATATATATATATATATATATATATATTTCAATTTTTTTTAACATAATCCAAGGTTTGTAAAATGTTGATTAGGTTTTAGTTTTTTTTTAAAAAAGGAAATTATATTTTGGTTTGATCTTATAAAATTAATAGCAATTTTATATAGATATAAAAGTTGACTATTTTCTATTTTTCTAATTAATGTGCATAAGTATACAATATACTTGAGTAAGAATCATAATCTAAATTGTAATTTACAAGTTGATAAATAAGGTTTCATTATAATATTATTTAATATAGCTTTAACACAGTGCGAAAGCATGTACGATATTGCTCTTGTTTTGTTTTTTATCTACGACTATATAACTTTCTATATTTATATTCTCTTAACTTGTTAATGTACAAAAAAATAAATAAAAGATGAAATATTTATTGGTTTATTAATTTCAAATACCAAGAGACATTTATTAGGAAAAACCCAAAATGAATAAGCACTAGAAAGAAATTAATTAATCATATAATTTCAATGATTGAACAAAAAGACAGAGAATTAAACCGGCTTAAGCAAATTTAGAAGCTTTAATACAAGTGTAAGCATAAAAACCATGTTCTCCTTTTACAGTGGCCGGTTTTCCACTCCCACCGTACAACTGTTCTCATTAACCGACACGTGTATCACCTCATTAAACCTAGAGTATACGTGGACGAATCACATCACAGAAACAGATCGTATCTCAACCCTCCCTCTCGTCCACGAATTCTGATACCCACTCCTTGCTCTGCCGCCTTTGAATTGATTTACCTGACACGTGTCAATCTATGCGTGTTGCTTATTTTTTAATATTACAATATTCATAAAATATTAGCTCAACCGAAAAATTATCATTATTTTTTCCTCAAAGCTAAGAAGGCTTTTCTTACTATCTTCTCTCTCTAGAACCTCCGAGATTTGTGTCGCTAATCATCAAATTTAGGGTTTTGTTGCTGCTTTCAGGATTCCAGGAGCTGATTTCAGCTGAAGTTGGTGCCATTTGTGGTGATTTTTGAGTTTTCCGGTGAGTTTTCCGGCTATTAGTTGTGGATAGCTCTGGATTTATGTACCTTTTTCTGTGCTTGAAACTGTTTTGTTGAATAGAACGTGTTAGGTACTCAGTTTCTGATTATGTGGTTTGATTCTGGTATTGAGAATGAAAGAAAATGGAAAAAATTGAGAATTTTCATTTCTTTCAGGAAAAACTATTTAAAGCCCCCCCCCCAAAAAAAAAAAAACAATTTGTAGGCAATTCTAGTTGATGTGAACTTCTTAATTGTTTTACACCTGGTTAGATGTATGAAAAAATTTCTTCATATTTGTTGTACTTTCTTGATTAAAAAGATTTATTCTTTTATTCTCTTATTAAAATAAGTTGTTCTCTTAATGAAATAGCTAGAAGATTTTTGGTTTGGCTTAGATTCTTATGATTTTCTTTTATTTTCTTTGATTTGTTTTGGTGAACGGAGGCAAAGAGAGGACTTGGTAGTGAATATGTTACCAGATCAGAAAACTGCTTATGGTTTGAGTGCTGGTTAAAAATTCATGGGAATGACGAATTTGTCCATGTATGAGGTAAGATTTTTCGTTGGAAGATATCTTTGGAAAATTTCGTTACAGGGATAAATTTTCCTGCTTCTCTATCTCTCTCTCTCTCTCTCTCTCTCTCTTTGCTTTTGTTGGCTGGCTAATTGACGATCTTAATTTTCTTATCATTTTGGTTAATCCTTAATCCTCTTGCTATTCTGTTTATAGAATTGATGTCGGACTTTGAATTTCACTCGTATGTGTAACTGAGTGGGAAGATGATAATCTAGAAGCATCATTAGGATTACACATAACTAGTTCTGTCAATTGAGGGGCTTCTTGCTTTTTGCTTTTCTGTAAGAGGGAGGGGGGAAAAAGCTATATGATTTTGACGTCAGTTGGAAAATTTCTTTACTATGTAATGTAAATCTCGTGTTCAATTAGGGCCTCTAAACAGTGAGTACATCAATAACAGAAGCTGCAGGTCACTTGTGAAGCATGCGTGACATGAAGCTTCTTGGAATCTACTTGATCATTTTGGAAATTCATGGCCTGAATTTTCTTCTAAACTATCTAGACATGTCTAGATATGTGTCATGTAATAAATATGTTTAGCAAGATAAATACTTAACTGACTAACCTTGCTATGACAGATGACATAATGTTCAATTTCAGTAAGTGGGGTGGATTAGGAATTACTAACCTTGTGCACAAGGGCCAATAATCATGAGTGCCCATGAAATTGCCAATCTGTTGGTAGTCATGATTCCTGCCTTATTTTCTTTTACTATCGCGATGTTGGGATCTTAGGTAGGATGGAGGAATCTTACATTGGTGTGGACCTAAGACCTTATGGCTTAAGCTTTTGGTTTTGGTCAGGATTGGGTTTATCCTATATATTGGGCCTACATCCTGGGTTCTCGCATGTCACCAACTCTGATAAGTCAAAAGATCTTAGATTTTTGACAACCCTTCACTGTGTTAAGCGTGGTGTCAACGAGATTTGATATGCCAAAGCCTTGTATTCATTTGAATACATTCATTATTACTATGGATTTCTTTTGCACACTTCTCATAAAGTACAAATAAGACATTAAAAGCATCAAACCGTATTGACTGCATTAGAAGTGTCTTATTCATCTGTTCCTAGTGGATATAATAATGTCTTCTTTTTGCCCTAGGAAATAAAGAAATAATCCATGATATTTAATAAGAAATAATTTCTCCAGTCAGTGTGTATTTAAAAGAATGCAATTTAGAATAAGAGTAAGTAGACTGCACAAGCTTAATATATTTTGTTGCTCTAGAAAATTATCATTATCTGACAATCAATTAGTTTATCTAAATTGATAGCAAAAATGGGCATATTTCTGAAGGAGATTGGAAGAGGAGCTCTGTTTGATATTTCCTTTTAAGTGAATAATCAAATAAATTGAGAACTTCAAGAAAAATATTGTACTTGTTTTGGAACATGGTCAAAGTTAAGGTCTTGTCTGCTCACCTTTTACTCCTTTCTTGGATTTTCTTTGTTCATTCTCTATAGCTTGGGGTTCTTGCGGTTTACTACCATCTCTGTATTGAAAACATGTGTTTTGTTTATTGTTTATAGTAAGTGGAGCCAGCCTTGGTGATAAGACAGAGTTGCTCTATTTTTACCAAGGTGGCTCTGGTTTTGATGCACTAGGATAGTCTTTTTTCTTATGTAAAATAAAGTTGCACAAAAGTTATCCATTCTGGATCTTTGTTAAAATCCATTATGGCATGCTGGCTCTTCCCTTGGAGTGCTAGTTTATTAGATTAGATGCATGTGTTTTTCTCGGAGACATTTCTGAACTGATTATAGAACATAGCAAATAGCATAAATCATCATAAATGATCTTGTACTCAATCTTTGCCATTTTGTTATTTTTTTCTCATTGCTTTCCTGATGACTTGGTAAACATGGTCCATTTGTCAATTGTTTCTGACTTGGCAAACAGTCTTTTTGTCATTTTTTGTCACTTATGTTTCTCAGAGGGTATCTAGATTACTTCTCCTTGGGACAAATATCAATATTTTTGTGTAGTATGTTTATGGGATTTATAAATTTCATGAAGACTGAAATAAAAGCTAAAGGATATATTGTTTATTAATTATTTTAGAGATTTTCTGTGGTATACAAGGAAAATGTCTGGTTGAGATAAGAAATGAGTAGCAGAATGGTCATTATTTGCCGACCAAATCCCCTTTTGCAGTAAACAAGACCACATTTGAATTTGAGAGTTCCTAATGAAATTATTCTTTTGGATTGGTTCTCGTGTGTGTTTCACTTGAATGCTGTTTGTGGCTGAACATAATTTTTCTTGTTTCACTGCTTAGAAGTTATATTTATGCATCCTCTTTTAGTGCCAAAATGTCCACTTTTTATTGTAGTTTCTAAGATTTAAGCTATTTACTCATTTTATGGGAGCATGTCTGCAGTTATTACAGCTAAAATTCTGTAACTGGTGTTACAGTTTGAAGATACAGTTTGGGATGAATTTTTCCAAAGTGATGATCATATAGTACCCCATCCTAGTAGTGGTGAAAAGGCCAGTGAACATTCTCTTCTGGGTGACAGCCGCAAAAATCCTCGTCCTGGTGGTGTTTTAAATAAAATTGAAGATAGGTTTGCAAATAAAAATGTTCGTCAGGAGAAAGCTCAAGAGAAGTTTTCAGTTGTGAACAATAAACGGAAGACCATGTTGGAGAAAGATTCCTGGTCGTCACAGACACCTGAAGGTGTTTTTCCTTCTTGTGAGAGTGACCCTGTTAAAGAAGTCTCAAGTTTGGCATCTGATGGTATGAGGACATCAACTAACTGCTACAAAAGCAACAATATGGATCCTATTGGAAGTGATTTTTGTGCAACAGATGCTATTCTAAATGACAAGAGTGCTGCTGTTGATGGTAACTCCTACAATTATCCTCTTGAACATGTTTCCCAAACAGATGATCTGAATATCTTTGACAGTAGTCATGATGACAAAGATTCTGGCGAGTATTTGTATTATGATTGGCCAGAAATTGGAAACTTTGAAGATGTTGACAGGATATTTAGGTGACTATTGCTTAAATTTGCCACAAGAACTAGATTCATTTCTGTTTATTTTTCTAGTGAACTAGATTCTTTTCTGTTTATTTTTCTAGTTGCTTGCTTACTATTGATCATCTTCCAGAAGTTGTGATTCAACATTTGGACTTGGAGCCAATAATGAGGATGAATTGGGATGGTTTTCATCATCAGATGCTGTTGAAGGAAGCAATGTACTGAAGTCAGAGTTTAAGTTCTGTCCTGATTCGACAAGAATGCAAAATAACTTAGAAAATTGTGAGCAGTTAAGGATAAATGAAACTAGCTGTTCAATAAATGATTCCAGCATAGAAAGCACATCTATTAGTTGTAAAGATGGTTCCTGGCCATTGGAGAAAGACAAACATTGTACTCCTAGTTTTTTGAATCAAACCAGCTGCTCTAACAGAAAGGTTGACTTGATGCCTGTGCAGAAGGTTAGTACATCTGAATTAAGGCTGTTGTTGATGTTATATGTTTTTCTCTTTGAACTGTCTTTTTGTTTTAGATATGTTGAGATTGTAGATAGTGGCATGAGAGCTCCAACTTTTGGTGTTTCGTTTTCTCAGGGAGCAGAGTACAAAAGTGAAGTTCAGAACAAGATCCAAGCTAGCAACCACTCTACAAATGGGAGCACTGGGATGGTATATTCTCAAGTAACTATATTTGGTGAATTGCAATTTTTGTCTTGTTCATTTGGATTGGTTCTCATGTGTGTTTCACTCAAATGCTGCTTGTGGCTGAACATGTTTTTTCTTGTTTCACTGCTCACTATTTATATTTATGCATCCATTTTTAGGGCCAAAATGGTCAAGTGCAAATTTTATTTGTTAGTGGTCAGTCAGATCAGGTGAATTCTGGAACGTTAAGATTTTTACTCTGTATGTTCTAAAGAACGAATCGTACATGGCAGATGAATGTGCATAAAAAGCAAGCAAGACAGGAGAACAAATCTGATGGAAAGAGAAGTGATCAATATCTATCAAATGGCGCATCATTTTATTACAGCAATAATGGTCTTCAAACTGAAGACTCCACGCTGCCTTCTGACATCTCATCTTGTCAAGATGTGTCATCAATAGGCATTCAACAACAGAAGCAAGCTACAGTACATGAACCATTCAGTTATTTGCAGAGCAATGTCCAATACATAAAGTCAGATTACATCCATCATTCGGATCAGACCTCACTATACCCAGCTCTTTCTGCTGTTAAAACTGAAAACAATGGCTTCACGTCTGCTTCCTCCAAGGAATCCTATTCTTCAAATCAGGTGCTTTCTGCAGATAGCCCTCACGGTCCTCCGTTTCAGGCTACTCCTGTTGTACCTAATGATAAGGTGGAGAGCATATGTCACCGACAAACTTTTCTGTCCCCCTTCAGTAGCAAACCAGAAAATATGGACATGCAGGTTCAGGTCCCTTTGTCCGATTCAGTTTCCATAGAGAAAAATGCTCAACATTTGGGGAACAAATTTGAAATCTATGGTGATAGAGAAGGTGTTCCTGGAGAAGTAGGTTCCTCTACCATACATGAGGGATCTTCAGTGAGTTCTGTTTTAGATGAAATTTCACTTGAAGCAGCAAGTTTCCGCCAACTTCAACTTGTCATGGAACAGGTATTGTCTCTTGAGGACTTAAATGATGTTTAGTTTTTCTACTTAAAATTGTCTGTTTGGTGTATTAAAAAGAGATTCAACTTAAATAATCCAATTACATATGTGTGCAACAACACTTAAAGCTGTCTTGCCTGTGGATGTGTTGGCCATTGATTGCAATTTGAAGGGCTCAATAAATCAAGGTTTAGTATTTCCATTTGGCTAAACAATGCATTTACTCTTTTTTGGTATTAACATAAAACAGGATTCCCAAATATGCTGCTGATATTTCTCTTCAGGTCACTTGAATTATTAGCACAGTGCATTTGGTTTGTGGTTTTAATTGGAATTAGTTGTTGTTTTTGTTCACTTGCAATGTCCTATGTTCTTAGGAATTGAAATTAACAATGTTTTTGAACCTTTTTTATTTAGATGGATCTGAGGACAAAGCTATGCATAAGAGACAGTCTATACCGCTTGGCTCGAAGTGCTGAACAACGACATAACCATGCAAATGTGAGTGGTAACTGCTGTGGAGAAGATAGAGATACCAGAGGAGGACTAGCGACTGAAGGAGCAAATAAGTATGCAACCTAATACTTTGTTTTTCCATTTGAATTTTATTATTCTGGCCAGTTGGCAAGAAGGTTAATAGATATCTACATGCATGCACATAGTATTTGCATTGCTTCAATCCTGCTTACTTGGTGGATATTCTGGTATAGTATTAAAGTTATCACGATGTGATGGTGAATAATGATTTTAATACACCTAAAAATTGTTGAACATATAGTAGAAAACTCTTCCTAAACAGATTAAACTATAGACCCTAAACTATGCTGCTTGCTTCCTTCTTGTTGGCTTTTCTGGTTTCTTGCATGATTCTCACATGTATCTTTTGCAACTATTCATGTTTCAGGTTCACTGGATTTATGGATATGGAAACTGACACTAACCCTATAGATCGGTCCATAGCACACCTTTTGTTCCATAGGCCATCAGATTCATCAGCATTACCCACACAAGACTCTCTGCCTTATAAGAGTACATCCGCGGTACGCCCCATCACAATGTGCCATAGATCTGAAATTTGTTTTGTTGGTTCTTTTTAATGGTAGACATTTTGCTAGATGGCACTTGATGGTATGAAGTACCCAAAAACAAATACATGGCACGATCAGTAGTTCGCCTGTGGTGACTGAGAAACTGGTTAATAATGAAACAGCGGCTGCTGAAAAAGAAAAGAAGGTTGCAGACTCCTGACTTCTAGCAATTTATGCTTCTTCGCTGTTAAAACTTGAGAAATGTATTTTGTAGTATTGTGCCTGATTGTGTAGATACATTTTAAGAGAATCTAACAAGTGCTTTGTCTTGTATTTGCATCCTTATCTCTTTTTTCTTTTTTTTTGAGTACATCTAACGGGGTGCTTTGTTCCCTATTGTCAGAGCTTGGATTTTGTATTTTTGTGGATACTATTAGTCAGTTCCCTTTTCTTGATTGTAGTGGAATTGCATGCATAGAACTAATTCGCAACTGATATGCGAGGGGAAATTATCTGCTAAAAAGGATTCTCCTCATATTAAATGTATGAGAATCTTGCAGGATAATTTCAGAGGACAATACTTTTGCAGAATCTTATAGAATGAGGATGGTCACAATTTCAAACAAGATTCGGAATTTTATTTTCTTTTCAACAAAAATTAAAATTTTAGGGAACCTAAAAAACAAAACAAAATACAAATGTGTCATACAACTCTTATTTTCAACTCAATCTAATCCTGATCAAACTTTCAAAACCTCCATCGTCCCTTAAACCCTGCAACAAATCAAAACATGAATCAGTAACAATGTAGAAAAACTTCAATGCATTACACTGAGAATAAAACAAAACGAATCTTTTTTACTTGGTACAGTCAATATGGGGAGTGATTGTAATGTTCAGATTGACATGGCATAGTTTGGGCATAGCTTTGGCTTTTCCCTCATTAATTGGCAGCTTCTGTGCAGCAGTTTTGAGACATTGACAAAGAGACTGGCGTTCACTCTTGGATTTATTGGCTATTTCAGCCAAACCTTTGACGCCATGGCAACAACCAGTGCTAGGCTTGGTAGAGCCATGTACTAAGTAGTCTTGGCATGGAATTATCTTTTGTAGAGCAAACAAGCAATTGACTGCATTTGCTGTGTTTAACATGGATGGCAAAAGCACCATAGATATAAGCAAAATGGGAACACACTTCTCCATTTCTGGTAATTTGAATATAACAATCTCTAGAAAGGTTAAAGGCTGGTAATATTAGCAATGATGCAAGTGGCTCACAAAACTATCAAAGAGTGATTGTTATAGTGTTTGAGGGTTAAGCCATGATTGCCTATATTTATATTGGCAAGAAGAGGGTGAATACATGAGAGAAAATTTAATGTCCTCGTTATTTTTGGAGCACAATTAGGCAATTGATTTATTTCGTTTTATTGTTAAATTGATGATTGTCCGTTGGTGAAAGACTAGAAAACGTTTTTTATTTAATAATTTGCGTTATATGTTCCTCACTTCTAGCCACCCTTCTCTCTCCTTTTTTACTCAGAAAATTTCTTCTACCAATTCAAAATATATTTCCTTTGATCTGTTTCGTTCATTCCATGTTCTCATCTCTTAATTTAAAATTTCAATGCAAGATTTTAATTTCTTTGATTTATTTCATGGGCTCATGAATTTGGTTGACTATTCTTTTAAATTTTTCTGAAGTGAATTAATTCCTCCTTTGATTTGAATTTCAGAATTTCCTTTGGTTATCATTATCTGTAACTTCTGCTAAAATTACTCCTTAAATAAAATTTCATTGAAGTTATATTCTAGAAATGTACTCTTGATTCCTCCTCCCAAAAAAAAAAAAGTACTCTTGAACAAAGACTTTCTTTATGGATTTCGCAGTTGATTTTTGTTTCTTCAAGAATTTGTAGGATTTATTTGGTAAAAGAGTGTAAAGAAAAACAATTGTTATATGTATTACATTTTTAGTGGCTTCATTTCCAAATTACGCAGTGATAAAAATATGTCTGTTTAAGTATGTACTGAGTCTATATCTTGATGCTTATAAGCCTATAAGTTCACATATAACTTGGACTAGATAATCAAAATCATGAAATTCTATTCATAATTTTTAATACACATTATAAATCACTCTATCTCTAATTATTTTAGAATGTATAAAATTGAATGTTTTTCTTAACTTAAAAAAATTACATTCCACTACTAACTCATATAATATCATTCCTAATCACATTAATAACATGTTAACTTCTTTAATATTAAAACTTTTAATTTTTTTTTATTAAATCAAATATGAACATTTAAAAGCTTCTACTTGTCTACACATGGGAACATGAAAGAAAACCAAGTATCAAGAATTGGACGAACTTCTAACATTTTCTGATTCACCACACTTTAAGCTACAAAAAAGTACAACACTTGTGATGGAATACATAACGAGATATAATTGATGAAGAACTAAAGTTCACGAGACTAATCAAACTGCTGTCTAAGTTGCATCTCCGTCTCACTCTTCCAGGTTGCATGGGATGACTGGCCCTTCATCCTTTTAAGCTTCTCCTTATCCTTAACAGTAGATCCCTGCTTCTTCAGGTCATTGTCAGCAGGGGGACAATCTCCACAAATTGGGCAGATCATTCCTTTTGTATTAGAGTTTGTTTTAGGTACTCCACACTTCAGGCACATCCTGTAAGCACATGAACTAAATAAGTTAACAAAGAAAAAGAAAAGATACATTCACTGTGGATGAAAAAATTGATGTTTTGCAGCACATTTATGCTGAAGATGCTAAGGATGAAAAGAAGGGGCAATAAAATGAAGCTGAACATATCTTGTGGGCTTCTTGTGAACTAGGAAAGTTCAACTCTTGCTGATAAGTATTAGGAAACAAGTCAACACACAAGGATCCTGGACAGGAAAGCTTAATCCACAACCAGACCTTCCATTCCCAGTGAAATTGTTGCGTTGACCCCAAAGATGGAAATCTAAATTACAAACTGAGCACAAAAAGAGTAGCAAACAGAATACTTCAATGTCCTAATAAAGTTTTCATTATTGGTCTCAGAACTTCCATTTCTTTTATTAGACTACAGGATAAAAACTGCCTTAGCAAACATATAGAAGTTTTTTTCCATGGCTAATTCAGTCAAACCTGACAATCAATTGTCTCACCAAAGAGCAAATATACAAGGATAATCACTCATAAGAAAGTTCCACCTTTCAATTTTGAATAGGAAAAACTATCCTACACTGAGAATAAGGATAGTTGCAGAGAAAACCTTTCAATTTCTAGAGTACACAATATTGCAGATATTGGATCCTTTTCAGATCCAGTAGTAACAGGAAACTTGTAAACTGAGTTTACCCCCATAGAAAAATTATTGTTTTGTCTAATGAATCTCTAGAGAAAAACTATGTGGTTTAAATTCAAGTTTAATGTAGAGCAGAAACTTAAACATGTTTCCTAGATTAGCAACTGAAAATTTTTCACTATTTAGTATTTATCATTGTTCAGATGTTCACTTAAATTTCAAAAAAACATTAATGAAAATGATACAATCGTACCGTAAGATATGTTAATCGACATCTATTCAATCATAAAACCAGGAAAAATAGACACTTCCTTGAAAGTGTTTTAATCAAGAAAAGTGTAGATATGCACTGAATATGTTGAAAGTAAAACAGTTTTACACATGTTTCTTAATTTTTAATTCAGTTAGATACCAAAGTCTGAGGCCAGACATTGGATTTACCTATGCAGAGGTTATGAACACATTACATGAAAGAATTATGCCTCTGTACTCATCTTTCTCATTCCCAAATTATCACTGAAACAATGCTCGTGATCTTGATGCAATAAAGGACACCATCTTGTTATAGCCCCTTCAGAAATTGAAATGAAATAGGATTTTTCTTCTGTCCAGTGTCCATTAACTTTCTTTTAGGGTGGTTGGGGTGAAACAATTATTCTATCTGAGAGGCTAGTCATACCTTGTAAGCTCTGCAGCTTCACCATTTGGATTGCTTGTGCTCGCTGCACGCTTCACACCTTGTGAAGAACCACTGGAGGATGATTTTGGGATATTGCCTTCAACATCGCTTCGCACTCTCTCATGGATTCCAACTAGCTGTGGTTTAGCCTCAACTACTGTACCTATAAATGGCATTAAAAGATGAATAAGAAACATAGAACCTATCAACCTACTAAAAAAAACCTTAACTAAGATTTCAACATAAAAAAGGGAACCAAAACTTTCATGATCTGAAACAGAGAACTTCTGATCTTATAAATTAAATTTGTGTTCTCCTTAAACTTCTGTTCTGATTAATTCAGCAAAGTTTCCAGAGTATCAAGAATCCCTTCTGAATTAATTCAGCAAAATTTCCAGAGTATTAATTCAGCAAACTTCTGAATCCCTTTTTCTTTTCTCTGCCCATTTCACAAACTTCAGAGTATCAAGAAATACAGCAGGATTCTCTAACCCAGGAAAATCAGTATTCAAGCCAAGTGAAGAATAATTTACTAAGCCAACATAGAAGAAGAATCTACTACTTCTGGTGAGAATATTTTTCTGAACCACCACACCAATATTAATCCTCAGACCAAAGGGTAAGCAAGGAAGATATAAACTTAGAGATGCCTTCAAGGATCTAGAGGTGAAAATGGCTCGCTTACAGCAGGGACAACTTTTAACACAGAAGAGTCGTTCTATGCTTCTAGCATATTACTTATTCTTAGTGAAAAGCTGACTGAATCTTATATAAATCCACCATGCCCTTTATGATCCCCATGGAATAATTATGAACTTGCAATTTAATGGGGAAGCTATGAACAAGATAAATCTGTAGTTAAAGGAAAGGATCAATCTTTATGAGATTAATGGAGAAGAAATAACAAGAATTAATTCCAACGAATGGCATAAAGTAACATAGAAAAAAGGTACAGATTGCCATGAGGTCAATGGGTGTGAATATGAATTTGCAATCATTTATAGAAATGTGTAATAAAATTGGGGTAGTCTCAGGCTCAAAGACAAAATAAAATAGTTCTGAAAATTAGAACAGCGGTAATTATTCTTATCATCACTGTCCTTATCTTGATACAGTAATTGCATCAATAAACTCAAAATAGACTTCTTCAGACTATTTATAACATATATAATTCAATATTTAATCAAAACTAACTGAATAATTACCAGAAGCAAAAGATTATAGTATTACGAGTATAAATAATATTTACCAGGAGGTAAATCCTTTTTATCCTTGCGTTTTTTACGGCCACCGGGGCGCCCCCTTTGCCCCTCGGCATCTTTGTTTCCTTCTTCGACACAGTTGTTCAGAAACTGTGGCGGCCCTGAAATCTCCAGTATTTCCATCCACCCGAAGAAAAATAAAAGTATTAGAAAAAATCACATAATTACCACATCAAACATCAATGTCAAGCTCTGCAATTGGGGTGGGCAGTGACAATTAAATTACAGCTCAAATATTTATGCTGAATGCAGACAATTCAGAGAAAAAAAAGATTTATTAAAATAGAGGAAATAATTACTTCGGAGAAAGCGTCGAAGGCGGAAGGAAGGGAAGAGGAAGAGGCGGGATTGGGGTCGAACAAGGGTTTATAACGGTTAACTGAAGCACCGTTGTTACGGCCGTCGTCAGAATCTTCATCTTCATATGTTGCTTCCTCTTCTTCTTGCTCTTCGGAGGAGTAGCCTTGGAGGAGAGTCAAGCTCATGGCCCTCTTCGTCGTCGTCGCCGCGGCTCTCTCTTTCTGTCGTTGAAAGAAGTGCTCGGCGCGTGATGTTTCAGATTACCCGTTATAAATTTTCGCTACTTTTAAAATAAAAAAGGAAAAAAGGCCTAAATAGTCCTTTATGTTTGCCATGTTCCACTTTAGTCACTTACGTTTTTTTTTGCCCCCTATTTAATATTTCTATCAATTTGATCAAATTTCACTATAAAATCGTCCGAAAGTTGTCATTTGGCTTTCAAAACTAAATTTTTTAAGCCTATAGTTTATATTTTACTGTTCAAAATAAATTTAACTGGTTTAAATATTAAAAATATCTCTTTTAAAATTATTGATAATAAAAATAATCCCAATAACTTGTTAAATTTGATTGCAAAAATAATCTCAATAGCTTTAAAATAGATGTTTTTAATATTTAAATCAGTTAAATTTCTTTTTAACAAAAAATTATCAAATATGTTCTTAAAAAATTTACCTTTAAGTCAAATGACAAATCTGACAAATTTTTGCCAACTTTCTGGCGATTTTTTATCAAAATTTGATGAAATTGACAAAAATATTAAATATAGAGACAAAAAGTTTTAAAAACACACAAGGGACCAAAATGTCTAAAAAAACAAACATAAGGGACAAAAACAGATTTTAAAAAAAACATAATTGACTAAATGGCGAACATGGCAAACACAAGGGACTATTCAGGTCATTCTCCCAATAATAAATAAATAAAAATAGGACCTAAAATGCATTTTTATGATTTGAATTATTACAAATTTATAATTATGGAAATTCTTAAGTGGGTTCAACAGTGTCATATTTAATTTTTTTAAGAAAATAAAAATAAAATTAATTATAATACATTATACTCATGCATATAAGGGCAGAATTTAGATGATATGCATATCTTATTTTTGTATAGCTTACAAAAATAGATGTATGTTATTTACTCATATTGGGATATATGTTATTTAATTTGAATAGATTCTTTTCTTTTTTTACAAGTAGGTAAATTTCATTAAAGAGACTAGCAAACTTCTTCATAGCATTATCATTTACATATAACATCATTGAACACCATCTTTAAGAAAATCTCAACTTTACCTCAATCTATTAGTCACAATATATAAAATTCTAGGCAAATCATAAGCTTTACCAAGTGTGTAGAAAGGAGATAAAAATATGAGACAGGACCTAAATCCGATCTAGGTAAAAGATATTCTCTAAAAAAGGAGAAATAAACGTCGATTTACAAAAATCTATGAAGAAACATGGTAAATCTTGGATATAGGTCTAAAATACCAAGAAGAGAGAAAGCTAGATATATTAAAAAAATACTAAAAGATAGAAATGCAAGAAAGATTCAGTCAAGACAAAAATTCCAACAGAGATAATTTGAATAAATTAATTATCAAATGGATAGATAATTTTTGTAATTAATAGTTCATTTTCTAACTTTCCTTAAGATATAAAATTTTTATCATAAGCTTTATATATATATATATATGTGTGTGTGTGTATGTACATACTTTTTTTTTCTCAAGAAAATGTAAAAAAAAAAAAATCTCATTTGATTACAATTTTTTTTATATCGATGTGAGATACATAATCTGACTAATACGATTAGGAAAAATTTGATGAAATATTCTATCAATAACAATACAAGGTTAAAATTTGAAATAGTGAGTTGAACCTTCGTTGAAACTTGAAAAGTCACGTTACCTAATAAAGATAGATTGATCAATTCAATTAGACGCATTCTTCTTAATTAAAATTTTTTAATTATTGACTTATTCACAAAACTCTTACCTCGAAATGTTTATCGTTCGATAATCAATCATAAAGATTTAATTTTAAAAAAATTATGTAATGAACAAAGTATCTAAGTACCTTACTCAAAATTG
Organism: Apocynum venetum; assembly: GCA_019593545.1. NCBI lineage: Eukaryota > Viridiplantae > Streptophyta > Magnoliopsida > Gentianales > Apocynaceae > Apocynum > Apocynum venetum. The sequence goes on along the minus strand of SRSM01000141.1, from coordinate 2,499,273 downwards.
TTATTCAATGTAAAGAATATGAAACTTAATATGAATAGTAACATTTATTATTAGTAAAAAGTGTTGTCTAGTAATTAACAGATTGTCACAATGGTAAATGAACTATTAAAACTAACATTAAAAAGAACCATGAAACTTGCTAACCAAATGTGAAAAATGTTGGCGATTTAAGCAAAAGTCATTTTCTTGTTTGTATAAATTTATAATCTTGGATTTTTTGTAGTTAGTATTTTGGACTATTTTATTGGAAGTCAAAAGTCCACATGACTGATGACTCCTGCTCCTGTTCATTTTTTCCCCATTTTTCTTAAATAAACTCAGGAAAAAAAAAACTAAAAGAAAAGAAAAAGAAAAAGAAAAAGAAAAACTCCACGCAGAAACCAAAGCAGAGTCTCTCTCTTCACTTTCTTTCTCTCTCTAGAGCAGCTCATAGACATAGTCAAACATTCATTCTCCGGTCCGGCACCGGCTGCTTTTTGCAGCTTCCAAGCCCTGGAACTTTCCAGATAGAATTCATGCAATACTTTTTACATTCGTCAGAGGGAAGGAAAAAATAGTGGTAGGGTTTTGCTATTCTTTTTTTGGGTTACTGAGCAAATTATAAGATAAAAATCGCGTCTTTGGCACCAATTTGGCTTCCGGCTGGAGAATTGCATCCGACGAAAATGGATAAATTGTTGAATAAACTACGGAATTTGGATGCCTACCCGAAAGTCAATGAGGATTTCTATAACCGCACACTTTCCGGTGGTGTTATCACACTCGTCTCCGCCACCATGATGCTCCTACTCTTCTTCTCCGAATTCCGTATGTGGTCCATCACGTCTCACTTTCGTTATTTTAACGCATAGATACTTGGAAATAGTTAGTTTTGAATAATATTGGAGGTGTTGTAATAACAGTGTTGTTTGATTTTGATTCTATGGTATTGGATTCTGCATGTGAGATTGGCTATATTTCTCTGTGCAAAATGCAAATTATCGCTGCTGATTTTGTATATCTTGGTTTACTTGAAGTTCTGTCCTTCCTTAATACAATAGATTTGGAGCCAATGTCCTTTCTTAGTGGTGGGTATCCCCTCTGGATATTGACTGCACTGTTAATATCTATTGAATAAGATCAATGCTTGCTGGTTTCCCCTTTAACTTTAGGGGAACAATAACGCACTGAATATTGGTGATCAGCTTGGAGAATTATAATCTTTTATGATTTTCTAACTAATGAATCAATAAATTAGACTAAAAAAACATAGCAGAATCTTTCAAAACAAAATAATGACAAACTGGTCCTCGGTAGTTGCATTGATTTGGGTCATCGTTTGTTGCTACGAATAGCATGCTTAAGTATTTTCAAAGCCTTGCACTTAGGGGTTGTAAGATTAGCAATGTTTCCTTGTTAGAAATTTATGTTTTAAAGATGTTAGGAGAATGGTTTGTGTTTTGATGCCACGACCTCCCAGCTTATATTTAGTATTTTCATTTGGCATAACGTCATCTCTAAGAGGTTTGATGAACTGTGATTGTAGGTCACATAGGAGTTTCTGTTAAGTGAATCCTCTTCCCAATTTTCATTCCACTCAGCACAAAATAGTGCAGATGCAGATGTAACCCTTGGACTGCAAGTAACTTAAGTCCTTCAGTTGTTTTATGCTATGTTTTTTATATGTATTTAGCATTTCTACTTCCCTAGTTTCATTTTATTTTGAAGTTTTTATTGCGGGTTGAACATTATTCTGGAATTACTGGATTTCATAGTTTATTGGCTACTGGTTTCTGAAATTGCAGGATTATACCTCCATACTGTTACAGAAACGAAGCTTGTAGTGGACACTTCAAGGGGTGGAAAACTACACATAAATGTAAAGATTAGTACTGTTGAAATAATTGAACTCTCGATTTTTATTTACCTTTTCTTCCCTACTTCCATTGTTCTTGTAAATTCAGTAGTTTTTGTGGAAATCATTATGATATCAATGGAAATTCTGATCATTATATTTATTAGATGATTCACTTGTATTGTTAATGATCTTGGCACTATGCACATGGATATTTTTCCTTCTGAGACATTATCAATTTGTAAAGCTTCATTCTCTTCCTATGAATTGTGTAGTTTTCCTTGATATACTGATTGATGGTCCCCTGTAACAGTTTGATATAACTTTTCCTTCTCTGCGGTGCTCATTACTCAGTCTTGATGCCATGGATATCAGTGGGGAAGAACATCTAGATATAGTAAGTGCTGCATACAATTTTTATGGTTGGTTTATCCTTGCATGCCAATTCTATTTATCCCCACTGATCATTAAATACTCCTCCATGAAATTGCAGAGACATGATATATTCAAGAAGAGAATTGATTTTCATGGTAATGTGATTGAAGTGAAACAAGGTGGAATAGGTGCTCCTAAGGTATGTGAACTTATCCATATTTTCCAGGCTTTGATCTCACTTTCAAACACACGTTTTTTATATAAGTTCATTTTCTCTTTGCTTGGCTCACATTATTCTGTATTTCAATTAAATGCAGATTGAGAAGCCTCTACAGAGACATGGTGGAAGACTTGAGCACAATGAGACATATTGTGGTTCATGCTATGGGGCAGAAACGGCATGTCTCTATTCAGCACTCTTCTTTGTTTCTTATTGTGTGAAAGTGCATGTGTGAGGGAGAGAGTATTTATTATGCAAGCATTATAAAGGAACATAGTTTCTACAGTGGTTGAAGTACTTGATTCAAAATGGAGTATGGATGATTGATTTAAATAAATTCTCTTGTGGAAGTTTCGAAAATGAAATTTGTGCATGTCATATGGTTTTTCATCTTGATCTCCTTTTGCAGTCAGATGATGATTGTTGTAATACATGTGAAGAAGTTCGTGAAGCATATAGAAAAAGAGGCTGGGCGCTCACAAATGTTGATTTAATTGATCAGGTTGGCTGTACAACGTTCTTTAAAATGTTTTGGCTGATGATGGGTACTCATTATTCAGTCTGATTAGGTCTGTAGATTAAAGAACATTGAAACTACCAAGTAGGTTCCACCGGTATGAAGCACGTGAGAAGTGATAGAGCCAATTGAAATGGGTTTTCTGGAAGAAGTGAATTTATGTAGATAATCCTGAAATCCTGATTCTGTAATATTTAGTATGTGGTTTGGAATTCATTGAAAGAAAATTGTCTATGAGTTGTGAGATACCCAAGGCATCCTTATTAATTTGAGATACAAACTACAATTCTGGATGTTTCAGGAGCTTTAGCTAGAAAAAAAAAAGAAGAAAGCGAATCATATTTTGACAAAAAGATAATGGGCGCTTTTGCCAAGTCAAATTAGCAATTGGTTTCCAAGTCTCAGTTTAAGAATGTTTGGTATACAGTTAGAAGGATAACATCCTAAGATACTTTAGGGGTCTCTCATGCGTGCTCTCTATAAAGTGGCATCTATTTGGGCCAACACATGGGCTTGTAGGTTAACTAAAAGCAGTGAGAATGCCAAATTTTAAGCTATATTCACTGTTAAATTTTGTATCAAGAGTTAAATAAGGTTCTGCTTGTGTCTGACAAAGCGCAGATGATATGTGCAATGACTTCTAGTTTCATCATGACACTATATAAATCTCACTCTCCACATTGTAGTAACTCACATCTAGACAACTGTATGGAAAAGTAAATCAAGAACAAAAAAAGGAAGGGGTGAGGGGAAACTACAGCTAAGATATGGATGCATGGTCTGGTGATGCCAAAAACCTGATTGCAATTGCCCTCTTGTAGTAGATAGAAATTGACTATCAATAAATAAAATATGCACATCATACAATACCTTTTTCTTCTTTGCCATACCATAAAACCCTCAGATTCTGACATGATATGTTACTGACAATCAGTGCAAAAGAGAAGGATTTGTTCAAAAAATTAAAGATGAAGAAGGTGAAGGATGCAATATCCATGGATCTCTGGAAGTCAATAAAGTGGCTGGAAATTTTCATATTGCCCCTGGTAAAAGCTTTCGTCATGCAAATTTTCTTCTTCATGATTTGCTGGCATTACAACAAGAGAATTATAATGTAAGACGTCCTTTTTTTTCTTTTTTATATTTTGACATGCTTGGAATCTCTGTTGGGTTTTTCTCTTATCTGGAACCAAAAAAGAAATTGTTAATTTTGGTTGGTTTTGATTGTATCACTGACTTTGTGATATATTATGCAGATAAGTCATGTGATCAATAAATTATCTTTTGGAGATTCTATTCCTGGAGTCTTAAATCCATTGGATGGGTACTTAGCTTTCGTACTTCATTACTCTTTCTAGTAAATTCTATTTTCCTTGGTATGGGCAGGGAGGAAGCTCTTATTACATGGGGAGGAGATCATATTCTAAGTGGGTAGGGGTGGCAAAAGTCCAGATGTATTTTCAAGAATATTAGATAGAAGTATTCTGCTTCTGATACTTCTGAACTATTGTATAGTAGACCTACGCTCAACTTTCTTGAGCAAGAAGATCTAGCTGTTATACCATTCCATGTTAGCAGCTGCATCAGTGTCCATCCTTAATGGAGAAAAAGAGTGCCTTTATTTATTGATTTCCTAAAGATGTTATAAACCTTGTATGTATCTGCTTGTCATTGCTTTAGCTCTGTCATTCTTGTTGCTTATTCTTTTGCAAAACACACAGAGCAAGACATAGCTTCATAGTTTGAGTTTGTCACCCAGCCTCCTCCTCTAATGCCTAGAGTGAAGGGTAGCATTTAGGTCTTTTTTTTTTTTTTTCCTTTTGGTACTAGCATAACTATTTTCTGTTTCATTTATCTGCATTTCAGTGCACGTTCGGTGCAAGACGTGCCGTTTGGAGCTTATCAGTATTTTATTAAAGTAAGTGTACTTTCTGACAGGTGCCTTCATCTTTTATGTCTCATCTTTTATTTTGCTTCCATTCTCTAGTAACTAAAAACTTAGAGAGCTTCCTGTTTTTCTTCCCATTTCATCCAAGCAGAATAAAAAGTAAGCAATTGAATAAGACAGAGGGAGCATACAATTTTGCTTCCAAGTCAGATAGGTGTTCTCATTATATTCTTTATAGTGAATGAACCTTTTTGTGGTAAAAGGAGGCGGGGGGCGTGGAAGAGGCTCATTTTCCGAGTTTTGTGACTGTTACTAAAAATAAAGTACTCAATAGAAATGTTATCTTAGGAGTTCTAGAAACGAGGATGTCAAATTAAAATCCTTTATGGCAATTTCAGGTTGTTCCTACAGTCTACACTGATATTAGGGGCCGTATCATACATTCAAATCAGGTGAACAGAAAATTTTAAAGTTGGCTTTTGATTTATTCGGCATTTCAATTTGCTGAATGCTGATTTGGGGACTATTGTTGATGCAGTTCTCAGTCACAGAGCATTTTAAGAGTTCAGAAATGGGTTACTCTCGAATGATTCCTGGTGTTTTCTTTTATTATGACCTTTCTCCTATCAGGGTATTCTTCTTTCCTTCATCTATTCAGTTTTGTTTCTCACGCAGACATTATTCTGATGTTAGCAATCTGAGTACAAGTTTGGTTGCATTGTCAAATTTCTTTAATATGCTGATTCTAAGACCAAGATATTGTGCCCTCCCCCACCCCCTTCCTTGTATTAGTACAATCTTTAACATACTAAACAGTATCTAAAGCAATGTAGCGCAGGGTTCTTTTAAGATTCTGTGGATTTTGAAGCCTAGCAATGAAACAAAAGCAAACCTGCTCATGCATAAAATAATAGAAATTTCTTGTATAGAACTGATTTTTTCCTGAGACATTAAATAGTTTGATCCTCTGTTTTTACTTTTCAGGTGACCTTCACCGAGGAGCATGCTTCTTTCTTACACTTCTTGACCCATATTTGTGCAATAGTTGGAGGTAATATGGGGATTTGTTTTTCTCTCATTCTTGTCTTCTCGTTTTAGATATTGACACTTAGAGAACCACTTATTAATTTCTCTCACGAAGAGGGATAGGAGGGTCATATGGATCTTGAAGGCTGAAGTCTTTTAAAACAGTTTCCCTTATCAAGTTGTCATTTTGTAATTGCATGGCTCATACTGATCCTTTTGAGTCTTCTTTTCAGGAATCTTTACTGTTGCTGGTATATTAGATTCATTCATTTACCACGGGCAGAAGGCATTGAAGAGGAAAGTTGAAATTGGAAAATTCAGCTAATTTGGATTGTGCTAAATAGCTCCATCAGCTTAATCTGACTTTTTTGCAAAACCACCCGAGCAAGTAAAAGGTAGAGGGGGAATTTCTCCCTCTACGGATGCATCTTGACTTTGATGATGTAATCGAGTCTGATATTTCAAACAGCAAGTGTGCATGTCAATTTTATTTGGAGCTGTAATATTTCATCAAAACTTTTTTTGACTGGTAAATTGAGCTATAAGTTCTTGGTTCCTGTATTCTTTCATGGTCTGTAGAACAGTAGGCCTTCAACTTTTCTGTCTGGTTTAAAAAGATTTATTATTGTTCTAATTTTTCACTTGCCCTGGAAGTGGTGGTACATAACACATGGGGTAAATAAATGTACACAGGTTTTTGTTCTTTTTATTCTTGTCAGGAAAGTGCAAAATAGTTCAATTTAATTTGGTTAGCTATCAACACCAATTCTCATATGGTGTACATCACACAGCCGGGGAAAAGAAAGGGATATAGAATATGGGATATGGAAGGCTAAGGGAATGATAACAGATAACAGAGGCATCATATGGTAACCACAGAGATGCTGTTGAAAATTGTTTATGATCAAGAATTTCGTTGGGTGACCTCATGGGAGACAAATTTCATCAGTAAAGCAAGCGGAATTAGCAGATGCTAAAAAAATGTTATCAAGCTTAGAAGCAAAATCATGATTATACAATAGGAAAGATTTTAGGAAACCAAACCCCTTTCAAAAATTAATAACAAAATTGAACAATCCTTGAAACCTCAGAAGCATAGGGGAACAAGAGGCAAAAAATTAATCCGATATAATTATATCCTTCCAGCCAACGAGTCAAACTTCCCTTTATCCATATTGGAGAGAGCTTTACCTTCTTTGGTTGCAACTCTGGATGCAGTCTTTCTTCCTTTGTCAACCAGCCCATGCATTAACTTCTCCATGATTGACTGAAATACTTGAGAGCTTCAGCTTGATGGCCTCAAACTCTGAATTTGATCTCTCTTCCTTCGTCAACCATGACGATAAGCAATGGCTGATCAAGTCATTGATAGAAGTAAGAGGTGAAGCAAACTTACAAAACTTTGTTTTCCCAAGCTTGATTATGAACTGTAAGTTCGGTGCAGAGGGATCTTCAACATAACCTTCTAACACATTCCTTATAGCATTGCGCCAAATTGGTCGTGCCACCTTAAGGAAATCATATACAGACGACATGGGTAGGCTCACGCTCCCAAGTTCAGACTCATGCTGTCCACCTCTACCATGAAAATCTGATCCTCCAAGTTTCACAAGATCATATGCATCAGCTAGATCACTGTATACTGTTTGTCAAGAACACGAAACAAGATATTAATATAAACCCAGATTAATGAAGCGATAAACTTGCTAGAATTTTCTAGAATTTGGTAAGAGTTTCCAGCGGAATGATGCATATTAAAATGTTTTGATAATGAAGGATACCAGTCATGCAAAATTCTCCCTGATAATCTATCTGCAGCTACAAATATATTTGAAAACACTCTTATTCTACACCAAACATATTGAAGCCAGAGTTCTTGTTAACCATTATCCTTGTTCAATGTAATTAGCTCTAAAATTGTGGTTCAAGGACAAGAAACTTCGAATAAGAAAATTGTTTGGACTCGCATTTAATTGCACTCCGTATGTATGACAATTTTTTTGGGAATATTTTCAAACAAGTTAACTAATTAGATCACAAAATATATATATAAAAAAAGAAAAAATTCATGACTGAGACTGACAGCCACCTTCAAAGTAGTCTGTTTTCAAGGGTTGATAGATACCACATCACCCAATCGTACACAGGAAAAAATGGTTCTTGCAACTATAAATGGCTTTACCTTCAACTGAAAATCAAATTGGGGTAAAGCACAGTGGCTATCTAGCTTTAAAATTTTGTGAAATACTTGATTTTGTCAAGAAAGATAAGACACAGGGCAAGAACTCCTATTATCCCTTCCATTCTATGATTAACTGGTTTCAGGGTCCAAATGCAAATTGTTTCAGACTTCAGCCATATACTTTTCACCAGGTTTAGAGGAAATCATGAAATACATCTAAAGGCTATCAGTTTACAAACATTATCAACGAATTGGCTACTAAAAAAAAAATTTGATAGCTAGTAGCTAGCAGGCCACTTGGTATGGTCAAGTGTCCCAATGAAATAAACTAGAAGAACCAATGCTGAGGGTGCCCACTCCATGCTAGTTTGCCCACATATGCATGTCTAACACTTCCTTTAGTATATATGTGCATGTGTGTTTTTTTCAACTTTATTTTTGTGCTGCTTCTACTTGACATTAACACCATACCACATTTTTTTTTTCTCCAGTTCTTTTGAAATTGTCAATATAATGGAATGGTATGATTAGATTCAAGGAATCTTTCCTTTTTTCCTGATTGCAGATAAGGATACCCCAGTGAGGGAGGCTAATAATTGTTTTTTTTCTCTTTTGGTACTAAAGTTTTTGTAATACCATAAAAGGAGCACTTAAACTAAAATATGCATGAAAGGGCAACACAGTCAATGATGTAAAAACAAACAGTCCACTTTATTACACAGGAGAAATCTGTTGAAGATTGAATAACTTGAATAACTTAATGTGAATAAATTTGGTAAACAAGTAGTAGCTCTGGATGAAAAGAATCAAAGGAAATTGGCATCAGGTAGTACCTGCCAGTTTTCCGTCACTTCTATAAGTCTCTATTCCATGCAGGCCTGCTTCTTTTAATCTTCTGATTATTGGAACTGGATTCTTTAGTGCCCAAGGATGTGCAAGAACTGCAACACCTCCTGTTTCACATATTACTTTCACTGCTTCCTCTGTATATGGCTCACTTCCACTGAACAAGAATGAAAACTTTATCAATATTCACAACCTTAGAAACTTGACTATTAACAAAGTTAACTAAGTTCACTAATTACGTAGAATAAGCAGGTCCACCATCATAAAGATATCGAGCAAAAGCCTGCTTTAGGTTCTCTACATGGCCTCCTTCAACTAAAGCACGAGCGACATGCAGCCTACCAGGAGCAACATCTTTGCCAGCAATCTTGGTAACATGCTCCCACTTGATAGGCAACTTCAGTTTGTTCAGTTTCATGACCATACTTTTTGCACGAAGAAAACGGCCATCCCGTATATTCATCAGAAACGTCTCCAATTCCTCAATTTTTGTAGGCCCACATATGCCATAATATGCAAGGATGTGAACTGGTTCTTCTGATCCAGATTCTTCTCTGCTAATTTCATTACAACATCAGAAAGGGGTCAAAACCACTCAACAAACATCTACCACCAAGAAAAATGTGCCACAAGAAACTACTGAACCACAAGAAAAGAAGCATCAAAATACAAGATAAAAAACCAGTTGAAACAATATCCATGCTTCGTCTACCATTGAAAAGAACAGTAGATTGACCTTGGGGAGAAAACTGTGCTAACTTCAACCCCTGGGATAATTTTCATGCCAAATCTGCTGGCTGCTTCCAGTGCTTCAGGGATCCCAGACATAGTATCATGATCCGTCAAAGCAAGAACTTTTACCTGTTCTGAACATACATATTAATCACATTTAATTGTATACAACAACAGCAATTAACCATTCAAGAGGGCATAGCTAACAGGTAGCAGAATAATGCAAATGAAGGCATCCATAAATTAATCTAAACTTCGGTCTCAATTCCAGCATGAAAGAATCCATACATGATGTAAAAGTTGACAATTGTGCATTGCCTTGCTAATAACAAACAACTCATATCGCAGGAGTCTAACAGCTCAAGAATCCAGATAGCCGACTTTTTATGGTTTTAAGATGTTCTTAATGAGCATTGTATGCAGGCAAATACTCAATTTGTCTTTCATATGATAATGTACAAGTTCCTTGAAGATCTTAGTCCCACATCATCAGGATAGAATCCTCAGAAACCATAAAGCGATAAAATCTCGACCTTCAATAACAGTAATGAATTGAGAACCATGACAAGGCAAAGAAAGTAGCACATTACCCATTATCCCAAAATTAAGTACATTCAAATACTACTGAAAAACAAATTTAGAAAACAGAAAATAGGACATATAACAATGAAAACAACTAAGCAGAATTCACTCACCCCATTTTGATGGGCTCTCTCAACGAGCTTGGCAGGTGACAAAAACCCATCACTGTGAAAAGAATGAGAGTGAAATTCAAACACCAACTTCTCTTTTGGTTGACTCCACGTTACCCCAAAATCATCATTAACTTCAGCAACAACAGAAGATGAAGATGATGATGAAGAAGAAGACTGATCCAAGAAAACCCATTCACTGATAGATTTATATGCAACCGATTGTTCAAAACTCATTTTCCTCTTACTACCACCTCTCTTCTTCTTCTTCTTTTTCTTGTTACTGTTGTTACCGCTGCTGTTGCTCATACTTGGCTTCTTTGGGCTATCTTTTTCAGCCATACTTAGAAAAATTACAGCCAAAAGAGAGAAAGAAACAGAGAAACCAGATATTTCTGATGCCAAGAAAGATGTCTCAGCAGAATAAACTTTTCCCTTTTACGTGGGTTGGGTTGAGGCTTCCTTTTCCTTTGTTCGGTACTATAGAGGCTAGCTAGGTTTGCTTCAGCTGCTAGCAGGTAGCAGCTATGCCTAGGGTACTGCCTCCAACCCTGGGGTTATTACTTATTATATGTATATACGAATACGACCAAGTCTTACGCTCATATGGGCCAGCTACAGTGAGAGGATAACTATTCAATTTATCGTGATATATTGAAAAAAAAAGTTTCAAAATTTCCTCATTCTTTTTTAATGTACAATTTTTACTGGTATCATGACTTTTCCTTTTCTGTTTTTTTTTTCGTTCTAATATGGAGATGTCACAAGGTTAGGATTAAGAGGTATATTCAATTAAGACTTAAAATTTTATTTTTATTTTAAAATATTTAACTAAATGATTATAGTTATAAAAAAATGTATTTTTATTTTAAATGCTATTAATAGAATATATATATATATATATATATGTATTAACTTGACATCTTCTAATAAGATATTTACTGGAAAGACTTTTTTTTTTTCTCCTAAATCAAAAGTGATACAAGAAGAATATAAAATAGTAGTTATTCCTAATGAAGAATGATTAAATAATACAAATGAGCAAAAGGAAAAAGAATTTCTTATTTAAAAAGGACAAACGAGCAAAAAGAATTTCATTCGTCTTTCAAGTGGTCAAACTGTCAAGACTTGAAAGTTTTTTTGTGCTCATTCTATTGCTCAGTGCCCAATAAATCTGTGACTTGATAAGATCACTTAGGTTCCCAAGAAACATCAAGCATCACCCCAAAGATCTTATCAAGAATTGGAGCGTCTCAGTGAGCTGATTTTCTTTACCTTATCTTGTTTTCTCATCAGGGTGCTGTCCATTGATGTCTCAGCAGAGGCTAGTTTATTTTTCCAGTGATTAGTGAAATGCAGCACTAAGAGAGCTGAGTAGAGAGACAAGTTCTCTTCCTCCTCTGGCACACACACACATTGATGACCAGTCAATGTGTATGCGTGTGTCTGTTTTTGTATCTCTGTATGAACTGTCAGAACCCTCTTGTATCTGACAGGCTGTTGAAGTGTCCCATTGATAAATCAGAGAGTTTTACCACTCAGTCAAAATGACTTTGCATGCCTTTTGCTGTGTGTCTGTGCCTCTCACACCACATGGTCACATGCGGAGAAGATATATCGACTGAAGTGCACGGGTGGTGGTAATTGTGAATAGTAGGACAATTTAATGCTATGGATGTACCAAAATAGAATTGGACTATATCAACAGTAGTAATAGGATCAATTTGAGCTCACGTTTATAGACCGTCTGTAACAACCAAAGTGCATTTCTTTTCCAGGTACCAGTACCAGCATCAGCAAAATCAGTGAATATGCATGCACCCATACATTGAGATATATATCTTTGGGGTTTGTGGTCTGTGTGAGATGAGGACCCTGAGCACAATGCCCCAATACCATGTTTTAGAAGCCTAAGGCTATTCTAGTTGAGTCAATGTCTATACCTTATTTGATACATCATTAATTCCATAGTTCATTGATACATGAACAAGTTATTTGGCAAGCAAAAATGACTTCCTATGAGAAGGTGAGACACTGGACTGCATTTCTGTGGATGGGAGTTTGCCACCATTGTAATTATGCTCTGCATAAAAGTCACCCGGTTAATGCTTCCTTTACCCTCCATGTTTCCATGTCTCCTGGGATCTCTTCAATTTCAGCACAGGACGAGCAGCGGCACAGTGGAACCAAAAAGGTGTAGCTTTGATGAACAGAGACTTGTTGAGGGTGCCTCTCTTCTTTTGACCAAGGGGGAAAAATGAAGCTCCAGTTAGATTCTTTTGGTGTCAATCTTTTCTGTAAGCTTTAATGAATACAACAGTCAACTGAAAATCAATACTTGAAACAAAAGAATGAAAGAAAGAAAAATGAATAGGTAAATTATGGAACTTACATCATCGCTACTGTCAATTGAATACTTGATTCTGTTGTGGTAAATATTACAGCAAACACAAAGTCAGAAATCACTATTCTAACTCTGCGGAACATTCTGCCCTTTTTTGTGACGTGAAAGGTATTCATGGTACTCTTCCAGTTCCTTTTCCAATTTCTCTATAAACTGACTTGTATGCTCAAGGGATTGCTCGTACCTATATTTCTCCAAGGCCTGCAAGGTAGAAGCGTACATTAGGTAATCATACAAAGGTAAAGAGAATTTGACGCAAAGTTATGGGAACAGCAAGTGCCAGAGATACAGATGAATGAGGAAAGATATAAACTAGGTGTCACCTTGGCTTTTGATAGTGTATCTGGAGGTGACATAGCATTAGCATCTGGCTGAACATAATTCTTCCCGCGATAAAATAAAATTGTATTGTCAGGTTTAATGTCAATAATGATGCCTTTGCTCAATCGTGCCAGCTCTGCAGCATATTCATGGATCTGTCCAGGCTTGCAAGGTCTGCAAACAACCTTTACAGTCTCATGCTTCTTCCAGTGAAGATGCATATTAAGAACAACACCTCCAAACACACCACGTCTCCCGACAGGAACATAATTTTTCTTTTTCTCACCAGTTCGTTTCAGGTAAAACCTTTCTTCTTCGGTTAAAATTTCAGGATCATATGTTTCTTGGGGAACTTTAGGCAACTCATATTTCCTCAGTTTCTCAATCAACCATACTTCTTTTCTCTTTGCCTGGTAAGTAGTTTTTCCATGAAGACATTACCACAGGATAAGTATGACATATGGTTAAAAGTTCATGCAAAATAAATAAATATATATAATAAATTCAGGGCAAGGACTTCGAGGGAAAAAAATACAGCATATAGATTATTTCAGGCCATTTGAATTGAAATTCTACTTATACCTAGTTTGTCATGAACCTTAGTGGTATCCGGGTATCTCAAAATATTCACATTCAGAAATTTATCTTTTTGGTTGCATCTATTGAAAGTGGGAAGAAAGAGTCTACTTCTGTATTTTGAGGAGGGGCATATGCCATCACATTCAGAGGATTGTAGGATAACATTAAACGCAACGTCTCGATAAAAGAGTCATGAATATGAAGATTTTTCAAGAGAATAAAGAGCATAAAAATAAAACCTTTCTAACTGAAAAATGGCTCTGGTCATTAATAATTAGCAAACAACAGTGGCCATAAAGCCCAACTTACAATATGTAAAATAAACCAACAGGGTGAAAGAAAGTTCATGTAAGAAGCCCTAAAAGAAGTATGAACAACTGCAAAGAAAGCCATCACATAAAGAGATATAGCTTGAATGTACACTACCTTTTCAAGTTTATATCTTATTTGAACTTCTGGATTGGGAGATTTCATTTTCTTTTTTGCCTTCAATCTGTAGAACCTGAGCTCATTGAGTTTTGCTTTTCTGGACATTTTAACCTTTTTGGCTGTCTTCTTTACTTTTTTCTGCAATCCGCCTTTTGCCACTGATTCAACAAGATTAAATCTAACAACATCCTCATCAGTCTTCAGCTCAATTGAAGCATTACTTATCTGTCTACTATGTGGCACTCTGAAGGAGAGGTAATGGAGCTGAGACATAGACAAACTATGATTAAACAAACATCTCATTGGAGGAGATCTACATTCTTGAATCTGCCGGTGGCAAGCTCCCTCAGTCGTGTTTGAATGATGCCAAAGGAAACGAGAATATGAAACATTTCTAGACAAAAATGAAATATTCGAGATAGTTTGGACTGGACAGGCATGAAGCAAACATGCTCTGCATGAAAAAATAAAATAAAAATATCACCATCAGAGTCCAGAAATTTTGTAAAAGGAGAAAAAGGCATAGGATTTGAGAAGAATTGCTGAAAGGAATACAGTGTTGGACTTTATATACAGTCTTAATTTTTCGTTAGGCACAACAATTTGTTAAATCTCTTGGAATAGTCCTAAGAAACCCTCTCCCAAACTACACTCAGAAAACAGAAAATTAATTCCAAAAGAAATCTACATTTCTGAGTCTGGCTAAATCACACATAAAAACACCTCAACATCTCTTGAGAAAGTCTGCATACATCATATGTGACTCAAAGCTGGTTAGCCTTGTTTTCATTTTTCAAGTTCACCTCACTATAAATGGCTATTTCCTAACCTGCATAAATAAAAAACAAGTGAAACAACAAGAATAAAGAAAAATTTGAATAAAAAACTCCTCTTACTTATTCTAGGACCAGCAGGTTCGTCAACACCCCTTTTATTCCCACACCACCGCTCCCCTAACACACACACACACAGAAATCTGCAAACACCGATTTATACAACAGTTGGCAGAAGAAAAAAAATATTGACTTCTTGGGTGATTTAGTTTCAAGTTGTTACCATCAAAGGCAAAATGCCACCATCTTTTAATCCTTGTATTTCGTCATTAATCTACTTTCCTATATTTCTCCAACAAAAATCTTAAACAGAACTAGAACGAATAGAAGAAATCATTGGAAAGCTAGATACAACAGTGGACATTGAAGCAACAAAATTTACCAAGAACAGTTACATATCTGTCATCTAAAAACTTCAGTTCGGCGTGGGCGTAATAAAAAACAATTGCAAAGCAGAAATTCACTGACTAAACAAGTTTAAAGATTACCCTCCAAGAGATTCCAAAGGAGAATCATAAAAATTGAATCTTGAGAATGCAGAAGTAGCCTTTCTCAAGGGAGCTCTGACCAGCATCCTCCACTGTACAGCAACCGCAGTGCCAACTTCCAGTGCTTTTCGATGGTGCCTTGTCAGTGTTTGTGGGCCGGGTCAGTAAAAACCCGCAAAGAAAATGGCTTTCATTGGGTTTCGTCTGGATGGGTATTGCCATGAGTGGACCTCGCGCTTGCGCCCATGGCCCATCTACGGGCCCTTCTCCTTGCCGTTACTTTTATGAGTTAGGCCCGTTAAAGTTACGGACCGTTAGTTATTTTATTGTATCTTTCCTTTAGTTTATGCCTTTATTGTTTTGGGGTTGCAAGCCATATATATAAATCTTGTGGTGTTTATTTTTTCTGTTTAATAAAATCTATTTAAAGAAATCTTTCGTCTCTTTTTATATTATGACATTAATTAAATTTATTAATATCTAATTATAAGATATTTTGCTATTTTCTATAATTATTAGGGTAAATTTCACTAAATCTCCATAATCTTTTATCCAAAAACACTAAACATCATTAATCTTATAATTGAAACAATATACCCATCTATTCAATTTTATTAAAATAATATAATTCGTAATCTTAATTTCAATAAGTCTCTTAAACTTTTTATGGAAAACAAACTCCCCTTAATCTTTCAACTGTCTTTATACACTTCATTCATCTTTTTAATTATTTTAATTAAGTATCATTTTTATTACAATTTATCATTTTTAATTAATATTTTATTTTTTATTGACTCTCATAAATTAAAATAAAATCTTACTAAAAAAGCAAAAAAATTATGAACTTTTTTATGTGTTTAAACATGTGAAGATATTTGTTTTTGGATTTAATACATTAGAAAATTTAAAACAGTTGATAAAAGAAAAAAATTGTTTTCTTTATAAAACAATTTTTTTCTACTGTTTTTAATTTTCTAATGCATTTAATCAAGATTTTTTTTCTTCACATGTTCAAACAAATAAAAAAGTTCATAGATTTTTTTATTATTTTTAGTAATGTTTTATTTTAATTTATGAGAGTTAATAAAATATAAAATGTTAATTGACAAAAAAAAGAAAATAAATTTTTTTAAAAAATATATTTAACTAAAATAATTGAAAAGATGAGGGGACATATTGAGGGGGAATTTATTTTTCATGTAAAGTTTAAGGGGTTTAATGATAAAAGTGAATAGATTAAGGGGACATATTGCTACAATTAGAAGATGAAGGGGATTTAGTGATTTTGGATAAAAGATGAAGGAAATTTAGTGAAATTTTGCCATAATTATTATGTATGTTATTTTTAAATGTACCATTACTTTATTGATAGAGAGAAAGGAATAATAAACAATCTATTTTTTAAGAAAGACTAAAATAAATAAAGATATAATGAAAATTATAATAATTTCTTAATCTGTATAAAATTATCTAAAACATTTTATAAAAAATGGACGGAAAAAATATAAATAGGAATATAAACAATGACACATCAATCCTAAATGGTTTTGAATTTGACAATTAAGAATCCATTTTTGTATTTAAAACTAATAGAAAAATTTGTGGTATCAATAATGTGCATTGTGCATTAAGTATAATAACAACTATATTAATAAGAGATTCTTGTGCAAAATGTTCACACATCTGAAATATTAACTTTAGCTTTAATTTCATAACAGTCTTAACTTGATTACATTCCTACAAGTTTGTATTGTCGTATCATGCAAATGCACCAATATAATTATTTTACACTAATTATTTTCCTCCCTCTTTGCGACTTGCGAGACAAAGAACTCGATTCTAACACCAGCATTAACCCAATGCATCCCTAATCCAAAATATTCAAGAAAAAAACAAAGAAACTAAAAATTAATTATCTCTGATCTTATCCAATACTCCTGGATGGAGTTGCAGACATTGAGTCATCTGTGAGGGATCGATCCATTGATGAAAATTCTTCATCATCTTCTGAATCAGCAACTACTTCTATTTTCTCAACTTCCCTGGCGACCGCGCTCATTTCTGGCCTCGATTCAGGGGATTTGTCACAGCATCTGATTGCAATCTGCAGTAATTTTAGCATCCCAGAACTGGCACTTCTCTGAGTAGCTATTTCAATATCAAAAATCTCAGCCGTCCATTCTTCTCTAACTGCACGATGAACCCAACTGCAAAGATCAACTGCATTGTTGGACCCTTGTGGAGCTGAATCAGTTGCAACTCTGCCTGTGAGGAGCTCCAGAATTAGGCAGCCATAGCTTCTAACGTCAGACTTTTTGGACACCCTTTTTTGGCTTTGAAATTCTGGTGATCTGTATGCTACCATTCGCTGAGATGCCAATGAAGCTGCTATTAATGAAGTTAGGCCATAATCAGTTACAAGAACTTCACAATTCTCATCAAGAAGAACATTTGATAATTTTAAGTTCCCATGTGGAATCATGTTTGGTGACTTGATGTTAGTGTGCAGATATTCTAATGCCCGAGCCACACCGCGAGCCATTGCCAATCTTGAGCTCCATCGGAAAGGAATACGTGTCGGCTTTCCTCTTCCATCTGTGAGCATGGTACAAAAAGTTTGATGAAGTTAAATGAAAACGGTACGTTAAACTAAAAGGTCAAGCCGATAAGGAGGAATACAATTTATATATTTATTACGTCCTTAGGTTGTTGTGAATCGATCATAATTTTTTCAATAACAAGTCCATCAGGTAACTTTGATACCATGTTAGAGAGGAGAGGGGTACAATTTATATAGTTATCCGATTAAAGATCACAATTTCAATGACAAAATGGGATGAAGTGAATTACCGTGAAGGCGATTGTAGGCATTGCCATTGGATGCAAACTTGAATAATAAGAGCTTTTCATCTTTTGAATAGTAATAACCAAGAAGAGGTAACAAGTTTGGATGCCTCTGTTCAGCAATTCCTCTCAATTGTTTCCCAAATTCTTCTTTGCTTAATGGTTTCAAGTCTCTCAGCCTCTTTACAACTACAGTTGGTCCATTTTCTAGCATAGCTTTATAACAATTCCCAAAATTTCCTTTTCCCAAACCTTCTGCTGATGCTTTTAAGAGATCATCAAGTTCAAAATGAGTTTCATCTTCCATGAACACAAAGTCCCCTCTGTCTTCTCCTCCTGCTACCCCTGTTTGATCGCTTACAACTAATTCTGTATTCTTTTCCACATCCTTAGTTCTCTCTGGTAAAATGTGGTTTCTCTTGAGCAGTTTCTTGAGGCTCCTGTACCTTTTGTAGTACATAATGAATAGGCAAAAAAGAACAACTAAAGCAATCACACCAATGATCAATAAAATTGGAGCAAGACGAGATGACCATGAACTGTTTGATGAATTATCACCAATAGAATTAGACACATCGTGACTTACAATGCAGGCTATGGCAGAAGGTGAACCACACAAATTTGGGTTACCAAGGAACGAGAGTCTGTTAAATGATTGGAGAACTGTGGTATTAGGAATGGCCCCAGAGAGATTGTTATAAGAGACATTGAATTCTCTCAAGCTAGACTGATTAAACCTTGGTATGAAGCCATCCAAATTGTTAACTTGAAGCTGTAATGAGGCCAAATAATTAACTTCAAGAAGCGAAGAAGGTATATGTCCATCAAACCTGTTGCCAGACAAATCAATTTCTGTTAACTTTGGATTGTTTGAGAAATCCATTAATTTCCCTGAAATTTGGTTCCCCTTGAAGTTAAGGATTGATAACTCTGTTAGGTTGAAAAGTGCATCGACCGGGATTTCTCCAGTGAGGCCCATATTTTCCAGTACAATGCCAGTGACTCTGCCATTAGAAGAACACTGAATGCCATGCCATCTTGGAGGGTTGTCCATGTAGCACACAATGCTAGTCCAGTTTTGGCGAAGAAAAGAATCATTAAAAATAGCCTTGAGAGCCATAAGTGCATTTCTTTCCTCTCCATGGAAATCATTGGGAAGCTGGACCTGATCTGCTATAACATTTTTGGATAGTAGAATAAGATCAAGAAGAATAAAAAACTTGAAAATTATGAAGAACTTCATTCTACCAAAAAAAAAAAAACCCTTGTGGCAGGTTGGTTCATCAACAAAGGTACGTGTACAAATAGAAAGGTTACAAAGATAAGTTAATATGGCATATCGAAAAGATTCCTTTGGAATTCGAGAACAGCTATCAGTTTTTCATTGTTGAAGAGAAAAACAAGGATGATGATAATGTGGAGTCAGCAACTTCAGTTCAATTCTCAGCTGAGAATCCAAGAAAAAAACTTCATATATTAAGTAATTTATTTTGGAACGTCATATTGTGATAGATCTGTGCCGGAAGTTTTTCTTAGTTTGTTTTGTAGTCTCGGCTGATGTTAATAATGCTATTGCCTTGATAATTTCTGAAATCCCACCAGGGATCACTTTAGAACACAAGGAAAATAACGAATCCAATATATCCTAAGGCAATGCTATCCTAACGTTTAGAGAAAAGACATCCATTTACACCAGGGGCGTTCAGACAAAAGAAAAGGCTGGAATTGTAAACAAAGGGGCACTAGTAGGCGTTTCCGTACTTTGTGTTAAACAGAAGACATTAAGTCACTTTGAATAATTTAACTATACAACAATTACTACTTGCTTTTCTGAAACTATACAACAATAATTCTCAAGATAATGTTGTGGTCTTTCATGATCTAACACTATTTGTACATTCGTTGTAAACAATTCGGTAAAGATTCATTTGTTTCCAAAAAAAAAGGGAAAACATTATAGTTCATAGATTTACACAATTGCAAAATTAAACTTATTAATAGGTCTAAAATTGAGCATAAAAATATTTGTATATATATATATATATATATATATATAATGTTTTTGTCTATTTTACAATTTGTAAAGTATTTGATGAAATACTAATAGAAAATAATTGGTCTAAACAATTTGAGTACCTATAACTCAACTTTGGAGGGCTAGATGAAATGAAAGGAAGAGAAGATTCATAGTACATAGAGTGAACATAAGACTCCTTAGAGGGAAATTTGATTCCATGATTCATCCAATTCACGCATTCTTCTACTGGTTGTGCAGAACAGCAAACTCATATAGTGATTATTACCCGTTTTGAACCTCACCAACCTAAAAAAGACAATGACCAGAAGACTGTTTTGTCTCTCTCTTTAAAAAAAAAAAAAAAACCCTTGTTTTGTGATGAATTGTAAGATGATGAAGACACCACGCTCCCAAGTGTGCCATAACCTAATCCAAATTAACCAATTTTGTCTACTTTTCCTTTCGTTTAATTAGGTATTTCTCCTATTCATTTGATTTAATGCAAAAAAAAAAAAATAAAAAAACTTTGAACATAAATAAAAATGTATTTATTTTGGAGACGTGAAGTGGAGATAGACATTCAAATTCTAATGTTTGAGAAGAGTATTTAAATATTAAACTATTATTAAAAGAATTTGTAATCGACCTCCCAATTTCAGCGGTAGTGGCACATTTGTCTACGTTTTTGCAAATTGGTCGTTGAATATATAGCACATTGAGTGGCATTGGAACTACAATTTGTCAACGTGGGTATTTTTTAGCAAAATTCTATGTCCAACGTTTTCTCCTAATTCCAAAAAAAATCAATGTCAACCCAATCTTTTTTGTTAAATAATCCTTCTTTTCTTTTTCTTTTTTTTGTCTGGAAATTTTCGTACTTATCCTAATTAGACAAAGGTTTAACTTTTGAAAAGGAAGGAATTCATCAAGCCATTTTGTGCATCTGATTTTATAAACTAGGTACTTTTCCAGCTTGTCAATGAAGTACTTTAGACATTGACCAGAGCAGTAATTAATGATCGATAATCACCTAATTGCTTTAATCCAACATCTAATCCAAACTTAAACCTTTCTTGTTAGAATTTTCTTGCAGCCTGGAGAACAATACACTCGAATGTCCGTTAAAGAAATTAAATTAAACAAAATCATCCCAAGTTTTATTTAAATTTGTACAATTTAATAACTTGTAAATCACACGAGAAATTAAGTTACATTAGACATATTTTATGCAAAATATTCAAGTCTTTCAAAAATTTGAAAGTGTATAATTAATTAAGATATTCATGTTTCTTTTATTTATTTATTGATTGATTGACTGACTGACTGACGGATGTATGTATAGTGTATGTAGATATGCCCACCCCACCATATGCGAGGCAAGAGTGAATGAAGAATTTGGAAGGATTCTGTTTGAATGAGTTGGTTAGAGTCTCTTTCGAGTAGAAACTTCTCTTTCTTTTTGTTCTCTCTTCTCTTGTGAGAATTGGCATTACTAGGCTAATGGTCAGCTGTCAAACTAGATATGTAACTCGAAATCTTTCATGGATAGTCTAAGAAATTTCTTGGCAATAACTAGTATTTTGTTTACCCCTCAAAAAAAAAAAAAAAAAAAACTAGCATTTTGTTAGGCTTTGTTTGGATTATATTTCTATAATGGACTAATAAAATTTCAAACTCAAATTTATTTTGTAGTAAAAGGTAAGATATCAGTTTAATTAGTACTAATATTTTCTTTTCTTTTTTTGTTTAATTGTTAAAAAAAGAGACATCATGCAGTTTTATTTGTCCCGCCTTTGTATTTAGTTGATAGCTATGCCTAGATTTAACAATTTCAAATGAATCTTGCTATTATTATTTTGACCATAGGATCTTCCCTCCTACTTTATATACCACTGTGATCTCCATCATAATAATTTAACAATTGTTCTTTATTTTTACAATATTTATCACAAAATTTTAAAAAAAATTGTCGTGAAGAGAACATTTATCAAATTATTATGAAAGAGAACAAAAAGTAAGACAAATGAACCAAATTTTACTTTTCTTATGTAAGTAGTGGATTTGGGAAAATAGAATCATTAGAGGGTGACACAATCGTTTAATCAATATAAGAGCATGTCTTCCCATATAAGAGATCTTGTGATTGATCCAAATGTATCTGATTGAATAGTATTATATTCTCTTTTCCTTTTTGATACTATTATTTTTCACCTCTTAGTGTACTATATGTTAATAATGCATTCAGAAAAAAAAAAAAACATGTTTGACTGCCAAAGTAATTTGATTGGGCTCACAATCCATGATGTATGTATATTACAACATGAGCTGGAAGACAAATTTGAATAATCTACATAAGCATAATTATTCTAATAATCAAGATGGGATGTTTAATGTTTATCAATAATAGTAGAATTTCATTACATAATTGGTCTAACTTATAATGTCGGTTGTCTTTCAGTTTTCAAATATTTCCACTAATCACGTTCAACTTTTTCTTGTTTATTAATGTAATCTGAAGAAAAGAGTATATATAATATATTCCACTTGGTTAATACCTATACTAGTACTCTCTAGCACATATGCAATTGATTTTGAAGATTGCTATTTTCGGGAATATCATTTACAGAACAGAAAAACCTCATCAAAGTACAGAAAATTAAAGTTATATATAATTTAAGACACTGGCTTAATAAATTAATTAAATTTCCTTAAGAACCCTAATTGAATTCTTCCGCAATATAATAATAATCAATTAATGTTATCTATATACTGAACTATATATTGCTTTGATCTTTGATACGTATCCTCAAGGCTGAAACAAAACTAGTACAAGAACCCGGAATCAAAATCTCATAGATTGCAAACTGGCAAAGTATAAGCATCGCAGACTCTTCTTCTTTACAGTACTACTGTTTGCCTTAATTTTCTTCGGTATGATCTCATCAAATTAACGTCTTTCACTACTGCAGTTGGGACAGAACACGATATCCATAATTCTTCATTTGTGGGCAGGAAAGTAACAAATTAAGTAACCAAAAGTTCCGCATTCTCGTGCATGGACGTGACAGAAGAAAGAAATCGCCAGAAAACGCCATGCAACAGATTTGTATGCAGTACTAATATTATATATATATATATATATATATATATATATTATTTTTTCCATCTGAAATGATTCATATTTCATGTTTAAAATTAGATGTTTATTTTCTTTAAAAATAAGTATATTTTTAATTTAAAACTCATCGAACAACTTCATTTAATTTAAAAATTTGTGTATCATTGATTTATATATGAGCTTACCATTAGCGATATAATTAATAATAAATATATTATAATAAATTACTTCAGATAAAAAACATTTAGATCTTGTATTAGGTTAAATGTGTATATTTAGTTTCGAATAGAGGAAGAAAGCATATTACAAGACAAATTTTAGGAAAGTTGGCACCAAATGGCATCCAACTCAATGTTTGAATTCTTCTCTAAAATATCCTCCTCGTATGGTTCTCTGATCTCGAAGCCGGTTTTGCTTACTTTTACTACTATACTCCAGAGTCCAGACTTCAATTTCATTGTTTGTTAACTTGTGCTTCACTGCTTATTATAAATAGCAAGCCTTCCCGTATCTTCTTAAAGCATTGCAAACTAGCATATATTCTCATATACTAAGTGTACCAAATTATCAAACACTTTCAGCTTCTTCATTTGAAGTACTACTTAATATGGCAGGTTATTCAAACCAAGTCATGTGTATTTCATGTTTCCTTTGGCTTGCCATGGCTACTACTTTGGTGCTAGGCCAAGGAACTCGTGTTGGATTCTACTCGAGTTCTTGTCCTCGAGTAGAATCCATTGTGCAATCTGCGGTGAGATCACATTTTCAATCTGATCGCACCGTTGCACCCGCTTTGCTTAGATTGCATTTCCATGACTGTTTCGTCAATGGTTGTGATGCTTCTATACTTATTGATGGAACAAATGCTGAGAAAACTAATATATTTAACTCCAGATTGAGAGGATTTAACGTTATCGATGATGCTAAGACCCAAGTTGAACAGGCATGCCCGGGCGTAGTATCTTGTGCTGACATTCTTGCCTTGGCTGCCCGTGATGCTGTTGTGCTGGTATTTAGCTAGTGCTCGATCTCTCATTAATTAACGCTTATCATTCTGAAAAAAATTAATTAACTCTTGAAGAAGAAATTCTAATTTTTTATAAGATGAACCTAATTTGCTTTTCTCTAAATGTTCATGCAGGCAAGTGGACCGAGCTGGGCAGTGCCTACCGGACGCAGAGATGGGCAAGTTTCATTAGCATCTGATGTAGGTAATAATCTGCCCGGATTCACAGACTCTGTTGATGTTCAGAAGCAAAAGTTTTCAGCCAAGGGTCTCAATACTCAAGATCTTGTTGCTCTTGTTGGTAAGGTTCTTTATCCATGCTGAAATCTTGAGATGTATTTTTAAGTAAAGTTAGACATTGACCCACTATTTTAATATGCTAGTAGATAAAAAGCTAAGTTACTTGCTATAATTTAATTCATTTGTTTTTTTATATCAATTATTGTTATGTAAAGGAATTTTGATTATACGTACTCTCGTTACACAATAATATAATAATAAAACTTACTATTAATTAAAATAAATATATAAAATTACCAATCAACACTTAGATATATCTTTCATATATACATACGTATTGTTAATGCGGTGTCACATTGTTTGTTTGATGTTCATTAGGAGGACACACCATTGGAACTACAGCTTGTTCAACCTTCAGTTACAGGCTTGATAATTTTGTAAATGGAAGTGCTGATCCTAGTATCAACCCATCGTTTCTTCCTCAACTCCGGTCACAATGTCCGGCTGGGGGAGACAACAACCGAGTACCGCTAGACAACGGCAGCGAGAACAGGTTCGACACTTCCTTCTTTACCAATCTCCAGAATGGCCGGGGAGTTTTGGAATCAGATCAAAGGTTGTGGAGTGATGAGACCACAAAACCCGTCGTGCAACGTTTCTTGGGTATTAGAGGCTTGCTTGGCTTGACATTTAGTGTTGAATTTACAAGGTCTATGGTGAAAATGAGCAACGTTGATGTTAAAACAGGAAGTGCTGGTGAAATTCGCAGGGTCTGCACAGCAATTAATTAACTGATGATGCAAAAAACTGCATGGCGGCCTTTAGAATTTCTTATAGTAGTTGTTGTGCTTTTGCTATTTCTTGTTTCTTGATCGGCGTAAGCTGCTTTTATATCCAGAAAGAAAGAGATAGCTGTTCTTGTACTACTTATTAAAAATAACAATTTCAAGATATTTCCTACATTTTTTAGCATTCAGATTAGATCTAATCTAATTTACGCAAATATAAAATGAATTACAAGCCATTAAATTTTTAATTTAATTTTAAAAAGGAATTCAATTCATCAAGCCATTTTGTGTATCTGATTATATTTATAAACTACTCTACGAACTTGTAAATGGAGTACTTTATTGACCAGAGTAGTAATTAATTAGTCATAATCACCTAATTAGCTTTAGTCCAACATCTAATTCAAGCTTAAGCCTTTCTTGTTAGAATTTGCTTGCAGCCTAGAGAACAACATGATCGAATGTTCGTTAAGGAAATTAAGTCAAACAAAATCATCGAAAGTTTTATTAAACTTATTTCTTTTAATAACCAATAAATCACGCCAGAATTCAAGTTACATTAGACAAAATTTATACATCCTGTGCATATCTCTGAAAGGTTTGAGCCCAGACTACTACTATAGAAAAATTCATCAATTCACTAATTTTGATTGAGTAATTAATTAATGTTTTAAGTCAAAGTCTTTTTTAATTATTTCCTCTGTCCCTATTTGAAGATGACTTTACCAGTGAGGGTTTGCATTGGTACTGGAAAGTTATCATTTTTTTCAGGAACTTGTTGCTTGTAACTTGAATTTATCAACTTTGAGGACCATTTGAAGTGACATTCTTGAATCCCTGTTACTGCTCTCTCTCTTTCTATGATGATGATGATGATGATTAGACTGGAATTTTATAGAGGTGGACAGATGAGTTCTGTATCTTCTATTGGAAACAAGAGTTTCTTACATTTAAAGGGTGTACCAAATGTAGTTGAGGTAAAGTTCTTGTCTAATGTGTTTCTAGTGTTCAGTCACTTGCGGAGTTCATTGGTAAGTGTTCCCTGTGTGTTCAATAAACTAACATTAATTATGACTTTGTATTAGAGGTTTGATAAGGTTGCCCCGGAGGACCAGGAAGGATGGAACCTTGCAGAACCCTTCCACGTTTGTTGTGTTGTTCCTGCTTCATATGTTGTCCCTTATAGGTACTGGCGGGATCTCATTTTATTTGTGTTGAATGAAACATTTATTCTAGATTAGATTCATAAAATTTGACAAGTGGAACATATTTATTAGCACTTTTATCCTAATGAATCTAATGGCTGACCCTTTGCTCACAAAGCAAAAGAAAAGGGGGGAGGGACACTTCTGTTATGAGTGAAACTCTGAGCTCACAAGTGGCATCAGCTGGAAATTAGAAGATTTGGAACCTTAAGTTACTTCACCCTGCGGTCAGAACAATATTTGAAATGGCAAATGACAAATCAAAGTGTACCAAAATAGTGAATTCTACCTAAAATTAACTTCAGATTACTGTTTTCTTGCCCTAGATATCAGCAAGTCTGCAGAGCAACCAAGCCAAAGATGGGAATGAAGGCTCCCCTATATCTTTGATACCGACTCTGGAATTAAGGGAGTAAGAAAAGTCTGGGTAGCTGTATTATTGTAATGTTTAACTTATGTAGTGTGGGATCTGGGTTGTTTAACCCAAGTCTTGCTCAAGTAAGGTAGAAAATGGCCAAATGGGTGCTTGTCGCTCTAAAACCATAACTCGTCCAGGGCAAAGAGATAACTGCTGTAGTAAAATTACAGAGCATGGTGAAAATTTTCTGGGAATCAGTGAGTGCAATATAACATGAAATGAAGTAAGCAGTGGTGAAATGCGTGTATATTTCCACTTTCTATCATTCTTTGTCACACCTTGAGAGGCCAAAAACATTACAGATGTCTTTTTCCATCATTTACTAAAAGCATCAGTAGCATTACTACCACAGTCCTAGATGCAAAAGGATAGACAACATCATTGATTTTTCTTGTTCTTTCCCTTGGAAAAGGAGAAAGGGGGGGGGGGGGTCGGCGATATAGAGCCTAAATGCTAAGGGTATGTTGGACTGATTTTGAAAGGTTTTTTGTTTTGTTTTGAAATGAAGTAATCTAATGAATGTAATGGTTAAACCACAGGACAAGCCAGGAATACAGTGGAACTAAACAAACGCTATCACAGTTGGGCCGACAAGAAAATATCAGGAAGGATACGATGCGAAAGAAAGAGCTGAAATAGTAACTTTAGTGGAATAATTAGTAATGCCAACATGTCTCTCGAAACTTCTATCTAATAGAACAAGAATACAAGATTGGGAGTAATTATTGGTGTTTCTGTAAAACAGAAAACGCAAATAAGCATCAGCATAATGATATACCAGGCACAGAGTTCATAACGTATGATATCCATAATGCCACCCAATTAGAACTGCAACTCAACTTAGGCGCTTGTAATTACAGAACCCAAAAGCTAAGCTCATAATTCATATGGTATTCATCCTGAAGTGATGTATTTAATCCAAAACGGGCCTTTATCTTAGAGCGTCCAGGAACCAGAGTCAAATCTTTTTCCATTCAGCTCTATCTGAAGCCACTTACTTCAAATTAAGCCACATCTAGTAATATCAATTTTACAACAATAAAGTCTGTTACTTTCAACATAAAAGAAAAATAAAGTACTGTCACAGTATTACCCAACCATGCTGACTACTCACTTCAACCTTTTCAAGCTACTAATTATAATGCCTCTCACTTGACATAGTTATTGATTTATATCATTCAAATGATTTCATGAGAAAGAAAACTAGTAGTTTAGCAACTTCAGTAAAAAGTAGAATGAAGAGGGTAGAATTTGTATAGAAGGATAGGTTATACAAGCTTGAGCAGAGAAAATGAACTGAAGAAGCTTTGGCTGTTCAATTCAACTAGAGAGAAACAAGAGCAAATAAGTTCCAACAAAAACAAAGGATGGGAAGAAGGTGATGAACTGTCATTATAGGTTTTCTGTGGCCTGAGTCATGGACTATGGTTTCAATATAGGGGAAGGCAATCATTTGTGCGTGAATTATACAATCTTTTGATGCTCTGAAGAATTATATTGATGCTGGACAAGTAGCAGCAGAATGTTAGGTAAATTAAGTGATTATCTTTCATGGCTGAATAACAGGGAAATGTGTCAAAAGAGAGGTATATGTGGTAAGAGAAGGGAGATGTTTGAGAGAGAACAAGTGGCTATGGAAGAACAAGATCTGTTCAGAGGCTGTGAACAGGGCATACAATGGAAATGAAGAATGAGACGAGAGAAAGCAAGGTGAGGGTTCATAAACATCTACACAAACCACCCAACGAAATCAAAAGCACAAATCAAACCAAATTCCACCAATAACCAATCATGCTTTTTTAAAAAAAATTAAAATTAAAATTTGATGTATTTATGAAGCAGAGTCTTCCTAAACACTATTCCTAATGTGACTAGAACAAGAAATTCTTTTTTTAAAAAAAAAAAAAACGGTAAAACAAAGAGATTCTTTATTTCCTAAATAATAAGGAATCTAAAAAAGACCCAAGCATTAAACACACGTAGAGTCCGTCCTATAATTCTTTTCTTTCATGTTTTTACATAAAGACTATGACACCTTGACTCCTATAGGGCATTAGGGAATAAAACAAGATTTAATACTAAAAATCCTAAATAGTGCCTGATAGTACACTATGATATTCAGGAGTCAATATGGAAGGTATGAATAGTGCCAAATAAATTATCAAACATCCAAAACCATCGAGTTTTGAACTTTATAGGCAGCATAATGTTTTAATCTTGCTTATCAAAGAATAAATTCATGTCATTCCTCCAGATAAATGTTCTCAATCCTACTTAGAAATGCCCTTAATTAGTTTTTACTGCTCTTATATTGTCTTCCATGATGCATTTTTTACCTTCTCTCACTAACAAATCATTCCTATTGTATCTATTCCTCTTTCAGTTCATAACCATCTCGAGATTATCATCAACTGATGACCACATTATAGATGCACCTTTTGCTGCACATAAACTGCTCTTCTTTCTTAAAAATAAGTGCTATTTAATGAAACCAATGTAAAAGAAAGTAGGACTGATAAACACAGAATTATGCTTCATCCAAGTTACCTTGAGATAATTGGAAATTGGCTACAATCAAGGTTTACTTCTAGAATTTATATAACATCTAATATTGGCCAGACATCCTAGAAGCGCAATCTGCTGACAAGAGTTCACTTGTTTATTGTTTCAGTATAATATGCAAGAATATCTCATCCAAAATTATAACCAAATAATGAAAAAAGCAAAAAACTAAAAAGACCAATTCATAGACTGACAAGCTAAGGAATAATGATTGTTTCAGTTGAATGGAGTTTGTGGTCAGTAGCAATCAAATAAAGACCGTCCAGAACAGCTCTTCTTAAGCAAATTCACACTAGTACAAATGAAGCAGGATCAAACAATGTATATGATGGATACCACAAAACTAAGAGGGAAAACACCATTTCCTCTTAATATAACCAATTGCAAACATAACCATCGTCCAACTAATAATAGTACACAATTTCTATGCCAAGTATCAAATCCAACCTAACAAACTATCCATAAGAACAATGATTTACTTGTGTACTAACTCTATGTCTGCACCTACACAATTCCAAGTAGATAATGCATAATCTCAATGTTACAAGCCAAATCAAGTTATAAGCCACAGATACTTGTACTATCATTTTGAAACCAAAAGTATCTCGGGCTTCTTAGCCTTACTGGGTGTGTTGGTACTGGATGCAACATTGGCCACTGCAGCCGCAGCAGCAGCCTCACGCCCCCTCTTATCCAGCTGAATCAAACTCCGGGTAGCCAAAATAGCCTGAGGACTTAGGTCGTGTGAAGCCCTGGCATACAAACACCGCACTGCAAATGAGGCTGCATCCTTAACGTCTTCAGTATTCAAAGGCCCAAGTAAGCAATGACCCATTACCCTCAATACTGGTTGCAATAACTCCCATGGTAGCGGAATTCGGAATCCTTTAGGCCTCAAATCCTCATTCCTCACCTCCATCTGCAAATTCCCAATTTCTTCTGCCACATCCTCAATCTCATCAACTACGGAAGTATCTGAAAGACCACCACTGTTCTCAATGAAGTTCTCGGGTTTCTGAACAGTAAAATCATCGAAATCTGACCTGCAAGAACAATCCTGACCCGCCCAATCAGCAGCAAATTTACAGAAATCAAGTTTAGACCAACTGGGCATTTGTGAGATCTGTTTATAATAGCAATCAAGCGCAACACCCACAATGCAGGCACGTTTAGTGGACTTGACCGCCATCTGAGGCTCGAGGGGAGGCGATAAAACGCCCATTAACGGCTGAGACGAAGGGTTATTATTGCCAGAACTTAATCTGTTAGAACTTGGATTCCTAGGCGAGTGATAAAGAGATGGTTGAGAGAGATCAGGGATGGAAATAAGTACGGGTTTCCCAGAACGAGCCTTAACTTCAGACGAGTAGAGGGCAAGTAGAACGGCTTCGAAGCCGGCAAGCGAAGGGGTGGCAAATGTGGCAGAGGTGGTGGAGGACGAGTGGATGCGGGAGAGGTAAAGGGACGCAAGGAGAGGGATATAGGAGAGAACTACGAGACGAAGGTCGGGATCAGCTGAGAGGAAGGTGTCATAAAGCCACTGGCAAAGAGGGTCGTCGCCAGTGCCGGAGGAAGGAGAGGTCAGGAAAGAGGAAACAGCAGAGTAAGCGGCGGAGGAGAGGAGAAGGGAGCGGGCAGGACGATCGGAATCCGCCAAGGAAGAGAGATTGGAGGAGGTTTCAGGGATGAGAGAAGAGAGGAGGTGAATGCGGGAGCGGGCTTTGGAGATGGACTCCCACCAAGAGTGCATTGGATCATTATTGTTTGTGGAGGAGGCGGTGGTGGTGTGGGATGCACTGCCATTTTGGTGGTGGTGATAGGCGGAATGGCCGAGGTTGATGTCGGTGGAGGAGTTGGAGGAAGAAGGAGAGCCACCGGGCATGTGGTGGTGGAAGTCCATCTGGGCTTGGTTGGGGAGATGCGCTGCGACAGTACACGAGTCGACCTCCAACCTCCGTTTATGGGCCGTGGACTTGGGATTAGTACAGCATTTACTTCTCCTTTTCTTTTCTTTTCTTTTTTTCATTTCATTTTTAAAATCTTGTGTTTTTTTATTTACTAGTTTTAAAATCTTGTTAATAATCAGATACGAGAATTAAAAAATATTAAAATCTATAAAAAAATATATATACTAAGAAAATGAATGTAATTTTACAATTGAATTGCATGTACTTATCAATTTGTATAATTTAATTTCGCATTCTCCATTATTTATCCCCAAATTGCATGGATTTTAGTTTAGGTAGTATATTTGGTTCAAAAGAGTGGGAGGGAGGGGAGGGAAGATAATGTATTAGAAGTAAAATATTTTTACTTTATTTGGCTTAGTTAGAAAGAAGAGGAGAGAAAGAGAAAGAAAATTTTATTGTTTGGTTTTGAAGGGAAGGAAGGTGAAATATAATCAAATTAACTATTAATCCTTTATAGATTTATTATAGTCATGAGCTTTTTTATTATTGCTAATTTAGGATGATGTTGTAATTTTTCACCTCACATTTTCCCTCCCCTCTAATTCTTTCAAATTTGGAGGTGAAGTTTAGAAGAGGAAGAGAAAAAAATGAGTAAAATGTTTCCTTTCCGTTCCCTACAATATATATATATAGTTATCTATTTCCGTTCCCTACAATATTTCCGTTCCCAACCAAAAACATACCCTTATAATTATAGTTATCTAGATTTTTAAAATATATATATATATATATATTTTGATAATTTCAAGGATAATTATAGTTAACTAGATTTTTCTATAAAAATATTTTGATATTTTTAAAGAAAATTTTAGTTAGCAAATTATGGTCATTGGATAAAAAATGTGTTATCTTAACTGTTGATTAAGGAAATGCCCTAGTATAAGTATGGGTGTTTAGAATCATTTTGTATCAATAAAAAAATTAATAAAAATTCAATTAAAAATGACAATTTTATTAGAATTAAAAACTAAAGCAGTGAATTATTTTGTTAATTAAAATTGAGCTAATCTTTTTTATTAACTTTAAGCAAAATAGACTTCACTTTTATTTATAAAAAATTGAATTTTTATCTAAAATATACATTTTTCCTCAAATTATAATTCATCGTGTATTCTTAATGTAAAAATGATTCGGTATGTATCATTCTGGCGTTGGAAAGAATAAAGCCATTTAAAAATTACACATGGATAATCGGAATAATTGACCTATTTAATCGTCCATTAAATCATTTTTTTACCTATTGATCTTACCATTGGATCATTGTTTTAAATTTTTTTAAAAAAATTAAAAGTAAGAACTGACCTTTGCAATGGCGAACTAGTTCTGGATTCCTTGATGATGGAAATGTATTATTAGACAACAAATCACTAATAATTTTGATGAATGGAATCAGGATTGCTGCTAAGAGAATGGAATCAGGGGCAATGGGTACGAAAGATATCTGTACAAATATAGTGTATATAATTATACTATATAAATTTTTGTATACTATATATATATAATTATAATAATTATTAAAATAAACATATAAATATATAATAATTATAATTAAATATTGTGTATATTATAACCCTATATAATTCATTTAATTATTATAATAAACATATATATAAATATTTTTTATAAACATATAAATATAATTATAATAATTATATATGTAGTTAATTTGCAAGGACGTCCGACTGCAATTATTTTTCTTGGTTTTTTTTTTGCTCAGCTTTCTTAGTCTTCGATCAGGGTTTTTTGGTTTATCTTTCTCTTTAATCAAATTTGATCCGCATAAGGACGGGTTAGTTTCTTGAATTGGCGGAGAGACGGAGCTTACCATAAATTTTTTTTGCTCCATTGTTGTTATGATTGATGAAGCTAGGCTGAATTGTTTTATTTATTTATTTATTTCATTCTTCTAATTATCGAAGCAATATACTACAATTTAGATTCATCCTTTACAAAAAAAAAAGAAGAAGAATTTATAACAATTTTACTTCTACGCTAAAGGGTACACGATATATAATATTTTGATGAATAAGTATATTCTGAATAAAAACTCAAAAAAATATAATAATTAACTCATTTACTTCCAAAAAGTACATTTGTTTTATTTATTTGACTTTACTTTTATCCTAAATTTAAATAAGAGCATTTTTTTTGTTTAATTTGGATTAGTTCTCAATAAATTTTTGCTATTCAAAATCAATTAATCGCACTTTTTTTCTCAAATTTTTTCATTATTGAAGTAACTTCGTTAACTTATAAAAAAGGATAAAAATGGTTATTTCAGTCAAATCATAAATAAAAGAAATAAAAATAGTTTGAAAAACAATAAGTAATGTATTTAAAAGGGTAAAACAAACAAAATAATTATTGTAGAGGACAAATCATCTTTGAAGTCAAGGTTCCAGACTGCCCAAGCATTGGTTCCTCAGCCTCGCTTCCATCAAACCTCCAAGGATCCAACCTTAAATTCATCACTCTCCTCCCCACCTCGTGCCTTCCGTCCCCACCCCTTTCCTTTTTTCTCTTCATCAATTTAACCCTTCTTCACTTCAAATCTTCCCGACCAATTTCCTATAACGTTTTCAAGAACAAACAAAAGTTAAAGACATTCATCAATGGCTTCCACAGCTCTATCCCAATTCTTGTTCTCAACTTTCTCTCCTGTTTCTCATAAAGGCATTGAGAATGTCTCTTTGCCACTGCACCAATCCATGCCCAGACAATCATTTCTTAAACAATCTCTTGGTATTTCCAGATCCCAATTCCAATCCAATAAGGCCCAGAAGAATTTTGTCACCAATTGTACCTCAGCTGGGAATGAAAGTTCTAATGCAGAAACCCCTATTGAATTGAGTATGCATTTTTACATTGGAAAATTTAAATTAGTGGGTTTGCTTTTAATGGTATAAATTCCAACTTTACATATTTAAAGTGACTGCGTGAGGTTGATATTTTATGCATTGTGATATTCAGGGTACCCTGCATTCCCAACTGTGATGGACATCAATCAAATTCGTGAGATTTTGCCTCACCGGTTAGTGAAAATGCCTCATGTTTCTTGTTTTTGGATTGTTAATTTTAGCTTCTTATTACAAATCTGAGTCGTTGGCGTTTGCAGTTTTCCCTTTCTCTTAGTGGATAGAGTGATTGAGTACACTCCCGGAGTGTCAGCGGTAGCAATTAAGAATGTGACAATAAATGACAATTTTTTTCCGGGGCATTTTCCCGAGAGACCAATAATGCCAGGAGTTCTCATGGTTGAGGTGAATATCCATCTATATCTATCTTTGCCGCTTAAGTTGCTTCTCAGTGCGAACTCAATTTTCTTAAATCTGACCAATTCTTGACAAGTATTTTATCTCATGGAAGATTTAGGAACCGTGATATTGCTTTAAGCAAATAATTTTTCTTCTGTCACGTTTTATGGATTGCCTCCCTGCAAAGTACCCATGGCTACAACTACTTTAAGGAGTTTTCTATAACTTGACATAATGGCCTTTGAATTTTGTGAGGAAATTAACCTATTTGTATGTACTGGTGTTAAATGCGCATAAAGCAAATTATATCTTAAATCAGCTGGATTACTGGACTCTCAGGTAGACATTTTTCACTAAATTAAAACCTACTCATATTTATTAGAAACTAAGTCAGCTAGGTTTGGGAGGAGGGGATAAGGTTGAACCCCAGGACCTCATGGCCTAGAACAGGGAGTCTCTCTTTGTGATCCTTACCATACTGTTTCTCCTATTTTTGAGATTTTCAATGTTTGGAGTAGTTTTGTAAATGAGCCCGCTGAGCGGATCGCGATCGCTCGGTTCGAGTTCAGTCAAATGTTTCAAAATACTTTTGCTCATGGCTCGTCGAGCCACCTAAATATATATATATATATATATATATATATATACATATAATTTTATTTTTATTTTTTTCCAAATTTTAAATTAAAAATATTTTAAAAATTAACTCGAGCTCAAGCATGCCCAGCTCGAACTTGGCTTGGCTTATTTACGCTCCTAGTTTGGAGTATTTATATTTGTCCCATGCTATGTTTTGTCATGAATTTCTGCTATGTTGTTTTGTCATGAATGTTGTCCTCTTTGCAATTTTATATCAATCACACTGTATTTTGCCAATTTCTTCCTGCTGGAGAAGACTAGAGAAGGCTTGATGATTAATCTTCTTTTTTGCCACTGATGTGTTATTAAAGTTTCACATGTTTAGCTAGGACAGGCTGTTTTTTAAATTGTGGTTGCAACTATCACTAGATGGCCTCACTAAAATCACTTGGCAAGTGAACATTTTTTGGTTTTCAATTCTCCAATTATTTGAAGAGACCAATAATGATCCTGCAATTTAATTGAAGGCATAAAGTGATAAGTACTCGGCACATAATAGCTTGCTTATCGGTTGGAATTTGATCTTCTTGCCGCATCAGTCCCATTTGCTTGGTCAGTTTTGGCTTTTCTGAATGCATGTATTATCTTACCTTTCCGTTTGCGCTGCTGGTTGTAGTTAGAAACCTATGATGGTTTTTCAATTGCTGAATGACCCCCTAATTAAAAGTTGATAAACAACTATTAGTTATCCAGTGGAATCTCCGGCTATCTCCCTAGAAATTCTAGGTGAATGTCTCACATAGCCAATTTATTGATGAAGCAGAATGCTAAAGATCATACCTGAGCTATGAGTCAGATATTGATAGTTCCTGAGATCTTAACAAGCAGATGCAGATGTTAATAGGAATTTTGAGATGGTAATAAAGTGCAAATATTTTTGCCGAATTAGAGAAGAAATATTATGGCTTTCTAACGTGATTTGTTTAGGTAATTGAATAGCATGGCCGCAAGGCAGTGCAAGAGATGGTGGTAAAGGTGGAAGGAGAAAATAGTTACATTCAGAATAACAGTAGAACATTTAGAACATTATAGCATTGTGTACCTACAAGGAACCCTCTTATCAGGGAACAAGGGATTGTCCAGTAAGAGTCATTATGGAACAATGTAGCACGATTTGATTTTTTTTTTTTTTTTTTTTTTTTGAGGTAACAATGCATAATGATTAAGTTGTGAAATCCACGAGAAATATCATGTTCTCCTTTAGTCAAATTTCTCACCAAAATGAACTGCATTCAATGGAGTTTTCTGACCTGAAGATACAATCCTAATGAATCCCCTTTCAGCTATAAGTAATCATTATTTATTATCATAAACAAATGGAGTAAATAATTAGTCCTATCCAAACTAAAGGTGGAATATGTACCTATGAAATGGTTCCTCATTACAAAGTTAGTAGCTTCATAAATTAGTTCATGAACTCTAATGCTAGGGTATTAAAGCAATTAACAACGATGCCCTGATCCTTCCTGTTATAGATTTCAATTTATGCTAAATTTCTTAGTGTAAATGACACCAGAAGTGCTTTAGTGCTTGATACTCAAGGTTTAAACTAAACTATACTTGCCCATGAATTTAATAAAAATTGTCTATATTACAAACTTTATATTGAGATGTGAAGTGAGAGGAGGGTGATAATTGTCATTCTTATGGTTCTACCTTTTGAGGGGGTATTGATTGTTATAGCCACCCTGGCTTATACCTTTCATATGGCAGTTGTGGAAGCTTTGGAACCCTCTTGTTTGCCTTACAATTTAGCTAGATTTCAGTTGTTATGATATTGTGGCTTTTTGTGGATTATCTGTCTCCTTTTCTTCTTGTACCTCTGTAACCTCTGATTGGTTCCCTATGTATAAATTTTATCTGTTTTAAGTTTTCACGTAACCTGCTGAGAGGGGTAAGAATGATAACCATCAGTGGAGGTTCTATCCTTTTCTCTTTTCTTTTTATTTGTGATTAAGTTGGATCATGGTGGGCAAGCTTCAGTGAAGAGGGAGTAAAGAAGGTACTATCCTTTTTATTGATTGTAGCTTCATTCCGTTAGGGAATTATTAGGCTAAGTGAAAAAGGTTGGTGGGGACATTCTTGCCCACATCCCTCCCTCCTCAAGAAGACTAGGAAGCTGCATAGAGCATGCTTGTTGCTGTAAATGTCTAGATTTATTGTTTGTATTGTTAAATTTTGTTATGATGTGCTTTGTTATGTTGATAGGCAATGGCCCAAGTTGGTGGCTTGGTTATGCTGCAACCTGAAGTGGGAGGCTCTCGTGACAACTTCTTCTTTGCAGGAGTAGACAAAGTGAGGTTCAGGAAGCCAGTGATTGCAGGAGATACCTTAGTGATGAGAATCACACTCATCAAACTGCAGAAACGCTTTGGAATAGCGAAGATGGAAGGCAAGGCATATGTAGGAGCTGATGTGGTTTGTGAAGGGGAATTCTTGATGGCCACAGGGGGTGAATCGTCATGAATGAGTATTTGAAGGGAACATGGCTGATTTTTCTTGGACCTTTGTCTGTTCTTGTGCTTTCTCTAATTGTGTTTTGGACGACTAATTGATTTTTTTAGATAATGTAGAGACAATCAATCCATGTTATCAGAGAAATCATATTGCGCAGAATTCATTGATTATCTGGAATGTTATATTGAAGGTGTTACGCCCGAACCCGGGTTAGATTGAGGGTCCAAATTCGAATTCAAAACGAGGCACCCCATAATCCGTGTAATCATGCAATCCAACAAATTGAAATTCAGACATTTGACGTATTAAAAATAAGATTTTATTTCAAGAATTAATTATGTAAATTAAAAGATGAAAATTTAGATTAATTATTGGACAATTAATTAAATTCAATCCTAACCAGACATATAAAATTTTACTGAATTTTTTTGAACATGCTCAATGAATTTCAAACATAATAAGTGAAAAATGTTCCTCCAATGAATTACTATGCACTTGAGCCAAAAATCAGAAAGCTTATTTAGAATATATCAAATCAAAATGCAAATCTATTTAGTTCAGAAAATGTAGTGTAATTACATTTATCAAAAGATCTTGAACCAATGAAAACAGAAAAACTTATATATCACTAACATTTTTTACTAATCTTAATGATCATCTTCGTGCATTTTTAAGAACCTACAAGAACATTTTCTTTTTGTTAAAGAATTAAATAATTTAATTAGACCATTTCAAAATTTTGAATAAAGCGTATTCCTCAAAAAGTGCAGATGTATAGATAATAAATCGATGCAAATGATAAGTAAATTGGTGGTGAAGATTAGTACTTGAAAACAGTGCAGAAATTCTATAATGAAACTGTGCAGAAAAATCACAGAAAATTAGGTTATAAGCTGTGCATGTAACTAATTAGAAAAACTTAACTGAAAATTTGGTGCAGAATTTGCGAATTAATCAAAATCCCCCTAATGAGAGCCGGGATTACAGAAGGATTTTAAGCAATATCTTAATGAGGCTTTGGATCATAATCTCCCATGTTACCAATATTTTTGGGCTTGAATAGAGAATTGCTCTATTCGTTGGTCTTTTCGCAGTTCAGAAGCTCTTCACTTTGATTCTGACACAGCCGAAAAGAGATCTTACATGAAATACTACAGATTCATTCCTCAATGCAGGAATCAGGATAAACGTTCTGCATTTTTATGGTGCTTAAAATTATGGGATCTGTTGCTGATTTCGAATAATTTCTTGCCGCATGCTTATTCAGGCATATTAAATTTGAATAAATGAGTTCTTCTTTGTTTAAGTAGGACTTAATGACTTCTGATCATGTAATGTATTACAAGATTCTTGTTTTTCCTCCTTAGCTTGCTGGTAGGTGTTAGGTATAAATTTACAGGGATTCGACAGCTTGTGAAAAGAATTTGAATCATCATGGTGGAACTCGCTCTGATTTCTTTCCTCTACATCCAATCTTTACATAATGGTGGAAATAACATATTACAAACCAAGAGCACCAAGGGGTGTCTTTCCTTGGCCTGCCTCAAAGTAGAAAATTAGCATGGCAACCATGGCAAGTCTAGCATGCTTAATCTCTGCAACCTTTAGTCTGTCAAGTTTCTCACTGTCAACTATGTAAACTCCATCCTTCAGCGTTCCAGCTAAACCCAATGGATCAAAGAACTTGCCACCAGGGTAGCCTTGCTCCCCTGTAGCATTTGCAAAGTTTTCAGCAGTTCTAGACCAGGGAGTTGCCCACTCGACGGACTGTGAGTCAGGGTTGAAGAAATCAACCCATCTCTTGCTCTCAACCCATCCCATCAGGAGTAGTTGTGTACCTAGGAGTGAACCAAAGGAGAAGGGTGCTATAGCACTAGGGTCAGCACCAGCCTCAAACCATGGAACACCACTCCATGCCTGGCCAACAAAGATGCCAACAACAGCAGCCATTGCCCATCTTCCGTGGATTAGCTCAGCTTCTCTGTACCATTTCAAGAATGCTGGATCCTTACCAAGACCAAGTGGATCAAAACCATAGTCACCAGGTAACCTGTAATTCATGAAACCCAAATAGTTCAATTTCAATAAACCAAAAGGGGAATGCTGTAGTAAAGGACTATATAAATAGATGTCGGGAACCAGATTACTTACGAGCCATCGAGCCATTCAGGGTCGATTAAGTTGCCGCCACCTCTCACTCCAGGAATCCAAGACTTCTTGGGAGGAAGAGCAGCAGCAACAACAACAAATCTCTTGGGAGCAGCAGCAGCAGCACCTCCAACTCTTGCTGCTACTGGTGTAGACAACAAGGCCTGGCCTTTTTTACCACCAGTCAAGAAGGGAGAACCCAAACCATTAAGTACTGCAGCAGATGTAGCAGCCATTTCTCTCTTGGTTACCCTTCTCTTTTCTTGTACAACAGAATGATATTGATTAACCAAATATTTGTGTCTTTGAGTTCCTTTCCAGAGCTGGTTTGTTATATTGCTACGTGGGAGCCGAGAGAGATGGGAAGATCAAAAGATGGTCTTTGTAAGGAGCCAAGTAGGATAAGTGAAATCTCTAGATGACATCTAGAGTCCCTCATGGATAGATTTCGGACCAATGAGATCATAAACTCCATCTACATCTACCATTTGGGTTCTGTCCACGTGGACAATTTCTTCTCCTCTAGTTCTGAAGACTTGTATCCACATGCAATCCTGTACCTATATGAACGGAACTGCGCGTGTCGAGAAGAATACTTGGAGAGATTTACTTTAGCATCTCAGCAAATATTTTTAGTAAGGAATTCTGTTCACAAAAATTTAATGGTCACAAAGTAAAAGGAAAACCTCTTTGGCCTAGAGAAAAAGAGACATCATGAATGATGGTTCCCTTATTTTGCAGAGGAACTACTGGTCTGACTCAGATATGGTTTAATGATATACTAAAACTGCTGGGCTTTTGAAACAATAAAATCTGGACTTGTGGAGGTGAATTGAATCGCAATTCTCTTATTGAAGATATGTTCTTGGAGGACTATAATTGAAAGATTTTACGTCATTGTCTCTGTGGGATATGCTTCATAAGATTTTCAGTGGTACATAAAAAGCAACTTGAAATATTTTTCACTGGCTCAAAATTTTTTCTATAATATGCTCATGACTCTTGAATTGAAGAAATATGCATAAATAAGTTTATTAACAACTCGAAATTTTACTACAGGTTATTTAGTTTTAATTGATCGTCTAATAAGTACCTAATTAAACACATAAAAAAAATCATTTTACCAAAATAAATTGTGTACAAGACATAAGCTTCACCTCAGGTAGGCTTTGTTTTTGTCACTTGAATAAAGTTTCAGCTACTAAAATATGGTAGCACAGAAATTTTGCTGGCTTTTGTGGAGTCTTGCTACATCTAATTTTGTTAACCTCAAAGTGGAAACTGTTCCTTCCTGGGTGAAATGTAAAGTCAAGAAAATTTTGACAATTTTTTTATTTAAATTTTTTTTGGCGTGTAATCCCCAGTGCTATTCATGTGTGAGTTCTGCGGTCTTCTTCTGTTGCTGTGTTCTCAATTTACTTCCATTATCAATCTCCACTCACCTTATCTTTGAGCTAAAGTTCCAAAATTTTATCCCAGAAGCAAAATCAATTGAATTGGCGGAGGCTGAAATCTTGCTTGATGACCATAGCCATATCCCAGTTGTGGTGATGGCCGATTACTTCTTTACCATTTTTGACTCTCGCACGTTAACCAACTTCTCCTTCTCGGTTCCTCGTTGTTCACCACAAATTCCCTGTATTCCACTCCCTGCTCTTTCCTTTGACAATCCCAAAACTGCAAGGAGAAGAAAAAAGAAATCCTTTAACCTCAGTTTGCACTCTAACAATAACCAGGGACCCACTTTGGCAGTACCCTCTTCATCCAATCTTGACATTGTTTCGTCTCATGGTACATTCATCTAATTCCGAATTTTCTCCTCATTCTTATACTATATGCGCATTAATTTAGTGCCATTCGTTTTTGTTTCTGTTGGTTTTTTAAAAAATAAAATAAAATTCAATTCCTATGTTGTGCTCATTTTGGTCTAGAGAGAAAAAGAAAAAATATTGTAACTTTTAATTGTTTGTTAGTTTGTTTCATTGATTTTCTTTGATATGAATTCGAGATATTTGTACTGTTCTGGCAGAGCTTTCTGATGGTAGTGTAATCTTTCGGTTTGGGGACCCCTCTGAGGTGGCTAAGGATGACGTATCGAAGGAATCCAAAACAAGTGTTGAAGTAGGTGGTGAGGGTAAAGAGGAATATAGAGTGGTAAAGGTTTTGGATGGTGAGTATGAGAGGGAAGTGATCGTGAAGAGAATTGAAAGAGAAGAGGAAAGCCAGGTACTAAACAAGGCAGCTGATGTTGCTAACTCAATGGAGGCTATTGGTAGTGAAAGTAGTAAAGCTGCTGAAGAAGCGAGTGATTCATGTGATAATGAAAGTAGTAAAGTTACTGAAAAAGCAAGTGAATCATGTGATAAGTTGTTGGAAGATCCTAATCACGCTCACTTTCCTTTTTCTGCATCAAACACAGAAGCAGAGAAGATTGAAAGAGAAGAAGGAAGCCAGGGATCAAATGAGGTTCTTGACGTTCCTACCACAGTGGCTATTGGCTGTGAAAGTAATAGAGATACTGATGGAGTTAGTCAAACAAGAGAGATGTTGTTAGAAGAACCTGAACATGTTCAATTGCCTGTTTCTACATCAAGCACAGAAATACAGAAAATTGGTAGCGAAAGTAGTAATGTTACTTATGGAGTGAGCGAATCAAGTGAGAAGTTGTTGGAAGATCCCGAAGAAGTTCAGTTGCCTGTTTCTGTAACGAGCACAGAATTTGGAGATTCTTCTAGTTCTGTGGTTGCTATAGAGAATAACAGACATGCTGAGGAAATCCTGTCCACTGTCTCTGTGCTTGAAAAGAGCAATGAATTGGAAACTGGTGGCACTTATGGGGAGGTTCTTGATAAGAAATATGACAATGAAGAGGTTCTTCAATCAGTCTCTCTAAAGTCTGGTTTTGATACTGAAAGTACAGAAAACAACAGAGACCAGGAACACACGCTGAAGGATTTTGAAGCTTTGGGCTCTTCTATACATGATGAGGATCAGGATGTGCTGCAAAATGTGCCCAAAGATAGCAGTAAAAGCAATGCAATTGAAGTAATGCCTCTGTCTCCTTTGAGAGAAGCTGTGCGAATTCTTGATGAGGAAGCAGAGAATGACATGATTCAAGAATTTGGTGGAAAAGATACAACTGAAAAATTGCCAACGGTTAGATTTATTTATATTTATTGTATTTTGGCATCAATTTATGTTTACCTTGTTAATACAACCTTTATGAGTGGTGTATACTAACTTTGTTTCCTCCATGTCAAGGTTCAGATCGAATTTAGTTCATTCTGAAAATGTAGGCTTGCTACAAATAGTACCTCTGCATTGATTAGAGTAAAAGCTTAAAGGAATCATGTTTATACTGATTTCCTTATCTTTATTTAGTGAGAGTAGAGTAGATAGTGGTAGAATTCTGGAATACTATCAGTGGCATATGAGAAATGAACATCTTTACTTCATATATTTATGTTTAATTTGCTGTATGATGAACAGGCAAACAGCATTGTGATAAACTACTTGAACAGCTGACAGTGAAAGCAAATTGTTTCTTTCTGTATTTGGGGTGCCTAAATGCTTTAATTTTACATTCTTCCCAGATGAACAACAACCTACCAAACAGAACCTTGGAAGCAGAAAGGAGTAGTAACCATTTGCAAAGCAGTGATCTTCTGGAAGTATCAGATCGTGAAGGAATAGAGTTGAAATCTACTGATTCAGAAGCAGAAACTAGTGACAACAAGTTTCCAATCAGTGACCTTCCTGAAGCATCAGATCATGTGCTGATAGAGTTGAAAACTGCTGGAATATCTTTGGCCAGGTATACAGTCTAAAATTTGTCTCTGTCGTCCACACTAGCATCCCAAAAGTCAGAACATTGTGAACTTCCTTTGTTGGGTAACAAAACATATATTACAATCTACTGAGGGCTGGTAATAACATAAAAGGCAATGAGATGGGTTTTGTTAATATGGTGAGATAAATGTTCTGAATTCTAAGCTGATTGGAAGCTAAAGAAGGGAAAAAAGTAGATTTTGTACGGTTGGTTATGTTTCTATCTCCACGAGAACTGACTGACTTTAACTGTGCTTTTTCTACTGTTAGCTTTTCGAATTCCTTTTCCATCAGATGTTCGCTATATTCACCACATCCATTCAATAAGTTAAATCATTATGCATTCACCATTGTTTTCAGTTTGTGTATCTCATCAGAAATTATCTTTGAGACTTGCTGCTTTGAGTGCCATGATCAGTGAGGATAATTAACTCACGAACACTTAAAAGT
This sequence comes from Apocynum venetum, assembly GCA_019593545.1. Classification (NCBI taxonomy): domain Eukaryota; kingdom Viridiplantae; phylum Streptophyta; class Magnoliopsida; order Gentianales; family Apocynaceae; genus Apocynum; species Apocynum venetum. The sequence continues at coordinate 2,454,963 of SRSM01000141.1, read as the reverse complement.
TTGAGTATGAAATATCTAAACCCTGTCTTCCTGTTCTATATCTTAACAGCAGGCGAATCCCAACAACAGCATTTGTTTTATCTTCAGCTGCTGCATTGCTGCCACATCCCTCTAAGGTATTTGCTCTACATTAGCATATGTTACTTAATGTTTCAAGTTAGGTGAATGGTTGTATGATCAGTCCTGTATGTAAGGCATTAGTATTATGTCTGCAAGTGTTTTGTTGTACTTCAGACATTTTGTCATTACTAGAAGATCTTTGCATGTGAACTTAGGTTAGATTATTGTCGATGTTAGGAACAATTGGAGAGGCTGAAGAGAAAAATGAATTGAATGTCTTTTTATTTTGGCCACATAGCGAATATTACTGTGGTAAGTGATTCAAAAAATAATAATTTCCAGGTGTTGACAGGTGGAGAGGATGCATACTTTATTTCCCAGAATTGGTTAGGGGTAGCTGATGGAGTTGGCCAGTGGTCACTTGAAGGTATACTCATGCTAATTTTTGTTTTCATTATCATCAAAACTTATGATAAGATGAATTTTTTCAATTTATGCAAAGATGTCCTTTCATAATGTTCCTTCTAAAAATAAGCATGCAAGTTCTTGTACCTAGTACTGTAAAGATGACCTTTTGTACCTCTCTGGATCAACAATTTGCCTTGCAATATGTTTTTTCCCCTTCTGCTTTCATATCTTGTCAAAGTAAACAAAGTTGCATATCAAAAGAAGCCTTAACTTCTTTATGGATTTCTGATGAAATTACAATTCAAATCCAACACATTTCCAGGAACCAACCCAGGAGTTTATGCTCAAGAACTCATGGATAATTGTGAAAAGATTGTCTCAGATGGCAACAGATCACTACTAACCAATCCTGAGGAACTCCTCAAGTTAAGTGTTGCAAAATCCCAATCTCATGGACTTTCAACAATTTTGGTTGGTTGCTTTGATGGTCAGGTATAGTATCTTACAACTTTCAGAAATTTCTCGTTCTTAGTTAGCATCATGATCAGCTGAACAAGAATCTGACTTGCTGTATCTTTGGTGTCATTCCTCTAAGTGATAATTGATTCTGTACCAAAAGAAATATGCGGTTTATAAGATAGTTGATGGATCATTCTTATTCTAAGCTAGTTATTTTCTTACGGTCTTTCCTGAAAGGTCTAATTTTCTTTCCAAGCTCTTATACAGACCCCATTTTTTTTTTCTTTTGCAATTTCATTCGACTTTCTTGTGCATATGTTGACTTACTTGAAGTATAGTGTTATCGATTACCATTTCTTTAGCTAAAATTCTTATTACTGTGGTTAATTTAAGGATGAAATGAATTTGTAAGTGCTGATCATCCCTATGATAAAAAACATGTTCCAATAGCTGTCCCATCTATTATAGATGGTGATGGCTGAGGGCACATTGAATGCATCCTCTGTCACTGTCTTCTTGTAATTATATATTGTGGATGAACAGTTCACTAACTCATCCAATCTATCCAACAACATTTATTCGTGGTTTTAGACATACTGTCCAGCTACTGACTTAACTGCAAATTAAAACTAAAACTAATGCTAAAACCTTTAAAGATGACAGTGTCCCAGAACACACCAACAATTCATAAGAAATTTATGAGTATGCCTACTATAATCATTGCATATTTATCCACTTTCCTGACTTGTAAGCGTAGTCAGTTATCAGACTATTAAAAGGTCTGAGCAGTGAATAGGAGGATGCTGGAGAATATTGAATAGAAATAATGTTGAACTGAAGAGGATCATTTATATTGGCTGATAATACTGTTTTACGATAGTGTGCTTGCTTAGCAGTTATGTAGACGTTTTTTTTTTCATGATACTTTCCAAAACCTCCACAGTCGGTGTACATTTTCAGGTCCTTCATATTGCTAATATTGGAGATTCAGGTTTTATAATACTAAGAAATGGTGCTGTTCACAAGAGGTCATCTCCAATGTTCCACGAATTTTGTTTTCCCATACAAATTGAAAGAAGTGATGACCCATCTCAACTTTCCCAGGTAGGTGGTCTCAAACAAAATCCCTCTAGAACATAAAATAGATATTTATGAAAGTCCATTTAGTTTTTCTCATTTCACAATTTCTCGTTTAGGGGTACCAAGTTGAACTAGATGAAGATGACATAGCTGTCCTTGCAACTAATGGTCTGTTTGACAATTTATACGAGCAAGAAATCGCATCAATTGTCTCAAAGTCACATGAAGCTGCTAAAGGACCAAAGGTGCTTCCATTGTCCCACTACTAATTCCTGTGTTTTGAACACTTTGAGAATGCAAAAGAATAAACCAGTTTTTCTGTATGATTGTTTATCTGTGAGTGCTTGAGGGGGTTGGAGTTAAGCAGGGTTAGGAACTGTGTGTGCTGATCATTGATACCCTTATCTGTTTGCAAAACGTAGAGATCTAGCTACACATGTAGAGCATCTGGCAAGGATGTTGCTTCCCATCTCAATGACCTAAATCTTGAACTATATCTATCTTTTGTGCGCATTTATGACAAAGTTTGGTGAAATGCTCTATTGTTGCTCAACTCTGATTCTGGTTTTTCCTTCTTTCCCTTTATTTATGATTAGGAAATTGCAAAAGTCTTGGCAACAATGGCACAAGAAGTGGGCAGTTCTGCTTCTGCAAGAAGTCCATTTGCTGATGCAGCTCAAGCAGCTGGTTATGCAGGGTATACAGGCGGCAAGCTTGACGATGTGGCTGTCGTTGTATCTATGGTCCAAAAAGCAGCCTAATGATTCATTGCTGTAACTTCTACAGATCAGTGTCTTGCTGAACTTTGTGAATATAGATAGATAGTGTTCCAATCATCCTCGCTTAACTGCCATATCTGGTTTTCATGGTTTCACTCACTTTTTTGCCATGCTTTTTATTTTATCAGAAGTCATATTATTTTATCAGGCTTAGCACCATTTCTCTCCATCTTTGCTGCTCATTTTCTTGTTTTGCCTACTAATTTGCACCGGTGAATTATGTGTTTATACTTTTCATAGATGAGAGGAAAGGCATTGGACACAAGACTTCTTGATTCGATAATGAAAGCGAGAAATCATAGAAGTGAGGGGGAATTCTTGAATATTAAAAGAATTGATTCCCAAACTTTTAGAATTATTAAGAGCAAAAAGCACGGTAACCTTTGAATTTCTTAAAACTTCGTTTTTGTCCATTTTTACTCTTGAACTGAGCATGGTAACACGACTTTTTTCTATTACATGTCCATTTTTGGGCATATTTTGGTCAAAATAGATCTTAATTCTTTTTTATTACCCTGGTTACAACTTATCATTACAAAGTTACAATTTAAAATAAAAATCCTCTGTCTCAATGGGCCATACTATAAGAAGAAATTAGAGAAAACAAATAAATTTGTAAATTGTATTCACCGAAAAGAAAAGTTGCATGCTTCTTGGAATTCGGGCCCTTCACCAGATCCCAGGTTACCACGCTGATAGGCCACCCACTAGCATAAATCATAACAATAGTAGGGCAGAGGGCTCCCTTTTTTGTGGGGAATGGGGAATAGGAGAAGTATGGGGATGAGAACCACACAAGGGATGCAAATTGACTTCATGATTGTGAAATAGGGACTTTAGAACATTCATATAGTTAATAAATTGCCTCACAAGACTGCCAACTTAGTACAATCATACCATATCAAACACCTTTCTTAGTCATGACTTTTACTGCTTCAAACACTACTAGTAGCATCTGGTTTCAAAGACATGGGACCATTAGGGCAAGACTAGAAAATTTGAAATTCATTTTTACACTCCAAATGATGTCAATAGCATTTTGAAAGACCATGACTTCCCTTAGCTCTCCTTTAAAGTCCAAAGTTCACATGAGATATCATTACAAAGTACTAAGATTGGTATTTTTTCTTAGTTGAAAACTTCCGACATTTTGAGAAATAAATTTGTATTAGCCCATGTAAGATACATTTTATCATCTAAACATTTTATATTTTGTTATGTCTTTTTGTCCAAAACAAGACAAGCTATCTAACGAGCTAAAGAAGTTACATCCCATATTGTTTTTAGTAGTATCATTTATTGATAAAAAACGAGTAGCCAAGCATTTTTCAACCCATGAAATGCAAAGAAAGAAGCTGCCTTCATTTACCTTAAGTGTGGAATAATAAGTGGGTTTTCCATTGAGAAAAGTAAGGTCCATTTCCACCATCACTTTGGCAAATTCAATAGCACTCTTGGCCAAATTTTCCAGCAAGGGGAATTTCTCTTTAGAAATGTTGTTTCGAAATTTCGGATGGGTTTGATGACCCTTGTCTTTTCCATAGTCTAGAAGATTCTTGGTGGTTGACAATAGATGTCACGACAACAATATTCTTACTTGCTCTAATGGTCAAAAATTAAGAAGAATTTTTTTTTTATTAATGTGGTTATATCTGAAATCATAACATTTAGCAAAATATAAATTCAAGATTATTAATGATATTTTAGATGAAAAATATATTTTAATTTGAAAAATGAGCATCTAATTCCAAATTCCAAACTTCGAAAGTAATATATAGTATATAATATGTATGACAAGTTTTGAATTTAACTTGACTAAATCAGGGGAATAGCTACTATCAAAGGAAAATTCAAACTGGAAAGGCATCTATGCATTCATTTTTTGCAACGTTTTTTATACTAGAAACTAAACCAAATCAACCACTTAATTGTTGAGTAATTGGTACAGAGTCTTGTACTCAAATAGTCGGGTGCCTATTCTGGAAATCAGAATTTAGTCTTTCTATTTCTGAAGAAATGAATGGCAAATACAATTATGATATTATGAAGTAACCTCTTTTTTTTTTTGGTGAGACTATTCCTTTTTAATGTCTTTGGGTTTGAGAATAAAGATTTGAATGTAAGATGAGTGGGAATCACAACCTTTAGTGTAAAATATATACTCTAAACATGATAGCATAAAATCTTCTCCATGATTAAGGATTGCATGCTTGGTCTTTGGATTGGGGACCTTTACATCTCCTTTTCCTTGAGCTTTTCTTGGACATAATAGATTCTGCCAAGTGCCAAATGTCCCTAGAAAAAAATTTACATATTCTCTTAATCATCTGCATGCTATATTCCCTCCCCAAGGCCAAGGACTCACATGCATCCTGGTGCCCTTTTATGATCTACCCATAGATACCAAGTGTCCCACTACAATAATTCTTGTTTAATAAGTTTGATAATTAGTTAACTAGAGAAGTATAAACTTTTACATAGAAAATACCATGCTTAGATTCTTAAAATCTACCATTTTAAAGTACATAGAATAATTTTTATTCTCTATACAATGCATACTATGTGGAGAAAATCTATTTACGGAACAAGTATATTTAAAGCTTATAGTTCTCATTTAGTCCCAAAGCAATAACAAAAATAGTATTTTTTTGTCCCCGGAAGCAGCGTAATTGGTAAAGGAGATGAGATATAAGCTACATAGGTTCATATATTGGTGTATATTCGATTACTATCAAAAGTATGAAAGAATATCAGTGAACTTTATTAAAAACGCATAAAAACCCTATTCAATCCATGCATCTCGCAATTAAGATACTTTACTTAGGTATGGACAGGAGGGACGTACGTGATGAAGTGTAATTCCAAAAAAAAAAAAATAGTAATTTTGCAATATTATGTGTTGTTATGGTTGAATGATACCACAATGTTTTCATGGATCACATTTTTTGTTAGCACTGGAAAATCATAATCGCTACTAAAAGTGTGTACTGAATAAATCTTGTACAATAATTCTGCAAACAATATAAAAATAATACACTAGAACTATCCAATAAGTTGTCATTCCCTGCCCAAACTGATAATTGGAGGTAATTCATCAAGTGTGATAAAAGCTTTGGATAGGGGGATACTGCAGAATTTAGGTGTCATTTCATGCTTCTCCTCAACAACGAGCTTAATCTCTTGTCTAAATCGCCTCTATGGAAAGTTGTGTATAATTTTGCAGCACATGAATTGACCAAAATGAGCCAATGGAAATGGTTACTTTCCCCCTTCCCTGATCCCTCCTGCTTCCCTCTGTGATCAGGGATGCAACTTTCTTCGTAACTCCCTCCTTCAATGACTCTTCGGTTGATTGGTTTTGGTCCATTTTAACACAAGACTTTTACCAGGGAAGTTCAAAGTACATATTCTTTAAGTCTTCTCTTCCTTCGACCTCACTAAAATCTCCAACTCCAAGCGCCCATGAAATTGAATTGACTCAGCATTTCAATCACATCAGATGAAGTAATTGTTTCAAAATGCTAACATCACATGCTCCTATCCCCCCACTAAGAGCAGAACCGATAGACTTGCCTCAAGCATAAGCAAAAGGGTCCCTCCTATTGACCAATTTTGGAAATTCTTGGACCAATTTATATAATCCACCACAACCAAGCCTCAAAAAATCCCATTATTTCCTCTGCAGAAATCAAAACAATTTTGATAAATTAACGAGAGAATTGTGATGAAGAATTATGCTAGTATGGTTTCCCTAGTGGGTTTTCTTTTGGTGTCGAATATAGCGGATTCGGCATCCCGGTCAGCATCGGCGCCGGCGGTTGACTGTTCGAGCCTGGCGTTGACGATGGCGGATTGTTTGTCGTTCGTCACCAGTGGCAGTACGGTGCAGAAGCCAGAAGGTACTTGTTGTTCTGGGCTCAAAACAACGCTAAAAACCGATGCTGAGTGTTTGTGCGAGGGATTCAAGAACAGTGCCCAATTGGGTATTACTCTTAATGTATCAAAGGCTTTGACTCTCCCTGCCGCTTGCCATATCTCTGCTCCTTCTGTCAGCGACTGTGGATGTAAGAAATAAGAATCTCTCTCTGAATTTTTGGCGGGAATACATCTGTAGATCAGATCCTTTTACTATATTTTCTTTCTCCTTTTTTCTGTTTTTGGTTCTTGAATTGGGATGTTGTTTGAAGGATTTTTATTTTTGGGACATTTTGAAGGGCTATTAACTTTTACACTTTTTTTTGTTTTTATTTTTTGTGGATGCAGTGAACATCAACCTTAATGGTGCCCCTGGTACGTAATAGAAATGTTTCTACTCTGTCATAAATAAATATAATTCACCCGGATATTATTATGGTCTTGAATTTGCTATCATCAATAAAATATATTTTTATAATAATTTATACGATTCGACTAATTTTTAAAAAAGATTATGATGATCAGCTTTATCTATATATATATAATACTTTTTACCAACGCAATATATATTTTTGATTTAATATAAAAATTAATATGAATTATAAAAAAAATCATAATATCATTTTCATTCAGGTGAATTGTGAGTCCACAAAATTTGAAATTTAAAGAAATTTTTTAAATTTAAAAAGTTATTAACTGGCTTTATTAAGAAAAATAATATTCTATTCTAAATGTAATAAATAAAAACAAAATATTTAATTTCGACGTCATTTAAAATAATTAGCCTCTAACAAAGATTTTAGTCTTGTGCACTTGGCACATATGTGACATTTTCTTCTTCTTTTTTCCTTTTAAATTCTAGCTGCCTCCCCTACGGCTTCATCTCCGAGCTCCACCACGGCTAAACCTACCTCCAGTTCAGGAACGGCTGAGGTGGCTGCTCCACCGCCTCCTGGAAGCTCAGGTTCCTCTGCACTGGCTGCTATCTCTTTCAGATCGGTGGTGCTGGGTCTGCTTGTTGCATATATCTATCTCCCTTCTGTTTTGAGTGTTTTCTTTCTCAATCTTTTTGACTGAGATTTTAGGAGGGGAAAGGGTTGAGTTATAATCCTTAGTTTTATACCATTTGAATGAATCTTGTACTAATTCATTTTGATAAAATAAAATAAAAAAGTTCTTTTTTTTTTGTCCAGATTTTTATATTTGTTTGAATTCATATTGAATTTTAAAATGAAATTTGTTTTATTTTCAAAATCGAAATTAGAGAATGGGTCACAGTTAGAAATCTGATTAGGTAGTTTAAAATTATTTTTAATTTACTATTATGTATTTGTAATTGACTTGACCTGAAAACTAAAAAGAGTATTTGAGTAGAGATTATTATCACAATATGTTTAATACCAATACTGTTAGTAATATAATTTATATGTTAACGGGTATAAAATATATTTATTTGATATATATAAACACTTTAATTTCAAATGGGTGAATATTTATTTAATTAAGATCATCTTGTATTGGTTATAAAATAAAAAATAAAAAGAAGATGGTCTTGTACTAAAAATTAAAGACAGAGTTCTTAATTTATCAACAGAAAGTAATGTCTTATTTGATTAAGATATATCTATTATTAGATAAGGTAGATAATATCTCAACTATAATGTAATATATATCCAATGTTTTACATTAATAAACATTGATTTCTTCTCTAAAGTGGTAATTTGGATATATCAAAATTGCTTTGCCCCACTCTAATTGTCAATATTCTCTATCCTTTTCGTGCAAGTGTTTGCTTGCACAAAAAAAAGTTACCATAAAAAATGAAAGAAAAGTGATATTGTTTCAACCCTAACCTCCAAGAAATGGAAAGAGGGCAGAGAGATAATTGTATTTGGATGGGATTTTTGAAAATATTTTTGTTATATTTTGAAAATATGAATGGTTTATTGTCTTTGATTTTTTTTTGAGAGAATTTAATATGATTTTTTGTCTTATATTATTAATATTACAGTAAATGGAGAAAATATACTATTCTAATATTTAAATATAAGATGTTATAAGTTTTATTTATTATCTCTAATTATAAGACATTTTATAACTTTTGAGGTATATTTAACAATTTTTTCAATATTATCCTTATTAATTATTATCTCTTCCTCACTTTTTTTTCTTTAAAAAAGTTACTTTAATTTTTTCTACATCTTTCTTATTCCTAACACAAATTTTTTTTTTTCTCTTCATATTCTTATTTTATTTCTTGTTCTTGATACAAAGTCTTATCTTATCTTTCATATTATAAAGGCAAAACAAATAAGGATATTACTAGAATTAAATTACTTATTTGGTCAATATAATATTCAAGAGCGAATAAAGAAGTTAAAAATTCATATGAGAGTGTGATTTTAATTTAAAATTATTAAAAAAACATCGATTACATAAATGGGTAAGACTCAAATATGATGAAATTTTTCGAAATAAAAAAGTATTTAGGGAAAAGAGTTTTGGAATTAGAGTGGGAATAGTATTTTAGATTACTTCATCTAGGAAAATATACCTTGTTGCACTTAATCTCACCTTTTTTTATTTTTTTTAAAAAAACCTTTCATGTTTTTTTGGTTCTCTCTCCCTTGATCTCTTGTTCACTTATGTAATATTCTATTTTTATTTTTTAATTGAGATGATTGAAATATTTCATTTTCATCCTTGAAAATATGCATGATTCTCAATCAAATCCTTGAAAATGCATTTATTTCAATATGGTCCTTCTAAATGTTAGGAATGTTTCAAAATTATCTTCCATCCACTCGGTAACTGCGCGTGTACTGCACGCTACGTGAATGACCTTTTGCTTTGCTTTTTGTTCTTTAAGGACTAAATTGAATTAAAAGTATTTATAAGGATATAATTGAGAATTTTACATATTTTCATTGCCGAAAATAATTTTAACCCTAATTTTTTTTTTATTAACTAAGATATCTTTATTGGACATGTCTATATTTATCCCAAAATTTGTTACCAAGTTCTTCCTTAAGTACAAGCTATTTTAATTTTAATTTTTTGTTATAAAATATTAATCATTTTATAATTACTAATACATAATTATCATATTTTTTACAATTTCAGCCTTTATAAGAAAGTGAATATTGTAGTTATAAAATTATAAATAAGAGACAAAAAATTTAATTTAACAACATTTTAAATATAATATTATCACTATTGAAGCTAAAATAATTTATATTCTCTTGAAATTAAATGTCTATCTTCTATCTTCTTATACTTAAAATCAAATATCTATTTTTCTAAAATATTATATATATATATATATATATATATAACTTGACTAGTAACCCTCTTAATTTTAAAAATGAATTTTAAAATTTATGTGATACTAATTATATCAATAATAAAAATAATATAATTTACTTTTTTAGAGGAATATAATTTTTTTAAAATAAAATTTAAAATTTTAATTACATTGAAGTAAGTATTTAGAATATTTAAGAGCGGATGAGGAATAAAACTTGTCAAATTGTAACTATAACGAAGATGTCTTTGTACAATTGTTTTAGGGATGGGGTGGCAAAGTGGATGAAAATTTAATAAACATTCAAAATCATACAATATTAAAGGAATTTAGTTTATTCATATAATTTAAATGGATATCCATTTATCCTAATGGATTTTAATGCATATCCATGAAATTCAATAAACATTCATTTTAAAATGTCTAACTTGATCAATACCAATTAATCAATTTTAATTAATTACACTTTAACTCAATATATATTTTAAATTTCACTTTAACTCTATAAAAAAATTCATGTTTGAAGAAAAAAAACTCACTATTTCTCTCTCTAGAACTCACATATTTGCTAAATTTTATGAAGCAGAAGTTTTATTATGTATTATTAATTTTATGTGGAGTTTTCCTCAAAAATTTGCTAAGTTATCTTTAAAACTCACACATTTACTCATTTTATACAATCTGTTGACACGAGACAAAGTTTCATTTCATTTTGACAAGATTTTTTTTTTTAAAAAAAAAATCAATTGATAGTGTAGTTATCATTTTTACATGTTTCTAATAAATATGAAATTAAATATTAAAAAAATAAATTGAGCACGAGTTTAAATAATAAAAATTACATTAAAAAATTTAATTGAATATAATTACAAATAATGAGCTAAAAAAATGAATAAATGGATATCCATAGATATCGATAAACCATTTAGATTCAAACACATATAAATGATTAGTTAATTAAATATTTTAAAAGTCAATTAAACATGAGGTTAAATAATAAAAATTATATTAAGTAATTTAATTAAATACAATTACAAAAAATCACCTCTTAAAAAAACATAATCAAAATTATATAAATAAATGGATATGCATGGACATTAATAAACCATTTAAAATCAAATGATTTAAAATATTTATAAATGAATCATAAATAATTTAACGCTCATATAAATTTATTAAAATAAATTTCAACATTCATTTTACCACCTACCACCTTTGGGTGGTTTCGAATATTTCAAAATTCAAAGTGCACTCCGAAAAATATTTTCTCCAAAGCTCCACTTGGTAAAATGACAGTTCAGTCCTGGCACCCTCTCCACGTGTCCCCACCATCACATCATATCATATTGAAGCCTACAATTGCATCCATACTCTCTCACATGCCACCGAGAAACCTAAACGGCCAAAAGCAGCAGAGAAGCTCAAAAGCAAAAGCATAAACTTCCCCCAAATTCTCCATTTCCCACCTTATATAAACCCCTTAACAAAGCTTGTCAGAATCCCACATTGCCCTTTGCCCCTTTGTGTCTTTCTTTCCAGTCGGTGCTTTTGTCGTTGTGAGGAAAAAGTACAGAATGGCCATGGCTATGTTGATGAAAACCGCCATTAAAGCTTTCTTAGTTGGTCTTGTGATGGTTGCTAATGTGGGCGAATCAGCCTCCGGCCATGCTGCTCCGGCACCGGCTGTTGACTGTTCCAGTCTGGTTTTGAACATGGCTGACTGCTTGTCATTTGTGACTAGCGGTAGCACCGCTCAGAAACCTGAAGATACTTGCTGTTCTGGACTCAAGACTGTGCTTAAGTCTGACGCTGATTGTCTCTGTGAGGCCTTCAAGAACAGTGCTCAGCTTGGTGTTACTCTTAATGTAACCAAAGCCTTGACTCTTCCCGCCGCTTGCCGTGTCTCTGCTCCTTCTGTCAGCAAGTGCGCATGTAAGCTGCTCATCCCTTTTCTCTTCTTGATCTATTTCTCTTATTTCTTTCACTTCTTTTTTGATGTTTAGAAGTGGGTTTGATCTGCGTAGATTTTTCCTATCTCTGGGTTAATTTCTCGTTAAGAACTTGTTAATGGAGGAAGGCTGTTTGTGAAAGTTTCGTTGCATATTTTCATTTGCAGATGGGTTCTACTATTGGATAGTCATAATTTTCTTATTCATTTGTGGGTTTAATACTTTAATTGCACCATATTTTTCTTTTTGATTGTTTTTCCATCATATTACTAGCATCATTTATAGCTGTGGGTGGTTTTGAGGGAAATTTTATCCCTATTCTTAAAATCTATTGGGAAGAATTCCGTGCAATGTGTGTGAATTCTTGTTTCTTCTTGACTGGTATTACACACATCGCACTTCCAGGAGATAAAGTTTCTTCCTACCCCCATGGCTATAGTTTAACGGAAATTTGGTGATGGTTTTAATGCTTCTCTTTTTTTCTGTGGTGCAGTGACTGCAGCTGGTGATGCTCCTGGTAAGTCAAGATTTGTGCTTTTTCCACTCTTTTTCTTTTCACCCTTTGATCTGCTAGTTTCCTTGGAATGATGCCCTCACTATTTATTTTTCCTTCTTTTTAAAGAAGGATGGAAACATTCTGGAAAGATACTATCTTTTTTTATTTTATTTTAATCTTTGTCAATTTGAAAATATCAAATTTAGATTTTGGAATGTTTTTAGGATATTAAACTTTGTAATCTAAAACTGTTTCGGTGCCTTGCCTTACGATCATGTTCAACGTTTGATGGATAATTCCTCTACTCTCTAGAAGGTTCAACCTAGTTCTTGTTTTCCAGTCAGCCTTTTGTAAAAATTCACGTGACAGTACTGGTCTGTCATTTATGTTTTGCATTCTCAAGACCGATGTGTTTTCCAAAAGAAAAAAGATCGATGTGGTCCCAATTTTATTCAAATTTGTTTCATGTTAATTTCAATGATTCTGGCCTGCCACTATTTATTTTTCCTTCTTTTTAAAGAAGGATGGAAACATTCTGGAAAGATACTATTTTTTTATTTTATTTTAATCTTTGTCAATTTGAAAATATCAAATTTAGATTTTGGAATGTTTTTAGGATATTAAACTTTGTAATCTAAAACTGTTTCGGTGCCTTGCCTTACGATCATGTTCAACGTTTGATGGATAATTCCTCTACTCTCTAGAAGGTTCAACCTAGTTCTTGTTTTCCAGTCAGCCTTTGTAAAAATTCACGTGGACAGTACTGGTCTGTCATTTATGTTTTGCATTCTCAAGACCGATGTGTTTCCAAAAGAAAAAAGATCGATGTGGTCCCAATTTATTCAAATTTTGTTTCATGTTAATTTCAATGATTCTGGCCTGCCAGAAGGAATTCTTATCTCTGCATATGGTTCATATGAAATTTTTCCATTGTAGTATTCCACTTCCATCACTCTTTAGCAAGGATAATTTCTTAATCCATTTCTTTTGGTGGTGGTAATTCATGCGAAGTGTTGGGAATGGCTTATTTTTGCTCTGTTTAACCCATTTTAAGTACTTTGCACTCATTTCAATAATTCCATTGAGTTTAAATTTACAAGAATAAATATTCTTGAGTATTGTTCATGCTGATCAATGAAATTCTTGCTACTGTGATGAACATTCTTTTTCCTTTTTTTATTTTGGTTGTAGCACTTTCTCCGGTGGCAATGTCTCCAAGCTTAACCGCAGCTGCTCCTACCGCAGTTTCAGGATCAAGTGAAGTTGCCCCTGCAGCAGCTCCGGGAAGTTCAGGCACTTCAGCACTTACCTTTACGTTCGGCTCCTTTGTGATGGCCGTGATTATTGCATCCTTGGCTTTGTTCTGATCGCATTTTGTGCTTCTCTTTTTTGGGTAGAAGAGATGAGTGGAAGGAGGATTAGTAGTATGATGTTTGGATTACTTTTTACTAATCGGGTTGCTCTAACCTTCTCATATTCCTCCTTGTTGAGACTTTTGAATAGATATAGGATATTATATATAGCAGTAGTAGTTTTATGTACGAGCCCTCATTATTATTATTACTCGTGTTGGAACTCCTCCGCTACGCTTACGGTTAAGTATCTTATAGTAATTGGGATTGATTGACAGCTTTTGGTTGTTGATGCCACGCCATGTCCGTCTGTGGTCATCGAATTGATTTCAGACCTTTTGCCGAAATCCGCTGGAGGACATTATAAATTTATTTCATATTTTAATAGTCAGTGCTGTTTTGCAACAACTTTCCTTACCATAATTATGTGTTTTATTGGTGTCTCCCGGCAATGGCTGAATTCCGAATGTGATTGAGGGGTATAATCAAGTGGATCCTTAATTTTGATTTTGAAAAAATTACGATTATTAGAGCGCTGAGCTCTTGGATAGAATCAATTGTTTTGAGTTCGAATTCAAACTATTCTTTTAGTATATTATAAATATACATGTTAACATATACTAATATTGTTGCCCGTCCTTACCACGGTTCTGAAAGTAGAGCAATTTTTGCTGGAAATAGGTCTAAGTGAACGATATTCAAGTTTGATTTTGAGTTTGAGTTGAATATCAATCAAGTCTCCACTCGGTGGACGACTTTAGTTGAAGGACGTGGTTTCCACATTATTAGTGGATTCTTGATCCATTTGGTCTCCAAAAGCTTCATTTTGGTTCTTGATGTTTCTTTTGGATCAAGAGAATGAGAGATGTTCTGCTTCTCTTGGACTCCAGTAGGTGTTGCCTAACAGTGTTTACAGTTGGATCTTGGGAAAGCCTTCAATTATGGAGACCTTCCCGTTTTTAGGAAAGCAAGCACCCTTTTTCTGTGTGAAAATGATTTTTTTTTTCTTCTTCTGCAATGAGCCGTGTGCAATGATTTGTTCCTGCGATTTTTGCGACCATAGATCACGACCTCATTTTTTCAATTCATCACGGACTTCATTTGACCTTTGACTAGTCTGTCCAAGAAATGGGCAACAATGTTTGCGGACGAAGTGCTAAATTGGTTCCCACTAGAGCATGAAACAGGGGGTTTAAAGAAACCCTTGGGATAAGTTTGTGTATTAATTTGGATTGTCTTGTTCTTTTTGTTCAAGTCTTTGGATGATTGAATTCTTGTTTCTAGAAATGAATTTAAACGGGTAGGTTTTAATGTAGAAAAATTTTGCTTTCAAAGTCATAAAATTTTTCCTCAAAAAAAAAGGTCATAAAATGCTTGAGGGATATGTAATGACATAAAAGATCGCTTGGATTTCTTTTAAGAGGAAGAAAAATGATCAATTAAATGTAGGAATCAAGTAATAAAAAATATAATGAACAATCTCAAACATAAGAGAAAACAAACAAAAAATATTGAGTATATTGACACATTTCAGCCGCTTTCCAAAACTTCACCTTGTTAGAGATTTGACATGTTAGTATTTAAATAAATCCTACATCATAACTTTTGTTATCAATTTCGATTTGTTCTTTTTTTTTAATATTTTGTTTTACCTATTAAATTATTGTTATTCTTTTCATTGTTATATAATATTCAATATTTGATAATTGAGTTTTATTTAATTGTGTAGTGTATTTTTTATTTATATTGTATTATTCTATTATACTGTATTAGTAGATTGATTATACATTAAGTAATGTTCTAACTAAGGAAAGACTTAAACTCTCCCTTTTTTCCTGGGAATTGGTTCCAACTAAGAAAAAACTTCAAACTTAAGTAGTCCGTTTGTGACTCTCATATCTTTCCTGAGAACTCAATTGATGTATCGATTATAGAACTAACAGTATTTTAGTATAATACTTATTCACAAATACAATACTATTTATTAGAGTATATCTTAGACATTAGTATATCTACTCAAGAAAAAGATGATATGACACTATCAATTGTAGTTAGAAGGACAAGACGAGAACTTCAAAAGCCTGCTTAATTTGCTGATATGGTGGCTTATGCACTTCCAATTGTTGAAGACGATATTCCATCCACTTATCAAAAGGTACTCCAAAATTCAGAAAGTGAAAAATGGAGGAATGACATGAACGAAGATATGAAGTCTCTTTATAAGAATTACACGTGAAAGTTGGCACAACTACCTAAGAAGAAGAAAACAATTGGTTGTAAATGGGTATTTGCAAAGAAAAATGGATTTCCTAACAAGAAAGACATTCACTACAAGGCAATATTGGTGGCTAAAGGTTATGCTCTAAGAGAGGGAATTGACTATAATGACGTATTTTCTTAAGTGGTAAAATATTCATCAATTAGAGTTTTATTGGCCTTGGTAACACTGTTGGATTTGGAGCTAGCTCAACTAGATGTGAAAATCGCGTTCTTATATGGTGACTTGGAAAAAGAAATCTATATGACACAACCTGAAGGATTTAAGATTGTTGGTAAGTAAAATTGAATTTGCAAGCTAGATAAATCATTGTACGGATTGAAGCAATCTTCAAGACAATAATACAAACGATTTGATAAGTTTATGATGAGACAGAAGTACACCAGAAGCAAATATGATCATTGTGTGTATTTGCGCAACCTACAAGATGATTTATATATCTACCTATTCTTATAGGTCGATGATATACTGATTGCTTCGAAAAGCCAAGCAAAGATAGACAAGTTAAAAGCTCAATTGAACAAAGAGTTTGAGATGACAAATTTAGAAAAAGCCAAGAAGATTCTCAAGATGGAGATAAGTAGAGACAAAAAGAGTGACAAACTCTGTTTGACTCAAAAATAGTATTTGAAGAGACATTACAACGTTTTAGCAAGAATGAAAACGCAAAACCTGTAAGTACCCCACTTGCTCCTCATTTGAAGTTTAGTATTACGTTATCTCCTAAGATTGACGCATAACGAAAATACATGGCAAAAATTTCATATGCTAATGCAGTTGGTAGCTTGACGTATGCAATGGTGTGCACACGTCAGAATATTTCACAAGCAGTTGGAGTTGTGAGCAAATATATGCATGATCCAAGCAAAGCTTATTGGCAAGCTGTGAAATGGATTCTACGGTATTTGCAAAACACCGTAGATATTGGATTAGTATTTGAGTAGGACAAATCACTTAATCAATGTGTAGTTGGATATTGTGATTCTAACTATGCAGGTGATATGGATAAGCGACGATCTACAATTGACTACTTATTTACCTCAATTAAGGTACCAGTTAGTTGGAAATCTATCTTATAGTCAAAAATAGTTTTGTCTACCTGTTAAGAAAGCAATTTGGTTTCAATGGTTGCTAGAAGACTTGGGAGTTGGTCAGAAACACATTACAGTGTATTGTGACAGTCAGAATGCTATACACTTAGCAAAAAATCAAGTTTATCATGCAAAGACGAAACATATTGATATTCGCTATTATTTTGTACGGGAGATTCTTGAAACAGGTGAATTACTTGTTCAGAAGATTCCAATAGCAGACAATCCTACAGACATGTTGACCAAAGTGGTAACAACAACCAAGTTCAATAATTGTTTGAACTTGGTCAATATTGTGCATTGTTAAATTGGCGTCTGAAAGCGCATTTGATGACACCACTAAAGACTACTTTATTCGATATTGAAGATGAAAGACTTAGAAGTTGAGAAGACGAAAGAAACTCGCCAAACTAGAGATTTGTTAGAAATTTGGCAAGTTACTATTCAAATAAATTCCACATCGGATATCTTGTAAAAGGGTCTTTCGTTTTTTCCCTATAAAAGGACCATTGCCTTTTAGTTAGTTTTACACCGTCAACATTAAATCTTCTATATTTATGAAAATTCTTTAATTAGGATATCTTAGTTGTAATATTTCGAGTATTCAGTAAAGTGATCTTCTACTGTGGTGAGGTCCAGAGACTTAGGCAATATTGGTCGATATCCGTTATCAATTTTGATTTGTTTTTTCCTTTGTATTTTGTTTTAGCTATTAAATTGTTGTTATGCTTTTCATTGTTAAATAATATTCAATACTTGAGAGTTGAATTTTATTCCGCTGTGTAGTGTACTCTTTATTTGTATTATATTATTCTATTATACTATATTGGTAAATTGATTATACATCAAGTAAGATTATGGCAAATGAAAGACTTGAGAACTCTCCCCTCTTTTGAATTGGTTTTGACTAAGAAAAGACTTAAAACTTAAGTAATTCGTTTGTGACTCTCATCTCTTTCTGAAAATTCAATTGGTATATCGATTATAGAATCAACATTATTTTAGAATAGTACTTATTCACATATACAATACTATTTATTAGAGTATATTTTAGACTTTAAATATACTTATTTGTTTTCAACACACCGTTCTTCCGCCCTCCAATATTGCATATAATGAAGCTCGTCTTATAAAAGTGAGTGATCAGCGGTTTGAACCATGTCAACAAGGGAAATACTAGATAATTACCAAGAGCTGCAACCTCTTGTTTGATGTGGATATGGGAACTTATGGCTCCAGCTTGGGGGCAAGCGTAGCGACAGCATCTGATACTGTGAGGAAAATATTGTCTTCTCCGATCATATGTGCAAAATCTGATGCGTGGAGCTTATCTACCACCACAGGCCCAGGATTTGCCAAAACAAGCTGTTCATTTTATGCAGAAATATGAGCAACCCTTCATTTTTACCTCTTTGTTGTAATTTTTAATCTCACAACATTGATACAAAATTGTAACATATTTTAGCGTAATTACCTGAACATCTCTTTTCTTGAGACTTTTGTACAACTCTTCAAGCGCTTGAATGCCACTCGTGTCTATGTCTATAACAGCTGCAAAGGATGATCAAAGAAAAAAATCAAGCTTAGGATAACTAGTTCTGTTTCATTAAGCTACAAAACAAAAGCCATATGGAATGCCTTACGTGACATTTCAACAATCAAATATTGGATTTTGGGTTGGCTATGGTCCTTCTGCTGTTCTTCTTCATCAGTTAACCACCTCAATGTTCTGTTCAACAATCATATCTTTCATCTATCAATATCAAGCACATACTATTCGAAAATGTCTTTCCAATCCCAAAGAAAATTGAAGTAATAGGAGGCAACTTTGAGAATCATCAGTACCTCTCCCTGACATAGTTGGAGTTAGAAAAGTATATAGCAGAATCAACTCGGACAACCAAAATGCCAGGGACTTTTGTGGCCTCAGGATATTGTTCTATGTTCCTATACAAATTAGTCCTTGGTATTTTTCCAAGTAGTGCAGTTCTTGGCCTTGTGACTTGGAGGAGTATTTTGGCAAAAGATATAGCAACCTGTTGCAGCAATAGATCAAATGATAATGAAATGCCAATTGGGAGTCAAGATTTTGATGAATATATATTGAAGAATTTAATCCATCCTTACTGCTATCAATAGGCCTATTTCAACAGAGACAAAAACTACACCAAAGAAAGCTCCTATGCAGGCAATGAAATCAAACTTATCAATCTTCCATATGAGAAGCATTGCATCCGTGTCTATTAGTCCTACAACAGCAGATATAATTATGGAAGCAAGTATGGCATTCGGGGTGTATTTAAACAATGGCGTGATCACTTCCAGAGTTAGTAAGACGACGACAGACATCACAATGTTGGAGACTGCTGTATGGCATCCGGCCATACAATTCACTGCAGAACGAGAAAAGGATCCTGCACAATGCAAAGTTGAAATTAGCATAGGTTAGCTAATAGCCTTAACCATGAATCTCTAAACTAGGCCTCTTTTTGAGACCTATGTTAAATTTTCATCACAATCTCCCGCTCTGATATTCTGTTAAATTTCTACCTCATCTAAAAAACTTAATTTGATAGAAAGGGATACAATTTATACATTTATCAACCTACCTGTCGCTACATAACACGAGGACATTGAACCTATGATGTTCATTGTTCCTAATGCCACCATTTCTCTATTTCCATCTAAGTGATAATCCTTCATTGAAGCAAAAGTTCTTCCGATTGCTACGGCTTCCTGTGATCCAGAAACTTTCAGTATTAAGCACAATAACAGCAAGAGTTTGGCAAGTAATCTTTTGTGGGCTTTTATGAAGTGTTGCTTACTGTCAATCCAATCATCCCAGCCATGACCCCTATCCTGAATCCTTTACCAAGATAAGTTCCGCTGAAGAAAATTTCATGAGCAGATGATGGATTGATACCTTGTTCAATCTTGTTTACCTTCAAATTAGAAGTAGAATGTAAGACAAATCACATCTGTCAATAATTTACCATTTTCATTGTGCAAAATATCTTGAGGCTCAACATACTCACAATTTGGACGCCATGCTTTTCAGCATGGGTGATAAACACACAAAATGTTGAGATGATCACTGAAATCAATGGAGCGATTGCAGGCACCCAAAAGTACTTCTTGTTCCTTTTCCCCTGCTCAAGTAGTAATATGTGTGAAACAAAGAAAAAGAAATTTCCATAGCCAAAAGAAATGCTGAGATCGACCCACGCCCTTAGAAGAAAGAAGACACTTACAATGTATTTTGCCAGGAGAAGGAAAGCCAAGAATGATACTCCTATTAAGATGGTCTGATAGTTCCACTGTTGTACAAAAAGAACAATTTAAGTTCATCAGATACTACCGGGCCTAGTAATATATTATAGGATCTAAACATTCACTAGAAAAGATAGAAAGGAAAAGTAAAAATATGGCTATATACATATATCTTTTAAAATTTTAAGAAGGGGAAGAAAGAAGATAAGAAGCGGGGAGGGGTGGAGAAAATAAGGGCCTTAGCCCCACTTTCGAACTCGAGACATGAGTCCCAATTAACAATTCTCTTACTACTAGAGCGAATTCAAAGGTATATGCTAAAATGTAAAAGGCCTCAAGAATAATAATAAACAAGTCTCACCCCATGATGTACATTAGTCCACACTGAACGCATTACAGAAACTAAATCGGTCTTCTTTGTGAAATTCTTTACACCAAGCAGACCTTTAAGCTGTTGAAGGGCAATTGTTATGGCTGCACCAGCCATAAAGCCAACAATAGCAGCATGTGATAGGAAATCAATCAAGAAACCCAACCTGAAAGAAAGGTCAAAAACAAGAATTAGAAAGATTCTGAATCAAGATGCATTTGATAAAATAAAGAACTGAAAATTGAACAACAGCCAATGAATGTTCATCACACCAAGAGAAGTACATATACCTGAAAAACCCAAGAATGAACTGAGTTACACCAGCAAAGAATGTAGCTGTAAAGGCCAGGCGCTGATAGTCATCCTTTTGTTTAACAGGATCAAGCTCTTCCTGAAGCAAAGTTCCGAGTAAGAGAGACACCACAGCCACTGGCCCTATGGCGATATCTCGTGAGCTTCCCATGAAGGCATAAACCAATGGTGGAACAAAACTGCTGTCTATATATAGAAATTCACAACAAAGAAATAATGAGCTTGAAAATATCCATCAGACTGTATATTATAATGTTACTTCATCTAAAAGTTGAAGTTAATAAAAAGAAGAAAAATTTATACATTTATCACGCACTGAGTCAACAATAAATTTCTTTCATTTTGATACCTCTTCTAAAAGCTTAAGTTGATGAAGATAAGTACAATTTATACGGTTGATAAAAAACAACAAGAAACTTACATAGTCCAAATTGAGGATCCAAATTTGCTAGTTTTGAATAACCAATGTCCTGCATGGCAAAAGTCATTAGTTGTTATAATGTCCTGTGAGACAAAAGAAGCTTATTTACAACTATATGGGGCTATACAATTTGGCTATACCTGAGGAATACATAGACTTGCAATGGTAAGTCCAGCAATTAGATCACCTTTAAACTTGATAAGACTGTAATTTCTTCCCCATTCAAGTATGGGGAAAATAGCTTGGACGCCAAGGACAAACTTTTTCGACTTCGATTGGTCCTTAAAGGGGCGTAAGGGATCATCATGCAAGAAAGTTTCCTTCAGAGTGGTCTTAATCTCTTTCAACAAATTTTGCTTAAGAGGCAATGCTACCTTGTGGACATACGGCAAGTTTTCGTTGATTTCATGGAAAGAATTCCCAGAACTATCCATGTCTGTAGCAATAAAATCCAAGAACATATGGTCAAAGAAATATATGCATAAAATGAAGCATTTAGACTAGCAAGTATAGAGGAAAAGGTGCTCAAAATCTTTTTTCTTTTATTCACTTATTCCACAATGCGCCATGGATTATGCTATCCATCCCAAACTAGAAAATGTAGAGATAAAAGATGCATTATTGACTAGAGAATCAGAAAACGAGATGTTATATATTACTTGTATAGAAGATGATGGTGCTGACTGTACAAGAAAGTTATGTGGATAAGAAAGGAACAAGAAAGTCGATGTTTATATAATCTACAAGAATCTAAAGTCAACTGTAGACAAGAGGGCAACATGATTTCACATGGACAAGAAATGAATCTGGATCTTATTATGTACCACATACAAATTAACCCTAAAGAGGAATATAATTGAAAGAAGTATATATATGAGCATGGGTCGCTTGCAATTTTCAATAGGAAATTATTGAAGGATATTGTAATCTAATACCGGATTAACTAGGTAAATCAATAAAGAATATCATGGAATGCAGTTGACCTTGGATATATAGTTAATTATCGTCGTTTCATCTTGCTTGGTATGCAATAAACCTTTCTTTCACGTATGCTTCTTTGAATCAAAACCTCATACTTAGGCGTAGTTATAACAAATCCAGGTTGAGTTAGTATATATATATACACAGTTTGTTTTCATCACTGTCAGCTCCTACAGGATATATATGCAGTCAAACATTATAATTTTTAAGTGGCATTGGAAGGGATGGGATGGGATAATAGAAGATTCCGATTCTTGTATTATAATCTGGCCAGTGAATCCAGAAGAATAACAATGTTGCTATGATACCATGTTAAATTATCACTTCATATCTAAATGAGTAAATGTATATTATACATTTATCACGCTTGTGATCAGTCTATAGAAACTAAAAGTGTAATACATAAACTATCACGATAGATCATTACTCACCTATAAGAATTCAACAAAGGCGCACACACACACACACATATAACTCCAATAGAAAACTAAATTAGTTCTAAGAATTTTACCAGGAAAAAAACAGAAGAGAATAATAGTTAAAGATGGTATAATCCATAAAAGGTCTTTTTGCTTTTTGCTAAGTAGTTTTTAGTTTTAGTAATGCAAAACCTCAAAAGCATAGCATGAAATATCTGTTGTTAAGTCTCACCATTTTCCTTCTCCAACTTTGTCTGCTTCATTTTTGCATGAAAACATAACCAGTCTTCAATATCATTCTTTCATCCCAAAAGATCGATCAGTTCCTTCACTAGGGGAAGAAAAATAATAATAATAACAATTAAAAAAGTTGTATTGTATACGTAAAGCTTTAGACAACTCTGCAAATCTTCTAAATTAACATATGCAAATTTGATAAATAAAAGCCTACCATTCTTACAGATTTCTTATTATGGGAGGGGTAATGAAGAGAAGATTTACGAAATAACGTCTAGATTCAATGAATTTGAATGGGCTTGAGTTTCCTTGATTTCATGTGCAAATTGAGGAGCTGAAATGGTGGGAGGAAGAAGAAGAAGAAGTAGTAATAGTAGACTCAAAGCTTTTTAGAAAAGGAAAAACAAAATTCACACATAATATTTGAAAAAAAAAGGTCAAGTATTATATTCCTTCGAGATATTACTAATCACCGTCTGTTTAGTGGGGGGATAATATGCATTTGTGGGTTTAAATTAATTAAATTTAAAAATTAATATTCAATTTTAGATATTTTAAAATAGAAATATGAAATTTAATTTTGAACAAAAGAATAATATAAAATTTCATAAAAATAATTATAAATTAGTTTTAATGTTTTTAAATTGAGAAAATAGAAAATAATATATACATTTTTCTAGTCAAACTATTTCTAACCATTTAAGAAATTAAAGTAAAATATATTTGTAAAGATAATATAAAGATAAGTCAATAAATATTTATTTCATCTATAAAATGAGATTATATTTGAAAAGAATATTTTAGACTTATACTTGTTATTATTAATGTGTTTAGTAACAGATCGCATGATTGATTATGATGTAAATTCATAACTAAAAAGGTTATTATTTAATTTTTAAATGAAAATTATATTTACTTTTTAAAAAATAATTTTTTTAATTTTAAACATTCAAAATAAAAAATAAATATTTAAGATACTATTAAATTAAGGGGGAAAAAATTATAAAATTGAGGGCAATTGATGGTGACCTGGTTTGATCATCGGCCTCGGCCTATTGTAAATAACAAAGGAGAGCAATTTGTCTCGAAATTTTTGTTATTGCCGAAGGCCATGGCCTGCATTCCAAATTTGTAACGGTCGTGAAGGACTGCGTTAAAATATTAGAGCATATAAATAGAAACCAGCGTTAAAATGCGATCCAATCATTCTTAACTCATACAAAATATTATATATATATATATATATATATATATATAGTTTTTTATCTTGTGTTGTGTCTCGAGTATGTTTCCAACTAAGATTAACTCTGTTCGCGAATAATTCAAACGTGTACGGATATTATAATGATATATAATATTTATATATAAAATATTATATACGATATGATTTTTATATATTATATATTAGTTATATATATATATATTATTTTTATATATTATATATGAATAGGAAAAAAAATTGAACTTCAACTTGAATTAATTGAGTAATTCGAATTTGGATAATTAGATTAAATGAACTAAATATAAATGAATACAAACATTACGAAGAAATAAATGAACGAACACAAAAAATAAATTTAATTTAAATGTTAATTGAATCAATTCGAACATTGTTCGAATATTACTTGAACTCGAATACTTTAAATTTGATTTGATTAGTTACAATCCTAATCTCTAAAGAATATATGGTTAAAATTAAGTATTTATGGCAATTGAAATTTATAAAAAAAATTACCACAAAAAGCCTTGATCTATCAATTTTTTTATAAAAAAATTATTTTCCTTCAATATATATTTAGAATTCTTCAATATATATATATATATACTCATAATAAAATTTCTAATTCAATGACAAATAAACACAACTTGATATTAATTAGCCTCAACTATATATTTAAAAATCATGAGTCTGAGTCATACTTCCAACAACTATCATCTTTCTTTCTTTTTTTTAATAAAAAGTTTATAATTCAATGATGCCATTCTTTTCATATTTTTGAAGATATAAATGGAAAGTTCATATCTGCTTTGAGAATATACTTTGTGCAAAATAAATAGACGACGCAGAGTCACATACAACCAATTAATATAAGGCCCAACATTCACAAAAATAATTGCTGCTACAAAGTCTTCATTACTTAATAAATCTTAACAACTTTGAAAGAAAAATGAAGATAACGTAGTCCTAAAAAAAACAAAGAAAAAGGAAAATATAAATAAATAAATAAAATAACTCCAATGATTGTATATCACTTCTTCATTTCTTCTTGTCTCTTTACAAACATTGAGTTTGACGGCCGAAAGGGACTGAATTTTGTTAATCTTATTATCATTTAAAAACTATAGGAATTATTAGAACTTCAAAATTGTTTTAAATTATCTTGATTGATGGTGATTAAATTATTCGATGATTCTCACCAAAACAATAATTTTATTGGAAAGAAATTTTTTATTCCAATCATCATCTTCATTGGAAATTTTGTTTCTTCTTTGACTTATCGTAATTACATGTGTACACAATAAATCTGTATGCAAAATAAAATAAATGAGAAATAATATAACAAATAAAATTTATATTAATTTGAAAAGAAGTGGTTATAATATTTAGAATCCCGCTTGATTCTTTTTTAAACTTGTTCCAAGGGTTTAAATTATAAAATAATTTGATTGATTAAGATCTCCTTCATAATTGACATGACACTTTTTAATTAATCAATCCATTCTTTTAATTTTCATAGGTTAAACTTTTATCATTTAAGACACTTGTCATAGTTTTATTGGATAATACATTTGAATTAAATGACTAAATTTATTTACTATTTGTTTAATTAAAAAATATTTATGAAAATTCAATTAAATTAAATTTCCATGTGTACAATATGATTGCAATTTAGGTATTTTATTAAGTTTTGTAAACAATGTAAACTCTTCAAAACTTTGAGAGATCATGAACCAAAATAAAATGAATAAATAAATAAGAAGATTAAAAAATTGCTATTTAAAAAAATATTCGTAAAATACATTGCTTTCCATTGGTTGTGGAATCGGTGCTTCTGACGTTGGACTAACCTTATATGGATAATTTCAAAGACTTTGTTGGTAAACGTAATCATTTTTTTGTTAAATTATAGTAGTATTTCTTCATTTATTTTATCTCATTATCACGTTTTTTTATTTATCTATTCTTTTAACCACTAATTCCAATTTCAATTAAGTTCAAGTTAAACGCATTGAATACAGGGCCAAAGGCATAATAATTTCTGGCCTGATAGTTAGCGCTTCACTTCATATAAAAATTATTAAAAATATTTTATTTCTCTACTAAAGAAGTTTATATGATATCTTTATTATTAATATGATTAGTCGTAAAATTTTATATATAATTAGATATAATTTTTTAAATTTAAAAAGTTATTTACATAATATATTTAATACAATTTGGTATTGGAAACCAATGGTTCTTTTCATTTATGCATATACAATTTTTATGTGGATCTAGATTTTGTGAATCAAAAAGCTTAAATCACATTCTTCTATATTACGTAATTTATATGATATAAATCTCATTAAAATTCACCTAAAAAATTTCGGTGTATTGCACCAGGAGAAAACGAAAGAGACACAAAGCTCACAACATTAGGAAAAGAAAGCCTAGCCCATTCAGCCAGTAGCTGTAGTCACCTTAGGAGAGTAGTTGGACTTGGGCTTTTGCATACCTCATGAGTTTTAATAAACAAAGAATTGCAACCCAAAAATAAATACCCACAGCCCATCTGACTAGCATCAATTAATCAAGTAAAATCTGGATTCTAATTTTGCTTGCATACAGTTTTGTTTTGTTATGGTTAGGGAGAATGCAACTATACTATGTAGACAATACCATTATGATAGTGACATTCTACTATAAATTAATCGTATAAATAATATAATAAAATATTATGTATTATGTTTTACTTCTATTTCTATCCAATAAAATAAATCGCAAAAGATAAGCCAATTAAGCATAGAATAGCAATTAAAGATAGTGAAGCTATCCCACATTTAGGTTAACATTCTTAGTCCCAATGATGGGAAGATTTTTCTTGTGGACCAAACTTGAAGTGGATAGCAGAATAATAAGGGAACTTGCAACCAGATAGAAGAATACAATCAATACATACATATATATATATATATAACAGTTTTGTAAATGATAACTAATTATGGATCCATCTTCTAGGGTTTCTCTTGGAATTGCATGAAGCCCTTTATCATTGTTCAAGAAACATGTCCCATTCTCAACAAGGCCAAAGCTCTGCTCTCTTCACCTTTGATAGGCTTTCCAATACCCCATTTGGTGAGATGTGCCCCATCACAGTTACCCTTTTG
Organism: Apocynum venetum; assembly: GCA_019593545.1. NCBI lineage: Eukaryota > Viridiplantae > Streptophyta > Magnoliopsida > Gentianales > Apocynaceae > Apocynum > Apocynum venetum. Next base: position 2,427,414 of record SRSM01000141.1, on the reverse strand, counting down.
CTTTCCAAATCAATGCTAAATGATGTTACCCCTAATATTTCAACATCAAAAAGCACAAAATTATTATTTCAGTATCAGGAATGCTATACAATTTTCTCATAAGAAAGGGCTATCAAATTAAGTTGTGTGACTTTTCTGTTTTCATGTGGTCCAATTTTCTTGACCTCAACAAGTAAAATACAGCTATATGATAATTAAGTGATCTTGAAAATACTCTTCTTATACAGAAGAAGTATCATTTCATCAATATAAGAAGAATGAGACATAAATAATTCATGATAATTGTATATCTCTAGGATTCAGTAAATAGGGAAGAAACTTTCCCAATTTAGATCAGAAAAAAATGGCACATAATGTAGTTATCATTAGTACCTTGCTGTTGGCAAGACGTACTTACCTTCCATTTTAGATAGGTGTTTCTTGACTTTACCAGCACAACCTTGACAATGAAGAGAAACTCTCATCACAACCACCTGCCGCCATGAAAACAATCATCAGAAACTTGTTGAAAAAAAAACATATTCAAGGGTTCTACAGATGTGCCATATATAGAGAAGGATGAAAACTGTGACCTGAAAGACCTGATCCTTTACTGCTAGTGAAGCATTAGCTACTTTGGATGGTTTTTCTTGATTACTTTTAACTGTGAGAGATGGAACAGTAGTTGTTGATCTCTGAACCCGAGCAGTCTCTCCCAAGCGAATGTATTTAGCATTGTTGATCAATCTTGCATGTTCAGTCAAGTTCCGATTCAACGATCCTCGTTGCACTATTACAGATAAGGGTTCACTAGCCATGCACACAGCAGTAGAACCTGGAGAGCGGCACATGAAGCCCCTCATATTCTTGGCTGCCTTCATATTCATCTTCAAAATTTCATGTCATAAGATCATATATGTCATTCTATTAACAGGACTCAGAATAAAGAAAGAAAGGGTTGTTCTTTGTGTGTAATGTCTTTTTTCTCCTTGCTGATTCTTTCAAAGGATATATGTAGGCTGAGTGAAGAGACAAGTAAGGGCTGAGGAGTAAGGGATGTTGAAATAGTAGTGGTGGTAGTAGTAATAAAAAAAAAATACATTCTTAATTATGACACAGCTAAAAGTTGTCTAGCAGTAATGGCTAGTTTACCTTGCAGTACTAATTGCCATATGTGGATGTAGCCAACACATAGAATGCCATTCTCAAGAGCAAGTGTGGGCACGGAACATGTGTATGCATTCACAGAGAGAGAAAGGGAACAAGAATTGATAATCTCTAGTCTTAAGAAAAAGTATCTTCAACTGTTAAGTTATTTATCTTATCTTAACTTCTCTTATTATTAGTATGTCAAAATTATCTATTCTAGTAATTGAAACAAAGTATGCCATTAATTTGTGAAACAAGATGGTAGCAAACACAACTAACTAGCCAATAAGTTTGATGCCGATTATGAACACATGGATGAGATGGGATTAGTTATATTGGCATGTTTAAGTTAGATGCAAGTACAGGGACCAAATTGTTCACAGCTAAAGAAAGAAGGTCAAAAAGAATGTGAGAGGTACAGAGGGAAGAACTAGTGGAGATCTACCGTAATAAACTCTCAACTGCTTAAAACCACTAGAAGATTTCTGTGTCAACTGCAGAACTGAGCAATTGCTGTTCCAGACTTTCTTTTGCTTTTACAACAGAATTCAGTTGTTCCACCAATACAGTGTCAGAAGCTTCTTTAACTTCCAAGTGCAATTTATTTCACTTCTCACTCAAAACACAACTTTATTTACATTTCCTTCCTTGGCATGTCCTAAAAGTCATGAAGGCATGTTTTTGTACATTGCTTTCTTTTTTTCTTTTTCTTTTTGTTTAATATTGAAAAAGAAAGGGAAAATAATCAAGCAATTTAACTTGAGTAAACTTTCAAATATTATGTTGTAAAGTTGAAATAACGGCTCCAGTTTAATATTTACCTTTTCTAAAAGGAGCTAATACTTGGACAAAATGATCCTCCAAGTGGATGTTGGTACAGAAGGGCCATGAAGAAAAGCGAATAATGAGAGTAAAATTTGTGCATTTACTTGTATTTATTTGAACCATGTACATTTTATTTAAGATCATCACTCATCAGCACAAGCCAGAACACTGTAGTCTTTAGCAGTAGCATGTCATGAACTTCTGATTTTAACTTTTTTCAACTTAGTTAATTTAATTATATCTCTTCTTGAGGACCACAAAAACCATGGAATCAATGACACTCCATTTCATCATTAAAACCTTGGTCCAGAACATTAATTTGTTCCCTTGGCAAGAGGACAAATGGGTAGATACAGAAACCTACCCTACCACCCCTCTAATGACAAGACCATTAGTACCATATATCTACTTTTCCATGGAATGCCATGTGAAACTCTGCCTCTGCACTTAAATTTTCTTGCCATCCATCCTTCAAATCCTAGGGACCATATGAAATTCTCTTATTTCCTGTTTCAGATATAAAAAATTGCTTGACTATTACAGATAGCTACCACTTTTATTATATTGGTAAAATATAGGTTTAGAAGTGACATTTCTGGGCTTAATATGATATAGCCTGAATCCATAAATTCAGCAACATTGTACATAATATATTGTTTGCAAATGAAGAGTGAAGTATTCCTGTTTCATGTTCAAATAGAACAAATTTTTTTTTTTTTTATACTGAGAACAGACTACTTGCTTCCACCATTTAGAGGATAAAAATGATCATAAGATATCAATCAAACAGACTACAAAAGATGGCCAACTTTAAAGGTCATTTCCCCTTGTTAAATTATACGTACAAATTAGTATATATACACAGTAACAGAAACTTAAAACTACTCAGATTTGAAAATGCAAGAGTTGACGATTATGTACAGCAGAAATGGTGTTGCTCTGTTTTAGGAATACAGTGATGAATTCATGATAAAACACTGGGAAGCAACTTATACCCATGTAGGGTTAATCATAGACCAAGATGCGCAAATGCAACCTCTCCATAGTAGACAGTTATACCCTTCAAATTATCCCGGACCATGTTTTCTTCTATCTGTGCATAGAAAGTTGTCTAAGATTAAACAAGATTTTGTTACTAGTAATCAAGAAACACGCACCATGATGCCAGTTTTTCGAAATAGAATCAATACCTCCATTTCTAAAGGGGGAGAATACAACCAAGAAAGTTCTTCTGCTTGAACTAAGTCTACATTTCGAGGCAAGTAGAAAATGATATTAGGTGTTATAGTACGAGCAACCTGAAATAAGTTGTACCTGCAGATGCAGACAAGTGACATCATTTACTTCTTAGTTCCACTGCGATTGTATATATTTTTGCTACGATTAAAATAAAATAAAATAAAAGAAGAGGTGCAAGCCACAAAGGTAACTAAGTTCTATTTCTGAGATTTTTTCATGTCCTCCAATGCTTATGTCAATTCCACAAAGTTCTCAGCATGAAGGCTCAGAATTCTTATATTTTTTTTCATGGCTCAATTTTTTTACTTTTTGACAGATTTCTCCAGTACAAGTGAATGACAAAATATGTAAGCTTCAGAGAGTTACTTGAACCTAAAAGAGGTTTTGGTGGGTTGGGAGGGAGAGGGAAAGGAGAAAGTACAGATAGGAAGAGCTCCAAATTATCACAAGGAACAACATGATGATACAAAATTCTACGGATGTGAAAAGAAAGCAACATATTTTATTTCAAATCAACTGTTATTTCTGAAGTTACATTCTGTTATATCAGCCTAGAGGCCAATAACAAACGACATAAAACTCCACCTATGAGCCAATGATGATAGACCAATACAAATCTTCTTAAATCACATGTTTTTCTCAATAATAGACCACTGAGCAAAACAAACAACCAGATGGGGTTAACTTGCAGAAGATTCCCAGATATGCAAAAGAAAGTATCAAAGATAAATTTTCTGATGCAAAGACCATGATTGCACCAAATCCAGCTTGTATCTGGTTCAATGCCAGGAGAATTGATCATGTATTACACGCAAAAACAGAGTGAGTTAGAGGGAGAGATGAGCAAGTTTTTTTTTTCCCTTTTAAATATTTCTTTAGGTAATTATATTAATGATATAGTCATCACTACCTACCCTTCTTTGGGTTTCAGTAACTCAAGTGAGAATTTCTTCATCCTCTTATATGATGGCCCTCCCCATGGCGGTGAAAGAAATATTACATCTCCCTAAGGAAGAAAAGACTAAAATCAGGAAAAGAAAGAAATAACAAATCAGAGATTAAGTAACAAAAGGGGAGATAGAATTCAGGGGAAAAATGAAAATGAATGTATTCCACTCAAGCATTATTTATTTTTCATCTGCAGTCACTCGTATGAATCTATGTCACAAAGTTTTTATCAGTTAGATTGAAATCTTTCTAAAAGGAACAAAGCTGCTCTTAAAGATGCCTAGCAAGGAGGAAAGAAAAAAAAAAGCAAAATTTACAACTTCATGTGATTTTGTCAGCTCTAAGGACAAAAATATCAGTGTTGACTCCTTCATTTCTGAACATATTTCAAAAAAGCCCAAACAGTTCTGCAGTTTTGTTATCATATGTTAATTTTGACAATATCTCACACTCCTAATATCTATGCATTTGTATTACAAAGTCTGCAGTACAGTAGTCAAAATTATATCAGCCAAAACATGCTCAAATTAGCCTCACGTCACCCGACTTGGAACAAACAGACTGAGTGAAACAAGCTGATATAGGTATTCGCGAATCAAAACTAGAAAGACACATCCACAGATCTTTCCAGAAGTCCTAAGTTAACAGTTAGTATGCTTAAAAGTTGAGAAAGCATTCTCATCTCCAAGCCCTTCTATGTTCATTGATAAACATAACCAATTAGTGGTTCTAGAAATTGCTATCATTAAACATTACTGAAGACTTCATTTCAGGCTATACCCATTTTTACTTCTAATCAGAAGCTTCTTTCCAGCAGCATTTCATGTCTTGTGGGATTCCATAAAATATCATGGTGCAATGCAAACACACAAATATATTCTACCAGATCCTACTTTCAGAAAGGAGATGTCTAATTAGGATTTGACCAAGTCCCTGCTCAGGAATATATTATTTGAAAGAGAAATTCTTCAAATATTTATGCAACAAACATATGAACACAGATTTAACCAAAATAACCTCAAATAGTTACGTGTTTAAATTGGACCCGCCAGAGCTATGTGCAATAAACTGTTTATGGGGATGAGTCATCCTCACGATTCATGAACATTTAGAAGTTAATTGGATAATGGAAAAACTCTAGTTAGTTATGGAAGTTACTTAGTTGAAACATCAGCAGTAAAATAAACTAATCTACAATCAATAGATCGATCCAAACAAATTGAAACACTGGTTGAAATAAATTTTTGTTCAATTAACAAGATAAGTAATACCTTCAGAGATGGCGCAAGTTGAAAAAAGTCTCCAACAATGAAATCTATAGAGTCTTCTACACCATATATCTTGGCATTATTCATGGCTAGTGCGATCCTTTTAGGGTCAATGTCAATGGCGACAACATGGTGACACCTAAAGTATGGAGGGAGGATAGTCAAGTGTTACTTCAGTATTTTATGTATGGACGTTTTTCAAATAAGAACAATGGTAAATTAATATTCCTAATTTAAAAGTCAGTCCATTATATATAAATTCAAAATGTGAAATTCAGTGTATTCTTTGTTTCAGTATCAAGTAACCTCAATCTTCAGGACCAAGGTCCACGCCATCTTACTACAGTCTCAAAAAAGTTAAGATAGTGATATTGTAAACAGGAGATTTGCATTCAGCCCAAGTGTGTGTATATTGAGATTTACCCAAACAGGCAAGAGAAATTGAGAATGAACCTCTACATTTTTGGACTCTTCTTAAAACCCATCGACACATTTTCTGATTATTTTGATCTTTCTTGATAAAATCAGTAAACTTGAAATATAAGCAATTCATAGTGGTATCTCACAACTGACAGTCCACAGATAATAACAATATCACATTAACTTCAATCAATTGTTTCCTCCGAAGTAGTCATCCCATGTAAACTAACTTACTCCGACAATTAGAAAAAGAAAAAAAAAAATCATATCTTCATTTAACAATCGCTATTCTTATATCAATTCGTGTACGAATTTAACTTGAAAATTGGGAATAATATATATCTAAAAACACACGATTCAATGTACTCAGCAAAAATTCTTCAACATAGTATAAATAGTACTGCAACTTACACCCTAGCAAATTGAATGGCATTGCCACCAACGCCAGCGAAACAATCGATAACAATGTCAATACTGCGGCAATGCTGAGCATGGCGAACTGCAATCTCCTCCGGAGTAACGGAATACCATCCTTCTTCATCTAATTTAATTCCTTCATCGTACCTCGCAAATAAATCGTATCTCTGACGCCAATACTTCTCCACAATCGGAGTCACTCCTGCTTTAATCCTCACTAAATTTTATTTTTTAAAAAAAAGAGAAGTGGAAATTAGCATTTCATTTCCAATTTACGGCCTAAAATTTTTCTTTCTTGAACTCTTCTTACCTGTACACTTCCGAAGCTTCCTCTGTTTCTTCCGTCGACGACTTGCCCGTCGCTTAACAGCTCCAGAATCAAGGTCCGGAACCATTTTTTGTCGGGTTTCTTACCCGTTTAGCCAATAGAAGGGTCCAAGATGGGAATATTCAATGTGAAGTTACTTTGGGCCTTTGTAAACTATATTTAGGGCCTTTACTGTGATCTCTAATCTGGCCCACCATCTGGTTGGAAGTGCATCGTTGGTTCTCTTAACCTTTTCCTAGTTTTCTCTTTATTTATTTATTTATCTATTATTATGCATAAGAGAAAAAAAAAGGAATATATTCAAACTCAAAGGTTCTTTTTTTTTAATAAATTAATATTATAATTTAAATTTGTATATCTTTTTCATTTTCAATTTATTTATAGATTGAGAAAATTAGATTTTGATTTGAATTCAATTTGTTTGAACTAAAATAATTCTTGATCAATTAAATTATTACCTACCCTAGTGATTCAATGTTCAAACGTTTTGAAGTTTTTTTTTAAAAAAAAAGTGTTAAAATTTTTAATTGACATAAATTTGATAGTTAAGAGGTTCATCACCCTTCAAGAAAAAAAAATCCATCAGTTGGGTGAGCTTCTCCCCATTCAAAATTAAATGACTTGGTATATAAAAATTTAGAAAAGTATTTAACTTTAAGAATAGTTATCATAATTTTGTTATTAATTTGGTTAATAGTAAGATAATTAATTAGTGTATGTAAATCTATTAAGAGAGATTGTTAGTAAGACTTTAAATGAAAAATATATTTATTTTTAAAAAATAAACGTTTAATTTCAAACATCTCATAATGAAAATGCATTTGACACCAAATTAAAGGAAAATTGGCCTATTTGGTCTCCATACTATAATTTTTTGATCAAATTGGTCTCTATTTTTTCATTCATTTTCCTTAAAAAAGAGGTCACATGACTTGACTTAAAAGGGAAAAATTATCTTTTCCCATAACCCTTCCCCCAAAAAACATTATAAAAAAAAAACAACAATTAAAAGTTTTTTTTTCTCTGGAAATAGGACTCACAAAATTCTCTTGATTTTCAAATTCTGCTTGAATTTTGGCCATATTATGGGCGGGCAAAGGGCTTTTGGATGTGTAGAAGAGATTGTGAGTAATGGACGTGTTTGATTTAGCCGGAATGTGGAAACTTTTTGCCAAAATAGAAACTCTGCTCAAAAACCTTTTTTTCCACGATTGTCAGCAATTTGGTCGGCTTTTGATTGGAGAAGATGCATGCAGGTGAATAATAACGAATGCATTTTCCAAATGCATGGCCACTGCTTTTTTCATGGTTTTAGGGAAATTTATGCGAGATGACAGTATTGCCCTTGGGTTGTAATCGCGTGCAAGTCACATTACCTTTTTTTTTTAATAGAAAATGATTCTCAAATGGGGTAAGTGACTAATTTGGTTCATAAAAATTTTATGCATTGACTACTATCGCTAAATTGGAAAAAAAGAGACTAATTTGATAAAAAAATGATAGTCTAGACACTTAATAGGCCAATTTTTCCAAATTAAATTTAAAATGGCATTTGTTAGGGTATGTGATAGTTTACCAAATCAAATACTTCATTTTTTTTTTACTTTAATTAAAAATTAAAAAATTCATTGTTTTTAATTAACTTATCAAATTATCATTGACATTAATATAATGGAATGTGAAATTCATGAGTTAATGAGATACAAATTAATTAAATTAAGGTGGTAAGTGGTGGAAAACATGATGTAATTGTATATAAATATTTTAAATTAAAGAGGATATAATAAAAGTTTGGATAAAAAATATGTTTATTTGTAAAAAAATAAATATTTTATTTTAAATAAATTAAAATAAAAATATGAATATTCAATTTTGGATGAAGGGAGTAAATAAATTCTTATTTGTCCATTCGGATTGTTTGTACCCACTAGTGAAGTGGGAAAGAAATGGGAACGAAAAAGCAAGAAATGCTTTGCAAAGGAAGATACCTTCCTTTTCTTTCTTTTTTTATAAAAGCAAAGAGAAGATACTGATGCACATGTGATTTGTGAGTTTTCCCTTAACTGGCAATTTTCAAATAATTATTAGTATAATTTGCATTAGTAATTTAGACAAAAACACGTCGAATGCCGGGGATGTAACGAGGACTAATAAATTATGCTGGATTGACAATGACAATAACAATTGTTTGTACCCAACAAATAAATACAATGACAACGAATGTTTAAACAAATGAAAATGGAATTGCATATCAAACTAAGAATACGTGTAGAAATATACCATTCTTGATTACGACAAATATTAAAAATTATTAAACAATTTGTACCATTTTAAAGAAAATAATTAAATTATTAATAATTGCGAAAGTGGTTGTTCATTATTTTTCTTTCAAATAAATTTATTTTCAAAACAATAACTTATTTACATGATGTGTTCTCAAGAAGGCAACTTCTTGTAGAGATGCAGTTGTAAAATTCATTATAGTCAGAAATTATATATATATATATTAAATAATATTTATTTTTTAAAAATTCTATACACAATATGTGTTCAAACAATAATTATTTAATAGTAATTTCTTTAATATTAAAGTTTCTATATAAATTTTTAATATATATATATATATATATGTCGCTGAATCTTATTTATTTTTATATCAAATCAAATGTAAGGTTTAATTTTAGATAGAAAAAATATTAATTATTTAATGTACCTAATATAAATAAGGAAAGTTTTTTAAAACATGATTCAAATTTCTATATCAATTTATAAGTGTGTGGAGATTAATAATTATCCTAGTACCTTAAGGCCTTTTTATTCTAACGTGTTTTGAACACCATAGGAAAAAGGTCCAATGGCATCAAGTCTTCCATCAAATTCTCTTAATTATGGTTCTCAATTTGGAAGAAATTGCATCATAGACCATCACAATCATCACAGTGACTATATAATTCTAATAAAAGACCGAGCAGATAGGAAGAAAGCTATTAAAGCTTGCATCTTCCTAAAAATCTTTGAAATACTGTCTTAAAAAAAAAAAGAAGAAGAGAGAGACCCTTTAATATTGTAATTTTTAAAAATTGTAAATCTTATCCACTCAAAACAATTTTCCACGAAAACCATTTAAAATACTTCGTTACTCCAACATATTTTGCAAAAAAAAAAAAAAACTTTAAAAAAAGTTTGAAGACGATTATGTCAATAAGATTGCAAACTTTGAGTGTATGCCTTCCATTTAAAATTAATTATCTACCTTTAATTTAATACTCTAATAGTTTTATTATTATTTTAATTATCTGTAAATTTATGCTTTGGTATCAGTAGGAATAAATCTGTTATATTGAAAAAAGGAGTTATTTGTGATACTTTAAGAGATATTTTTTTAAAAAATAAATATTTATGAACACTTTAAAAAAATTTGAATATATTAATTTTTAGATTAAATAAGTATATTTTACTTTTCAAAATTATTTTTTTGAGAAAGTTTTTCTTAAAAGTATATGATTTTTTAAAAGTAAATAAATTGTTTGTTAAAATGTCACATATCATAGTGTGGAATGGACAGACACTATTGGTTTCTATGCTTTGCGTAGATTCAAAGATTTATTTATTTTATTTATTCACTTTTTGCATTTGCAGTCCTGCGAAATTTACATTTTTATATTTTACGATATTTTAAAATTTTACGATTAGATTTTATTTTCATAATCATATATTAGTTCAATTATATATTTTTAAATTGATAATAACTATTTTGTATGCGTATTCAGCATACAATGCATATCCAAAATTTGTATTTATTTTTGGGGAAGATTCCAAATTTGTACTTGCGATTTCATTAAAAAGATCATTAAATACCAGTATTCACCTTTAAACTTCAATCAAGAACAAAAAAAATTACTGAAAAATAAATTGTAAAAATTATTGAAATAGTATTATAAATATTAAAAAAAAATTGAGATATCAAAAGATTTATTAAAAGTAATTTTTTTCTCGAAGTAAATGATATTTTTTTTTCACCTTTCGAGTTCATGTGATCTCTCAATAATATATTAAAAATATGTATAAATGTGATATGAATAATAAGAATCAATTTAAGTAATTATTATCATTTTAAATGTTCATTTTGACAGAACAAATATCAGTACTGTTATATCAATATATCTATATTCATGTCATTAGGCATACGATTGATATCAAAGTAAATTGGCTATGAACTGGAAGCTAATAGATTAGGCGTAGTAAAAAGGTTAGAGCTTTGAGTATATATAAATATATTATGATTGATAAAAATAAATTTAATTACAAATATATATATTTATTTTGGGGTATAAGCTATCCAAAGTAGTTGTTTTATGAGTACTTTTAGACATGTAATCTTGTTAGGAACTTGCAGAACCAAGGCGTAATACTTCATCCACACCCAAACCTCCCACTTAAAAAATTACAAATTCTAATATGGACTAATATGGTGTTAAATTCTAAATTCTATTAAGAATTAAGTATGTGTGGTAAAGTCCATGTGATTAGGTGGCTAGTCCTAAATATAGATATGATTTAGAACAAAATTTCTATTACGTCCACGTGGTCCATGACATCTCTCATATTTCATTAATCCAAAATATAAGATATTTGAGTAAATAATTTATTTTAAAATATAAGATGTTTTGAAATTTTTTTATATATTATTTTTAGTAATGTACATACTTTTAAATGGAAATGGAAAAGAAAAGAGATAAAACAAATGATTTATTTCTAAATTTTATAAAAACTAATAAGACATAATAAATAAATATTTTTTAAAAATTAAAATACTTTTTTAATACATGTAAAATTATCAAAAGATCTTATATTTTTTTACAGAAAGAATATTTAATTTAAGACAAAATTTCCAACTTAAAAAAATAAAAATTCTAATATGATCAGGTCCACGGGGTGCAAAAAATAGAATGCAAATAAATTTTTTTTAATAAATACATAATAATCAGGACTCTTCCAACATGTTTAATATCTGTGTACAAATAAATTTTATCCAAATTTCCAATTTTTACATGTAGTAATATTTTGTCTATAATACGAAAGCATTGGTGTTTGGAGACTCCGTTGAGTGACGTTGCTAACATTAGAAGAAACAATTGCACTCGCTCAGGAAAAAAGCTACAAAAGTCACAAATTTTAGGCTCAAGTGGTAAGGTGAGGTCCCTACTTTTAACTCTGAAATATCCCACCCAAATCAATGCCAAATCTCAAGGATCCCAAGCCTCGATTAATTTCTTGTATATGTTTTTTCCTGTTCACCTCATCATCTTCCCTCAGGTAACGTTTTCTTTGCAATTTGATTCATATTTTATGTAGAAATATAGGAATGTTCAAATGGGATAGGATCTCCGTTTATGTGTGGATTTGCGGTTTTGCGTTATCTGGGTTTTCGTTTTCTTGTTCCCTTTTTTTTTTTTTTTTATAAAAAAAATGGGATGTGTCATTTCTGCTGAATTTTCTCAGTCTGATTTCTCTCGAGTTTGATTTCCGTTTTATTTGGTAAGTGTTGATGATAAATTTGTAATCTTTCGGCTCTTTCTGGTTGACTCTTCCCCTTTCCGCTTTTCTTGTTTTGAAATTATTCCAGAAGTGAGCCTGTTGAATTTTTTATTCCATGTTTTTGGGGGGCAAAAGGACTGATGCAAACTGTCAAATTAGGGATGCTGTATTTGAATATAATTGTTTATATATATGCCAGAGGATTGAATACTTCAAAGATTATGTTTTCTTAATTATTTTCATTAAATATTTTCTTTCTCTAAATTGGGATTGGCACGATATATGTTTAGGATGTTCTGATCAGTTTAATGGCTGCTTATTCTTAATTCTTGCTTTTGTTCTGCTGCTTCGTGTTGTGGTTCTGTTAGTGTAGTTTATATGGGAATTCCCCTGAACTGCATATGGTTACTGTGCTTTGCAGATGGATGTGCATTTGATCTTTTGATCTGATCTCTTCTTTTTGCTTGTTTAATCCTAGTGAACTGGCTGAGCTTTGGAACACATGATTTAAGATCGGTCACAATTGCTGGACAGCAGTTTCAGGAGATACTGGGAAGAAATTTGATGGGGGGTATATTGAGTCTTAACAATCACAGGGTTAGCTCGAGTCAGCTCTGTGAGGTTTCACACAGTGAAACATGCAAGAGGCAGAGGACTGCATCAAGCTTCTGGGAGGATAATCCACGGCTCATCCCCAGCCTTCCTGATGAAATATCACTTCAGATACTTGCAAGACTTCCAAGAATTTATTACTTGAATGCAAAGTTAGTGTCACGTAGCTGGGCAGCAGCTGTAATGAGTCCAGAACTTTATAGATTAAGAAAAGAACTTGAAACAACAGAGGAGTGGCTTTACATTCTAACTAAGGTTGATGGTGACAAACTTCTATGGAATGCTTTGGATCCGTTATCGAAGAAATGGCAAAGGTTACCAGCAATGCCCAATATTACTCTTGAAGAGGCATCAAGAAGGGGATTTTCGGGCCTTAAGGTGTGGAACATGGTGGGTTCGAGCATCAGAATAGCAGATGCCATAAAGGGATGGCTGGGAAAGAAGGATGCATTGGAACAAATTCCCTTCTGTGGCTGTGCTATTGGAGCTATTGATGGTTGCCTCTATGTCCTGGGAGGATTCTGCAGAGCCACTGCAATGAGATGTGTTTGGCGGTATGATCCTATTGTGAATGCATGGAGTGAAGTAAGTTCAATGTCCATTGGTAGGGCTTATTGCAAGACTGGTGTTTTAAACAACAAGCTTTATGTAGTTGGAGGTGTTAGTCGAGGTCATGGAGGATTGGCTCCTCTTCAGTCTGCAGAAGTTTTTGATCCACAAACTGGGCTATGGTCTGAGATCCCAAGCATGCCATTTTCAAAGGCTCAGGTGTTGCCAACTGCTTTTCTAGCTGATTTGCTCAAGCCTATAGCAACGGGGATGACATCCTATAGGGGAAAATTATATGTTCCACAAAGTTTGTATTGTTGGCCTTTTTTCGTTGATGTGGGGGGTGAGGTATATGATCCAGAAACCAATTCCTGGGTTGAAATGCCAATGGGAATGGGAGAGGGTTGGCCTGCCAGGCAGGCTGGAACTAAGTTGAGTGTTATTGTGGACGGAGACTTGTATGCGCTAGATCCTTCTAGTTCTCTAGATAGTGCAAGGATCAAAGTTTATGATCATCAGGATGATGCTTGGAAAGTTGTTGAAGGAGATGTACCCATTCGTGACCTTACTGATGCTGAATCGCCTTATCTACTTGCTGGTTTTCTTGGAAAGCTTCACGTGATCACTAAAGATGCACATCAGAATATCTTAGTCATGCAAGCTGATTGGCAAAATCAATTGGCTTCTTCTTCATCATCTTCCTCAGTTGCTTTAGATGAATCCTCGCTAGAGTTTTCTGAATCAATGGCTGTGTCTCAAGGAAATATTTGGAACATAATTGCTACTAGAAGTGCTGGATCCGCTGAGCTGGTCAGCTGTCAGATCCTTGATATGTAACATTATCAAAATTGTGTTTCTATTTGTTTTCTTTTTACTGCTTCCCTTGCATATAGTTAAGGATTGGCTGGCCTTGGAATGCTTTTAATTTAAAATTTATCAGATTGTGCAGGGTAAGCATTTATATATGGTATTAATATACAACATAGATTGGCAAGTATAGTCTACATAACCCAAGGCAGCAACTATGGCACGAGATGATTTAGGTTTACTTATAGTGGCTGATATGTTGTTCTACTGATATGCAAAACTTTGCATATTCACAATATATTCATCTCTGAATTATGCTGCCTATTCCATGGCTTTTTGCTGCATTCTTTTCCTATTGTAGCTTTTACCATACGACTCACATAGCTGTCAAAGAGCTGTCTGTTTACTCTACAGATATAAGTTTGCATTCACTAAACTATAAATAGCTTAAAATTTCAGTGGCTTAAACAATTTTCTTCTCATCCTAATTGCAATTTCAGATGAATTTGAACTGATGTGTTGAAGTAGCAGTTATCTGTAAGTTCTTTTTTATGGTAAAAGACTTTTAAATGTAAGTGGAGTTGCGTCATCTGATATAATAGGAGGGCAAACTAAAACTATTAAGTGAGGTGTTAGCATGACCTGCCATTTAGTGTGATAATACACTCAAAATGGCATAAACATCGATTGCTAGATGTTTGAGGGATAATGAAGTGGGTTATGTCTGTCTAATGATATTAAATAATTGATTACTCAGTTTATGGAATCTTACTGAATCCTATAACCATTGCTATACATTGCATGTTTGATTTATTTTGGCTGAAAGTGGATGTGAAGGAGCGAAACAATTCTGATACATGTTTATCATCCTCTTAAGACAGGAGGTTTTTCATCCTCATAGAGGCTTCAAGGATATTGTGTCTGTGTCCAAAAGCAGTAACCCTTATGAATTCTTCACCTCCTGGACCAAAGCCACTTCCTGGAACTATAATTACATGTGTTTTCTCCAGGATTTCCCCGAAAATATCCCAAGATTTTGAGCCAGGGAAATGTACCCAAACATAGGGTGCGTTTAGACCTCCATATACTCTCAATCCCAGTGAAGTGAAAGTCTCAACCAATATTTTCGCATTCTCCTTGTAGTAATCAACCACAGAAAGTGCAGCCTGAAACAAATATTGCGAGGATAAATTCTTCTTGTTTAATTTTTTTACTTTTCTCTTTTCTTCTTTTGAAATGACTATATATCTGTTTTGGTGATTGTTTTGAGTGTGAAAAATGCAAGCTCAAGTTAGTTTGTCATGCTCATTAAGCAGCAGAATTCTCAGTCATTGAAGGACTTTTCTTCTCTAGGTACTTTAAGGCGTGGAAATTCTTTTCTTTGCTTCATTGGAAAGAGATGCAAAATTCCATTCTAAAAGAGTAGAAATTCCGTGTGCATACCCCCCCCCCCTCTCCACCGAAAACTTTATTTTTCTGTTTCTCATCGGAATGTGCAGGTATACAAGTGTACAGAAATAGAGATATTTCCTAGAAGATTCATTGCAACATCTTAGTGTCACTGCCTACCCTCGTCCAATTTTCATGGTCCTCTTTAGCTTGCATGCTATATATAGCATAAAGAATAAGCCCAACAGATCATACTTTTAAAGAAAACTTGGATTGAAGAAACTTACCTTGAGACCCTCAGGGGACAGACAAGCCAGCCCACCAGCCTGAGCAATGTTCGAAGCACCATTAAAACAAGTGCATACAATGCGATTGTAGTCATTCCTAACTGGAAATCCATCAGAGTAACGTAGTTCTTCCGGCACCACTGTCCAACCAAGTCGAACTCCAGTGAACCCAGCAATCTTTGAGAAGGATGAAACTTCAATAGCAACCTGCAAGAAAATAATAATAATAATAAACAGATATTCAAACTGAACTTGAGCTCGATTAAACTTGACTCTAATCATGATTAATGCCAAGATTAAACACAGTTTTTGAGTGCCTGAAAGGGATGTCATACCTTCTTTGCACCTGGAATTTCATATATTGATCGAGGGCTTCCATCAGAAATGTAAGCTGCATAGGCAGAATCAAAGACAATAATAGAACCATTTTCTTGTGCGAACTCCACGAGCTGTAGCAATTGGTCTCTTGATGCAGTGTGGCCAGTGGGATTATTTGGCGAACAAAAGAAAATAACATCTGTTCTTGAAGTTTTTGACAAGTCAGGAAAGAAGTTGTTCTCAGGACCACATCTCAGGTACTCAATGCTCCGATACTTCCCAGATTCATGTTCATATTCACCAGTCTGCCCGATTATCACACTTGAGTCCATATAAGCCTGCATTCGAATACCAAAATTTTACGAACCTAAACTATTACCAAGAGGTCATAATATACTGTCCTCTGACCAAAATTGAATTGAAATTTTCGCATCTTTTTAGATATTAAATACTTAATTTTATATAGAAATAACGTTTTTAATTTAACTAATTTATTCTAATAATATATTGATCCGACAACATGGTAATTTACAAACTCTCTTTAATTTTTGTACTAAAGTTGAAACGGAGACCTTTTTAACTAATGCAAGACATGGTAGCTCAAGATTATTTACCGGGAAGGATGGATCCTGTACTGCAATTGTTACATTGGACCCTAGAAGCAGCTGTAATTATATGAGAAAATAAGACTTAAAATAAAAAATCACTTTTACAAATGGGAAACAAAAATCACAATTAAATTCCACGCAAGAGAAATACCTGAAGACGTGAAATATCGCACTGTGAGCCATCTGATACGAATATTTCAGTCTCTTTTATCCCCAAGTCCTTATAGAATGTCTCTGAAATTGCTTTCCTCAGTTTCTATAGGTCAAAATTATAGCACAATTAAATAGCAAAAATTCTATATCAGAATTCTCTTCTTCGCGGACTAAATTTTAGATAGTTACATATTATAATTTATACATTTTAGAAAACTATACTAGTATTTTAAAATTTGTTGTCCACAAAGAGTTGATTTTGTGATACATTTCTCATTACAATAATGGTAATAGGATAGAGAGAGAGAATGATGTCTAAGTTTACCTCGTTCCCTTGCTCAAGTCCATATCCTTTATAACCATCCAATGTTGAAAGACCACGAGCATACTGCAACATTTAAGCTAGATATTACAACTTTCAGGTTGTGCAATAATTTCCTTAAACAACATACTACAAACTTTATTTAAAAGTATAAATATATTCTATTCATTTAGTTTTGTATTGTAGCTAATATATATTTTTGAAAGGTCTGTATGTATCTATAATACAATATTTGTTTCTTAGCTCCAACAACCCTTTTCTCATTTTTTATATTATCACAGAATATTAAATAACACATAATTAACGTCGTTGTTCTCTTCATTCAACATTAAATATTTACATTTTTATTGTATAATATTTAGAATCAAATGTTTGTTTCCCTAATATAAACATAAACTTATAAATTTTTACTAACAATCTCATTAATTTAAATAATTTATATATCATTAATATCATCAGTTCATGTGATCTGAGCACTAATTACATTAATACTCCCTCGATTCGGAATTAAATGTTTTTTTACTTTGGTTAAAAATTGAGGTGGATCATTGATTTTAATTAACTTACAAAATTATCATTGATATTAATATAATGAATTGTATGACCCATAAGTTAGTAAGATGTAAATTTCTTAAATTAAGTTACTAAGTTGTGGAGATATAAATATTTTAAACTAATGAGATTATTAATGAAAATTTAAATAAAAAATATGTTTATTTTAAAAAAATTAGACATTTAATTCTAAAAAAATTAAAATAGTAAGGTGGCAACATTCAATTCCGAATAGAGTCATAATAAAGAAAAATGTGTGGTAACTTTATCTAAAGGCTCTCTTTAATCCTTAATATTGTACCTTCCTTAAGATTAAATATATTCAACTATTTTTATTTATTTTCCTTGTATGTACTTTTTGTTTTCCAATGTAGAGTTAGGCATCAGTACTTGACTTCTTTTACAAAAAGTTTAAGAATTACACTACAACCTCTACTAGAAATTAATTTTCATAAGCAATAATGAATTCCGCCTATTTAATACCATACAATCCATCAATAAAGGAATAAATAAAATATATTTTTCATTTTTATCAACATAATAGACATGTTTCCTTGAAAATGCATTAGTATTGTTCAAATCATTAATGGGTTTTTGAGTTCCTATTATGTTATATATGTATGCTCTAGCTAGCAGTCCAAATTAAATTATTCAATGATCAGTGTTTCAAAGAAAAGAATGATGACTTTTATACTTGTCAATTCAATGGAAATTGCGATTCATTTAAAAGCACTTTATTTTTTTTTGTGTCACTCATCTCAAATCTCAAGAACTTGCTATATATATACCATGAACTTTCCGTGCAAGAAGATAAATAGAAAATTAAACAGTGGTTTAAGGATTGAAGAAAAAGAAATCAGCTTAAGGGTTTGATATAATATGATATTCTATTTAAAAAAGGAAAAAAATGTGATATGATAATTTTTTTATATTATATGATGTACTTTGACGAAACCTAGAGAAATTTGGATAGGTTTCATGGCTTGTTATGAGTCAGGACCACTGCGTATAATTTTTTTCTTTTGCCTCTAATTATTTTCCTCTTGCCTTCACGAAAGATTGAGAAATTTCCTCTTTCCAAAGTAATAAGGGTGGCTTGCATGCAGATTTTTCTCTCCACAAATGTGACTAAATAAATTCTATGTGGTATACACAGTCTAGTTTATACGAACGGGACTTTGATTTGGGATTTGGACTCATCAAAGCAAAGCTTCATTTTATTAGCTTATTTATCAAAGAATAATTAATTTGTCATATTTTTCGTTAAAGGGCTCCAATTAATTGTGATCAAGTCAAGTTATATCTAAAAGACTAAAATGTAATTAAATATATGTAAAAAAAGAAAGTAATTCATCAAGTTATCCCAATTGATGTATGTACTTGTATTCCATTTCTTATATATATATATATATATATATATATATATATAAGAAATGGAATTTATCAAACAAGATGATCAATTTTATAAAATATATAATGGCAGGACATATATTGGATCAGAACAAACTTAAGTGAAGAGGATGAAAATTTACACTAGCCATGCTTGAAGCTATGGTGTCTGGGAGTGGCTGTGTGGTGTCTCCAATACCAAGGCTTATTATCTTAGCATTTGGGTACTTCTTCATGTGTTGAAGCTCTCTGGCAGAAATCTGTGGAGAAGTAATTAAACTTTAACACATACGTCTTAAGAAAAGTCAAGATATATATGATTATTGAAAGTCAAGCAAAATTAAGGGCTGAAGAATGAGATATTAATAGCAGAAAGTATCAAATAGATGCAAATGGATCAGGAAAAAAATTTGTATGCACTAACCTCAGGAAACAAATAGTTATTTTGCAGCTTTTCCAAGTTTACATTACGAGAAACCCTAGTAGAATAACCTGCAGGTATTGTGAGGGTTGGATTCTAGGGTTTACAAACCTAGCTAATGACCAGAAATAAAAAAATTATAAAATGAAATGGATGGTAGAATAACATACCTTCTCCTTCCATCTGTGCACTCATCCTGCATATATAACACGATAAAAAAAGAAAAAAGAAAAGAAGACGAAGCATTTATCATAACAAGAAAATCAATTAGCATAATCTTAATTATGTTTCAAGAATGTTTTCGAAACAATCGATTTTACCAAGCCCTAGACTCCAAGAACTGAGGCATAAAGCTGGTTGCTGAAACCTTAACGAACATGATCTGGAACAAATCTGCAGCAAAGTAACTTGCAGAGAACTTCACTTTGATATTGTGAGATATATAAGTAGTCGATAATTAAACAGAATTTATAGAGCAAGGAAAGCAAGGGTTTTGAACGCTGTCATTCTCAAAATTGTATTTCTAAAACAGACAACAATCTCCATTTGTCTATGTTGTCGGCCCCATGATGCATGCACGTGGGAAATGAACCTGAGTTGTATGCATACAGACAACAAAATTGGTCAAATATTTTCCCATGGTCATCTATAATTCTAGAGAGTAGGTGTTGGAGTACCTGTGCCTTATTACATGCACAAAATCAAGAAATTTGATGTAAAATTCATACATATAATTTGTCTCCCTAATTCCCTCAATCACAACTAATTTCTCTATTCTAATTTCTTTCATATTCATACATGAAAAGGCTACCATGTATGTGGGCACTGATACATTAGTAATTTCAGTGCTACTGTTATCCAATTTCACATAACTAATTAATGCAAGGTTTTTCATTCAATCAAATATAAGAAATTGTTTATAAATGTGGTTTTTCAGCCTTTCAACGTTTAAATTTGTAGTGATATTCTTAGCAAGTCATTAGGGACATTAACTTATATGAAGTTGGGTACATTTTCTTGTAGATTTTCAAATCAATGGAGCATGGTCAGCCATTCTCAGTCTTTAGCTTTGACTTATACCAGCATATACTTTGTGAACTATAATCAGATCAAGATTCCATTTCATCGGAAAACTTCAAAGTCCATATAAAGAATTGATCTGCATTATAGTCCAAATGACTACTAGAATAATTTTTTAACGGAAGACCGCTATAATTTTGTTTATATTTTATTCCCTTTAGTGCTAGTATTATACTTAATCATTCTTAATGCTACGTATTATGTAGCTAATTGGTTATATTGGACTTACATGCAACTATTTATTTTGTTCTGCAGGTATAAAAATGAAGAGTCTTTCCTAGAAGAATCATAAAAAGAAAAGGTAAAGATTTTGAAAATATCAAATCCAAAGAGAAAAAGAAATTTTACACATTCCTAGCTAGCTACTTGACCAGTGTTTGATATTTTTATCATAATTTGTGAGTTACAAGTTTAATGTTGAGGTGATTTAAGTTGCATTGAAATTGCTAACATCTAAATTTACAATTTTCACGTTACTGAGCAAGCAGATTATAAAGAACTGAAAAGGTTGGACATTTTCCATTAATGGTAACGGAATCGATTATAATTTAGACAATTCAAATATATTTACATCAATATAAAAACTTATAGACACAAACAAGTGACTTTTCCTGCAATGGAAAGAGCAAGAACATTAATTAATTACTTTAAAAAATGCTTTGGTTCGTTGGAAGTGAAAGCTGACTAGTCTTCGTTTCTTGAAGAGCCAAAATTCCAAGGTCTTATTCTTTAACAAAATCCCATAAAACCATTTTATAAGCAATTAAAAATGATAAATTAATTCAAATTGCATTATAGTGAGTCAGAGCACAAACAAATAAGTCGAAAGAAGTTCCAGAGATGTTAGAACATTTTTTTTCTTCTTTTAAATGAGAAAATGTAAATTTCATTCATAATCTTTAAAGGCTATATACTTTAACAAAATGAAACAAATATTCAATAAGTCTCCTCTCAACATCATCACATGCATCCTCAAACAAACATCCACTGAACAAGTCAAAAAATTGTCATATATATATATATATATATATATATACACACATGCATGCATTTGAACCAATAATTAACGTGGATAAATTTGGTGTTAAAAAGTTAAATTTAACGCCTCTTTCGTCAAAACATCGATATGAGGCCAGCTGTTATGAAGCCTTTCGAGATACACAGAATCAGGCTTGCATAAGCATGTCAAACTTTTACTTAGATTTGTTCAAACTTTGGAGAATCTTGACATAGATATATTGTTATCTTCTTCCTAACTTGGACTAGGTGATTGTGTGTAGAATTAAATAACAAGTGGAGAAAAGTTAATCTAATTAAGGATGTAATCTTTTGCAGATTGTTTCTTGTTTTTCCCTAGTTTTCTTCCAACTTTCTTACAGTGGACAGTACTGGCGATGCCCTAAGCTTCCTGCAGGGCTTCTTTGTTGAAAGGGCTATTACGTGTAGGAACTTCTTTCATGATCTTCGAAGAAATTATATAGGCAACATTATTTTGGAAGATTATTGGCACCATATGCTGACCACAATGCATGTGTTAAAATTACTAGTTTTTTCTGCAGAGACTCGTGGAAATTCATTGGAAAACATGTTTGGAACTCAAAAAAGTTGTTAGCTGGAATTATTTGCTTTTACTGATTTTTTTTTCATATCATAAACTTTTTCTAATCAATGTCTTAAGATGCTTTTCGTGGCAGATTAGAAAAGATATATCTAAAAAATGAAAATGAAGGCCTCAAGAGTCAAAATATATGTGGATCATTTCAGGTTGAAATCCACATTGGATTGTTGAATATTCACTAGTGCATCCTATCATTTGTGGAAACTTTATGCAATAATTGGAATATTCAAGTTATATGGGTGCGATCTTGAACACTTTTTTTTTTTTTTAAGAGATGGAAGAGGAAGCATACATAAACATAACCCACTTTTTGGATGGAAATTGAACAGAAAAGATTGGAGAGAGGATTAGGGCATTCATATCATACATTTCTTATAATGATATGATACTCTTTGGATCAAACTATAGTCACACAAATCCCCTATTATATACTGTTTGATTTAAAGTAATTTATTCTTTTTGGTGTATAAAAAAGGGTTTAAAGTGGAATCAAAGACTTTATTATAAAATAAAATAAAATAAAATTCTACACTCTTAAAAAGTCATGTCTCGTACTATCAAGGGAGAAAATTCAACTACAAATATAAAATCCCGTGAGAGGGAAGAAATCCATTTACTGGACTTAATACTGTTGTTGAATATGACTCTTATTACTGCTTTCTTGGAAAAATTCCTAGCTCATCTACCAGACTGCTATAGACATTTTTACCAGTGCAGTTTTCTCATACATTTGAATAAACAAAAATAATCCTTCTCCCCCAGCCCCCTCCCGGGAGGAGCGGGAGAAAGGAAAGTATTTTCCATTTTTCCCCCTTTGTTTAGCTTGATTTATTTATGAGCAATGTTGGTTAAGGACGCAGGATTTATCGCAAGGCCCAATATGGGCATAGCCATATTGTTTTGGAGTCTGAACCATGGCATCCTAATATAATGACACAATTTTCTCTTAATATAATAAAACTTCCAATTCTACTTTCTAAATTTTTAATACTCTTTTCCCAATTTTATATACACACACATAAGACCATCTATTATACAAAATGGCAAAAAAGTTTCGATGCATATAACTACTAATTTTATCACAATAAATATGACATTTAAAATATATGCACAATTATAAAAAATCATAATTTATTCAACTTTTGTTGACTGCATTATAATTTTCATCTATATGATAATGTTATAACCGAATGTAACTCGGATATATTTTTAATTACGGTTCAAATATTTTGCTAATATAGTCGAGATAATTTAATCATATTTTAATAGTACTTTTACTTCATTTACGTGGATAATTATCGAATGCATTCATTGAACTACTTTTAATTTTCAATTTTGCTCCCGAATCGTTTTATTTATCTTTTTAGATCTTTAAACTATTTTTATTTTTCAACTTTGGTTCTTGATCATTTTTTTAATCTATGGTCCCTAATTATTTTATTTTTATCTTTTTTATCTCTAAATTATTTAAATTTTTTATTTTAGAAGGACCAAATCTGAAAAATAAAAAATAGTTCAGGGATACATAAAGATAAAAAGAATAATTAGAATCAAAGTTTTAAAATAAAAATAGTTTAAGAATTAAAAAAAAAGATAAAACAAAACAAATTATTAGAGACCAAAGCTCAAAGTTCATGACTAAATTTGATAATTTTACTAATTTACCTTGTACTCAACTTTTTTTTCTCAAAACATATAAGCACTCTTTGATAAAATTATTATCTATTAACACCAATTAAAGGTGCGATTGAAACAAGCAAATCTAATAGTAAGTTATAAATTAAGAATTTACATATAAAAAATTTTAAAAAGAGAAGAAAAAAAAAAGATCCATTAAAGAATTGGGTCAAACCGCCAGATTGTGTTGGGTTAGCTTCCCATTAACTCTAAGCTTAGCGTTTTATGAAGGCTACGCGAACAGGATGTACTATAAATACCGTTCCCCGTCTTCGCCTGCATCCTTTTTTCCCTCATTCCCTCTTCACTGTTTCGAAATTCGGTTGTGAATATTCTTCACATTTGGCTGTTTCTAGTAGATTCCGTTCTTTGGTGAAAGGATTTCTAGGGTTTACCAGTCAATAAACCCTTCGCTCTCTTCTCTGGTAAGCTTTTCGATTCCTAGTCACTGAGCTGAATTTCATTTTAAATTAATTATAATCGGTTTGGTGCTAACTTTTTACTCCAATGTCGTTAATCTTTCCCTTAAAATCGGAACAATTTTTTGTTCATGTTTTGTAGTGACAATGTCTACATTTAGTGCTGCCAATCCAAACCCGAACAGGTCTGCCGAGGTAAATTTTGGTTTGTCTCGTTTTCTGTCGCAGTTACAGTAACTTTTGGTAATTATTATTATTATTTTTGTTTTTTATAGAGTTATTCTATAATAAGCTCTATAAGTTCTGAGTGGCAGCGTGTAAACTAATTTGGCAATTGTTGAGCTTGGTATAGTGAAATTTGTGGTAATTTTTGTGTGACATTTGTTTTGTGTGTTAAAAAGGTGGTCCAACCTCCCAGTGATTCCGTATCAAGTCTTTGTTTCAGTCCCAAGGCTAATTTACTGGTAGCTACTTCATGGGACAATCAGGTAATTATGTTTATTTCGATTTTCTTGTGTTAACTTTGGCTTAATGTGTACCTGTATCTAATGTGCTTGTATTTTTGTTCATACATGTAAACTTTAGTAATCTATTCTGCATCTGATAAAAATGCCATGTTTCTGATTTTTTATCTAAGTGTTATATTTGCTCTGCAAATGTGGATTCTTTTTGTAATTAAGCCTCTTGGCATGTTCTTTTTCTTGTAATTCAAACCTAATTTAGGTAAATTTCTTTCAAGTTTTCTGAAAATATATATTTGGTGGTCTAGTCTCTGTCTCACCCTAGTGGATTTGGTCCCCCTCCTCTTCACTTTCTATGTGTCAATGTGTGGGATATTTCATGATTTCAAGTTCCTGAAAATAATTTTGCATCTTCTGTCTCAAGGTGCGAATTTGGGAGGTAATGCGATCTGGAACAACTGTTAATACTGCAGCGAAGATAGCAATGTCACATGACCAACCGGTAATATATATTGAAATTTTGTAATACATTTCTAAAAGGACTGAATTTAAGCTTTCTCTTGACTATGTTCTTTTATGATTCTTTGGTAGGTTCTATGCTCAGCTTGGAAAGATGATGGAACAACTGTCTTTTCTGGCGGCTGTGACAAGCAGGTGAAGATGTGGCCATTGTTATCTGGTGGCCAGCCAGTGCAAGTGGCCATGCATGATGCCCCTGTCAAAGAGATGGCTTGGATCCCTGAAATGAACCTTTTGGTGACAGGAAGCTGGGATAAGACTCTAAGGTGACTGTTAATCTGCATTACTTTTACTTCAGTTAAATAACAGAGATATTTTATATATCTTCTAGCCATCAATATAAACGCAATTCATACTTGGTTTAGGCTATGATTCAAAAAACAATTGTCATGTCTACTATCATGCTGCTATTCGTCTTTTCACGGTCTTGTAATAATTATATTAGTTATCACTGGTCCATTCTGCATCTTAGCGTGATCTCTTGCTTATTGTGGAACTAGATTGTCAGATCATTGGATTCTGTGCATATCTTGTCCAATATAGCCTTTAGCTTTTCAGGAGCATTCAGGCATTGAAGGGCAGTATATTTATGGATATGCTAATTCTCCTTATGTTTTGGAGCATGTCTTGAGTGGGTTGTTTCCATCACTTTTCCAGGTACTGGGATTTGAGACAGCCAAATCCTGCTCATGTCCAACAGCTTCCAGAGCGCTGCTACGCACTTACAGTGAGACATCCTCTAATGGTCGCTGGAACTGCTGATAGAAACCTTACTGTTTTCAATTTGCAGAATCCTCAGGTATTTCCGTTTCTATAGATAGGTGCTTAAAGCAAATCAAATATTTTCTGGATCTCGTAGTTCCACAAACCCAGTGTAGAGTAATTTCTTTTACTGGTTCAAAATGTTAGTTAACTTGTCTTTGTTGCATCTAATATTATTTTATTGTTTAAGTTTTTGAAACCAGAAGGTTACATTTAACACAAAAGTTTGTTGAAAAAGAAAGGGCATTCACTCAAAATTGGTAGGTAAGCAAAACTCAGCCGGGATGGGATTTTTCTATCTGTTGTTTGACATCTAGCATTAAATACCTTTATCTTGTTGTGCCACACAAAGTCTAGAATTAGATTTTAATTGCTTGGATTTCTTGTTTCCTCAGCAGACCTTCAGTATGGTTGTAACTTTGACCAAAAAAGGTAGAAGAGGAAACCTTTATCTTGTTAGTGGCAATGGTTAGATACTTGAATCTAGAAACAACTTGATTTCAATCTTTTGCCTGTCTATACAACTAAATACAAATTGATTGTGTTCCATTTTTGCAACATAAAAACACATTCACTGTTTTTGCAGACTGAGTTCAAGAGGATCACCTCACCCTTGAAGTACCAGACAAGATGTTTAGCTGCCTTCCCTGACCAGCAAGGTTTCTTGGTATGATGGTCACATTATCCATTTACTTCTTGCTTAAGCCTTCTTTCATATATTTTGTCATTTTTAAATATGATATGTGTTGTCTTTGTGATACTCCAATATTAAGAATTATTTTGTTATTGAATTTCACTTATTGAAGCTTCCAAAGAAAAATTCGTAGTGAGTTCATTCAGTTTATTGTTTTTTATGAGATCATGATACTGTTGTTGGTTTTAGATAGTCATGCTTAATTCATTTTTTTTCACACTCCAGGTTGGCTCAATTGAGGGCAGGGTTGGTGTACATCATCTTGATGATGCACAACAAAGTAAAAACTTCACTTTCAAATGCCACAGAGAGGGCAATGAGATATACTCTGTCAATTCACTGAATTTCCATCCTGTAAGAGTTTTGAACTCAAGTGATTGCCATCTTATGTATTCATCTCTTTCATACTCTATGAAAATGGTGCTAGAGATACTCCAATTCCTTTACTGTTATCTTCTATCGTCTAAATTTGTCAAGTACATAGCTGTTGTTTGTTCTACTCATTTTCCAAATTTTAGGTTTTGCTTATGTCCAGCTTGAGAAAGTTTCAAAGATCAACATTGTACTTGGACAGGATTTTAAGTTTTGTGTCATGTTTATGTGGAGAATGAAAAAGAAAATAAGTAGATGAGATTTATTGTGTTTTGTGCTGGATGTATATTGAAGTTAATTGGATTTAATATTCTGGATGAATTCATGAAATGGCTAAAATAGAGTTAATAATATATTAAATGTTTGAAAATTTAAATAAAAAACACTTAAGAATTTGTATTTAATATGTAGCGTGGGACCTATATGTTGAGATTTTAAATTTTGAGTTTTTGAGAGAATTTTCTTTTACAGAAAAGATGAGTAGAGGGTGGAAAGAAAAGGTAAAACAGGGTAGCCAACAACCTGCTCCTCCACCCCCCAAAAAAATGTCTCCTTTAAATAATATTTACTACATGTTGAAATTTTATTGCGGGACTAAATAGAAAATCTAGTTAACTAGTTAAAGAGTTATATAAAAAATCCTTGCATTTCCAGCTTATTAGTTATTGATGTGCTTCACAGCTATGAAAAGATTTTATTTTTCTTAAAGGCTGCTGTTATATGATGAAAGTGTATTACATAATTTTCACTGATATTCATGCAAGATTTGGAAAATTCTTTCCATCTCAGATTCACCACACTTTTGCAACCTGTGGATCTGATGGTGCCTTCAATTTTTGGGACAAAGACAGCAAACAGAGGCTCAAGGTAATAATACTTTCTCCTCTTTGATCATTAGCTTTGCAAGTAGTTTTGGTGGAAGTTCATTAACTTGTATTTATGTCAGCTTTTATTCCTACTTTATTCTTTATTCAGGAATTTTGTGTCAGTTCAATGCTCTAAGTATCTAATTTACCTTCTCTTTTAGGCTAATAATGGAACATGTTTTCCGTTTGGCAATATACGAGTCTAGTAAAGGATGTCTTTATAAGCAGTATTTAGTTCATTCTGCCTGATTAGCTGGGTATAATTTTTCTCTGAATTAGATTTTCTGCAGATTACCCTAACCTTTGAATGAATTTGTATTAGTTGAAATATCAGGTTCAATGAGAACCTAATTAAAGATGAATGTCTCCAAATGTTTTGGATTGTGCTTTCATTTGTTTAGAAATTTGATGTCTACTTCTCTAGGCAGATGAGTTGAGATATTGCGCTACACATTTTGCTGCTCTTTGCAATTGTGAAAGAGATTCTGATTTTTCTCTGGTCTTAGTTGGCGTCTCTTGTTTCTCAGTTTCCTTTTCCTTTTACTTCCTCGTCCCTAAGTTTTGTTCAGTAATTATAAATTGGACCTTTATGACTGCCTTTTATTTAACCTTTCACTTTTGCTGTTTTAGTTCTTTTTCTCCTTACTCTGCCGTGGTTTACATTTTACTTTTGTTGGCCAGGCTATGACAAGGTGCAGTCAGCCCATCCCTTGCAGCGCATTCAACAGTGATGGGTCATTATTTGCATATTCGGTATGTTTTAATGGAGTGGTGAATCATTTTTTTAGAAAATATATTAAGTTCACTTTCCATGTCCATTGTGCATCAACCAATAGGAAAGTTTGTCCTATCTTGTAGGTTTTCTGGTTTATGCCCTGCTCTCTATAAAATTAATTTTGTTTCCCCTTTGGTGTCGTAGGTTTGTTATGACTGGAGCAAAGGTGCAGAAAATCACAATCCGGCAACAGCGAAGTCATACATATTCCTACACTTGCCACAGGTAGATTTAATTGGTAATTCTCTTTATGTAAAAATGGACAAGAAATTCTTTCTTACCCAACTGAGAGCAAACTCTTTGTTTTATACAGGAGAATGAAGTTAAAGGCAAGCCACGAATCACCACCGGAAGAAAGTGATGCTGTTTCTCTAATAATAGATCTTTCTGTACATGGTTTTGTTATTCAAATAGGAGTTTAGATTTTGCGTTTTCGTGTCCTCCAAAACTTTTGCTCCTCGTGTAGATTGCTATACAACACGAGTTCTGGTGTTTCCGGCAAGACTTCGTTAGTGGTTGGATTAAAAATGTTACAATCGGAACTGATAATTTCCCATGTACAAGTTGTCATCTATGCTTTTAATTGTTAAATGCTTTTCAGGTGAACAACCTCGGCACGTTGCTATATTTGAATGATAAACTTTTGAGAGTTACTACAGTTCCCTAAATTTCACCGTTAAATTTGAGCCTCCGCTCATGATTTTTCTTAATAAGTCTTTTTTTTTTCTTCTTTTCTTTTCATGGGGTTCAGTATGTTAATAACACTTATGCTAGTGTACAATGATTTTTTCTTCTTTTCCATGAATAAAAAATGCTCTTGTACTCAAAAAAAGAAGAAATTCTTTATCCCACCTTAGATTTAACTGTTAATACAAAGGAATCTCTATCCATTAACATACTCCCTCCCATATTAATTCATGCATTGAAGTGAGTTGAGTTGATATTATTGAGTGCAAATAATCAGGATCACACTTTGAATTTTTTTTATTCAAATTTAGCATTCAAACTTTTTAAAGATTAAGTTTTCACACATCCATCAAAAATTTCGTTCAGTTACTATTTTCATAAGTTATTGAATTTTTTTTTCAAGTTTAGCACTCAAACTTTTTAAAAATTAAATTTTACATTTCAATCTAAATTTATTTTATATTACATTTTCATTTGTCACGTACAATTTATGTGACTTTTTAAAAATATTTTTGTCATTATATAAAACCTCATACAAATTTCAAAAAAAGAATAACAAATTTTTTTCTTCCTTCTAAATGTAAATTAATAATAAAAATTAAAATTTTACATAAATAAAATATATCAATAACTCTTGTTTATTTATTTGAATTCATCTTTCTAAAAAATAGTGAGTTTATAAAGACAAACTCAAATTAGTAAATTAAAATTATTGATATATTTTTGTTTATGTAAATTTTTAATTTTTATTATTGATTTACGTTTAGAATAAAGAAAACAAAATGAAAAAAATATCTTGAAATTTTTATGGGCTTTATATAATGGTAAAAATATTTTTAAAAAATCACTTCAATTACACATGACAAATTAAAATAATAATATAAAAAATTTTTAGAAGTGTAAAAGTTGAACTTTTAAAAAGTTTGATTCAAAAAAGTTTAATAACATATGTAAATAGTAACTTAATGAAATTTTGGACGAAAGTGTGAAAGTTGAACTTTTAAAAAGCTTGAGTGTTAAATTGGGGCGAAAAAAAGTTTAAGTGCTAAAGTTGAATTTAAAAAAAGTTGAAGTGTCACTTATATACTTTGCCCTATTATTTATTTATTCTCTCAAGTCTAAATATAAGTTAGGATTTTTTTTCATTTATCTCTAATTCATTATACAAACTTTTAAAAATATTTTTTATCATTTATTTCAATATTACCCTTAATTGTTACTCCATTCATTTCATATTAAGTATCATTTTAGACATTTGTACACTTATTAAATATGTTAAAAACAATATAAAATTTAATATTAAGTTCCAAATTTACCCTTAATAAATATTCTAAATTACTCTTTCACTATTTCTCTCCATATTAATGATCACTATCACTCTCTCCACTTAAATAGAGATAAAATTTGAATATTATAATAAATGATACTAAAAAGACACTTAATATGAAACAAAACTAAATTCCTTCAACAAAAATTAATATGAAACGAAAAGAGTATTATCTTTTCTTTTACCGCTCTCATTAATGAGTTTTTTTACTAAGTTCCATACATTTTAAGAAAAAAAATGTGAGAATAATTTAATTTTAGAATCTCAAGAAAAAAATTCAAAAGTAAATCTAGGCATTTTAAATATATATATATATATATATATATATACTCCTTCGGTCCATATCCTCATTTCAAATGTTCACTTGAACTTGCACAAAGATTAAAACAAATATTGAAAATGATAATTAGATAACTAAACTTCATAATTTGATCTCATTTAATAACTAATGTATAAATATTAATCCTCCTCAAAAAATATATTCTTCAATAAATAATTAATAATTCATTCAAATTATTCATTAATAACAATAGTTTAATTATAAAAGTACGTACTAAAATTAAAAATTTAACATTAAAAAATTAAAATAAAACATTAAAATAAATAAATAAAATGAGATGGAAGTAGTATCCATTTTATCTAAATTTTATCAACTCTAACATATGCAAAAATATTTTCAAACGGGGAAAGGAAGGATTTATTACACCCACGAGTCAACAAGCATCTATAACTTTTTTTTTCTAAAAACAATAACTCCTCCATCTCTTTTTATAAAACATCAACATCACCTCGACTTTTTTTATAAGATGTTTTAAATATTTTGCATAGATAAATAAATTATTTTACTTTCAATTATACCCTTATTTATTTTAATCTTTCTTAAAAAAATTCTCTCAATTATAAAAAATTAAATTTAAAAATAACATTCACAATAACCATAAAAAATAACATACATCTTATAATTAAGAACAAAAAATAAAAAAATTTATTTAATATATCTTATAAAAACTCGGAGGGAGTATCTATAACTAATTACATAGATTCAAATTTGAACATTTTTATTCCAAAAGCCTAAAACAATCAATAATGAAGAAGCAAAACAGTACCGTACAAACCTTAAAAGTATCAACTCAAAGCAAGATACAAATAATTGCTTTTCTCAGGAGAAAGATATTTATTCTTTTAACAAGCTTGACTATCCAATACATGAGAAAAATAACATACAAATTGGTGCTTCCACAACTTCTCTTGCTGTGTTCTTGCATGCGCCTTAGCACTATAATGTCAGCTGGCATTCTATAGACATTTTACAGTCATCAAAATTCCTGTCACAAGATATATAATTTGGACACCGAAAGAAAAAAATTGGAAAAGAAGAGAAGAAATGATATACACAAAGATGACAAACATGATTTCAAATACAACAAGGTTGGCCTCTACTACTGGGGATCTTATACATATTTGCTCAAAGGTTGAACTTTGACAAAGATCATCATCTTGGGCCAGAGAGTTCATCAGGACGCAGATTTGCTGTGGAGTCAGCAATGATCCAATCAGTATTAGGGTGGTGTGTGTGGTTGAACTCTTGACGGAACATCTCTTCCTTTTGCCACTCGTCCCATCTCTCAGCCAATCCATCGCCTTCAAGCATTCTGACAACGTCCGACATCTTAGGACGTTCCGTAGGGGAACCCTGTGTGCAAAGCAGTGCTACTTGAATTAACTGCTCCACCTCAGCATCAACATAATTTCCCTGAAGATCTGCATCTACTAGAGTTTCCAACTTTTTCTCCTTCAGAAGTCCTTTAACCTGAATTTCACAAGCTCTCATTTTCAAATACTCACAAAGAATACATACAGCTGACCCCATGGTGAACAAATAAATGATAATAATTCCATGAAGAAAAAATACATGAAGTCTGAAATCAGAAAAAGATAATGCCATTGCTCAAAATTCCATTACCTACTTTGTTTGTGTCCAAAACAATATTCACATTCCTTAAATGGACCATGACAACTAAAAACTATTACAACTTCCAGCCAAAAATAAGTGTCCTGATTGTCTTTTTAGTCCAGTCCTAAATTATCAGTACTCTTTCTAAATAAAAGGAGTATCCGATTTATTTTCTTTCTTCAAATCTACCCTTAGCCTAAACTTCTATTTTAACGAATTAATTTTTCAAGAATTATAATAACTGAAATTTCACTAGTCAATATTGACTATGACACTTCAATAAAGGCAAAGAGCGAGATAAGAGCATGAAAAATAGCGAATAGGACATGTGGAAGGTACTACTTACTGAATATCTCACTCAAACACACACCCAAACAAAACCAAAAACAAAAAAGAAGCAACCCTGTATGCTTTAAATCCAAGTTAAACTCATATTTTAATTCATTTTTCAGTCTACTATGTACATCTGAATTACCTGTATAATCAAATTGAAAGCAATACCAGCAGAATTTCCCAAGAATCACAAGCACACACAACATTAAGGAGCCGCAAAATCATGAGTAGGGAGACTTAATGTTGTTCAAAGAACAGAAAATTCAAGATTCAAGGCAAGTGCAGCATGACACATGAATAAAATCGAAGCTTTTAGATATCTCTACATAACAAAAATGACAAAGTGATCAGCGTCACAACATCTATTGCCAGAATAGCCTTTCCTCCTTAGAAAAAGGCACTAGGACCAAAACCCTTATGTTCCTTATCCTCCTACTCTTTTAGAATATTCTTAAAATTTAGCAATTTACAGATACTGAGAACAGATGCTTACCCAATCAAGCAACATGACATCATCATCATTGGCAAGCCGAGCGAGATCAAAAGCCCTCTGCCCAGTAATGAGCTCAAGAAGCATAACACCATATCCAAAAACATCAGTTTTCTCTGATGACTTGCCAGTGGAGAGATACTCAGGAGCAATGTGACCAATAGTACCACGTACAGCAGTCGTAACATGAGTATCCTTGTAATCCATAAGTTTAGCCAAGCCAAAGTCTCCCACAACAGCTTCAAACTCTTCATCTAATAGTATGTTTGCAGCTTTAACATCACGGTGAATAATCTTTGGATCACAATGATCATGTAAATAAGCAAGGCCCCTAGCAGATCCCAATGCAATTCGCTTCCTTATTGGCCAATCAAGAGGATCTTGTGATTCAGGTCGCTCTGCAATAAAATGACATCAGCAAAAATTAATACCCTCTGGCATCAAATTCCTTCTCCATCTCCTAGTTCATTTTGGTTTTCCATTTACTTATTATACGGATTCTTTCCAAATAACTGAACTTTTTGTAAAAACTACATATTTGATTCCATCTACAGATTTATTTTCTTGCATATAAGTTTCAGTAATCCAGTCTCAGTAAGAAAGCTAGTTATAATTGTTTATGTATTATAGTCTGAATATATCACACCAATTCATATGTATGGTGATGACATTCATTGATAATAGTCAAATTCCAAAAGACTTTTTGGACGGTCTCATGGATGAAAAAGTTTGGTGTTTCAAGTTATTAACAGAATTTCCTCAATATATATAAAACAGCAGCATCATTGATGGAAAGAATATTTATATCCCAATTCATCAACCAAATCTACAAAACCCAAACACACACACACAGTATAATGGCAAAGGTCATGTCTAAAAATTGAAGCTGTTCAACATCAATATTATCATTTTTTCACACTAAAAGTAAACAATGTGCTTAATAAAAGGAGAAAGCTTGCAAAATTATAACAAAGCTACTAGATATGAGAAGCAAGATTTTGCAGATACTATATCTTTCCTACTCAAGAGGAACATAAGAAATGAAATAATATAAACTATTCTGATCTGCATTGCTTTTCCAGAAGTCTAATATATAAAATAAATTAAATTAAATTAGTTTTATTTCAAGGGAATGAGCAAAAAAGGTTAAATACCTGTTGTCAGCTAAATGAATCATTAACTCCTATCTCTATCAGTTCAGCATACATGTTATTTATCAAATACCTCAAATAGAAACTAGAATCAATGATCACATAGCAATCAAATTCATTTCTGCTACATGCCACCAACTTTATGTTGGTTTTCTTATTCTATTATGACTTCCCAGCTAAAGAAACTAATTTTGAACTCTATAGTTGCATTCGTTCCTTGTATACAAAATATAAAACACTGAACTATGAAGAAACTAATAGTTCTTACCTCTCAAACATGATGCTACACTTCCATTAGCCATATATGGATAAACAAGCAACCTTTCAGTTGGTGTCATGCAAAAGCCACGTAAACGAAGTAGATTTCGATGTACAGCCATGCTGATCATCTCCACTTCTGTTTGGAATTGCAACTCGCCACCCTGAGTACGCTCTTCTTTTAGTCTTTTAACAGCCACCAGAGATCCATCAGCTAACCGACCTTTGTAAACTTTACCAAATCCACCTCTACCAAGAATGTTTTTGTTGCTGAAGTTATCACTGGCAACTTGCAGCTCACGTAAGGAAAACCTTTTGAGCTGACCAAGATGAACTTCTGGATCTTCCTCAGCTGCAATAGAAAGCAGATTAAGCAATCTGTCAATATACAAAGAGCCAATCCAATTAAAAAGGCTCAGGCCACTTATATCTCTATATAGCAGTGAGGTGTCAGGTCAAGCAAGTATTGCTTAGGCTCACTAACCAGGAACATCAAAGAAATGATCCTGTGGTTTTCTTCGCCGCCACCAAGCAAGTAGAATTGCAGGAGCTGCGAACAGAAGTGCAGCACCTGCAGCAACTCCTCCAGCAATGGCACCAGTAGCACTATCGCCCACTGAAATTGTTTGAAGGATAACAATTACTAAGCTCATATATTTCATTAATCAGTTTATCTAAATTCAAATCAACAAAATTGTCTCAACTAGTGAGCATGATGGGTGCAACCAGAACTATTCAACATCCATTAAATTACCATTTTTAAAGAATCAGAAAATTAGCTATAGGAGAAAAATGTAATAGAAAGAAGAGCCATCAAGAGATGACATTAAAATAAATAAATAAACTTAGGAAACCTGAAGAGGAAGCTGGGGGTGTTGGAGAAATTGGCGGTGGAGGAGAAACTGGAAGTTGATCCAATTGATTGTTGGTAAAACTGAAAGATAAAAATTCATCAGTCAGCATAAAACCCTCAATGAGTCATGTAGTCGGCGTAAACAAAACTATGATAAAGAACCTGATAGGAGTAAAGAGTGAAAAGGAGCCATTGACTGGAATCTTCCCCGTTAAATGATTGTTTGACAGATCCCTACATTTTAAAGGATAATCTATTTTAAATTTATGGCAGTATAGAACATAAGGAGCGAACAATAAACTAAGTTATTGCCTTGCATATTTACAACTTATCAATATAGACACATACAATTACGATAAAATGGGGGGAAATCATATAACTTCAGAAGGCATATAAGTGACCTAGAGTAATAATGAAAAGATGGGATGGATCAATTTCCAACTTACAGAACTTGAAGTGTAGTGATAGTGGTTAGAGTCATAGGAATATGTCCAGTCAACGTGTTATTGTTGAGACGCCTATTCAATTTGTAAACAACATCATCAGCTTCCAAAGAATAGGAAAAAATCATTTAGCAACCAAATTAAAATAAAAATATAATGTCACATTACAAAACAGAACTACATTTTATGTCATGAGGATTTCTACCTGAAGAAATGGAAGTTTGCACAAAGTAGTAAAGATCTTCTTTGTACGGGAGGTTGGGAAGGGGAAGGTGGGAGAGGGGAAGCATAAGTGATAAAGCAAAAAAGAATAATGACGCAGAACTCATACAGGAAACGTAGTTTTTGAAGTTTGCCCAATGAGTCCGGAATGGGACCGCTAAGGTTGTTGAGATAAAGATCCAAGCTCACTAAATTTGTCAAGTTCCCCAGCTCATTAGGAACTCTTCCACTTATGTTATTACTGTAAAGTTCCCTGTCAAAAATATACATGACTAAATGAACAAGTGTTCAAAGATGAACAGGATAAGTAAAAGAACGAAGGACAAGCAATATGTACATTTCAAGCTACAAAATTCATGCTTTCAGGAATATATAACCATCTTCCAATTATCACATTGTTTTGGATTTATTTTGCACTTATATGCAAGTCATTTGATAACTGCAGATGGACATAATTCGTCACATTGCTCTCCACTGTGCTAAGGTTAGGATCATTTAAGCAAAACATTAAAAATTTGCACATGCCTAAGCATGCATATGGAGATCCTGAACTCCTTGACCAGTGCAGGCTGTATCAAATATTAACAGCATTCTGGCCCTGAAAAATGACTTGAGCTTTCAGTTTGTACTCTACAAAATGCTAGTGCATGTTGCCAATGTCCTTTCAGCACAAAAGGACATACAATACTTAAGCTTTCATTGTGAACCTTATAAGTTTGCATGAATCAAGTAATTCACTCATTAAAAATGAGAATTATAGAGAGACTGGTGCAATCACAGATGGAAAAACCAAGAAGAGAAATGGAAGGAAGCATTTTCTTATGACTGGCTAAAGTATTTGAAATTAGCGCACATAGCAAATTATGTCTTCAAAGTACATTAGTATGGGTAATGCAGGTCTAGCACTCTAACTTACAAGTACTGCAAATTTGGGAGCTGACCAAGCTGTGGAACCAGTGTACCTGACAGATTGGCATTCCCGAGATCACTGCATAGCAGCCGCAGAAAGAAGCTTATTAGATGAAAAGTAAAGCAGTTTGTTATAGCTTATCTTGCAGCCAAATGGAACAAGATTTAAGAAGCTCACACTCTAGTAACACTATTGTCGCTGTTACATGTAACGTGAAACCAAGTGCAAGGATTCACAAGGGTTGGATCCCAACTTTGGAGAACATTATTAGGATCAGCTAAATTGGTCTTCAGTGCATTCAATGCATCACCTGTTTGACATAAATGACTCAGTTTTGGGCACATTAACTAATGATTCTCAAACTCTGAGATGTCTTCCTTCCTGGATATGCTAATAATATCAGGCATTGTCTAAGCAAGAGGCTAATAAAAAAGTCATCAACCTCAATTAAAGCAAAATTACACATCTGAAAATCATTACAAAATATTTAAAATGCTTACAGTGAAACAAAAGAAGACCATACAAACCTTCCGTGGCCACAGAAGTGAGCTTCCGGTAACAAGACATCGCGTTAACTTATTCCATATCAGAACTTCATTAATTGCTTCAGGATAGAAGTCTATAGATCAAATCAAGACTAATTACTAAGTACGGATGCATTAAGGACACATTACTAGTACTACCTGTGATTACATACAAACCCGAGTATTAATGAATTACATGCCCAATTAAAACCCACTAACCAAACCAAATACAGAATAGCATAAGACAACTCACATCTATAATCATTACTTCCTCATGAATTAAATCAGTAACCAAAAAGAGAAAAGGGATAGGATGAGAACCCCACCTTCAGCGTTGGCAGAAGCTGGTGAAAATTGATAAAAGAATAAAATTAAGCTGAGAAAAGCTGAAGCTGAGATCGCCAAGAGCAGTGACCGATCCATTCGTCCGCCGGTAATCAACATTAGAACCCCAGATTCAGATTCCTCATGGAAAGAACACCATTGGAGCCCCTCCAAAACCAAGTCAAGGAAGACTCCTCCGAAGTCAAAACCCTAGGCAGTAGCTCCTTCCTTCCGATAACAGCTCCCTTCACAGTAAATTGAAAAGAAATTTCCCCGACGAAAACTAGAAGCTGAATAAGTCAAGCAGCTGACAACCAACTACCCAGAACGGGAATTTCTCCCAAATATCCTAAAGCCAATCCCCCAAAAAGAAAAAAAATGTATGTATGTATATTCCTTGAAAAAAAATTCAAGAATTCAAGAACACAGAAAAGCAAAAATGAAAAAGGCACGAAATTTACTAAACTAGTAATAAGTTGGTTTGACGTGGGACGAAGAGAGAAGAAGAGGGAGGTAGAGAGAATGAATATGGGGTAGGATTAGTCAAAGGTTCCGTTTTGAAACTTGGCACTATTTTCTTTTCTTTTAGTATTTTCTACCAGTACCCCAGTACCAGTTGTAACATTGAAATGTGGGGGTTCCTCTCACAGATGAGTAAAATATTCAAAGTACTCCTATCTGTAAATTCCACAGATTACTATTATATGATCAAAATTTTGACGCAGTAAAGACAAATATGGGAGGAATTTTAGAAGGAGAAGACTTGGGAAAAAGGCTGAGAGGGGAGTGAGTGAAGAATCAACGGAGGGCCATTGAAGACTTTGGAAGTGGGCTAAAACTTCACGTTGAGCACAGTTTGGGAGGCGGAGGTGATGGGAGTCAAAGTCGCACGCACGAGAGCGACCCCACTTCCGCCGTCTATTTGGAATGCCAATAAAGCAGGCATGGCATTCTAACAAAACTTCTCTCCCCCTTTCTTTGTGTTTTTTTTTCTGAGGTTGTCTTCAATATTTGATCTTCCTGTGTTTGGCCATTTGAGGTTTAGTTTATGATTTGTCCATTTTTGTAGAACCAGAGTTGAAGAGTAATTTTTTATCCAAAAAAAAAAAAGGTTGAAGGGTAAAACATTAAAGTATAGGATTTAGAGATTCGATATATTATTAACTAAACTTTCATACTATCTATCAAGTCAGCTCTTTAATTTTATTTTTTTTTACAAAGAATTTTTTTATAAAAAAAATTTGAACAACTTTCTAACTTATATAAATTTTCACTAGATGTGAAGCTTTAAATCATGAACCTGGAAGAAAGATGTGGATTCCTGACCCAAAAAAGAAGAAAGATATGGAGAATCTTTTTTTTCTTTTCTTTTCTTTTCTTTTTTGAGGAAAGATATGGATAATCTATTCAGCCAGTTTGAGTCATATATTTTTCTTCTTTTTTTTTTTTCCTTTTGTTCTAATAACAAAAAAGTTTTTGGTGAAATTATGCAGGTGCATGATCGGTGGTCAATAGGTATTTGAGAATTTAGAGTAGCTGATATAAGTGGATAGAATGAACACATAAAGCCGATGGCAGCCTGATCTGCATTTATCAAGAAATTCTTTTTCTGTTTAATATGTTAGGAAGGAAAGAAAGTTGAAGGCGAGACTTTTTGTTTTGTAAAAAATAAATTAAATTAAAATATATAATTAAAGGTCAATTTATGTTACTACTACTATTTACATCATTTAAAATTAAAATTTCACTTTTTTAAAAAAATATTTATTTTTAAAAAATTAAATATATTTTTAATAACTTTCTTATCATAAACAATTCACATCACATTAACACACAAGATTATAACTATAATTTATCTTATAGTTAAAGACTAGTCTTTAACTCTTTATACAAAAAAATAAAAAACAGTATTTTTAAATTTTAAATTAAATAAAAAATATTTAATTTTAGACAAAAAGGAAGTCATTATATTGCTTCCCGGCCTTGTAAATATCCTCTCTTGCCGGTCTTATGGATTATGAATCAATGAGTAATAATTCAAAAATTATAAAGCAAGCATGGAAGTATGTTATATGTATATGGTGAGGAAATAAAGATTCTTGCACGGCCAAATTTATTAGGAATTTTAGAAACCTACTCCATTGAATCATAAACATACTAAAAGTCCACATTCTTGAATTGAATCATCATCTGTTAGTACATATTTTTCAATATTATTATTATAATTTTTTTTTACATCATTGATGTGATTTATGTGAACACAAATCACTTGTTCTAATATCTCTTCCTTCATAATTTATACTAAGATAAGAGTTGCCCAAATTTATCATTATAATTTAAGTATCACTCGAATATGGGATGCTTATATATAATCACATAAGTACATAAACTTTCTATTTTTCAATATTCTACCTTACTAAAATTATAGTTTAGATATCCTTATTTTGAAAATATCATATTGATCGATCGTAATACTTTTTGATATCTTATTTGACTTTGACATTAACATTTGAATTATAAAATAATTCATATAATTTTGTTATATATATATATATATATATATATATTAATCATTAAAAATGTCACTGTTGTTCATTCGATTGAATCATATTTTAATGATATCTCGTGAATAAAAAAAATATGAGAAAACAAATTATAAGTTTCTCTATTTATGAAAACACGTTTGCAAAATAGTTTTCTTGTGAAGAATACATGTACAAAATGCATTCATTTCTAAAATTTGTATTATTTTATTATTTGGTTGAGACATACTTGTGTGTACGGACAAATTTAACTAATATTAGAGGAGTTGTGTACGGACAAATTTAACTAATATTAGAGGAGTAGTGGTTGATTAAAAGACACGTTATAAATCTACAATGATTCTTGTTAATTCTTCATGAAAAATAGAATAAATCCAGATACCGTTATCTTCCCTTTCATTTGTTTCTTTCTTCCTTGCATTACATAGCACAGTCCTTTTAGCTTTATGTCCTTTGTTTTTAAAAAGTATATAATCATGTGAAGTAATATGAAATCTATTATCAAATACTTGTCACCCATTTAGAGATACACATCATTTAATAATAATAATACTTTTTTAGAGTTATGGAAGGAAAAGACTCCTACAATCTTTATTAAAAACAATAAAGAAATTTATTTGACAAAACCATAAAGGTGTAATGATGAAATAAGAAAAATGCATAATAAAAAACTTATTCATTTCATAAAATGAAAACTATTTATAGAAAATATGAATTACTAACAAACAATAAAAATAATAATCCAATTAGAAAACATATTTAATAATAGTAATTCTTAACTATTTAAACGTGTTTGTGTAAAATATACAATATACTCTAACAGAATAATCTTTATAGACAATGCATCTTATAAATATTTTTTTAGAAGGAAATATATTTTAAAATAAATTCTTATAAGTATATAAAATACAATCATTATACTGCTGTTTCTGTCATAATCAATTTTAAAAAGAAAAAGGAAAAAATACACACACACACACGCACGCACACACAAGAGACATTATGATTACATATTATTCAATGGGAAGTTGTGTGATGTTTGAACAAAATGATTTTAAATAATTTGATTTTAATAGATTTGATGTCTACTTTTGTCTACCAATAACTAGACTCACATGATGACATCTAAGCCAGTTATTAATTCTTGGATTTTCTGAAGAAGGATAATAATTTTCTACTGTGATTAATAGAAAGTTTTATTACTAAAAATGAACCCAAAAAAAAAGAAAAAAACCTGTGAGAAGCAAAATTTTAAAAGAGGAAAATATAACAAGGAATTCTTTTACGTTGGAATTATATTACTTTATCAATAAATTAAGAATTTAAAGTAAACCAAAATGATAACTGCTAAAAGGTATTTATATTCATTAATATAAATTTATACTTCTAGCCAATTATTAATCAATATATAATAAAAAAGATATTAGCTGATTTGTAATAAATATTTTTGAAAAGTTTAGTCTTTTTTTATAAAACTTAATTTCATTTTGATTAATAAAATTTCTAAAAGACAATCTTATATATATATATATATCTATATATATATTAATGAGCATATAAAAAAAATTTATTCGGAATATCCTCACACACAATCATATACGTAAGGTGAAAAAAATAATGCGTATACCTAATAGCTTTATATTGGGCTTGTAGTGAGAAAATAACATACATTTTAAATGGGGCTTTCCGATTAAATTAGATATTCATGGGCTAATCAACTATGACTAGATCTAGCCCAACGAAATCTTGTAATCAATAGATCTGGGTATGTTTGTGAGATGGGCCAACTTGATGATTAACATTAACATATATAGACCCAATCCACGAAGCCGATAGAGTTCTGTGCCTTTCATTTTATCTATTATCCCGCTTGGTCATTTATCTTCTTCTTCTTCTACTTCTTTTTTTAAAAGACAAATTGACTTACTCAATCATTTACTTTTACAGCTATGGGCTAAATAGTACTTTATTACTATATATTTTTCTTATTACTATTATAGCCAATAATAATAATAATATATAAATAAAAAAACCAACTCTAAACTTGTTGTTTCTCTTGTGAAAACGTGAACTTGGGGCTTGGGGTATAACAGTAAAAAGAAAAATGGAAAGAATCATAGACCATACAATACA
This sequence comes from Apocynum venetum, assembly GCA_019593545.1. Lineage (NCBI taxonomy): Eukaryota > Viridiplantae > Streptophyta > Magnoliopsida > Gentianales > Apocynaceae > Apocynum > Apocynum venetum. The sequence goes on along the minus strand of SRSM01000141.1, from coordinate 2,384,501 downwards.
ATATTCCCCACAAAAAGAGGGTTCACGATATTGGTACCAAAAGGCATGATTCCAAAACATAAAGTGTCACCATTTTGTCTTCTTTACCATCTTAGAAGTCCAAAGACAACTTGGACAGAAGTGCCAGCAATGGATCAGTTTGCCATTGGAGGGGTATAGCAATTTATGGTCTTCAGAGATATGTCTAAGCATTTTGATTAATGAAAGTTACTATGTGGTTGGAGCTGAATTTCCATAATTAATCACAATGTTAACTTATTCTCTATAGGTCCTCAAACTTTTATATGGCGCCATAATAGAATATGCAATACATTCTCGCAAGATTTATCTAGAAGGGATGAATGTGGAAAATATAGTAGAATATTAAAAAGCTTCATTACAGTCAAACTTTGTTTAATTAATTTATGGATGAGAAACTTGATAGAATCAGACAAATGAGAAAATGATAAACTCATTTAAAACAAAAGAAGATGTCAATATACAACTTCTTATGATGTTGATAGGAAAAACCTTAATAAATTTGACATGTGAGGCAGGGGTTAATGTGCAAACAAGATTTTCTAACTTTTACTATTATTTTCTCATTCGATGTACCAACAAGATAAGGGATTTGCATTCCAACACATCTTACAAAAAAACAAATTATTTAATCCTATTTCAATCTATAAAATCATAAACAGTATTAAATAGTATGGAAGGCAAGGCAGCCAAGAGGATATATAGTCATGTAACAGAAAGACAAGCTAACATCCCATGAGATGCTCAATATCTCTCTCTCTCTCTCTCATACATATATATACACACCAGCTAATCATTCATCCATTTCAAATGAGAAATGGGTGTAAAAGCTGGAACTTTTTTTTTTTTTTTGAAGTCTTTCTTTATACAATTTTCCGAGAGGACCAGTTCACTTATTTAATTAAATGTACAAAAATTGTGATATATTTAAATTTCAAGCAAACAAATTAAATATTTTTATATTTATGAAAAATCTTTATGTAAAACAATGAACAAGATGGATTCTTTGCATGAACACACTACCTAAAAGGCTGATCTACTTTTGGTGAAAGCATAGCCTATGGGTACTCTTTTTTTTGTTTTTTTATAAAAAAAAAATTCAATGAGTTTTTTTTTTTTTACAAAAAAAAATTCAATGAGTTTAAATAAATATGATTAAATGAAATGATGATGTCAAATACACAAGCACATTCAAAAAATAGGCGAAAGAAAATTTATCAATTAAATCATATTATTATATTATTTACACATTTTCAATGAGAAAAATATCGAAAATGATTCATAATATACCAAAATATGATGAATGAACTTCTTTTACAATACTTAATAATCATCTTGTGGATACAAAAACACTTCAAATAGAAAAAGATATAAATAATTTTTGAAGTAAATAAAATTGGTTAAACATTAATTACAATTTTTTTTTTATAAAAAAAAACTTTGGTTTTTCGGTTTAACCGAAGTTTCTAAAGTTGAAACCGAAAACCGAACCGTAATTTTAAAAAATTTCGTTTAACCGAACCGAATAAACCGAAAAACCAAAATACCAAACCATTTTTAAAATTTCGGTTCGGTTCGATTCGATTTTCGATTCGGTTCGGTTTTTGAACACCCCTAGTCATATGCAATCTAATTTAAGTCTCTTATCTTGAGAAGTGAGATCACATTTTTCTTATCCATAAGAGAGAATGCTAGATTTTTTAGGGCCCTAAATTTCATGCAACTTTGTTCAGAAGTGGACATGGAGAAGGAGGGCTGTTACTCATTGGTGTTACCTGCGGAAGCAATTATTGGAGGAAAAATTTAGCTGGCAAAAAGTGAATGATTACCATTTTTTCCCCCTTTTTCTTGTTTGTGGAGCAACAATGATTTTAACTTGAAATGAGAGACTCTTCTTCCATTTCCACTTGGTTTTTTTGCTTGTGTGAACGTGTAGAGCGGATCTAGAATTTTATTTTAGTGGATAAACTTAAACTTATTATATGACCCTGAAAAGGGTTCTAAAATTTAGGTACAATAGCTAAAAGGAACTATCATTTTTAACATAAAATCAAATATAATAGGCAAAATGATCATTTTAGTCCATTATTTTTATTGTTTTAGTCTATTTGATTCTTCTTTTTTTTTTTGTATTTTTGTAGCCACTTTGATGAGATCATTTTAACTCATAAGTTTGACTCCTAAGTTGATTTCTAAATAACGAGTTAAAAGAACCAAAATGACTAAAAAAAAAAAAATACACATTGCCATGCTTGCTTGTGAGTTGTGACGAGTTTCTAAAATATGAGGAGGTAACATCTTATAATGCATAAAACCTTTACGAAATGTCAAAAAAAAAGGGAAAAAGAAACACTATCATTGTTTTTAATCCTTGTTAGAATATTTTTCTCATAACAAATCAATAATTTCATGAAACACATTAGTAGAATTTACTCCCTCTGCCCCAGTTCTAATTTTCTCTGTTTCCTTATTGGGATTAATAGGAAGGTTTCTTAACCAAAGCTACTGAACACTAGTATGATGAATTCACCATTCTTGCCACTCATCAATACATCATGGTTTGCTTACAAATTACCAAAGGAGTGCAGGATTCACTCGATGGGGGAAGTGAAAGAACAAGCAATTAATTTGCTTAATTTTGATCCAAAAAGTACATAAAATCATGGCAAATGAATCTTTTTCTAGTGTTCATTGATGGACCACATTAAAGGAACTTTTGCTTGATAAGAAAGGAAAATGAAATGGAAACTAAAACATAATTATCCCAAAAAGTCATAAATCAATCGACATTTAAATTGAATCATTGCATAAGGTTGCCCTCTTGTCAGATTCTTCACACTCTGCATTCAGGTTTTGATTACTTTGAAGAAGTTCTGAATCTGAGTATTAGGATACATACAAATACATTAAAAGAAACAAAAAAAAAAAGGAACAATTTTCAAGAGGATTTTGTTTTTACAATACTAAATTTTTATTTGGAATAGTCTTTTATGTAAAACAACATTAGTCACATATGGGATTTAACATGTTTTAACCTATAACTTGTATTTCTGTAGATAAAAAATGAAAACACTATATTAATTTCTAAATTTCTTTTTTGAAAGTATTTTTCTCTTCAACCCATTAAAAAACTAAAAAAAAATTAAAAATTTCAAACAATTACAAAGACTAAAGTGTGTGGAATAACACTTCTTTTCTCCACTCAACAAGATGTTTCCAAGACGGATTTTTATTCTACTTTTGTCATCAAATTTGAACTTTAAGCAAATACTATAATTTGCTTTTGTAGTTTGGTTGCCTTTTGGACCTTCTGTTCTATGTATTATGTAAATTCAAAAATACCATCTCATTAATACACATCAAATATATATTTTACACGATCAATAACACTTATATTTTAATGTCTCTATTTGTTCATATATGAAAGATTGTATGTTCAACTCGAGTCTAATGAAAAACAAAAACATATTAACTCTATGTATCATCTTTTATTACCTTCAAATGTTTCTTACATATATTGTTTCAACATGTAATTAATAAGTAACAATACATCTTTTAACATTTATATTATTGATTTCTCAGTATATTAGTTAGGGAGTTCATAACACATTTGCTAATCGTGTTATCGACTTGAGCATACATTTTCGAATTGTATCTTTGTCATTTTATAAAACATACATTTTACCAATATTAGCACAATAATTTTTCTTCAGATATGACTGAAAATAATGTAATGTATTTAAAAAATGCATTCTTTTTCGAAGAGGGGATAAGTGTCAAGTGTCATGGGATGGTGACTCAGGGAATGTTATATAATTCCATGGAGAACGGCATGTCTCGTTATTCAGAATTTTTGAAGATATTTTAAACAGTGATTTACATGTAGAAATCAATATGAGTTATTAACAACAAATTAGTATATGATCTGATGTTTCTCTTTGGGCCTTAAGTTATGAACTTTGACCAAAATACGTATTAAAAAATACTTGTGATTGATCATTATATGATGTTGAAACATTGGAATCATCATATTCTTGGCAGTTTTGGAAGGAGATTTCAGATTATACCCAAAAAAAAAAAAAAAAATCCAGAACCGCGTTTTGTGATTACGACTTCCATTTAATATAGAGACCAATAAATCAGAAATGATACGATTGTTTTGCTTCAAAAATGAGATTATCCCAATCAGCTGACAGCGCCACGAGTTATGCCATATTGATATCTTGTCTTGGGGTATAAGTACCTGACCAAAAACAGCCAAGATTGGATTAATTAAACAATGAAAGAATAATTTGGAATCAAGAAAAAGCTAAAAAACAAAAGGAATAAATATAAAAGTGGCTTTCATTATCATTTTTTTTTAATCTTATTACCTTTTGAACAACATATAAATATTTTATCTATATAATCAATATAAGTTTCTTTTAAAGTAAATACATATCTTTCACTCACGGGAGACCAATATAATAAAATCATTAAATCACGACTTTTCTCCCTTAAGGAAAATTATAGTACTAACGAATGAACTACTTAATTAAAGGTTTGAATTATAACTTTGACAAGAAAGACACTGGCCATTTCATACTTCATTATTGTCATCCAGGAAGATTTTGTTGTGCCTCTTAATTCCTAATTCTTAATTCTTATCAGTATAAAATACTCGTTAAATTGTAGAGACGTGTCTAAGTAAAATAAATAGGAAAATATGTTATAAAGAAATAAATTTATTTTGAAAACATGCAAATTATAACCTCACTATAATATTAATTCCCAATGAATAAATTAACCTTTAATTTTTTCCCCCAAAATATTTCAACGCACCATATTTTTTTATTATATTTCTCTTAATAAAATAATAGAAAGGAATCAAAGTGGATAGCATATCAACAAAAAGTATTTTCAAGATTATGCATGACATGAGGATTTCTTCATCCATAATCTACTCACTTTGAAAAACAAGGCCGATTGTTTCTGGTCACAGAGAGAATGACAAAGGAGTTAGTATGTAACTTATACTCTCATTCCTGTGTTTAATTTTGGGTGAAAATAAATTTATTTATTTTTTCCTGAATTGGACCTTGATGGAAAATTAGTGGATCATTCACAAATCCTGATTAATATGCACATATCTCGCGATTTACATAATAGTATCACTGAAAAATCGATGTTATTATCCCGATTATAATCATATCCAAATATCAAATACGAGTTTGCATATGAAAACTTAGTTATATATATAAAAAAAAACTGGCAGAATTTACAAAGCGCAAGTAGCTGTCTTTCATTAATTTTCGTCTTCAACTGCCATTCTCTTTAAATTATTTTATTGAATAGGTTCCAAAGGTTAAGGGAAGTGATAAACTTATTTGGGAAATTTCATGTGAGACTCTACAAAAGTCTAGGTATTAATGCGATATTTTTCTTTTTTGAAGGGGTAAGAGGTGCCAATGTAATTTTTTTTTTAAATCAAACAATTGTATTTCCATTGAGATTAAACAGGAAGATAGGATGGGATGGGTACCATCCAATAAGAGGTGCCAATGTAATTACTAATTGTATTTTTGTTTCTGTCAAAAAAATAATAATTAAAATGCTTTTATCTACATGAAATCAATATCGTGTCTTTAATCTGACTCCATGATATTTCCCATTTTTAAAGAAAGAAAAATAGGAGGGTTATGTTGACAGAAAATGTACAAAACCACCAAGACCTAAAAAAGAATAAAGAATAAAGTTAAAAATAAAGAGGGCAGTGAAATTAGATGTACAGAAATTTAACAATATCGGGTCTTATATATATATATATATATATATATAATAATTTTCAGCTTCGTACTGTATTAAAATTAGTCTCATAAATATAAAAATACGGAGTATTCTAAGAAAAATATTGGAGGTTAGATTTCCATTTGGGATCCTATTGTAAAAAACAGGAATATAGATCAATCTATTCAACCAGTGATGGAGCTTGAGGGATAGGGGGGAGGGGTTGATCTCCAGAGTTTTTACTTTGAGAAATATTTTAAGTTTCAAAAAGAAACCATATGGAATTTACTTTTTTTTTTAAAAAAAAAATTCTTGAAAAAATTACAATAATTCATATATATATATATAGACCACATGCACGCACGCCAAGTAAATATTTCCTACTCCAACATTGGATCCAATCGTTTCTGTAACATGAGCAGGGCAGGAGGGCAGGCAATCATCAACAGAAGGAGAGATTTTTAACTGAATTTAGTTTTAATAAATCATATTTTAAAATATTATATTATGTATTGGAGATTAGAAAATAGTTTATTTGGTCCTCTAACTTTGGGGTTAACATTGTGATTTTATTATTAATGGTTATCAATAAATTCACTTTCAATCCTCCGAACATAAATCAATTGACACATCTAATCACAAAAGTATTTTTCGCAGTGAAGTGTGAGTATTCGAATTCTAGTAAGGACAATTAGTTAATTAATATTGATTTGTTTTCTTCGTGTGCGAAAAAAAAATTCACTTCCAATTACACTTTTTGAATGTGAGCTCCATTTAAAATTAGTTATACGCATAATTTGATATCTTAATGTCACAAAAGTTTACCTCACAAAATATATCATATAGTACTACCTAAAAAGTATATATATATATATATATATATATATATATTTAAGGGGAGTTTTAATTTTAAAGCCAATGCAATTAGGACTTAATAGCATCTCGTAAATTCATTGATGACTATAAAAATAAATAAAATAAAAAATTATTAAGAATTATAACGTCACTGACTTCAAAACTTAAAGAACCAAATAAGTCATTTTTCTTTATATATTTTATATTTTGAAACCTTTTGATTTTTTTTATAAAAAATTCTCTTGAGTTTGATGCTTTAAAAGGAAGATGAAAATAGTGATAAATGAGTAGTTTAATTAATTAGTAAAAGTATAAATTTCCCTTCGCGTGGTGCTTTATAAGAAAGATCACAGATGAAATTGGTTATAAGTAAGGTGGAGTTTAGTTGGTAAATAATTTTTTACTGAACAAAAGAGACCTTTAGATCGATGATACTATAGGGGCGGGATGCGAGATGGGTAAGCTGACGTGGTGTTTCAATCTTGGGGTAGCACACACCAAAATCACATGTTGGCTGTTGGCCAGGACTTGCACATATTTGGGGCACACATAACTGAGGGACCACTGACCAGCTATGCTCTCTCTGCACTTCCCCCATCAATATTCCGAGTAGGGGTGTAAATAGTAATTGACATGTTATATGTATAACATTTTTAATGATTTTAATATCAGTCATTATCATTTTAAATTTGACATTTTGATCTATAATATTTTTTAATGCAATTTTGGTCAATTTCAGTTTAAATTGACCAAATTTGTAAAAAAAACTTTTTTTGATAAATTAAAAATTATTTTCAAATTAATTTTTATCTAATTTTTAAAATATGTTTTGTGAAGAATGAGAATTGAAACGTATTAAACGTAATTATAATCATGTTAGAATTAGTCAAAACAAAATTAAAAATTAAAATAGGGAAATTTTGTTGTAACATGGCATTCTATGGAGAAATTTTGTTTTAAAAGTACTTTTTTTAATCTAATTTTTGAATTTTTTTTGGAAGGATTAGGGATTGAAACCTATTAAATTTGTAATTGTAACTAATCAGAACTGAAATGATATTAAAACTGAACTGGAACTGTGTCGTAACATGGTATAATATAGAGAAATTTTATTTTAAAAATTAATTTTTTAAAATAATATTTAGTTTAAATTTTGTTCTAGTCAATTCTTATACGGTTACAACTATAATTTTAATATGTAAATGACATATTTTGATCTATAATTATTCTAAATGACACGGTTTTAATTTTTTCATGTGATCTAATAATTATTTTTTTGATAACTAAAAAATTATTTTAAAATTATTTCTAATTTTTGAATTTGTTTTAAAGGAATCATAATTGAAATTGAAATGTATTAAAATCGTAACCGTAAACTTGTCAGAACTAAACAAAATATCTCTATAGCGTGTCTGTGTTCCGACACTATTTCGATACTATTTTGATTTCAAACGATTACGATTTTAATACGTTTCAATTCCAATTTCTCCAAAAAATAATTAGATAAAATTTTATTTAAAAAACAAAATTTCTCTATTTTTTTAAATTTTGTTTAAGTGAGTTTTGACACAATTATGATTACAGTTTTAATACGTTTCAATTCTGATTCCTCTAAAAAAAATTTCAAAAATTAGATAACAAAATAATTTTAAATTTATCAAAAAAAATTATTAGATAAATTATTTTTTGGAAATTTTGGTACTGATTTTTTTTTTTTTGCAAATTTTTTCAATTTAGACAAGTTAGTCATTTTGGATGGAAATTGACCAAAATTGCAAAAAAAAGAAAAAGAAATGTTATAGACGAAAATAGTCAAGATAAAATGATTATGATTGAGTTTGCAATCAATAAAAACATTATATATCTATTGTGCCATTCACTCTGGTGTAAACAAATAATTTTATCACGTCAACTTTCCAATTAATTAATTCAAGGACTAATATTTCTTAAATATCTCAAATTAATTTTTTTTAAAATGATGGAAAAATAATATGTACATATATAAATTAGTCGGATTGACTCAAGTCTCAAACTCAACTTACCTTTTTTTATCATGTTAGTTCGAATGATTAGATTTTTCAATTAATATCGACTTTAAAATATTGATTCGATATATATATATATATATATATATAACTTGAGAAGAAAAAAAAAAGTGGTATCACTAAGATATAAATCTATGTAAATTCATTAATTTTAAAAAGTTGATAAGTAAATTCTTAATGTCAAAATAAAATTAATTGTTCGACTCTTATTCTTTGTCACCCAACACAATAGAAGAATAATACACTCTGCATATAACATATATGATTACCATATTAGAACGACATAATAATGCTCAATTTGTATGAAAATTTATCTACAAATTTTTATAATTCTATTCACAAAAATAAAAAGGAAAACCCAAAATAACTTCATTTTATGCGTCAGCGTATTATTAAGAAGTATTAAATGGAAGTAATAATATTAGTCTTTGATACAGCTTTTGATTTGGGTAATTGACAAAAAAAAAAATGACAGCTGGTGAAATTGGCGCGTATTGAAGGGAATGTTTGAGTTTTTTATATCCATAAAATTGAAAATGAGAAGCCAAAAGTGGCCGACCAATCACGGGGCTCATAAGTCATAAGCAAGCAAGTGGCAGCAATGTTCTCGTAAGCGAGCCAACTTCTTAGCCACACACAGCTCGTAGAGACTCAGTACTTTATCACTGTCGTAGATCTTTGGTAAGTGAGCCATTAGCCGTTCTCAATTGGCTTGGCTTCCACTTCCTAATAATTATTTACCATCACTGTAAAAATATCTAAATGGATTAGAAGAACTTTCTATTATGCGATTACTCTTAGAATAACTTGTGGGCATGTCTTTTTCGAAATACTATAAATATAAATATTAGACAACTTTATTTTAACTTAAAATCTTATACATAGTTATTCACATATAGTAAAAGATAATATAACCAGGATTGCTTTGAGTTAAATGTATAATAAACCCAGTATTTAAATAATTTACATGCCTTCAACGTCAAAACAAATAAAATGGGCTGTTTGAAGAAATTTTGCTTTATAAGTAAATAAATTTATGTACCTTCTTTGTTTTGCACAATATTATGATATGGTAAAAGGAATTAAACCCTCCCCAATGTTGCTCACTTATTAGTTAAGTTACGCTTCTTTAGCATATGCCCTTTGAATTAATCTATACTACATGTTCGTAATTTTTGTTTTAGCATATCCACGTTGATGAATTTAGTTTTTGTTTTCCTCTTGAAAAAACTATTGTTGTTGCACTTGGGGCTAGCAATTAGCAATCTTGCAAGTGTTTTCTTGATGAATTTTTGTAGTACACTTGATCAAAGCATAGGCTTGCATTTTATTATGATGATTTTTTCCCCAAGAGAGGGCCTTGTGTCAAAGATTTAGAACGAGTGAAAATTCAATTTGAGACCCCAAGAAATTTTGATGTAACGGTTTTGATCACTAGGTAAGTAAATTATGTTTTTTTTACTCCTTTTTTTGAATGAAAATAAGTAAATCATGTTGAAAACTAACTCGAACCAAATAAATGGGGGTGATTATGAATCTATAGTGATTAAAGTTGACAATAATTGAAAGTTACAAAGTGATTAACATGGTCTTAGACATAATTGGCATAAATTTTTGCGTGAGACTTGTAGATAATTTTTTTTCTTAATAGTGAAATAGTTGTTTTCGATGATTTTCTAAGACCCTTTTTTCCCCTCTATTCTCTCTCTCCGCTTATTATTTTTCCTTCAATCTTTCTAATTTTTTCCCCTTAAATGAAAAATTGAAGTTACACCCAAACATTGTGCTATCAATTTATAGACAAAAGTGGGCAAAATGGTCAATTGCAACAATGTTAGGTTTCTAGTGTTGTTGAAAACCAACCCCATAAGAAAGAAAGAGAAAAAACAATGCAAGTAGTATTAGAGCCAACTTTGTTGTTTCGCTTAACTTATTATAATTGCCGCTTTTTTCTTTCTTTTTTTTCTAGTTTGTCGAATGAGTCACTATTCTTGCTTTTTTTTTTTTTTTGAGCTTGAAATACTGCAAAACTTTGGCCTTTGCTTTTATATATACAAAAAGGAATGCCAAGTAGCATTAGTATAAATTAGTTGAGTTATAATCTCTAAAGAAAAAGAAAAAATTAAAAAATATATTTTTTATGAATAAGATAAAATGAGACACAATATTTAATTATAGTGCTAACTAAACACTTTCGAAAAAAGATATACATTTGATGCTACAAATCAACAAAATTAATGCAAGCAGATTTCTCTCACAATTTATAAATGGTATTCTATCATCATTGATGATTTGTAAATTCACAATTGCTCATATATATATTTTTTTATCGACCAAGGATAATTTTTAACTTAAAACTCGCGTATAAATATTTATCACCACATGATTTTTCAAGCATTTTCCTCTTGTGACCATAACGGTTTTGATTTTACCATTGTCTTCAATGGCTTGGCTAAAATGGCCTTATCAGTTAGGAAACCAATTGAAGCCGAAACAGCAGAGCTGCTGCATTACCTTTTCACGAGAGTTACAGAGAAGAAAATGGACAAAATTCTCAATTCTCACTTTCTCCCTCTCTACTTTACAAACAAAACTTTACCTCACTCTAAGGTAGATCGTGGTCCGAATACATATATATATACACAACTTCTGATCTAAGTATCCCTTTTTCTTTTTTTAACAAAAAAAACCCACAATGTAGAGAAACTTCCGAGCAACAAATTGATAGAGATATGTTTTGAGAAGAGTGGGAAAAAAATAAAAATTTGGCAAGGCAAAATCTTTCACGGACTCTGTGAAGTTGTCCAAAACAAGACTAGTGTAGATTCTCTCTGGTGTAAAGGTGGAAGAGAAATTATTCATTTCTTAATGGGTCCAATGTGACTATTTTACTCTTATCCATCACGGGTTGCTAGAAAACAACATGTGTGTAAAACTCTTTAGAACTCTTTTCTCCCTATAAAAGCATCCCTTGATTACACAAAACAAAGCAAAAAAAATCATTCATCTTTAGGATAGAGAGATAGGCAGAGGTCACCAAAAGAGAAATGGCCTCTGGGTTGTATCCATCATTGGCAAAACATAGTGTTTTGCTCTGTTTGTTTTTGTGCCACTTCTTCTTGAATACGAAATTGGTTTTTGCTCAAACACCTACTGCTTATGCTTGTGACATTTCAAGCAATCCTGGGTTGGCGAATTTTACATTTTGTGATTCGACCTTGGACGTGAAAACCCGGGTTAATGATTTGATAAAGAGGCTAACATTGCAAGAAAAAATTACTTTCTTGGTGGATGCTACAGTGGGTGTTAGCCGGCTTGGGATACCCAAATATGAGTGGTGGTCTGAGGCTTTACATGGAGTTTCTTTTACGGGTCCAGGAACACATTTCACTAGTTTGGTTCCGGGCGCCACCAGCTTCCCTCAGGTTATACTCACCGCCGCTTCATTCAATGTTACCCTTTTTCAAACAATTGGAAAGGTACTTACTGAGTTTCCTTCATTGGCCTAACTTACTTGATTTATTATTCCATTATCATTGATCATCTTTATCAGTTGGTAATTTCCGTGGCTTGATTCAAGATTGGAGTTCTGAAATGAGCTCTTTTTCTCTTCCGGGTTGCATTTAGATTCTTGTTTTTTTCCCATTTGCTTTGAAGTTGAACCTTTCGATGTCAAAGCTGTTGCAAATTTGTTTCTTTCTATCATTAATGGATTTTGGTAAGAAGGAAAGTGGTAAAAGGTTTCAGTCGGTTTGAGATGATTTTTAAATTTATTCATAAATTCAAGGTGATGAACAATGTGTTTTTTGTTTCGAAAGATTCAAAGAAGATAATGCTTTTTCTGAGTGGAAGATACTAATGTTTGGAAAAAGTCGGCAACTCCTTTCTAAACATTCAATATACAGCAAAGCAGATTAAAATTCACGACGCACGTCACCATCATTATATTTTCTTGCCCTTTTCTAAAGCATTGATTTCACTGTTCAAAGAAATCAGAAAAATCAATCCTCTTGAAGAAGATGGCGTCCGCCGGACTGCCATAGGTTTGCTACAAATTGGAAAATCCATTAAACTAATAATTTTCTTGATGTGAAAGGACAACACTGTTCATGATTGATATTCATGGAATGTATGCTTAACCAAAAGCCAGTCCCTATACATCCCAACAAAAAGTGCTAAATTGTTTGATGGAATTCTGACTATGACCGGTAGTTATGATAAATGTGGTGGTTTCGAGATTCAACTTGTTAGCTAAAGCATATGGGGGACTCATAAATTCCAGCTTGCAAATATTTCTTATCATAATTGTCATTTTCAGTTTCTTGCACCAACTGAGCATTCATTAGGTAATTTTTCTTCTGTGGCATCGGCAATGTGCTGTATAACTCAAAGATGGTGATATTCTTGGTATCAATACGTTTTTTTGGGTGCATAAACTGATAGAAAGTATATGCAAATCAAATGTCACATCGCTTTTTTGGAGGATCATAAAGGGTGCAAGTAATTGATCACAGTAAGTAATGGTCTGTTTATGATGTGTACAGGTGGTATCCACTGAAGCCAGAGCAATGTACAATGTAGGCTTATCTGGTTTGACATTTTGGTCACCAAATGTGAACATATTTAGAGACCCCAGATGGGGAAGAGGCCAGGAAACTCCTGGTGAAGATCCAATTCTTAGTAGTAAGTATGCTGCAGCATATGTTAGAGGACTACAACAAAGAGATGATGGTGCAAAAGACAAGCTTAAGGTTGCTGCTTGTTGTAAACACTATACGGCTTATGATATCGATAACTGGAAAGGGATTGAGAGATACACTTTCAATGCTGTGGTACTATATTGAAACATTTAAGCTAGATAAACTTTGCCCTTTGAAAATCTTCCGGTATCGATAAAATCTTTTCTTTAATTGGCTTGACTAGGTTACAAAGCAAGACATGGATGACACATTCCAACCCCCATTCAAGAGCTGTGTTCTTGACGGAAATGTTGCCAGTGTAATGTGTTCCTACAACCAAGTTAATGGCAAGCCAACCTGTGGTGATCCAGACCTCTTGCAAGGAGTTATTCGAGGAGATTGGAATCTGAATGGGTATAATTTGTTCACCTTAAATTTCTCAAAACCTCTTCAATTTTTTTCCACTTGGTAGGATATCAGTATGTTTATGTGCTTATGTTTTCTGCAGGTACATAGTTTCTGACTGTGATTCTTTAGATGTAATATACTGGAACCAAAAGTATACAAAAACATTTGAGGAGACTGCAGCCTTGGCTATGAATTCTGGTAATTAACTATTTCAAAATTCTAGTTGTGCAATGTTGTCAATGATTAGGTGTATCATTTTCAAATAAAGGGTTAGTTAGGATGGTGGAACTAAAAGTGCAGCTTTTCAACACTTTCTACTTGGAAAGAAAAACCTCCTATAGTTAAGATATCATTATTCATCTGCTGATTGATATCCAGCTAATGATAAAATAGCATCTAAATCTCATGATTTTTCACCAAAAAGATCCAATTTATTTTCATTTTGTAAACCAGCTGTCTCAGAAGTGTACCGAATTGATAGTCTCCAATTTAAGAAGTGTATGTTTCTTACTTTTTTCGATAGTCAAGGATTAATTGATAATATCCTAAATTTTGTGTTAGAAATGTATACTTCTTTTAATTTTGCTAATAAAATCAGACCTAGGTTCTTATTGATGGGCATTTCCAATTCATGTCTAAATGATCAGGTTTGGATCTTAACTGCGGGACTTTCCTGGCGAAACACGCGGAAGGTGCTGTAAAGCAGGGACTACTTAATGAATCAAGAATTGACTTTGCACTCTCAAATAATTTTGCTACTTTAATGAGACTTGATTTCTTTGATGGTGATCCAAGAAAGCATTTGTATGGAAATCTTGGTCCAAAGGACGTTTGTACCCCAGAAAACCAAGAACTTGCTCGTGAAGCTGCTAGGCAGGGGATTGTTTTGCTAAAGAACTCTGTTGGTTCACTTCCACTATCTGCCTCAACTATCAAATCTTTGGCTGTTATTGGACCTAATGCTAATATAACTCATGATATGCTGGGGAATTATGAGGGTACTTGACTGCTTCAAGAAACATGATACTTTTAGTTAATAGTCCTTCAATTTGCTTTTCAATAGTGCTTAAAAATTCTTTAATATTTGCATCGCAGGCTCTCCTTGTAAATATATAAGTCCTTTGCAAGGTTTAACGGCAGTGGTTCCAACAGTGTATCAAGCAGGTTGTGACAATATCTTTTGTGCATCTCCACAGATAGATAATGCTAAGAAAATCGCGGCAACATCGGATGCTGTAGTTCTTATAATGGGTTCTAATCAATCAGTTGAAACCGAGACCCATGACAGAATCAACATTACTCTTCCAGGGCAACAGTCACTTCTTGTGACAGAGGTGGCAAGTGTTGCCAAGGGACCTGTGATCCTTGTTTTAATATCTGGAGGTGGTTGGGATATACAATTTGCAAAGGACAGTCCTAAAATCACAAGCATCCTCTGGGCTGGTTTCCCTGGTGAGGCTGGTGGAGGTGCACTCGCAGACGTTTTATTCGGCTTATTTAATCCCTGTAAGTCTCACATAACCGGAGATAAAATTGCCAAAACTCAATCTAGGAATAATTTGATCTCTAATTTGCTGCTTCTTTAGGTGGAAGGTTACCAATGACATGGTATCCACAATCATACGTGGACAAGGTTCCCATGACCAACATGAACATGAGACCAGACCCTGCCACAGGTTATCCAGGCAGAACCTACAGATTCTACACTGGTGAAACTGTTTACTCATTTGGAGAGGGACTAAGTTACTCTTTATTCAAACACACCCTAGTGCAAGCTCCCCAATTTGTTTCCGTCCCCCTAGAGGAAGGACATGTTTGCCATTCATCTGCGTGCAAATCCATCGACGTGGTTGAGCAAAGCTGCAAAAATTTAGCATTCGACGTTCATCTAAGGGTGAAAAATGAGGGGAATCTACGCGGAAGTCACACAGTTTTCTTGTTTTCGAGTCCACCCTCAGTGCACAATGCGCCTCAAAAGCATTTGCTGAGTTTTGAAAAGATTCATTTGGCACCACAGACAGAAGGGCTAGTTAGATTCAATGTGGATGTTTGCCAGCACTTGAGTATGATCGATGAGCTAGGCAACCGCAAGGTAGCCATGGGAGAACATGTGCTTCACATAGGAGATTTGAAACATTCCTTGACTGTCAGGATATAAACAATTCCAGAAATGGTGATTATTTTCTTATCTATTGTCATTTTTTTCCCAAAAGAAACAAAGTAAAGGGGGAAAAAATGAAGAAAAGGGAAGTTGAAAAAAAATTAAAATTTCAGCCATTAATGAAGCGTGACGACTGTTTAAAGTTGATCTATTTCTTCAAATGACAAATTGTGAGGAATCATGGTTTTGAAATTGAAACCAGAGATTCTTATTTCTGTTATATTATCCATCGCCTTAATTAGCATTGAATTTTCTGTCCAAGAAAGATTGTCTTGAGTCAAATGCATTAAAGGGCCCTTTTAATTTTATAAAGAGGGCCATCACAGGGAAAATCTGTTATAACTCTTTATATCAACCTCAACTTAATATCAGTAGCTTTCCAGTCCTATGTGAAGTACTATGATAGAGTAATGTCTTTAAAATGCATAGGGAAATTTGCATATCATTTAAATATTTACTCCTCTCTTTTACAATAATTTATACGGTGTTGCACGATTTACATTGCAAGAAAAACCCAAACTCTATTAAAACGATAGGGAGGGAGGAGGGGGTCTCTTCAGTAAATGTATGTCTACAATTTTGTCTAGGACAGATTCAAATTCAAGTAAATCTACCAAGGGTATCAAGCAGGACTAAGAAAACATAAAGTTGCAAAGACATAGAAACAATTTGGAAAATTAGCCTATTTAGTCCCTAGTGTTTGACGATTTGACCTTCAACGTTCTTAGTGTTTGGATTTGATATTGTAAATCCCAATGTTATAATTTTTAACCTTCAAGATCCTTATAGTCGAAAATTAAGCCTTCTCTAATAAAAATATCCATGTGATCGTCCTGTGTCTATGGTGTAAGGGGGAAAAAGTGTTACACGTAAAACAAATTCACCTATTTGATCCCTAATGTTTGACCGTTTTTAATGTCCTTAGTGTTTTTTATTGACATGGTAAATTGTTGATGTTTTACAAGATTCTTTTAGTCGAAAATCATGTTGACTTCGGTAAAAGTAAACATTTGTTAATTTTACTGGAGTCACATGATGAACACGTGGGCATTTTTATTGTAGTCAACATGATTTTTGACCAAAATAATTTTGTTGATCAAAAATTAAAATATCAAAAACCTGTGATGGTCATATGGGCATTTTTACCTAAGAGACTTAATTTCTGACTAAAATGACTTTAAAAGTCAAACATTAAAACATTGATACTTACAATGTCAAATCTAAATGCCAAGGACCTTCAAGGTCAAATCATCAAAGATTAGGGACTAAAGAGGCTAATTTTCCAAACGATTTTCCTTTCCATGCCAAGAGGGCTGTTTTTTTTTTTTTTTGTAGTATTTTACAGTTTCCATGCTAATAAGAATTTGGAGAGAAGGGTTGGTGTCAAAATGTGGAAATAATGAGTGGACTATTTACCTTTAAAAGAATTCATATGTCCTGATCTAGTAAGCATTTAAAGAATCTAATATACAGAAGGGTTTTTTTTTTAGCCATTCCAAAGATTTAAGACTAAAATCAAACATTTTAAATTTTAAGAGTGAAAATCAAAACTTATGAAAGTTTAAGAGCAATAACATATTTTGCCAAAAAAAACTATCTATATATAAGTTATTCAACTAAATGACATATACCAATGTAATATTTCTTTGAGTTAAAATCAATTTCTAATGAAATCTATAAAAAATAATTCACATTATGCTTAGATTTTCAAATCTAAATTATTTATTTTTTAAAAATATGATTTTATTTAATTAGTAAGTTTATTTATGTAGATAAATTTCATGCTATGGTCAAGTATATCTAAAAAAATCTAAACAAATTTTTTATAAAAAAAAATCATTCCATTTATTTAATTTATATATAATTTTTTTGAGTTAAAATTAATTTCTAATAAAATTTATGAAATCTAATTCACATCATCTTTAGATTTTTAAATTTTTCTTCAAATCTTAATTCAAATTTTTTTTAAAAAAATAAACCTGATTTTATTTAATTAATAAGTTTGTTTACATAAATAAATTTTACGATATGGACAAGCATATCTAAGGAGGATATATGGTATGTATTAGAGGATTGTGCCGTTCATGATATTCCACGAAATACGTGCTCCTTGTTTTCCTATGTAGTAATAGGAAATAAAATGTGTGTCTCATTAGAGGATTCATTTGCATATGATGTTGATTCCAAGGAATGGAAGCCTTGCCATTTGCTTGATACCCTACCGTCATGGATTGAGTCATCTAAGGTACGAATGGTACAAAGAGAGAGAGAGGGCGGTTTCCCCTTGCAGTTTTTTGGGTAGGCTATACTTTATGCGGATGAGTTCTTGATACGTATGGTAGACTCCGACAATGCAGTTGTCGGATATTGGATCAAGTCGGAGAGTGGCGGGAAAGCAAGTGATGTTTCATTTTCCAGATTTTCCTGCTGATAAATTTGTATTTGGTTGATTTGGGCAATGGCTATTTTTCTTCCACTTACAACAAGAAAGTTTACAATAAAAATGTTGGTGTTTGGAAATTAGTGGTCTGTACATTCAAGGTTTCAGTTCTGACGAGACGGTTTGAGCATCGATTTTTATATTCAAAAGTTTGTGGAAGCCATGAATTTGAAGTGACCGAGGATGCTTGGATGGAACTGTCTTTTGATTTTGTAGTATGATTTGGCAGTGAGGTTGGACACTTTCTTTCCATTTTTTTCTTTTGCCTTTGGAGCTTGTACCTTGTTCATTTCATAACTTCCATTTTTGTGTTGTTTTCAGATCAGTGTCACCAAGGGAATCTGAGTTTGAAACAGGGCAAGAAAGGGAAATCGTATCAGACTCCGAACCAGTGGTAATTTTTTATTCTAAATAACTTTTCAGAAATGCTTTTTTGATGGCGCAGCACTCATGACTGGCTTATCTTAATGATAATATTAATTTTTGAAAAGATTACTTACTTTTTAGAGTATTAAAGTTTCTTTAATCACACAGTTGTAAATGGAGAGAAATGTGTATGAGGACAAATACACGAAAGAAAGACAACAATATTTAAATTTTAGGACAAATCTTCATAATATTTAAGTGATAATTTGCTCCATACGAATTCGAAACTGTGTTACCGGAGGATTTCTCTCACATTCCACGTGCCTTACCAATTTGACTATAAATCTGAGGACAAATAGTACTTACTTATTTTGTTGGCAGCGGACTCGTGCTTGTTTAGTTTAATAATAAAATAAAATTTTAAGTCTAATATTAATTTGTCAAAAGTTAAGTAAATTAATGAGGGGTGAATTATCTCAGCTCTTTTTTAGCCTGTTATGCGTAGTGTAACTGCTTAAGAACACACCTGGAATCAGTAATAGGAATGAAAATTCAAACACTACAACAGACAGTTGGACTGGGGTATCTGGGTCAAAACAGTTGAGACTTGGTCAGCCACACTAATTTTTACCTAAAACACAGACTGCTGGAGTATTTCCTATATGGTGAGGTTTAACCTTAGCTTCATTATATAACCTTGAAGCATAGGCAAAGGTGTGGGAGAAGCAGAAGGAAGCGCATGCTCAATTCCATGACATATAAAATTAAAGCCATATAATTACCTTGCATACGCAGTCACCTCATTATCTATGATAAGAATTCATAAACTGAATAGCAGAAAGCTTTCAGCCTTGTTTTGGAGACTTGATCTGTCTTTTAACTTGCTTTGACACGAATGTTGCTGAAGAGTAAAAAATCAAGTTAGGTCTTCTAAAATTAAATGTATTAAATGAAGGTAATTAAGAAGCCAAACTATGAGCTCTTCATGGTCTATGTAGAAAAACGATTTATATTTCTTTGTTCTTTGCATTATTGACGAGCATGTCGCGTGATTATCAAATTTAACATTTAATATTTCTATATAGATAAGGCAAATAAGGATTGTATTCACGAAGATTTGTAAAAAATTCTTAAATTCAAATTTATTAATCAAATATTAAAATTTGGAGGAGTTTTAAAACTTAAAAGAAATAAATTTGTTTTTATATATATAGTTTTAAAATAATTAATTATACAAAGGATTTTTAATAAAAATAAATTAATAAAAGACATTAACAAGAAACTTGCATCAAATTATTTATTTAATGAGATAAATCATTGATATAGAGTTGATTTTAGAATCTCAATCAACTCACACAGATTTCTATTCTTACTAATTAAATTAATCTCGATCAGCTCAAACAGATTAATCTTTAATTCAATTAAATATCACTACCAATTAGCGTGAATAGAATATTTAATTAAATTATATTTAAGTTTATAATGCATCACCAACATTAAATTATATATAATATTGAGCTTCAATTAAACATAATTTAAATCATATAATTCTCTATTAAATTAATTAAGCAAAGAGCTACAACTTAATTAAACTAACAGATTCTACTATGATTATCAATAAAATATTAATAATCATAGTTGATTAATCATGCAATTAAAAAGAATTTATAATTAATTAAACATGATTATTTAATAATAACAACTTGAATTATATAAATACTCAAATTATTAAATAACAGGACTAAAATAATTAAACAAATTTGGACAATTAAACCAGCAAAATAAAAGAAAATGGTTACACAATTATATATTTAAAAAATTATAAATATTAAAGAAAACATAAATTTGGCGGTTTTACCGATCATAAAAAGTAAAAATAGAGAGATTTTAACTCCTACAATAAAAAATACAAAAGAATAAAATATGAAGATATTACTCTGTTGGTTTACGGTATTTAAAGTACGAAAAGTAAATTTGGTAATTTTACTCACCAATAGTACAATAAAATAAATGACAGAAAATAAATACAAAAAATAAATAACAAAAGGTAAATACAAAAATTAAATAACAGAAAAGTAAAAGTTAAAAGTTAGAAATTAGAGCGTTAAAACCGGCTATTGTTAAATTAATTTAGTCATGATCCAAAATAAACTACAGTGTTGTATGCAACGGTAAATATCTCAAAATTGCATTAATTAATAACTTTAATATATGTCCTTGTTAACGGAAAATAAACTACTCACAATACATAACTCAAATGAAAAATTTTAAGAATTGAAATAAAAAATAAGAAGTATAACTTTCTTTGGATTTCTCCTAATAATAGTTCATTGGTATTTTTGAAATCTAAACAAAAAAACCTTCCAAAATAAACTCTAAATTTTTTTTAAAATGCCTAAGATCTATTACAAAATATTTGTAAGAAAATTTGTCAAAGTTTTTTGTTGTAAAAGTTTGTACCAACATAGTAAATTTTGTGCCCAATTTATAGAGGCAAATTTGAAATAAAAATAAATAAAATATAACAAAAATAAAAGTAATGGGGGACAAAGTGAAGTTTTTAGAAAGTTGGGGCAAAATACATGAAGAAGAGAAAGTTGTATCAGCCGCCACATGTCACTATCTAATTGGTTGCACCCTTCTTCAGCTGCCACCCATGTCAAGTGTCGCAATTTGATTGGTCCAAAGTTTAACACGCGAATCATCATTCATTTTGCACGTGCTAACACATGTCTCGTCATTGCCAAATGGGAGACGCATCTAGATTCAATCACATCGTCATCCTCTATGACACGTGTCCTTACCTTTTGATTTTCGCATATGTGAAAGTTGAATTCAATGTGTCGTTATCTCGACTGACATGACTCTCCTTGTACACGTATTACTGTCACATGTTATTCACTGTAACATTTTTTTTAAAAAAAACACGATAAATATCTAAAAACACTATAAATAAAAAATATTAATATAAAATGTAAAATAACATAACTTAAATGAAATTAAACACAAATAACATAATAAAATTACATAAAAATACATCTATTTTTTGTTTAATCAATTATCTTTACCTTTAAATGTGCACAATGTTTAATGATTTTTTAGGAATTTATTGCGCTCTTAATGCCTGACTGGCATTGTCTTTTCATGCAATACTCCTCTTTACCAAACAGCAATCATCCATGAGTTGGTAGGCAATGGGACAATGGGGTAGGGGACCAGGGGTTGAACTGTCCTCTTATTTGAAACTTAATATCCATTTTGTATGGTGATGATTGGTATTTTTACCATCCCCAACATCAAACTCTTCTGTTCTGCCAGCCTACATTTTAACTAGACTACAAGTGTTACACATCCTTCATACTTGTGCTTTATGAAGCATGGATGAAATCTTCTCTATTGGATAGATCTTAGGTTAGCATGTTTACATCTAAAAATGCACCCCTTCCATCTGTAGAGCATATCTAGTTATTCAGTAAAATTTTAAAGTTGTTTCTACTTTAGCTAATTATTGGACTTTGTAATACCTTCATCTCTCCCCTTGCTTGAGATTTCAATGACTCCAGTAACCTTTGTTCCTATTTCAAGCAAAATCATCTTTGGCTATTGATCTGCATAAAATTTGCTAATCTAGTCGAAGATTTTTCTAAAAAAATGGTTGAAGGTTAGAAATGTTATTTGACCTTTGAAACATTTCCTGGTGCTTTGCATTTCGGTGACAAAGTCAGGAGTGTGAACTTCTGCTAATGACTAGATACTTGATGGTTTTCTGCTTTTTGTTTTTTTTTTGGGGGGGGGGGGGGTGGGGTGGGGGACAGAACCTAATTAAATTTCTATAATTGAAAATCCACAGGAGCTTCAATCCAGGAGAGAGCAACTTGGTGCTGAACAGACCAGATATTGCAAACCTGAGGTAGTAATTGTTGTCATTTATCAGTTGCTTGATTTTAAATTTTAAGCAGACTTGTTTTTGCTTCAGGTCAAAACCCTTTCTAAGATTTGAACCTAGGATAAAATGAATGACTTCAGAGCTATTTTATATGTGACTTTTTTTTTCATGAACAGTCTTATTCAAATTTATAAATCTTGGCACAATGATGAAAATTTTGGTTGACAATTTAATCTTTTGTGTTGGTTTCATGGCTACAAATACAACAATAGGCTATAGATGTTCTTGTCATGGCTTTGGCACATCTATAAATATGATTTCTCGTATCTCCAAGTGCCTAGTTAGATAAATGAAAGTCTACCTTCTTGGAGTCACTGATATTTCCTGTTAACTGTTGCTCTTGTTTTTTTTTCTTCTTCTTTCCTCCAATTGACAGGATGGTGGAGAGTTGCAACAGAAGTTAAGAACCATGCAGGGTAAGACGGCTGCCTTAAAAATGGAAGAGACTGGCTTGATGGAACTCATCCAACCGAATGATGATGACTTCAAAGTGATCACTAAATAGGGAGAGGCAGAACTCTCATTTTTAGCAAGGTTTAGACTTGCCTTATGTAGAGTGGAGTTGTACATTTCTTTTGCACAGATGCAATACTATGATCCCATCTCAGTTTGAAAGTGATTACTGGGCATAGAAACCCGGATTTTATTTAGAATGACTTCGGTCCTTGTTTTATAAATGAAAATTAGTTATGGTATTTATGAATGAGATTTAGTTATTGCATTTTGAAAAGAAATTTATATATTATGTATAGAGCTTTGATATGGCATGATAATTTAGTTCTGATGATGGCATATCTCCCGATATCTGAACTGCCATATCCGAATTATAAATAACACAGTTTATTCTGAGGGGAAAAAGGAGAATTTTATTCTGCTAAGCAGAGGAAAACGTAAAAAAGGCATTCTTCACCTGCACTAAACAGATTAACAATAACGAAATTCGTTCTTTTAAGTGAAATCTGGAGATACTAAATTGATAATGGTTAAGGAATTTAATTATTTATTATTACCTTCACTTAAAGTATAGCACAATTTTACAGAGTATCTATTTAAAGAAAAAATATATATAGTATAAAATATCGAAACAGTAAATGGTTGTGTAGCAAAGAGACACTAAAAAGTACAAAAGAAACTGAAGGGTTACTGTTACCAAATTTTTTTGAAGTTGATATTAATGATTAAATCTCTATTTCTTAAAAAAAAAAGAAAAGAAAAAATTAATTAAAACAAAGGAATCAGACCTTCAGATTATGCCCAACAACTTAAAAAATGCTTGTTTGTAGGGACCGGACCTCATCTGCTGAGAACCACAAGCTTGTGGCATTCCAAATCTTAATCATCTCGAGTATTCATGCTTGGGATACGAAATCTAATTCTACTCTCACGGCAGCTGTCCCTCTTTTCTTTCTTGGTTTGGTGGGTTTATGCATTTCAAACCCATGAAGACAAGTTTGAGGAGAAGGATATGGTTGGATTCAAAAGTTATTATTTATGAATACTATTTTTAACTAGTTAATCTATCATCCTATCTTTTAATAATAGAAAATTTGAGACTAATATTACTTAGTGACAGAAATTTCATCTCATATAATAACTTTATGAGAGATAAATGTAATAAACTTTTTTCTCGAGAGTCAAGAAATCAGTTCTAATAATTATTCACTTATACAGATTTGAACATTCAAATAATATAGATATAAGGAGAGCTTTGGACTTAAAAAACTTAATAATATTATTATTGTTATTAATATATTTAATAGTAGGATTAAGTGATGTAATCCTTAAAGTAAAGGGGTTGCTAATCAAACTTTTTTTTATAAAAATAAGATTATTTAATAAAATATATATTCAATTACAAAATCTTAAAATGAATATATAGATATTTAATTTTGTATGAAAGATGGAATAATTAACAATACTATTACTTGTGCATACGGGCTACCTAAATTATGTGGACAAATTAGAAACTACAACCTAACAATGATCATTAAACTTTCTCGAGAAGGGTGCTAATTGTTAAGGATGCTGGTACTTGGTGAGTGGTAAAAGGGGAAGAATAGAAGCATAAGATGCAAAATCTTTAAAACAGGATTTTCTCTTACCATTGGCACACACTGAAGAATCAATGCTCCCTAAAGAATGGTTCATGGAATTGCTTAGGAAAGGAAAGGGAAAAAAATGGTTGAGAAAACTGCAGACCATTTTTTTAAGCTAGAAAATAGTTTCATATGATCTTTACTACACTTTTTTTTTTCCTTTTTACTAACTCATCTGATTCTTCCTAAACTAGGGAACAACAACACCTGTTTCCCTCTTTCTATTGAAAATGATCTTAAAAATCTGTCCACAGATTCTGTTGGACAAGTTTTTTTTTTTTTTTATCATTTTGATGAAATATTTGAAATATTTCAACTGTATATTGGATATTATTTAACAATGAAAAGAATATAAACAATTTAATAACTAAAGTAAAATATAAAAAAAATAATAAATTGGAATTGATAACGGAAACCCACTACTATCACTTTATTAAATGCTCAAAGTATTACAATTAAAATATCATAATTAAAGAATTTTTACAAATATAGAAGATTAGATGTTAAAGAGATAAAATTATTTATTGGGGCTAGTGTTCTTTTATATGAATAAGAATAAGAATCCAAGCCAATTTTTCTCATTTGGGACTAAATTACAAAAGTAAAACTAGCCAATTGATAAGAAACATAGCATCTTTTTTCCTCCAGCCCTGCAAAGCTTTAGGAAGGACAAGATTGCATGGTTGTTGGTAGTGCTTTCCAAATTGATCATTGATCGAATTGAAAATATATGCTTTCAATTTATATGAGAGTGTAAGAACCTTCTTTTGGTCTAAACTGTATTTTCATATTTATAGGCGTTCTATATTCTTAAGGAGGATATGTGGTATGTTTTAGAAGATTGTCCTATTCATGATCTTTCACGAAGCAAATGCTTTTTTTTTTTTTTTTGTCCTACGTAGTAATAGAAAATATAATGTACGTTTTATAGGAGGAATCACTTACATATAATATTGATGCTACGGAAAGGAAGTCTGGCCATTGATAAAATGGGTCATCAAGGTACAAAGAGATTAGATTGGTGGTTCTTCACTCATAGTTTGTTGGGAAATGTATACTTTATGAAGATGATTTCTTGATATCCACACTACGTTATATTAAGCATATAGTTTTGTATTCAAAAGTTTGTAGCACAAATGAATTTGAAAAAATAGCCACAAAAAATGAGGGTATATAAGAACAAAAATATCTCCTTAATTAATATTTATGTAATTATTTTTAATATCCTATATTTTGAAACGGAATTGAGTAATTTAATAAGCGCATAGATACACCTTTCAAATTTTGAACTAAAAATTAAATTAAAAACCTGCAAAGAATAACAAAGAAAAATAAAAATAATTAGAAGACTTAATTATAGTGTTTGCAATCAAAAATTTGTAAAGATTTTTAAATAAAGGCGACTGAGAATTATGACTGAGAACAATATTAAGAAATAGCATAATCGTGTAATAGTTCGACAAATTGCAACATTAACCTCAGGTAATATTTGCTTTTGTCTGATTTATTATTTAGAAAACCATGATCAAATCCTGAAAGTAGTAAAATTGTGCAACAGAGAGGCACTAATTGGCATAACTCTTTTCAAATTGTCAACACCTTAAATGTATAATTAAAATAGACTATATGAATGTCAAAATTTCAAATTATCGATGATTTACATTATAAAATACTACTAACACTTATGTTATCATATTATCATTTTAACATGACACTAATCCAAATATAATCGTTAACGTTTTTTATTCTCGTGATGATCTAATGTACAATGAGGGCTACTTAGGATTCTTGATTTTTCCCTTCCTAAGATCCCAAAAAACACCCTATGCAACTTGGACTTAGTCGCCTAGAGATTAAATTAATAGCACTAATATTTAATTATCATATCCTGGTCCTAGTCATTCTTTAGCATTGGGCACCAAGAGAACAACCTCATTAGTCATTAACCATCAAATCAATGATACTTTGATAATTTATTTACTACCAACAGTAAGGTCACTTATGGTTTAGTAAAAGCAAATTAAGAAAATAGTTTTGACTTTTCTCAAACATATTTTGCTTAAATAATAATTTTATGGTACCATTTAGCATCTACCAGAGGTTAATGAAACGGTCTCTTTCACGGAGTACAAATTTAATTGTATGAATTTTGTGGGGTAATTAAACTAATTTATTTAATTGCGCGGGTAATGGGTTGGTTGGGTATGGATAGTGATAGGCAGGCATATCAACTAGCGGACTAGGTGGATTCTTAGCAATATTCATGTATTGCATACATATTTTAATGGAGTAGAAATAAATAAATCGATAGGGTTTGCTTACATAAGGAATTAAGGATTCAATTTTTCGAAAACAATATTCTTATGAATCTTTTGAATATTCTACAACTATAATGTTGGAATCCACCGATCAACATAGACAAAGTTATACCCTTGACTTTTAAATAGTTTATATCATTAAAATAATTGTAATACGAAGTTATATATAAACATATATATACACACACATATATATATATATATATATGTATATATGTAACATGAATTTATCCAATAAAAAAGAAGAAAAAAAGGAAGTAATCTTGATCAATATAGCAGAAAAATCCTTTTTCTTCAGTTCAATATAAACAACAAATAGTTAAAAAGTTCTTGTGAGTTGATAAGGGATTTCACTTTGATGTATCTCAAGTGTAAATATACCTTTCTTTAGTCAAACAATAACCTAAAAATTATCATTGTTTTCGATACAAGTAGATTAAAAAAAAAAAAACTGGCTATCTTAGAAGGGATTCAACAACTCTTCTCCTTTCGTATTTTTTTATTACTTTTATTTTTGAATTGGTATTTATCTTCTTAGTAATGGGAATTTAGTAGCAGTTTATTTTCGAGAATTGAAGCCACCCCAGAATATAATTTACTGGGAAAGCATTTGAATAACCCACACCTTCCCAGTTGCAAGGGCAACCATAGTAATTGTTGTTAGGAATTATTATACATAGTTCTTCCCCAAAGTACATATAATATAACGAGGGAAATAAAAGAAGTATCCACGGATCAATAGTCAACTCTGATCATCCACGAACGAAAGCCTAGGGAATCTTGGTCAAACCCTATCAACAATTCTTATGCCAATCAATCTCTTGGTAAGATGCTATATTAATCAACCCATTAACTATGGGATAATCGTTCCTATAATTAGAGTTATAATTATTGATTATCATGACTCGTAATTTTAAAATAGCATAACATATTTGTTAATGTAATAGAATATCAAATAGAAGGTTCATTTTTTTTTTTATATTCTTAGTCTGTTGTATCCAGCATTCAAATAATGATTGAACAATTAATTTCCTTTTTTCTTCAAGTTAATAAAATAGATTTCTCAAAGGTCAAATGAATATGAAACCAGGATTTATTTTATAACTCTCGAACATCCAAATTTTCTTCAGTAGAAAATGTTAAATAGATTCAATTTCTCTTTTGAAGGATCAATTAGGGATATGGCGAATTTATTTATTTTTAATATAAGAAAGAATAACCATATCATGAAAAAAAATAAAAATTGGAAGATAATAATATATAGAAGTGCTTCTGCTGCCCATTGAATCTGATATCTAATCTAATAAGAAAAGCTTTATTATCAATCACGACACTATTTTTGGCTCACTTGGAGCGTGGAGGTCGCAATCTCATGTCAAATTATCATTTTGTGGTCCTTATTCTTCTCGTGTATAGTTTGCCAAATTTTAATGGCACTATTACAAAGACTTTAGGGTGATAAACATTCAAAAAAAAAAAAATGCTACACCATATATGGTGGTTTGGTGTTTGGTAGGGATGCTTATCATTTCGTGTAAGCTGATCATTTCGTGTCCTTAGAGTTGATTCGTGTAAGCTTATCTTTTTGTATCAACTCATTTATATTACGAAAAAATTATCAATTCAAATAAAACATAATTAATAAGTAAAAACTATTTAAAAATAATTTAAACACTCAAATTATAATTTTACAATTAAACATAACTAAATCTTAATAAAATTATAATAGTTTTAAATTTAATTTAAAAGGATTGAATGATTAAATTTATTATTCAAATTTTATAAAGTCAAAATAAAATTTTGGTAAATTAAAGACAAATATTTTTTTTCCATAAATTAAACAAGTTTAAATCTAATCTTTCAATACTCAATTTGATTTGAACAAAAATTATTTATCCAAAAACATATCATATCATATCAACTCTAATTCGTTATAATAATATCGTATAATATCCACGAATGAGTTTAAATTTTCAGTCATAGTGTCTGGCCACTCCACTCACAATGAAATACCTATATATATATATATATATATATATATATATAATATGACACAAAATTGGATGAAGCAATGGAAAATAAACTAAAGAAAAGGGAAACCATAAAAAAAAAAATCCAAATGGCATAGTGAACTTCTTAGAGGACTATTGTGATACAAGAAAAATAGTTTAATTTCCAGCAAGCGAAACAAGTCAGCATTGGGTACTTCGGCCAAACCCTTTCCAACACGTCTAAAGCATTGAATTTTAAGCCAAGCTTTTTGTTTGTATTTGACTAACTTTCTTCTTCTTTTGTTTTTTTTTGCGTCACATTATCATTTATTATTTCAATGCAATAGTCAATAACCCTACAAGAAGGAAAATACTCAATAGAATAAACACAAAAAATAGTAAATTTTTAATTTTTTAATTATCAAAATAAGAACATCAAGATTTGAATGGTCGCATTATTATTTATGAATTAGATATGTGAGAGTAGAAATTATTTCAATGTATGGGGTGTTTGTAATTGTAGTTAATTCTAGACTTGCACAGTAAAATTTCCTTTGATGATATGCATTTTATTTTTACTTCTTTTTTTTTTCTCAATCTTTTGAACAAGTATAGATATGTTTATGTGAAAAATGTTTATCTAGTAGTATAAAAGAACCTCACTTTCTTAAAGTTATTTGGGTGTAATTTTTCTATGATCACCTACTAATGGATTTGATTGGCTATGATTAAGGTAGAAATCCATCCTATTTTGAATGAAAGTTCTGCAGTCATAACTAAATAGACAATTTTTCTTTGACAAAAAATTCTCAGACCCCATCTAAAGCAATCATTTGTTTCAATATATATCTTCAATCTTGATTGCTTTTAATCATGTTAATAAAGTCCCACATTGATAGTGCCCTCAAATGCTATTAATTTCTTATTTTTTAAAAAAAGAAAGTGGAGTAAATAATAAATGTAACAACTAACAAATTTGTATTAAATAAATGGTTAATTTATAAATTACTCTCTTCTTTCCAAATTTAAGATTTTGAATAAGATAATAGTTTTAGAAATAATATACAAAATAAGAGATTCTATATATTTATTGTTTCCTCAAAAATAGAAAATAAAAAAATCTATATTTAAATTTCGTTATTGCTTCCCATAAAGATATAGTTGATTTTAAGGAAAAAGTTCATACACTTTGTGTATTCTTAATCAATTGAAGTACTTTAAGTTTTTATATGACTAATATAATTGACAATTAAACAAGAAGCCTCTTCTATAGTATCGACACTTGCATGTGTGTGTGCCCACACCAACAAAAAGTTGTGCCATGTGTTTGCTCTCAAAACTCAAAAGGAACGTCTCTTAGAAAAATAAATAAAAATAAAAACTCAAAAGGAAATAAGAAAAAGAACTATAGTTGGAAGTCACCACTCTCAATTATAAGTGTAATAATGCATAAAATTCTTAATTAGGCATAATCGTATTTTTTTATATACAAATTTATGTAGAACCAACCAACTTGCAAAGGGATCTAATTAAAATTTCTCTTCATTTTAAGATTAAACATTTAATTTTAATTATACTTGTGTGTGAGATTAGAAAATCTCCCATTGAGCATTATTACAAAAAAATATTCTAGTTAAAATATGGAATTTGAAAAACTAAATATTACTATTAAAAAATGAACCCCGTTTACTAAATTTCACTTTCAAAGCATAGGTCGTCATAAAATTTCAATTTAATTAATTAAAAATATCTTTAAGAAAATAGTAATTTAATAAGTTTTTATTCAATTCACAAATTTCTTCCAGTTTAATTTTTATTATGTATAATTAGGCATATTATAATTTAGTCTATATCAATATTTTTTATGAATAATATTACAAATATTATATATTTTTATTATTTAAATATATAATACAAGAATATTGAATTTAATATTTTTTTTCAAACACGAGCTTTGAGAGAGAGAGAGAGAGAGAGAACGACGGTGAACCGAACGCACTCGAAACGCGGCACAAACGCGGATCCAATGGCCGTTATAGTATAACATATTTTGACATTCAGCCGTCCGATCTGATCTAAGGTACTATGTCGATTCTGGAATCTCAATTATTGGATTTACCAAAAAAAAAAAGAATGTCAATTATTGGAGAATCCTCCAATCAGAAGACGACACATATGCCCTTCCCCTTTGATTCCAACGGATTAAAACCGTTCCCGCGGATGCTGCGAATAGGGAGCGGAGCAGCCTCGTGATCCACGCACACTTGGACATGGAAACCCTGCCCACATCATCATTATTTGAAACTCAGCCGTTTCTTTAATTTAGCCGAGCTTTTAAAGCTGTTAATTAAGTCAATGGTTAGATCCCGTTTGTTATTATAATTATTATTGTTATTATTTTTCTGTTTTTGGATAAATAGATCCCATTTATTTTATTTACTTTAGGAAATATGTAGTACCAGTGGGAGTAAATTTTTATTTTTATTTGCAACTTGGTACTTTGGGAGTCCAAATGTAAGAGCCAAAAGGCATTGATGATTTGACCATGTGTCCAGCAATTCAAGTGTAATTATGATGAAGAGAGTTTAAAGAATGAGATGAAATTAAGTGGAATACCTTCTCTTTTTCTTTTCTTTTTTCACTTTTTTTTAAAATACGACTAACTATTTGGTATAAAAATAGTAGTACGTATGATGATGATTGCATTAAATAATTCATCCTATTTGGACAATATAATTTAATTTTAATGTACATTTGTTTTCAAAAATAAAGAAGAAAAACTTTAATATATTGAATGATAAGAATAATTAATGGTGAAACCTTTAACCTTTCTTATTTTGTTTCGAAACTTTTCTATTATACCTTCATCATTTTTCATAGTAAATGTTAAATTTTTAATATTATGAAGTCTTACTTATTCTAGAAAAACTATTTGTGAACTTCTTATATTTAGTTTGATCAAATTATTATTTTTAAAATAGTTTCACAATTTCAAAGAATCTTCAAGAATTCTCAATAATTACATATTCATACATAGTACTATTTTATTCATTTTCTTGTCATATCGTTTTCCTAACACGTTTTATAATTATTAAGGAAATAAAAACTTACCAAAATAAAGGATATTGAGATAATGTACTCTACTATTTTTTTTTCTCGAGTTAACATTACATTCTCACTCCTTTTCAATTTATGCCATACATTTTAAATCCTACAACTTTAACATTTGATGCGTATATTTGTTTTACGTAAAAAATATTTCTCTTTTCTTTTTTGTATAAATAGATATTATACTATTATCTTAGAGTAAGGTAAGAATTTTCATAACAATTTTTGTAGCCGTATAAGATTCTACTTATCTCCAAAATATTACAAACTTTAATGTATAATAGAGATAAGAAGGAAAAAAAAAAAACTCTATCAGAACATATAAACAATTTTCATAAAAATTATGTTCCAATCTAACCATCTAAGCTCGAAAGATTCTGAAGAGCTTAGATTAAAATCCATCCGTTGGGATTAAACAACCTTGAAATAACAAAACAAATTTCATAAAAAAAGGGAAAAAAAAACAAAAAGCTATAGTAGAAAAAGGGAAAAAGAAGGAAACATCCTGAGATAGAATCCAAAATTATGGGAAACGAAAGTGAAGTGTCAACTCTCCTTAAATTTCAACCACTTAAAAAAAGAAAAAAGAAAACTACAAAAAGAATAATACAACTAGGAATTCAGCGACGATTGTTGAGGTTTTTTTCTGATGAACAATTTTTGAGGTTTGAAGAATAAAAGCAGCATCTTTCAAAAAAAAAAAAAAAAAGCCGCTGAGGAAGCCAAGGAGCAGCTTAGCCAAGCCAACAACTACAAAAAAACTCACATAACGTTATGCCAGCTAAACTGACGTCAGTACATTATTATTATAATTATTATATTTTTTTAAAGCCCAAATGCTTTTGCTTCGATGATTTGGGCGCGCCACGACAACTCCACCTCGGCCACTTATTTTCTCTACCCCAGCTTATGTCATCAGAGAATGACATTCAATTGCAAAAGACAATAATACCCTTACTCCTCCCCATATCAAATACTCTAATTCGAGAAAGATGATTACAATTTACATCACACAAGTATATTTGATTGTCCAAAATACATCAAGTGGAATGCAAATTCGTAGACTTAAAAATCTTAATTTTGATATTTATTATTTAAGCTCTAATAATTTTCTAATATTTGTTAAAAAATATCATTTTTATTTTTTTATAAATAATAAGACAATATGTATTACGAAAGATATATTATAATTATAGTATAAATATAAAAGTACCATATTGTACTTAAAATCATAAATGAACACATCTCAATTTTCAAAAAAAAAAGTATTCTCTTATTTAAAAATACTATTAATTTTTTAATATACAAATCAAGAAAAAAAAAAGTCATATATAAATTTTAAATACTATAAAAGGCTTAGAAGAGCATTTTAACTCCATATCTTAAATTCTTGAATTGTTAAGGAGTTGCACGATGAATAAGGCCTCTGAAATTATAAAAACATTAAACTATAGTTGAACTTTGAATCTAAATTCTATCAAAATGTGTGCTTTATATTCTTTTCTTATCAAGGCCAATAAAGTCAATTCACTGATCGTGTCCATTTCATTAAAAAGTATACAATGTCCAAATCAATGGTCGACTGCCTAAAACCGTCCATAAAAACAGTTGTTAAGCCACTGACAGCAAGGGCATTTTTGGTAATCTCCATCAACTACTGCTCAATGGCTTCTCTGTTAATTAAAATTAAGGGTGGCCCTAATCAAAATTAGACTCTATTAATTACAGCATAATGGCTAATTATTAGTTCCTCTCTCTATTTTACACTTTGTTGTTGAGCTCAACTTGTTCTTGCTGTCTCCTTTTATTCATTTCCACCCTTTTTTCCTCTCAACTACTAGTGGTGGGATATTTTCTCATCAATGGCTTCACAGATTTGGCAACTTTTCTGATGTTTTCTGTATAAGGGTACTCCTTTTCTTTCTTATTTTTTTCGGTTCTTTTGAAATTTTGCCCAAATTTGCCATTAATCCCATGCAATCTTGTCTATTACTCTATGTGGAATGTTCTGAGTGTTAATGATTCTTGATGCTTGAAATTGAGTGCTGTTTTCGTATTTCTGAAGCAATTTCTATCTATTTATGTTTGAAGCGTTTATGCAAGTTCACCTGGCAATCAGATGCTGTCTTTTCAATTTTTTCCCCATGATGAATTCGTAGAAAATAGCTAGATGTAGTTCTTGTTTGACTGATTTCCTTAGTGCTCAATTATTTTTTGAGAAGTTAAAAAGTTTTGGGATTTTATGTGTTTACAGCTTTAGAATAGTATACTAGGAGCTGAATTTTCTGGTTTT
The DNA here is from genome assembly GCA_019593545.1 of Apocynum venetum. NCBI lineage: Eukaryota > Viridiplantae > Streptophyta > Magnoliopsida > Gentianales > Apocynaceae > Apocynum > Apocynum venetum. Next base: position 2,350,011 of record SRSM01000141.1, on the reverse strand, counting down.
GAGCAGCTAAAATTTCATGATAAACTCAAAATAATTTGATTTTGTTAGTTAAAGCACTTGTGGGCTGTAATTTATGAAGGTCTTTTTTAAGAAATAATGTTACATCTATAGTTTTTAGCATCCCTGTTTAGAAGATGTTTACTTTCTATTAGATGCAAAGTTTTAAAACGTTGGTTCATTAGCTGCTTGATTTGCAACTTATTTCTTCATTCGTTGAGTTGGTGTTCTAATTGTGTAAAGCACGAATTTAACTGATGGGTTTGCGCTGTTGGCACTGTTTAGTATGTCGGATGACTTTCATAAACTTTGCTGGGGAATTTGGTTCTCTATTCTTCATGATGTGGTATGTGAAATGGAATATAGTGGTGAAATTCTTCTAAATTTCAGATAGGTGAATGTATACAAATGAATGGATTTGAGTTGAAATCCAGAAGGCATAATGAATTGAAAGCTTACAGAGTTATATACAACTTAGGAAGTAGCATTTGAGCAAAAAGTTTTTTGGGTAAGTTAATTTTTCCAATTTGACATAGAAGTTCGAGGTTAATTTGTTTAGCTACCAAAAAAATGGGTACTTTTTGTATAATGATCAAACAAGTGACTAAAGCAGCATTGGTAGATTGTAGAGTGAGGACTATTTAATGCAATTTAACCAACCCCAAAGAAGAGAGTTTGCCTAACCTGCTTGTTATTTTAATTGCAAAGGAAAAGATTTGTTGTTGAATATAATTTGAATCCAACCATAGATTTACATCCGAAATGCCAAATAAAATATCATGAGTAGATCAAAAGATGTTACTTGTGCAATTGATTTTAGGCCGATAACATGCTCACTTGGTCGTTAACCAGCTTGTTCATTACTAGTTAAGGTAGAAATTTGCTAGTGTATGTTCAAATGTCTTGCTAGTGGTATGGTTTTTCAGTTTAATTGCATTGTTCCTGTAAGTAACAGTTTGCCTTCTATCTCTGTTTTTTTTTTTAAGCTTGTATTCTTATGGTTAATGAACTCTGTTTTTGGACTTCTAATCTTTTGCTCAAATGATCTGAAATATCCTCCTCCATTTCTTCATTTTTTCTGACATTCGGTAAACTCATGCTCCAATTTACCTTGGGTTCTGTAAGGGATTTAAATCCTCTTTCTGCTATTGTCAGGTGATGATCCTGAGGACTTCCCTGCGAGAGGACTCAAGGGTATGCCTGATATGATTATTGTCCTCACAGATTTCTTCTAGAAAACATAAGATAAGACGTATAGACTAAAGTTCTTTATGAAATTTATCTTGTATTTAGTGTTGAGATATTATTCTATATAATGGATAGGTCTGACACCTCAGGCTTTGTGAGTGGTGGATGCAGTTTATTGGGATTTCTTTTATTTTCTTTCCATTTGTTGATATACTCACATTACTATTAGCTTTAGATAGCATCCTCGTGCTCGTTGACACATCTTTAGTGGTAGTATTTACCCCAGCAATGGATTCCGTAAAGAACAGCACACTTTTCTCTTCAAATGTTGAGTTCACCAAAAACAGCCTTGGTGACACAACCTTGTGTTTGGATTGCTTTGGCTATGGAGGAAGTACAAAGTCTGAATTTGGGAACCATCACAATAATGATAGAGCTCGGGCTATTCAGTTAAATGCTTCTGATGATGGGTGCAGGCTGGTGCTTGGATTGGGCCCAACACCATGTGCATACTCAGAAAGTATCAAAAAGAAAGGAATGACGGCTATCCTAAGCCAAGGGCCATCAACTGAGGGGGACTCTATACTCAAACTCAGCCTATCTGGTGGTAGTGATGAAGTTTCCAATGTAGTGGAATATTCAGCCTCAACGCAGAGTACCATGAATACATCTTGTCCCTCTGATCATGGATCCTTGGATGTAAATAGATTTTTTATCCCTGTTTTAGATGAAGGCTCTACATCAGCTAAGAAGTCAGGTGGCTATCTGACAACATTTTTTATTGAACCAAGAACGGATTGTAGCAAAACTTCGCAGCAAGCTAAAGAACTGTTAGAGCATGATGCCAAATCTTATTGTCATCATTCTCAGATGAGCTCTGAACCCTCTGTTGTCTCAGACTACTCAAGGAGCACCATCTCTGGGTCTACACCAGCTGTAACATCACCTGATCAAAGAGCCAGCAATTCTAAAAGATGCAAATCTGATGGGTGTACGAAAGGAGCACGCGGGGCTACAGGTCTTTGTATTGGGCATGGAGGGGGGCAGAGATGCCAGAAGCCGGGATGCAACAAAGGTGCAGAGAGCCGGACAGCCTACTGTAAGGCCCATGGTGGAGGAAAAAGATGCCAGCAGCTTGGATGCACTAAAAGCGCGGAGGGAAGGACAGACTATTGCATAGCACATGGTGGCGGAAGACGGTGTGGATATCCAGGAGGCTGCACTAAAGCAGCACGAGGAAAATCAGGTCTTTGCATCAGGCACGGTGGAGGAAAGAGATGCCAGATTGAAGGTTGCACCCGAAGTGCAGAGGGCCAAATTGGATTGTGCATCTCTCATGGTGGAGGACGCCGTTGTCAATTTCCAGTTTGTAATAAAGGTGCTCAAGGTAGTACAATGTTTTGTAAAGCACATGGTGGTGGAAAGCGATGCATATTTTCTGGCTGCACAAAAGGCGCGGAGGGGAGTACACCTCTGTGCAAAGGACATGGTGGTGGAAAGCGCTGCCTCTTTGACGGGGGTGGGATATGCCCAAAAAGTGTACATGGAGGCACAAATTTCTGTGTTGCACATGGTGGTGGAAAGAGGTGTGCTGTCCCGGGCTGTACAAAGAGTGCACGTGGCCGCACTGATTGCTGTGTGAAGCATGGAGGAGGGAAGCGTTGTAAGTTTGAAAACTGTGGAAAAAGTGCTCAAGGTAGCACTGACTTTTGCAAAGCGCATGGTGGTGGAAAGAGATGTAACTGGGGTGGAGGAAAATGTGAAAAATTTGCCAGGGGGAAGAGTGGACTTTGTGCAGCACATTGCAGCTTGGTTCAGGGGCAGGAGACAAACAAACAGGGTATGATTGGACCAGGTCTCTTCCATGGACTGGTATTTGCTGCATCTACTGAAAAAAGAAATGTTGGCAACACTTGTTCTTCACCTGCCGTGAGCATGCTATCAGAAGCTATCGACTTTCTGGAAAAACCGGCTAAAAGGCAACAGCTTATACCTCCTCAGGTATTGGTTCCTTTGTCGATGAAGACCTCATCATCTTACTCAAGACCATTGAGTACTGAGAAGGAAGAGGGAAGGAACTCTGGGGTTGGCATTGACAGCAGCAATCTGTCAAATAGATTCAGTTTTGCAGTTCCAGAGGGGCGTGTCCATGGTGGTGGTCTTATGTCATTACTTGGTGGCGACCTGAAGAATGCCCTCAACGAGCATTGATTTTCTTCAAGCAAAAATTTCATGTACAATTCTTGTGTTAATAATCAAATGCTCTAGCGATGCTTAAACATTGCATCATCACTCAGCAATTGCTGAGAGAACTCATGTTATGTAAAATTTGTGTTCAATGGGATTATTATTGGTTATGTATCTGAATAAAATGCTTCCCTAAGATTGTCCACAGGTACTGATGCGCATGAAGCAAGAATGTTAACATGGCTGAGCTTTCATGTTTTTTGTTTTTTTTATGTTTTGGGAAAATGATTAGTGGCAATGAAGGCTCAGCAACTGTTTTACAAAAACGACCACGAATTCACAATTCACAACTGCAAAGATTGTTTTCTGTCATTGAGATTGTAATTTGGTGATCAAATGATCATTTTTGTGTCACCCCAGTCAAATATAGCATGAGTTTACTTTCTGATTATGTTTTTGCAATTAAATTACTTATACTTGTTTGCAATTTGTTGATCAATAGCTCACTTTATCAAATTCAAAATCTTGAATTCCCCCTTTCCTTTAAAAAAAATGTTTTAAAAAAGAGAAAAAGCATCTTTACATTTACATTAAAAGTTTTATTCGATTTGTAAATTGGATATTCTCACAAATTAATTCTCCTAGAATCTGACTCTTATAGAAAGTTACTTTCATAATTCATACTACGATTTGCTAAATCCCTACTTTCATAACCAGACTAGGATAGCTCGGAGACCCCTATGCCCCTATATAAATGGATCCTTAGCATGCCATAAGAATAGGTAATCTTCAGTACAGCGCAGTACTCCCGTATCCTTCTCTCTTCGATCACTCGCACGAAACTATCAACTATCTTGGAGCCGAAAATTCATTATGCGACCGACGTCTGTTCTCCGATTCTGAAGTAATTCATTCCTCTTATGATCTTGATAATTTTATCTTATCAAAATGCAATCCTTTCCTGTTCAATTTTCTGCAGATACTGATTGATATGCAGTTGTATAGGAAGACATTTTTCTGCTGAAAGATCCGTAAGAATAAAGCGTTTCTTTGTAAATAATTAATCCTTCTTATTTCTTACCAGTTGCCAGTATCTTTTACATATCAGAAAATTCAAATCCTCACTGCGCGCCCTTCCTCGATCTCTCTCGAAGTGCCGTAGAACTGTAGAAGTGAATATCTATTGGTGTAGATGAAATTTCTCTGTGCATTTTATTGCACATACATATATATATATATATATATATATATATAGTGATTATTGATTTTCTCTGTCGGAATCTGATACCTTGACGATTTAACATCTTTTTTCCTGGTCATACAAGTTTTGAATTGTTGGCGGGAGTTACTAGAAAATGCTGTTCAGAAAAGCTAGTAATTTATCTAATTACTCAAATTCCTGCTGATAATTTCTTCGCATATTGATCGACATTTTTGAAAAAATCCTAACTTTAGGAATTGTCTTTTATTTGATTAGTTTCACAGAAACTGTGATGGAAGGACTTTACGGAAAGACGAAGAACAGTAACAAAACTCCAAAATTGAAGTCCTTAAACGCCAACATTTCACCACTGGATATCAATTCGCAGAGCTTCATTGGTCGAGGTATCAGCCAGCACCGACAGAAAAGTCCTATCTTCGATCCATACGCAACGTCAGACAGTTACTCTGATTCTCCGAATCTGGACTCTCCGCTGATCCGCTACCTGTATTGGAGCTCCGGCAGCAGCGGCGGAAGCGAAAACCGAGCAGGAAGCCGAAGTGGAGGAGGTTTCTTGCCACCGTTCCCTCTGGCTTCTATTGAGAATTTCGAGACGCCGCCGCTAAGGTCGGCAATATTGAAGGTCGAGGAGGACGTCCTGGTCATGGACGGCATTCTCGTTGACACTGATAAAAGTAACAATTCTAAAGCTTATGGCAGCGCCAGGGTGAGGTCATCATTGACGTCATCTGATTCCGGAGGGAGGCCTGCGACCTGCACCACCTCCGGCAGCAGTGAGAATAGTTTGTACAAGCTGGAGAAGTGCCGGTCTTGGGAGGATTCTGGTACTTGCCGCTTTGGTTCAAAACTCCACGTAAGCTCTTCCTCTCTGCAAGTTTAGCCATTAGAATTTAGACGACTAGAATTTAGCAGTATTAAAAAGTTTTCCCACAGCTGAGATTAAATTTAATCTGTTACTTCCACAAAGATACAAATATATAAAATAAAACTTCAGTTTGCTACTTCGCTGAAATTTGCATTGAATAGTATATGCAGGGGTATTGCAATTTGTTAGGTTTAATTTAATATCTGTAAATGCATAAATAGTTACTCCTACCCCAGTAGTATAGTTCATCTGTATTGGTTGGTTCTCTGCAAATCCAGATATACGTGTTTTAGATTTTTCTTTCCTTGTCTTTTTGTTGTTTGATTTGGATTTCTGTTTGGGGAATCGAAATACTAACTCAACTTTTATCTACCGTCACCTACTTACTTTAAGGTTGACAATTAAACAAGCAAGGTGAATATTCAGAAGGCGTTTGGAAATGATTCCTCATTTATGCAACAAGTCTCATTAACAACGAAGCTCTTTGCTTACATCCTTTATTGCGCTGTATTACAGTAGCCAATTGATGTTGCGATTGTTATTAACATATTCTTTTTGTGCTTGTCTGCTGAGGAACCAGACCCCCCTTAGCTTTTCTGCATTGAAACTCCTTTTGTTAACAATCTAAACCAGTAAAAATCTAGCTGGCCTTAATCTTTTCACTCTCCCAAAGCTCAAACCATTTATGAGGTTAGATTAATGATAATGTGACCTATTAATTAAAAGAAGTGATGGCGTAGCAATAGTTTTAAAGCAATTTTTCTAGAAGCAAGTAGAAACATTTAGGCAGCTGGTGGTATTTCATTTTGCCAAAGCCGGTCAAGACATTTATGGCATCACAGCTTTTCTCTTTTCGGCACTAAAATGATTAACTAATATTATTAACATATTACTGTATTCAAAAGGATGTGTTCATATCTATGGTGACATTCGTCAAAGTGGAAAGCAATTTGTACTGCATTTGCTACAGTCAATCCAGCTGCTTCTATCATGTATGCCTGTTTCAAAACCGAAGTGGGTGGATTATTTTCCTCAAGTTTAGCTGTAAGTTCCATAAAGACTTCTTGAGTGAGAGCATGACAAGTCATGCAGCAGCTATGCATGATCTGCTGATTGAAGAATCAGTTGACTGGTGATCTTGGACGTCAACTCCATTCATGTCTATGCTGCATTTCTCTCTTGAACATGGCCTACATCTGTTGGCTTGTATGCACCTTCACAAGGATTGATAGTTTCATCCATGATATATTGAACTAAGAACCTAGTTATTGATCAGTCTTTACTATCAAACTTTTGATAGATCTTTATATCTTCTAGCTGCATCTTTTGTGAAAGTGGAATACCCACTCCCGTTATTTGTCAAGACATAATTCTTTCATATTTCAATTAAACAGTTTGCGTATGGAAAGGAGGAGCTGGCTCCATTGCATCGATTGAGCAAGAATAAATCTGAGGTATTTACAGTTGCTAACCTGCTCAGTTAATTCTAAAGTTGAATGATAGGAGAACTAGCATAAGATTGCGCTTATTTCATCCTAGAGTGTTTCGTACAGGAAAAGCTCTGCAAGTCATTTGGTTCAGGATCATGCACATATGGTGAAAAGTGTCGTTTTGTCCATCATCAGGTCAAGTCACCCCTATCATCAATTGAACCAGCATCAACAGCAAATGCTTTACCTACAACAGCAGCAGCAGTTTCACCAATCACGCCAGAAAACTTTATCACCACTAGGAATAACATGATCACCATTGACCTCACCATCAATGATTGGTCTCCCCTGGATGATGGAATTGTAATTGCCTTGCCTTTGGCCTCTAGTGAGAAAACTCCCTCAAAGGAAGATGTCGATGCCCAAATACATACTGTTCTCTTTGGTCCCTCTGTGAGGAAAAGGCTACCAGTTTTCACTGAATTTTGCCCTGAGTAGATTCAACTTCCTTTATGAGCATACCCTTACGATGCGTTTCAGATAATCTCAGTTGACAGCAAGGTAATTGTGTACTGGCTATAGGATAGAGGTGGAACTGAATTGACAAAGTAAACTTAGCATTATTGGTCTAGCAATTCAACTTTAGATATACATGTATGTGGAATAATATGGACGGTAACGGGATTTTGTTGTAATCCTCTTCAGTGTATGTTTACTTATAGATGCATTAGTTTAGGCAGATTTGACTGTCTGGTTGTTGCCCCAGAAAAACGATACAATACATATCATTTTTTTTCTGAGGTCTGACGGTAAGGCACACTTTTATGCAGCAACTCTGTTCATGAGCTTTTTTTTTAATTGGTGTTTGGAAGATGATTAGATGACTAGTGCCAGCTACAGGACCTTAAACTTTCAAGATACTTGTATTCTTAAAGTCTCAAATTCGAGGACTCCAGCAATATACATAGTTGAGTACATGGTGATTATTCTTTTCTCCTATGAATTACTGCTATATACCTAAGTATTACTGTGGTTATTTGGTGATGATGATGAATATTGATGATGCTGGAGTGATCAGGGATGGCGGATAATGACATGGCGATGGACGAGATGAAGGCTATGGTTGAATAGTGGTTGTTGCGGCTTCTTAAGGTTGTAAAATGACAGGGTTTAGTTCGGATGCTCTTCGGCATATCTCCTTTTGAGTAACAATTATACTCATTTTCATTTTTAACACCATAAATAGCTCTATTTTCAGAAGGGTGTCATTTTTTGGTAGAACACAAACGCTTCACAGTATGTGTTTCTTATTTTGAAAATGCATTCATGTAAAATACAGTGAATTCCAATTTATTAACCATGGGTCATAAGAAACCTAATTCTGAAGTCAAAATAGTAATTCAATTTGTTATTAGTATTTCTCCTAATATATAATAGGCTTTAAGTTTAATTCATATAATAATAATAATTATATATATATATATATATATATATAAGAGATCAAGCAAAAACCATAAATTCCTCGAGATGGCATACATATGTATACTCATATTATTTTATGTCAGACTGAATTTAACTCATATCAATTACTCAAATATAAAATTACAAAATTCAATTCAAGTACACAAAAAAGTGTACATAATAAATTCTTCAAATATAATACCCTTATGCTCATTATCTTCCTTTGTTCCATTAAAGAGCTATGCTTGGTCAAATCTAATTTACTTTCATCAATGTTATCGGTCATTATTTCCTTGATCAGAATAAATGCGAGTGAGCATATATATATATAAAATTAATTAATTATGTAAGAAGTATTAGTTCAAATTATATAATTTGTTATAAGTTAATATGCTAAACACATTCTAGTACGGCATCATAGAGATTTTTTTTTTTTTTTTTGAGAGAGCATCATAATTCATAGAGATTATGAGAGTAAAAGATATTGAAAGGATGTAGAACTTGCTTTTTCATTGATATGCTAGCAGTTAACAGAAGAATTGACTTAGCATGTTCCAGAAAAGTCTATTGACCAACAATTAACCAAACAAGCATTTAACTTATTTGACCTTCATGGATAATGCCAAAAAACCAAGTTGATACCTTGATTTTGGTGCTATATACCTTTGGCATGGGATTAGCTTCCAAAATATGAGTATATTTTTACTGACTTTCTTTTCTTATGTGATAGTTTTAAATAAACAATGCTAATTTCACAGTGCGATGAGAAAATATGTTATTAATATTTTACAAGGATGTAAAAGAGATTGTAACTTAATGTTTGACACACTTCACTTTCCATGCATAGGTCGATGATTTGACACCCCATTTCTAACGGAGAATGTTTAGAATTATCTTTCTTTTTCTTCTTTTTTTAAGCTGAAATTTAGAATTTCCTGAAAGACTAATATTGATGGGCATAGTCTTTATATGATTTAAAATAGGAATTACAACCTTTTATCATTTGCCTTTAGATTTAATAAAAAATTTCAGCCTTTTAATTAGCATTTCTTTTGGGTTGAAGTACATTCATAAAGAAATACTCTATCTTTCCCATTTTATAAGATATTTTAAGTAAAATTACACAAATTAAGAAATTTTTTTTAGTTCATATTATATTATTATTTATCTTAATATTTCTTAAAAAAATTAAATATTTATTCTCTCTTTATTTCTTTTTAATAAAATAAGAATAAATTTAAAAATAATATATATAATCATTCTAAAAAAAAGATACAAGAGAATATTAGCTTAATCTGCTCACATAATGGCACGTGGGTTGTATTCCTTGTTTTCTGTGCAAAATGTTTCATAACTGTCGTTTTTATGCTACTTTCAGAAGTTCAGGTCAGTGTCCTTAACCCAAACCACAAGTCAACCATGCATTCTAAGATCATGGAAACTCTGAGTATTTTTATTGTGTACAAGAGCATCTACAAAAGTATAATATCAAAATTAAAAGTCATATCTCACATTCGCAAAAATGACAATGTCTTCATTTTTTTCTTCTCTAATGCGCAAGGTCTTAATTCAATGTTATGCTAATGTATCTTGACACTACAAGAAGACTGTCATATTTTGATAGGGTGTTTGACATGCTAATTTAGAAATTAGGTAATGAAAATATTTTTTTTAATTATTATCAAATAGAAATTGAGTTTACTTGAAATAATCAAATAATAAGTAGAATTATATTGAGTTATTGACTGTATTCATTGTCGAAGATTTTTAGTTTGATAGTGTAATTATATGACGGTGATATGATATTGATTGATAATCCAATAATTTTATGATATTTGACATATAATTTTGACATTGACATTGTAATATTGTAGATGCTCTAATGATACAAATAACGCTAGATATATAAGGTGTATTTGGTCTTACTTGCTTATCAAAAATAGAAAAGAAAAGAAAAGTATAATATTGAGTCTTACTTGATTGATAATATATATTATAAAATACTTAAAATATTATTAATAAATTATTTGAGAGTTCAACTTCGTTATACTTATTAAATTAGACTAGCCCTGAAAACTATTAATTAGCAAAATTAAATTAAGAAGGTTGATAGTCGAATTTTGGATGAAAAATATAATAAATTTTTGGATATTATAGTAGATATTTGAATTCTAAATATTTCAAAATAAAAATATGAATATTCAATTTCGAATGAAGAGATTAATTCTTTTTATATCTTAAAAAATGCCATTGGTTTACTTGTGTCATTAATTAAAATAATAATAGACTATATTGTTTCTTTTTCTAAATTTATTATCATTACTAATAAACTATAATATTTAAGTTCAAATTTTGATAAATAAATCTCACTAATAAAATTAATATGTTTTCTGGTTTAGTAGTTTTATATTATATATTGATGCTTTGAATATTTTTCCTTTTCCATATTATTATAATTCTTTATATATATATATATATATATATATAGAGGATGGTTGCTAGTGTCTTTTTTATTTAATTTAAAACATTATTGTAATTTCTTACATTCTAAAAAAAATACACGTAATTATGATTTATAAATTACAAAAAAATAACTTTTTTTAAGGAAAAAAAAACCAAACTCGAATATTCCTTTCTTTTGCAAAATTAACCCTATTATTTTTGTTATATTTTTTTAAAAATAAGACAAAAGTTACAAAAGTAACTACAGTACCTAGTTTGAGATTTAAACTAAAATAAAATTATTCAAAAGAATTGAAGTTATTACTTAAAAATAATTAAAACATTTTTTTAAAAAAACAATTAGAAAAAAAATAAAAATAAACCACATACTATTAACCCTATTACTGTCGACTCATCTTTAACCCCTCTGAACATTCCACCCAATCCATTATCCGCCGCGGTTGCTCCTCTAATCCAAGATCGTCGGAACGAGTATCATTAGCTCCCAATTTGTTATCGGTAATTTCACCCATTATGAGTTCTCTATAGCTTGTAGCAGTTTCAATTTTTCCATTATTGTTTTCGCTACTTTGTAGCTGTTTGTATGTCAAATACCAGATTTCCGTAGGTTTGTATATTTTCTTTGTATTAGTCATTGCTTTTTGTGCAATTTTTTAATAAAGATTGAGTATCTGTGATGGCTGGGACGAAATAGAATTTCATGAACTTTGGAATAAGTGCAGAGCGGATCATCAAAGGGGCATTCATCTCAATCTCCAAGTTTTACCTTAAGCATGTATCTGCTTTTAATCGTATTTTCCTCCTTTTCTGAAAAATTATTTGGTTTGCAATGTAAAGATAAATACCAAAAGAAAAAAGAAGAAAAAGAATAAAGAGATTGAAGGTTAGACAAAATTAGTTTGGCATATGGGATGGTGAGAGGTGATGGCGAGAATCCAACTGATTACTTGTTTGGTCTAATGAGCAGAACATTATGAACCCTTTCTGACTTTGTTTAATTTCTTTTGTTTCTTTGTTCTAATTCTTTTCAGTTTATTGCTTATTCCTTTGAATTTTTTTTAATCAAAGAGGGGAAAATCGGGAACCTAGGGATGGTCTCATCTCTGCAGTGACGGGTCAAGGGGTGATATGATGGGTATTATATAGTGGTGGGGATGGGTCCTCGGTCCTGTTCAGCCGTGTTGTCATTCCTATTCAGAGAGCATTTTATAAGAGTAGTATACTTGAGAATTCATGCCCCAGATTTCAAATTATTAAGAAAACCATTTATATTTCTTCATCTTCACTTCAAAACGATCTGAGATTTGTGTTTGAATTTTCAATTTTGATCTCCCAACCTACCATTTTTTGAAGAGCATTGAGTGGAAGACGAAACGAAGTAATGCCAATGCCAAGGGAAAAATTTGGCTCTAGGAAAACTTTTATGAGGAGGTTTTATGCAGCAGCATCATATGTTGGTTTTGATGGATCATCTGATTCGGTTGCTTTTAGCTCCAAGTTCCCAAATGGTGTATCTTTTGTTTTCTCCAAGTTGCCATATAAAGTTGCTCTCCTCCTTAAGGCATCATATCTACAGGTATGGAAGTTTAGAGTCACCGCTATTGATTATTTCTTTAAAATTATCTTGCATGTGGTTGATCTGATTTTTTGCATTTGTGCGTTTCCTGAATTGTGCTTTGTCTTCGTAGAATTGGGAATTAATGAGGGTAATGTTTTTGTGAAATGGCATTTGATGACCTTGTGGAGTTGATTTTGATCTTATTAGATCTGGGTTAGTTTTTTATTGCTTTAATTTTAAAGTGTATTCGGATTGAGTTGTTGAGCATTAGAATTTATTGAATTTTTTTTTCTGTTTTTGTAATGGGAAGATGAAAATATGGTAGAAGTCATCTGTAATTTGAAATTGTAGTGTATTTTTTGGAAATGTGAATTTGCATTTCAGTAAATGCTTTAATACTTGGTGAAACAACTAGCACACTGTCTTTCACCATTAATTCCACTATCTAGGTGATTGGAGAATTCGCGAATCAATAAGTATGCTTTCCCCCTTACTAAGAAATTTCTAGGTAGTTTTGTGAAATGTTGTTTAGTAGTAATGACTCTTATTTTAGGTGTTTTCTAATTGTTGCAGGCAACTATAGGGCCTTGTAATGTTCCCGTACCTGTAAAAGGCAGCAGCTATCAGAAGCGAATCCAATGGAGAAGGTTTGTGGTTCTAAGCTCTGGTTTCCTTGATCATAATTGATCTTATTATTCATCTCCTTTTCTGTAGGAGAGACCTGATGTGTAACACCAGTGCAAAATTTCCTGGCCATCTTTATATGATGTCTTGGATGGTGCAAGTTTAAACAACTTGTGGAGCACTAATGAGACAAGGAAAGTGCCCATACTGATTATTAATTAACAATCCATCTAAAAGTTTAAATTGTTAGAGAGAGTAATTAATATATTTAATTGACCTTTTGTGTTGGTGAAATGCATATTTTACCAATAGGCCCAGCACATCTATGCTTGACTGTTTTTATTTTTAATTTTTGAATGATGCTACCATATTGAATTATTACTTCACTTAAAAGCCTAAGCTATAAGAAGTGTAATTTATATACTTACTATATATAATTATAAAGGCGGAGGATACGGTTGCTAAATTGAAAAGTGTCTTGGAAAGTGGGAAGGTTCGAGGCATTAATCGTGTATCCTCAGGAAAGGAAATTTTGGACATACTGCTTGACAGGTGTCCCTACACTTAGAGTCGGTTCCAGTCTTAGTGCTGGGAGAGTCAGATAGAAAATCCATGAAAAGAATTTAGAGAGTGAAAGATATATGATTTAACCAGTTTTCATGGGCATTTTACTACCAGAACTGGAAATCCAAATCATAGATCAACACAAGCATGTTAATCATTGCTGATCAGTTGGCATAGGTGTATGTAAATAAGTGCTTGCTCTTCTGGAAGCCAATTATTATGATTGTGTTGACAACTCTATAGACATTTTGATTTCCCTTACATAGAATTCACATGTTCTCTAACTGCAGATGGAAACTGCTGGGAAAGATGCCTTCTTCAGAGGCAATGCGCTTTTTTCTGATATTACTAGAGGTTTGTTCTTATGTTACTTTTAGAATTTCTTGTAATGAGATCATATAGAAGGACGAACAGCAACATACTTACTCATCTTGTGAACAGGAAGAATATCCTGGGTGGTATTCAAGAATATCAAGCTTCACTCCTGAGCCTGTTGCAGATCTTATAATAGGAGTGAGTTTTTTGAAATATATGTATGATTTTTCCCAATACATTCTTTTATTGTCAATTAATTCGGAGTAAAATGATCTTTTCTCTATAATGTTAATTCTCAAGATTAAAACAAAATTTTGACTCTAGAACAAAACCCAGATTATTTCTTATTCATAGTTCATGTAGCACTTTGGTATTACTCAGGCTATGTTGCATAGATACAGGTATGGGTATCGAATACAACAAGGATACGGTGATACGACAAATTTTAAATATATAGGACACGGTATGACTAGGATATGCTATTTATTAATATATATATATATATATATATATTTACTTATATAAATTTAGTATTAAAAATCAATTGTAGAGAAAGAAAGCCATATTCATCATTCATAATATCCATTGCAAACAAAAAACATAATCAATCATCACATTCATCAATAAATCATAACAAGTAATTAGAGTACAAAATAGAAAAAACACTAATATTCAACTTAAACAATTATAACAAACTTCCACTGAAGAAACAAACTCTGCAATAAAGATGACATGATTATACTGGAAAGAAAGAGGCCTGAGCGACATCCAAGATTACCCCAACTAATTAGGCACCAAAAGGTACTTAGTAAAAAGATGAAGATCTAGAAGAAGAAGAGGAAAAAAGAAAAACCAGTGAGCATGATGGGCTGCTGCCAGCCGGTGATGTTGAAGAGCAGCACTGCCAGGAAGAGGAGTGCTGCTGACTTGAAGAAAATCGCAGAAGAAGAACTGTTTTTGAGAAGAACGATTTAGGGCTATTATGCCCAAATTAATTTTAGCTTTTTTTAATTAGTCCTCAAAGATTACTTTCTTTCAATTTGACTAATGAAACTTATAATTTTTTGCAATTTTTCCCAAACGTGTCCGAGGCGTATCCTTCCCGTGTCCAAGGTGTGCCCGGTTGGTCAAACCTACAAAAAGTCAAGGACACATTTTCTGCAGTATCCGACACATATTTCGTACACGTGTCCGTGTCCCTTACACCATTTTTTTAAAAAAAATTTCCTTGCTACATAGTACTCAGTTAGATATGTAGAGGTTGAAAGGTATATGTCACATTCACATAAGCAGATTATTCATAACCAATTAGCCATCTTTAACACTTGTTACAAAATTAAAGAGTGAAAGGGGAAAGGAAACAAAAGCATGTAGGAGACACATCAAACATAGAACTCTAAAATTGATAACCTTTAATCTGATTTATTCTTGACAATCTAATTAAAACAACTATGAAAAGAACAATGCTTAAGAAGATGTAAAAATTATAGATACCAATGGTTTCAACATCAAAACAAATAATCTCTAAAATATTAAAGGTGTAACAGTAAGTAAATTCACCATTCATAAACTGAGAGATAGTTAATTTAGCAACAAAAATGATACTATTCTGTTGAATATTCTACATCTTCTTGATCAGTTGAGTTCTAGACTTTAACATCTTCCTCTTCTATCACCTCCTAGTTTACTTCGCATCCCCTAGTTGAAGAGTGAAGTTGGACACAGTTTGCAATTTGTGATGCAGCGAGCCTTTAGTTAAAAAGCCCAAACCTGTAAACAGGATACATAATTCTTTTTAAGAAAAGATGAAAGAAAATAATATGAACCAACCAGAAGACCTTGGAACATAAACTATCTAAATGAATAGGGAATAGGGAAGAAGAACAACCATCTGAAGTCAGGCGATGAGGTGGTCACATGATATAGTTGAACAGGGAATAGGAGTAGGAACAACATAAGTGGTGAATGGTGATTGGCGGGTACTTTCATCGAGGATGTAGAGAGTTCTCTATTTGATCTATTTGCTTGCTAGAAACTTGATTTAGAATTTTTGACATAATTGTTAGACAGGTTTCTGCCCTTTTTCGAATCATGTTCTCATTTTTCTGTTAAATCTGTAGTCTCTCTCATTCATCCTTCCTTTTGGTTCAGTGTAATGAAAATTGGAGCCAATTATTAACATAATTCTTAGATAAGTTTCTGATATTTTTTAAATTATGTTCTCATTTTTCGGTTGAATCTGTAGTCTCTCTCATTCATCCTTCCTTTTGGTTTAGCGTAATGGAAAATTGGAGCCAATTATTGGCATAATTCTTTGACAAGTCTCTTCCCTTTTTTAAAACATGTTCTCATTTTTTGGTTGAATCTATAATCTCTCGCATTAATCCTTCCTTTTGGTTCAGCGTTATGACAGACTGATGCAGCAAGCGGTTGAGAGTGGTAATAGCTTTCCTCAGACAAAAGAAATTCTTGCTGGGAATTGCAGGTTACCAGAAGGCTTCGGTGCGCTTATTGTCTATGATGAATGGGTTGCACCTCCAGTATATGGTCCTTGCCCAAGAACCCGATATGAGGTGGTTCCATTTACTAGACTTTATAATATTTATCAACTTATATTGTGTCTGATGTGCTTAATATGTATTTCTTGCATTCACAGCATGGAGCAGCTGTTATTGATGATAAGATGTATATATTTGGTGGATACTGTAATGGGACTTACCTAAGTGATCTCCAGGTGTGACAAATATTCTCCCTATGCATCATTATGCTTAGGTCATCTTGTCATCTCTATAAAATCGATGGAAGGTTTCTCTTGCATTTATGTTTATTACATTATATATCTGAAACATTGTTTAATGAAGCAAATTTTTAATACCTGATTATACATGTTTGTATTATGCATTAATACTTTTATTTCCTGGAGAAAAACCATATTAGATGTTTTCTTAACAAAGAAGTTCTATTGAATTCTCAAAGTTATTCTTAAGTGTTGTAATTTTGGATCATTTTCCTTTTTTGTCTTCCTTAGCGCAGAAATTGTTTTAGGATTTCAAGTTTTAGATTCCAAAATAATCTTTTGAGTATGAAGTCCTAATCCTGTTTTCTCCCTACTGTGGTGGGAATAATGCAGACTTTGGATCTAAAGACTTGGACCTGGTCTAAGGTTGAAGTCACAGCAGGGTCTGAGGCTTCTCCGTGTGCTGGTCATTCATTGGTTAGTATCATTTTATTTTTTAATACTTGCATGAAGTGCACAGCCAAACAGTTCCTCCTCGTGTGAGCCTATACTATCCTTTTAGCTGATAACATGCAATTATGTTCTATTCCTTTAGATAGCATGGGAAGGAAATAAGCTTCTTTCAGTTGGTGGACTTATGGGGAAGTATTATTATCCATCAGAATCTATGCAAGGTTTGATTCATAATGCTAGAAATTTTTTGTTTATTGTCTTGGTCTTTGATTTTAGTATTTAATTACATTTAAGAAAGGACAACAAGCGAATGACGCTAATGGTTCATCTTGAGTGTCCTGTGCGGTTTACTTGCACACATGGCTGAAGTCCTGCAATTCCTGAAAGTCTCAATTTTTAAGACATCAACTATGTTGAGAGGGGTTTATGACTTTTTCAAAATACTTTATTATTTCCTTTATTTTTCCATTTCCTTGAAATCCAAAGTTTTAGACTCAATTAGGTTTCAAATTTATAAATTGAATCTGACATGAATGCAAACACATTTAATTAAATATATGGTTTGAATCACAATATAGAGAACATGAACTTAATAGAGGTTCTTTGGAACTTTGAGCATTACTATGACGGGTTTTTCTTCATCTTATTTTGTTCATATTGCATGATGACAGTAAAGGTGTTTGACCTCAGAACTTCTTGCTGGTCAACCTTGAAGACATATGGAAGGCCACCGGTATACATTCATTACCTCATGGCCATTGATTTTGTCCTTTATGATAAATTTTCCTGTTTTTCGACTTTATGTTTGTGATCATACCCTTTTCTATTTACCTATACCTTTAAATTAAAGTCTGGGTATGGTTCTATTTTTCTCTTTTTCTAATTGTGTGATTTGGTTCTTGCATATGTATGCAAGTCATTGCTTATTTTTATAATCATAATATTAAAAATATTTGTGTTTTATTTTTGTTTCATGGAATGATTTCTTTAGACTGAAAGAGAGTTATGTTTTTTTTAGGTTTCTCGTGGGGGACATTCAGTAACGTTGGTGGGCCCAAGCTTAGTTATTTTTGGTGGAGAGGATGCAAAAGGATCTCTTTTGAATGATCTGCACATTCTGGACTTGAAGACAATGACCTGGGATGAAATAGATACCCTGTATGTTCTTTGCAATTTCAAAATCTTAGCAGCCAATATCCATGAATTTGTGCATCTATTAAATTTTTCTTAATTTTGCATTGCTTACTTAAATTCCTCTCCTAATTAGGACAAAGATGATAAGAATATACTTTATGTTCCTTTGTAGGGGGGTGGCTCCTTCTCCAAGGTCTGATCATGTTGCTGCTGAGCATGCAAAACGATACCTTCTTATCTTTGGTGGAGGTTCATACACTGCCTGCTTTAATGATTTGCATGTCCTTGATTTGCAAACGGTGAGAAATATGACTTTCTGTGCTTTATCATGCTTGATTTGAATTATCATTTATATAACAATATGTTTTCATCTTGCAGATGGAATGGTCAAAGCCTGAGCAACAGATGGAATCCCAAGGCATGTGTTATCATGCAGGTGTAGCAGATGGTGATAAGTGGTTTATTGTTGGAGTAAACAATAAGAGTGGTACGTTGTTCATAACACAGTTCCAATACAAGAATGAACATACATTTCTATCTTAAATTAGTTGCATCCATGTCAAATGATATAACTGGGTAAGAACACTTGAAAGAATCATAACATAAGTGATAGATGTTGCTCCTATCTTTTTGCTTCTATATTTGAATTTTCTATTAGATAAAAATGAATATTGCCTAGATTTTTTTTCCTTTCCAAGTTGCTTTGATTTGAAAATATTTTGCAATTTCTTTTTTCTTGGGGTAGGGTAGGGTAGGGGAGGGGAGGTTTTTTAATATCTCGTACTTTATAGTTGGGCCAAGACATGAGATCACGAAACCTGCACTTCATTCTCTTGAATGAAACTCAATAACTCATGACATGTTTTCCCATTATCAGAAGATGATTCTCTTGCCAGATCCACATTGGAACATCCAAAATGCAAGTTGGGCATAATTGGCATCTATGCACTAACTTGAGGGGGAGTATAAGAAAATTAGGAAATCTGAAAGTTAGGAAAGCAAATCCCATGGAATCAGGAAATTAGAATATAATTCTTAGTTGTCTTTTTTCTTGCTCCTTAATTACTGGAGTTGAGTCTTATCTTCCTTTTATTTAAGATTGATGTGATATGTATTATATACTTAGAACTTTTGATAGTCAGTTTTATGTTCTTTTCTCCTACATTCTATCTTTCCTTCTTTTTTTCCCTACACGCATATGGGCCCACTTGTTCACATAAAAAATATTTTTTAATTAGAATCACACTATTAATTTATTTATTAACAATACTTTATACTATTATCTATAACATGGGACTCAAAAAAAAATTCATATCAAACTTTCGTTTCTGAACAAAAAAATTCCTATTCAAACATAATAATATCATTTCTGAAATAAAACAAAAAACACCTTTAGAAATTCAATCCAATTAGATTAATGATACATGAAAATCCTTGTCAGCAGGTATTCTTGTTTTCATAGGGCAGTAATTGTTTGGTAACATTGCTCCTTATGGCATTCTCATAAGTAATCATGCTTTGATGATTCTCGGTTTCTTTAATATTTTGCAGGGGCTTCTCAAACCGTTGTCCTCAACATGTCTACATTGGTATGGTCAGTTGTAACAACTGTTCAAGGACGTGTTACTCTTGCTAGCGAGGTACATGCAATATCTGCATTTTACTTCCCCCGAGTTTATTTTCTTATGCACATTACCATCTTTTGTTTCTGTATATCTTCGTAATTGTAACTATGTTTGGTCAAATCTGATTTACTTTATGAATCTTATCTGTCACTGTTTCCTCGGTCCGAATAGATATGCTGTATTGCACCCCTACTAACTAATAAAGGGCTTTATTCTCCGCAATTTACTAGCCCTATGATTGTTTTAGTAATTCTTTGTCGTCAAGTGTCTGCATATGTTTTATACAGTATTTAATTATGTCAGAAGTTGTACAAGTCCAAGTGTTTCAATTTGTATACCTTGTTACAAGTTAATATGCT
Organism: Apocynum venetum; assembly: GCA_019593545.1. Taxonomy (NCBI): domain Eukaryota; kingdom Viridiplantae; phylum Streptophyta; class Magnoliopsida; order Gentianales; family Apocynaceae; genus Apocynum; species Apocynum venetum. The sequence continues at coordinate 2,329,829 of SRSM01000141.1, read as the reverse complement.
AATTACTGCACATCCCAGTACTCCATTATAGAGATCACAAGAGCAAAAGCTATTGAAAGGATGTAGAATCTCATTGCTTGCTTTTTCATTGATATGCTAGCAGTTACCAGAGGATGGGCATATTAGCATGTTCCAGAAAGTCTGTTAACCACCAATTAACCAAACAAGCATTTCAGAGAACCATTATCTAGTCTTTTCTCTTGTCTGTTTGTGCATATGGCAATACGATTCTGTTGATTGACCTTCATGGATAATGTTAAATAACCAAATTGATACCGTGATTATGATGCTATCATTCTTCTATAAGCCTTTGGTATGGGATTAGCTTCCAAAATATGAATAAACTTTTACTGATATTCTTTTCTTATGTGATGGTTTTAAATTAACAGTGCCATATGCAGCGTGGGTTGAGAAATTCTGGTATTAATGTTTTATGAGAAGGATGCTCAGAGTAATCTTTTTTAAGCTGAAATTTTGAATTTCCTGACAGACCAATATGATGGGCATAGTACTTAGATTTAATAGCATTACAACCTTTTAGCTTTTGTTTTTGAATTTAATAAGAAATTACAACCTTTTAGCATTTCTTTTGGGTTAAAGTACATTCTTAAAAATTATATTGTATCAAATATTATTTATGTTATTGATGAATTTCCTTTCCTATATTGACACGTTGGTGTTATTCCTTGTTTTATCAATTATTCTTTCTTGTAGCTAACTAGAAGCATTCTGTGCAAATGTTTATTCGACCTCAATTGAACTTATCTACTCTTCAGCAGCCCTGGAACTGACTGTGTCCTCTGGGTTGGATGTTGACAACTAAATCAGCACTTAGTAAATGTGCTCACATGCATACTTGACATGGTCACTCACTATATGATCTGATTAGTTAATTGCACTTTGCTTCAGGGATATGGATGGGGGCATGTTTAACTTCTAACTTCCCATTTTATTGTGCTTTTTGAAAGATTATGGCAATCAATTTTCTTGAGTTTTGGAATTGCCACTCAATCTGAAATGTCGAATTCAATAAATTCTCTCATCTTACAGGGCTTGAGTTTGGTCTTGAGTTCTCACAATGGGGAAGGTATTCTTATTTCTTTTGGAGGGTATAATTGGTGGTACGGCAATGAGGTTGGACACTTCCTTTTTGTTTTTTATTTTCTTTTGCCTTGGGAGCTTGTATCTTTTTATTTCATAACTTTCGTTTTTATGTTGCTTTCAGGTCATGGTCTTTAAACCAAGCTGCGAATCAACTTTGCCGTGTCAGATAATGGTAACTCAAGTACCTGACTGTGTTTCTGCTTGGCATAATGCTGGAAAGGCCACCTGTCAAACAGGGCAAGAAGCGAGAATGACGAATTTCAGATTAAAAACCAGACCAGTGGTAAGTTTTTATTGTAAATAACTTTTCAGAAATGCTTATTTTGATGGCGCAGCACTCGTGGTTGGTTTATCTTAATGATAAGATAATATCTCGAGTGCAATTTTAGTTTTTTAAAAGTACTTATTTGGTTGGCAGAGCATTCATGTTAGTTTATTTTAATAATAAGATAAAATCTTAAGTCTAATAATAATTTGTGAAAAGTTTGATGATTGAATAATTTCTTCTTAAAGAAAAAACCAATTTAAGTAAAATAATGAGGGGTGAATTATCTTAGCTTTTTCTTAGCCTGTATGCGTACTGTAACTGCGTAAGAACACTCTGCTGGAATACGTGATAGAATAATATCATACATAGGAATGAAACTTCAAACATGTGAAAAACCAGTTGGACTGGTATCTGGGTCATAACAGTCTCTCATAAGTTTCTTTTTACTTATCTACTGAATTGTAAATTACATATAGAAGAAGTTAAGGACATGGATTTCTTCTCCAGTTTAAAAAGTCTTTGCTGTGTATTTGGATGAGGCACTTTCAAATTCTTAAGACAAGTAATGAAGCAATTTGGAAAGACACATGTCAAACACCCAGAATTTTAAAATTCCATGTTTTGATTACTCTCCTAAAAAAGAGAATTTGATAAATGATGTTCTCATTCATTGTTTGGATGCATCATTTGGAACTTTGGGAAAAATGAAAGTTGTATATTTGTGTTAAAAAAAGGGGTAAAAACTGTTGTAAATTTCAGATTTTGAAAAATGAAACTCTGTAAAGGTGATAATGTATAAAAGAAAAGGAGGGGCGAAGGGAGAGAAATTAGCCAATTTCCCCGTGTTCTAATGAGCAGGCTATTTTAGTAGTCATAAGACACCTATTTAGGTCGTCTTTTAATTAAGAATTTTAGGGATCTAAAAATTCATATTAAAAAGCCTATAATTTTGGAAAATATCCCATTAAATTACCTGAACAATGATTTTATTACTTGGATTTGCGGTACCTTGATATGGAAATCCTTCTTAAACCGTCTATCCAAACACAGATATAATTGGATGTTTATCTCTCCAACACTTATTAAATGTATGGTTAAATAAAAAGTTTTAATCAAAATGAGTATATTGTGTACTTTTTTCTGCTATATTCCTCAGTTACTACTGGATAACCAAGTTACAGGAGGATCTTTGCACTTCAATCAAGCACATGAACCTTGTTCAGACTTGGTCAGCCACAATAGTTTTTACCTAAAACAAAGACGGCTGGAGGATTTCCTATATGGCGAGGTTTAACGTTAGTTTCAAAACTTAGCCGTCATTATATAATGACTTGAAGCATGGGCACAGGTGTGGGTCGGAAGCAGATGCTCAATTCTTTGACATAAAATTAAGCCCATATGATTACCTTACGTAGGCAGTCAATTTATTGTGTGTCTACCTTTACCTCATTATCTATGATTAGATTTCATAAACTGACTAGAAGAACACTTTCAGTTCTGTTGTTTGTGAGACTTGATCCGTCTTTTAACTTTTTTTTTTTTTTTTTTTGAGATAAATGATCCGTTTTTAACTTGCTTTGACATGGATGTTGCTTAAGTGTAACAAATCAAGTTAGTTCTTTTAAGTTAAATGTAGTTAATACATAACAGAAGCTAATAAGAAGCCAAACTATGAGTTCTTCATCTGTAAAGAACGTTTTATGAATTTGTTTGTTTTTTGTATTATCTTTACCTTTTAATGTGCGCAATGTTAGTGATTTTTAAGAATTTATTGTGCTTCTTAATGCCTGACTGACATTGTCATTTCATGCTATACTTCTCTTTACCAAACAGAAATCATCCATGAGTGTGACTAGGGGTGGGTTGTTTTTCGGTTGGCAATGGGGTGGGGGTGGAACTGTCCTCTTATTTGAAACTTAATGTTCATTTTGTCGATACAGGTAAACGAAGCGAAGCCCTTGCAGCATCACTTAAGGTGGAGCTCTCGTTCTATATGATAGGGAGAGGGACAGCTCTCATCTTTCCTTTTTTTATCTAACCATACTACCTTCTTAGTTAGGGATATTTTGATGCAAGGCTTAGACTTGCTTTCCTTACAGAACCACAATTAGGTATATTTTGAAGCAAGTTTTAGACTTGCTTTCCATACGGAACCACAATGGTATTATGAAATAGTTGATGCCATATCTAATGTAAAGTGGAGTTCTATACTGGGCATAGAAACCCAGATTATATTTAGATTGGAATTCTTTGTTTTATAAATGAAAATTAGATGAGAATTAGCTATTGTATGTAGATAAGAAGTTTATATTATGTGTAGAGCGTTGATGTGACTAGATATTTTTAAGGTCAAAATATGTCAACAATATCGGACTTTTAAAATAGTTAAAAAAAGTCATCTCGTCTATTGCATTAAATTCTTAAATTTATTTAGTTCCATAGGGATTTTTGTCTATTGGAGATCTGTTCTGTGTTAACGAGATTTGTTGAGATGATGAGTAACAAAAATATCCTTAAAAGAGTACAGAAAATACATAAAAGTTCACTTATGTGCATTGAACAACTCATAGCATTTTTTTAAAGGGTAAATAACGTCAGATTTTGCTACAATGTTGAAAATTTTGGTTTTGTCCTTCAACTCTATATATATATATATATCTTTGCCATTCAACTATTAAAAGTTCTCAAAGGCTGACTTTCCATCAATTTGGTCAATTTGGGAAGCAAGTCCAATGATTTATCTGTCTTTTAAATATCTTCTTATATATTACATCTTTGTCTTTTCAATGGCTTCTCAAGTTCCGGCTGTAAATAAGATTTCTTCACATTCCAATGATGAAGAGTTCGATTCTTAATGAGATTCTACTCCATTCAATGGCTTCCTTCCATTCTCCAATCCTTATAGATATATCAAAATCTGATCCCTTTTCATCTACAAGCCACCTATATTCCACTAAATTCTCACCAAAGGCAGCTCTAATGCCACAATAATACTTTCATCTCGATGGTCAAGAAATTTATATAAACATATAAATTACTGGTAATCAATAATAAAGCGAAAGCTATAAAAACGAATTTCGAAAGACAAGATTCGGCTAAGCCTAACAATATAAATGTTTTTGCACCAAAGGTAATGCGCAGACGGTGTGACCTTTGACCTTTGCGAGTAGCAAATCTAAGCAGCTAACTCAACCGCGTATAGTGAAACAACGCACGGTTCCTTGGGCCACGAAGGGTTTCCAAAGGCGCGATTGATTGCGACAAATACGAGTGTATTGTCTGCAAGTTTGGGAAAACACTTCGAAAAAGATGGCCGCTCGTTGGGCAATACTGCACGGGAACCTTGGTCACAATTTTTAGTAATGTATGAGGGCGATGTGGCATTATAGCGTTATGACATGCAATTTTAGCTTACTTCTGCAATGGAAATTTAGAAATTTTTCATTTGTGTTGTTCCCTATCTAACTGGATGTACTTTGTATCTGTTTTCTCATATTTAGTTTGCCTTGTTTCCGCATATTTTTGGGACTGAACCAGTACTTTGTTGCTTCAAATGTTGGGAAAGGAAAGATGCAACGGTATGCCTTCCAAAAGGAGCCAGAATTTGGTAAGGGAAGTATTTATCTAGTTGCTACATTTATCTAGTATTTATCCTGTTTGGATAAGTTCATTTCCATTCAAAGATTAAATATAAGGCTTAAATCTTTAAAGGATAAGATCTTATAACTTTTTACTTCAAATTTGTGTTGAAATAAAAGTTTGTTCTAGTGACCAGAAGATCAAACTTTTGCAAGAATGAATATTTTGTATACTGTTTTAACTTTAAATGTTGAATATGCCATAATAGCATGTTTGATGGGCTTAAAATGATGTTAATGGGTAGAGGAGGATCAGAATAGCTTAAAGAACTCATGCATTGTTGTAAATGGTTAGAGAAATGCTTAAATCACTTTAATCACTTGAGAATGGCATCTCTGTCAGAGAAATGTTCATAACTTCTGAAAGATCACTCATTCCACAAAAATCTTGCTCACAGTTAAAATGAGGGGCAAATAAGTCATTTTAGGTTTTGAAGTTGGCTTTAAAAAATTGATATAGTGTGTTAAAAATGGATTTGAGAAATAAGATAAATGTCTTTATTACCAAAGTATGCCAGAACAGAAATTTTAAGCACAACACAGAGTTCTTCGGAGATAAAATTAGTGCCTATGGTTTGAATCAAGTTCTAGTCTTCTCCAAGAGAAAAGTATATTGTCCTATTGTCATTTCAAAACAAAAACCATATTGTCTTGCCTTGTAGTTAATGAGATTATCCAAAACTCTAATAAGTGTCTGTTTTTAAAACAGATCTAACTTTAAACGAAAGGTTTCATAACTTCAAAAATATCTAGGATCTTGATAGTGGTAAAATGGTAAATGATTTATTCAAGAATCCATGGAAATCAATATTTTTTTCTCTTAAAAAAACAATCGAAATCCTCTAATCCAAAATAATTTTATTTAAAACAAATTTTGGCTCAATTTAATTTGAGATTTCCTAAAAGGAAATTAAAATTAAATTTTGAACTTTTTTGTCTTTTGTATAAAATTTCAAAGGGGTTTGAGAAAATATACATGATTTTCTTCGATTTAGAATTTATATATCAATAACTCATAATTCCCACAACTCACTAATTTAATTTAAAATAATTGCATTCTATTAACTTGTGAGTCTCACAAGTCATCATATTAATGTTAAGGATAACTTGTGACATTCCTTAATTTTTAATCTAAAATCAAAATTAAACATTCAATTCCAGATATAAAAAACTTTAAAATTCTAAGATGGTTGAGATATGTCAAATACCTAAACTTGAAATAGGTTTTAGGTATAAAATCGGGATCGAGGTGGAGTTTGGTCAAATATTTTAAACTAAATGACTCAAATCAAGTCAAATAATTCAATTGATCCCGACTTAATATTGGACCATGAAACTTTTTTGTTTTATTTTTTGGAGAACAAATGAAATTACTTTCATTGAAATCAAGATTACCATACCCTCTCAAAAGATCAAATAAAAAATATAAATAAAAATCAAGAGATTACATAAGATGGAATAGGATGAACCATTTTAAATAAAAAAAAAATTGAAATGTAAATATATTGAAGGCTCCAAAAGGGCATAAAACCACATTGAGAGAAGATGTCTACAAGTCCAACATACAACATTAATAATTCGAAAAGGAAAAAAATACAAGGAAAGTGAATGAGAAGGAAATTACACGGAATAGGATGAACCATGAAACTTGAAATGCGGAAAAACCATTACAAGGTTGTTTTTTTGGCTCCATTTCTTATATGTAAGAAGAAAAAAAATCTTAAATGGTCTTATTATACATATACTCTATAGAGTGTTAGTATGTTTAATTTAGATGACAAAATAATAAAAAAATTATAGAGTATACAAAGCAAGACAATACTCAAAAATCAAAATGTTCCATTGTGCTTAATATCATACAAGAAAGCATTTTGAGAGATCATTTATTTATTTTTATTTTTTTGAAGTTCTGAGAGGTCATTTAACTTCAATACTAATGGACGAAAATCAAGCAAGGATTATATTATATTTATATGAATGGTTACTTGGCAAATAATAGAATTAAAAATATAAAATATCCAATATCTCATCCAACCAAATTTTTAAAAAATTCACCAGATAATCCTAGACATCCACACGCGCGCAAACTTATGGAGCATCCTCCAATGGTTGAAGAACAAGAGCCGTCGACATCACCACCGGAGTCCGCCGCCGTATTGGTGGAGAGTCAGGCCAGGCTATACGAGGCCTACAATGAGCTACACAGCTTGGCTCAGGAGTTCCAAATGCCGTTCGATGCTCCAGCGGTGCTAGTGGTGGGCCACCAGACTGATGGCAAGAGCGCTCTCGTTGAGGCTCTCATGGGTTTCCAATTCAACCACGTTGGAGGCGGCACTAAGACTCGCCGACCGATTACTCTCCACATGAAGTATAATCCGGAATGTGATTCCCCTCTCTGCCATTTGCTATCAGATTCTGAGCCTTCTGTTGCTCAACAGTTGTCACTCCAGGAAATTCAGGTGGTTTGTTGTATACAAATGTATAAATATGCATCTTTTTGGACCTATGTATCTGTAATTCATGTTCAAAAGGATTAACCGAAGAATTTGAATCTTTTTTTAGAAATCCATTTTTTGGTTCACTGTTGTTAGAGGTTCAAAATCAGAAATTTATTGATGAATGGAGATTTATTGTGCTACATTGAAGAACAATTTCATAAAATTGGTAGTTTTTACTGACATTGTTAATTTATTTCAAGAAATCAATCAAAATTTGCTATGAATGCGCATTAGAATTGCATGTGAAGGAAGTGCAGGTAAAATGTATAAACTGTAGCAATGTGCCTTTTAAAAATTGTGTCCATGGACATTCTGTTTATTTGATTCTATTTTATTCGTGTGAAGTCTAGCCATGACTAAGGTTAGAATCTGTACATATTACCTTTATTACTTCTTTCCTGGAGGGACGGAATGATCTCTTCTTCTTCTTCTTAGTTCACGAAGAAGTTTCAGTATACTGGCCTTTAATCAAATACAAATATTCTTATCTATGAAATTTCCAACTATTGTTACAAGCAAAAACATATCAGTTGGTGCACATTATCTATAATTGCTACCACAATTATTCTAACAAAATTGACAGTCTGCACTTTAGGTTGCTTAAATATGCTTTAAGTTGAAAAGTATGGTAGGCAGTATTGGAGTGGGATCTTACTTTGTATTTGATGTAAATAGTTTATTTACACATCCTCATTCAAACCTCTGTGCATTAAGACTATTGCTGATGCTTTTTTTTTTTTTTTGGGTAAACTTTCAAACATTTTATGCATTTATGCAGGCATATATTGAAGCTGAAAACATGAGGTTGGAGCGGGAAACTTGTCAGTTCTCTGCCAAGGAGATAATAATCAAAGTAGAATATAAGTACTGTCCTAACCTCAGCATTATAGATACTCCAGGGCTTGTTGCTCCAGCCCCTGGACGAAAGAATCGTGCTTTACAGGTACAATCTTGTGCTGATCTGCTTATGTTTTCGCTTCATTAATCATGTATTGAATGTTTAGTCCATGTACAAGACAGGCTCAAGCTCGTGCAGTGGAGTCTCTAGTGCGAACTAAAATGCAGAACAAGGAATTTATTATTCTGTGCCTTGAAGATTGCAATGACTGGAGCAATGCAACTACCAGGAGGATAGTAATGCAAGTATGTTTAATGATACAGCATCTTTTTCTAAAATAAATCTACATGGTACAACAATAATTTTCACGATGTATCTCTCTCTCAAAACCATATGCAGATCGATCCTGAGCTTTCAAGGACTGTAGTTGTTTCAACAAAACTTGATACCAAGATACCGCAGTTTGCACGAGCTTCGGATGTGGAAGTTTTCCTTTCACCACCTGCAAGTACACTTGATGGGTTCATGTTAGGTGATTCGCCTTTCTTCACATCTGTGCCTTCTGGAAGGGTGGGGTTGGGACATGAATCAGTGTACAGATCAAATGATGAGTTTAAACAGGTTGGTTCTTTCTTCTTCGAATTTTGTTTGCGCTCTTTATCAATGAAAGAACTCAAGTTGCATATAACAGTTGTCTAATGCTATATGTACTGTTGTTTGCCATCATGTATACATTATTGCTTGTCTTGCTTAAACTATTTGGAAAGCGAGTTGGCTGTATGATGGACTCATGCCCTCTTATTGACATGAACCCAGGGCTACCTTTTCCACACTAATTGGCTGTATTGGTAGAACTCTACTGTGGTCAGGTTTTCTTTGGTGGCATTTTTGTTGCATTGTTGAATAAGCAATATTGCAGTAGCTTGGGGATGAGTCACTTCTGGCCCCCATATAATCACCTAAGAAAGAGTCATGAATAGGTTTAAATTGTTGTTATTTTAAACTTTCTCAACTGTTACTATTACAGGCTATTGCCTTAAGAGAGATGGAAGATGTAGCAGCACTGGAGGAGAAGTTGGGTAGATCACTTTCCAATCAGGAAAGAAGCAGGATTGGCGTCAGCAGCCTAAGACAATTCTTGGAAGAGTTGCTACAGAAGAGGTAGAATCATCGTACTCGATTTCATGATGAGTTTCTTGTACAAATAAAATACCAAAGTAAATGGATCCACATTGAAATCCAGAACTTATTATTATTTGATATTCATTTTCTAGGTACATGGACAGTGTGCCTTTGATCATCCCACTTCTTGAAAAGGAGCACCGTAGCAGTACAAGGAAACTAAATGAAATAAATCAGGAACTAAGGTTTGCAACTTTTCTTCTTTTGATGTTTCAGCAAGTTAAGGGGTCAAATAAAAGTTTGTTTGTTATCAATTATGAGGGCAGTTTCTTACTTTCTTCATTTTGTCTTTGTGAGTACTTCAAAGTGAACTTTTATCTCGCTCTTATTATTCTGTCTTTCTTAGCTAATATCTAACATTTTAATTATCATGCAATGTGATTTGTTTTGCTTCCATTTCTATTCCAGCACTTTGGATGAAGTAAAACTAAAGGATAAAGGACGTGCTTTTCATGACCTGTTCCTAACTAAGGTTTGTGCGTTCACATATCAGGAACTAAATGCAGTTTTGTCAGCACAGGTGGTTTGCATTACTTTCAGAAATAGAAACTTTAATAATCTGATTCTTCACAATCAGATAGCGGTACTTGGAACTGTTTCCAATATTTTCTATGGATTTGTGATGTTCTTTTATCATTTTTCCCTTTCTTTTCTAGCTATTCATATGCCATATTATTTCAGGACATTTTGGTCCTGTACTATTCTCACTAATTTCCTGTGTGCTACTCAGTTGTCACTTCTCTTAAAAGGGACAGTGGTTGCTCCACCTGATAAATTTGGTAATTTCTTTATATTCCTAACCTAAGACATAAATCTGGTAATTTTCTTCATATTCCTAGGCTATGGAAGTGTTGGATATGGAATATGGTTTTCTGGTTGTAATTTTAGGTTGCCTTTTATCAGGTTTCTTGTGTAAATTGTCCAAATCTCAAAACTACTCCGATATGAAAGTTTTTATTCCTTGAACAAAATCCCAAAATCATATAATAATAATAATAATAATAATACAACTAGTATGTAAATATCTTGTTATATAATCAGCCCTAGTATATGTATTGCAGGGGAGACACTACAAGACGAGAGGGTAAATGGAGGGGCATTTATTGGTAGCGATGGCCTTCAGTTTCCACATAAGTTGATTCCTGTAAGCTTCTATTGTGTCTTGGTGATGTATATCTATCTTATTTGGATTACTTGATTGTTTTACATGTTTCTCTTTTCTAAGTGTTTTTGAGCTTGAATACTTGAAGCTTTCTTCGCATGCTTGTTTGCTCCTTGTAATGTCAATTCTCTTGAACTGCCAAGTTTGTTCACAATGTATGGGCAAATTGAAGCTTCAAACAAATGGAAAGCATAGGCATGCTTTGTGGTTTGAATTTTAATCATTCTGTTTCTTGCTTTAATGCTACTGGAATTTATTTTCCTGTGCAACTGAAGTTGCTGCCTATATAATCCTCCCTATATTATTTTCATTGGTAACTTTTTCCTGCAATTCATAGAATGCTGGGATGCGTCTTTATGGAGGTGCACAGTATCACCGTGCAATGGCTGAGTTTCGTTTTGTTGTTGGAGGAATGAAATGCCCTCCTATAACCCGTGAAGAAATAGTAAATGCGTGCGGAGTTGAAGACATCCATGATGGAACAAACTACTCTAGGTGCTCTGTGTTTCTAGTTTTGTGTAGAATTTTTAAACTATTTTTTTATTTATAAATTTATTACTTGTGTTTGTAAATTTATATTTTGAATATTGTATTGACTATCTCTTTCCATTTTAAATTTAGGACTGCTTGTGTAATTGCTGTTGCAAAGGCACGTGATACATTTGAACCTTTTCTCCATCAGGTCAAATGATGATATTATTTAATTCAAATATGCGAAATACCAATCAAAATTATTTCTTGTTGGTATTATGTTTATTTTCTTTTACAAGATAGAAATATTCAAACTAACATTCTCCATTTCCACATACAGTTGGGGAGCAGGTTATTGCATATCCTAAAGAGATTGCTTCCCATATCTGTTTATCTTCTTCAGGTATTACTTCTTTCAATTAGTTTGTGTGTATACTTTTCTGTTTTACTAATTTTTAATTGCCTCAAATGGCTTATATCAGAAAGATGGTGAATATCTTAGTGGCCATGAAGTATTTCTGCAACGTGTTGCATCTGCCTTCAACAATTTTGCAGAATCAACTGAGAAATCATGCCGTGAAAAGTTAGAATACTTTGTCTAATTCTTTTCTGTTTTAACTGTTGAATTCTATGTGAAGTGATATTTGAAGTTTCATAGATTGCAAATATATTATGTGGTAGATATAACTGCCAGAATATAGTGACTCTGTTGACATCTACTTAATGATGCTTTGCTTTAATTAAACAATAACATAATCATATATTGTAAAAAGTACGAATTCTTTATTATTTTCTGTGATAACCTAGTTTATCAAGCTGTTCTATTGTTAAAAGTATGATGGTTTATGGTGTGGTTAATCATTTTTACCATGCTGCAGAGAGTATAGTTCCATAGATCTGATATTGTGTTGTTTATTGAATTAAAAATCTTCAATCATAAATATTAAGGAAAATGCTTATTACTGCTTGGTTTTAGCTGCACAATTTTATACTTTTCAGCCACCTTAGAAGTTTGAAAGGTCAGCTTTTGTTATTAATCATTTACAAGCTTCAAAGGATAAAGAAATACTTAATCAGCCATATCATATAGAATTTTTGCTATATATTCAAAACTTCCTACACCAATACTAAGTTGCTTGTTCTAATTTTACAGTCTCTAGTGTTTTCTTGCTCCCCCACCCCCCTCTTTTCTTGTTGGAAGTTACATGGAATGCTTATGCTGTTCATTAACTATTCCAGATGTATGGAGGATTTAGTTAGCACTACTCGCTATGTGACATGGTCCCTCCACAATAAGGTTTGAGAACTTGATTTTTGGAGCTACTAATTCTTTTTCTTTGCCTTCTGAATGATTCTTTTTTTTTTCCTTTTTCTATCTTTGGATTTCAGAACTTGGTATGGCTATTTTTTGGCTGAATAGGACTTGGTATGGTATACTGTTTCATTTACCTTCCATTCAGTAATCCATCTGCATCACCCAGGGATGCATATTGATTATTATAGTAAACAGCATGTCGGCTGTTTTAGTTATCAAGGCAGACTCTTAAGCTTCCAATAGACTCTATCTATCCTGATTGAACTACCATTTTTTGAGGAATTTGTATTGATTACATGGTATATAATATATTATATTATATATTTTGAATCTCTTGGGATAACAGAAGTGCACGTGCTTTTTAAATACAATAGAAGTACTTTGTTTAGCTGGATGTTTTGTGAGGAAGGAAGTGTAAGCAGGTTTATGGAACAGTTATATTAGATGTCACAAAAACCACGTTTCTATAGCTCTATTATTATCTCCAAACTTTCATAGGATAGAGAGCAACTATAAGTATTTACAGATTCTAGATAACATTTATTAGCTATGCTTTTATATTTCACTTAACAACTTGAGGAGATCCTACTTTATTCTTTTAGTTATATTTATTAATATATTTTTTGGTTTGCCTGAGGGATGTTTTTGCTCTCATTTCCAGTATGTTTTCTGTTAACTTTGACACCACATCTTGCTTTGACTAAATTTAGGCTGAATCCTACCAAAGATCAGAGATCAGATATTGGAACGAATTTTAGTATATTTAGTAAAGAGGTATTCCTTTCTGTTCTTATTTCCTAATTCTCTTTTGATGACATGTTGCACATATAGAATCGTGCTGGATTACGTCAGTTCTTGGACTCTTTTGGTGGATCAGAACACTCATCTGTGGGTGGCAATTCAGCTGTGGGTGCAGCCAGTCTTTCTCAAGAGGTATCATCTATTTCTGTCACTGCTGATAAGCAAGACAGTAAGCCCAGGTCGGATGTGAAGCTAAGTCATTTGGCTTCGGGAACTGATTCAAATGGGGGTGGTCAGACAACAGAGACAAGACTTGCAGACCTTTTAGATAGCACACTTTGGAACAGGAGGCTTGCTCCTTCTTCTGAAAGGATTGTTTATGCTTTGGTTCAACAGATTTTCCAGGGGATAAGAGAATACTTTTTGGCATCAGCAGAGTTGAAGGTATGCAATTATAATTGTGGTTAATAAATTTCATGGAATGATTATGAAGAACAACAGAAGATTCTTAAATTCTGGTTGTGTTTCTGTATTTTTCTTTTTCTTTGTCCACTTCTTTGCTCTTCATTTTGTTTTGACATATCGATTCAGTTTAGCAAAACATTGTAGTCATTAAAATTGATGGTTTCTGGTATTGCGTCTGCCTCAGCAATTTCTTCTTTGATCTTCCAGTCATCAACATTTCCTACTATTTTGCAGTTCAACTGTTTTCTCCTCATGCCTGTTGTTGACAAGCTGCCTGCACTCCTCCGTGAGGACTTAGAATCTGCATTCAACGACGATTTGGATAATGTTTTCAACATCACTTATCTGCAACTTTCACTTGGGAATCAGAAGCGTAACATAGAAATTGAGCTTAAACGGGTACAAACACCTCTCTCATTATTAGATCGTGCTATGCACTAGAATGCAATTTCCATCGCTTGTCTGATCCTAAATATTTGTTGATATGCAGATACAACGGCTTAAAGACAAATTCAGACAGATCCATGAGCAATTAAATCTCATCAGGTCTTGTTGATGCCATAGTTATCTGTGCTGGAAGTTTATTTTCTTCTAACCAAATTCCTGAAAGAACAAAAGCCACTGAAGTGCTTATCATTGACTCCAGTATTTAAATTCAAACTTGGACTATATTATAGTTTTGGTATGAATCAATGGATTTCGATTCCTTTTCTGTTTTATTCCAATGCTAAAAAAAATTACTGTTTTGTGCTTTGGTAGCTGTGTCTGAAGTCTTCACAACTCCAGTGAGATTGCACTAATGGTCAAAAGCAGAAAATAACGGGGAATTTTTTTATTTTTTATTTTTAAAAGAAACCTTGCAATATTTAGAAACGCCTCAGGTTCATTCTTTTTCAGTTTTTATGAATTGGACATAAACAAAACAAAGAAAAGAAGAAGAAGAAAAAGACATGTAATCTGGTTTCTCTGCGTCTCCTGCTTTGAGGTTGAAGTCCTAGAAGAAACAATAAGGGCTCCAAATATTTCGAAGGTCCTTTTTTTAAAATTTTTATCGAGACAAAGAGGAAAAAGTCTTTCTGGGAAAAAGAAAAAAAGTAAAAAATGGCAAAGTCTTTTTGTACTCGCAATCTTTTTATTCTAGAGAAATATAAAATCAAGCTCAAGACAATATTAGTTAATTAATTTATTATATATTTATATATAAATTTGATCACTTTAGTTATTTCGATTTCATTCCAAGAATATCATTTTATTTCAACTTTATCCAATTTTTTTTTTTTGTGAAAATTAAGTTAAAACCAACTTTTATGGAAGGATCGTTTCTCAAAGGATAAGGCATATCCAGCAAAGCAGGTTCACATCCATGAGATGACGCTCGCTCTTCCCGCCGATTTCTCTCCGCTTTCTCTCTCTTCCCGCCACCGCCGTTTCGGACCACTCCGTTCACAAGTTTCCCTGGACTCGCCATTATATAATCAAAGCCCCTCCACCTCACTATCCACTCATAAGAAAACTGGCGTCATTGTAATCGGCGCTGGTCTTGCCGGCTTAGCCGCTGCTACTTGGCTCCAAGCCAAGAAAGTTCCTTTCCTTCTCCTCGAATCCTCCGACGCTGTCGGCGGCCGCGTCCGGTCTGACCTCGTCGACGGCTTCATCCTCGACAGGGGCTTCCAAATCTTCATCACGGCATATCCTGAAGCTCAGAGACTGCTCGATTATTCAGCACTCAATCTCCAGAAATTCTACTCTGGTGCTAAGGTTTACTACAATGGCAGCTTCCACACGGTGGCTGATCCTCTTCGTCATTTCTCTGATTCTTTATTATCCCTTGCCAATCCAGTCGGCACGATCTTCGATAAGCTTCTTATAGCTTTGACGAGAATTCGGGTTTTAACCCAATCTGATGATCGGATTTTGACAGCGGAAGAGGTTCGCACAATTCAACTACTGAGAAAAATTGGATTCTCGGATGCAATGATGGATCGGTTTTTCCGACCATTCTTTGGCGGAATTTTCTTCGACACACAACTCGAGACAACGTCTCGGCTGTTCAATTTCATCTTCAAATGCCTCGCCCTCGGTGATAACACGCTTCCCGCCAATGGCATTTCCGCTATCCCCGAACAATTGGCGGGAAAATTGCCCTCCGATTCTGTACTTCTCAACTCAAAAGCCACCTCTATTGTTGCGGAGTCGGATTCCTCATTTGAGGTAAGTTTGGAGAGTGGTGAGGTGTTGAAGAGTGAATTAGGAGTCATAGTGGCCGTTGAAGAATTCCAGGCGGTAAAGCTTTTGGCGGGAATTTTAGAAAGACCGATTCAAGCGAAGAAACCAGTTCGAAGCACCGTTTGTTTATATTTCTCAACGGACCAGGATAAGGTACCTGTTCAGGAACCATTTTTGTTTCTAAATGGGTCGGGGAAAGGGATTGTGAATAATATGTTCTTTGCAACCAATGTAGCCAGATCATATGGTCCTTCTGGGAAGGCTTTGGTGTCGGTTTCGCTCATTGGGTTGTTCGATAATGTGTCCGAGGAGGATTTGGTGAAGAGGGTTGTTAAGGAGCTCTCGAATTGGTTTGGGGAGTCAGTTGTCAGGTCATGGAGGTATTTGAAGATGTATAGAATTGGATTTGCCCAACCAAATCAATGCCCTCCCACAGATTTGGTAAAGGAACCTAGGGTGAAGGCAGGTTTGTATATATGCGGTGATTATGTGACAAGTGCTACATTTGATGGAGCTTTAGTGTCTGGCAGAAGAGCAGCTGAAGCTTTGCTAAGAGAGATGGCTTCAATACGAGTTTAGTTCATTGCATTCTTGTAATTGGTCCTTTTAATGCCTTTCTGAATGTAATTCATATTCTTTTTGTGACTTGATCTCAAAATTTTCAGGGAAGAAAATGAAGCTGTAAAATCTGTTTTGTATATGAGGATTCTACTTGTACATCGTTATGAATTGTTATTAAAATTAGAAAGATTACATTTCTACTAGCCTACCTACATTGCTTCACTGTATGTTTAGAGCCATTACCATATCTTAAAGAAAAAGCAATCAGAAACAATAAACTATTACAAATTCAGCGTCAAACATTAACAAGGAAGATTTTATGTTGTCATTTGGAGAGTCAAATGCACCAATCACACATGGAGAGATCATAAAGCATGATGCCCTTAAGTTTGGCATGATGAATAATCTATAATAACTGCCTATTGATTTCTGACTATTCTTCATTTTGTGATGTATGATAAATTGATCTCTCTTTTTTTTAATGTAAATATGCTTCTTTTGTTTTACTTCTTTTGAAAATTTAGGAAAGCTTATCCTCCTACTTTTGTCTGGCTCATTGTACATTTGACCCTGCTGTTGATGAGGTTAGTTTAATTTTGTGTATTCTTGTTCTTGATTCTGGGAAGACATAAGAGCTTGCTTGGCTAACAGATTCTTGGTTTGCTACTTGAATTTTTAAGAATTATGGAATAAGCTGAGTTCGACAGAGCTTGGTGAAATGCTTAAACAGAAAGAGAAATGCGGATTACTTTATTTAACTTGTTTGATAACAGATGTTAGAGGATCACTTAGAATGAAACAAGTTTTAACAAAGGAGATACTCTGTGCTTGGCCTTCATCCTTTTAATTCTTCTCATATGTCTTTTTTCGTGGAATCAGCTGATCATAGTTCATCATCCACAGTTGGTATATTTGTCCTTACCATCCTTTATTTTTAATGGTCTTTCAGCCCCTCTCATAGACACCCTAATGGTATAATTGGATTGGGTTTTAAAAGCATCTTTTGTTTTGTTTTTTAAATGAATTTATATTTGAATAATAATTTTTTATTAGGAATTGTAAGTTGATTTATATTTTTGAGTCTCACATCATTGATAATATTATAAATTATAAATGTATAAAATATAATTAATAAACTTGTTTGAAGATTGTAATTTTAATTAAAAAATAAAAAAATATTGTTTATGTGATTGAGCTGAGATCCGTAAGATTAGAAAAAGTTGTTTTGAGAGATGTTTTTATGTTGAATGAAAAAAAATGTTTTGAGTGCTAGGCCAAATATAGCCTTAATTTTTGCTTTGTTCGTTTCTTGACAAGTCTTCCATCTGGATGCTTTCCCAGCTCCTAGTTTTCCTTGCCAGTTGCTACATATGCTTGTAGGCTGTGGTCATCACAGCCCAGGAAAACAAGCCAAGCTCGGAAGAGAAATTCAGTTGGATATTGGACAACAGTGATCAGGCTAGCCGACCTTTTAGTTGCCACACTTTGGATCAGGAGGCTTGGTTTGTACGAGATTTAATGAGGCTACAGTTTTTTTTTTTTCCTTTCCCATCTTTGGATATGTTTCCTTGCATTTTTGCCTCTTGTCTCGCTAGAAATGAAGTTTTCACTTGGATTGAAATTTTCTTTGATAGCATTCTTCTGACACAATTACAAAATGAGAAGTAAAAGATATCTTAATTTTCATATTTTTCCAATTACAATTTCCACTTGTCTCTCTCTTGATATTTGGCAAATTCTCTGCTCTGTCTTCTGGTACCCTGAATCTGATTAAACTGACTGCATGAGAAGATGTTTCAACATTCAGGGGTTATAGCAGATGCATGAAAGATAAAACTGCGATCAAATAGATAAACAATCTTTCATCTTTACCCAATTATGCATTTTAATTTTGGAGGTGCGTCTTGTATTCTTTCATCAGTATCAGGTTTTAGTGGTACAGATTTTCTGAAAGGAAGCAACTTAGTTCATCAGTATCATCCCAATATCGTGCTATCTCCCTGTGGTAATTTTCATTGCCCAACTCAACTCCAGCAAAAACTGTAATTCCACATATGAAATATTATCTTGAAAGTTTCTCTTGAATTTCTTTCAGGCCTTTTTGTAAGGGAAATACTTTATTTTCCATGTAATGACATGAACTGCATTGCCAGATTAACTTTTGTTCATGTGTATGGATAATCAGGAAGGATAATTCTTGCTTGAAATGGTACCAGTCAATTTATTTTTCATATGAGACAATTTTATGCTTTAGTTTTCATTCTAACTAGAATTTAGTTATAAGATACTCTCTAAGTTTACAGAGATATTAATCTAGTTTTTGTGCATTTAAGTTTTTACTTTAGTACTGAAAATCCCATAGAACATTCTTTTCAACAGTTTGTAAATCACCTTCTGTTTGCTTTCACTCCATTTTCATTATTCTCCTGTATTTTCCCGTGCTTGTGTGTAAAGCATGTTTGGTAGATTTGAACCTGGAATTTTGTTGCTATGCCCTTGTTAATCCTTTAACAGTGAACCTCAATTTCTGTCTTGAGATTGGTTCAAAGTTGTTTTTGGCATGATCACGCTACTCTGGAAAAGTGCAAGTATTTTCCAGTTTTCGCACCTAACCTACTTCTACAGCAGCCATACAACTGGTTTTGCTCATAGTTGATAGAAATTTCGTTGTGCTAGGGTAATAGGCTGTTTTACGTGTCATAGTGGAACCTGGCTCTTGCAACTAAATAAAAGAATTGTTTACTATCTGAGAATGAGCCAACTGTCAGGAACTACGGGCCAAGACACAGTAGTTTTTTTTGTATTTTTTCATTAGTAAGTAGATTTAGAATAAAATCGTGACCAAATAAATTTATATCTAACTCAAGATTTTTTTCTTACAGATTGGCAAAGTATAAAGAAGTTCTTTCCAATTTTAAATCAGTGTAATGCACATGCTGCTGGCACTGTAATCTCAAAGCTGATCTTGTCCAATTTGTTTGTTTGATGACTTAAAAAGCACTTGTTGTAGCCTGTTTTGCAGTCAAATCAAAGCTTGAGAAGCTTGTGCTCTTGGATGAGCTTGCTCTGTCACAGTACAAGTTCTACTTCATATAGGTTATACTCGTCCAGATCACGATCAACCGCTTGAACTACAACTCCTCGAGAGTACAGTTCCTTAACCCAATGTAGTTGCTCCAGGTTTCGATGGCAAGGAGTCCCATGCTGCTTATTTCAGCAGCTAATTCTCTCATTCCTTGATGTGAATCCGGAGCAACCTTTTTTATTGCCACTTCAAGCCCTGACCTGGGGAGTACTCCCTTGTTTACTTTCCCAAATCCTCCTGTCCCTATGCTTTCTTCTCTCTGAAGCCCCTGGTGGCCGCATAGAGCTCAGAATATTTGAATCTTCGAGCTCCATACTCCATTTCCCAGTCCTCCAAGCTCTCGTCCTTGTTTCTTATCTGTTGGATGATGTGACTAGTTCCTAATAAAACTAAGAAAACCGAAGTCACACTAGCAAATGCAATAGCGGTAACAAAACCCTTTGTCTTCTCTATCTTCATTTTCACGTTTGTGGTAAGAACTGTAAGTTCTGAGGGATCTAGATCTTTTGCATTTCCTCATATCCTGAGGCTCCATCCTAGCACAGTGTGTGCAGCTGAAAGTTGATCAGTAGAAGCAGAGAAGCCAGCATACATGTAATCATCTATTATTGATGATAGGTTGATGGGAAATGTTATTAGAGGCCTAGGTGGCCTTTTCAACCCCATAGGAGATATAGTAATATTGATCAACATCTATCATAATCAATCCATGCCTGAATGGCATTTCCACTCTTGAGACTTATGGACTGGTTGGTTGTAATTGCATTCTGTGTGTCATATGCAGCAGCTCCAGAAGCATTTTGAGATCAAACTAGAAACATCTATCCTCACATGTTTATCATTGATGTCTGAGAGTTCAGGATTTTGGACAGTATCGAATTCAACTGCTAAAAGATCTGTGTCAAATTTTGAGATGCTTGTGTTATCAGGAAGGCATGGGAACTGATTTGGAAGACAACCCCTTGGTCCTTTAGTTGGCATAAACACAAAAGCTAAACCGTGCCCTCCCAGATCAGGATACTTTGGGGTTATGGAGAACACAAAGTTTGTGCTGAAATCAACAACAAATGATTTGTTACTTTTTAGCTTGTTTTTTTTTCTGAAAGATAGAGGATATGAATAAAATGCATGTCCGAGCAGCTTGGTTGAGTCATTGATTATGGCCAGAATCCCATCAGACATCAGATATGTAGCTCCATTCAAGGTCAGATTTGCTAGGAGAAAACCAATGTATGTAAAACTGATCTCTGAACTAATAAAGTTTAGAAGGAAAAGCTGCAGAAGTAAGCACAACACTTAGACTATTAATGAATGGACTTGGGCTCAGAGGGGGCAGTTTTAGGACTTGTTACAAAGGGTATGGCTGGCTGTGATTTCTGTTAAGAACTTTGAACTAACAAGTGCATGCATGGCATAAGTAAGAAATGTAAATTCTGGCCCAAGTTTCAAAGCCCTTGGAAGTTGAGAACAACCTACCATTGAAGGAAAGAAATCCAGCTTGCACAAGGGCTCATACTCTTCTCCTTGCTATTTAGGTTTTACAATTATTTGACCTTTTGTGACTTGTAGTTCCTGTCCTGTCTATTGTTTTAGGCATTATAATGCTGTTATATACCTCTAATTGTTTCTTCATGCACATTGGAGGCAGGAGGTGATTGTTTATAGGGGAAAGTTTTAGTCATACTCGATATTTGTGTCTTAGAAAAATACTTAAGAGCATCCATTTCCAGGAGGAATTAAGAAGAGAAGCACAAGAAGAAAAAGTTTAAAAAGATTGCTTCCAAGAGATGACAATATGAAACAACTTCACATTGTCAATCAATTTGATTGTGAAAAGCTTCAAGGATGTCAAGGTAATACTAATTTCCATAGCAATGTTCAGTTTGAAGCGCACTTAGTTCTGATTTAGTAATTAAGATTTTGTACTTATTCTGGGGGATAGGGTTATGACCAACGAAAAGTGTATTAGTATTATAATTCTAGCAAGTGGCTGATTGGATTAGCATACAGTTAGTATTGGAAGTAAGATTTCAGCTACCAATGACAAACTTGTTTCAGGTAGTTAATCAATGCTAGAATGATCTCTTGCCAAAGATTGGGAATGACATGAAAGCAGGAAGATTGCACCTCTCACCAATTTTAATAAGAGTATTAAAGGGTTGTGTCAGGCTTCATGGCTACAAGTTGCTTGTCTACCCTCCATTAAGAATGTGATCTCTACTGAGTATTATTGATAACTTGAGAACTTCATCATTTCAGAGAGGCATTGGAACGCTAGCTTCAGAGACAACATTCAGTGGTGTACAGAAACTCAGATATAAAGAATGGGATAAAAACCAAGGTAATGCCATCCACTTAAGTTTGTGCTACCTTTTTATAATTCATAACTTACTGTGACCGACTCTTGCTTGCAAATTGTAATTGGAATGGAAGAAAGATGCAGCTACTTGATCTGATTATTCATTTATTTCAAGTTTTATAATTGTAGCTGGAAAAATATTAATGGTTCTTATTGTGTTTCATTAGACTAGATGCTTAAGAGAAACATAGTTTATACTTCTCTAGTGTCATGGTAGTTTAGGATGTAAAATACAGACTTCTTAAGTTTGATTCACATCTTACATATATATTAAAAAGCACAACTTTGATTATGTATTCAGCTAAAGAGATTTTTATGGGGAAATATACCATTTAATTTCCAAGTTCATAATGAACCCAAAACCCATCTGAATTACTTAACCCAAAGGCAAACAAAAATTTCTGGAGATTTAAACGATAACGACTTTTGTGAATTTCCAAAGCCATTAAAGACAAATACTGAATAGCTTAAAGCATAATTGGTTGGACCCCAGTTTTGAGAAGTACATGCTTTGTCATTTCATTTCTTCTGGGCTAATGGCTCATTTGTGGTTAGCTATCCTAAGCTTTTTACTTCTATTATTATTGGACTTGTACCAGATCATTAATTTGCTTTCTTAAGACTAGAAGTTACCTATAGTTCGGCCAAAAGTGATAAACCCAAAATTTTGGATAAAGATGAGTTCTTTACCACTTAGAATGGAAAGAAAGGTAGCTACCACGACCCACAAAAAAACTTATCACAAACAAATGAAATGACATTACTATATACATTTGCACTCATCTTATATTCACAGTCCAATCACTTCTACTCCCTCCATTAACCACTTAACCTCATCCCCAAAAGGGTGGTTCCTTCACGGACCTTTCTTTGTCTTTCTTTATCACTCATTATGTCATTGTGCATATTCCATAGATTTATTTATAATTGATATAAGTAGGTTATTGTCATCTTTTTATTTTTAGTTTTTAAAAATTTTGTAGGTCATGCTGTTGGGATATGACCTACCCCTTTGGTACAAAAAGAACAATAATTGATCCTACCAATAACGTTGGAAAAGATTGAAGTACCTTAAGTTAGTTGATGTAGAGTTGGATTTTGCGTTAGCTCTTTATTTTTTTTTGAATTATTAAATACTGAGCCAATACTATCTGGAACAAAGTGCTTTCTCCAAAATGGTTATGTCGTACACATCTGGTAGGTGCTTAATTTTACTGGTGATTTGGCAGCTGAAATTCAACAGCCTAACTTCAGTCATTTTTTTCATTCTTTTTTGGATAAATCCTAACTTCAATCATTTAGGGGTTTGGAATTTAGGAAAGAACTTCTCTAGTGGTTTGGTTTGTGGTGTTTAGTCCTAAATGTGATATTACATTTCATTCATTTAAATGTAAAGTCTGCATGTTAAATAACACGAATATGATATAGTTAGCAATTAGTTAAAAGAATATAAAGGATTATATAAACATTACAGTTCTTTTTTGTTGTATTTATATAAAAATCTTCTTTAGAAAAGATAGAAGTTTAACTTGTAATATTACATGAGCATATTAAAATAGAGCATGCAAGGTAGCAAGAGGATCATATGAAGTGGAGTTTTATGGCAGACTTGTTTTCACTATCAAGTTGACAGTGATCATCAAAAGTGGAGGCATTTTCAACATAAAAGGACTAATCCTCTCAAAGAAGTGAAAAATGAAAGAAAGCATAGGGTATGGCTTAGAACGAGGATATTATATGATTGAGAAAGGGCATTTCTATGGGTGTGCGCTCTGCAACCCACCTGTACCTTTCCAATACAAAAAAGAAAAAAAACAAAAGGGCTCATTTCAAGGAGTATGGAAATCCCACAAGTCCTTTGCTTAACCTTCCTAGTCTTTTTCCTCATTATACCTATCCGCCCACCAATGCATTGGGTTACCAGATTTTCATGCCATTTCAGAGATTGGATTGGGCACAAGTTTTCACCAAAATATATGTATATCAATGATAGTGCCATGTTTGTACATTGCATACAAATGGAATGGGCAATGGTAAGTGATTACATCACAAGATTTTTGTCCATTTTATTATTAGGGAATCTTCAATTCCCACCTCCATTATTTTATTTTATTTTTCCTCTATTTGAACATCACTTGTTGGCATATAATATAGATAAGGATGGTATAGCAACTAAGGATAGTGCAGCTACAGTGTAATTCTTGAAAGGAAAAAAAAAAAGAAGATAAATTCAATAACATGTTCCAATAAAAAAAACCATGCATAATGCATTATGTTTATGTGTATATTTCATAAAAATAAAGAATAAAAAGTTACTATATTATTGCTAAAATTTCACATGATGCTCTGTCACTAAACAAAAATAATATTGACAAAATGATACCTATGTCAAAGTAAAATAAATATTCATTTCATTCACTATTACAAATCATTTGATTAAAGTTTACATAAATTAATAAAAAAAATTCTTATGATGCATCTATTCGTTACTTTATATCTCTTCAATTATTACTCTTCTCGTCTCATTCAAAAGATAAGTATTAATAGAAATAATATTGAAAATAATCAGTACATGAAAAATTGTAAAAGAACTTATAAGTAGAGATAACACAAAAATTATGCAGAAACTTATAATAAATTATAAGGGACTGAAGGGAGGGAGTAAAAGAGAAGATAACAATCCAATTTATGTTTAGTTGTTTTGATATCTAAATGTATGGCTGCCTTTAAGAATAAAACCACTTCTGTGTAATTTTTTCACCTCAAATGGAGTAGAAATATAGTGTGGATATAGATGATATTTCAATTGGGCAAGTTGAGCCTGGTAAATGAATTTATTTCTTAGGATTAACCTCATAATCATTATCCAAAATAAGTGGTTCCTATAAAGACAAAAGAGACTTAATTAATTATTTATTTATATTTTAAAGAACACTAAATGGGGTCCAAATTATAGTTGTATACATAATCTAGTACTTTAAACAGTTCAATGTATTTCATCTTCATAATTCATTTACTTATTAGTATTAAAAAAAGATTCTGATGAGATCAAAATTAAATGCTAATTATTTGAAGAACAAGTTAATGATGATAATAAGTGGTTTTTAAGGCCACTCCCAATTGAGTTTGAGTGGGTCATCACCTTAATCCTATGGTCTACAATTTAAGCAAAGATGACATCCAACACGTGGATGCCATGAGCTTGATGATATAAGCATGAAGTGTGATGATGATGCCCCACAATATAAATGAACTCCCAATATTTCTTATTTTTCATAATTTCCTTTTCCAGGTTGAATAAATAAATATATTAAAACACCCAATTTTTTTTTATAATGAAAAACATAAAACCTCACTTTTATTGATATTGACACAGCGTGTAGCACTTGATCCTTACACTCGAATTGTTTTAATTCCAATCATTACGTTTTGAATTAATATGCTAAAAAAATATGACTAGAAGTTTAATAGATGATAATCATCTTTAATATATCAAAATAAATATTGTGATATATATATATATATATATATATATTTCTGTTTTGAGAGATGTTATAAAATAAATATATTTTTCATATAAAATTTTACTAAAAAGTAGTTCTTTCATTTAACATATTTATATTTTCTTAACTAATGGGTACATAAAAAACATTCAATAATTCTTTTATTTAATCAAAAAGTCCGTCCGTGAGTATTATTCTTTCACATCTTTTATTTTTAATTTGAATTGTGTGCTAAATTTAAGTATTATGTATATGTAAGCCTAACCCTATATATTGCCTATAGGATTGGTGCGTAGTAGAGTAGTTTGTGAGAAGTGAGAAGGACGAGTTCCCTCCAACACAAACAAGCACCGTTACTTGGAAAGTGTCCAAGCTTCCGTTTAGCCGCCGCCTTGGAGGTGGAAAGCACCACCTGCAGACACTACTACTACTATTTAAATACTTGTGTTGTGGTAGTATCAATATCAAAAACAAATCCATCTATCTATACTCCCCGGCCAATTCTTGAATATCTTTCTCTCAAGTCTCAAGAATATATATATATATATATATATATATATATATATTTGTCTTCTTGATTGTGTATGTGGTAGATTGGTGTTGGTGGTGGTGATCAAAAGATTCAAAACACACCTTCTATTTCACGTTACTGATCATCTTTTTTTTCTCTCTCACTTCCCCAAATCTCTCCCTATAAATATCACTTCTCTTCTTACATACACAACTTCAAAGTTCACCTTCACCTGCAGACACATCCCATTCTACGTTACATATATATACTCTTTTGATCCTTTTATTTATAGATAGAGTTCTTTCATTAATTGCATAATTATACATATCTTATAGCACACACATATATACATATAGATATATAGAAGAACTCCTCATGGGGGACAACAATGCGAAGCTACCACCGGGATTTCGATTCTATCCCACTGATGAAGAGCTGGTCGTCCATTTCCTCCACCGCAAGGCTGCCCTCTTACCTTGCCATCCCGACGTCATCCCGGATCTTGATCTCTATCCCTATGATCCATGGGACTTGGATGGTAATACTTTCTTTTTTCTTTCTTTGATTAGGCTATACACACACACACACACACACACACACACACATATATAGTATAATATGCATGATGGAATAATTTCAAGAATTAAATATAAAATATGAGAGAGCATATATACATATATGGACTTTGCAGGTAAAGCAATGGCTGAAGGGAATAAATGGTACTTCTATAGCCGGAGAACACAAAACCGAATCACTGGCAATGGATATTGGAAGCCAATGGGAGTGGATGAGCCAATCTTCTCCATGACTTCTGGCCATAACGTTGGCATGAAGAAGTTTTACGTATTTTACATCGGCGAACCTCCTGAAGGCTCCAAAACCAACTGGATAATGCAAGAATATAGGCTCTCCGATACCCCTTCCTCAAGTAGATCATCCAAGAAAAGACATTCAAAGATAGTACGTACAAAACTGCCTCCTACTTTCATTCATTAATTATTAATGCTCAGAAAATAAATATTTTTTAAAATGCACGATATTTTTCTAAAGAACTCGAATTGATTCACTTTACCAATCAAGTGGTAAATACTTATTTTTAAAAAATAATATGTATGATTTATATATATAATATTGAATTTTTACATTTATTTGAACTGATCATAATTTTTATTTTGTCGGGCAGGATTATAGTAAATGGGTTGTATGCCGAGTGTACGAGCGCAACGGTGACAATGATGATGATGATGATGATGGCACAGAGCTTTCATGCTTGGATGAAGTATTCTTATCACTGGATGATTTGGATGAAATTAGTTTGCCAAACTAGAGCTAGATTGCCTAACCCCACCATCAACAAATCAATTATTGTAGAAATCAATTAATATTTCGCAGTGAACTTGTTTTTTCCTCTTTTTTTTCTTTTCTTCTTCTTAATTAGTGTCAGTGAAGTCAAATTATGTTCAAGGCAATGGCATTATGGCAATGGGAACTTTTTGTCCTTTTTTTGTGTTCTATACATTTGGTAATGGAAATTTGGAGTCAAAATATGTAATATCAACATGGCATTGTCTTATGTGGATGTTGCCAAATATTGACAAGTGGAATATAGATCAAGAATCCATGCAATACCAACCACATGCAGTGAAATAAAAGATAAGAAGAGAATCAAAATAGAGAACCGTTGGCTCACTCCCCCCCCCCCCTCCCCTCACACTCTACTCTCTGTTGCTTCAAAATTCTGTACAATTGATGGTTCTGTTTTCATGCTTATTTTTGGGAGATTCTCACGTGCAAGTTTAATTTGGGTTTTGGGAGGAAGAGAAGGGGGGGGGGGGGAGGAACAGGGATGCTTGTGGAGCCCCTGAAGCACTGTGATCTATTTGTTGGGAAGCATTTGAGCAGTCCCTTTTTCTTTGGTTTCTTCTTGTTGTAGTTCTAATTCTTCGCCTACTACAACTGAGTAGACTTTTTAGCTTTCCTCTACTATGATGGGTATTTGGTAGTTGTCTTGTGTTACAAAGCTAAGGAACCATTTTTCCTTTACTTATAGGTGGCTGCTTAGGCAAGCATTGAGTCATTTCTGATGCAAGCACTCCCACATGCTCAAGTCTCTCCCCCCCCCCCCCTCCATAAAAAATCCCTTCTTTCTTTCTCTCACATGGGCTTCCATCTAGCTATTTTACTTTCTTCTTTAACCTTAAAAGAAAAAACAATCTGCTAAGATACATCTTATACCAAATTTCTTATTTAGATGTAATTAATGTGAGATTGTGCCTGTTTGGATGAAATGGTGATAGAACTAAATTGACCCAGCAAATAACACATAATCTTTCGAATTTAACCTAAACTTCTTGTAAAGGTAGCTAAGCAGTGATTATAGGGACTTCAAATGTGGATTGATATGACTAATGTGAGAAGAATTGCCATGTAAATTTGCAAAAGGCTTTATTTAGTGGAGGAAGAATCATATATTTTTCTTTGTCTACAAGTTTCCTCAGCAGTAAATAAGTCGACCTTAAAAGCAATTTTTCGACAAAGTTTAGGCTTTTTTTATAGCAAGGATTAACCCCCTTTTCCTACCTTTATAACACACTTTTAGCAAGTGCTTGAAAACCTACCTTTAGTCAAACTACTTAGTGACAACATTTGTGGGAAACTAGGCAACATAATTACTTCCATGAGAGGGAAATCTAACAGTAATTTCGTAATACTTTTTAATATCCATCACCGCAATAGTTTGTACTCTGAAAATTTTCTAGTTTTGAAACGTAACATAAGTTTTTCTCAAGTAGTATATGATGAATACAAACAATACTAGGCTTGTGCAAGGGCAGATTCTCTTTCCCTTTCCTTCTCTATTATATCCCACTTTGCTGCAATTCTAATTAAATAATGAATCATGAAGACAAATAGCGTACGACAGCTATAGGAGTCCATGGGAAAATTTGCAAGAAATGGCACATTTTAGGTAGTATTTCTCAATCATACTTTAGTACGTCTCTTTTGTACTCTGCATCTCATTCATCCAAAGACTTCAAGGATATCTATGTTGGGCACAGGGACACGTACAAAGACTTTAATTTGAAAAGCCTCTTGAGTTTTACAGAATCCCTCTAAAAGTCAGAGATAACTTTCATGAGTTTTTGAAATCATCATAATCAATGCTAATATAATCTCCTCATTTTTGACAATGAAATTGAAACACGAGTTCCTCGTGCCTTATTTTGCACCAAATCCGGGGAGCAAATATAGACACAAAATGAAAGATTCGGAACAATATATTACTCAGTATTAAGGTCTCAAGTCAATTAATAATTATCTTTCCTCTACTCCCCCCCCCCCCCTCTCCTTTGTAAGAGGAAAGTGGAGGCAAACACTCATTAAAAATCAAATTATGAAGAAAAAAAGAGTCACAGATATCTCAACCAAAATTGTGTTTTTCCATCTTCAACTGCAAATTATCTATCTGCCACAGCTCAACTATTGATTTTCTCATAAAAAAGTTCGGAGTACTTTTACCTTCCACATCCATCATCATCTATATACTTCCTTAGGGTGCAGTGCAGTTTAGGAACATTACTTTTTAACTTCCACAATCTTCATAGTTCTAAAGGACAAAATCAAACCTTATTGAATTTGTATTACTTTTCTGGTAAGTTACTTTGCAGATGGAATTTGTATAAACTACGTGCATACTGTTGCCAATGTTGTAAGGCATTTCATTTGAACGTGTAAATTTAGACACCAACCTAATTGGTTGCCCAGCGACCACCTAGATCTGTTTCTTTTCTTTATTTATTTAACTAAGTCCTTCTCAATATACTAATCCTCACACTCCACAAGCATGCTTATTAGTTATTTAACTTTGTCTAATCTAATACTCCAAATTCACCTTATTAAATTAACCTCTTATACTTCACAGCACATGTATCCAACTATGGTACTCTCAATAGGGTTGAGATTAATGTTTGCAAGTATTCACATTTAAAACTAAATTATGTGCACTCTGTGATGGGATAAAATTTTACATATTGAAATACATCTAAGATAATGAAAGCTAAGATTATAAGTGTTAAATAATTAAATTTAATCAATCTTCATTAGTTACATTTAACATGATATTAGAACAATAAATTTCGTGTTCAACCGTACTTTTATTCATTAATAATTATTATCCACACACATCAAGAATCATTTTAAATAGTTACATTCAACCTCTCTATTAGTTTAAACTTTATGATTAAGATGAAAATTTAACAATATAATATATAATCAAGTACACTTAAGATAAACAAACATAAAATAAATACCTTAGGAGCACGAAAGTACTATGTAGTCAAGCCTAGAATAGATATGTCCTTTATTGGTTATTACATTTTGATAATGGATATATCCATTGTATGCTACATGAAAATAAAATTATTTGATTGCTTAATACACTCGTAAGCACTAAGCATGTCAATCATCCCACCCATAGATACTGCATTTGCAAACAAAAGCACATGCACACAGACACACAAAGAGAGAGGGAAAGGGAGAGGAATGTGCATGTGTAAGAGCATACTTTGAAAATTTTAATTGGGAGCGAAGGCAAGTCTACCTTGTGTAAGTTTCATGGGTTTATGAGTTGCCATGGGACTTTGCTTGGAATGGCCAAATCAAATTGAAAGCAATTATGATTGCACAAGACATGCTTCTCATGGGCCAATCTCAACTTGTTCATAAAGTTTTATAGTTTCCATTGATAAGGACACAACCCAAAAATTGAGGTCAAGAGAGGAAGCCAAGGTATATATACATTGACAAACACAAACCCTCCCACTCCGTTTCTAGTTGCTTATCTATCTAGGAATGATGATTTTATACCTATTCTGGCACGAGAGAGAGAGAGACAGAGAAAGAATGTAGTAGCTTATAATAAAGTATCATTGTTGGGCCAAGATGTAACTTTTGGGCAAAGCTAATTATACTAATCCCTGTATCCATATTAAAAGGTCAAAGCAAAAGCACAAGTCAACAAACATTTCCATTGATGAAAAGTACAATGAATAGACCAAGATGAAATTGGTATCCATGAAAGAGAACTGCCAAAGTGGAGATACCACTTGTAGGCCAATTTGACATATAGCTCAAGCAAATACTTGGGTCCCCATACTATTATGCTGTTTTTTCCCTTTTTTAACCCCTGATTATGCTAGCATAGTACATCGTCTGTTTAACATTATCATTCTGTGGATGCAGTATTCCATATTCACCAATATAAGTAAATAAGATAAAAGGATA
This sequence comes from Apocynum venetum, assembly GCA_019593545.1. Classification (NCBI taxonomy): domain Eukaryota; kingdom Viridiplantae; phylum Streptophyta; class Magnoliopsida; order Gentianales; family Apocynaceae; genus Apocynum; species Apocynum venetum. Next base: position 2,298,619 of record SRSM01000141.1, on the reverse strand, counting down.
TCCAATCATTTTGTCCACAAACTTCATAACGGATAGTGTGATCAAACTTCATGCCATGGAATGTACCCGAATGTTATACAAGTAGTATTCATAAAGTTTATAAGCTTCTCCGGCTTTGTCATTGAACAAATAATTATTTGCACTACAAACTTGCATCAGACAAACATGTAGAAATTCCTCAAAAAGAAAAATATAATCTTTTACAGCTATATAAATAAACATGCCCAGGCAAAACAAAAAGAAAAGGTAAGTTGGTTTGTCTTTGCATAATAATACAAATTTCCTCAGGTAAATATAACTCATTTTGTCTACTGAGGAAGTAATACTGCGGAGGTTTGCTAAGAAACTTTGGCCACTGGTGGACCTATCAAAAGTTCAAACCTTACTTCTTAGTTAACTTACATCTTGTACACCCAAAAAAATTTCTAAGGGTAACATTCTTGCCAGATAACTCTGTTCAAAAGAAGTCTAAATTTACTCTAGAATATGCTCCATGAACTATCAATATTTCATTTTGGTACCATGTGGTCAATTGTCCAGTAATAGCTTCCTACCATTACAAATGATGCAAATCCACAACGAGCCATCCGCAACCACATGCCACGAAAGAGAACATTTCGATCTGACGGGTGGATCCCTGTGAGTCTCTCAAATCTCTTCCCAGGCCGTGTCCACTTAAGAATCTTCCTCTCCATGGATACATACTGCACCAAACCAATTCAAAGTATAACTTAACATATCCATAATCCATCCTGAATTTACCACTGAGCATCCCCAAATACAAGAAAGGTTTATTAAGGTTAAGGAACACAAGCTGTCTAATTCCTTCTACATCATCTGAATGCAAAGGAGATATGGATGTTGTACAATGCTATATGCTCGGCCTAGGCCAGACTCAATCAAAACCGCCGGAATGCATATTTTTCCAAAAAGAGGAAACAGGGGAAAGCTTTGGAGGAAGATTTTATTAAAACTATATCATCTCAAAAAAGAAAAGGCATAAAATCTCTCTAAGTTTCCATACTTTAAACACAATAAAAAATATTAGAGAAAAGAAGAAAGAACCATTCCTTCGTCCTTGCTTTTGAAAGCTAAGAGACACTTGAATGATGGTATCTATGAGAATGGCTCTAGTAGGTAGTAGTTGCATAGAGTTTCTTCAAAGTTTCAAATTAAAACATTGGAAAAGAAGACAATTTTTCTGCAGTACAAGTTTTCTAAGTTATCTTTCGTTGGTTACAAATCTGATACTGGGCACACTAGATTTTATTCATAATCATCAGTACAAAGGCTAAGAATGACAGATGGAATGACCTGAGGACTAGCTTTGCATATTCTTCCACACATTCTTACATGCTTAGCCAAAGTAAATCTCTACAGAAAAAAAAAAATCAAAATAACTTTGTTGAGGAACCAACAAAAATAACAGAAATATAAACATAAATCAGCCAAATTTAGCCCACCAGCCAAAAGATTAATACTCCCTCCATCTCATTCCAATTGTCTAGTTTCTAATTTTAATAGACACTTTTACAATTTTACCCTTATTTATAATTTTTGGATGAGATATTCACTTTTCTTGAAAATATATTTCTTGGTAACACGCTAGTTATTAATAAGGGAAATTTAGGAAGTTTAGTTGCATTTTATTAATCCCAATAATTTTTTTAATTCTAGTGCAAGTCCAAAGTGGATAATTGGAATGGGATGAAATAAGTATTTAAGATCATAATAGTTTTGCTGTTTTCTTGTAAAGTGGAATACCTTTGGAAGCACAACACATTGTGAACGAGTATTAGCAGTGTCAAAAGAATGAGAAGCAGCTGCAGCAATTGAGCCAGAAAATCCAGCAGCAAGACTGACTGCTAAAGGTGACAAGGGACCAATTTCTTCATCTGACCTAAAATACATAAACAAATAAATAATTGCTCTATATTTAAAAGATAAGACAATCATAACTGGTCATTACATGATAAAACTATAAAACTTAGCACGATATCTGTATCTTCTCAGCATTTAGGACAAAATTTAGGGGTATCAATCATCACTATAAGCAATCTATATTAGCCGATCAACAAGACCAGTAAGTAGCCAGAAGTTCAAAGGAAAAACATATTCATTTACCAATTGAATTAACATAAAGCATAAATGCCAACAGGATATCCCCAGATAGAAACATGATCACAACTGTAGAATAACTACTTCCACAGCAATGTAAATAAATCCATACAGAACAGAATCAAAATGGTCTCCCAGTCCCAAAGTAAACATTGCTTGCTCTTTCTTTCTTTTTTACTTTTCTTATATAATAACTGATTCAGAAGGTATTTCATCTTTTTCTACTAATGGTACTTCTCCAACATATTTAAGGTAAAAATACAGGGTGAATTTCTGAAAATCTTGAGTAAAAGAAGATATCAACTATTACTAAAGGAAACTAACTTGTGCTAGAAATTTCACCTTTCTAAACAATAACGTGCTTACTACTGCAACAACTAAAGGAAACTAACTTGCGGTAATCTTGCCTTTCTAAACATTAACATGCTCACTACTGCAGCAGCATACAAGAGAGCTTTACCAGTGAACAACCCTCCAATCTAGTTAATTTATAGTTAAATCATAATTTCATGAAATTAATCAAAACCTCAAACTGAAGGAGTGGCCATGAGAAGAAACCAACCAGAAAGAACATGAAAAAAATTGATTTGGAAAACTAACAGACCTTGGAGGAGGCTCAATACCAACTGCTTTCCATTCAAGCATTGCCCGATGCAAAAACTGCCAGGTACAAAAGAAAATTCCACTGAAAACTGAATCTCGTGCTACACCAGATCTCAAACCTCTCCAGAAAGCACCTGTTCCCTCCAAAGACATTATGTCTGATGGCCTTTTGACATCAGAGATGGGTGGTGGTCTTCCAGTCCCAGTCATCATCCATGGATACTCTTTCAAGACATCAGCCATATTGGGTTGTTTGATTGTCAGTGTTGATAAAAGACCAATTGAGTTGTTCACTGCTCTTATGTCTGGAGAATATCCACTTAGTAATCTTGCAATCAAAGGAGAAACAGTATTCTTCTCAACAACTGATGTGGAGCTTGACATGCGAGAAGCAGAAGTCACTTGAGCACGTAGTTTAATAATCTCAAATGGAGAGCTTACAAGTGATTCAACAGCACCAGCAGCGACTCCAGCCATTAGAGCCTCAGAGACATATACATAATTGTCTGTTCTACCATCTGCAAAGGGATGTGTAAGCACAAAAAAAAGTTCTAATGAACTATAGACAAAGACAAGTTAAATATAGTTTCTATTCGTGGTCCATATTCTTTGCAACATTTTCATTTTTAACACTTAAATACTTGCAGTCACTCAGCCAGATCAATAGATTGGTTTTCTTGCCAGATTGTCCCACAAAACTTTGATAAAATTAAATGGATTTATTACATCAATCTAATTTTAGGATAGTGATAAGAAATTGTTTAGATCTATAAAAACCAAGTCAGCAAAACAAAAGTTCAGAATAAGGAGGGGATCAAGTAATCCATCCATTACTGGTGCACTGACCAAATGCCATAGAGAACTGCTTGATCTTCCTCAACATGATACCCTTGTGAATGTCAAGCTTGGAACTTGTAATAGAGATGTTAGCAAAGCTATATGATATCTCCTCTGACACTTTTAATGAACAGCTATCAGCAATAGAGACAATTTTTAAAAGTCACTTAAAACCTGAAGACACAGTGGTCATTCTATGCATGCTTAAAGCACTTAGAAGCCAAATGAAAATTTGTGCTTTATCATGTCAATGGATGACCTAACTCTGGCAATAGTACAATTCTTTTTACTGAACTAATCCAGGATTTTCTATTTTTTCTTTTCTAAAACATTCATACCTTTTACATGCTGTCTTATCAAGCCGTTTTCTTTCTTTACTAAAATGCAGAAATAATTTATTTCCTTTTCTTCCCTTCCACTAAATAAATGTTTTGTTATTCCATAGAAAGAAAAGGTAGATAATTTATTCTGTGCCCTTTTATTCTGTCTTTACTTGTGTCACCTGGCCTATGCCTTGACTCTATATGAAAACACCAATGTCAATGATGTTACATGTACAGGTCACTAGAAATTAGTTCAGCAAGCTTGTCTGAGCAATCAGATTTTCTGAATCAGTTGCAAACAGAAAACCCTTGAGAAAATAAAAAAAAAATTCCAAAACAAAGAAAGAGAAATTTGAAAAGATAATAGACACTTCTAACATGGACAAGCTACCTTTACAGAATGCTGTCAGTATCTCATAGATGCCAAAGCGAGCTCCCACACTAAATATTCTCCCTGGTATCAGCCACCCAATACCGCTGTATAATCCTACATTGTTAGTTAAAAAAGAGCAGATCAACATAAACAGTCAAGTCTATTTAGTAATATTTCAAATCAAGATGAATAGAACAGGGAAAAAAAGACATTTTTGACATGGCATTCAAGTGCAACTGAAAAGGACCAGTGCCAGAAGACTGTATAGATCATTTAAAGTTATGTTCAGAATAGCAATCCCTAGATAGCCGAATGCTGCTCTTTCTCAATTTGGTATTTATCTTTGTAACCTTCTCCTTTCTAATGTCTCTCAAAGAACAAAAGAAAAGGTTTTGTTTGAGTATTATCCAAGATGCAAAAACATAGGAAAAAAAAAATCCAATGTCTGGATGCCACAAACTAATGGCAACATGATATTATGCAACTTCTTCAGCGAGTAGCATTTACCTGAAATCCCAGAAAACTTTCGAACTCTATCAAAAACCTGAGCTGGAGTCAAATATTTATTTGAACTCGATCCAACCTGTAAAAAAGCAACCCAAAATGTATCAATCAACATAAGAACCAGCATATAAAAAAAAACTCTTCATTTAGATTTATGCTACTCCTAATCATCACTACATTACCTAAAATGAAAACTCAAAGGTGAGAAGTGGATACAGATTTTCTCGTTAGATACTCGAAGATGATTTATAACTTAGCAGACTACTAAAAGGAGTGCCAGTTAGCAAAGCTTAACCATTTTAGACGACAATGACACTTGTTTCATATGCATAGCAGTGCATAAACAGTAACATATGGAAAAATGAAATTCTGCCATTGAACTCCCTACCTGAACAAGGACTTTGAGAGTATCAAGCGGATAAGTGAGAGCAGTGCCAAATACCACAGACGCAGCAGCCGCAACGGCATGTGTTGCAAACAAGTTATTCTTCAACAGGTCATCCATCTTCTGCAAGAATAATAATAATAATAATCAAATTAATGTAACTATAAATCCATTCTGTACAGAAAACTCCAAAGAATTTTCTCAAACATTTGGTGTGCACAACGATCGATACCTCAAATTCGCCTGCCTAGCTTATGGCATCATTGCCGTCGACAAGGAAGATAATGGACGAGACTCCGTCTCCGGCACTGCGAATTGGCGGAAGCAAATTGTGGAATGCAAATTACAGGAATTCTGGGCAAATTGTGGAATGCAAATTGGTGGCTGGCCGTTTTAGAAACGTAGCTTTTTCTTAATGCAACAAACCCATTTCTCCAGAATTTTTACAATAAAAAGAAAGTTGCATTTAAATATTTTTGAAGCTCTTTCAAACCTTAAAATTCTTTAAATTTCATAAGTGAAGTCAAGACACATAACGAAGAAAAATAATTTTGCTAAATTCTAAATGTCATTCTCTTTAAAGTTCCTGCAAAATATTTCAATTATCTCTTCAATTCATAAATAAATGGATGAGAAAAATATAATGTAGTAGAGAGAATGTATGGACAAAAGTTAATACTTTTTTATTTTCTGTTAGTAATTCATACAACAAAATTTAAAACCATCTCATTCTTCACATATCACCTAATTATTTTTATCATACCCCCAAAAATTATCCATTTGCTAACTAGATTAAAATGAGAAAACATGAAAAGTTTAATCTAATTTTGTTTTTATTTATATTCGAAATTAAATATTTATATTTTTATTATGATATATTCAAAATTGAATGTAAACTGACTTAAAATAAATATTTTTTCATTTAAAATTTAGTTATCAACATCTTCAATCTGAGTTTATGTCACATGTTTTCACAGCTAATCAAAATAATTATGTTTTCATTACTATTTAAATTAATTAAAAGAATAATATAATAATTTCCCTTAGGTAAAAAACTCTTAGTATTAATTTTTAGATTAAATCGGATGTGAAGACATAATATTTTTCTTTCTATAATTGAACATGCACTTATTGTTCAATCTGTCCAAAAGATTTTTGCTTTTGGGTCTTTTCTTAATTGTACAAATCAGGTACAGGTTTTATAAGTATAAATCATGCATATATCTCTTCATCCAAACTTTTTAATAAATAGCTACAGCCACAACAGGAAGTCTTGAGAAAAATAGCTACACAATAATCTCTACTGATATTGACAAAACTTCACCTATCTACTTCCAAATTATTGGAATTTTCGAACACTAAAATACAACAGATTGAGGGAATTCCTCATGCTTTCATCGCTCTTCAGTGTTAGAAAAAACTACCATAAAAAGGCTGATTGCATGATTCCCTAAAACAGAGAATGCAAACTCCTGGTTCTGGTGGCACACAACCATTGCCTTGGGGCTTCAAGGTCATCTCCAATTACGGTTGGTACATGCCAATTACCTTCTTCTGACTCCTGCAATCACATTCATAACAATCAATGAGATATCTTTGTATTCAAACATGAGAAGAGAAGGTGAGTTTCTGTTTGATCTATGTAACAGCTTGTTTGTGTATTAATTCACCTGAATAACAATTGAATACGGTGGAGGCATGTGCAAATTAAGTCCAGGTCTTGCAGGAGACAGCCGAATCTGTAAATCAACAATATAAAACATGAATGAACTAAAAGATGGCTATTTATGTACATACTTCTTTGCGATCTAGCCAAGGCAACTCATTCAGGATAACAAAGCTATCTTCATGTTCGAAACAAATATCAATTGATACAAAAAATAATCATCAGAAAAATTTCATCCCTTTGTGTAAACAAGAATCTCCTTGAGAAGCATAGCCACAGTTATTGCAGGAGTTATGAAAAGTGAAATTTTAGAAAAATGTGACATCCATTTGCATATTATCTTTCCCTAAAATTCCAATCCATTGCTGGTTCTCTCCTCTCTAAAATCAAAATAAAATTCTGGCGATAAAGTTCATCCCCTCCCTACAATGTCCCGCTGATGAATTCAAGTCAATGAAATGTGTACCATTCAGAAATTGATTGGCACCCTTTTCTGCACGAGTTTCATACAAGAATATAAAGAAACCACCTAAAAGATCAAGAGACATTTTGGTTTTGCAATTATCATCAAACAACCTAGGCAGGAACTAAAAATTTAATATCACTCCTTACCCCAACAGAATAAAAATGCAAAATGGAGGTAGGTTCAGCACAGACAGCTACAAGCTTTTTACAAAGAAAACTGACAAAAGAGGGTATCAATGGTTAATATGCACAAACTAATAGGTCAAATAAAATTATGTTCAATACCTGATGCTTTTCCTTCCATCTTGGGAAAAAACTTGTCCCTAACAATTGGAATAAGTGGTCCCTCATTTCATCATTTGTTACCAGCAGGCATTTAGAACTAACAGCAGCAAATAACCAATACCTGGGTGAAAATGGTTACAGCAATGGATTAGAAACCATAATTGTCTCACAAGAATGGGAAGAAAAATAGGTTCATATTGATGCATAATTTTACTGCTGATACAAAAAGCCTACAACCATAACAATATATCTTTTGCAAACCCAACCTGTATGATACCAGACACAATACTACTTTGAAGAGAATTCTAGCAGGGATACAACATAAAACTGGACCCAAGTCCCAATTAGAGATTTGCAAAATCTCTAAGTAAAAGCACAGAAAATCGCACTATTTTCTTTATTGGGAAATTGAAACAGGTTCCAGGAATTGGTTATAGTACATCTTAAATGACACTCTAAAGGGTCTTATTTCACTCAATATATCTTCATATCTATGATCATTGATTGATTCAAGAAATGTGAGTTGATTCTTCAGTATGCACAGTGCATCTAGTGATGTATTCTGGAGTCTACATACAAATATCAGCAAATATGGAATTGGTGTTAGCAATATAGCTTAAACAATAAGTATTACCAATCATCATTTGAACCAGGAGGAGTAACATAAAGTGCACCAGCTTTTTTCCAGTTCTCCAACATTTTTTTGTTATTAGCGTGTAGAGCAGGACCGCTTGTCACGCGACTCCTATGCAAGATAACAAGTGGCAATCTCTTTGATGGGCTCATTTGGTGCAACTGATTGACAACAAATTTCAGCTACACAAAAGATGAAATAAGTAAAACATTAATCAGTGCATACCATTTGAAATAATTTCTTATTGGGAGATACAATAATCCTTTTCCCCCACCCCCACGACAAACTTTCACTGAATAAGCCACCAAAAAAAAACCACCCTTGCCATAGCCTAGACACCCAACTACATTGATTTGGAAAGGAGGAGTATCATTACCTGCCGGAAACTAAACGCCTGTTGATTAAGGATACTCACATTTGCCCCATCCACTACAGCATCAAATGGACCATGCCGATTGAGCCATTCCTAAATTTGGCATCTTCTATGTTAGTCTGACAAACTCTTTATTCAAATAAATGCCTGAAGGATAGAAACAATAGATTGACAACCTATTCTTTGGATAACTAAAGCAACAGCCCAGTTAGTTCACAAATATAACTTCACAGGAGAGAATATGTTAAAATCCTTCTTATGTTAATGCAAGAGTAACCTATTCAGTTCATGTAGAAACATTTATACCTGGAACTGCACAAAATCAGATCTAACTTCTCTCTCACAAGCCAATTTAGATAAAGATTTAGCAAAATTTTCAGTTTCCTTAGGATCAATATCAATAGAGACAAGCTTTTCTCCACAAGAACGACATGTTCCGCTCTGATCCATTTCAGTCCTCGCCACTCTCCATTTCCCTTTTCCCAACCACCCTTGCCCATGCCAGCCACCCCCTCCATTTATAACTCCTTCCTTCACCTTCCGTTCATCCCAATTCTTCTTTCCAACCTCTACAGCACTCTTGGACCTAAACCAATCTTCCATAACCTTAGCAGTGTCCTCGGACACCTGCCTCACTGTAGTCCTCATCCTATGCATCATTTCATAAACTTTCTCCGGCATTTCGGCCTCCGAACTAAGCCTCAGAAGAGCCAAAAGCTCCGGCTCCTCAGCTAAAACACCATTTTCAATCATGTGGGCATCAACCTCATAAGCCTTCCCAGTCATTATTTTCTTACAAAATCCAAATAATGCCGGCTCATAAGACCTTAACTTGGGAATAATCCCAGAACTTTTCATTTGCTTCACCAATTCAAAAGCCATTTCTGGATCTTCCTTAGCAGCTGCTAATCTAGCTGCATTGGTAAAAGTCGCCTCATTTGGAGCCACTTTATCCAAGCCCATCTGCTTAAAAATCTCAAAACCCCTTTCCAAACCAATTTCTGCATTGCCTTCTACCCTACCATCCTCATCACCATTCCTACATCCAACCGAGCACAAATAGAGCAAAATATTATAATGATGAACATTAAGCGGCACATTATTCACCCTGGCCTCATCATAAAGCCGAAGGCCCTCCCTTAAATCACTACGCTTAGAGCATTGATCAAGATTGTGGCGTAGCAAGTTCTCCGGGGCATCCCGGCGAGCTTTTTTCTTGGATTTACTGGATTCCCGTTTTAAAAGAGATGATGAATCCTGTAAAAGGGATGCAATGGTACAAGAATGGGGCACTTTTTCCATGGAAAAAGAATCTGTACACAGAAATTCAGCATGAATTCTGGGTTTTAGAGGACAATAAAATTGGGTTTTGCAAGTAGAAAAAAATGAAGTATTTTTTGAGAAGATGGAGAAGAAGAGAGGGGAGGTTTTAGAGAGAGGCGCCATGCGATGCATCATCATCCCCTGCCGGAGCACGGGATGAGAGTGGCTGAGTTGTGTGGTGTGGGCAAGAACCCCGGCGGGGATCGGGTTTGGGTAAGTATATTACAATAATCTTCCACAAGTTTTAGAATTATTACAATAATGCCTCCAATGTTTGCTTATTAAGAACCCCTCGTGGTTTAGAATTATCAAGTCATTTAGAATTTAGATGTAGTGATTGTATTTTAAAAAATTTAAAGAAAAATGAAAATAAATTTAAGTTTGGTCATTGTATATTAAAAAAAAATTGTATCAATTTATAATATCTTTTTATTGATTAATTTGGAATAATCAACTTCTATTGTTTTTAATAATCTTTCAATTTAATAAAATGATAAATTTTTCATTTATTATTATATTGTTATTTTCAATTTGTTCTATGTAACTTTAAGGTATGTGTCTATTAAATACATAGTATTTACCACACAAAAAAGCTCTATTAGATACATAGTTAAAAATTAGGCTAAAATGGGGAATTTTTTCTATTAAATTTTTAAATGTTCAATTTATATTTTAAAAAATATTACTAAATATAATTTATTATGAATTTAGGCAGGCCATCTTTTGTTCAAACGTAAAACTAAACCAAGATGAGTTGAACTTGGTCTTCAGTTTAGTTAAATTATTCTTTTAAAAAATTATATCTGTTTTAATTTTCAGTTTTAATGTTTTTATAAAACTCAACATGAGTAAAAAACAAAATAGTTCTTATAATATACTCTTACTATTTTAAAATTTATCAACAAATTAAGAATTAAAAATAATGTATTTTTATCTAAAAAACACTATATTTAATTAGAAAAAGAAAGAGAAAATAAATACACCCCTATATAAAATTAGAAAGAGAAAAAGTCAATAAATACACACTATATTAAACTAGAAAAATAAAAAAGTCAATAAATACATTTTTCTCTTTCTTTGAAAATAAGGCATCTAATTATACAGACTTGACTATTTCATTCTCATTAACAAACTCTTACTAATTCTGAAGAATATTTTACAGATGTAGGCCATTTAATTTCTTTTATTTGAAGTAGTTCCTTTCTTTTATTTCAATTTAGCATCTTGAAAGAAATGGAAATATTATTGTTCATTGTTACTTGTTAGCATAAAATGGCTGGAATAATTCCTTTTGATGGTCAATTTCTCATATAATGCTTCTGCAATCTGCATTCCTTTCTTTTCATATATTTTTTCGTTCTCCTTAAAAAAGTTTAATATATGTATATTTATTTTAATTTGATAGATAAAGTTAAAAAAAATTAACTATAGATAATTTATAGATTATTATTAGTGCAGTGATAACATAAAATATTTCATGGTGAGATATGAATTTGTAATTTAGAACAGATTTTTTCTTAAATTTTAGATAATTAGTAAAAAAAAAGGGGAGAAAAAAGGAATATAATGCATAGACCCGACCCAAAAATAATGCAAGCCCAAGGACAAGGAGTTTCATCCGGACCCGCCACAAAGCACAATCTTGTCCTGTCTTCTATAACTTTAAAAAAAGAAAAAAAAGGTCCGGCACAAAGCAACTGGTGGAATTCTACTAAAACTAATGTACTTCTAATTTGTTTGCATTAATATATAGATCTAGTAAGTAAAAACATTGTATAATCGATTTGTGTGCAGCGGTGTACAGATAAACAACATCTAATCAATTATATAATCGATTAACGTAGTTTCTTGATAAAATAAAAGAAAAAGAAAAAGTAAAAAAAGACTTTGACAGAAGAAATAAAGGTCCCACCATTTCTGGGGGCTACTAACTCCACTCATAGACTCTCAGTTTGTTCGATCCCAAAAGTTTTTTCCAAATTCTGACAACTTTGTTCCTTAATTTTCTGTTCTTGATTGTCTTCTTTTGCTGTTGTGAATAGTAGTAGTTTTGGAAGCCCAACTGAGAGAGTGGAGTTGGAGAAAATGGGACATGGAAATTCCAAAGCTGCAATGGAATCCTCAGATGATTCATCTGATGGTGCAAAATCTTCTCGGTCTGAGAGGCTAAAGAAGAAGCTTCATCTCCGTCGTCACAAGAATCGTCATGGCAGTGGCTCAGCTTCCAAGCTTCTTAAAGAAGAGGATTTTTCTGGCATAGCCCTTATCAAAATCATCCGTGTATTGTATCTTTTCCCTTTTGCTTTTTTGAATTTCTTTATACGTAAATGTTGTTAATTTCTTGAGCTGGGTTTTAGGCGGAGATGAAATTCAAGGACAAATGGCTGGCTTGTGTTTCTCTTGGTGAACAGACTTTTAAAAGTCATATTTCTGATCAGTAAGTACCAGTTTGGATTTGCTAACTTTTTTTTTTTTTCATTTTTCTTTGTTTGCCTTCGTCCCCGCACGTATGTTTGCATTTTGTTCTCGTATATATGAACATAACTACAGTATCATGACAAATATAGATGAACAATGTCCCCCAATATCCGAACAAGCATCTATGGAAATGCCAGTTTTGGATACAAACTCATATAACATGTAAATGTGGATTATCCGAGCAAGCCTCTAAGTAGTTAAGTGTATCAAAGCACAGTTAAGAAAAGACAGTAGGAGATATTTGCACAAATGAGTGTTCGTCTACCCTGTAGATATGTATCTATGTAAAGTTGTTGATCCTTGTTGAAGTTGGTGTGGGTCCTGTGCACTAGCACATTTCCATATAATTACGAATATTATGGTTCACTATAAAGAATTGACAAATAAAATATGTAAAGTATGAATTATCCTCTTTGCAAGCTGTGGGTTTTTTCGTAAGAGAAACAAATTTTCAGATTAATATCATTCTCATAGCTCATTGGAAACAAAGGTCATAGAAGACATTGCGATAAAAAGTAGTCAACTGTCATTTTCATAGTAATATATTTGGTACCTCAAAATAATGGAGCCCTTTGTCTAATATATTCTTATATAGAGCTAAAGATGACCTTGGTGATGATAAAAGAGTGGGTTTTTTCCAGTAAGGTGTCTTACGTAGAGTAATTAATTTTTGAGAGTTTGAAGGGTAAAGTTGTTCTTGTTACTAAGTTATTGTTTAGAAAAAAGTTTGTATCATTTGCAAGCATTGACTATATTTTATAACTTCATTGATTCTACAGGACGGACAAGCCTACCTGGAATTCTGTAAGTACCTAGGCCTTATGTATATTTTCACTTTGAATTGGCCTTGCATTGCATATTTCCATATCAACAGATGCATCTAGACCATACTCATTGGACTTTCTATTGTATTTTTGAAACATCAGCCACTTGTTTAGAAGGCTTTTGGAAGAAAAAATAAACTTCCATTGCTGACAGTGCCAACTTTATATCCTACTTGTACAGTGAATAATTCAATCTTTTACTTTCTTTTTTTAATGTGTTGAATGGTTTCTTTAAGGAAGCAACTAAGAGGAGTTAGCTAAGTCGTGTGATGCATTAACCATTGTACATCCTCTAGAGTGTGTGGGAAGAAAGAATTTCTGTGTGAATATTGTGAATAGTTTTTTACAGTGCAAAGATGCTGAGTGAAATCCATTATTTGTATGACAATTATTTCCATTTGATTGAGATATATTCATGAAACTTGTGAGGAAATTGTTTCTGAAATGTATTTTGTTGCTTAACATTTGCTCTCTTCTGTATGGTGCTAGCAGCAAATTATTTCCTAGCACACTTGTGGACAGAGACAGAGAGAGAGGAGGATTTATCACCTTGTGCTAATGAATTCTCATCGTACTATAGAATTTCTTATATTAACTTTTTTCCTGTATAATTTAGTTTTGCTTATACCTACCTATTCAAATGTTCATCCAGCATTGTTTTCCTTCTTTTTTTTGTCCATTCTGTCCTTTTCAATTCATTTTAACTGGAGAGATAAAGAATTAAACCTTATTGGTTATAGGAAATCTTCAGCGGTGGTTGTTGATCTTTGAGTGAAATTTTAGTGCACAATATTAATTTGATAATGATACTTTGACTTTCTTCTTAACAGGAGAAAAAGCTTCTTCTGGAAAGAAATGGGGCTCATATAACAAGAATATCTGTATTTGAGGTGTGTAGAAGTTTCCATTTCTAGAAATTTCTTGTCATTACTCTCATCTTGAAAGGGATATGAAGTTTGTCCAGCAGTGAGAATGTGATAGAACGCCATTTGACTGTTAATCTTGGTGCTAGTTTTTTGTACATATCTTATTAGTAAACTCAACAAACTTGTAAGTTCTTTTATCACTTTAAAATTTTATTATCAGAAACTTTATTCTTGATTGTACCTGTGTTGTCTAGTCATAATTTTAGTCATCAGAAATTTCATGCTAATTCCAATTGTCAAGAAGCAAGCATCTTCAGTCTTGAAATTCTTCACTAAGCTTTGACAGTCAAAATTATGCTTGTTCTTGTTTCCTTCTTACTTTTCTGTGATCTAGGGAGCCTCAGAATGTGCTACTGGATATATTTTTTTTTATTGTTTCATATGTAACCATCCACAGGGTTGACTTCCTATATTTTACCTTTAAATTTCAAGTGATTTTTCTGTACCTTTGACCACTGATTTAATTGTGATGCAGACAAATAGACTGTCCAAGAACAATCTCATCGGCTACTGTGAGATTGATCTGCTTGAATTTCTTACCCAGGTGAGATACCAGATTTATTTTATTGTGCTATGGTTTAACTTTTTTGCATCAGCAGTGCACATTCTCTTGTCAGAATTTTGTTTGTTACATGAGCTTACTTTCATCTTGCCTTCCTCAAACAAAAGAAAATGAAATAAAGAAAAGTATTATCTGGTTGATGAATGATGCATAAATATGACACTCTATATAAGAGACAGTTTTCTTGCATGTCTATTAGAGAACACCTCCTTCAATAGACTTAAATATTTAGATTGCTCTTAGCTTTTATAAATGTTCCTTCTCACCTTCCATAGGCTTCCTTCAACAAATGGTTTGGCATCGAGCTATTATTGTGCACAAAAGTACAAGATAATATATCTTTATGATAATCTTGACAACCTTAGAACATTGTCTTGACTGTGATTTGTAATCTTTTTTTTTTTTATGTAATTAATTTCCATTCAGAATTTAATGTTTATGCATAAATGTTGGATTCATTAAGTGGTCTCTTAAGCTTCTTCAGTTCAGACTCTCCAAAGTTTCTTCTTGTTTCTAAATACTAAATAGAGATAGTATTTTCCTTAATTTTTCTCTATTGTCTATTTAATATTTTCCATTTTCTTGAATTGAATTTGTGTTGCAGCATAGTGATTCTGATGCTGGGACATTTGAGTTGTTAGATCCATCATCTAAAGCTGTCGTTGGCACTCTGACACTTTCTTGTTGTATTGAGGTCTGCAGTTGCAGGATTCCCTTGTAGTTGAGCTTTCTATTAGAATAACATATAACAGCAACGACTCAGCATTTAATTTACTTGACAGGACCCAATTGAAACAGAAAAAAACTTTGCTAAGCGCATCTTGTCTATAGTGGTATGTGATGATCTACAACTTTTTCTATGTTCTGGTACTTTTACTTTCAATCATCTTAAAATTACTGGGTCACCACAAGAAATTTGCAATTGAAATTACTCGTTGAAACCAGATGGTTCTCTGATAGAGGAAAAGAACACAATGGAACTACATGTAAAACACTCTGATTTCTGATAATTAGCTAAAAATGAACAATACTGTTCAACAAACAACTGCTTTTGATTTGTATGATTCAGGAGTGGATAAATACACCTCTGACCTCCCTATGAAACCACATCTTTTTATTATCCAGGACTATGATGACAATGGAAAACTTTCACTTGATGAGTTCTCTGATTTAATTGGTGCTTTTGGCAATCAACTAGCGGCTAATAAGGTTTGCATTTCATACTTGAAGGAAATTTGTCTTCATTCTTGAACTATTTTGAGATGACGTTCTATCAATTTTAGTAGGTTGTTTCAATTGTCTTTGGTATTACTTAATATCAGGTCATGCCAGTCATAATTGTCATTTATTTTCATTCTTATTCTTATGCAAGCTTTTCTATCTTGTCTCAAAAATTTTGCATCCTAACTTCTTTTTTTTTTCTTTTTTTTGAGGAGCATCCTGACCAATTTAATGAAATACTTCTAAATGGCTATAAGTTTGGACTTGCCAATGTTCTTTAAGTAGAACTTGGTTGTATACTGTTCTTTTACTAATTAATTTACCTTGCCTTCTAGAAAGAGGAACTTTTCAAAGCTGCTGACAAGAATGGGGATGGTGTTGTCAGCATGGATGAACTGGCAGAGCTCCTAGCTGTTCAACAAGAAAAGTAAGGCAACAATACAATTCTCAAGGGGATGTGCAGAGAATTGCCTCTGTTTTTTTGACCGAAAGGGATTTGGTATCCTTTCCAAAAATTATGAACAACATAGGACGTGCTGTAATTAAGCTTTACATCATATTAGCACTTTGGTATTCTTGGCCATTCCTTGCCCAAGTGGATATATTATCATATACTATCCTTAGTGAGCTTTTTGTGAGATCTACTTCACAACCCATGTCTTTCCCATCACCATGCTTCCTCATGTTCCTTCAGTACCAAGCATCATGGATAAATAATCCCTGAGTTCCACTGCATGCTTTTACGTGCTGAGGTTGTAACTGAACCAATCAAGTGAGCATGTGTAATTACCATACCAATTGGGAAGATGTTGTATAACTGAAATCAGCAGCAGAAACCAAAAGATACAAGAAAGCCAAAATCACCAAAAAATAGACTCCAACGTTGTTTTGTTGCTTCATTTCACTACTTCAGTGTTGAATCACCTTACTTTTGAAAGTTACTCTTGTTTGCATGTTCTGATTAGCTTTCTTAAAGAACTATTGATTTGCTTCCTGCTTAGAAAGCCTGAAGCTGGTACATCTCAATGCTTTATTCATGAAACTTGATGCAACTGAGTTGTAATCAAGCTGGTTTCCTCTCATATGGATGATATGATCCTTGTTGCAGGGCACCACTTATAAATTGCTGCCCTGTTTGCGGCGAGGTTCTTGAAGTTTCTGATAGACTGAATACCATGATTCATTTGACGCTCTGTTTTGATGAAGGGACTGGAAATCAGGTTATGACCGGAGGATTCTTGACAGATAAGCAGGCTGCAAATGGGTAACAATTTTCTGAATTTTTGTCTTTTGTTGCTACCAGTTAACAATTACTTATTAGAGTTGGTCTAGTTTCTGATTCAAAAGCTAACTTCTACATTATTCATATTTCATAGGTGGATGTTCAAACTAACTGAATGGGCCCATTTCTCATCCTATGACATTGGTTTAAGGTCTGGGTCAAGTGCTTCACATATTCTGGTACCCTTCCTCTCTTTCTTTCTTTCAACAATAATGTATTGTAATTAGGTAGACTTTGTGCTTGTTCTACTACTGAAAAAGTAAGGGGGTGAGACTGAAATTTTCTCTGTATCTTTCAGTTTGTTTTTTTTTTTTGGCCCCTCCTTTCCTCTTGGTTTCAATCATCCTTGGTACTTTGAAAAACTGTATTAATTTATTAATTTTGCATGTATCACAGGTTTTCATTAATTTTCATCCCCATTAGATTTTTAGAAATTGATTGCATACCTCTATCTTGTTGACTCACATGTCTTATCTGGGAAAATTGCCTGTTAAACTTCATATAGCGGTTGCTTCCATATTTTTGTGCATTATGACATATTTTAGAGTGTTTTCATTAACTAAATTATCATATTTCATTTGGTGAAGTGATGGATAGAATGGAATCCTTAATGTAATTCTCATACTTGAATGTTAGTAACAAAAATGTTTATAGTTAAACTTAAAAGTAATCATGGTTGGAGGGTCACTTTTTCAGCGAATAGGTTCATAATACTGGTGGGCGTAATGTTTGTGGAACCCCTGAGACACAAATTATATCCTCATTATGAGGTGAAGTTTGAAGGAGTTGTACTCCTAGGTTTATCAGGATTTCTAACTATTGGTGCTGATTGTAAGCGCATCGTGTTGTAGCAGTACATTTCAATATTGGTATCTTTTGTTTCAAGATATTTTATTGTTGATAGCACCAACATCATGATGCACTGGAATACTATTAAAAAAAAAAAAAAAATTGTTTGTCTTTCCCAGTCTCTCCAATTTGTATTCATTTCTGTCATTTCAGATGTAGAATCAACTAGTAATAGGCAAATTGATAATTTCCCTTACTTTTGAGATAATTCATCCTCTCTGTTGATGAGAATGCCTTATCAATGAAAACTTTAAAGTTTCTCAAAATTACAAATCTTTTAACTCGAAGTGTTAAAAGCCCATGTCATGCAGGTGTGGGGTGGATTCAGAACACATAAATATGTATGCAGGGACTTAGGATGTGGAAATATTAGTTCCTTCATTTTCTGTTGCTAGAATTTTGATATAAGGTTGTCAACTAACCTTCACTAGATATAGAGCCCAGCCCAGAACCCTTGAAAAAATAGTCTTGGTTGCACTAGGTTATTTCATTTTCTGCAAATCCTAGTGGGTTGAGCAGACACGAAGGAAAGATGTCCTAATTTCATGCATTGAAATGGTGTAGGCATAACACAGAAAAGAAAACTGTCCTAGTGTGGTTTTGAACAATTAGCTGTTTTTGTTCTATTAACCTGTCCTGCATGTATTAACCTATATGGGCAGGTGTTTCAAGCTTCTTAAGCTGATAACTTGATTCTGAATTTCTTATGTCTATCCAAAGTTACTTTTTCATGTGCCAATATGTATAATCTTTTTGTTTATCTTTTAAATTTTTTGCAAAGATTAATGAGGCAGTAGTTTCACTCGTGTATTTCAATTTTTGTTGTCCTTGAATGGGTGATTATATCACATTTTGGTGATTTCATTTAAGTCATTTTCTTATTAATGGGTAAACATTTGTTTCTTTTCGATGGTTAGGTTTTTGATAGAAGGAAAAAGAGGTTAGTGGAGGAGTTAATTGACAGCAAGATTGTTTTATCAATGAGAGCTATATATCAATCCAAAGTTGGGCTTGGCCTTATGGATCAAGGTACCATTTGAGATAATCAGACTTTATAAATAAGAATTGCCTAGTTATATTTGATTATTGTCTTTCTTATCTTTCTACCATGTATTCATAATTCTACCTATGGACTTGTTAGATGTCAGATTCAATAGTAATCTTCTGGCAAACAGAAATCTCTGATTATCTATTGATTTTGGAAGCTTAACATCTTGAAAATTTAACGCGGTTTTATAAGGTGAATCATTTGGAAAGAGCACATTCTTTTGGGTATGATGGCTTTTGTTCTAATAGCCAGTGATCTACTCATTATCTCTATGTAGGGGCGAAAGAAATTTTGCAGAGCATCTCAGTAAAGCAGGGAAAGAAAATGGATTCAGCTGACTCTGCTAAAGATATACCTAAGTTCATTGAGCTTTTCAAGGCATGATAATCCTTCCTTTTATTTGTATTTAACTCTGATAAATAGTTCAAAATTGGAGAAAGACATCATGAATTTGCATGATGACGAGTCATTTTCAACATAGTGTAATCCAGTTTGCTGATGGCAAGTGGTTCAAAGTTCAGATCTGATTAACCATTGAAAAGAAAATGTTCTGAAGTTCTGGTCCAAAAGAAAAGTTGATATCTAGCTAAAATTCTTTGTTGTCAGTTTGACAATAGTATTTAAATAATTAAGTCAAATCTTTATGCCTTTCTATTGAGTCTAATCCTGCATATTTACCTTTATAGTTTCCTGTGTTTTTGCATCTGCAACATGAAATATTTGCATTCTTTCTAAAGTAGAGTAGTCTTTTGAACTTCCTAAAGCACGATTGTTAATCTTGAATGGTATCAATGAAAAGTCATCATACCTTACACAGAAATATGAACTCTCATTGTACTGTCAAGACAAATCAGAATTGATTGTTTGTCTTTCGAATAGTCTTGGTAAACCATCCAAATGCCAGAAATGATTGGCTAATCTGGATTACATGAAACAACTTAAAGAAGGGTGGATTTCATATTCTCAATTTTGCCTCTACATGAGTTTATATCTGAATATCTTATGTTTGCAGACAGAAAAATATAATTAAAATGCACAATCCTAAACTAAACAATAATAACATAATGACTACATTTTCATATATTCTGACAAGTGAGGTATTTCTTCTCTTTTTTTTTTTATAATTGAAATAGAGGTACTTCCTATTTGCTCCACGATTAAGTATTAGTTTGGTGACAATTCTATTGTATAAGTCCAACTGGCTACTTAATTGTGGGGATGAAGATGTGCAGCCAAACCTTTCTAAGAACGAAGATGTGAAAGAACGTGTGAACGGGAATCTTTGTATTGTGCTTTCCATTGTGCTTTTGTTCATCTTTTCTATATTACATATGAACAGGGACCTTTGTTCTTAAAAAATAAGGATTCAGGAACTTAGATAGAAAGAACGTGTTTTAGGAAAGGGCTTCTATGTATCTGTTGACACAGCCAAAACATAAGGAAAACAGAAGCTGGAATTGCTTTACTTACCTGGCAAATTACATTGTATCAAATATTAAAGTGTGTTAGGGGAAAACTATTTACTTTTACGACATAGACATTAATTTACAGTTTTTAACACAGAA
This sequence comes from Apocynum venetum, assembly GCA_019593545.1. NCBI lineage: Eukaryota > Viridiplantae > Streptophyta > Magnoliopsida > Gentianales > Apocynaceae > Apocynum > Apocynum venetum. The sequence goes on along the minus strand of SRSM01000141.1, from coordinate 2,277,975 downwards.
TAGTAGGACATTCGCATGTGCACACATGTATGTTTGAACTTTTTTTGGTCACTTTCCATATTCTCTACATTAATTAATACTTCTTCCTAGTTTGATGCCAGAATGAGAATTGTTTATTTTCATCCTGTCTGTGTTTGCTGATATCCGATTTCCAGCTTATCAAAAAAAAAGAAAAAAAGAAATCAGATTTCCTCGAGCAACCTTCTTACTATTATTTCTGATTCTGTTGAACCATTTTGTTATAGGATCAAATTAATTTGGATGAAGCCAAGTACCCTCTGGAGCATTTTAAGGTACAACAATGATTCAGGAAGAATCAACTTCTTGTTAGCAATTGAACGATGGACTATTTTCCTTGCTTTGCTTGTATTTTGCTACTAATCCTCTTCTGCTATAAACCACCACCTCCCCTACTCCTTATACACACACATGAAAAAAAAAAGAAAAAGAATAGAGGTGGAGAGGAGACCAACTAAGAACCTAACCAATTTTAAATCTTCTGCATGATTTCTGATCTCTGCTAGTCAGGGAACTATAACTTTAGTTGTTGAAAGAATGAAATGCGGTATCTTACTATCAGTACTTCATTATCAACCTATTTGGAGCTACCGGACCGAGTAATTCTTAATTCAAAGATATGGAATTCTTCTGTTGTTAACTGCATTATGCCCTTATGGAGATCCCTATTTATGTTCTTAAGAAGTACATATATATTTTGGCTAATTCTATGTGGTTCTCATAGCGACCTTTTTTTGTCATTCTGTTGTTGAGTATCCACATCCTTCCCCTGTTCAGTAACATTTTGTTGTTGATCACTTGTTCTTGAGCATCAAACGTTTTCTCAGCCCACGCCAAAAGTTTTCCCCTGCCTGATTTTCTGTTTCACGCATTTGATTCTCTTCTCATTTTTATGGCATGATTTCTTTAGGTGCCTTATGCTATTATTTCCCATACTTGACAGAAAAATGAGTGGAAATTACTTCTTGCACTTCAATTGATAAGAATACTCCATCTTTAACTGTTTTCATAAGAAAAGTGATTCTTGTATCTGTTGCCCCTTATTTCTCCTCATCTTAATGTAACAAAGTTTCTGATATCATCATTGCAAATTTAACTTCAGAACCTGTCTTTTACGTGAGCTTCTGATCCAACCATTATTTTACCTTTCCAAAATCCAATCACTCTCCAGAAAGAGCGAAGTGTCTTAAATCCCAGTCATCCAGCAGTCTTCTGCTAGGGAAAGCTCAAAATTTCTAACTGGAGTTTTCTCATTTCCGCCCTAGATGAAAATTTTCTGCAGCATAATGTGCTGGCAGAGTCAAATTTCCCTATGTCCACATTATCTTTTCTCTGTTCGTTCTTTTTAAATCAGAATTTTTCTTTGAATAACCAGTTTTATTTTTTATTGACTGCCCTACTGTAAAACTTGAAATTCATGTTAAAAGCTCTGATCAAATAGGATGAGTTTCAGCTTTCATCAGTTTGTTTCATACATGCTTTTTAAAGTGGATTGATTGATGATTTGTTAAACTAGAGGGAAACAAAAGATTGACATTTTCTTGAGGGTGGCACCAATAGTTGAGATTTGGGGGGGGGGGGGTCGAAGGAGCAAACTAATTTGTAAATGAGAGATCTTATCACACAGAATAACTGTCTCATCCCTCTTTCCATGGTCCTTTTTTGCTTATCCAGTTGTATATATCACTAGAAAAATATAATATGAACTCTTTCTCCCTCAGAAAGTTCACTATTATTTCATTTGTGTTTAGCATTAAAATCTTCTCTATGCAGACTTTTAACGAATTCTTTACAAGAGAGTTGAAACCTGGTGCACGACCAATTGCCTCCATGGACCGTGATGATATCGCTGTATGTGCTGCGGATTGTCGTCTGATGGCATTTAAAGCTGTTGAAGATGGTCAAAGGTTTTGGATTAAAGTAAATCCTAATTGTCTCTGGAAAATACTTCAAGCAAGGATCAAAATTCGTCCTACCCTTGTGCTTCTATGAATGTTGAAACTTTCATTAGTAGAGTTAAACTGTAGTGAAAGAGTTGTCATAAGAACAAATATCAATTATGTGATGCATTATTGATTGAGTTTGTGGTTCTTGGGCATGTTTGTAAGGATTAAACTTCATTTAAATCTTTTCTACCAATAAGAATAAGGTCACCTTGGTTATCTACTTAATCACAAACCTTTCTTTTAGCATGGTTTTCTTTATTTTCTCTTTGCCTCTTGCCTCAAACAATTTGCATCATGGTATTTTAGCCCTCTAGGAAAACTGAATGCTATGTAATTTGTTGCATGTGTGGCTAGGTCAACTTATCTCAATATTTGTATCAAATCTCATGCTTCAAGTTTTAACCTTCTATCTGGGAGTCCTTGGAGAAAAATGAGAATAATTACTTCTAAATATTTGAAAGATCTATACATTTCTGGTTTTGTTTTCATGAAGTTTCTTTTTCATTACTCTTTTTTGTGGTATATAATATCTTATACTATACAATTTTTTTTTCCACCATAGGGACAGAAATTTTCTATTCAAGGTCTTTTGGGGGATGAAGCATGCTCCAAAAACTTTATTGATGGAACTCTAGTGATATTCCGGTTGGCACCGCAGGTAACTGGTGCTGAAGTTTCACCTTCTCATCTTGCAAAATATAATTTATATTTTGGTGAATATTTCCAATCATTGTAGGATTATCATCGTTTCCATTTGCCAGTTTCTGGAACCATTGAGAAGTTTATACATATACCTGGCTGCTTATATACGGTAATTGAATATTTTTTCAGAAGATATGTTTCTTCTGTTAATGGCTTGTCAATCACATCCACTGATTGCTCCTGTCTCTTACATTCTGCAGGTAAATCCCATTGCTGTGAATAGCAAGTATTGTAATGTATTCACAGAGAATAAGCGGGTTGTGTCCATGATCTCAACGGAACACTTTGGCAAGGTGGGTTGTGCAACAATTTAAATGTGGTTATTCTCTTTTTATTCCCTTCATAAGATATATTTATAGGGCTATCTTTGCCTTTTACAGATTCAGGGTCAACATATTGTCTTGTCAATAGGACCATTTATTTCTCTTGGTACTATAATTGAGGAGACTATTCTTTGATTGGGCTGTGCTTTACCAAAGTAGCTTTTTTGGTGGCATAATTCTATGTTTATTGGTTGCTTTTGTCCATTAGCAAAAACAGGTTACTCTACTTCTTGATGTTTTGGGACCAGAAAAAGTCAATTGGATGATTTTAGTGCCTTTAGCTGTTTGGTATAATGCAGTCTATTCTTTATACATAGCAGTTAGCAAAATTTGGACGGATGCTTTTTTCTTTATTTATGAAGTCATACAACATGGAAAAATATCAACCTTAATCTGCTCTCAGGCTGTGAAAAGATGGTGGGTCGCGCTACACAATGACAATATTTAGCTTTCGGATTTGCTGCTGAGTTCTTATTTCCTTAATCTTGAATGCTAGTCACCTAAAAAATGAAGTATAAAACTGCAATAACTGTTCCGAGGATAATTTTTTACTTATTTGTTGTACCATTAGGAAAGCTTTGCTAAAACTTAATTATAGGTGGCATTTATTGCAATTGGAGCAACAATGGTTGGCAGCATAACTTTCTCTAAGAAGCAGGGAGAATTTGTGCGAAAAGGAGATGAGGTAGAACTTCTTTTCATTTTTTTTCTTCTTTTTGGAGAATAAGATGAGGTAGAACTTGTGTCAAGCTTTGTCAATTATTGTTTGACATTGAGTTTTAATCGCTTAATCCTGATTGCCTTTCTGCCTTATGGATGATATACAGTTTGGATATTTCTCATTTGGTGGAAGTACAGTAATTTGCGTTTTTGAAAAGGTTAGTGTTCAGCATCCTACTTACTTTTACTGGATTGGGTTTTCTTTTTACAGAATGAAACCATTTATTTACTTAACCTCATTCAAGTTTACTATTATTTTGGTATAATATCAAAAGCAAGTTATTTAGTCATAAGCCATTGCAAGTTGATTTAAACATGTTAAAGTTTCTCAAATACTGTAACACCACTGGTAGAAAGAACAGTGGAGTATGTAAATCATCTCTGAAGGAAATTGGGAAGAAACTATTTGCTTTTGGGTTGATAATTACCTAGGAAGCACAGAGACAGATATGACCCTGTTGTGGATCTTCAGAAATGCTATCTTTCTCAAGAATAGAATGGGATATGACTTGCTCCTAAATGAATGTTTTTAACAGTATGCAAACTATCTTTTACTTGCTCATTAGTGAAAACGAATTTTATATTTTACATGAAGAGATACTAGGTTTTGACTATAAGTTCATCTATTTAGCAAGACACCGCTAACAAATGTAGGGCATTATTGCCTTTATGTTGTGCCCATGATTCTGCCTGCTACATATAAAGCATAGTTAAAACAGCAAATGCAAATGGTTTATCTAATTTTGGGGATTTTCACGTGTTTACCCGAGCTTTGATAAAACAACTTCAAATCTAAACACTATATGGTCATAGAATGTGTTGTCTAAAGAGAAAATTCATTAAGTGAATGCATTCTATGATGCCTTGAATGCAAATTTTCTCGCCTTATAAAAAGGAGAACACATTCATGAATGGGTCTTCAAAAAATTGAGAATGCAATTTATTATATTTCCTATTACTGTAGTTAATGAGGTCAAATTCATGACATGACTTCTCATTCTGATGCATCTATATAGTTTTGGAACTATTTATTGGTTCCTGATGCTAGAATACCTCTGCATGCTTCAGGGCACAATTAAGATTGATGATGACCTCTTGGAAAATAGTGAGAGATCACTTGAGAGCTTAGTTTCTGTTGGCATGCAATTGGGTTTCTCCACTAAGAAGCATTCTGGTGTTGGGCTGCCAACCATCGAAAAACTTGATTTAAAGACTTAGGAGAACTTTGATGTGAAATTCTGAACTTCAGTGAGAAATTATTATAAATTATGTATACTCAGAATAGTTAATGTATGTCAGTTCTAACATACGCAGACAGTATGAACTTGCCTATTTTCCTTCATCCCATCCTTCATAACAAAGGTACTTGCTTGTTGCCATACTTCATGAATTGTTGCCAAGCCAGAAGCAGGCATCATAAAGTCTCTAATTGCTCGAGCCATTGTACAAAATGTTATTAAACTTTGCTACTGATGTTGAAAACATGCAAGTATCTTTACAGTATTTCATTTCTAGGCCTCTCTACAGATAATCTTTTTTCTCTCTGTTTGAAGAGGAAATGATTGGACATATATGTGAACTTATCAAGACATACAATTGAGAGATTCTATTGGATGGCATCACTTCCTAAACTGCCTCTTTTTGAAGAATGTCATTTCTGTTAAGTACATGAAGAAATGACATTGCACGATCTCACAAAAAAGACCAATCCAATTATCTATTACCAATTCTTCAGTAAGTGTGTGTATAACCTCCTGAGTAATATGGATATGGATTTTGATGTGCATTTGCTAATCCTACCTGCCCTTGCCTTCCATCCTTATCATATTGCTGCCACATTAACTGCTCCTGCACTAGTAGTCTCTGTTTCTTTTCCATCTCTGACATCTGCACATACGGCGGTGGTGCTACTGGGAGAGAGGCTGCAAAAGGATCAGCACCTGGTGAACTTTGAGCTCCTTCAGCCCCAGGAGGTGCAGGTAATGCTAACATTGCTGGCCTCCCGGCTGAACCAAGTGCCATGCTACTAGCACTTCCAGTTGCTATAAGACCAGATGAAGCCACTGCCTGTTGTGTAGCCCCTTGTTGATACATACCATCTAGCAGAAGCTGATTGAAACCCCCCGGAAGTGATGGCTGTTGATTTGTCAAGTGGGTGGCGGATTGTACAAGTGCGGACTCCCAGTCTCCTGAATCACTGAAGGCTTCCCATGCAGAGGTACTACTTGTCACAATAGCATTTGTTGATGAATTAGAATCAAACAAAGCTAAGGCAAATTTATCTGCTTGTTCTTCTGTTGTTGGAGCATCGTCACCCAAGTTCAACAAATCACCAACATCTTGTGTCTTCTTTGGCTCCTCTTTCTTCTTCTCTTCCTCCTGTTTCTCCTCTTCCTGGGGTGGTTTGTCGGAGAATTCTTCCGGGGCCGGTAATGCTTTAATTGCATTCATATCTTCCTCAACTATGGTCTCATTGTCATCCTGGTCAAATTCAACCTTTTGTGGCTCAGCCATCTTGTTCTTCCTGTTCTGTGCCATTATCGACTTCTCTCTAATGTACTCATCCATAACATCGAGTTTCTTCTGTGGGATCTTTTCAAGATCTGGATATTCCGATGATCGAACGATTGCCATGCTCTTAGTCCAACTGTAGAACATGTCAAGCTCATCGCACTGCTTTGAAATCCGACAGAAAATCTCAAAAACCTTAACGGAGTCAGGGATATCAAGCTCCATGAATCGATCAATCAAGACCCCTAAGATTTCTGAGATATCATAATACAGCTGGAAACTTTCTTTCACAATTGGATAGAGAGCCATAGTCACGACCCTGTTGTGCTTTGCAGGACCTGGTTAGAATTGAATGTTTATATATTTTTTAAAATAAAATTTAATTTACAATTACATAATTTCATAATTAACTATATGAAAAATGACGTTCAATAAGAATAGCTTATCACGAGAAAAATCAATAAATGACTTCTAAAGTATGGAGAAGTTAACAATAATTCGCCACACCAATACAAACCTGTTGGCCGACATGCCAAGAACCGCTCAAGAAGATGCATGAGATGATGAACCCTCGAAAATATTTGTTCATTTCTCATTTCCCTAACAGGGGTTACTCTTGGAACAATAGCACTCGGACCTATTCTCTCTTCATCCTCCTCGTAGGCAAAAGAACTACGCTTTCCTCTCCGGCTTTGCATCCGAAACTCAAGTTGTTCATCAAGGTACAATGCATAGGTACGAACAAATGCAGAATAATCCCAGGAATCTGACCTTGAAGTATCGCGAAAATCGGACATATTCAGAAGCCGGGTTCCACGCCTTGTAGCAAAGAAAATCTCTTGTTCATAAGCTGGATCGCCCTCACTGAGCAGTCTTTGAATCAACATTAAAGATTTGAGCGCAACTATCCAATTTCTGGTCTTGCTTAGGCGTCTTGAAATGGTGCAAACACAGGCACTTACAAAGCCACGAGAATAACTTGTTAAGCTCAATATTTCTCGGATATATCTCTCATCTGCAGGGTACTCCTCGTGCCGGGTTGCCTTGACAATTGCCACATCAAGCTCAGATAAGGAAGCACTGCTACCAACTTTGGCCAGGCTTATACTTGTCTGATCCTTCACCGCCCCAATGGCTTTTCTAAACTTGCTTGGAGCCATCAATTTTAACTTGCAAAACAAACAATTAATCCGTGATGCCAACCTGGAAAAAAAAAAAAAAAACATGCACGCATGGCCACCTTCAAAGAGAGGAAAATTTACCTGTTTCAAAAAAATCACCTATTGGGGGTGTGGTGCACTTTTGTAATGCTGTTTTTTTTTTCTTTCTTATGAATTAAAAATAAAAGTGTTATCGTTATTATTCTTGCTAGAAATTAAAAAGTCAAAAAACATTTTAAAAAATTATGTGTTGGAATGATCTTCAAGCAGAAATAATGTCCCTCTTGATGTTTAAAATCTTGGATATTGTAGAATATTGTAGTAGGCAAAGAGAAAGTGTGAGGAAAAGAAGAGAAAAAACGAAGCCTAGGAGTTTTTTCGTTTCCCTTCTTCCTCTCTGGCTCTGCCTCTGTCAAATTTTTTCTCTCTTTTCCCTATTTTTCTTTTTCTTTATCAGAGCATTTCTCTTCCTCGACTTCCACCTTACATCTTCCTTCATTTTAGGATGATTAAACGGGCACCCAATCATAAATCAATGGACCATATATATGGAGCCCTTTAAGTGTAAGGAAATGTGTATCGAATCTAATGGTTATATCTTCTTCTTCTTCTTTTTTTTAAAAAAAGGAAAAAATATGAATGAATGTTATATTCCTAAATAATTTTGTATATTTTATCTTGACATGAAATTGTATAATTATTTTTTCTTAAAAAAATGGGTATAATTCGATATTTTGAAAGTGGCTTGATAAACTTTTATTTTTATAAAAAATTCATAAGGAATGCATTAGCATAATGCATTCTTTATTTTCAAGAAATTTTTATCTTCTTTTTTCCCCAAAAATTTAGTCAATGTCATGAAAATTTTGAATTGTGACTAATATGCTTATACTAGTCATAGTCCTTTCTTATCTTATAATTAAACGTTATTCATCGTTTTATGTATTCATTAATGAAACTCTGATAATTTGTGATTACAAAATGTTAGATTATATCTAATTAAGAGACAAAATAGGACATTATGGTTAAAGACGTATAGATTATGATGGTGATATAGTGTGATAACACAATATATGTTATGAAAAAATATATAACAATATGTTTTTGACAAGTATGTATATTTATCATGTTTATGCAGTTAGCATATTACTTGATATGTTTTAATTTAGTTGACTTGAAAATAATTATTCATACGTATTAATATTAAAGGTTTTAAAATATTAATCACATACATACTTGTATGTTTTTAGAGAATTGAAATTTGCTTTAAGAGAGAATTTAATCTTATACTTCTCCCCGAATATTTGTTATTCCCTCAGTGCGAAATTGAATGTTCACTTTTAATTTTGCCTAAAAATTAAGAAAGTTTATTGATTTTAATTAACTTACCAAATTATCATTGATATTAATATAATGGATTATGAGACCATGAGTTAGTGATATGCAAATTCTTTAAATTAAGGTGTTAAATGGTGAAGACTATAAATTAATTGTATATAAATATCTTAATTTGTTATTAATGAAACTTTGAATAAAAAATATGTTTATTTTAAAAAATAAATATTTAATTCCATACAAATTAAAATAAAGATATTAACATTCAATTTCAGACAATTTCAGACAGAGTATTAATCTCAACTTTTATTATACAAATTAAAATAAAACTGTGAAAAGTGTTGTTTAGTATGCCGATGTGTCTTTATTTTCTTGATACTTTTGAGCGATTGTCAATATGCTTCATAAGTACCCATGAGATTCCTACATCTCAAACTTAACTTGCTTCTATTCCTTTACATGTACCTGTATGAATTCAATGAATGAATTCATTTTCCTTTCATATATATATATATATATATATATATATATATATATATATTATATGCTTCATAAGTGTCATTAGACTTTAGCCTTGATATGTTACTATGTGATATCTACTTCTTTCTTTCTTTCTTTTTTCACTTTTAATATTTATCTATATCATTAATATTTCAAGTTGCACTTCATGACATTTGCTTGATAAATTAAACTATTTTTTTTCTAGAAATATTCTATTGCCTGTTGTGGTTATATGCAAACACTTTATCTCCCATATTCTTTTATGGCAAAAGATGCTTTTAAAATTTAGAATATTATGTGATAGTATTATTATTTTTTTTTTATCAAATATGTGATAGTATTACATTTTGCTAAGCATTTTTTATATAGCTATCTTAACGTGTCTTCATATATTTGTAGATAACCAAGGCTCTGGATTAATTGTCTTAGTAGATAATTAAGATTTTGCGGACTTATTTAAATTTGATTGACAATTAACTCTATTATTAACTAGTTTAACGTCCTTCGTATTAAAGTTTATATTTGTCTATATTCCATTTACAAAATTATTTGAATTTCTGAAAAAAAATTCATGAATTTTTTTTAAAAATAAAAATTTCACAAAAACAGGAAATATTAATGCATTCTCTATGAGTTATTGACAAAAATCACAAATTTGAAAATTTCTCAACTCTAGATGCATTACCTTAATATATTCTCACAATTATTTACAGAGTAAAATTAAAAATGAGTTTAAACCGAGAAAATTCTAGAATGATCTAAAATATAAAGCATCTTTGTTTGCATATCCCAACATTGTTTTAATAAATTCTGAACCTATAATTGAAGACAAGCAAAGCCGTAATTGTCTTGAAAATGTGAGGTTGTCGCTTCAGATCAACTTACGAGAAGATTCCAAACTCAAATCCACTTAATAGGCTTTTAGAAAGAAAAAGAAAAATAAGGAACTCAAGAAATAAAAACACGATACTGCAATTTACTTTATTGTCCCTTTGTTTTGATAAAATACTAAACCATAAAATAAAAAAAAAAAGACCTTATCTATTCTTGATCAATTACTCTTTGGTTTTAAATATAAGTAAGTCATTTGGGACTTTTTTATACAAATTAAGATTAAGTATACTAGAATACTCTTTATACTTTATACTTTGAGATATAGGGAGTCTCTTTATACTTTGAACTTGGGAATAAAAAAGATAAAAGGAGACGAGAAAAAATTATAAATGACAAGTGAAAAAAATATTAGAAATAAATTATAAAATATCTCTGAAAATCCGCAAACACCTAACAATTAGAAACATTTTAAAAAAAAAATCCTATTTTTCACTATAGTTTTACTAGCATTTTATCTTTTTCATTTTTATCATTCTTTCTTTTTCTCTTTTATAAACAAGCAAATATTACAAATCCCTATAGAGAGTTTAAAGCTCAGCCAAATTTGGACATTATTTTAAAAACATTTCTGGAGAAATAAGCACTTTGTCACGTACAATTGGGATTTACAAGACCATGTATATGTTTGAAATACTAGCACCAAACTGAACTCCTGGGAACCAAAATGAATACGAGGGATCAATCAAAAAGAGCTACAGACACGCCTAATGGTTCCTTGAGACTCTGTTTTGACACCGATTCTGCCCAATTTCACCATCGCCATTGCAAAATCTGCCTCAAATGATGGTCCTATAAAAGGGACAAGGGCCCCAAAATAAGAATCCACCACACTTCTGGTGTCTGCATCTTCATATAACTGAGCATCTGATTGTAGCACTGCAAATCCACTTCTTATGTTCTGTAGAATTTGGTTATCAAATTTCTGTTCACTGCCTCTGTCCATGGCTAATCTCACATTCACATCTCCACCTTGAGGACAAGTTGTTTTGAGCTCAGGAAGAAAATCAGTGCTTATGGATGGATCAGAAAGTCCATTTATTGAGAAATTGTAGAGCCTCTTAGTCATAAAGAAGCATGCTGTGGTTCCAATTGAATGTGCAGCTGAAATTAATTTGTAGGAATTTATCAAAATCCACTTGCTTAGAAAATTAATTAACATGTATTGATACTCCTAATTGGTATAGGATTTAACAAAGAAAGAAAAGATCAGAGTAAGAGTGAGATTTTACTGGTCGAGATTAAATTAATCTCACCAAATGTGGGATACTAGGTGCTCCGTCCAACATTGAAGAGGGTATGGAGGCGTTCAAGTCTAGTCAAAATCTGATTTCCTTCATCTAAATGCTTTTGCTGGTCTAAAACTTAGGTGATCACATGGATCTAATTATTATCGGTAATCCCACTTGAAAGAAGGAAAGAATTGAAGCCGCTGCCTAGATATTTAGTTCCCTGACAGTGACTTCTAACCAGATATGATCATTAATTAATGTATACATGGCTATCTGCACATTTTGGTTAAGGGCATCAACAATTATTGCAATTTGTTCTTCCGATCTACAATCCAATTATTTGCAATCCTCTATACTTGTGGGCTGATACTCCTTAATAAGGACTAAATTCTTGAAATTTGAATAGCTTCGTTAGTATTTCTAAAAAGAGCAAGAAACTAAAGAAAATTGTCAGGCTCGGTTGTCAGACGTGCGGATGGAAAGACCGAGTCCGTGATAAAATGGATTGGAACTTGCAATGCACGTTAATTGTACTTTCTATGAAGATCATTTTTCAAAGCTTGGAAGGGAACTTTTCTTCTTCAATGAAGGAAAGTTTAAGGTCCCGTGACCTAAATGATCACACTTGTTCTCACAAACAGTCACAACTCTTGTCGTCTACCAACTTAAATCTACCACAGGACACGCATATATCGAGAGAGAGAGAGAGAGAGATTTGATGATCACGTACCGCTAAGAACTACAAGGTCTTTGGTGGTGAAACCTTTCTCTTGAAACTTGGATTTGAGTTCCTGAATTGAATCATCAACATCAGGCAAATTATCAGCTTTTGATACATCTGAAATCATCCCATCTCTTCTACCCGTTTCCACTTGGTAGAATGGTCCATTTGCCTATTGCCACCACCAATTAAGACAAAGCCATCCACAATTCAGAGACAAAAATTTCAAACATGCATCTAAGAATTAAGAAGAATTAAGATGTAAATACCAAAACAACAGCATCTCTTGCAGCCAAGGCCATAATATCAGCACAAGAAACGACCCCAGGACAAGCAGCTTCCAATTGTGCCTTGGCATTCTCTATCACATCAAAGCCGCCCACACCTTGATGTCCAAATGCATTTTTCTCATCAGCTGCAGAGCCAGTGTTAATTAGTATTGATCCATCGCAGCCCTGGACATGTTATATGGCCACAAATCCCTTAATTGAGAACAAAAATATATAGATGTACAGTATACTATACTGATTCAAGAAGATATATTTATAAGCAAATAAGGATTAAGTGTTAGACCTCAACAAAGCAATCATGGAAATGAAGCCTAAGCAAGACTGGAGCTGTATTTGCCGCAGAGGCAGCAGCCTGACGAACAACAGAGCTAACAATATTCTCTGCATCTGGGCAAGTATTTGCATAGAAACCAACTCTGAGCTGATCTCTTGGATTATTATTCTTTGATATTTGTCCTTGAGAAAACCCAATCAAATAACAAAAAATCAGAGCCACCATCAGCACCATTTTCAAAATCCCAATCCTTAAATAAATCTCTGCAAAATAGAAGCTTCAAGACTGCTGCCGTAACAGAGTTACAGAGTCTTCTTCAATGTACTTGTCAGTCAGTATGTAAAAATGAGCTGATGCAATTAACACAAGATCAGGAAGAAGATGAGGGAGATGAAGAAAATAGAAACAACATATATAATTAATAGCTGGAATCTTTGCTCGCTGAAGCCATTTACGATTGAGCTGCCAGCAAATAAGGGGTAGGGTGTGCAAGGTGTCAGTTGTAACTTTGCATGCATTTTGTTGTGGTCTTTCTTTACTTTATCAGCCATGGGCTTTTTACTTAGAGGGATAGTCATTGAATCATATTTTAATAGGAATTCTTTCTTTGTAAATTGTAATTGTAAGGCCAAAACGTAAGCGACCAGAAGAGCTGCTCAGTTTTTGGGGGATTCCCATAACAAGAAACGTTACAATTTTGTCCGAGCAAAACCTCATTTTCTAGGCAGGAATGGTGTCATTGAAGTGCTTTTACAGCTCACTTGATATTCTTGAATTGGTGTAGGGATAATAGTAGTCGGTGAATTATAATGCTTGTTTTGAAGAATTTTAAAATTCTTGTTTTATTTTTACTTTAGTGTTAATGTCATGTGACATTACTTATTATTTCTTGACAGATAATAACGGCTTCAAATCTTGTATAATCATTTGAAGAAAACTTGATTGCGTAAAACTAAAATGACTGATAGTGCTTAATTTTTTGCTTTAGGGACCAATTGTCAAATTTTGCTTTCTACAATTGGGTATGAGGGTGAAGATTCTTAAGTAATACTACTATTATCCGAAATTGAATGCTTACATCTTACTTATTAAAAGAATTAAGAATAGTATGTAACCTTAACTAAGTTAATTAATCTATTAAAAAATATAAGATATTTGGAGCATTTCACATATATTAATAAAATATTTTAATTCCTTAAAATACCCTCATTTATTATGTCATATTTTTTTAAAAAAATTGAAACTAAATAATATTTTTTCTCTCTCTACATTTAATAGTATGAATAATATTGGAAACAATACACAAAATAACATTAAAAAATAGCAAAAGATATTATATTTTGGGACAAAAAATTTGTTCAAAAAATCTTATTTTTTGGACCGATGGAATACCTTATTATCTTTGGTATTAATTAAGTTAATAGTTGAGATCATTAGTTACTGAGATATAAATATCTTAATTTAAAGAGGTTTTTAGTAGAACTTATCATGAAAAATATGTTCATTTAAAAAAAGTGAACATTCAATTTAAGGTGTTTTAAAATATAAATGTGGATATTTAATGTCGAACAGATGGGTAATTCTCATCAACATATGTATTGGTATTTTGTACCTTTAATTTTCATGGCTATTTGGCATCATTCATTGAATAAATTGTACTAGCATATAAAGAAAGGAAATACGCATATTTGGCGGGCAACGAAGTCCATGGCCCTAATTGCTAATAAGAGGGGGCATTTATTTCTTGATAAGTTTGGTACTAGAATATACATTGAATTTATTTTCCATTTAAGTCATCTTTCATAGGGAAGTTCTATTTCACTCGTGTTTCTTGATTATATTTTTTCCTATGTAAATCAATTCAGCATTTATAACCAACAAATCCCCGCATAGTATTAAATTTGAGGCAGGAAATCTTGTTTTAAACATGAGACACAATTCCTCTTTTGATCAAACATATAAATTGAATTACAAGTTCCTCAATGGATGATCAACGGTATACCTATTGATTTCAAAAGAGTACAAACTCCACCGACGCATAAGTGAATGATTTTGTCTTATGCTTACTTCGAAATTGTAAGTTTTATTAATTGAAAAGATAAAAATTATTTATTATTTTCTTAGTATATATAACCTTTCATCTTATAGTCGGTAGAATATGAAGAATAAATCAATGTAAGAAAAAAATGAAAGTTATATATATATAGTGGTGACATTCAATATTTTAGGTAAAGAAGATTTATAAAGGAAAATAATTTTGCTCTTTAAATACAATGGTAAATATACCATATCCGGGATATATGGAGAAATCCAAAATTTATTCTAAAAAGATCTATTTTTTTATTAAATTGTACTAAAATATGTTTTGTTATAAAATTCAAAAATGAAAATTTTGTAAAAAAATTATAAATTACACTAAAATTTTAGAAATTGGAAAATGAGCAATTAGGTCAATAAAGTATTGTCTAAAAGATCTTCATCTTCAAATTTTAGAAAGGTCATTTAGATACTAAAGTATTGTCCAAAAGCCATTTACCTCATCAATTTTTTTATTTTTAATATTTGCATCCTCAATCATTTTATGACTTGCCAAAACATTAAATTTCTCTTTCAGCCCCTACTATAAAAAATCACATCCCAATTACCTGCAGACTTTTTAGGGCAAATGGGTCAGATCAGATGCTGACCTCCAAAATAATAACCCACATAATTGAGAAAAAATAGAATTTATTATTTTGGCCTTTGGGCATCCGTATATTTGGTTTTATTTATTAAAAGTTTGCATAGTTGGTTGACTTTCGTATCCTATTCCATATCTGGGTTTTCTTTCTTCTCATTCTGGTTGTATTTTAATCCTAGTCTTCATAGTTATGTGCCTTTTCTTTCTTTTAATTATGTCTCTGGTTTTAATTGGAAGTCACAATCCTAACATTGAATTCAATGTTAGGAGGATATACAAGTCTCACGTAAGTTTGTCTCACACGTTTCAAATTAGGATCAGTTATTTGTATAATGACATATAAACACCCCTTGATTTAGCAAATTCGTCAATTCATTTTGAATAGTAGAATGAACTCTCATTCATTCACGAACGAACTCAATCGCTCATGAACATATTATCAATATAATTGCAAATCACATTTTCATGACTAGGAGACCATGGAAAGGTTCTTGATATGCTCCGGCAAAGATGGGATCCAGAATAGCAAAGTGCCAGAATTTGGATACAGCCTTAAATCGCATATATAAGGTTGGGAGCCATGTCAGGATTTCTCAAACCATCTCATCTGGGAGAATTCCCATTCCCGGAAGAAGTGAATAGAATAGGGCTTGAGATTTTTAAAGTTGGAATTGTAAAATTTTTTTATATATATAGGTTGACTTATATATCCTATTCCATATCTAATTTTCTTTCTTTTAATCCATATTCAGAATAGCATTCGAAATTACAAATTGTAATTATAATTCATTAAGATATATCTTTTTAGGGAATTACTAAATCCATAATTTGACTAGATTTAGACGAGACTACCTCTTTTTTTCTTTTTATTTTGGTAATTCTCCCCTAAGATTAAAAGATTTTACAATAAGAAACAATACCCATAAATTTATGGCACTAAACAATAATATTTACGTTAATCTCATCAAAAGCATGCAAATCAACGACTCTAAAGGAACTAGTAAAGGAAGAGAAAAATTACTAATATAGAGGGAACTATAAAGATTTTGAATTTTCTTAAGAACATATACTCCATCCATCCCAAATTGAAACACGTGTTTGGTTTTTAAAATATAATTAATGTTATTGAAAATTAATATTTTTGATAGAGTATTTTTAAAATGCCCCTTTAGTATTAGGGAATTTAAGTATTAGAAACACTAAATAATTATTGAAAAAGTACTTTCTCATTAATTAAATGCATTTAATTTTCTAACAATCTCTATTTACTAATTGTTATCTAAAGTGTACTCTTAATATGAATACTCTTACTTTAAATATTTAAATATGAATACTCTTAAGTGTTATCTCTATTAATACTCTTACTTTAAATATGAATATTGATTATCCCTTAATAAAGAAATAAGTCTATAATTTGAAACAAACAAAAAAGGTTGAGACGGAGGGAGTATATTAATTCCAAATTGGGAAAAAAGGACTTACTCAACAAATTATAATTAATGTGAAACAGTATAATATCGATCAAAAGGAATGACTAGCTAAGATAAAAAAGAATGGAAAAGTTTTTAACTATTGATTCCAAGGGTTTTATGAATCAATTGGAATGTGAGATCTACCGGGCAGTCTTTTCCCCCTAATAAAAGAACTAAAAAGATGCAAAGCTCGTCCTGGCTGTGAATAAGGTACCATATGGGCAGCACCACGTACTGTTGCAAACGTCAAAAGATTTCCATACTCTGTGTACCAGCCTCCCACCTGTTTTTCAATTTTTATTTTTATTTTTTTGAAAAAAAAAATTACTCAAGAGAATTTAGAAACATGTTTCTACTGACAACATAAAAATAATATGGTGAAAATGTTTTACCTGGTTTCTATGAAACCAAGCTCCATAAGGGACTGTAATTTTGAAATCGAGTTCTTTAGCTAGTTGAAGCACCAGTGTCCGACTTCCAATCAATGGCACTACAGAGTCTTGGTCTCCACTGGACAAGGCAGTAATAGAAAATGGAGTTATGTAAATGATTATTCTTATTATTGGTTGGTAAAAAAAAATTTCCCCAAGTGGAACAATAACTACATGCATTTTTTTATGTAATAATCTTGAATAATATTGTAAAAAGGAGAAATGCGAGGAAGATAATGCAAATAATAAACCTGAAGATCCAAACAGGTATCTTATTTTGAACTATGCGCTTAAGAATTGGAAGAATATCTCTGTCACCATCCTCTTCATGGTAATTCAATATGCTGCTCAAAAAAAAAAAAATACATACAAAAAGGAAGAAAAATATATGTTAGTTCAATTTGTTTTTAGTATATGATGATGTTGAAGCCTCGTACATAATTTGACCAAATTAGCACATATCAAACAAAGACAAGAAGATTTCAGGGAACGTCTTTATAATTTGACGGGTGCTAAGTCAGACAAATTATAAAAAACTCTTTAAGAGAGAGAGCTTTCTGATGATTATCAAGCCGCTATTGTGGTTCCATATGTGAAATATATGAAATGTTAATAATGTACTTACTCACTGCACATGGACCAGTTATATGGTAAGTTAGTCCGATTAGCATGAAGAGCTTGCTGAACCTCTGGAAGGTTGAAGTAAAAATATCTTTCTAGAGTCATGCACACGTCCACTCCCACACTTATCTTAGTAACCTGAATTGAAAAAAATATATACGTTTCAGCAAATATGTAAAGTAGGAATCAAATATTTTGCAATAATATCTTCTTATGAAACCGGTGAAAAAGAAGATGGTTATGGATTTGATCAATGTGTTTACCACTTTGCGTAGACGTAGTTCTTGCTCAACAATTGAAGGGTAGCAGACATCAAGAATGACATCGTAAGGGTTTACATAGTCACCAACAATTTTAGATGTTTCAATAAGGGCTTTGTTGCATGAATCTGATTCATTGTGAGGACTAACGAATGTGTAATCAGCAAAGTTGCACTCATTTGCAATGGTTTGGCTAATTTCATCTGAAATCATCCCGTGAGACCAAAAGTATTCATACACTGATGAAGTATCCTGGTCAAGATTCAGGAGTGGATTCCCAATCTGCATGCAGGAAAAAGATTAAAAAAAAAGAACGTGTGCATTTTCAGTCAATATTTCAGCCTATATATATGGTACTCAATAGGTTCCCCGGATACCTGCCCACACTGGGATTTTGGGAATGGTAACACCCGTTCCATTCTAAAATTAAATGTCCACCATTGCTTTAATACAATAATTTGGGAAGTTAGTTTACTACAATATTGTTGCTATTAATGTGGTGGGATTACATGAGTAAGTGAGTAGTATTAAATCTTTTAAATAAAAGAGATTGTTAATAGATTTTTAAAATAAAAATTTATTTATTTTAAGAAAGTCGCTATTTGATTTAATTTAAACCTCTCATAATCGAATTGTGAATGTTGAAGGGAGTATTTTGGAAATTTTTAGAGAAGTTTTGACAATAGTTCGATTCTCCCAAGTTGTACGTGTACTGGACAGAGAAGATTGGAAGTAATCTTTTGAGCAGCAACAATAAGCAACGGAATAAGTATTATGAAATTCTTGATGTGCTTACAGCCAGTCCTTTGAGGTTGAACTTGAACCCCTTAGATTGCTCATTATAATCCAGCAGAACATTTGCTAATTGTGGAATGTAGTGCCCTGAAAATTGGATACATGAAGATAATTAGTACTTTTTGTTACCCTTAATTGCTCGATGGAACAGCAAATGTAAAATGGATTTGGTGTGTGTTTTGAATATTGTTCTTATACCTGCATAGCTTTCACCAGTGAGGAACAAACTTCTTGACTTGAAGTATGGAAATTTCTCAAACCATTTAAGCAAAAATGTCAACATATCCTCAGCTGCCAAGAACCAAAAGAAAAATCAGCATTGACATAAGGAATTCTAACTCCGTTTCCGCACTAGAGAAAATTCTAAATTCTATAAACTACGTACCCTTCTCGAAAAATAAATAAATAAAAAGAATAAATATGAATTGTTTCGTAGATAATGATAATCCTACTTGTGACAAGTATATATTGAAGACTTAAAATCTCAATTTTGTTTTTTCCAAAAAAGAAAAATTACAATTTCGTTTTCTCATACTACCTCTTAGATTTTTCCAGAGTTATTCTCTCCATCTTTAAATATAAATTTTTTTATTTCTCAAAAAAAATTATATAATTTTTCTTTTATTTCTTACAGATTTTTAGTACATTATACATAGAATACATTGAAATTTAATTTTATTTCATTTATAATTACAATTTTTACTCTTTTAAAAGAAGATAACATAGAACAAAGAAAAATGAATAAACGTCTCATAATTATATTTATTCACCAAAAAAATAAGAAAATTTTTGTCGGACATTTACTTCACCTGTTAAGTCATCCCCGCGGGTATAATCACTTGAGGTGTTTGAGTATGACCAACCTACTCCAGCAGGAGACTCAACAAACAGCAGATTCGATGCTGCAAAAGTGTCCATGGCAGACCAATCAATTCAAAGGATGAATTCAACAATAGTTCCAAGTGCACTATAAAAACTTGTAAGAAATTAAAATTGTAAATACTAATTAATTAAGAGAGAAATTGACCTTTGTTCCATGATTTTGAATTGCGGCGTAGACCACGGCCGTCGCCTCTGGGAAAGAAGGGGCCTAATTCTGTGAAGGCTCCTCCGCCCACCGAGGAACATCCAGGACCTGAATATGAAACCCTGTAATTATAAAAAAAAAAAATTCCTAGAGACCAATAATAAATAAATAAATAAAGAAGGGATGCCCAATTATGACCTCCATTTAACCAGAGAGTGAGAGGCTGATTTTTGGGATCTTTTTCTGCTTCAACGAAGTAGTAAAACAAACTTCTGCCAGCATTCTCATCAACATCAACATATCCAGCGTACTGTTTGAAGGGCACCCATGGCTGTCCCGGAAGTTTCTCAACCAAATCTTCTGGGCATCCATTGACGACGCCAACGCCAAAGATCATCAAGAACCAAAAACTAATGTGTGTTGCAAAAACCAATGAACCATCCATTGCTTAATTCTATTGGCGTTTAATTAAAATTTATGAAAAGAGAAACCGTTCAGAAGAAAAAGTAGATTAAAAAATTTGATGATAAAGCCATGAAGGAAGATTATATATATATAGTAGTAGGAGAGTGATACACTATAATTATGTAATCAATCTTCAAATAGAGGCATTGTTTAAATGGGGATTCCATTACTATTAAGGATTCTATTACTATTATTACATTATTTACCATTTAAATTCTTTTTATACTCTATTATCTAAAATTAAGGGTTGTATTCAATTGAAATTTTTATTGACTTTTCATAATTTTAAAAATTTAGGTGTATTTAATTGAGATTTTTTAAAACTCTTAAAAAGTCTTAAAGTATTCAATTAAGACAATTTAAAATTCTGAATAAATCATGAGGTATTCAATTTGAAAAGGATTTCTAATGACTTTTACAAAATTAAGACTTTTCATGACTTTACATGTAAAATACGAAGGAAAAATGTCTTACCAAATCTCATCTATTCATGTGAGATTTGTAAAGATTTACGAAGTGACAATTCATTCTAACCTAATTCGATCCAAAATTTTAAATTTCAACACAACTTAATGATTGAATTATACATGGGGTGATAATTTAGGTTAGACCTGAGTTTAAGGCTGGCATAGTCCGTGAAAATTCAACTCAGTCCAATTACATTTCCTTTTTAGCTTGTCGAGCTTGGTCATTTCTTAAGCAAATTTTAAAATTAATAGATTTTTATATAAAAAAACAAAGTCGTGTTAACTATTTGAACTACATAATTATAAGCTCTTAAAAATTGAGACGGATTCGGTGGCCTTGCCACGCTTAGCCATGCCCAACCCGACTTGAACTATCAAAATAACGTTGTTTTCATCGAAATTTTCATATCTTATGTTGGCCCTTTTTTACTTGCATATAGAGATTTGAATTTGACTTGAATTAAATTTTATTGATTTAAACTTTTGAATATTAGAAAAATAAAATAAAAAAGGAAAAAAATGTTAGATGAATGAGACTGAAGTTTCTATTAGAACTTGATGAGGAAGAAGCATCAAATGATATGGAAGATTTTGGACCATATTTTGAAAATTAAAAACAACAAAGAGATATTGCATTATATTGCAAATAGTATGAAAAATGATCGAATGATGTTGATAATTCTGATAATATTTAACATTATAATTTTATTATGAACATTATTATAATATCAAGAATTTATGTTATTTATTTTATGAATTTTTATTGGTTTTCAAGATTTTTTTCTTACATTGGCATGATAAAAATTATTTTAATAATATATCATTTTTTGTTGTCTGAATTTTCTTCTATTTTTAAAATGAAAAACTATAAAAGTCTCAACAAATCCAAAAAAGTCTAAATGAAAATCTAAGTAGAATCCTAATAAATCTATAAAAGTCACTTAAAATTCTATAAAATTCATAAAAATCTCATATTTTAAAAAGTCTATAAAAGTTATTAAAAGTCTCAATTAAATACACAATGTCCAATTTTAACCGCATAAAAAAATAACTGATTGCTTGGTTGTAATTATCTATCTTACTATATTCTTAATTTTTTTTAAAAAAGTACAAAAAAATAAAGAGCAATTCATCTAGACGAAGTTACTTTATTTTTCACTTAAAGTTTTAATAACAACCCCTTTAATTAAAGGAATTTACATATCACTAACTAAATAAATGACAAAGATAATATAGTAATTTTCTTAATGTCAAAGAATCTTCTTAGTTTTTACACAATTGTGGACATTCAATTTTGAAACGAGAGAGTATAATTAGCGCTTTCCTTTTTTCATTTTCCTTCCATAAAAGGATGAAAAGAATGGAAATAATTGGGTTGTTACGTAAGAATTTCGGCCTATATGAGAACTTACCTTTTTTTATGAAATTTTTTTAATGATTTTTATGAGTTTTTCTTTAAGGGGAAAAAGACCTTCTAAATCTCATAAAAAAACGGAATACAAAGAAATGAGGGGCATAAATGTGGCCTCCAGTATATGTAAAAAACATAAGCATATGAAAAAATCTAGAATTTTCAAATAGAAGAAATGCATTCATGATGTGAGAACTTACTCTCTTTTTCTTTTTAAAGAAAACCTTAAATGATCTTTAATTAAATTTTATTTTAATTATTTCTATGAGTTCTCTATCATGGTATGTGAACTTACGTTTTATATTATATTTTTGAAGATTTCATTTTTTATTTTTAAAAAAAAAACCTGAAATTATTTTTATTAAATTTTTTTATCTTGCGAGTGAGTTATAATTCAAATAATGAGAACTTTCATTTTTTATTATTGTTTTAAATCTAAAGTCATCTTATATTATTTATTTTAATGAGAGTTTCACTTTTTCATTTTTTATTGTTTAATGAAACTTTTGTTTTTTATTTTTTAAAAAATAATTCTTAAACGATTTTTTAATAATGTCTTTTTATACAGGTTTGTGTTCTCATTCAGTTTTTTAGAACTTACACATTTTATTAATTTTAAATCAAAAGTCATCTTTTATTAATTATTTTAATGATGCTAGTAAGCTCTCATTGAGGCAATGCGACCTTAAGTTTTTTATTTTTTATTGTTTAATTAAATTCCATTTTTATTAATATTGTTAAAAAACACATGAAATGATTTTTTGTTAAATTGTTTTTATGATCCAAATGAGTTCTCAGATAATGAGAACATACATTTTTTAGTAGCATTTTAAACCCAAAGTCATATCTTATTATTTATTTTAATGATAATAGTAAATTCTCATTGAGGTAATGAGAACATTAGTTTTTTGTTTTTTATTTTTTTTTAAAACCTGAAACCATTTTTTAAAAAATAGTTTTATTATGCGAGCGTGTTCTCATTCGTGTTATGAGAACTCACATTTTTTTTATTATATTTTTAAACATGAAGTCGTCTTTTATTAAATTTTTAATGATAATAGTAAGTTCTCATTGAGTCAATGAGAACTTCAATTTTTATTTTTATAGTTTAATGAAACTTTCGTTTGCTTTTTAAAATTTTTTTTTATGCGGCTGTGTTCTCATTCAGGTTTTGTGAAGTTTCTTTTTTTATTATATATTTGAAACTTCTATTTCTTATTCCTTTTTTTAAAAAAAATACCTAAAACGTTTTTTATTAAGTTTTTTTATGATGCTAGTGATGATAAGTTACATTTTTATTTTTTTTTTAAAACAGGAAGTCATATTTTATTATTTATTTTAATGATAATTGGACATTCTTATTGAGCTAATGAGTACTTCAGTTTTTTGTTTTTTTATTGTTTAATGAATATTAGTTTTTTTATAAAAAAACTTGAAACCATTTTTTAATTTATTTTTATGATGCAGTTGTGTTCTCATTCAGGTTATGGAACTTACGTTTTTTATTATATTTATGAAATTTCCATTTTTAAAAAAAATTCCTGAAATGATTTTAATTAAATTTGTTTTATGATGCGAATGAGTTCTCATTTAGGCAACGAGAATTTACATTTTTTATTATTTTTTTCAAGATGAAGTCATCTTTTATTCTTTATTTTAATGACAATAGTAAGATTTCATTGAGGCAATCAGAATTTCAGTTTTTTACTTTTTATTGTTGAATGAAACTTTTGATTTTAAAATTCTTTAAAATAATTCTGAAATGATTTTTTAATAATGTTTTTTTATGCGGGTGAGTTTTCTCATTTGGTTTATTCAAACTTATGAATTTTATTAATTTTTAAACTGACAGTCATCTTTTATTAAATTTTTTTTAATGATGCTAATAAGCTGTCATTGAGACAACGAGAACTTATGTTGTTTATTTTTTGAAAAAAAAAAAATTTTGAAATGATCTTTTATTAAAAAAACTTTAATGGTTTATATGAGTTCTCTTTCATGCTATGATAACTTTCTTTTTTTTTCATTTTTGTTTAAAAAAACATGAAATGATTTTTTATTAATTTTTTAATGATTTCTATGACTTCTTATTCATGCTCTAAGAACTTACTTTATTTTTTTTATTTTTTGTAAAACAAAACCTTGATATGATATTTATTAATTTATTTTTTAATGATGTCTATGAATTCTCATTCATGGTATGACAACTTACTTTTTGTTAATTCTTTTGAAAAAAAAAACTTTTTATGATTTATATGATTTCTCATTCATTCTAAGAGAACTTACCCTTTTTTATTTGTTTGTTAACAAAAAGACTGAAATGATCTTTTATTAATTTTTTTTAATAATTTCTATGACTTCTCCTTCATGGTAGAAGAACTTACTTTTATTTTTTATTTTTTGTAAAGAAAACTTGAAATGATCTCTTAATAAATTTTTTTAATGATTTCCATGAGTTCTCGATTATGCTATAAGAGCTTATTTTATGTTAATTCTTTTGGGAGAAAAAACCTGAGACGGTTTTTTATTAAATCTTATTTATGATGCGAGTAAGTTCTCATTCACATTATGAGAACTTACATTTTTTATTATTTTTTAAAATCTAATTTCATCTCTCTTTTTTAATCATAATAGTAAGTTTTTTTAAAGAAAGGAAAAATATCCCTTAAATCATTAAGCACTTGATTCCTCTATCTAAATATATGGGAAACTCTCTCTTTGTCAAAGTAGATCAACTACTAAAAATGTCGGAGTAGTATTTGAATATGTCAAGGTCCTCCTAATTTATTTTATGATGCAAGTGTGTGTTCTCATTCAGGTTATTATAACTTTTGATTTTTATTATTTTTTAAACATGAAGTCATAATTTATTATTATTTTTAATAATGCTAGTAAGTTTTCATTGAGGCAATGAGAACTTCAGTTTGTTGTTTTTTATTATTTAATGATATTTCTGCTTTTTTTTTAAAGGCATGAAATGATTTTTTGTTAAATTTGTTTTATGATGCGAATGAAATCTCATTCAAGTAAATAGAAATTACATTTTTTAGTTTTTTAAACCTGAATTCATGTTTTATTATTTATTTTATTGATAATAGTAAGTTCTCATTGAGGTAATGAGAATTTTAATTTATTATTATTTATTTTTTAATGAAACCTTTGTTTTTTATTTTTTAAAAAATAATTCTGAAAAAATTGTTTATAATTATATTTTTATGCAGGTGTGAGTTCTCATTCAATTTATTAGAACTTATGCATTTTATTATTTTTTAAACCAAAAGTGATATTTTATTAATTTTTTTAATGATGCTAATAAGGTTTGCAATAAGGCCTTAAGTTTTTATTTTTTATTGTTTAATGAAAATCTGTCTTTTAGTATTCTTTTTTAAAAAGACATTAAATTTTTTTTTTGTTAATTTTTTTTAATGATACGAGTGAGTTCTCATTCAGATAATGAGAACATACATTTTTTATTATTTTTTTAAACCCAAAGTCATCTTTTATTATTTTTTAATGATAATAGTAAGTTCTCATGAGAACTTAGCTTTTTTATTTTTTATGGTTTAATGAAACTTTTTTTTTTTTAAAACCTGAAATAATTTTTTAATAAAAACATTTTTTATGATGGGTATGTGTTTTCATTCACGTTATGAGAACTTACATTTTTTATTATATTTTTAAACATGAAGTCATGTTTTATTAATTTTTTTAATGATAATACTAAGTTCTCATTGAGTTTAAACATGAGAACTTTAGTTTTTTATTTATTTAAAAAACTTGGAACAATTTTTTTTTTATTTTTTATGATGCGGATATGTTCTCATTCAAATTATAGAACTTACGTTTTTTATTATATCTTTTAAAGTTCTGTTTTTAATTATTTTAAAAAAGAATATCTGAAATGATTTTTTATTAAATGTTTTTTATGATGCAAGTGAGTTATCATTAAGGCAATAAGAACTTCAGTATTTTATTTTTAATTTTTAAAAACCTGAAACAAATTTTAATTTTTTTTTATAATGGGGTTGTGCTCTCATTTAGCTTATGAGAACTTACATTTTTTATTATATTTTTGAAACTTCCATTTTTAATAATTTGTTTAGAAAAATACCTGAAATGATTTTTTGTTAAATGTTTTTTATGATGCGAGTAAATTCTCATTCAAGTATGAGAAGTTACGTTTTTTATTATTTTTTTAAACCTAAAGTTATCTTTTATTAATTTTTTAATGATGCTCGTAAGTTCTCATCAAGTCAATGAAATTCTGTTTTTTATTATTCTTTTTTAAAAAGATAAGAAACAATTTTTTGTCAATTTTTTTATGATGCTGGTGTGTGTTCTCATTCAAGAATTGAGAACTTACATTGTTTTTTTAAACCTATAGTCATAATTTATTATTTATTTTAATAATAATAGTAAGTTATCATTGAGACAATGAGACCTTCAAATTTTTTATTTTTTATTGTTTATTGAAACTTTATTTATTTTTATTTTAAAAAAAATCCTAAAATGATTTTTTAATAATATTTTTTATGCGAGCGTGTGTTCTCATTCACTTTATTAGAACTCATGCATTTTATTATTTTTTAAATTGAAAATCATCTTTTATTAATTGTTTTAATGATACAAGTGCGCTCTCATTCATACAATGAGAACTTCGATTTTTTATTTTTTATTGTTTAATGAAACTTTTGAGTTTTATTATTTTTAAAAAAAATTTCTAAAACATTTTTTAAATAATACTTTTTATGTTGCGGGGTTGTGTTCTCATTCACTTTATGAGAACTTACATTTTTTATTATTTTTTAATCCTTAAGTCATCTTTTATTAGTTATTTAATTGATAATAGTAAGTTCTCATCGAGGCAAGAAGCACTTTATTTTTTTATTATTATTATTTATTGAAACTTTCGTTTTATAATATATTTTTTAAAAATTGCAATAATTTTTTATTAAATTTTTTAATCTTTCATTTTTTATTATCTTTTTTAAAAAAGACCTGAAACGAGTTTTATTAAATGTTTTTTATGATGTGAATAAGTTCTCATTAACATAATGAGAACTTACATTTTTTTTTTTTTTAACTTGAAGTCATCTTTTATTAATTTTTTTAGTGATGCTAATAAGTTCTCATTGAGGCAAGGAGAACTTTAGTTTTTTATTTTTATTATTTAATGAAAGTTTGGTTTTATACTTTTGTTAAACCCAAAATTATTTTTTATTAATTTTTTAATCTTCCCTTTTTATTATTATTTTTTAAAAAGACCCGAAATGATTTTTGATTAAATAATTTTTATGATATGAGTGAGTTCTCATTCACCTAATTGAAAACTTACACATTTTGTTTTTTTTTAAGCCTTAAGTCATCTTTTAGTAATTTTTTTAATGATGCTAGTAATGAGAACTTAAGTTTTTTACTTTTTATTGTTTAATAAAATTCCATTTTTATTATTCTTTTTTAAAAAGACATGAAATGATGAATTGGATTGAATTTGGTTCAATTAAAAGAAAAATTATCAATTTGGATAAAAAAAAAAAAAAGTGTAACTTACTAAACTAGACAACCTTCCTTGCTCATAATGAAAAATTGATTCTCATCTGAATAAAGTTTCATCCCAATTTTGTCAAATTGTTGTCATTTTTTCTCACATATATAGATGCAGATTGTCCATCAACCGTCAAAATTATATTCAATCTCTCTTAACAATGCTAACCCGATGCATCGCACATCTTTAACGACATAACATGTTTCATAGGATTAGCTTAATGTAACTTACCTAGTTTGCAGGCTATATACCACATTATTTTTTCATATATAAGTACTTTTACAAACACTGGGTTAAGTTTTATATTCATACTACAGACTTATCATAATGAGTCGAGAGCATGAACCACTGAGAACAGGCCTCGGGCAAAGATTAGCAGTAGCTTCACGGACAAGGAGGCAATCAATTCCTTCTTAACAACACTAAATATGGCAACATTATCATCTTTAATGAAATATATTAAGAACACAATTTCAAGAGCAGCTAAATTAGTAGCTCAAGCTAGACAGCCTCGCTAAAAATAGCTCTTAAAATCTCCAGCCTAAACATACTTGCCTCTGTATTTTGGCTTTGATTCCTTACTGACTTTTGTATCACCAATTCCATTGAGCTGGATGCCAGCATGACTAAAAACTGCTGAATGAAGGTTACCCTCTTCTAACCATTTCAGATGATTTTCCCTGAACTCCAAATGCTTTATCCTGGCGGCTTCTGCAATGTCATCCGTGTATGGACCAATCTTCACCATGGTTAGTAATACGCGACTGTATCTTAAGCTCAAAATCTGTTCACAGGTTGCAACCAACTTGAAACATGGGTGCTCTGGAAAATTGGTATCAATGGTATCGTCCTCTCTCAATACAGGGTAGAAGTAGACAAGTCTTCCCCCCATCACAAGCGTCTTAGCGGCAAGATCAAGCAAATCATGTACACACTCTACCAAGCTGTAAGAAGCAGTTGATGGAATGTGGTCTGTCCTCTTGTCATCAGGAACAATATAAGGACTCACAATGCCTTTCAAAAGCTTCCTACCACCAGATTTACGCCCTCCAGCACGTACCCCATAAGGGGGATCGCATATAATAGCATCAAAAACCTAAATTAGCAAAAGAAAAATTCAGAAACAAACAGTGCAGGCAAAGATCAACAACAAACACAATGAGTCTTCAAAAATAAAGCACCGAACATAGAAAGAATAGCCCTATGAGCAGGAAATTATTCTTCAAAGAAGGTATAACGCCTAAGCAGCAACTAAGTTTTGCAAACTTGTAACATTTAAAGGCAAAGAGCCAAAGGAGATCTTATTGAGGTTGGATAAAATCAAGAAGATAAGGTTTTCTAGTTTGACAGATTAACTCATGTGAAGATTCAAGGCAGAAATCTCATGACATGCCTGATGCCTAGTTAGAAGATCCAAAGTGTCATTTGTAAGTAAATTGAAATATTAGTCCCGGTTGCTTTGATTTGTCACCACAGAGAGACTGAATACAGGTTTTATCCCAAAAAAAAAGAGCTTATAGAGTGTATACTGACAGTAACTTCAGTATTTTGTCTTTCTGCTACCATTTATCAGCTGCGGACAGAAAGAAAAAGGATGTTTACTCACTATATGGGTATGTGATATGATCATCAGTACATGCATTCTAATTCAAAGTTCAGTTTCCAACTGGCATAGAGTGCAAAATACATTAGACAATCCTCAACTTTTGTTGTACAGTGGAAACATTCAGAAAAGTGCATAATCGTGTATAGCTGTAATCATTGATTGAATCGTGGTTTCTTAAGTTGATATCAAGGTAAGCCGCCCATTTTTTTATGTGCTTCCTTGCTGATTATTAAATAGTTTACTTACCACAGAACAGGGGGAAAATCTAAATGATCTCAACCTTCAAATGCTAAATAAGTTGTTGAAAGCTGAAGTCTAGGGGCCTTTAGAATCCAGATCAAAGTTTGGGGGAAGTCATGCTTCCTTCGCTATTTATGTTCAACAACTCGTTGCTTATCAAAGCTCTAAAATGCCATATTGCACCACACAGTGGACTTACAAGCAATGAATAAGAACATGGAATTTAGTAGTATACTCTCGTAGAAGATTGAGATGCAAATGTGAATTAAGATCATATAAATTACTCTTGGCAATGTAGTTTGGACTCCATGAAAGGTAAGCACAAAATAAACTCAACGAAATCAAACTAAAAAATCATTGATCTGATGGTTGACATGATCCATAACCACAGACAACCAAAATGGAGTAAAGATCTCTAAACCATGAAATGATTTCAAGTCTCTTTTCCTGTGAGTAAAATGATGGAATAAAACAGGTAGAACATATCACGATTGGAGAGAACTCCTCTGATTCAAATAATATGACATTCACTGAGATATTAATTCAGTAAAAGTGTAACTGCCTCATGTATTGCACATTGCAAAGACCAAAACAAGCTAAGTCTAAGAGAAGAGTAAAGAGACAGTAGGTACAGAAGAAGAATGCTGTAGAAAGAACTTTGCCTCCACCCCACACAGCCCACCCCCTCCCACTACCAAAAATAAGAAAAGAAAGTACCTCTTTTAATCCGGGACGCCAAGGAGGAAGGTTATTGTCTGCCCTTAAGAGTGAAATTGGTGGGGGCAATCCATACTGCACAAAACAACATGAAAAAGAAAAGAAAAAAAAAAGAATTAAAAGAGAAATATGGCAAAGGGTGTTCTTATAGTTCTCAACTGTTCCATTGGTTACACCCCCTTCTAGATAAACTAACTTTACTCTTGTAATAAATGAAGCCAGAGATCACGATAACAACTTATAATGTCTTCAAAAGTGCCACACATGCCAATTGCATAATTTTCCTTTTTAACCAAGAGGGGGAAAAAAATCTACTTGTCACACCAAAAACATAATTGTTGCTCCTAACCTGCTTGAAATTACTCCAGACATTACAATCAGGACCACGACCATCACGCACTACACGTATATCAATATCTGCACCCTGAAAAATTCATTTTAGACAAATTGAACCCCAAAAAAATGGGAATTTGCATCAATGTCACAAGAATTCCAACAATAAGTTTAAGGAAAGCATAGTAAAAGAGTTCTAGCATAAAGGGAAATTTTCAAACCATTGTCATCGCTCCAAAATGGGCTGCAGCAACTAGGATACTTCCGGTTCCCACAAAAGGATCATATACAAGTGTCCCTGGTTTGGCCTGTGCTTGGTTGGCCATCAGGAAAGCCATTTCTGCATCCATGGCTGTGGGGCCAAGATAAGTGCGGCTTTTTAACTGATACGTTGGCAAGAGTTTCCTATCAGCAGAACCAATTTCCCGACCAAAAAATATCCTCCTTTGGACAATGGGAGGAAGCCCATTGTTAGACCCATAATTGTCAGTTTCCATAAGCCAGAACTTGTGATGGGGAACTTTCAGATTGACTCGACCCTGAGACAACTGCCTGAATTAGCAACCACAAAGAACAAAGATACCCAAAATATCACATAAGCATTGGCATTCTCCAATTTTGGATAATATCTTTTCCTTTGTACCAAAAGTCAATTCGATAACAGAACATAGAGAAAAGAAAAACAAATTTGGAAGACTCTCTCTGCACAAGGTTCTTAAGAATAAAAAAGAAATAAATTATCTTCAGCAGCAGCTAGATCAAATCTTTGGAAATCCTTGAAAAGCAACAACAAGATGATAAAGAGTGTTCAAATTACATATTCCAATTTGAGAATAATACCAAGGTGACTTCAAATGACAGAGTAAGGACAATGAAAAGAACATGTTAGAATATTCAACAACTCTTCAACCCAAAAGTGAAGGAAACTGAAAGGATATGTGCAGATTTTCACACACTATAATTAAAAATAAATAAACTTCAGGTTGCCAAATATACTGATAAAGATAAATGGGCCAAAAGTTTATATATCATTTACATTATCATTTCAACAATTATGGAAACAAGATTCTCTTACCACATTTTCTTTCAGCATAAAAAGAACAAGAAGAAGAGAGAGACAGATCCACCTCTCCTCACCCGAAACAATTTGAATGAAGCTTATATTCTTAAAATTTGGTCCTTAATGCAGATAAAGAAATCTGTTTAGCTTAGTGTCAGTTACATTCTGAAATGCACAATCATTTTTGCTAGGATGCAGCACTCAGTAACCAATAATATGTATGCAACAGATTCAACATCAGAAACAAGGAGCCTAGCAGGAGCAAACTTCAGCTACAACAGAAATTTACTGTTAGAGAATTCTATTTGATATTGGATTAGATATTAATTCCACTAAAACCAAGCACGATCTATCGATATAATCTTCAGAAATCAGAAGCCACCTAAAATAAATGCTTTTGCAGAATAACTTTGAGAAATGACTAAGATTTGGAGTATAACGAAAAAAGGAGAAAATTGGACCTTAAAAGGTATATAAGAAAGGCTTCGAATCCGTTCAGTTTGTTCCTGAAAGCTAATAACTTTCCCAAAACTGTCTACAGTGATCTTGAATGTGCTTTCAGACGTAAGGTATGGCAACTTCCTCTCATCTGGATAACCTTTAATTGCCTCTTCCAGTTCCTCAAAGCTAGTTCCCTCTCCCCACAGTTCATAGATCCCTTTCACAAGAATGCCTGAATGGACAAGATTTCATCATGTTATGTATATCTTCACTTCCTTCAGGTGAAAATGAAAGGACTTGCCTCTCGGACTAAATTATAAACAGAGTCCACCAAACATAAAAAGGAAAGTGATAGAAATATGTATATTATGGAATTTCTATCCTACAAATCTCTAATCGGAAAATTTAATAGATAGTTAATATAATGAAACTCCCGATCATTATTTCTCATAAACAAAGATGCACAAATAGATGGAAACTTCCTTATTCTCCCTCCGAAGGTACAGAGGTAATTACTATTAGAGATGGATAATTCAATTTCATGCAACACCAATGATAAAGGGGCTCTTTGTTTAGTAATTTTTTTACTCTAATTAAAAGAACCCATGAAATTCAAATCAAAATTAAGTTAATAAATAAAATCATTGGATTACCATAAATGATTGTATCCAGAAGGCTTACATAGTTTGTTCAAATATATATCATTACAATCAATACCAGTTCAGCTCATTACTGATGCTAAAAGCAAACAACTGCTCCATATTACTAACTCCAAGAGAAACTAAGAATAGACACAAATATTGCATGAAAAGTTTGTGACACGCACCATCATTTCTAGTAAGACAATATAACATTAATTGAGCTGAACTTTTTAAATGCAAATTAACAAGAAACGAAGTATGATGAAATTTTCAGTCAAGCTCAGTTATCTTTAAAAGTAAAATGAATATGAATGATTGAAGTTAGGGGCTTACTTCGATTGGCTATTTGACTGGCAATTTCTTCAG
Organism: Apocynum venetum; assembly: GCA_019593545.1. Taxonomy (NCBI): domain Eukaryota; kingdom Viridiplantae; phylum Streptophyta; class Magnoliopsida; order Gentianales; family Apocynaceae; genus Apocynum; species Apocynum venetum. Next base: position 2,244,773 of record SRSM01000141.1, on the reverse strand, counting down.
AAGGCAGATTAACGAAATGGAAAGGAGAATCAAGATGATGGTTCTCTGGTAACCTCCATTCAAGTGATTTACTTTCTGGGTCTGCCACTTTATCGAAAGCACCAAAGAGGTCTGCTAGAGATTCAACCTCTGGCTTTCTGTAGTCCAATAATCTATGGTAAAAAACACACAGAAACCACATTCTTGAACCTTTTTCTGGATTTTCTTTCAGGTTGGATTTCAATAAACTACAAACTAGTTATTCAAATGAATCTCAGTAAAGGGCCAATCTTCGCTTTACTAGAGAAAATTTCGGCAATGATTGCACCGACGGCGGACCGCGGCGGTGGTATCAGGAGGTGAGTGAGAAGATGGCCTTCTTAAACCCAGACCTGAAAAAGGCTAAAACCTCCAGAGTCTTGTTTCGTGAACGGTGAACCTCAGTTTTTTTTTTCTTTTTCCTTTTCCTTTTTTTTTAAAGGAAAGTGACGTGATAAGGAATGTGGTAATAGTATATAATTTAGTGTGGTAAGGAATGTGGTAATAGTATATAATTTAGTGATCTGGTGAGAAATTTTTCTTCGAATCTCGTATGAAATAAATTTTTAATGAAATATTGTGAAGATTTGTTCAGGATATCTGATACAGGGTAGCATCAAAAGTGAACCTCAGATGAAATAGGATTTTTACCAGTTTTGAGTCTTTTGACCTGTGTTCTCATTTTTATCCATTTGCATTCTGCAAATTACTAATGCAATTGCAATGGATGGACAACCATGCCCCTCTGGTTTTCAATCCAAATCTTAAGGTGTAATTAACATAAAAATTTAATTTGGGAGGAAACTCAAAAAAAAAAAAAGAGGATCTAAAAAATTAAAAAACAAAAAAGTCTAACTTGGGATGAAACTTGCCAATAGGCAAGAGACAAATCTGATCTAATTAAGATTATTTCTTATCATGTCATACACAATGACTTTCAAATCTGATCTAATTAAGATTATTATTTATCATGTTATACACAATGACTTTAGGACAAAGCTCAAGAGAGCTAAAGGTGTAATTAATTGCATCCTATAAATATGCTTTAATTAAAATATTCATTTCTTAATATATTTAAAAAAGATCATTGCATTTTATACATGTAATTAAATTTCTAGAAATGCGATTTGATTATTTTTGTCAATTTTCTAAAGCATTATACATTTGAAATATGCATAAAATAAAGTTTAAAGTTTAAACTGGGAAAAAAATTTTGTTATATTTATGACACATTTGCTTTCTTCCCTTTTTTCTTCAGAAAAAATAAATTTTTAAAAAAAACAAAATCTGACCAAATGATTCATTACCTTTACATCAAGAAAATGAAAAATTAGTTATTTTATTAATTTAAGTTTAACTTGGTGACCATTTTGATTCATTATTTATTATTTTCAACCATTTTGATTTTTTTTACTCATGACCAAAATGGTTGAAAAAATAAAAGTAAGAATGAATAAAATAACTGAAAAACAATACATATGATATCTAAATGACTCAAACAAAAGATAAGAAATCAAAGTGACTATATAGTTGAAGATAGCACCAAAATAGCTTAAAAAAAGTACAAAAATGACCACAAAATTAAACTTAAGGTATTAAATTGACTAACTATCCTAAGAATATTAAATAATATGAATAAACACTAGTAAAATAAAATGAAACATGAAAATATATACAAATTTAGCATTAAGTGCTTGCTTTTATAATAGAAAGATAAATATTGTATTTTTATTAATTATATAATAAAAATAATGAAATTATAAATGTATCAATATGTATTATTTATTATATGAAAAAAAATAAAAATTCTATTGCAATTAATGTACTAAATATTCTAACTTTTAAAAACGTTAAAATTCAAGTTTCTAGATAATAAAAGTTTAAAGTATCTTATCTTATACGGGCAGAAAAAAAATAACATTTAAGATTTAAATTTTTAAAAACGTCCCCAAATGAGGCCTTATTCAATTACAGTGGAAGCAAAATCCCACGTAACTGTTGTATTTTAGACAAATATTTTATTGTGATATATTTTTATTTTTATTCTTCCACACATCTTAATAAAATGAAAATATCTTATATGAATAAGATTAGAAATTATTTATATTAACGTGAAAATTCTTATAAATACACATACAAATGATAAAAAAATCTCCATATTATTGGCGAATTTGGGAAAGAATTTAAAACTTGTAGTATCATAAGCCATCCAAACAAACAAGTACCTAAAGGAAGACAAAAAATGAAGCCCTAAGAATATGCGGGACCCACAAAATTTACAATAGCAATGGTTGAGATTAACCGACTGTCAGCATCAACAGCCAGGACTAATCTATAGACCAAGTCAACTGATAAAGACCAATAAGACTCATCCGATTATTATAGATGCGACCGCACCGAAACATCTATAGATAAATAGAGAATAAATAGTGAAAATTCTCAAGGGTTTCTATTGCGTGCTGCAGAGCAAAGCAAATCGAAAAGCTTCCTCTACGACCTACTGTAAGTGCCGCTACTATGCATCTTTACTCTAAATGTTTTGGTTTTTTTTTTGTAAAAGTTTCGGAAAATCTTCCCAGATCTATGGTAACCTTGCAGCTTGATAATTTCATGAGAATTTTTTCTTGCTTTCGAGCTTAGACTGGGTAAAAGGCTGCGTCTTGATGTTGTTAAAGAATTTTAGAGTTTAATGTCTGGAATTCTAATTGATGTTTCATGGGCTGTGCCATAATTTGTTGTTTCCTCGTCGGTTATTGGGGTTTCGTTGATTTTTTATGATAGTAAAGCTTTAATTTTTAGGGTTAATTGGTTGAGATACTTTTTTTTCCCCTTAGTTTGTGAAATACACTGAAGGGATGTTGAGAATTAGTTTCAAATTGCAAGAATCATGCCATAGTTTTCCCTTTACTTTGGTCTGCGGTTGTTCATCTTTTACGCGGTCTTCCCTTATAACAATGAGTTTATTTTTTAATGTGTATATATATATATATATTTATTTATTTATTTATATTAGCAATTGATGGTTGGCAACCGAAGATTTGGAGATGGTGATGGTATCTTAGGAGTGAGGATGTGATGTTGTTATTGGGAATTGCACTTTGGATTGCTTATCTATTTGTTTTTCTTTAGCTCCTATTTGACACTATTGGATATTCACTTAACTTCATTGGGCGCTGTACTAAGATCAATGATAATTCATGATGCTCTTATGCCATCAGCAAATTGTTACGTCCAAATGGATAACAAATTCTCTAGTTTTCTTGATTTTGTTTTGCTTTCCTCCTTTTTCCTGCAAAGAGAAGCTGTTCAAAACATGTCAGATGATGTTGAGTACCGCTGTTTTATTGGGAACCTGTCATGGTCGACATCCGATCGAGGTCTAAAAGATGCATTTGAGAAGTTTGGCCATCTTATTGAGGCAAAGGTACTTCTGTATATTTTTGTTCATTGAGTTTTTATAAGCTTGATTTTTTATCAACTGTTGATATAAAAGAAATATGAATCAGAGCGATGATCATATTGCATTAATTGGTATGGTGAAATTGATCTTATATCAGTGTGGATCAAATAAGATTGTCATATATTAAGATTCCATGTCTCCAATCTCATGGCCACCAATGGAATAAACGGAAGAAAAAGGACTTGACTATGCAACGTTTTATTGCGATATTGTTGACATCACCATCTTAGATTGTCATGTTAAAATAATGTGACTTGAGTTACTCCAGTCTTCTGCTCATCTTTCTGCGCTGATCAATGTTCTGTGGATCATCCTAAAAGCATAGTAAGCTGTACCTGTAGATGGTACTTAATGTCTAATCTAAATCTGCTCCATTCTCCTATAGCTACATTTTGTTTTGTTTGTTCCTTCTGTGCTTACTGTCCCTGCTATGACAATTTGAGTTTATCAAACAGAGAGCAATGAACAAATCAGGAAGATTGATCATGTTTTCCCTTGATTTCTTTTCCTCTAATTTTTCTTGCCCACAACTTTGAGGCAGAGAGCCTATGCAGGCTGAGTTTTCTCAGTATTCTTTATGAGGACCACTAATTGCCAGGAACAGGATTGGTCTATGTATTTGTTACTCTCTGTTGGATCTTTCTTATAGTAAAAAATTCTCATGACAAATCTGTCCTTTGGAGTAGGTTGTTGTTGACAAGTTCTCTGGACGCTCTCGAGGATTTGGTTTTGTCACATTTGATGAAAAGAAGGCAATGGAAGAAGCTATTGACGCAATGAATGGCATGGATTTAGATGGCCGGTCTATTACGGTTGACAAAGCACAACCTAACCAAGGTGGAGATCGTGATAATGATCGTCCTCGTGATCGTGACCGAGGTAGAGATCGTGATCGTCGTGATTATGGTGGTGGTGGTGGTGGTCGTGGCTCTGGAGGTGGAGAGTGTTTCAAGTGCGGCAAGCCAGGACACTTTGCTAGGGAATGCCCTTCTGAAAGTGGTAGAAGTGGTAGGTATGGTGGCAGAGATGATAGATATGGTGGTGGTGGTGGTGGTGGTGGTAGAGGTGGTAGCCGTTATGGACCTGAAAGGAATGGAGATCGGTCCAGTGGGCGCAACAGAGATGGTGGTCATGGGGGAGGTGATAAATATAGTCGTGATCGTTCTGGACCATATGAGCGTCGAGGTGGTGGAGGATTCCGATCTGGGTAGGATCCGACTGCTCTAGATGGGTAAGCTACATTAATTAAGTTTTTATTCCTTTTTCCCCCATAAGGTATTACTGTACTATTAGGCCTGTGCTAACTTTATTATTACTTATGGATTTGTGTTCGTTTCTTTGCAGCTGATTGGAGTTGCTGCTAGCGATGGATGCAGACAATTTCAAGTTCTTTTCAACTGAATATTTGTCCTCTTGGCATGTTGCAAAAAGTGGATCAGTCTTTTGAATTCGTGAAACTTGGATCTAATTATCTACTATTTTGTGTCCGTAAAATGTTCAAATTTTGGTCTCATGGGTGATCTGTCACTTTTGAATGCTATTATTGCTGCTGGTTGTCTGCTTTGTTGCATAGTGCCCTTATTTGCTGCTGGACATAAAAATTTCTTTCATTGGCAATTGCACATCCCAAAGTCTGCATTCGGTTAGATGGGTCTGAGGATCTATCTTGAGATATAAGGATCAATAGAAAAGTGTGGTCCCCATCGATTGAAGTGTAAAGGCTGTGTTAGAAGCTGTATGTCCAATTTGGTTCTGGTAAAGAAAGATTTTAAACAAATAAAAGGAGTAACCGGGTAATTTGTTTGCTTTCCCTTAATTCTGTTTTGAATTTACATGGCTTTTAGAGTGAGCTCTTTTTAGTCTTTACAGTATTAATATTCTTAACATTTTGGCAGGCTACTTGGCTGTAATTGGCCTTTGGGGAACATATTGGCCTCTTTGCTAATTGGTAGTTTTTAACATAATAAATTTGAGAAAGCATTTTTGGACAGCAACAAGCCTTTTAGCCTTTTGGAAGTTGCACATCGTAAAGGAAGAGTTACATCCAGTTTAAATTTGTGGCAGGTTGTTTAGATACTCTTGAGGAGTTCAACAACTGTTGTCCATGGTTTTGTTGGGGCTCTTTGATGTCAATCGTCTTGCAAAGAACTCTTCTCTTTCCTATTATAGTCCTGGTTTTTGATACTGTGATCTAGATCAGCGGTCATGCTTGCTGGTTGCAGTACTGTTCTTAGTTCAGATCGTGATCCTTGGTTTCTGTTCTTTCCAACTTCAAGGATGGATCCACCTTTCTACCTCTCTGTTTACGAGTGGCCCTCCCGAGTTATATGACTTGTCCTGGTTCTTGTGCTGTGTCCTCTGTATATTTGTGACTTGTTCCCCCTTTTCTTTCCTCTCCCCCCTCTGTTCTGCCGGGCCCTCTGTAGATTCTGGTGGGAGGGGTAAGTTTGGATTTTTTTTGGGGGGGGGGGTGGGGGTCGTGGAATGCCATGCTGTTGGTTGCTGCTATGATGCTCAGGTGTGTTATGAGATCCTCCTGCGTTTGTTTTGTTTCTTGGTAAATGGGGTGTTTTGGCTGAATTCATGTGCACACGTTTCATTTGCAAGTTGAAGTGCCCAATTCATTGACCTCTTATGCTCCCCTGTTGATTGCACAAGTTGAAAACAACTCTGATAAATATTCATTTGCCTAGTCACATGTAATAGTTCAGTGGAATACACATATACGTGCCACTTCCTGCAGTTCTTAATTCTCAGGTAATAGTTCTTGAGTCAGCTGTTCACTGATTTTTTCACCTTATTTCAGATTTAATTTCAATGAGATGGATACTGATACTGGTTTATTCTCCATTTGTACTCAAATCTGTTTGATTCCCCTGGAACACCTTATTTACTTAAGGGTCTTGGATCAAAATTTGGGCATTTTTTGCTTCGAGTGTTGCACATGATTTGACCTCGACTGGGCATGCTAGAGTTGATTTCATCCCAGCATTTATTGTCATTTTTCTTAGAATTATTCCAACAACTCCTGAAACTCTTATATTTGATTTTAATCCCTCCTAATATTTCTCTCGAGCCCCAAAATTTATGGAAAAAATCGTGCTACGTATGCCACTGCTTGTTGGAATTAAGATGATTGGAGGGATGCTTTTTGTTATCTAAAATAATTAGTTTTTTATTTTTTCTTTTGAAAAAATAGTAGTTTAATATTTTTAATTTTTTATTCTAACCGTGTATATCGTTTAATGTAGGATGTTAAAATTAAATTTTATAAGTATTTATTTAAGCATTAGGAAGAATTCAGCAATCGGGAACACCTAAACATAAGAATGGTTCTCAAGAGATTTAAAAGCAATTCATCAAGAGAATGCGCAAACGGTATACACACAATACAAACACATTATGTTATTTGCCTATTCTTGATTATTTGCCTGATGGCAACTAAGTTTCTGGGACTTAAAAGTTCTATTCTCATCTCCACATTAAAGTTATTTGGGGATCCCTGCTTGGTCTCTGGATGATGAAAATCATTCATTCCCATCCCATTTTGATTTTTTCCCCCAGTTTTCTCTGCTATAAATTCTTCAACAAAAATCTAAAATTATTCAATACAAATACCAATACCAACTCTATATAATGTATAACTTTTGATAAATTTAAAATGCCCAATACCTAAAATATTTAAAAATACACAATCTGAGAATAAAGCAGTCAATTATATTTTTATTTCTATTTCCGTTTATCTCTGCTTTTAAATTTCGATCCCGTTCTTAAATTGGGAAATTTCCCTCCCATTGGCACAAGATTCTACTTAAATTAAGAATTTTACCATCCCTAATCCTCTCTAATATTTGTACTAAATCAAAAGTGGTTGTTGAGTTCCAAAAGGGGAGTACCTTTCTTTTACCATCCATGCTTTCTAAAGGGGAAAAAAAAAACAGGAAGAAAAATGACGTGATTATGAACTCATATTCGTGCATAAATTTAGCAACAGCGATATTGATTTCGATCCAATTTCTTCTGACTTTATTAATGAGTTGCATGGTAGAGATTCAGTTTTGCAATATTTGTTTAAATTTTGAATTAGGTTTGTAAACATATGCTCCCTTCGTCACAAAATATCAAAATATAAATTATTAGATGACTTTTAGATTCTATCAAAATATAAAGACTTTCTAATAATTATTTTCGATATTACTCATATATAGAAGATTAATAATTGAAGAGAAAATACTAATAAAGAAAGTTTTAAGAAAATAAAAAAATGATAAATATGAACATTTTATGATTAAAAAAATTCATTACTTATTTTGTATATTTTTTAATCAAACAATTTATAAATTGAAACGGAGAGACTGTAAATTTTATTAAGATTCTGATAAAACTTTCCCTCCATGTTAGAAAGTGCCTTGCTATCATATCAAGATTTGTTAATTGCAATAATAATTAATAAATCTAACTCTTCATAGAGCATCAGCAAGTAACATAACTGATCATAGATTTATTCATACATTCCAAATCAAGTACAACATGATTTTAATTTTCAAAAAAAATTAAAATCAAGATTCCAGAAACTAGCCACAAAATGTAACGCGATCAATGGAAGTAAGTAAACGCGTAACGAAACTAGATTGATCACATCTCCATTGCACCAGAGCTAATTCCCTTGGTTAGCCCAAAGGTAACAGCCATGGCCATCCAGCCTCCAACCAGAACTCTAGCACAGGACCTCATCACCGGAGCCCCACCGAGCACCGCCCCAGCCCCTCCAAACACCAACAAAGCTAAGCTCACTGCAGCAACCACAACGGCCAACCTCACCTTATGGTTTTCTATAAATGCAGCTGCAAGTAATGGCACTATGGCTCCTAAAGTAAATGCAAGACCTGATGCCAGTGCTGCCTTCAATGGATTTGGCAATTTTTCACCTTCTATAGTCTCTTCAGTGTCTTTCTTTCCAGTTTCTCTCCTGATTTGTGCTAACTCTATCTCAAGTTGAGAGTATACAGAAACAAACTCCCCTATTGCCATGCTGCAAGCACCAGCAACTAAACCTGCAAAACCAGTAAGGATCATAGCTTTGACATCTTTTTTAACAGCTCCTATACCCATCATCAATGATCCAATAGAAACTAGTCCATCATTGGCTCCTAATACAGAAGCTCTAAGCCACTGTGACCTTTGAGAGTAGTCAATGTTCTCTTCTACAGGGGCTTGCGATTGGTTCGGTTCATAAGCATCCATGGGAAGTGAAACCTGGACAGAGTTTGTGGAATCCATGAAGGAGAGAATGACAGAATATTGAAGAGAGCAGGAAGAGAATTGACTCCAAGTTCTGAAACTTGCTTGTTGAGGAGACGTTCTTGTCATGAATTTATAGAGTGAAGCTCTCAAAATATATCCAATGTGATAATGACATGCAACATTTCTTGTGAAAAAAATAAATAACGATAGTGTGGAGGGCACAAGTCTCCTAGTGGGAGTAATTTAACATTATATAATTTTTATGCATTCTATTACTTTACGTAAACCAGCCACACATACTGACTCATTACTAGTTTGCCCCCAAACAACCCCTCCCCCCCAAAAAAAAATGCAATGTTCTATCAAGATTATCTAGTTCTGATTCTTCTTCTAAGTAGCTTCATCCGAGAAAGGGAAAAATGCACAAAAGGTGCATGAGTGCAAATATGGAATATTAATTGATATGCCTCTTTTGTTCAAGGAGGAATTTAGCTTTTAATGCATGGGAACATGAATATCCTAAAGCGTCCTAATTATCAAATTTTATTTCCTACTTGAAGAAAAGCAATTATAACATTCCAAGAAGTTCTCGATGGAATTCAATCTTTCAACTTTCTGATGAACCTTATTTAGAGCTCCCAACAAGATATTTGCGAGGAACATATCCTATCAATGATGTAAAACAATGTGGAAAATATGTAGATTTTCTTGGTAATCTCTTTGATAAATAGTGCATGTCAGTTATCTTTCCCAATAACTATTGCCTAATAAAGAATTGAAAGTATATGCATTCAACTGCATTTCTATAGTAGATAAAGTAGATGCATACTTTCAATACGCTTATAGTTATCTTTCCCAATATCTATTGCCTAATAAAGAACTAAAAGTATTTGCATTCAACTGCATTTCATAGTAGATAAAGTAGACGCATCCTATCAATACGTTTATGACTAGGGAAAACAGGTAACATACCTCTTGATCAATACCCATCTGGGTGGAATAGCATTTAGAATAAAAAACAATTCTTTGTGGAAGAAAAGGATAATATATGAAATTGGAGTGTGCTCTCCACACATTAGTCGGAACATAAATCATTAGTAAATTGGAGGGAGTGTGGAATCCACATAAAGAGCTAAAAAAGCTTCTTACCACTTCAATGAATTAGGCCTGCGTGTTTTTCCATATCAAACTCTTCCATGTTTCTCCACCACCAAAGCACAAGAGACAAAACCTAGCAGTCGTGCTGCTTTTCAATCTAAAAGGGATCAAGTATATTACTCATGAGAGTCTGTACTCCTTTTCATCACACTACTAAAAAAGATTTCCTTCAATCTCCTTCTAGCCCGAGAGACCTAATGGTACCGAGATGGTCAATAAATTCCTTCATATCTGCATTGGTTTGCCCATCCGCAGAATCCAGTTGCAGTGAACCTCATGTTAGTGCAGTCGAAGAAGAGTAACAAACCTTTGTGCATATTGTTACTATTCTGTACCGGACCTCAGTCTGCATGAAACAACAGTACCTGAATTTGGTAATTGGTAAACAATGGACTCTGTCTTTGCTGATAGCATTTCTCTTGGGTTAAATCAAGCCATAAATGATAATGTAATCAATCTTCAACTGCTAGAAAAGTCAACCAAAAGAATCAAAGGCAGAAACGACATAAGAAAGGAGGGAGGTGTGATAATGGAAAGAACTTTCATATTGTAAAGTGATTTAGAAAGAAAATCCTGAATATATAATCAAAAGTGACTGTACAATGAAAAGATGCAATAAAGATTTACAATATTTAATTAGTTGGAGTATGGATAATGGAATCCCCAGAAAAGCCACAAGCTAATCCTTCAAACCACAAATTCAGAAGAGGACTTCACAGGGTATCGAACTCTTTTCCTGTGATCCATTTGAGCACTACTTGTGACATAGGTTTCCAACTCTATCATGCCACCCTCTACTATGCGAAGCTGCAGTTATCACGGCATACAAAACCAAAGAATTGTGCTTCGGAAAATCACCCGCAACTCCTGAGTATTTTCTTCTCTCTTCCACAATTGTTTTTTACTAATATCATTTCCTATATGCTTGTGCCTGCAACATTACACATTACCACTAAGCTCATCAGCTCAATAGCATATGCAGAAAGAAACAGTATACTGCAAACAGAATTTCTTGAGTATTCAGGCACCCTAGTTTTGATGCATATATTCAGATACTGGAAAAGAGGCAACAACCAATGGGCATGAGAACCACTGCTAGGAAAACCACACTGATCCTGGCAAAAGCTCAAGCCAAGGCCAGAAAGAGATGGGCAATGCCAGACACGTGCAGATCATTCTATCCATGAATCATAATCTGTAATGATAGTTTCTTGCTTACCTGAACATGTATTTCAGCTAATGCCATCCAGTACTCGCACAAAATATAAAAGATACACGTTTGTCAAGCTCATGATACTATTTATTCATAACTATACAACTTATAAGGTACGTGCATGATCACTCATAGACATGCACCAAGAAGGCATTTAAGAAGAACCAGGCAAGATACAGAACTTCTTCAATGTATGATCATACCGTGCAATTCAGGAGCCCTGTGATGTTGCCAGAGAAAAATGGAGTAATTGGCAATCCTATCCTTCACTAGTCAAACCATTCATACTCTCTCTCCCTCTCTCACACACACACTTACAAAGAAAATCCGTTTCTTCCCCATCAATAATCTCTTCTACAGTGTAATCCTTAAATCTATCTAGAACTTCTCATCTGTCATGTCTCTTTCTTTCTCTTATTCCTTTTTTATGAAAAAATATAGTTTCTGACTCTCATACTCTAAATTATTTTCCTATTTTGTCATCCATCAGTACTAAAAGCAACTGTATTTTCCTCTATTACAAGGAACTCTTTATTACCTCTATTATAAGGAAGTGAAACAGAAGATTATAGTTCAACTTTATAAAAGAAAAAGGGAAATAATCTGATTCATCCAACTTTTGAGGTAAGGATTAATGAAGTCAGAAATTCTCCTAATAAATACTGGGAGAGAGGAAAACGTAAAGGACCAAGAGCTATGCCTATGCAGATGGAGAAGATTGTGGAAAGAGAAGACATAGATTTGATTTGTATTCAATAGGCATAGGGTTCGCAGGAAGAGTGCAGTTATTAAGGATATGAATGGCTGGCTATGGTAGGGATGTCAATCACTCAAATTTTCCTCCGACAATATTGCTAGCCATAAATAAACATTGATTCTACTATATCTACACTGTGACTACCTAATTCAAACATCAATAGTTAATTGTTTCCCAGGACATCTTTACCTATTCCAACACTTGCTAATCAATATTCTTAAAGCATTTTCATTTGCATCTGTCACAATGAGAGGAGGGCAGAATTATCAAATTTTTGCACCTTTGTTACATAATCTATGTAATAATCCTTTTTTTTACAACAAAGATTTATGACCCTCCTTTTTTTTTCAACAAAGATTTATGACCATCACTTGTTAACTGGAAGGCAAGAATCAACAACAATCCATTTTTATCTCAACCCCACCCCCCAGCAGGGAGTTCCCCACCCAAAACAGGTAAAAAGTGGAAGAGAAAATAAAATGGAAGCAGGGGGAAAGGGAAGAAGAAGATAGGCAACTCCAGAATCATCATCACAAAATGCTCTTTTGAAGATCAAACTGTGAACACCTTAAAGGACACTAACCTTCCTTGAAACAAGTCAATAAAACTATAATCATTAATAAATTAAAACTGCATATATAGTTATGAAACACACTCAGACCCCCCCCCCCCCAAAAAAAAAAACGTTCTGAACAATCACCAACAAATACACTTGAAGCACTTTGAAAACATTGAAAGTATCTCAGATTCAAAGAACCAGTCTTTGTTAGCAAATTAAAAGGATTTGGGAATCTCTGAATAGAATCATAGTCCGTCATCGAAAGCCATTGCATGATAATAGGGATGAGTGCAGGTTAAAATAAATAGTTAAAACCTAAAACTACAACACCTTTCTAACAAATGTAAAAGGTGTTTGGCAGGGACATGATGAGTCAACCAAATATATAAAACTTAATAATAAGCATTCTCTACAAATTAGACTCTGTATTACATAGCTGAGGGGTCTATATCCACTAAATCCTCATTACTAGACCTCTATCCAAAATCTGAAAGGACACAAAGACAGGGACACTCCTCTAAGTTGGTAGTCATAGTGTCATCCGAAACAAGGATAAAACACAGAACTGACAATCCATACCAGCTGCTTACTGAGGGTTGAGTGAAATGGATAATGATCTTGCAGAAACAGAAACAAAAAAAAAATGCAAAAATTCACCAACATATTTCAAAGCATGCCAAAGTAATAGTGAACATGGAGAGAGTTACAGTGATTTCAATCACCTCTACATTTCACACCTCTTCTTGATTTGAAACATCTATAGAAGCACTGGCCTGCAGATTGACAACAGAGGACTGCGACGAACTATTAGATAATGCCTCACATTCTACTGAACAATCCATGGGTAATCCAGGAGCCAAAGAATGAGTTTGTTTCTGAAAAGAAACACTATCAAAATTGAATTCATCATGTCTAAAATAAATTTCTTCATTTGAGTCCATTTTGCAACCAGTTATCCTCTTGTATTTTATTGCATAACGATCAGGCCTTCTGTTGTTACACCTGCTTTCTGTAACAGAGTTAGTGTTGCAACTTTCTGGGCTGGAAGTCCTAGCATCATTCACAAATACTTGCCTCAGTTCATCTAACTGACAAGACTGAGGTTCAGTGACTATTTTACTACCATCAACTGCAGCACACTTTCCATCAACATCAAAAGAGGTGCCAACACAGAATTTCTCAACATTTTCTTGTTTCCTTTTCTTGTTATTTCGCTGATAAGCCTTGAGTTCTGGTTCTAACCCATGCGGACTAACAGCAGAACGACTTTCATTGGTCCTTATGCAAGCTGATGCCTCCACAACATTGCTGTCATGGTTGCCTTTCATGAAGGTATTGCTGCATACTGCAACCTTTCCATCCTCACCACTGCCTATATCATTTAATTTAGGTGAGACACTACATGAATCTGTCAACTTCAAAAGATCTGACCAGCTATTCGCCGAACATATGTTCTTTGATATTCTTGGAGAACTAGAGACTGTTTTACCGCCATCAACTGCAGTACATTTTCCATCAACACCAAAAGAGGTGCCAACACAACCGTTCTCAACATCTTCTTGCATCCTTTTTTTGTTATTTCGCTGGAAAGTCATGAGTTCTGGTTTTAACCCATGCAGACTGACAGCAGAAGAACTTTCATTGGTCCTTATGCAAACTGATGCCTCCACAATATTGCTGTCATTGTTTCCTTTCATGAGGGTATTGCTGCATACTGCAACCTTTCCATCCTCACCACTGCCTAAATAATTTAATTTAGGTGTGACACTACATGAATCTGTCAACTTTAAAAGATCTGGCCAGCTAAGATTTGTCGAGCATGCGTTCTTTGATATTCTTGGAGAACTAGTGACTATTTTACAACCATCAACTGCAGTACATTTTCCATCAACACCAAAATAGGTGCCAACACAGCTCTTCTCAACATTTTCTTGCTTCCATTTTTTGTTATTTCGCTGATAAGTCACGAGTTCTGGTTTTAACCCATGTGGACTAACAGCAGAACAACTTATGCAAGCTGATGCCTCCACAATATTGCTGTCACGGTTGCCTTTCATGAGGGTATTGTTGCATACTTCAACTTTTCCATCCTCACCACTGCCTAAACCATTTAAATTAGGTGAGACACTACATGAATCTGTCAACTTTAAAAGATCTGAGCAGCTATGATTCGTCAAACATGTGTTCCTTGATATTCTCGGAGAACTATTCATTGCACGATGCAATTGAAATGCCAATTCTGCATCGTCAACAAACCTTGGCACCTCATTAACACTGCTACCATTATTTATACTTGCAACCAAATCCTCACTCTTCTTACTGCCACACTCCTTTGCAACCAAATCCAAAGAATTACCAGCCAACAGAGCGGCATTCTTTGCCACCACAAGCTTCCTTAAAGCCATCTCCTTTGCTTTGACTGCCACTGCAATTTTCTTTTCCATCACAGAATTTGCATCCTTAATCACCTTCTCTAAAGATTTAACTTCATCCTTCTCCTTCATTGAAACCCTAGAATCACACTGGTTAGCAGATAATTCCTCCCCAGACTTCCCCGGGATCTCCTTCCTCATACAAACCCTAACTGAATTTTTCAACAATTGTGGGACCCAACAATCAACACAAACAGAAAACCCTAACCCTGATTCTTTACAAGAATAAGACCATGGGGGAGAACCACTATAGTTTACAATGCAATTCTGGTGGATAAAACGTTCGCAATCACTACATCTAACACAGTCAGAAACCAAATTCACGGTATCTCTGAAACAGTAAGGGCATAATTTACCATAATTTACCATCTTTATGCATTTCTTGCAGAGGAGGGCGATTCGCCAAAAGCTTTCCAGCGGCTGGAGTCTCTCTTCCGGGTTGCTGTAATTGATCCGAACACCACAACCATGACAATCAGATAAATTAGGAAGGTCCCGGGTCCTTTTATCTTTTGAGGGCAAACGATTTGATACAGACATTTTCTGTAGGCCTTGGCTGGAATTTTTGCATGTATGGAAGCGGCTTTTGGAAGGGGCGGCAGGCGGTGGCGGTGGCGGTAGAGGCGGCCCTGGTAACGAATTTGGCATTTTCGATTTCTGTAATTTGTGGTGCGAACTGCTGATGGTTTTGCTAGGGGTTTAAAGCTTCCAATTTTTTGGTGAGGGGAGTGATGGGGTGCGATATTGGCATTGGGTGGCGGGATTTTTGAGGGTTTAAGAAATCATTTGCTGCGTGGATTGAAGGCCCCGGAATTTATACTGCGGAATTTTGTAGTTTCCCTCTGCCAACGTAAATGTGTTTAAATAGAAATCTTTAATTATTGGATTCTAAGTATGAGATTTTATGAATTTTATAGAATTCTAAATGACTTTTATAAATTTATTAGGATTCTATAAAGTTCTTTTGAAATTTTTATTAAGACTTTTTTGTATTTGTTGAGATTTTTATAGATTTTCAGTTTAAAAATAAAAGAAAATTCACATAACAAAAAATGTCATATATTCTTAAAATAATTCTTATTATGTCAATGCAAGAAAAAAAACTTTTGAAGCCTAATAAAAATTCATAAAATAAATAACATAAACTCTTGATAATAATATAATGTTCATAAAAAAAATTCTAATGTTCAATATTATAAAAAATCTCAACATCACTATAATGCACTTTCTTAAAATCATATGCATTCTTTAATGTATATTCTATCATTATGTTATAACAAAAGATTTAATCTCATTCACCGAACATTTTCTTTCTTTCTTTTTCTTTTTTTTTTTTGAAAGCAAGAGAATCAATATATTAATTGAAGGAGGTCAAATTACATCAAAATCCACATGGCATCATATATGGCCTAACACAAAAATCGCAGGGGCATGCAAATTGGAAAACTCCCAGTGAATAATTTAGCAATAAAAAGACCTCTTTACCCCATCGTTAGCAAGTTTGTTAGCATTATTATTCT
This sequence comes from Apocynum venetum, assembly GCA_019593545.1. Classification (NCBI taxonomy): domain Eukaryota; kingdom Viridiplantae; phylum Streptophyta; class Magnoliopsida; order Gentianales; family Apocynaceae; genus Apocynum; species Apocynum venetum. The sequence continues at coordinate 2,228,412 of SRSM01000141.1, read as the reverse complement.
AGGTTCAAGATTTTGATAATATTCCACAATATGAGATTTTTTTTGTTTGAAAAGGATAAATATATTAGCAACTAGCCAAGAGTTTCAATCAATAAAAATTAAAGTCCAGTCAAAATTTAAATCTTGTATACAAGTAAAAGAGACAATGTAGGTGATAAAATTTCAATAAAAATTCTAGGGCTGAAAAAATATGGGCTGACCTAGCTATCCCTTTTGGCCCAGTTGGATTGGAATATTCGGGCCAATTCTCGAGTCAAGTTGAGTGTCTCGCAAGCCAAATGAAAAATAGACGATTTAAGTCAAAACGTCATAGTTTTTACTATTCAAGTTATGCTGGTCTTTATAATTATAGGTTGGTAAAAATTCAATTTTCCTTCTTGGCTAGGTCAATTGAATCAAGCAGCTAATTTTGCTACCCAAGTCAAGTTAGGAATGACCCAATCATTAGGTTGGATTGAACTTTAAAATTTTGGATCATACTAGATTAATCTGAATTACCACATCAAAATTCTTTATAAATCTCACATGAATATATGATATTTGGATGAGATTTTTTTTCTTCATATTTTACATGTAAAGTCATGATTTTGTAAAAGTTATTAAAAATCTTTTTCAAATTGAATACTCCATGATTTATCCATAATTATAATATGTATTAATTGAAAACTTTTAAAAAGTTTTAAAAAGTCTCAATTAAATATGTCTAACCTTTTAATATCCTAAAAAGTCATTAAAAATCTCAATACATCCAAATAGTAATTAAATTAAAGAATGTATAGTTAAGATATGAAATGTTATGTATTTTTCGTGGGGCAAGGCCTTTATTATGAACTTTAGGGTGCATTTGGTTGGAGGGATTTGGAGGGGAGGGAAAAGTGAATAACAATTCACCTCCAAAGTGGGAGAATTTAGAGGGGATGAAAAATATTAATTTTGTAATTACTTATTTGTCCTTACAGTATTTTAATAATTACAGTTATTTTCCACTCTTTCACTCCTTCTTACTCTCATTTTCTCCAATTCCCCTATTTATTTGTCTTATTACCTAATTGAAAGATATTATATTCAAAGACTATATGATAAAATTTTAAAAAATAAATAAATAATAAGGCTCAATTTGGAAAAAAAATTCAAATTCATCATTCCCTATAAAAATATTTTTCAAAATAATTTTTTACCTCCAAAATTTCTATCATATCAAAATTTTAAATTTTCTCCTAACTTCATAAATGGATTGCACATATTCACATAAACAATATTTTTTCATTACTTTTTAAATTAAAAATACAATATCAAATAATTTATTAATTATATTTTATATTATTATCAATCATGTGAAATTTAAAAAATATATTATCAAACTTTCAATTCCCTAAATCAAAAAATATATATTACAATTCCCAATAAATTTTTTTTACTCAAACACAAAAACTATTCTCATTTAAAAACTAAAACAAAAAACACTTTTCAAATTACAATCCAAATACACCCTAAAGTTTTAAAAGATATAATTGTTAGTTTAATTATATTTTTCCTCCCCTCTCCTTACAACCAAGCAAAAGAATTTTATTTTCCACTATTCTCTCCTATCTAACTTAACCAAACAAGGTTACATCCCCTTCCCTCCCTTCCACACTCCCTCCATCAAAATCCCTCCTCTTCCCTCCCCACTTTTGAACCAAACATACCCTGCGTTTCATGTTTGACAAGAGAATTTATTGAACCAAACATACCCTTTGTTTCTTTATTTGCCACTTGAGTTTCTGTTCTTCCTTTTCTTAAAATTTTAGAAAAGGAACGAAAAATGAATATTACAATCCTCTCCATGCAAATTCACGAAGAATATGAAAAAATATGAATATTACGAGAACATGTCGTGGATGCCCTGTCTTTCCATGTTATAGAGACTTAGGTTTTCATTTTAAGGGTAAGGAATCCTTTATTAACATACTTAAACCAATATCTTCTTCTTCTTCTTTTTTGAAGTAGTAAACTAATATCTTTAATAAAAGATTTCTTTTCATAATATATATATATATATATATAGACTTGTGTATAAGTATTGAAAATATTGATTTTTTATTATATTTATATATTTTAAAACTATTAATATTTCTATATGTGTGAACTTGAATCACTTTTGACTTTGGTCGAATTTGAAAAGGTGCAAGCCTATTAGTAAGGATTTCGAGTAGTTTCCATGCCCTAGTCAAGATCTTGTAACGGACTAACGGAGACTTGGAAATTAGTTCTATGAGTACTATGCCTCTAAAAGGTGAGATGGGAATCATGCCAACAAATAATTTATTGCAATTGCTTTTATAGTTTATTTCCAATCAAATTTAAATGGGCAATTCTCTTACATTATTGGTTCATACTGGAAAACTATGATAAGTTGTCCTCGTAATCTTGGCTCTGTCCATGGTGAATTGACTCAACTATGACACTTCTCTATCAACTACATTGATGCGTAGATCCATTTATCTACGGACGGCAATTATGGTTTGGAGAAGCCAAACAACTTTTACATATGAGAAAGAATTTAACTATTAATTATACTCCTAGAAATTATAACAAAGACAACTTATAATTTCCTAATATATATTGATTAAAAGTAAAAGTAACTTAGGTGAAGAAATAAAAAGTAAAATATATTCCGTTGCCGGGACTCGAACCCGGGTCTCTCGGGTGAGAGCCGAGTATCCTAACCAACTAGACTACAACGGAAGATGCTACAAATGTGACCTAGTTACATATCTCAACTATAATCTTAATAACCTCACACGAGCGATGAAAGAATCCAAAGGGGCAGATACATTTGTTATATTTTTGAATTTCTTGAGATCCATTTATTTACAAAGAGCAAGTAAAATGTAAACCGTATAGTAGTTGGATAAGGAAATGGAAATTTAGGCCACCTGCCAATTGTGGCAAGAAGCAATCTTGATGACATGGTTGCACTTCTAATCTAATTAATATAGATAGAATTGGGTAAAATTGAACCTCTATTTTCTAGAATAAATTGTAAATTTATTCATCTAGTAATATTAGCTAAAGCAACTTTAAGTATATATGGAAGTACATCTCTATACTATAATTTATCATTACATAAAAATTACCCTTTTATGAGCCAACAAATGAAGTTGCACATTAATAACTTAAAAACATACAACGGAGGAACTCATGATAATGGACCAAAAACAAGCTATGGAACTGGTGTGGGTCTTTTGTAGAAATAGAATGATTTTCTCCTTTTTATCTATTTATTCTAAATTGTGGAATCATTACACATGGAGAAAATAATGAATTTACTTAGAATATTTAAGAAGTTGATAAATTAATTATTGAAAATACATTTTAATTTTTTTTCAGATACAAATTGCCTAAGATATTTTTTGTATTTCTCTAAAGGCATCAATTGCCTAAAATCTTTTTGTCAACTCCTTAAACTCAAGCAAATATTGTCCTATATAAAAAATATAGGAATTTTTTTTCTTAAAATCATATGACACAATGACTTCTTATATAAAACGTGTTTCAAAATCTACCATCACCAATCAAATACATTTGGAGCCAATCATACCTAACTAAGCTCTCATTATTGACAACAATTCTTTCCAATCTCATCACAAGTTTTTGTTGCAGTTTGAAAGCATGACATCGAAGCTTTTGGATGCAATAAAAAAATTTATATACAAAATTCACCTAAACTTGCATTTCATGATGAAATAAACAACAATATATTCATATTTTATTAAATTTCCCTAGTTATGTTTGTAGTTTTAAAGAATTATTAATTTATGATATTAACATGAGTATATGTTTATTATATAAGGGTTTTCTTAAAGATTATTATCTTTTGATTTATTAAAGTTACTAATTTTTTGAACTGACACAAGTTGAGACTAGATAAAAATATTATTATTATAGAGAAATTATGAATTTATAGAAGTTTTATTATATTCCCTCCATTCTTTTTCATAATATGCAATAAGTAAACTCACTTGTCCCTAAATATAAGATGTTTTGTTACTTATTATGGTTATTTTGTATATGATAGACTATTTTATCATTATTTATTTTAATTTTATTTCAAATATAATAAATAATGGTACAATAGAAAATAAAATAATTCATTGTTCTATGTGGCATCTTATAAAATTGGATAGAAGGAATATATAAAGATATAATTTTTGAATATGCATTATTTTGGTTTTAAAGTAGCCAATAGTCTTCCATGTGAATAAGATGGAGAAATGAAAAGAAGAAGAAGAAACAAATATATATATCCAAGCTACAATTAGACTTCCGTGTAGGTGGCAAATATATATATGTAGGTGGCAAAAGAAAGCATTAGACTTCCGTGTGATTTGGATATATGGGAAATGCAAAAGCACAATTTCCGTTGCCGGGACTTGAACCCGGGTCTCTCGGGTGAGAGCCGAGTATCCTAACCAACTAGACTACAACGGATTATGAAAATTTCTCAGCAAAGTTCATATTTAACAAACTAAAATCAGACAGCTTGCAATCTTTCTAGTTTCTTTAAATATGATATATTTCTCGCCTAATCACCTAAAATTGTGCACCTACTTGTCAATTTGAAGGGATAAAAACTTAAAGAGTACAAATTGTGTTTATGAGAAGATGAAATGATTTTACTCAAAAGGATGAAGTGATTTAATGGTAAGAAATAACTCAATCATGCTGGCTCATTGTTAATAAAATGACATTATTTTACATTTATTTATAATATTTATTCGTAAAATGGCCCCCTCGGGGGGGGGGGGATGGAAAATTTATATGGCAAGTTTTGGTTTTTAAGCAAAGATGTGATAGGTTTTACTTGGGTTTGATGGAGCTGTTAAATATTAATCTGTTTATAGGAGACAATGGATTGATTGATTACTTGACGTATAGCAAATGTGAGAGAGTAGTGGGCCCTTGAATCTAATAAATTTGGGCCTTCCATTTTGGGTCACCCTTAGGGATCTGTTTGGCACAACCGAAGAATTTTATATTTTTTCAAGCACGTTTTCAATAAATAAGGTTTTCTGCTCATGAATATCTGAATTTGATACATATCCGAATTATGTGTCTAATGATATATTTGAAATCAATCTTGAATTTAAAACATTTCTCTCCCGAATTTGTATGCTTTTTCCCATTTATTTGCAAAATTGTTTTGGTATAGCCAAATTGCTGGAAAGCCCAGCTTCCTTTTCCAAATTATTTTTCATGTTTAATTTGGTAACAAAATGTAAAAAAATCATTATATTTATTTTAAAATTTTATATTTTCCTTAATGTATTGGCATATGCCTTATATGGAAGGCAAGTTCAATTTTTATTTTTTTTTCTCTTTTCAAATTTCAGAAACACATGGATGAAGTTTAATACTACTACAATATTATTCCAACACATATCACTCTCTCTTACTTCTACCCTTAATCTAATAAACTTATGCATCACAGCTTGCAAGCTTTGGTTAATGGTTAAAAATACAAACTTGAAATTTTAAGTTTACATAGGTATGAAAAAACTATAATTTGTAAACCAAAAAAGTAAATAAGATTTTCCTTTTTTGATTAGACAACTTATAACCATATATATATATAGAAGAGGGAAGCTATTAGGAAGGTGCTAATATATATACTCCCTCCATCCATAAATTCATAATTGAATTCTCACATTTCTATTTTGATTTATTCAGAAATGAATGTTAACTTTTTTAAAATAAATTTGTTTTCATCTTAATTCACTAAAAATCTCTTTAATTTAAAGAATTTACATCCACTAATTAATGAATTTTACTATTAAATTAATTAATAATAAGGATAAAAAGATAATTTTTTTTCATAATTTTTAAATTAAATTCGGACATTCGAGGAATTATTCTTTTTGGCAAGCATGTATAATTCACAATTGTTCTTCCACTCAGTGTGAAAATCACAGATGCGAAAATAGGAGAGTTAGATGAAATAAGAAAGAAAGAGAAAAAAAAAATTAAAAAAATTGACGGAGAGAGACACTTTCGACATCTGATCACATGGGACCCCGTAGTCTACGGTAGCAGATATTTCTCCAATGGAATATTCTCAAGGCGTGTGTTCGCCATATGATTTTGTTGCCACTCGTTTTATACAAATTAGGGTTTTCCTGTCAACTTTAGAAAGTCAAGACTAGAAAAGCTATTAGAGACGTATTTTTTCAACCTAATTGATCCTCTCAAAAAAAAAAAAAAATATTATTATTATTCCCTAACTGATTTTGTCGAATACTTAATATGCAATTCTTTACACCGTAAAATAGTTTATAATTTATTATGCATGCAGGGAAAACAACTAATTTACAAATATATATTTTTATAATAAAAGTATTTATAATCATATTTTTCTGGAATATACATTAAATATCTTCGGGTGTGTGCATATAAGTATAATTAATTTTAAAAAAATATACATAAAATGACTAGACTTTAATTTAATTTAGTTTTCTTTTAGCGATTTCATTTTTTTTTTCGTTTTTGGCCAAAGGTCGCGAGGGTTCTTGTATCTAATGATGAAATAGGCTACAACATATATGTAATCGGTCCATATATATATATATATATATTGTCAAGAAAAATGGATGCAAATTTCAATAGTTTCTCTTATATTCTCCTTTTGTAGAAATGGGAAGTCACTATTCTAAGATAAAGATAAGGAAAAGATCCCGTCGTTAGTAATCCATATGCGGTTCGCTGAAAAGGGTCGGTCAAGTTTTGATCCTGTGTTAATACCTTCCCAAGGCAACACCATCAATAACATTACTACATACGTGTGTTTATTTGCTTTAGACGACTTTAGGGTGGGGAGTTGAAATCAAGAAAATGACAAGTGAATAAATAATAAGTGCGGCTGTCGTGAGGATGCCACACTCCCTGTATTTAAAATTATTACCTGATTATTTTTGTCTTAATTTTTTGTATTGAAAGGTTAATCTGATTAATGCATACGTTCCATTCTATTATTTCATTTTTATTCATCTTAAAAGGATAGTTCACTTTCTCTATAAATTTTCGTTCCATTTTAATTGTCAAATTTTTAATTTTAATACATACTTTTATAATTATATTTTTGTTATTTATAAGATATTTTGATTAGTTGTCAACTATATATTTAGTGAATAGTGTATTTTTTTAAAAGAGAATTAATGCATATACACTAACTACTAACTATTAAATGAGAGCAACTTAAGAACTTTAGTTGCATAATTATCATTTTATTAATGCATTATTTGGATGAGTTGTCAACTATTTATTGGAGAATGCATTTTTTTAGAATGATTAATATCTATATATTAGCTATGAAAGTATTTCTTGTTATCAAATACAAATTAATTTTATGTTGGATTCACACGTTGAAACTAAATCATAAAGCAATTTGGAAACAAATCTTTAAAACTAACCATTAATATTCAACCACAAAATTTCTTGAAATTGTACTTCCAAGGAAAATCTATTAGTTTGTTTGCTTTGAAATAATTTAAATAATTAAGGATTAATAAGGATATATATGTAAAAATGTATATAAAATTACAACTCAACTAAACTAACCGTCATTTCTTAATATATTTGAAAAAACTATTTGATTATCTATTTCAATTGTTCACTTTGGACTTGCACAAAAATTAAAATAAGTATTGAAAATGATAATTATATAATTAATCTTCCTATTTTGCACTTATTTAATAACTAGTGTATATGTATTTATCCTCCTAAAAAAAATGTATTCTCTAATAAATAGTTGATACTCATCCAAATTCTTAATCAATAACAATTGTGTAATTGTAAAAGTACATACTAAAATTAAAAACTGTATAATTGAAATGAGACACCCCAAAAAAGAAACGTGAATAATTGAAATGAGATGAATGAAGTAATACTCTCTTTGTTCATTAATATAAATCGTTGAAGATATTTTTGTTTGTCCTTAAATATAAATTTTTTATGATTTTTTTTGGATATTTTACCTCTTTTTTTTCATAATACATTTATTTATTCTTATATTTTATCTCACATTATCTCATTTTGTAAAAAGAGAAACATGATTTCTAATAAAAAACACTTTTAATAATTAATGCCATTTTAGATTAAAAAAAATTCTTTAGTCTGTATTCGAGGGTAGACCAACTATTTATATTAATATATGAAAGGATTCTATAAACATGATAATTTTAAAATAATTTTTATCCTTTTTAAGTGAGTAGAAATTATAATCATCTGTGAAAGTATGAATCCTAATTAGTCATCTCTTTGATGCTTATTTTCTTGTGAAAAAAAGTTGTAACAAATTAAAGGGGCATTCATATTCTGTTGTCGTTTTTGGTGTGCAATAAATGAAATGCGATTCTTCTCGTACATCTACTTAGATGAGATAATGCTTAGGTACCTTAATATGGGGGATCGACGAACTGAAAAAAGGGGATGGGATGTAAATGCCCAGAGTCAGACCACTATCACGATTATCATCTTTTATTTTTATTTTTTTTAATACAAAAATTCAAATTTTGTTGAAAGTAACAAAAAAATAACTAGTATTATATATGTATTTCCTGAATATATAGTACCCGCTCAATCTTTTTTTTTTCCTTTTTTCTTTTGAGTTGTTATGTAAATCAAGAAATTCTTTAAATGTGTGATTTTGACACATAGTTTGAGATTATTATTATTAGCTTGAAATTTTCCTCAAAAAAGAAATAAAAGAAGATATTAGCTTTATGAAAATTAAGGAAATATTTGATGAATTTGTTTTACAATTTACCTTCATTTTTTATTTTTCTTTTGAGAAACTTTACCCGTTCTATTGATAAAATAAATTAATCAAATACGCTTTGGTTTTCTTAAAATATCTCTATTTTACTTATTCCCAAAAAAGAGAAACTTTTATTTCAATTACCAATGGAAAACTATTCCCAATAAATCTTGAATCTTCTCTTAGAATAATATCATCATAACCTTTATTTTAAGTCAGTATATTGAAGATCGAGAGAATTAATATCACCATAGAATATTCAACTTGAAACCATTGTTTTACTTCCCAAGTGTTCTCAATCAATTGGAACCCGTTTCCAAACTGTGTCCCAAGAGTCACATGGAAGATCATAAACCAAAGCTCGATCATTCTGTGGATCAACAATCCAAATCCTAATATAATAATATATATTGATCGTTTCTGTAAACCTTTTGCTCATGAAAATCTTGTTTTTCATTCCTGACGTGTAAAACTTTCGCACGTTAAAGAGAAAGAGAGAGAACTATATATAGTTTGAGAGTTCTTTTTATTGATATAATAGATATATTCAAAACCAAAAGTGAAAAACATAGGCAAGAAATTAGAGATATATATAATTTATATTGCTTCTCAGGCTAACAGAATATGAACATAGTGGATAAAGATGCATGTCTTAAATTACTTAATTAAAATGAAGAAAAAATATACAAAAAAAAAAAAAACCAAGCCCTACCATAGCATGCAATAATTACTACTACCAACAATATTATTAACTCTCTGAGAACTAATTAATTAAACTCCAGCTGTTCCAATTAACTTAGTGAGTCCAAATGTGATTCCCATGGCCAGCCACCCTCCAACTAACACCCTTGTTGAAGATTTCACCAATGGGGCCTTTCCCAAATAAGCACCAATAGCTCCAAACCCTAAAAGTGCCATGCTAACAGTGGCCACCACCACCCCCAGCCTCAGATGGTAGCTTTTTATAAAAGCTGCAGACAACAAAGGCACCAAAGCACCAGCAGCAAAAGCAAAAGCAGATGCTAAAGATGCCTGAAGTGGGCTCGGCAAATCCATTTTTTTGGACTCAAACTCAGATTTATTAATATTATTAGCCCTCAGTTCTCTTTTCAGTTGGGCTAATTCTATCTCATATTGTGAATACACAGACACAAACTCCCCCAAGGCCATACTACAAGCACCACCCACCAACCCGGCAATTCCTGTGAGAACCATGGTCTTAACATCTGTACGGACAGCTCCGATACCCATCATCAACGACGCCGTTGAGAGTAAACCATCATTTGCGCCCAATACAGCAGCTCGGAGCCACTGGGCTCTCTTTGAGTAATCAGTAATAACCTCAATATCAAGATCTTGTTCTAATTGCATGGCCACCTGTCCTTCGATATCATGATTATTGGGTTCATTTTCTTGTTTAGATTTCTCCATTTCAAGGGAAGTGGATATCTTGGCTGCCGCAGCTACGTTCTGAATAGCGATTTGGGTATCCATTTTGTAAGAAAAACAACAATTTTTTTAGAATGATCTAGGTTTTGAAGGGAATGATGAAGAAATGAAAGAATAATATTTTGGATATGGGAGGAAGTCAGGAGTGTGTCTGGCACACGCCCAGGGCATGCGTATATATAGTTGGGAGATAGTGACGGCCATTCTGTTAAGCTTTTGAAGGAGTTTTAAGCCATTTACGGACTCTTACTTTGTTTAGAGGAATCTGATGCGTTCACACTTGTATAAGCACTTTAATATCATTAATCTCTTGTGTGTATATTGTGTATTGGTTAGAAAAAAAAAAGTAGCAATAATTTTGAATTATTATCTCATGTGATATCAAGAGATTAGGACTACTAGTTTTGAATCAGCAAGTGTACCTTTTTTTTATTTTTTTGAACAGCAAGTGTAATTTTTTAAAAATAAAAAAAACAATTTATTCTAGTATAGTGGTATATGGTAAATTTATTTCAAAGAAATTATCCCTTCATTTTATTTAAAAGGGATTTATATTTCCTTAATTCATATGATCTTATCATTAATCACATAAAAGACAAAGAGATTGCACTAACTTTCTTAATGTCAAAAGTTTTTCTTAATTTTTGTCAAAACTTTCTTAATCACATTCAATTTTAGATGGTGGAAATATTTATCTTTTATGAAAACTCAATATTATGTTGTTTAGAGTAATTGTGTAATAATCGAGCATTTGACTTGTAGTTATTTGTATCAATAGCTAGAAAAGAATTGTCGGTTTAGCCAAGCAATTAAATTGGTTTGTTTCATTCAGGAGATTAGAAACAAATCCTCATTTCTCCACCATTTGCTTGCGTGAAATAAGAGAGAAAAAAAATATATAATTTGGAAGAAGTATGTAAATATGTGATATATAGGTTGGCTCAAGAAAGTTTGTTCTCTTCGAAAGGGCCATAGAATTACAGCAAATTTGGCTAAAGGTCTTTATAAACACAAAGTTTTTCATATTTAACACTTTCTACCCCAGAAGAAATAGAAAATAAAAAGAAAAGAATAATGTAGCTTGCGATTTTTTTTTTACTTCTTTAATATCTCTACTTAAATTAACATTGACCCTAATAAGATAGGTAAATCGCAGGGTATGCCTCAAGTTAAACAGATCCAAAAGATGATCACCGATAAGTCTACGACAGACCAGGAGAGAGTTAACTCCTTTGTCATTTGCCGCTGAGGTGTGCCGGGGACTCTGCTTAAAATTTTTATCCTCAAATAGTGCAATCCTTTGTGTTAGAGATCGATCACCTTGGCCTACTCCTGGCTGCTCTTTCAAGACCCTGTCTCTAAGGTGTTTCATTTTTCCCTTTTCCATTTGAAAACCATAAAAGAGATTACTAGCAAATGTAACTTCCGGTCGACAAAATGGTTAAAATACACTAAAATTTGATACTTTGGGCTTTGCGTGGAACAAGAACATAACAAATCGATACAATGCTCATTTTTTTGCCATACCAAGTTCTTATCCTCTCTAGCTAAATTTGATTGTCGTTTATTGGACATACTGCCATAGGTAATATTCTTTGGCAGTTAAGACATATGAATATATATATATATATATATCCATAACATTTTTGTGACAATAACAAATGTTTTTATCGTGGTAAATTTAGTTGTTTGTATTCCCATTTTGTTAATTTGAACTTCCGGTTAGGATGGAGAATACATTATTAGTTGTCCTTTTTCTCCCCTTTTTTCAAATGAATTGAGCTATATGGAATTGTGTGGAGGATGTTCTAATCGGCTAACATATTTCGATGCCCAGGAATAAAATTTTCTTTAAATCAGATACTCGTAATATTTGATTCTCATATCCAGAGGGGGGGGGGGGGGGGGAGAACAAAAGATAAATAAAATTGTCCTGCGGATGTGATGTGATGGCCGATGGGTCAGGTGTTATAAAAAAGAGAATTACTGAATCCCATATTCTACCCAACATTATTATCAAATTTGGACAATATTGTCCTTTTGTTCTAAATCAGTAAATCTCACACTCCATTGCATTCCTCTGAAGATTAGAATGAAGCCCATTGTAATTAGAGTCAATCAGGGACAGTGATGATGCTCTAATTAACCGTCATTGTAATTACATTACTCCAAAAATGCTTGCGTTCTGAATTGAATTTGCAAAACTAGAATGAAGCCCATTCTAATTAGAATCAATCAGGGACACTGATGATGCTCTAATTAACCGTCATTTTAATTACATTATTCCAAAAATGCTCGTGTTCTGAATTGAATTTGCAGTTTGCAAAGTTTTGGCTTAATGAACTTTCAAGTAATTATGACAAAAATAAATAAATTTACAGCGTACTCGTGAAATCAAATGGGTCTTTATGAATCGTATACATAAAGTTCAAAAGTACATATGAAACTTCAATGGAGACAATAAAATCGTTCACAATTTTATATTTAAATCAATTTCATCTAAGTTTCTATTTTACGTATTTCTATTTATGTTCCAGCAGGATCAAATTGCGAGACAAAAACTTCAAATTTATATAAGAGCTCATCTATTAAGGTTACTACAACAATAATTCTTAATCCAATAAGAGATAACAATATATATTCAACGACTAAATAAATAAAGAAATGATAGTAAACTGTCAAATAAATTATCCATATTCAAAATAATAATTGGTTTAATGTGCAATTTGATGTTGAACTAATATGTGATATTGAATAATTGTTCAAACATATCATAACCTCCCGGTAAAGCTATGGATGCATCAACACGTTATATCATTATATCAATTCATCCATATATGGAGTTTGTTTGTATTTCAAAGTCAATTGTCTTGGCATAAACGATATTAAATGCAGTTAGAATTATACTTACTGAGAGAGCATTCATATTATGAGTTGTTTGAAGCAACTACTCTAATTATTCCAAAGTTATCTCCTCCATAAATGAGATATATATATATAGCAAATGACTAATATTCTTCTCAATTCCAGTGCGTCATGCATATATGAAATTTTGTTTACAACTGTTACATCTTCAAAAGGCCAATTGTTTTTACCTTTTGTAATGGACTTCATTTGATTTTTTTTCAAGGTCACATGTTTGCATATGTTTGGATGATGTTTCTTCCATAAGTATAAAGTAAATGTAAGAAAATAAATGATAAAAAAAAAGTATAGAGATTTTGTTGATTTGTAATAAAGAAGAAAAATTGATGAATTTTTGGTAACTGATAAACTCTTTACACACTACATATATCCCATCAATTCTTTTTCCTATATGTCTTCTATCAATTTTTTCAAATCCATCGTATTATAATATTCCATCACTTTTTCTTCCTATTTGTCTTCTATCTATTTTTTCAAGTCGGTTGTATTATTGTATCTCATTACTTATTTTTTCTATTTGTCTTCTACTCATTTTTTCAAATTTATTGTATTATTATATTTCATTTTGTTCTTATTTAAAATGCCTATTTTTTCATTTCTTCATATTCTTTATCATCAAATCACTTAGAGACATATATTCTTCTTATTTTTCTTCATCCATAGCTAATTTTGCTCTCTTTCATCTTTTTTCTCATTCTTACTTTCTTTTCAAAATGAATTATTCTGTTCATAAATTACAAAAATTTTACCCTATACTCTGTATTAAGAAAAACTGAGTAAATAAAAAAAGAGCGATTGAGTTGTTTAATGTCCAAAAGAGTGCCTAAAGATATTATATTATTAATTAAAAATAAGGTCCGACGAAGTTGTGAACATTTACATACTTTTCTCAAACGTTTAATTAGATTGGATAGAAGTAGTTTGCAAAGAAAAAAAATAGGTAAGCGATGAAAAGTTTATTACAAATGTACAAGATGAAACTGTAATACTCAATATTATTCATAGATATTTCTATCTAGAAACCGAGAAGATAAAATTAAATTCATAAATGATTGGCTTATAACATTCGATTAACTCTTGAGATTCATCCTTATGAATGTGTGCAACGAGAATTTTTCAATTTATGGAATAAATTCAAATATGAAGATCAAAGTAATAGTCTCGATAATTTTACTTTAAATGATATTGTATGCTAATTTATATAAAAACTTGATGAGAAGAAAATCAAATATGTAATGTAAATGTATTTATGAAGTAAATTTTTGAATATATATTATGGACATTTTAATTTTTTTAATGTACGGATAATTTTTTATATGTACATTTTAAAGTGAATTGGGGACGGAGGATATTGTATACCCATGAGGATAGTGACCGGGTGTACCTGCATAGTTTAATTGGGGATAAGAATGAAGAATGAAATATTATTTTCACTTAGGAATGGAACTAGAGTACGTCTTCTCGCCACTACCCATCCAAGTAGCCATTCCATGTAATCTTTTGAATGTTCTATTACTATATTCTTTGAGATTTTGGATCCTAAAGCTTATGCTTGCTTCTTGGATGTATCTTCTGTATTGGGGCCTAGGGTAATGTTCATACAAGCCTCCATCTATAGCCATAACTGTTCTTTTCCCAAATATCATTACTTTTGAATCAATTTCCATCTTTGAAAAATCCCAACAATTCATGCACCAGTCAAGCGACCTCCACGCTTAGCAATTGATCTATGTTGCGGTGGGTTGAAAAATGGAATTTATGCCTTGAGTTTCATGTAACAAGTGAGGAAGGGTATTGAATTATTGATGAAATTTGGTTAAACTTATACGGTCATTTTGGTAAACAAAAATGTGGTATTAAGTAATTTGAGGTGAGATTTAACAATTTGTATAAATATTTATAATAATTGTCAAACAGCTGCATACATTTTGTTTTAATGAAAAGTTATGCTTTCAGAAAATGAGACTTATGATATGTCCCATAAATTACGAAAATAACTTAGTTATATGCCCTCAGACCTATTGTCCTTTCTTAGTAGGGACCTGATTATAATAAAAAAAACCTAAAATAAACTTATATAAAAAAGTAAGATTGTGAATACTTTACAATTTTTATCTTTTCTAGTACCATTTCTCACTCATAAAATAGTTAATTTTACAGTGGATTTGGTTTGAGTTTTAACATCGAAATTTATTTTGTTATCACTATGAAATCTAGTATATTTAGATTGTAAGTATTGTTGAGATTCAAACTAAAATTGCGTGGGAAAGAACTTGATTATTATCCCATGTAGATTGTATGAAATTATATAACTTGAACTCTTGATTTTGTAGATTTTACATTTAAAATATGAACCTACACTATTAAATATACGAAAGGAAGTTATTGTTCTCAAGCGTTCTGCGTTGTTGTGCTTTCTCAAGCGAATAAAAGAAAATACTTTTGAAAAAAATTGTATAAAATTAATAGAGCATAATTATTTTTATCATGATTGCTTTTCAAATTTTCTTAAAAAAATTGCTTTTCCAAAAACAGTTTTTTTAATAAAAAAAAAAAGCTAAAAGCAAAGGTAAATGAAAATTAGCCAGGACAAACTCAAAACAACTTTTAACCATCATAAAAGAAAAAAGCCAGAAGGTTTTTCCCCCCCTCCAAGGAACTGAAAACGCTATCAAAATGAGCAGAATTCACGACTTTCAAGAATTCTCCCATCCGGAAGCCAATTTTTTTTTTTTTTTGGCAAATCACACTTAAACTACAACAAAACACTAGAAGAGAAGGCCGTCGTTTGAAAAGACTCCAAATTAACGACCTTATACGCACAATTTATCGATCGCTATTACAGGAAACATCTCAGGTGCACATAAATATGCTAGCTTTAAGGTAACCACATCTTTGCTAACATCTCAGGTGCACATAAATTCTTGAAATCATGACTTTCAAGAATTCTCCCATCCGGTAGCTAAATTGTTCAGGAAATTGGCAAATCAAAATTAAACTACAACCACTAGAAGAGAAGGCCATTCGGTTGAAAAGACTTCAAATTAACAACCTTACACGCACAATTTATCAATGGCCATTGCAGGAAACATCTCAGGTGCACTAGCTTAAGGTAACCACGCCTTTGCTAAACATCTCTCAGGTGCACATAAATTCTTGAACTCATGACTTTCAAGAATTCTCCCATCTAGTAGCTAAATTGTTTTTAGCAAATTGGCAAATCAAATTTAAACTACAACAAACCACTAGAAGAGAAGGCCCTTCGCTTGAAAAAGACTCCAAATTAGCAACCTTACATGCACAATTTATCGATGGCTATTGCAGGAAACATCTCAGGTGCACATAATATGTTAGCTTAAGGTAACCACACCTTTGCAATTGGTATATTTCAGATAAACCATGTAAACAAATGAGCTTAAGAGCCACCAATTCTCTTATTAACTAAAATGACTTCGTGTCTCAAAATTCAAAAGTCTACTAAATTGGGCAAAAATTCTTGCGAGTTGTAGCAGAATAGAATCTTATAGAAATGTTATATAAGAGGAAAGCAGAAGTGCAGAATGCGCTCTGAGATAACGTACCAAGAAACCTCTCATTTCAGTTTAGAAAATAGCTTAGGTGCAACCTGGTTTCAAAAACAATCAAGGACGAAATAAGTCAAAATAATCATTCCAGTTATCAATCCAAGAAAATAGAAAGATGAAAGATAGGATCCATACGCATCGGTCGACACAATGCCAATAATCAAAATATTGTCCGGTACAGTGCTTAGTCCCAGAGTCATCATCTTTAATCCTAATCACACAATCCTGTCAAAGGAAGGACATTTTGGAATTAATTGTAATTAAAAATAAGATATTTAATGGACAAAACAGGAGAAAAGAAGATGAATGAAATGGAAGCCCTATGGTACCACAGCAAGAAAATGACTACAAAAGCTATAAACTATAACACAATATGTTTCCAGAAAATAACTAAATATGAGTAGTCTAATTTTGTGATATGAATGAACTCATATACTATGAAGTTCTGAAGGCAGGGTTCTTATTAGGCACATATAATGGACCGCTGCAAACAATTTAGAAGAAGATATCTGCTAAGTTGATACTCAGGCTTCAGAAACAAGTCCAGTTCCACCTATATGCTTGGGAAAATGGAAACTGATAAGGCATTAAGCAAAAAACTATCACACAAGTTTTCCATACAAATATAAATTGGACTTATAAAAATCGGAACTGACTTGAGCTCACACTGAATAATGATATAAAAAATGACCAACATTATTCATTATTAGTCATATCAACCCAAATCTGGGATGATATAATAATAACACAGAATAACAAGCAGGAGAAAAAGACCGAAGTCAAACTGCATAACTGTCAACAAAGCAACTACGAGAATAATGCTTGAAATTCAATATAGTCACCAAATCATCCCCCACCCACCTGCCCCCATCATTAGGAAAAAAGGAAAAAAATGGAACAAAAATGGAAGGAAAGAAAGGTCCCACAGCATACATTAAGACATATACACAAACAGAGGCAATCAACGTTATTGACAAAATGGAAAAGAAGAGGTCCAAAAGTGTTCAAATTAATACAATGTTTGCCCAATCTACTAAAGACAATACTGGCACCAACTAGCAGTTCAAGACTGTTAGACTTGGATTTCACATACTATATCATTGAATATTTATGGCATGCTATTGCAAAATATTTGTGCTCCCAAAGGACCATAGTTTTGGAAAATGGTTTCCAGATGAACTATTTGTATTTCATGAGATAAAGATTTACAACCAAATTAACCCAACTCACAAGCAATTTGCAGCATATATTTATTTCCTTTTTAAGGCACTACCTCATTTGTTATATCAGCACAAATGACACAACTTTTGAGAAGTCTTTTGGCAACATTTAAGAATTCATTTTCCAGAAGACTAAAAAACACCGAGCCTGTTCCCAGTGAAGTAACATGGTCAAATGCTGGAAAAGTTGAAACCATTTCCAATAGCCAAAACCAAACAAGCACATAGGGTGGAGGTGACTAAAGTAAACATTAAGAAATTGTCTAAAGATGGGAATTTCTAATACCCTTTTAAGGTCAAAAGAATGAATTATCCACATATACTTTCAAAAAGAAGGAAGAAAAAGGGATAGCAAAAGAGAGAAATTCATGCTGCTGATCGATATATGAGCTTCATGGCTTCTTTTCATGTCTGGTCCTATCTTCAATGTCATTTATTGTGTGAGTCACCTTAAGAACCACACTTTTTTTTTTCATGGATGAGAGTTATGCATATAAAAATATAATATTCTCTCCTTCCAAAATTAAATGTCCACTTTTGACTTTGGCTAAAAATTAAGAAAGACGTTTAACTTTAAGCAAGTTACCTAATCATCCTAAACATTAATGTAATGGATGATGGGACTCATGAGTTAGTGAAATGTAAATCCTTTAAATTAATGTAGTGAGTGATGGGACTCATAAGTTAGTAGAATATAAATATCTTAAATTAAAGAGATCATTAATGTAACTTTGAATAAAAAATATGATTATTTTAAAAAAATGAACAATATTCAATTTTGAACAAACTAAAAAGACAGAGGAAGTATCACATAATTTCAAACCACCAACTCTTAAAGCAACACCACGTTGTCTTAACAATTATTGAAGACTTAATGATATATTAAAATCATCAAAACATCCAAATATATAAGAATTCTTTCCATCTGTAAGATCCTACAAAGAACACAAGCCATCTCTTAGGCACTGTTCTTTTTCCCACCCTTTTCCCTTTTCTTGGGTAGGGGAGGGGGAAGGATAAGTTTTATGATGATAATTACATTGCGCTAAAGCCCAGCCACTGGCTACTGTAGAGAGGATAACTCATAAGTTTGTTACCTCATACGCACGCCATGCCCTTGCACACCTGGCCTTGCAAGCATCTTCAAGCATCTTCTTTTGATCTACTGGTTCCTCATCCGCCCTAATCAGATATTTCAAGCAAGAGATTATCAGATGGAAATTGTTTATATCAACAGGAGATTATAGGACGGAAACAAAAAATTAGAACCTTACAGAAAGGCCTAATACCAATGAAGTCTAAAAATTAATTCCAATCACTAGACAAAGAAAACACGGTTGCTAATTACAATCTACTATTTCAACAGCTTTGACAGGACAATCTATAGCAAGAAAGTAAAACATTCCGCACTTCTTTGACAACAAAGAAAAAAGAAAAGAAAAAATAAAACAACAATATTACGAACTACAAATAAATCGAGACATTTTCTGACAAACCCAATGCAGGACAAAAAACAGCCATGTGCATGGGTAAAAGGATCATGCACTATTTCATACACGGATGTATCAAGATTTGAAGAAGTTAACTCCTAAAATTCCCTAACCAAATTGAAGAATTTTATAGACCAAGTGACAGTTGATCTTGCAGCCTTAATAAGACATTAAAAGTAAAGAATTTCAATGGTAACTACCATGGGAAATTTTGAATTCATTTCGTATTATATTCCTACTTCACACAACAATTTGAGTTCTCATGCAAAACAGAAGTCTATAATAGCTGCAGCAAATGCCATGAAAGTAGATATCTTTTCTACATGCGAATTTCATGGCTATAAAATTGTTGAGCTTTACTAGTTTATTGCTTGATATAGACAAGTGAACCTAGCTTGTCTTAAACCAATTTAACATTAAAATTTTGAGTTACTAATGTGCTCATAGTAGATTGGGTTCACATGCCACATAATAGTAGTTTCAGAAACTTGGCAACCAATGTCAGATGGCCATTTTAACAATCAAAGAAGCTAATTATTTAAATTCGGGCTGCATTTTTCTAATGATTGGAAATCTGCCTCATGTCCATACTTCATGATCCTACCTTATAAATGAAGGGACAAGACTGCATTGATATTTCTTTACAGTCCGTTCATTTATTGTCACAAAAGACGCATGAAAGATCACTCAGGCATTTCAATCAAGCACGCTTTTATACGTATTTCCCTAAAACTAGTAATTCCAGTTCAAACATAAGCACCTGATCTACAAATGCCAATCCACTAATATCACTCAGTTAACCAAACAGAGAAAAGGCACTCTCACAATTGAGATCAGCACTCCAACTTCACTTATCAACATAACTAACATTCATAGTTCTGCATCTGCAAAGCATCAAATCAGCCGAGATAGAACCTTCCACCAATAAATAAGTCAAGTACTAGACTTTCTTATCTATTTACCTAAAAGTCACAAGCTTGAAACCAAATTTAGGTTAAAGAAGAAGAGACCAGAAGGAAAATTAAATTCTCGAATTAGGCTTGCATAAAAATGCCACAATAAATTCCACTATTTACACCAATTAAAGATTTTAATCAATGCTACACTCTAGATTGCCCATCCTACATCTATCTCTCATCCGACAATCAAAAGGAATTCAAAACACTAGTAAATTCGGTCAATTTAAACATCACTAACTAATAAATCAAAATGCTTACATATTCAAATTAAAACAAGTGACAGAGAGTTCGATGCAGAAAATTCACCTGAAAATACAAATTCGCACCAAATTAGTCAATCAAATTTCGAGCTGAATTCTAGATATATAGATCGAGGAACAAAAAAAAACGAAACGGAGACTTCAGATGTCGCAGAAAATCGGTGTAAACTGTGAACAGAAAAACAATGCTTACTTGTTTTGCTTGCTCGGAGAATTGAGACCGGAGAGGCTGGTGGAGACGGCTGCGATGGAGAAGATAGATCGGGAGTTTGTTCTTTGTGATTTTGACGAGTCAATTGTAGCGTGCCAGGTGCTTAGGGCAAAGCCCTTGCGAGCTTTACTTTCTGGAAATTACGAGAAACTTGCCCAAAAAGAAGATTAAATATATTTTAGATCCTTTATTTTAAGTTATTTCACATTCACCCTTATTAGTTTTTTTTTTTTTTTTTTTGTGTAATTTGGGTGACCAGTGAGCAGTGACCACCGGTGCAGAGGTCCTAGGAGAGGTTAAGAAGATGGAATTGAAATAATAAACGTCCATAGATGCATAATGAACTTTAATGAGGATTAATTCAATTTCACTAACAAATATGGTGAGATTTATATTTTAAATTTTGAAGATGGAATGGAGTAATAATTAATTTATTTAGTTTCCTTGGAAAGATGAAAATAATAAATAATAAGGTCTCCTTTTTATTATTTATTTTTAAAAACAATAAGGGCTAATTAATTTACATTTAATCTTTGATAAAAAAAAATATAGTGTGTTTTACATAATGCCAAATTAAACCTAACGAAGTGATCGAATCTCTGAGTTCTTAGGAAACTAAGTCAAAGTTAAGGGATTCATTATCAGGTGTCTCGTTATATGGGGAATTTTGGGGTATATGAATAATTTCATAGTTCTTTTTTTTTTTTGGAGGGTGTCAAAATTATTGTTAAACGTAGCACAATTTGCATAAAATATATTATAGCTGAATACTCCCTTTATATAAAATTTGTTCACTTTTTCAGCCTAATTCTAAATTATGTGGTATAAAGTAGTAAAAACAAAAATACTCTTATTTAACTTTTCTCATAATTTTCACACATTTTAAAAATAAAACTGGAAGAAATAGGTCATTGAAGGGAATAATTTTAACTATAATTTTTCATACATAGAAGCAAAGTCAATTTTAATTAATGTGTTTTGAGTATAGAAATTGATGTTATTAGAAAAAATTATTAATGTGAAATGTTTATATAAGAGTAAATTTTATAAGAAATTTTTTTTATAGGGTTATTCTATCTTCTGTATCTTGTCTTTCATTTCTCAACCATAATCACTTAAATTGTCGGTTTTTTATATTTTAAAATTAATCGACATTTTAAAATCAACCCAAAATCACAATCCAAACTAAACATTAACTCCTTTTTTAAAATTAAAAAGAAAAAAAAGAGAGAGAGAGAGAGAGAAGAAGAAATGAACCCCTCAGATAGCTTGATTGGAGCAGGGATACAAAGTCCCAGCAATTGGGCCGAGTCGCAACGATCTCCCAAGCCCCCATGCTTATAACTTGGACTAACCATCGAGTATGAATATTTCGTCAATCCAATAATTGCAAGAAGAAGACATGCTTTCTATTATGTCTTGCATGTCCAGTACCACAAAACATTTTGACTTAAAAGATAAAATTAAGTGCACCAATCTTGCTATTTATGATGGAAATTTTCGTAAACAAATTTCTATTTTTAATATATACTAGTATGTATTATATTTATTCAAAAAATATGTGTGATATATATTATTGTCCTGTTTTTTTCAACAAATATTTCTCAATATTAATATATCTTGAAAATTTGTCAAATTTTTAGGATTTAATATATATATATATATATGTATATATAGATTTTGTTCATTTTTTCTCCTTGAATTTTTTTCTCATCAATTATCAAGAGGCAAAAAACAATAAATGATGACTATAGTGATCGTAGCTACTTGTGAATTATAATTTTTTTTCATGCTTCTGAAGTTATTAGTAGATTATATCTATAAGAAAAGAGAGAAGGATAAAACGTGAATAATATTTTTAC
The DNA here is from genome assembly GCA_019593545.1 of Apocynum venetum. NCBI lineage: Eukaryota > Viridiplantae > Streptophyta > Magnoliopsida > Gentianales > Apocynaceae > Apocynum > Apocynum venetum. The sequence continues at coordinate 2,205,658 of SRSM01000141.1, read as the reverse complement.
TCAAATTCTCAAACTAGTTTGTGTTATTATTTTATCAAAACAAAATAATGTTTTAACAGTTAGAAACCAAATAAAAGTGACACATTGAAAGAGAACTATACGAGCCTACAGAGTAAATATCTTAAATTGAACTTTTAATAATCATGCAATTTGAATCGAGAGAATTGGCGTGAAATTTTTTGAAAACTATAAAGATAAAATGTGTTTGGATTATTTGAAGCAGGATTGGTTAACGAAACTTTGTGGACAGTTAACATATGTTTTTTTTTTTTTTTAATGACGATTAAAGCATATTACTGGTTCCACTATTAATTAATTGATTTTTATAGTAAAGAATAACTGTCATTGTTAATATTTTGTCTAAACAATAACTATTTTTTTCTTTAAAAAATATTTTTTTACAAAATAATGAATATTTATTGATTGTTTTTCTAGCTTCATTCTTCTTCTCCATTAATCCAATAGTCACGTACTAATTGGTTTAGATTTTCTCAGAGTCAGACATCCCCATTTCAATTCCTAGTGGAAAATTATTCAATAAACTTTAGGTATTTTCTATTACATATTGATAACATTCAACTCTAAATCACGAATGGAATTCAAACAATTTAGACCATTTTTTGGATTTTGTATACTAGTATTTATTTTATTTTTTTCCTGAAAAGAAATGGAATGTGTATTAGTCATAGAGTGACTCAATATAACTAAAATTGTCAATATCTACTTTGTTGCATCTGTAGCCTGGATTTGCTAGCGATGATGCCTCTAGGGTTGTGTTCCCTAGCATGATTAGCTGACCAAAACACAATGTTGTGATGGTTGGTATGGGGCAAAAGGATTCTTATATTGGTGATGAAGCTCAGTAAAAAAGAGGGATGCTTAGTTTGAAATATCCTATTGAGAATGGTATTGTCAGCAACTGGGATGACATGGAGAAGATTTGGCATTACACTTTCTATAATGAGCTGCAGATTGTCCCTGACGAGCATCCAGTACTTCTGACTGAAGCACCATTGAACCCCAAGGCAAATAGGGAAAAAATGACCAGATCATGTTCGAAACATTCAATGTGCCAGCCATGTAAGTTGCCATCCCAAGTTGTGTTGTCTCTTTATGCAAGTGGTAATACAACAAGTTTGTGATACGATAACTTTTCTTAATTTTTCTTTTCCTGAAACTCTGTTTCTGGTTGTGGGTTAAATCTTGGTATAGTACAGCATTGTTCTTGTAGTCATTTGGTTTTTCACTCCCTCTTTGAAACTGTGCAAGGGTGAAATTTTAAGATACTTCATTATTGAGTTAAAATTGAAGAATTGTGGCAAAAAGTAAACCCATTGCATATTTTTAGCTTTATTGTGGTAAAATTTTGGTTATGTAGGTATTGTTGTGGATTATGGGGTGGTGTTAGCCACACGGTGCCAATTTATGAAGGTCATGCTCTTCCACATGCAATCCTGCGATTAGACCTTGCCGGTCGTGATCTAACATATTATTTGAAGACAATCCTCTCCGAGAGGGGATATGTTTTTGCTATAGCAGCTGAGAGGGAAATTGTTCGTGATGTGAATGAGAAGCTTGCTTATGTTGCCCTTGATTATGAAAAGAAGTTGGAGATTGCCAACAGTAGCTTTTCTCTGGAAAAGAACTATGAGTTACGAGATGGTTAGGTGATTACAATTGGATCAGAGAGGTTCCGTTGCCCTGCAGTCCTCTTCCAGCCTTCATTCATTGGAATGGAAGTTCCAGGGATCCACGAAACAACATATGGCTCCATCATGAAGTGTGATGTTGATATCAGGAGAGATCTTTATGGAAATATTGTTTTGAGTGGGGGGATCAACAATGTTCCCTGGAATTTCTGATCGTATGAGCAAGAAAATTTCTGCTCTTGCTCCAAGTAGCATGAAGATCAAGGTTGTGGCACCTCCGGAAGGTAAGATATCTAGTACTTCAAATCACGAGCTAATTTTGTTATCTACTTCAAATGTTGTTGGAGATCTTGCTTATATATTGTTTAAATGATACTGAAAATGTGGATCAATAAGAGTGAATATGACGAATCTGGTCCAGGCATTGTTCTTAGGAAATGCTTCTGAGAGTTGGAGGAAGATATCGATGCTCTGTCCTCATGATTGTCAGTGTTTTGCTGAGTTATGAAGCTTGGAGACCTTTTATGACTGCTCTTTTGACGGCTAATTAAACAACAAATTTGAAATAGGTTTATTATCTCATTTAATTTGAACTAGTTATAAAAAAAGAGTCAGATTCTTGTTATCTCCATTCCCCCTGGTAATTCCAGTCTTTCTGTTGATATTAGTAAGGAAATCATGGTTTCTTTTATTACGACATTAGGATGATGGATTTGTCTTGTTAATTTGCTAAAATCTTTCGAGACATCGTTGTCGCTGCTGGAATACTTAGGCCTCTTGAAACAATGTTGATTAATTTTCGAGGAAGGAACCTCACGAAGTCTATAAAAAAATAGGTACATTTGACTCGATTTCCATGGCTCAACAATCATTTCACTACTCAAATTAAAACTAATAATAAAAATTTCCATATAAATGTGAAGACATTGTTTAATTTCTAGATTTTGACTTTAAATATATTTATTATAAACTTACCGATGAGATATGAAATTTTATATATATTTTGCTATGTACAAGCTTGAGAACTTATGATTCAATGTAAAGAATAGTTACAACTTTTCGAATACTTCTCTATTAGGGATTGATGCCTATTTCACTTTACATTACATTTTCATCTCAGACGACTGCTCAAAGGTCACAAATAAATCTAAGTACATTTAATGATTATTTATCTTTATCTTGATATTTTATTCACGGGAATGTATTATTTTTTCCCCTTCCTTTTGAAAACAAAGCTTAGCATTTAAAGCACATTAAATGGTAATAGGAATTAGGACATTGCTCTGACCCCCTCCCTTAATTCCCTGCCAAAAGTATTTCATGAAAATTAGAAATTACAATAATCTTATGTCTAAAATCCAATTACCAATAGTTACACTTGGTTGTATTGGGATTTTCCATTTGTCAAACTAATATACAATTGTTTGGAGCTGAACTAATTGGACGATCAAAACAATGTGCATTTTGAGGCTTTATAAATACTAGTGTTACCATCTCCCATATCAGGAAAACTGCAGCGTTTCAAGCTTCAGTGTTTTTAAGGTACTTCTTGATTAGCTTTTGACAACATTTGTTTTTGTTTTGGTTTATATAGTTCAAATTAAGAATCTTTTGTTTTCTTATTTTAAACTCTAGCTATCTAATGTCATAGATTTCAAAATTTTTATTATAGTTGTGTTTAGTAATTTTATGATTCTTGTGTTGGAAGAAGAAGGGTTTATCTTTAAGTTGGAAGTTTTTGAAGAGGAGAGAGAAATTTGAAAGAAGAAATTTTGTATTCAAAACACCATCTCAAGAACTCTTAATTTTTCTTACTTTATTCAAAATGTCTCCAAACACCCCTATTTATACTAATCCACCTCCTTAATGTAGGATAGAGATTTATTTGATCCAACAATTACAATTTACTATTTAAAATTTTCCCTAAAAATATCAAAGATATTAATCTAAGATAATTCTAGTTAACTAGATTTTTAATAAAAATATCTAGATATTTTCAAGGACAATTCTAGTTAACTAGATTTTTCCATAGAAATATGTAGATATTAGTTTATAGATTATTCTAGAATTAGACCAAATCAAGTTTTTTTCCAACATCTTGCACTAAGAAAACCTATTCAACTATAACATTGAAGTGACAACATCTAGCAATTCAATTGTTGCTACCAAAATTTCTACAATAGTTGGTGAAAGTCTCTACTATAGTTTTCCATCCACGATTCAATTAGTTACTAGAATAATGATAATTAATGTAGGTTATTAAAATAATATAGGATGGATGCTGAATATGAGTAAAATTAGAAGGAATTCTCCATCTAAAATTAAATATTTTGCTTTAACTTGAAACAAAAAAAATAAGAAAATCTATTTACCGTAGATAAGTTGCTATTGTAGACAAATTACTAAAACTTTGATAGTTGTGACTTATGTAATCCTTTAAAGGTTATCTGTGAAGTGTGTACATACATATAAAAAGAAAAAGAAATATTCATTGTTATTACATTAATTTTGCACCAAAGAAGAATTTGTTATTGCATTATGTTGTTCATTTGAAGTACTTTAATTTTTCAATCTCTAATAATAGCTTGAATTGAACATGTCATTTTAAACCATGAGAAAGAATGGTTTATTTTAATCCTTTGAGGATAATTTCAGGAGCGTTTAATTTCTCTAGATCAAAGGAGGAGGATCTTTTTTCTTTTAATTCCTAATAGCTAAAATTGTGGGGATCAATGCCAGTTAATCAGCTAGAAACCCACCCTCAACTCCAATCATGTTTACATCTGCATCATCCTCAGCGTTCCTCAAATGCTTTAACATTAGGAGTTGAGAATGTCCAATGGAAGAGTAACAAGGTTGATAAAACGTTAAATGATTTTACAAACAATGGCAAGAATTCAGGTACATTACAAGGTACTAGTGAACAAATCGAAGGTGATAGAGAGGAAATTCAACCTTTATGGCAGCGTATGAAATGGACTGATGAAATGGCAAAACTTTTGATTACTGCTGTTGCTTATGTTGGAGACTATGTCATCAATTTAACTCAGCACAACAAAAATCAAATGAAAGGTAAATGGAAAGCAATTTCACATGTAATGGTGCAAAGAGGTTATCTTGTATCACCCCAGCAGTGCGAGGACAAATTCAATGATCTGAACAAGAAGTATAGAAGATTGAATGAGATACTGGGCATAGGGACAGCTTTTGATGTTGTTGAAAACCCGTCCGTCCTGGACTCAATGGATTTATCTGATGAAACAGCTGAAGAAATCATCAAGATTTTGAGTTCTAAGCAATTGTTTTATCAGGAAATGTGCTCATATCATAATAGGACTAAGTTTTTTCTTCTTCACGATGAAGATCTCGAGCGGTCGCTGCATTTGGCTATAATTAAGGGCAAAGACAAGATCAAGAATTCTCAAGATTTAAGTCATGATGAGAAACTATCTACAAAAAGAATGAGAGAAGGAGAAGATCATGGAATAGTAGTTCTAGAGGAGCAAAAAGGTAAACTTGAGGAGCAGAGATTGAAACTAGAGAAAAAGAGGCTAAAGTGGATTAGGTATTGCCAACATGAGGACTGGAAATTGGAGAAGATGAGACTTGAAAACAAATTGATGAAGCTTCAAAATCAACTTTTTTCTTTTGAACTTGAATCACACATACAAGGTGCACTTACAAGTTCTGATTTGTTGTTTGATTATATATATTGCCGTCTTCATATTGCCATTTCAAAGTTTTTAGTTAGTAGCCTATAATAAGACCATGATATTATTTTTATTTTCAGGGAGGAAAATGTAAACAACATGTGGATGTGGCAATGGCTGGTAGAGGGTTTGCTGAAGCTATGAACTAAGTTTCCTTTGACAAAGTTTTTGCTGATGGTTTTTTTTTCTTGGTCATTTTAGCTTACTTAATATTCTTTCTTTCTTTTTTTCGTTAGTTACAATTTTGATGATCAGATATATAAAACTACCTTTATTAATTCTTTCAGAACTATATGTTTCAAGAATTTGGACATTTCCGTTCTTGATCATATATATATATATATATATATATATATGAATGTCTGTCTAAAATTATATATTTATCTTTAGGGTTTGCAAATGTTTCATTAAGGTAATTAACAAAAAGGCCTGATAGATGAAAAAACAAGAAAGAAGATATGACAGTATCAAATCAAAGATCCACCAAAGCCTAATTACACAAACAAAGAAATAGGAAAAATAAAAGTACACGCATTGTAATATTATCACTAATCGCATTATACTGAAACATTTCAATTCAGTCCTGCAGGGCATGCAGTGCACCCCCCTTTACCGACACGGCGACACCGTCTAATTATGCGTAAAAGTTTGTTCATGATTTTTGAATTGTTTCTTCATTTTTCTTTTCTTCTTTTGTTACTTCTGCAATATCTGTAGATGGTTTCTTCTCGTCGTCATCCTTCTTGAGAGGCGAATGATCAGCTGGGTCAACTTTGTCGTCCTCCTCTGCCTTCACGGTTGTAGACGGAACAGCCTCAGCCCCAGCGGAGGAAGTCGACGACTCTTGCTTTGCTTCATCCTTCAATACAAAATCATAAACTTATAAAAACAACCCAAAGAAAAAAAAATCACAAAATGAGAATAAATGACATTTCTTTGTCCATAATTGAATATTTATTTTTAATTCAATTGAAAATTAGAGTATTTTCTCTCCATTCCTTTTTATAAGATGTAAGTAACATTTATTGTCCCTAATTGAAAAAGAGAAAGAAATAATAAATATTTCATTTTTTGAGAAAAAAGACTAAAATAAATAAGGATATAATGAAAATGAAAATAATTTATTAATTTGTGTAAAATTAACTAAAACATCTTATCTTATAAAAAGTTACGAAAATTATTAATAAAATCTTAAATAAAAAACATACTTGACATTTGACTTTATTAAAAAATTAAGAAAAATATTTGACTTTAAAAAAATATCTTTCTTATTATCATATTAATGTAATCAGTAGCCAGATCAATAAATTAATTAGATATAAATCTCCTAGATTGAGATTATGAAAGTAACTATAAATTAAAAATATATTTATTTTGATAAATTAAATATTAAATTTCGAACAAATTAAAATAAAAACGTAAACATTTAATTTTAAAAAAGAATCATCTATTTGAAAAATAAACATTGATCCATTTAATTTCGAAAATTTAAATATAGAAAAATAGAGATTAAGTTTGGACGAATTATGTGTATAATCTGGTTTTACCTTATCATTCATCAATGTACCAAGGGATTGATGTTTGTCACTATCCTCAGTTACTTTTTCATCCTTGACAACCACATCATCATTCTTTGGCTTATCATCACCGGTACCATCTACCTTCTTTTCTCCTTCTTCAGCCTTCACCTCTGAGTTAACCTCTAGCGCCTCGGCGGTGGTGGTTTCCTCCTTAGGCGGTTCAGGTGGTGGTGCAGCACCAGCCTCAGCTTTCAAATCCTTTGGAACACTAGCGCAGGCACCCATTCTTTTTATTGTTATTATTATTTTGACAAAACAAATCCTTCTTTCTCTCGCTTTGATTGGTGCTTTGAGAGCAAGAGAAAGAAAGACAGATGAATTAATGCCTCAGATAGAGAGAGAAATGTTGATATTGCTCAAATGACGGTGAAGAATTCTGTGTGGAGAGTTCGACTTTATATATAAAGCGGAGACAGGGACTTGAACCGTTTCCGACATTATTTCTACGGCCTGGAAAATTTTAGGGAAATCAGTGGAATCTGATCTGTGCGTAAGAAACTTATTCAATGATCACCATGGAATCTAAAACCTGTCACAGCTTTAGTTTTTAAAAAAAAATTATGGGTTCAGGATTTTACAGCTTGTTCTTGGATCCTTATTTGTAGGGAAAATTTTTAAAACATTATGATTTTTCCAGCAGTTAACATATTGCTCCATCTGTCCGAAATTAGATCTTTCAGTTTTAATTAACTTATCAAATTATCATTAACATTAATATGATTTAAATTAACTTATCAAATTATCATTAACATTAATATAATAAATCATGTAACTCATGAGTTAGTGTGATGTAAATTCTTAAATTAATATGATGAGTAGTGAAAATCATGAGATATAATTATCTTAAATTAAAGTGGTTATTAATATAAATTAAATAAAAATTATGTTTATTTAAGGAAAAATTTGAAAAAAAAATGTTTATCAAACTGCATCTCAATCAAACCAAATACAAAAAATTTAGTTATGTTTATCCTAATTACTAAAACTATTGTTAACATATTTTAACTTATTTGTAAACATTATTTTAAAATTTGTTACTATTAATGAAATTTAAAAAGGAAAAAAATTATGAGCAAAAGAACAAAATTAATTCGATTATATTTTAGTATATTATTGTTAATGAGAACAAAAATATACAAATTTGATAGCCCAACTTGATTTGTTTAGAAAACGCCTATTAAAAGTTCAACTCAAACAATTTTCAATAATATGAGTTTAGGAAATTGAGTTTCTCATTTCCAAAATGCATTTATTGGATAGTAAAAATTAAAACGGATATTGTTATGGTAGCTTTTACCCAGAAGAGGGTAAAATTTTTAAAAAATATTCATTGAGGGGTAGCCTAAATACACAATTTTGAAAATTATTGAGTTTACTTTTAATATGGGATTTCCAAACAAATCAAGTTGGCCTATCAAATTTTCATTCTCATTTCCTAAATGCATATATTCCTATTTTGGGACACTATGCTAAAATATACTTCTTAACAGATATTTTTAAAAAAATTATCCCCCTTTGGGGCCATAATCAAATGCATAAAAGTTAAAATAAAAAATGCATAATAACTTACTCATCAAAATTCAAAAAAGAAAAAACGAAAAACGAAAAAGAAAAAAGAAAAAAAAGCATATAAAGTCCAAGATTCTTCTCCTACCTGGTCATAGACTTACCTTTTCTAATACTGCTCCACTATCAAAAGTTTAAAAAAAAAAGCCAACTCAGTTTAATTTCTCTAACCTGTTACTAAAATAAATGGCCCAATGAAAGCTTTAAATAAATGGGCCAATTCTTCTATAACCAACTGAGTAAAACCACTTTGAATAGTCAGGCCCAAATAAAAAACGAGAATCTAAAAGTCAATTTCAACTGTTTGCTCTATAGTATTTTCCCAAAGAAAAAAAAAAACTGTATTGCTCTAGTCAAAGTAAAACTACCTATAATTTTTTAGGGAAAAAAATTAGCTATAAAATTTACACACACAAAATTCAAAATCTTTTATTTTTTCCATTTTTCAATGAATCATAATGTGTTAACACGAGTAAAACGTTCTAATGACTGAGTTATATACTAAAAAAATAGTAATGAAGATAGTAAAATTACTGCATAATAGGATGTCTCAATCGTGATCTCCAAATGCGTTACTCCAAGACAGCCAAAGTTAGCTTTTAAAATAAATCCCACCTTTACACTTCTAGGTCTGAGAGTATGAATTCAACGAACATATTTATGCTTGATCGAACATATCTAGGCAGACAGCAAGTTTCCACTTCAATTGTATCTTTCAAGTTCAAGAAAGTCAATGTGAAGCCTAAGAGTTGAGGCATCAATTCCTTGTGGAGCTATACTGTATTAATGTTTATTAATAATTCTCATATTCTTATTAATATTATATATTAGTATTTATGTTTATCAATTTTTTAAAAGATAGGGTGTAATATTAATACTCATTATAATATTTATTTCATGCTTACCATAGAAATAATATTTTTTACTACTATTATTATCATACTTTTATACTAATTTTAAAGTGGAGCATGATAAAAAATTATTGTTCACATAAAAAATAATACTTAGCTTAAAAGTCAGATTAGATTTTTGTTTTGAGGGTTAGCCTTTAGTTTCCGGAGCATTGTCAGTACAGAGAACCGACAAAACCCTATTCATTTTCGCCATATTTTCCCCCTCAAGCCTTCATATACCTTTGAAGCAGAGGGGACAGAAGACGAAAAAGTTACCATCCAAAGGCTTTTGAAAGGATGGAAAGCCAGCAAAAGAAGGTGGCTGGCTGGTCGATTACTTTTAAACAATTCACTTGGCAAATAACTGATATAAAGTTTGTGTGATAAGGACTGGTCGGTGTCCATCTTGACTCCTCTCATATTCGAATTCTCTCCATTATGCATAAAAAAAAAATTGTAATATACTGTAAATTTCTATAAAAAAAATACAAGATTTTATAAAAATACGTGATATGATAGTTACTTGACTAGTTAAGATCTGTTTAAAAAAAGATTAAAATGTGCTTTAAGTTCGATATATTCTATATTAAAGTATGCATTGATTCCTCACTTTCATTAAACTATTTTAATTCTAATAATAAGTGTTTCCACTATAATATGTAAGGTCTAGAAACGTTCACTATTATTATGTCACCTCGGATTAGCGACAAGAGTAGAAAATGACAAGCTACAAATATCTAAACTTTATATTTTTAATAGGTGATATATATTTTGAAAACTTAATAATCAAATTCCACTTGAAAGTTATCATTTATTCGAAGAGTTCAAACTTCTTAAAATTTTAATAAGTCTAGCTCAAACTCGAACTCAATTCGATTTGTTTACATTCTTAAATTACAATCAATCGTAAATGAGAGAGTCATATATATTTCTTATTAAATAATAATAAAATAAATATAAAAAACCACAGTAGGGCAAAATTGGTTTGCATTTTAGCTATCCATATTGTGAGCCTTTCTGTACTCTGTCAAGTAATTAAATTTTTAAATGTTGTGAAAATTTTAACATCATATTAGAAAAATAGATCGATTCTTTGTTTTTGTCCATGAATAGTTATTATCTATATATGCGTCCTTCCATTTTTGGATCTCTTCTTTCTACCCCACTTTTTCTTACTCCCTTTCTAATTCTTTCCATCCATATCTTTTCTTTTCTTCTCATATGTTGGCATTCCTTCAATATTACCAAGATTCCAGAGAAAAATTAGTTTGAAAAGGAAAAGAGTTGCCATTTTTGGATCTCTTCTTTTCTCCACTGCTCTTCCTTTTCTTTATCTCATTTATATCTCCCACATGGGGAAATGATGCTATAATTTTCTACCCAATTTCTCTTTCTTTCTTTCCAATACTTTTCATCCAAACTATGTGTTAAAATCTTTTTATGCTTCCAGCAAATTTTCAGGGAAAAGTTAGTTTAAATTGTAGATGGAAAAGATTTTAAATTTTAGATGGAGAAGATATTTATTTTAAGAAGGCAAATATTCTTCTTCTTTTTTTTTTTACATAAAAGCATGAATATATTTAATTTATTTTAATAAAAAGAACACCACATCTTTGTTTTTAACTTTATAATAAACGAAAATAATCTTGAAAACCACTCAATCTTTTCATAATTTGTTGCTTACTCTAATGTGAGCTTTGCGGTCCTAATCTACCATGATAGAGTCACTATTTATACAGTTTTAGCTAATCTAATTATACATAAATACTACTATAGTTAATTTAGGACCACATATGTGGACGGTCCACAGTGGACCTAATTGATAATAGAATTTACCTTTTATAAGTTTATTAAGAAATAGCAATAAGTGTTACTCATAATTTTTTTCCTATTTCATTTTTATTAGTATAAACAAAAAAAATTTATTATTGATTCCTTAGTAATATAATGAATAAAACAAATATTCAAATATATAAATAAATGCAAAATTGTCTTAAATTTCCAATACCACTTTACATTCGTAAATATAACGCTCTTTTCGTTCGAAGCTAAATGTTTTAGCTAAATGCTAATGTATGAAATTAAATGTTTATTTTTTAAAAATAAATATATTTTTTATTCAAATTTTCATTAATAACTCCCTTAATTTAAATATTTTTTATCTTATTAATTCATGTGTTTCACCACCTTAATTTAATATATCTTGCTAACTTATAAATCTAGCAATCCATTAATGATAATTTAATAAGTTAAATAAAATAAAAAAACTTTTAAATGGTTTAATCAAAATCAAAATTGAATATTTAATTTCTAAAAGTTTTTTTATCATTTAACACATCAAATCACATTCAAATTAATTATCAAAATTCTGATTTATTTAGAAGCATAATACAGTAGTATATATAAGCAATCATTTAGCCAAAACTATTCCAAAGCCAGATTGTTTAATAATTAGTTGAGGCGGTGGCGGTTGGATAACAGATTTCAACGGCGGAGCAACGCGGCAACTCCGGTGTGGTATTTGGATTCTCTCTCTCTCTCTAAAGAAAAAAAGGAAAAAGAAAAATCACCTGAATGAAATCACAGAAAGAAGCTGTTCTTTTAATACAACAAACCATCTTTTTTCTATTTTTTAGGTGCCGACAAATTAAGTTCATAGAGCTGCCTCTACAAATTCTCACGGCCCTCTTCTGGGTTTTCTTGGGCCGGAGATTTGATTATCGAGAAGGGTAGAAATGGAAAAGATACGTGAATGTTTTGATGGGTTGAAGCCAACCCTGCTAATGGTGTTTACGCAGATAATGTTCGCGGGAATCAATGTCGTTTATAAACTGGCAGCAGTGGCTGGGATGGACTTGAGGGTAATGGTGGCTTATCGTTTTCTCTTTGGCGCAGCTTTTCTCGTTCCTTTTGCTTTTTTCTTGGAAAGGTAATGGCCATGGGGTCGGCTTTCATTTTGGTCACTAATGTCATGTTAATTTGCATGGAGGTTATCTTCTGTGTATATGTATGATTCAGGCACCAGTACTACTAGGGCTCTATATATGCTTTCTTTTGTTTGTTGCTTTCTATTCATTTCCTTTGACAACGTTAATGTACCAATTTCTGATAAAACATATAAATTGTACATCTTTATCTATTTAAGTTTTTATATGAGATATCTCCATTCTCGTTTTCTTGGTCTGAAATTAACGTGGGGATTAGTCCTGAATTTCCCTCTTTTGACTGATTTTTTGTATGGCTAAGAGGGTTTTACAGAGCATCTTTGATCTTCTCTCAGCCTTGTTATTTGCTAAACCCTCTAAGACACCCCTCTTAACATTTTTTTTCACTTCATCATGCTGTTTTTATTGTATAGTAATTTTTTATTACTCCCTTTACACAAAAATAGTTTATTATTCTATTTTCAATTGTCTAAAAAAATAATTCATTTTTTATATAAATCTTATATTTAATATTTAATCTCTACATTTACTCATAATTATGTACTACTCTTTATTATCAACTATAAATTAATTTTATATTAAATTCATATCTTGAAACTAAATTATAAATCAATTGAGAAACAAGTTCCTAAAATTAACTATTAATATTCAGCCATAATCTTACTTGAAATTGTATTTCAATGAAAAACTATTAATTTAAGTAATTAAGGATTAGTAATGGTATATATGGAAAATGTATATAAAATTTGTATATTAATTAAAATTGTTATTTTTTAATATATGTGAAAAAAAATTATATGAATCTATTTGTGGGACGGATATATATATTTTTTAAAAAGCAGAAGTGAAAATTGTGTGAACTATTATACTAGTGCAGTGTTTTGCCCATTAATATATACACAGATCCCAATTCTCTCTCTTTTTTTTAGGTACCACTTACTGATGCATGGATCTGTTTTATATTTCAGGAAAAAGAGGCCAAAACTAACATGGAAAGTGATCTTTCTAGCCTCATTGGGTGGGCTAGCCGGGTAAGCACGGGAGACAAAATTATGTATTAAAATTAGATAATTACATTGATTGGCTTGCTGTTTGTAACATAATTCTCTTTCATTGATCACTAATTAAGATTTTAGCTCGCAGTAATTAATTAATTAATTAATTTCTTGTTCAAATTGTGCAGGGGAGCACTGGGACAGAATTTCTTCTTAGAAAGCTTAATACTAACATCGGCTACATTTTCTGCAGCCATGAACAATCTCATACCTGTTTTTACATTTGTTATTGCAGTCTGCATGAGGTTAATTAATTAATTATTTTTTACATCTTTCTGGGATATATAAATACACAATTAATATTTAATAAAATGCTAGTTTGAATCACGAGTTAATATAATTTTTGACTTCTGATCATCAGGTTGGAAACATTAGGATGGAATACAAAAGCAGGTAAAGCAAAGATTATGGGAACAATACTAGGTATTGGTGGAGCAATGCTCTTCACATTTTACCATGGTCCAGAAATTATTCTCTGGAGGACTAATTTTAACCTCCTAGATTCAGTTAGTCACCATGCACTTGCTGGCCAGAAATGGCAAGATCGAAATGTTGCACTAGGTATTGTCCTAGCAGTGTTAGGTTGTGTCTGCTACTCCTTTTGGTTCATTATTCAGGTGAATGAATCTATTGTTAGAACTCCTTTTTTAGTTCACGAACAAATTAACCCTCATTTTTTTTTATTTCACTTATCGGTTAATTAATTTCCTTCGTTATGTAATTAGGGTAAAGTTCTTGAATTCTATCCATGCCCTCAATCTTTCATGGCTCTCATGGTCTTTATGTCTGCAATTCAATCTCTTGCTTTTGGATTATGTGTACAAAGAGATTGGAATCAATGGAAACTGGGATGGGATATTAAACTCCTCACAGTAGCTTATGCGGTAGGTTATTCCTTCATCTCAAGTCATGAATGGCATTAAATTAACGTTCTGGAACAAAAAAGAAAAAGAAAAAGAAGAAAATCACTGATTGCTAGAGTTGTTTTTTGCAGGGGATTGTGGGATCTGGAATCATGTTTGGCATAATTGCTCTCTGTGTGCGTATGAGAGGTCCGCTGTTTGTATCAAGTTTCAATCCCTTGTTCCTTATACTAGTTGCCATTGCCGGAACAATTGTATTAGAGGAGAAATTACACTTGGGAAGGTACGTTTAACATGTTCTAACACGGATTATAAATTGAAAAACTATCATTTGTCATCGTTGATTTTGATAAATGTATATATTATAGAAAGTAGAAATTTAATATGGTATTCTGACAGAAAATCTGTCCTATTTAACACTCTCTATCTATCGGCTTGAGCTGAGGTGAAAATTTAACAGATTTTGACAAAATCTTTTTTGTGCCACAGCGTGCTTGGAGGCATTCTTATAATCTGGGGATTATATGGTGTATTATGGGGGAAAAGCGAAGAGATGAAGAAACTCAACCAAATGCAGTTAGAGAAGGGTAATGATGTGAATCCAAATCAAGGTCAAACAGAACAAGCTGAGATTACCATTGCTTCCTCCACTGAAATTGATGTTAGTAATAACAATACCCAACAAGGATATAGAGGAAAATAATGATCTTAGTGATCAAAAGCAATAGTTATTATTTGGATATTTTTCCCTATACTTAGACAGTATGACTTGAACCATATTGATATGAATTTGTTTGAAGGGGAAAAAAGTGTGATATGGTGAGATTCTAATGGCTATGAATGAAAGTTAATTCACTTTCATATTACATTGACATGAATTGCCACAATATATATAGCTACAACATCCTAAACAGGATATTTGCACAATATCATTTCGTACAATTATTATCAATTTGATACGTTCTCTTTGGAAAAGAAAAAGAAAACTTTTATTATCAGTCAATGCTAATAAATACTAATTTTCAATTAAATAAAACAATGTGATTGGACGCATGTAGCCACTGTTTCAAGTAAATTAATAATTATCTCTAATTTATGTTAGAGCTGTTTATATAGTAACTAAGTTTATTTCTTCAACATTTAAGGTATATATAGTTAAAAAGAGTAGGAAAGCCAAAGTATGCCAAAACTGCATCCTAATCTAGATTATTTTTTTAAAAAAAGAGTTTATATATAACACCTTTTTTTTTTTGAAAAATCAGAGTTTATCCTTTGAAATTATGATATTAGGGTTTTAGAAGGCAAGAAAGCCAGCAAAAGGAGGTGGCGGATTGATTACTTTTGAATCAATTCACTTGCCAATTAACTAACAAAACTTAGATTAAAGGATATAACGAATTTTTTTCTGTACTTGATAAGATAGTAACTCAATTGGTTAAGATGTATTTTTTATTTATTAAAATTGTGTTTTAAGTTGAATTCATTGTATTAAAGTCTGTATTCATCACTATCAATACACCTTTTATTTAAAAACGAGTGTTTCATTTTTATATGTAAAGTCTGTATTACTTTGTCCGATCCATCCTAAATAATTCCTAATTAACCGTAATTGTCTACTCATCATTAACGCCTTTTAACTAGAAAAAAAATACGCCTTTCGAGGGAACGGGATTTTTGAAAAATACACCTTTTTGTGGAAGGTATATTTGAACTATAAAGAAAGGGAGGGGGGGGTTGGCTATAAAGTTTTATAGTTATTTAACTTATTTTCATGAAAGGATAATCCGATATTAAATTCAAAAACAACAAATTAGAGGATCTAATCTTATGCGATTCTGGAGGCCCATCTTTGACGAGTAAATCCTGATATGGCCCAATTATTATATTTAAATACTTAGCCCAATTTTAGATATGGATCAGGAGGCCCAAAATAGAGGAACAATCAAAACAGTCAATTCCACCATTTATTGCTCTGGTCAAAGTCTAACTAGTTTGACGTTGTCCATTAATCGTTGTCCGGCTGCTCCTTGTTCTCGCGTCGCGTAATTTGAGCAAGCCGCGCAATAAATTTATGTGGCTATATATATATATATTGAAAATTGTGTAGTTACAGGTTATCATTCGATTTTTTAAATTCAATTTTTTTTTTCCTTTACAAGAATCGATTCGAAATAATGATTTTCGAATTCTATTGTTTTATTTTCCTTTACAAGAATCGAATTGAAACAAATTATTTCGATTTGATTTGGTTCATAACTAAAATTTGACTACCCTAAAAAAAAATCTTAAAAGCTTTAATAAAATTGTCAACCATTTGAAAAATTAGTTGGATTTTCTAAGTTTCAACAAAATAAGTCAATAATCATATAATATTCTTTATCACTTCCAAAGTTTCAAGTTACAAATAATATTACAAATGAAGAAAAATATTCTTACATTTTTTCAAATTTCAAAAAAAATGCAAAAATTATCAATTCTTAAAAAAATTACATAATATTTATAACATCAAATTGAAAAAATATATGTGTCTTATGTTGTGTTAGTAAAATAAATTTCCTTTTTACTTTTTTCATAAAAATGAATTGTATTAATTTTTAATTTTTATATATAATTATATATAATTTAAGTTTTTTTATTCGATCCAATTCTTCAATCTCCAAACTAAACCAAATTTTAAAGCTTAACTTGAAAATTGAAAATAAAAAAATCAAACCAAATTTAGAAAAATAATTTGGCCCAATTTGATTTTTCTATCTGAACGAAATAGTGAATAGTCCAATATGTGATATATGCGAATGTAGGTAAATAATTTTTTAACGTAAGATAGTTATAATTTTTATATTTTTAACTTATAAAATTGTGTTATTGTAGTAATAAATAGACAACAAGTTATATCACTACTTATTATACTCAATTTTTATATAAATAGTATTGCTTTAATTATGATTTTATAATTATTCAAAAAGACAAAAATATAACAATTAAGAAAATTGAAAGAAAAAAAACTTTCAAATTATTTATGATTCTTCAATTATATTATTTACTTGTTCCTTTTAACTTTTGATATACAATATAAAAGTGCTCCTAACTCGATGAATTCTCACTTGAAAATAATAAATGATCTCTTTATAGAAATAAAAATCAGTTAAGTGTAGCTAATTCAATTATAATATAAATAAAGCCTTCATTAATTTCATACGATAACAAAAACAAAATTACGAAAGTGACAAACATTAATAAAAAATAAACTAAAAAGGTAGTCTCAAATCCGATGGGCAGCCACTAGCCAGCCAAAGTTGGCTAGAATTTTGTAAATTTAAGAAATCTAGCTGGTGGGTACTTATCTAAAAATAAAAAAAGGTAGTGGGTACTTATTCTACAAATTATAACATCCTTAATGGAAAGCTGATACAAACACTTTCCACACCAAGAAAACATAAGATAAAAGTAAAGTTGAGAATCAATGGAGAAGAAGACAGCTCTAGCATTGGTTCTGGTTCTGTTCTTAGTTGCATCTGATTTGGAGGTCACCGTTGCAGATGCAAGCGACTGTATTGATGCTTGTTATACCGGCTGTGTCAACAGTGACAGTAAGATATTCTTGGATTTAAATCTTTGGTGTCCCTTTCCGAATTCTTTGGCTTCAAATTTGATTTAGAAAATCTACTTCTTGATTTTTTGGTTTTTGGTTTTCGGGAGTATGGCTGATTCAGTTGTTGTTTGATTTCGTTTGTTCAGCAAGATTAATGCAGCGTTGTGAGGGCAAGTGCCAAATTAGGTGTGGCCCAGGTAAATTTCTTGCTCACCTAAAATTGGAACTTGTTTATCACTATATGATCTTCCCCGCCTCATTTAAGATACAATTATAATAAAAATTTCAACTTTTGAGTTACTGTGCTTAAATGTTTGTTCATCATTTCGCCCTTAACTGGAGGAGCAAATCACTTTTCGCTGGTGTTTGAATTGGGTACTTTTTCTTTGAAATTGGAAATTAATCTGCAAAGCTCCTCTTTGTCATGTTTCTTTCAGTTATCCTATTAAATTTACACTTGCCCTAATTCTTCGTGTCTCAGTTTTTGTGATTAGTTTATGATATTGTTATGGTTTTGTTTGGATGTCTTATAACTAAGTAGCCTGATGGTAATTCATGGGAATATTATCAAGTATTGAATTGCTATTGGCTATAGCATATATATCCTCAAATAAAGTAGTTGATCAATTGTAAAGATGGAAGGTGGGGAGTAAGGGGTAGGGAGTATAGGACACTGGATCTTAACCTTTAGAAGAAAATTGAGAATGTGTACTTTAGTTTAGAAAGCTTGGATATGTTGAAACATGGAGAACCTCCAACCTTCCCAATATAGATTTATGTGTCCAAAAAGAGTTTTAGGAAGGAACAGAAATGTGGTGAAATTGGCCGAAAAAGAGTAGTATTTAAACTAACTGCAGTTTCTTGACAGAACCAGTATATACTAATATGCATATCTTATGAGCCAGTGAGTGTCTGTTGGCTTGCTTGCTCAAACACTTTAAACTCTAGATTTCCCAGGAACACGAAAGAATCCCACAAGATGACATTAAAGTCTAGGGTACATAAGTCTCTTGATTGACCTTATCCATGCAACTTTCATACTATAAGCTCAAGTTTGACTTCCATTTTCTGTTCATTCAGATCGTCTAAAGGTTCATATAGAGAGAAATTGAATCTCAAGATGAGCACACGCTGCAGCATGTGGAGGTAGTGGCACCTTATTATATATGGCAGCTACAAAAGAAGAAGTGAAGTTCCATGGAATAATTGTATTTTTACTATTATGGTTGTGCTCAGTATCTTGAGGTTGAGATATACCTGGAAATTTGGTAAAATCAGCTTCTCTTTTGTTGTACTTTTGAATAATTAAAAAAACTTGCATCTGAGAGTAAGAGTTTGGTGTTGGTATATCTGTTTTATCAGTATACTATGTTTCATATTGTAAAGTTGGAAACATTGATATATTGATATTGTGAGGGATTGTAAAACGGTTGTCATTCGTGAACAAGAGTGAGTTTGGACTTACTCTACTCCAAAAAAAGTTTAAAGAGTGGAATATTACTCAGGAACTTTATAAGAATATTTTTATCCAAACTACTAAACAATGTGGGATTCAACACACGGAGGGGTGGTATGTGTGTAAATCATCCTTGTCATCATCGTTGGGAGGTGATGCTAGTTTGATAGAATTTTGCTACTGATACAAAATGCAAGCACATTCCAAATTGTAAATCTTGAATTTACTTGACTCAGAAACAACCAAATTTGCCAATAATAAGCCATCATTTTTTGCTCTGAATTATCAAGCCACAGAATAACCCGAGTTAGAAATTTAGCTGAAAATGGAAAATTGTTTCAGAGGTAAAAGTTTCTGATCAAAAGATATAGAGAAAGTGAGCAAAAGTTTATAATGCTTATACCAATATATAAATATATATATATATATATTATATAGTAATTAGTAAATAAAGGTGCTAGGATGCTCAAAACAAAGAAAAATGAACTGTATTGACAGAAAAAAAAAAAAACATACTAGGCAAAATCTCTGTTGTGACTGTGCTTGCTACACATTACAATAAGAGTTTATTACGTAAGAATTGTAACATGTAGTGTTGTTTAGTTATAATTACATGATACCTATCAAAAAAAAGAAGTTATAATTACATGACTATCAAAATAGGAAAGTTTTGAAATCTGAAATGCTGTAACAGAATTCAGGCCAATTTAGTGGCTGCATCAACATGTCAATGACACACTGCAATACTAGTTACAATAAGAATTTATTGCATAACAATTGTAACATGTAGTGTTGTTTAGTTATAATACCCATAATTATTGTAATTCAACACTCCACTAGTCCACCTGCTATGCAATAATGCAACTATCATAATTAATTAATTACCTAGATATCTTTTTGCTCTAATTGATTGTAAAACTGGTAATTATTGTGATTCAAACACATAAATTCTGAGAGAAGTACGATCATAAAGAAGATATCATCTTAGATATGGCAGCTACAAATTAAGAAGTGAAGTTCTAGAATCTGATTGTGTTTCTAGTAGTATCTTGAGGTTGAGTTATACCTGGAAATTTGGTAAGATCAGCTTCTCATTTCATTTGTTGTAATTTCGGATCAAACATAGAACTTGCATTTGAGAATTAGAGAACTTGGTGTTGGCCTGTAGTAAACAATGGTCTAAATGTTCATTTACTGTTTAAGCTTTAGAACATGACGCAACTGTTATTTTGTCTAGGCCAAAAACAACTGGGAAGTTGAGTTTGCTTAAGTTGGAATTGTTGAAATATGGTGGGTGTATTGAGGAATTTAAAATGGATATCATTCATGAGCAAGAGTGAGCTTCGGCTTAATTCTACCATAGAATAAGTCCTTTATATAATTTTTTTTTTCTTTTTCCAGGCTACCTACCTAGTTAATGTAGGATTAATCAATCAGCATGCGTATTGGCTTTGATAAACTTTTGATTCACTACCCTTCCAAAGCAGAGCCGGAGAGTGTCTCTGCCTTTGGTAGGTGATCCTAGTGGCAAGAATCTTGCTAGTAGTAGAAAAATTGCAAGCAATCTAACTTTAAATATTGAATTTACACCACTTAGGAACACAACCATTTCAAGTTTTGACAACAAATTTGTCAAATAAGCCATCATTTCTTGCTCTGAATTATCAGCCAGAGATTATCAAGAAGAACTTGATAATGCTTCTAACAACAATACATAATGGTAAAATAAAGGGGGTAGGATGCTCCAATCAAAGAAAATGAAACATTTGACAGAAAAACATAAAACTTGATTAATTAATGATAAAAACTATCATCATAAGCACCCCTGGTGTAACTATCTGAATCCTACTTTAGACACTCAGTTGTCACTGCTTTGAGAATTTCCTTGAAGTTTCTAGCGATTAGGCCAATACAGAGAACGGACAGGATCCCTTCTTTTTCCCAGATTTTCTTCAAGTCATCTTTGAAACGGAGAGGAAAATAAGAAAAAAGTTTGATCTGCCGACTCCAAAAGGTATGATTTAAAGGCTTTGGAAGGCCATAAAGCCAGCAACAGAAGGTGACTGATCTAGTATATATGCAGAATTGGCTTGCTTGAAAAAGGCCTTCTTCTCTCAGACTCATGTCGGGGGTGTCCTTTCAAACCATCCAAGTATGGGCTGCTCTTGAAGAAAAGTAGCTTAAGCACCCACTTTTCATAAAGATAAGCAATGTCAGAATATTCAACTCATATATAATTTGATACCACAAGTGAACCAAATGGACAACAGAGTTAATGAATACTATTAATGAAGCATAATTTCTAAGGGTGGGAGGAAGTGTTTAGCACAATTAGCTATTCATTTTTCCATAAGAGGATCAACATGTCATGATGCCATGATGGATGGATTATTGCTATTTCCATGAATTTACCTTCTTTTTTCTTATAAAAAATGTAGGTCAGTTTTAAATTCTTTTTTATACAAATTAATTTTTTTAAAAAACAATATATTTTTTAATCAAAATATTTAAAGAAACCTCGGTTAGATTACTTACAAAAAAAAATTGAGATAAGATAACTAATACGGTAATAATAATAAGCCATAAAAAATTATGAAACGGTTTATATTCACTTCAAAATGCCATGTATATGGGAGGTATTAAAAGATGCCAAATTTTAAATATGTCAAGTGAAACCTGATAAAATAGTTACATTGATCAGTGAGAAAAATATTAATTAAGGTCTAGTGCTTTTTTAACTACATACAATAGTTAAACCTCAGTGAGAAAAATATTAATTAAGCTCTAATGCTTTTTTAACTATGTCCATCATCAGTACTTCACAATATTAAAACAAAAATGAACGTCATTTTCCTTTTAGGTGGTCTGAAACCATGTTGTTCACCTGGACAATAAGTTACATATATGTATAATTCGGAAATTTCATTGATTTGAGATCTGGTCAAAACGATGAGCGAAGCTCTTAATTGATTATGATTAGTATTACTAGAAAATTTAAAACCAGATATATCACATTTTACTAATGTTTAATTAGCCTTTTTTTCTTTTTTTTTTATATCATATAATGCAATTTCAGCCAAAATTTCCCTTTTAATTGTGCCTTACTTGCATATTGGTAGAGAAGCCACTTTGTGAAGTACACGTTTCTACTAACATTAAACATCACATTATTTCTACAACAACCCACCCACATTAGAGCTCACAAGACCTTACAAACACTTTTTATTAGTCTTTTGGATTGCATCTTTCAATTCTCTGCTTTTTTTAATTCTCTTTTCATCATCATGCAAAGAAAAATTCATGACCTCAAAACTTTGTTTCCTATATTGGGCGCATATATATATATATATATATATATATATGGGTTTTTACTATTAGATGTACATTTTATCATATGAGTTTTTATCTTACTTTCGGAGAATAAAAATGATGAAAAGAATGAAATATATTTACGTGTATATAATTTCTTAATAATGTGTATAAAGGGATCAATGCATGAACTATATAGGAAAATTCTTGAGGTACTTGCCTAAAATATAACCAAACTAAATTATCTAACATTCTCAAATTTTGATGTATTTATATGATAAAGAGAAAAAATTAGAGGTGAAGTTCGAGTCAGACTAGCTAGTTTATGTATATTCAGATTTCTACAAACATAAATCGGAACAATAATTAGCATCTCATAATAAAAAACAAAAAAAAAAGTCATTTTTCATATGAATTTGAAACATGGGAATACAAAATATCGTTCTACCTTATGTATTTTTAGTTCTTTCTCTAATCATTTTCAAAATTTACTTTTTTTCCCTTGACTTATTAAGCATGCATGTAAGGTAGGAAAACATTAAAATGACTCCCCAAAGTGAAGTTTTTCTAGCTAGGCCGCGCCTCCTGGTAGACTTGTGTTCTAGAAGATTAAGAAACTTAATTGTTTTTTAATGACACATAACTAAGATTCAAACACGTTTATAACATTTCCTCTTGATCTGATTAAAACATGATCTTATTTTGGGGGTTTTTTTTTAATTAAAAATACTAGAAGTACTACAAAGCATCAAATTTGAGACAAATGGAAAGTCTATATTAAAAAAATCATATTAAGGACAAGGAAACAAACTTCTAAACTCTTACTCGAGTGAGTGGGAGTGGGAGAAAAGGAGCATGACTCTCTTTAATTGATGTATGTATTTAGAACAAAATTTCTATCTTTTAGAACGAAGGTCAAGCCATGCATTATTAAAGCAAAGAGATAAAAGCAATGTGGAAGAAGCGGAACATCTTTCAAAAGTAAATATTCCTACAAACAATGACTCATATCATATGTGTAACTTGAAGATAAATATTTACTTGAATGCAATTTTGCAAATTAAGGACTTAGGCTAGCAATTTGAATTTTTACATTGTATCATCATTTACTAGTTAAGATAAAATATTTATAATACAATCAAATGATGTGTATTATGTCGCATCGCGCTTAATACTCTTGTGACACAATTGAAGATCTTAATTTGTATGATACACAATTAAACGTCTTAATTATATGATCCAACTCTTTAAATTAGCATGCCAAATAGGAATATGCATTATATATATATATATATATATATATATATATACTACAAATTTGAGAAGTTTTTCTATCTCTATTGAGTGAAGTTAATTACTATAAATATAAATTTTTGTGTCCATGGTTACTTAGCTAATAATTCATGAAAATATTACATTGTCCTTAAAAAGAAACTAAAGGATAAAAAAGAAAGAAAAAGATTCATGAGCATGTATATTCAAGTAAATTAATCCTCAGGTTTGAGAATTGTAGGAAACTTTCAAACTCAAATTGAATTAATTATCATTAGAAGAATCGAAATTCAAAATTTCTTCCTAAACCAACTTCCTAAGCATGATATTGCATTTCTAGCAATATCATTAAATGGAAGCCTAGAAGGAAGGTGCAAACTAATTCACTTCTCCTTAGAATTACGTCATAAAGGTTCAGCTTTCAATCTGTGATTCTTATTTGCCTCCCTCTTCCAAGGACTAATTAAAAATAATATTTACTCATTGGTATATCCTAGCAATATTTCCTGTCTCAATCAAACATAGATTCAGTCATTCAATGGACCATTTTTATTCATTCATTCACCAAGAAACCACATCATATTTCATTTGTGAAGAAAAAAAAAGTCATTTATACAAAAAATTATTCTCCCCGTCCCATGTTATTGAAATTATAAAATATTTCATTTTTCTTTCTATTTTACCATTTCACTCTGCATTTAAAATTTAATCAAATTTAAATTTAATTGTGTGAAAATGTATACAAATTTAATTTAAAATGTATGAAAAATCATGTAACTATGTTTGTAAAATGAAATCTTTAACTTAATGTTTATTTTTTCAATAGTTTGAAAAAAAGTTTTATACTAATAACAAAGTGTGTTAAATATGAGTATTTTAGATAAATAAAAATTAAATAGCACTCTTAATAAAAAAATTGAACTATAAATTGAATCGGATGAAAAAGAAAAATATGTATATATATCTTAATTGTACCAATATAGTGTGTGTGTATATATATATATATATATATATATATATAGTGTGTGTGTGTGTGTGTGTGAAGATGACCTAAAAGATTTGAGGTTCCATCCGTAGGCTTTTGAACATCTCGACAAATCAAAACTCAACGGCGGGTCATAAGTAGCCAGTGTCCGAGAATCAAGAGACCAGAGGCAGAGGCCATTATTACTGTTGCATTTACATCTTTCAATCTTTTCTTTGTATAGTTCCAATTGCCTAGTTATGCATTTTCTTTGTAGTAATTCCATGTTCTGAAAGTCAAGGTAAGTATATAGTGGAATGCAACTCAAGTTGTGACCTGCTGTCATACTACTAATTAGCTTTACTGCTGTATCCCAGTCTTGAGTCTTGGAGAAATGAAGATATTTATTCCTTCATGCAAATATGCAATGCAATTGCAAGCTGAAGACGTCAGTTTAGGCACTATTATCTCCGTCATAAAATATAAGATATTTTGGTTATTTCACACTTATTAAGAAGAAATTATAATTTTCTAAAATATCCTCATTTATTATGTCATATTCTTTCTTGTAAATTTAAAATTAAAGCATTTATATTATCTTTTTTATTAAAAAAATATACAAAATAACTTTAAAAAATTCTCAAAATATTTTATATTTTGAAATAAATAATTTGTTCAAGGTATTTTATATTTTTTAAATGGAGGAAGTATAATATAGTAGGATGACATTTAAGATTTTTTAATATATGTACAAAAGTTTTTTTAAAAAAATTATATTTAAAGATTTCAGAATAAGAATACATTCTCATTTATAATTTAAAATATGATTCAACGAGTTAAATTGGACTCATATTTTACATGGCTAACTAAAATCTTACTGTGTATAACATTCTCTATGTTTATGTTTCAAACTAAGCATTGTTTTATACATTTACACTTATTAAGAATATAAAAAGAATACAAATTTTAATATTAAATTATAAATATACTCTTAATAAATATTTTAAATCAATTTCTCATTATCTTTTTCTCCAAATTAATCAGTTTCATTCATTCTGATAAAAATGAAAAATACTAATCATTTATACTAGGAATTTACTTATTGTAAAAAAAAAAAAAAAAACTTCTAAATTGAAACGAGGGAGTAATGTAATTTGGCTGATTCATTAATTAGCAACCACATTGAATCATTCGGTGAAGTATGGCTTATATAGGAGCTACATATATATAGGAGCTTCGCCCAACTCACTTTCCAGTTCATACCTTGGCCTTATATATATTGCACGTGTCCCAGAGCTCTTCTCCACGTACCCATGCCTGGGCAGTGGCCTCTCCTACTCTTGATTACGTGGGAAAATAGCAAAGCCCTCGTAGTCTTAACTCTTAATTTACAATTAATATTTCCCCATGCAAACAAATACACTTTCTAATTAACCACTCAGCTCCCTCCCTCCCTATAAATTCAACCTCTTCTCCACCGATTACAATCCTTCTCCAAACACCCCATCTTATTTTCTCCTCCTCTTCCTGCCTTAAAAAAAAAAAAAGGAAGAGAGAATTCTTTTGCTTTGTTCTTTGTTTCTTCTTGGGGAATATGGGGATGGGGAAGTTGTGCAACATGATTCATGGTATGAAGCCGATAATAGTGATGATAATGGTTCAGATATCATTGGCAGGAGTGAATGTGTTCTATAAGTTGGCTTCAAATGATGGAATGAGTATGTCCATCATGGTTGCCTATAGGTTCTTGTTTGCTGCTGCTACTGTTTCTCCTCTTGCCCTTTATGTCGAAAGGTTGGTAATAATTACTTGATCCATGCTGATCATATCATGTGATGAAACTTCTTCAAAATTAATTTCTTCATTATATATGAGCTACATATGTTAAGCTTTTTTTTTCTTTAATCACTTCAGACTTCATGAAGATTATAATTGGTATTTCTTGCAGGAATATCAGACCAAAATTAACATGGACGGTTGTCTTCCAAGCATTTCTTTGTGGATTGTTCGGGTACTTATTACTATAATATTTTCTTCTTCTTCTTTTTCCTCTTTCTGTCCTTTTCTCTTTTACCCCCCAAAAGAGTTGCCTTTAAAATAAAATAATAATAAAAAGTTAGCAAAACCGAAATTGTTTTCTGCTTTCCAAATTCCTATATATAACACCATATGGGATTCTGAGGTCACGAACACATGGAATGGAATCAGAAAAAGTTTGCCACTTTCTCTACGCAACTGATTTCTATCTACAATCTCTGAGTTTTAATTAGTTTTACCAAAAAAAATTCAAAAAGAAAAAGGAAAAATACTGTAACCTACAACAACTGAACTCCATATATTAATTAATGAAGTTAGCTGCAGTGGGGATCAAATTCACATGTTTTTCGAAGATCAGAGGAGGGAAATGCAACACTTGTAAGTTTTTGTAATTAACACTTGAAATTAATTTGCATGCAGGGGTTCACTGACTCAAAATCTCTATGCACAAAGCTTAGTCATGACATCAGCTACCTTTGTTTCGGCTATGGCCAATATAATTACAGCATTAACCTTCATCTTGGCTGTATTTTTCAGGTATATAATTATCAATCATTTTTACATTCTTCTTAAAATAAAATAAAATAAAAATTAGAATTCATGCACAGCAAGTTCTGAATATGAATCCAATCAGGTTGGAGAAGTTGGAATTAAAATCAACGGCAGGGAAGGCTAAAATAATAGGAACATTAATGTGTATGGGTGGAGCAATGCTTCTCACGTTTTACAAAGGAGTTGAGATCGAGATAGGTATACACAACATTGACCTTTTGAAGCACAAAAACCATCATCAGCCTGGACACTTGGCAAATTCACACCAAAGTTCTATGAACCACATTATCGGTCCTATACTCGGATTTTTGGCTTGCTTCTCTAGCGCAGTAGGTTTGATTTTTCAGGTAACTTACAGTTTTTCTAAATGAAAATTCTCACTTTATATTGTTTCAGTCCCTAAATATAATTTTTTTTTCAACTTTCAATATGTTGTTTTTAAGTATAATTCATATTTATTTTACAATTACCGATACATAATATTTTTTTCAAATTTTACACTTAATGTCTTCTTCCAAAAAATTAAATTTAAGGGTATTTTAGGTGTAATATATATATATATATAAGGAAAGGTTAAAATAATTTATAATGATTTATGTTTAGGGATGGGAGATTATGATTTTAATGAATAATGCAATTTTATATTTTTGTTCTTTTTGTTATGAAAAAAAATAGGCTAAGATGAGCCAAAGATATCCCTGTCATTATTCAAGCACAGCCCTAATGTCATTGATGGGATCTCTTCAAGCCATTGTAATTGCTCTTTGCGTGGAAAGGAAGTGGAGCCAGTGGAAACTGGGAATGAACATCAGACTCCTCTCTGTTGCTTACTCGGTATATATGATTAGTAATTCAAATCCAATCTCTTCTCAGCTCACCCTCACCACACTCCCCACCCCGCCCCCGCCCCCCAAAAAACGAAGAAAACAAATTCATCATGCAAAAATCAACCGAGTCCATTTCTTTAATTTTCTCTATATGCATTCTTTACAAAATATTCTTTAGATCATCCTGTAGCTCTATTGCAGGGAATAGTGGCTTCAGGAATAATGATCGTGTTCAGCATGTGGTGTGTTAGAATGAGAGGTCCTGTGTTTGTATCTGTTTTCACCCCCCTCATGCTTGTTCTTGTGGTCATTGCGGGTTTTTTATTTCTCAATGAAAAACTACACTTAGGAAGGTAAAAATAAAAAAAATCACTCCCTTTTCTTTACCATATATATATATATGAAAGATCAAGAATATCTATATAATTATTAACTTTGGGTGTTTTTGGATCAGTATTCTTGGAGCTGTTGTGATAGTGTGTGGTTTATATTCGGTGCTGTTGGGAAATAAAAAAGAAATGGAAAGAATCAACCAATTGGTGCCATCAAAGAGCTTTCAAGAATTTGATGATCATCCACAATTACATGAAACCAATAACAAAGATATCAATACCATTAATGTTATGAGTGTTGCCCCAACTTTGCTCGTGACACCGGACCTTAATGCAACCGACACAAGTACTGCTCAAGATGATATGGAAATGGGTATCTCCAATGTCAAAGCTTAGATCACTGACAGAACCTGAATTTTCAAGAACAGAAAGCAGGGAAATTCTTGAATCTTGCTAATCCAAATGAAAATTTTATATTTATTATTATTTGCACAGAAGCAGTTAATTTAGTTTTAGTGTACAAAAGGATTCTCGCCTTCCAATTTTCGGGAAGGAAAGAGTAATCGATCACAACCCTTCTCCTAAATCATGTGGAGGTGCAGGGTTTGGGTTTTGTATTAAAAAAAAAAAAATCTCTGTATTTTCCAGGGTTTTCTCAATCAAGACTCAAAAAATTCGCCATGCGCTGTTTCCATATATATGCTATATGTAGCATGCATTTGCATAAAGATCAATGTGAAGAACAAGAAAAAGGGTCGGAAAAATCAATTAATCGCCTCCTCCTGCAGAAATTACTTCATCAGCCAAACACTAAATCGAACTATGAAATCATGGCTTTCATAGTTTCATTAACATAAAAAATAAAAAAAGGCAAAAATGTTAGTCGTTTTAAATGGTAACAACTATGCCCGCTATCCTATTTCCTTCTCTCTCTGCTACCTAGTATTAGTTTCATAAACTATCATTTAAGAGTCATGATCCTCATATTTGATTAGGAGTTATGCCCAGTTTCATTGTTGTAATTACTTGTATTGACTGATTTGGCCTAATAGTACTAATTATGCTATTTTTCCTTCCAGAAAATGGCATTTTCATAGAATTTGCGCTGGCAATGTTACCAGCCTTTTTTCTATTATAATAAAGAATTCTAAGCAGTATCAATTTAAGATATTAAACCAAACAAATAAATATTTTAATTAAACAATGCTAGTTAAGGAAACTAATAACGGCAGAAATTCCACCTTTCTTCAATCCAGAGAAAATATCAAATTTCTCTATTAAAGACGGCAAATTGGTCTGCAGCTTAGTAGTCAAACTTTTTTCGATTCTAGAGTTGAGTTTCTATTTTTATTTTTTAAAAAATTTTATAACATCGCCAAACTTTTTCCGTTTGAAGAGCTGAGTCCTTAATATTTTTTTAAAAGTTTTGAAGATCTCCAAAGGTTTTTCATTTGGAGAGCTAAGTCCCCAAATCAAAAGAGTAGCCGATAAATAGATCAAATTAGTCGAAAATTTGCAAAAAAAAATATATCAAATCATGCCAAATTGAAAGCACTAATCAATTCTCATCATCAAGTCATATTTAAACACATATTTTGAATAATTTTTTTAGCCTTAAAACTATCCAAAGACATGGAAAAACTCACATAATTTTTGTAGTTTTTGATAGTTTAATGCCAAAAAAAAAATATCTAAAATATGTACTTAAGTATGAGTTGATAAGGAGAAGTAATGAGTGCTTCAATTTGGCATAAAATTGGTTTATTTTGATAATTTTTGTAAATTTCAGCTAATTTAGCCAAATTCCCAATTACTTTTCTGATTCAAGGACTCAACTCTATAAATGAAAAAAGTTTTGTAATGTTAGAAGCTTAAAAAAAAACAAAAGGAATAGAGACTCAACTCTCCAATCAAAAAAAAAGTTTGAATACTAAATTGGTCAATTTATCATTAAAGAATTTTAATTTTTTTGGACTATTAGTATAGGAAATTAAACCATATAAATTATTTTAAGAATTATTATAACTAGTTATCGTACTTGTTTTGCTTTCAAACCAATCAGAAGTTGGCAGATACCTGGAGAAGACAGTAACGGGATTTTGCCAAGCGTGATATCCGTGGTTCAGAGAAATTGTCATGTGGTCTACAAATTTTTAAATTTAATAAATAATGTTACATAATTAAGAAGCCCATAATAAATAAACATATATAACAATGTTAAATGATTCGGAATAGACTAATTCGGCTATATCATACACATAGCACTTCCCATCAACCTGGGGAGTTTGGGGGAGGGGAAGAAAAGGCAAAAACAACACATATGCAATTCTATGGGCCTAACCTCTGTCTTGGAGAATTGCCGTGATGTCCACTTTCAGAAGTTAATCTCCTCTTGTACCCTTTCCCAAAGGGTAAAGGGGAAATGGTTGTGAAGACATTATGGGCCTCTGACTAGACTAGTCTAACCCATTATTGGTGGGTTAGCAGTCCTATTAATGGGTACTTGGGCCAAACAGGACCAAGCATAATCAAATACAAACAATTTTAGAGATATCATGTGTGTATAATTTTCTGATGAAAAAATAAGATCCATTAGTACAAAATATGGCCGCATTTTCTATTATTTTCTACCATCAAGTAGTCTAGCCCAATGTCTATATCGGAAGACAAAAGAATCTAACTGCACCCTCGAATAATTTATCCAGTAATATTCATTTTTTTACTCCTCGACTAAAAACCATCGAAATCTTATGTTAAACTCTTTAGACGTTTGAATTTTACCATCTTTTCTCCATATAGTCGAGGAAGAATATTAATACTGTACGTTTCGTAACAATGATAAATTTCCTCGATCTATATTTTTTAAAATGTGCGTATATTAAATTAGAGGTGTTCGCCAATTAAAAAAATTGAATTTTTGAACTGTATTAAATAGTATTTTTTAATTTGATTCGGTATTTTGGTATTGTGGTATGGTTTAATTGGATTTTGAGAATGGGAATGGAATAAAATTTCAATTCATTATTCAGTTTCTCAATTTTGGTAGCGAACCAAATCGAATTCCCAAATTATCATTTTATATATTAAAAATAGTGTTTTCTTATATTGTTTTAGTGGTCCAAACTGTTTTTTTTTTTACATTCATATTGTTTTGTTTTTATATTCTATTGCATAATTTTTGGGAGGATTAAATTGACAGGTATCAAAATTCTAAAAGGTTAAAAATATTTTTTCAAAAACAATTGGAAATAATAAGTTGCCGTAATTTCTATGGGCTAAACAGAACTACCCAAAACTGAATATTTTTGGTATTTAGTTTTTTCAAAATTTCAATATTATTCGATATTTATCAATCTCAAATCAAAATGTCGAAATATCAAAATTTATATACAGAATAACGAATCAATACTGGTGGCATTAAACTACATGACTTCAACACTACTAATGGTAGAACTCAATAAAGAAAAGCACTCACAGGACAGAATGAAAGCTGGCCATTTAAACAATGTTTCCAGAATGGTCACGAGTGGATGCCATTGCCAACTTCTCTAATAGTATATTATACTACTAATATAGACTTTGTCTAGACTTTTAGGACATGTCCCCATCAATAACAATAATAATACATTGAAATCAAGAACACACCACCCTCACTCCAAAAGTCCCAAGCTGCCTCCCCATATATGCAATAATCTTTGAATAGCTTCATAAAAGTCTTGTTTACACGGATAGGATGAGCGTTTAAATTCTTTTAAAGATATTTAATGATGATTTGTTTCATTTGGACGTACTAATATACAAATTTAATGAAAATATTGCAATCAACTACTACTCCAAAAGTCAATCGAATCATCAAAAAATAATAATAATAATCTTTGAAAGAAATGGCAAAGATTAAACTGGTCACGAGCTTCCATCACCAGCTGCCAATGCATTGCTATGCCATTCATTAGTTTTTGCATCATTTAAAAGCACCCAAACTCATTGAAAAAGGTGATGAAATATAAGGAGTATATACATTTCATTTAAATTAAATATTCTCTCAAAACTTGAATATTTATTGTTTAAAAAATAAATAATCTTAAAATTAAGTATTCATATTTAATTTAATTTAATAATTAAATAAATTATTTTACTATAAAAGGTTGTTACAATATTCTTGTTATTAATGTGATTCACGGTGAAATCACATGGATGAAAATTATTTCAATTAAAATTTTTATTAATTAATGAAAATTTAGATAAATAATATACTGAAAAAATAGATATTAAATTTAAAATATTTTGATTTAAAATAAAATTATTTAAAATTTCATAAATATCTTACTTAAGAATCATTTTTTACTAATCTATGTACTTTCATTATTACTATATTAATAATAAAAATAATGTGATAGTTTTTTTGTAGTTGAAAATTATTTTTAAATTTTATATATAAACATTCAATTTCAAAATAAAATAGTATAATTTTTAAGAAATTGAAGACTATATTTGATTTGGACTTCAAAATATTTTTTTCAATTCACCATAAAAATATATTACAAAATTTTTTTTTCTAATCTCACATTGGACTTACTAAATCACATAAACAATTATTTTTTTATTACCTTTTAATTAAAATTTTAATTTCAAACCATTTATTAACTATATTATATACATTTTATATTATTATCGATTATGTAATACTCAAAATATATTAATCAATTTTCAATTCTAAATTCTCAATATAAAAAACTCTATTTAAATATAATTTCATATCAAAAATAAAATAAAATAAAACTTTAAAAATAAATTTAAATATAGCCCAAAACTTTTTGTCTTTAATATGTAAAAGAGATAGAAATATAAAAGTTATAGAACTTATCCTCTCACAAAAAAATAATTATTCAATTCAACTGTGCTATTATCACTACTTTTAAGATCACAATTGATTTGCATGGTATTGGCAAATGGCAGATGATATGGATGGACACCTGCCACTTTTTCTTCTTTCAAAGTTTATATCTGAGTTATTTAATCATGGTGAATTATATCATATAGAAGAGGTCCATTGTGATTACAGGATAATCCACGTGTTACTTTGCCCCTAGGATCGGCTATTTCGCATGGTCAATGGTTTGAGGAAATGTAACACAAAAATTGGTAGTTCTTTTGCCTTTTTTTTTTTTCTTTTCCTCTGAATGGTCATTGGTCAATTTCGTGAACTTATTTATTATATGTTGTAAAATCACTGGTCCAATTTTGATTTTTCAAAGAAAGGAAAAGTTGAATTGTATAATAAATGATAGGGAAATAAAATGGTTAGGTATATTCTTCATTAGTTTGAAATTCAATATTTACTTTTGATTTTGATTAAAATTAATAAAAATATATGATTTTAATCAAATTTTATACAATAAGTTACTGAAATGTAAATAGTAAAGATAATGAGATATAAATAATTTAAATTAAAAAGATTATTAATAAAAGTTTAAAAAGTATATTATTTAATAAGAATTGATATTTAATTTTAGATAAAGTAAAATAAAAATAAAAATATTAAATTTCGAAAGAAAATACTAATATATTGAGCAAAAGTACAAGTTGAAAATGGTCAAATAGTTTTAGTTGGTTGGCGCAATTTGAAAGAAATTGTTATCATCCGAAGTATCTTCCAAATTCAAGATGTATGATTAAATTAAACCCAATCTTGTAAGTTTGTAACCTCTTAAACCCTATTATTTATCTAAACTCATAATCAAAGAAGTCGGCTATAAGTTAACAGTTTTTTTTTAAAAAAAAAAAACTGATTAAATTGGCAGATAGGTGAAATTATTTACTCTTAAACTAAGTTATTATATTTTTTTATTTAAGAAAATGAAAAGAAAAGGAAAAAGAAAGAGACGAGGGAGATAAAGAGCGGAGAAGCGATGTAGAAAAAAGATAAAATTTAGCTTGGTATTGAATTCATAGTCTAAGTTTCAAATAACAATACTTTTATTACTAAAACAAATTGTTTTCACCACTAACTTGACCTCTATCTACAATTATTTTGTTATTGAAAATATAAATAATACTATTTATATTTAAAATTAAATATTTATATATTTGATTTACTTTAATAATCAAAAAACGTGTTTAACATTAATGTAGTTATAATGTTATACTTATTACTATTAATTTTGTTAATGGCAAGATCAAATGTAAATCATTTAAATTAATAAAAAATATATTATTTAAAATATTTTAAAATAGAAATATAAACATTGAATTAAACAAGAGTAACAACTTTATTTTTTTTTTTAATGAAAAAGAGAGTAACAACTAATATGGTTAATAAGTAAATTGTTAAATGTTAAAAAAGCAATCTACAAATAGTACAGGGTCATTCATTCATGATGAGAAAAAGAAAGCATGCTTAGAGGGCGTTATCATTCTTTCCCACCTGCAGACTGCACACCACCTTTCACGCTTTCTTCTTTCATAATGAAATACTACAAGTCAAAAACAAATCACGGCCTTGCGATTCCCAAAACGTCAAAGAAAAATAAAATTTTGACCATCAAAACCGTGCTTCATGCTACCTTTTACTATGAAAGTCTATATTTGTACATCAAATAAATGCAACAATGTATTACTCCCTTTGTCTCTAATATTAGTCGATGCATGGAAGACTTTTTATCACAAATTAATATCCATAAAATTAAGATAAATATATATATTTTTCACTAAAATATCATTACTTATTCTAATTCTTTTTTTTTGTTCTTTATAATTCTTAAGCCAATTCATTTTCATCACTTTTCTTTTTGTTCTTGGGAAACAAAGAGAGAGTCTCTATGTACCAATAACATGTGAATGGAAAAGAGGTACAAAGAGAATAGAGATAATGACAAGTGAGAGCAATATTAAAAATAAATTGTAATACCAACAATAGAAAAATCATGAACAACTTATATTTGAGAATTGAGGGAATAGTCATTTAACAATTACAAATATATACTTATGATTTTTTCCAATATTACATTCTATTTAATAATTTATATATATTCAAATAAATTAAAAATTATAGTTAAAAAATCAAATCTAAAGATGTTTTAAATATAGATGCTCATGTTTAATTATAACTAATATGGGAGCAAAAAGTAAAAATACTTTTAGACAAAGATGGTAAAATACACAGTATATATATTGTATGACTATGTCTCCTTATCGTTAGGCCTAACTTCATTAGATATTTCCTCTTGTTGGTAAATAAAAAATTGCAATCACATAGGATACTACTCAATTCGTCTAGGTGAATTGATAATACTAATATTCCAAGGAAATTGATTGAACCTTACAAGAAATAACCAAAATCAAGAATATGCCTCGGGTCGGCAGTTTTAACTTATCCCATTGATTTTACAAAAATAAATGCTAAATTTGAAGGTGGAGGGATGATGTGATATTTATAAGCGAATATTCAAGACTTAGTTTCTATAAAAGCTAAAGATTCTCAAATTTCTTGTTCACATCAACCTACAAAGACTATTGCAAATAATTCAAATATCATCTTAGAAATATCTTTCTATCTTGTTTTTACTGTTAGATTGAAATGGTAAGAAAATTTACAATCATTACTTGAAAATACGCATTAGTAAATAATTTTATCTCGTGTAATAAAATGCAAACTATTAAAAAAAAAAAAAAGGGTGAATTATATTAGGTAGTTTTCAATGCAAGAAGGCTCGCGTTCGAACCCAAATCAAGATAGAAAATTTTCTCAATTTAAAGACTTAATTATATTGCCATAGTAACTAGTCAAATATTTGACTAATTTGTTTGTTTTTTTAAAAAATAATTGATATTTATCGGTAAACAATTATCATGATAGTTGCAACCGAGAGAATCAAACATAGGATCCTTTTCTAGATAGGTTGACATTTGCTCACCAGCTTTGTTTCTTTTTTTCTGAAAAAATTGGCACTTTTTTCTACTGACAAACGAACAAAGGGAGGAAATAATACTCATAACACATTGAAATTCAACTCCTTTTCTTCTCCATTTTTCTTATTAGATTCTTTAAGGAGGAATTAAGCACATTTTTACATAAAAAAGATTTAAAGAGTCAACTTTATTTCACTTATTAAAAGTTTGCAACCAAAGTTCAATATTGAAGAGAATGTGTGTGATTGTCATCATGATGAAAAAGGGCAAAAAGTGTATTGGCATCGTGTAAAAGGGAAATGCTTTTGTGCTCCCATATTACATAACACTACTAGTATTTTGTAATAACTTGCTAAAAATAAAATAAAATCATAAATAATTATTATAACTATTTTATTTTATTTTTGTTGTATCTTATTTTAATTTGTTCTAGAGCCTTTGCTTGTTTCATGGTATTTCACTCCCAACACCTTGAACTTAACCAAAATTGTCCCATGAGCTGTCTGAAAGCTACTTGCCACTAAGAACCCACAAAAAAAAGAAAGAAATTAAAGAAAAGAAAGAAAAGGAGACAAGGTTAGATGCTTACACATCAATTATATCAAAACAATTTTAGATTAGAAGGAAGGTATATGATGCCAACACAAGCAGCCAAAAGTTTCAGCACTATCAGTGTTTTACCATGCGTTTGTTGTTACCATATGTCTTTTTCTGTTTTAAAATAATAATGTTCGGATTAAATATTTATATTTTATTTTAAAATATTCATAATTAAATATTTATTCTTTAAAAGAAATATATTTTTATTTAAAGTTCCATCTATAGTATTATCTATTTAAAATATTTATATTTTATTACCTACATCTAGCCATATTATTATAGTAAGAAAATTATTGTAACTTTTTTGAAGTTAATTTTTAAAATTCTCATATTAAATTAAGAATAAATACTAAATTTCAGACGAATGCATAGGAAATAAAAGAATGTATTATTGTTACGACATCGCTATGTGCAAAAACTATTCTTAGAATGGCATGGAATCTTTCACTTTGGTTATTTTCTTGGTAAAATGATGCCCGCATGATCTTTGGCAGCTAAATGGTATACCGCAATGAACTTCCTAATATTAAGAGAGGAATTACCACGAAAATTTACTCAAAAAAAGTTTAACATATACTGGGGAAAATATTTCTAGATATGTATTTCATGAGTTTAGACTTCCAATTAAAATTATCATTTTTTTCAGAATTGTTTCAAGATAAATGTTTAACAAGAGCTGTCCAATAAGTCAGAACTAATCCTTTTATACCTACAGAGTTAAACAGATTCATTAAATTCTTTCACCTCTTTTGGAGCATTTACCCTTTTTAACCCCTCTAATGAAGTTTCCTTACAAGTTGTTCTGTATTCATTAATGGCAGCCAATTATACTATTTATCATTATTATTATTATTATTATTATTATCTACAGAACCTCCCCCCACCCCAACCCCAGCGCACACCTCTACCTCAGTGGAGGCAGATACCAAATCCTTGAGCAACTTTTGGTTAGTTATGATGGATTCTACGAAGTTTCTAACAGAGACCTGAAAAGTCAAGAACTCCATTTTCTTGGGTCGATGCTTCATAGTCCTGCTTTCTGGTCACGTAGTGCCTTAATATTTTATCATTATTTTCACTTAATAATCAAACAATAAAGCATGCAAATACCCTTTTTTTCTTTTTCTTTTTTGTTTGTTTGAGTAATAGTATTTTGTTTTTCTTTTCTCCTTTCTTCTTCTTTCTTCTTTCTTTGTGGTTGAACTACATTTAATGTTAGTCTGGAGTCCGTGTGAAGAGAGAGGGAAACAGAGAGAAAGAGAGAGAAAGTGAGAGTCTTTTGTGTGGACAGTGGATGATATCGGAGGAGGTGAAGTTGATGTACATTTATGTGTATGTATATGTATTTGTGGGTCTGACCCACTTTTTTCTTTTCCGATCTTGCTGCTTCTTTCTTCTTCTTCTTATCTGTTGTAAAGTTATCTGAAAATTTTCATCTGAATATGAACAGAGACATTCATCAATTACCTGGGTTTTTAGCTGACTTTCTTTGTTTCAGGTACAGATCTGTAATATATCTATCTATCTTATCTTTCAGATCTTACATAAATGCACTTGTTTATGCTCATTTGTAACTGTATTTGTGTCAAGTTCTCATATTTCTTTTTTATCTGGAATCTGTTCTCACCCAATCGGTTTGGTAAGCTATTTCAGTAAAAAAATTAGAATTTTCTTGGATTTCTATCCATCGCACCATCTCTCTCAATACTTCCTCTCCCTTCCACCCCCTGATTGGGGGGAGGATGTGGATGGTCAAAGGAAGAGATGTTGACTTCATCAAATCTTTGTTTTTTTATATTTTAATTCTAGTGGGGGAATTTCTCTGATGAGGGAGTTGTCTAATCTAATTTGTTTTCCTTTGTTGTTAATTAGAGAGATATACTTGGATACAGTTTCTGGTTTCAATTACGTTAAATTTTGTGGTTTTTGATGTATGCAGATCTTGACAGAAGCTATGGAATTTCATCAGCTCAAAGCTTTATAGGTAGGTGAGTTTTATTTCAAGCAGTCTTGTACAAACGGGGATGAATTTGAATCTTTAAGAATCTTCTGTAAGTGTTTCTAACAAAAAACATGATTTTTGGAAAGAAGAAAACTTTGGGGGGTGGGGGTGAATATCTCAAGGCACATATACAAGACAGGTGATACCCACACTTTGCTTTATACTTCGGAGTTGCTCAATGGGTCTAGTGTGATGAACCAAACTCAGGAGTTGTTTAGAATCCCATGGCTTAATTGATCTTTCTGATAACATTGGTCAGTTTTCTGCGGAATCTGGGTTGAAAATGTTAGCCTCTGCATTCAATTTTCTTGCTAAAGTATTCTCACCATATGTTAAGTTTGTTTCAACTCAGGATATTCTTGGATTATTTTCATTCACACCAGAGTTACTGAGTGCAGATGCAGGAGCAATTTGAGCTATTTTTCTCACCTTTATATTTGATCCTAAGTGGTTGGCTCTCAAATATTTCTCCGGGTGGTGGTGTGGCTGCAAGAGAATTGATCTTAGATCTACTTTAAGAACCTAATAAACCTTTATATTAGAAGAGTTGTTTATAAATACTTTAAGGCCCTAAAAGTGCCATCTATGGAAGTTTTGAGTTCTTTGCACTTTCTCATCCATGTGAGGGTTATCTTTTTTCTATTTAAGCCTTTACTTTTCTTTTCCTTTTCTTTTCTCCTATCTTTAAATGCTTTTTCTCTTCTTTTTTTTACCTTTATCTTTTTTCTCCTTGGCAATTTACTTTTTCTACTGAAACGTAATGGTCCTTTAATTTACTTGCAGCCACATTCACATGTCAAGGGGGCTGTAATAAATTGAGATTCAGGCGTTTTGTACATACAACCAAAATAGAGGGGTGGTTATCTGTTTCTTCTGTTTTGCCTTGTGGTTGGAGACTAGATGTCGTTCCGCAGTATAGTTAATGACGTAAGAGATAGTTTTGGGAGCTTGTCCAGGAGAAGTTTCAATGTAAGACTGCCTGGTCATCATCGTGGAAAATCCCATGGTTCATTTCATGACACAAATGATCAGCCTTTGGTAATTCAGAACAGTCGCTGGGCTAATCTTCCACCTGAGCTTCTTTTGGATGTAATTAGGAGATTAGAGGAGAGTGAGAACGCATGGCCTGGTCGTAAACATGTTGTAGCATGCGCTGCTGTTTGCAGGTCATGGAGGAGTATGTGTAAGGAAATTGTAAAAAGTCCAGAATTTTGTGGGAAGCTCACTTTTCCTGTATCACTAAAGCAGGTAGATTTCTTCTCCTGTCTGTTGCATGTGATTTTTGTCAACTTTTCAGTTTCTTTTGAGATCATTGTCCAATTAAACTAAATTTCTTGAATATTCTATTTATCTGGTGGCCCACCATGAGTTTCACCAATATGTTAGAATGTCACATTAACTTAAGAGCAGTGGATGCTGAGACTCTTTTTCATCTTATTTTCAGCCAGGACCTCGCGATGGAACTATCCAGTGTTTCATCAAAAGGGATAAATCTAATTTGACATACCACCTCTTTTTGTGTCTTAGTCCTGGTAAGCATTACTTTGAACTGTCACTAGAGTCTGTTTTCTGGAACACCTCTTGAATCAATTGAATTTAAGATTTACACTATTCCTGGTGCTTTTCTGAATGAGCTTAATATATGAACTCGGAAAAACATATTCTTGCAAATGTCCATCTCTATCTTTCTTAGTTCTTGGAATTATGAAGTTTTGAAATTATCAATAAGTTTGGCAAAATAAGGTTGCTGTATTGGCTATTCAAGGAGAGAACTTGCAGAAGAAACAGTTGATGAGAAAAATATCTGGCACGCTATCTCTATACTAGAATTGTTTGATTATCTGCTCTTTGTTATAATATCTGATAAGTGCTATTGCATGAAGAATAATCTTTCATACTGTAAAGATGATGATTAATTCAAATCCTGCACCCATTTGAGCTGCTCTTGTCTGCTACATTTCTTCTGTTATTACTACCACTCTCACTTCTGTTGCAAAAATTTCAGCTTTGCTAGTTGAAAATGGAAAATTCCTTCTCTCTGCAAAAAGAACTCGGCGAACTACTTGCACAGAGTATGTTATTTCAATGGATGCAGATAATATTTCAAGATCAAGCAGCACATATATTGGAAAGCTAAGGTATGATCCCACTCGAGTTGTTCTGTTAAATGTTTATTTTTTTCTGGATTATCCTGAAGGTTCTTTGGGTCCTTAACATTTAATTGATTGTTTGACCATCAAATAAGAACGGCTTCTTTTGGTGAGTATCACTGATGAGCATATATTCTTAGTTTAATGCTGTCAGCTTATGAACATTAAATTTCATTTTCACTTGAAATGATAATTATACTACCAGATCTTTTCTTATTTGGTTAAGTATACTTGAGCACTACTAACAAAGGAAATTTGTGTGGGAAAAGTGAGACCTTGAGTTAAATATGTTTTCTCGTTCTGTAAAAATAATAACAAGAACAAAACAAGCTTCTGCATCTGATGAGTAATCTACAAAAGGTCATTTGGTTTTCAACACCAGTGGTGATCTGTAAGATGTTGAAGTGCCTGCAAGCTATGAATGCATGACAAATTTAACCGACAGTCACTATTACAGACAGGCAAAGGCACTTTAGGTCAGTAGAAAAAACTACAATGCATTTGCCATACTGCAAGTAGGAATTCTAGTTTGAGGCACTTTTCCTTGACATGTTAAGTTCCTTATTGCATTTATCTTGTAACAGAGCTGGCTTATAAATAGCAACTTTTGATGTAATTTGGACCAGGTTAAGAACCGTACCTAAGACTAAGTTTGCAAAGTAATCTATAAATGCACTTGGAAGGCAAAGATAAACATTTACCTTAGGGTTTTTGTGTGTAATTGCGTGCTGAATAGCTTTGGTTTAGTTAGTACAGCTGCTTATCGCTTTTCTGTTCAGTTTAAAATATACTGTCCCCGAATGTTGATAAAATTGATAGCTAAGCATATTTTATCCAATACTAATTGCAATGTTTTGCGTCACCAAGTAGCACTATGTTTAATCACCTTGTATGTTGCCTCATCTATCCCTTCTATGTTTCTGCATGTTCAACCTGAACTTTGTATGACACTCTCATTCTTGTGTTGTATACAAATGGGGGTTTTGGCATTAAGACTGCCTTTCCCCAAGAAGTTATATTAGAAGCACATCAAGGCTGTTGGTCACTTGGTTGATTGAATTCAAAGGTGTGGTTTATTGCAATCTCCATCATACATTTAACAATTGTAGGGATTTTGAATTTTGTATAAAATGGCCACACCTCATTATCCCGTTGACTGAGATATGTACATTCAAATTTATGATACAAAAAGTGTCTTCCTGGGTTTGCTGTTAAGTGCTTTATCTTGCTACGAGATTCCTTGTACCTAACATAAAGCACTTCTTATTACAGGTCAAATTTTCTTGGTACGAAGTTCATAATATATGACACTCAACCACCATACACAAATGCACACATCCCTCCACCGGGGAGAACAAGTCGCCGATTTTCCACAAAAGTCTCGCCAAAAGTCCCTACTGGGAGCTACAATATTGCTCAGATAACCTATGAGCTTAATGTGCTGGGCACACGTGGCCCACGAAGAATGCACTGCATCATGCACTCAATTCCTGCCTCATCACTTGATGTAGGTGGCATAGTACCTGGGCAACCAGAGCTCCTGCCAAGGGCTCTTGAGGACTCTTTCCGAAGTATTTCATTCTCGAAATCCCTCGATCATTCTGCCGAATTCAGCAGCTCAAGATTTTCAGATATTGGTGGGTTGGGCACTGAGGATGAGGATGGCAAGGCTAGACCCTTGGTACTCAAGAACAAGGCACCGAGATGGCACGAGCAATTGCAGTGTTGGTGCCTTAACTTTAGAGGACGAGTAACAGTGGCATCTGTCAAGAATTTTCAGTTGATTGCTGCCACACAACCCGTTGCTGCTGGTGCATCAACAACCTCTCAACCAACTCAGACAGACCATGACAAAATCATATTGCAGTTTGGCAAGGTGGGAAAAGACATGTTTACCATGGATTACCGGTACCCCTTATCTGCATTTCAGGCTTTTGCAATCTGTTTAAGCAGCTTTGACACCAAATTGGCTTGTGAATAGAGGGGGAAAGGGGAAAAAGGGTAAATGAACCAGCAAAGATTAGGTTGTTTAACATATTCAACAGAGACGGCACAAATTGCATTGCCCTTTATTTTCACTTCATTGTATGTTATTATTCTCCTTTCATGATTAGCAGTTTAAGAAGCTTGTTGTTAATCCCTGTGTTTCAACTCCATTAACATAAAAATCTTGGCCCTGTTTAACAGGTGATCTTTGTAAAAACAAACTACAAATTCGCACTCTGCCTTACATTTAACATCAATCGAATGTTGAATT
This sequence comes from Apocynum venetum, assembly GCA_019593545.1. NCBI lineage: Eukaryota > Viridiplantae > Streptophyta > Magnoliopsida > Gentianales > Apocynaceae > Apocynum > Apocynum venetum. The sequence continues at coordinate 2,162,139 of SRSM01000141.1, read as the reverse complement.
TTAGCATTTTGATTATATTGTTAACTTCTCAAGCCCGCGTACTCCATTTTTCCTTCCAAGAGTTGAACTTTATAATCTTTCTGAACAGTGTAACAAACAGAGCCTTACCCATCATTAATTCTGAAGAAATATTATGTATACAAGATAGAGAACAAGAATCTATTGCCAACTGGGGTGGTTTTAATTTGGATCTCAACTGAATAATAATTATAAAATAGCTATAGAAAAGAAAAGGATTATATTTAAAATGAACATGCATTTGTTTGTAGTTTTTGTTGAGAATGATTAATGTCCTAGCATGCGAATAGACATGAATGGCTATGCACCTAAAGTGTTGTAATAAATGATTGAGCCCTATAATTGAAACCCTTGTAGGTCTACCACAACCGGTAGACCCAATCTCCAGTTATGGAACTCTATCCACACTGCCAAATACAATAATCTCAATAATTTTAGGTCAATTATTTTTTTCCTCCTTTAACATAAAAGAATTGAATCGTTATTGAGAAGCATCTTAAACACTTAAATTGCTATTATTATTATTTTTTAAAATGTCATTTGGGTTACTTTTAGAAAGATAGATTTGCCTTGTCTAGATTGGAAATGATGCGCCATAAAGTAAAAAAAGAACAAATCTTAGGTGAGTATATGAAAGTGCATTACAAGTTACAACAGAAGCAAGATTACTTCAAAAAGGAAGAAAATAAATTTCCCTTGCTTAAAAGTCATAACAATTATGTGCATTTATAAAATACTCATAGGAGAAAATATTTCCCTTTTTTATTCCAATTTAGTTAGCTTTTTCTCTACATTTAAACTTCTTTTAAAAAAAATTCAACCAAGAATGAAGTGTAAAAGTAATCCCTTTTTAAATACTAAATTTGAGGGTTAGTCAAATATATTGTAATTTATTCATCAAGATACTTCATCTTTTGACGTTGCATTCTCCCAATATAATAAAAATTGAGAATTATGTATATAACCCATAAATGATCACATCACCTTTTTACAACCTTCAAATATTATTTGATAAATGCAATTTCTTGTTACATAAGTAGTAATGTGAAATTAAAAAAATATATTTATAAATTATCCACTCGGTTCTTTGAGCAAAATCTTGTTTGAGTTATCAAGTTATAACTAAATTTATTATTATTATTATTATTATTATTATTGTTAGTTAAAAGTTACAGATCAATAGACGCAAATCAAGACTAAATTCCTATTGAAGAATAAGAATGTATCTTCTTATCTAATTAAATAAGACGTGAAAAAAGATTACAAAAATAAAAATACCAGAAAAAGGTGCAAAGTCTAAATTCCTCCTTTTTCTTTAACTTCACTTTATTTACTACTGAAATTAATTTAATTCAGTTTCATCTCTTGCTTTTATTATTCTTGATCTATATACACCTCTTTTCCAGCTGCTTCGAATTTTTTTGTTCGGACAAGAGCGTGGCGTGGTCTTCCTCAACTCCTCTCTCTTAGGGTTGCACATGTGCTCTCCTTTCCCCTCGGAGCTTCTTCCAATCTTTGTCTTTGTAGTTTGCCGAGGTACCTTCTTTCCTAACCTGTTTCCCGCTCTTTATATAACAGAGGGCTTTCTTAATATAGGATTTTCATTTGGTTTCAGCTATGATTTCTTGGAAAAATTCGATTTTTTTTATTTAGTTAGGATCGAAGGTTTTTGTTTAATATGGGTTTTGCTTAACTGTTTCTCTGGTTATGAAAAGCTGGTAAATTTGGTTTCTTTTATCATTTTATGTTCTTTATTCAAGTTCTTGATTGGCCTCGCACCAGTAGTAGGCAGCTTGATAAAATTTGACGGATTTCCCTTTCTCTTTATTTGTATTTGAGAATTTTGATGATTGTAAATCTATTGGCTTGTGACAAGGCGTAGGTTTGGAGGGTTCATACGTTAAGCCGTATCCCCTGCTTGGTATGTCATTTCTTTTGTACTGGGAGTCTGAGGATGTTCTTTTAAAAGATTCATGGGATTTGGTTTTTGCTTGATAACACTAATTGAACAGTAGAGGATTATGTTGGTCCTTTAGGCAGAGGGCCTCTTTGATTTCTGAGGACTTCAGCGACAATGCCATCTTCAGAGAAGCAGGGTTCTACCATGCCTTTTGCCTCATTTCGTCGTTCCATTTTGCATATTAGAGGTGATCAGGTTCACTCTGTGGACCCAAATCATGATTGGAATTCCCTGGATCCGGAGCTAGAGTTATTTCAGAAACAAGTTTTCACTCAATTTCAAGATCTATCGGTAGCTGATGCTGATGAGTTTCTCTCTATTTCATGGATCCAAAAGCTACTTGATGCATTTACTGCTTGTCAAGAGGAGTTCAGGGCTATCTTGACCAACAAAAAAGCACTTCTCTCCAGCCCACCTCTAGAGAAGCTGCTTTCTGAGTTCTTTGATAAGACTGTTAAAGCACTTGATATCTGCAATGCAACCCGTGAAGGGATTGAGAAGATTCGGCAGTGGCAGAAGTATTTGGATATTGTTGTTTGTGCACTGGATTGTCGTCACAAGATGATCAGTGAAGGCCAGTTTCATCGGGCAAGAAAAGCATTGATGGACTTGGCTCTTCTGATGTTAAATGAAAAAGAAACCGGATCTGTGTTTTCACACCGCAACAGGTCTTTTGGTCGTGTTAATAAGAACAAGGAAACTCAACACAGACAATCTGGGCACTCAAGATCTCTGTCCTGGAGTGTACCCAATTCTTGGTCAGCATCTAAGCAACTCCAGTCAATAGCAAACAACTTAATTGCTCCACGTGGAAATGAAATTGCAGCCACTAATGGCCTTGCTACTGTTGTCTTTACTATGAGTTTTGTTCTTATGTTTGTTCTGTGGACTCTTGTTGCTGCACTCCCTTGTCAAGACCGTGGCCTCCAAATTCATTTTACAATACCTCGGCAATTTTCATGGGGTTCTCCATTTTTTCTGCTTCATAGCCGGATTATTGATCTGTCTAAGAAGCAAGAACGTAGGGATTCCAATGGACTTCTGCAAGAAATTTATCAGATGGAGAAATGTATTCATCACATGACAGACTTGGTAGATTCTGCCCAGTTCCCGCTGACAGAGGAACAGAAGGAAGAAGTCAGAGATGGTGTGCAAAAATTATCATTGATCTGCGAAGTATGCAAGACTGGACTTGATCCACTGGACTGCCAAGTGAGAGAAGTCTTCCGGAAGATTTTGTCTTGCCGGATTGAGGGTCTTGCATTCTTGGGGAAGGTTAATTAAACTATAATGCTTTGAATTCTTAAACAGACAAACTAGATATGTAAAAATAGTGGGTATATGCAATTTTTTAGTTTTTTCTTGCCTGCCTAGTTAAGGGCTGGAAGTAATTTGATGATCCAGGACAGTAATGACTTCAGCAGGCAATTTTTTTTTGTATTTTTCCCTTGTATTTATCAACATAGTTTTCTGGTGCAGAAAAAGGATAGGAAAAGGATTGTGTGTATACCGCATGTCTTGCTTGATTTGGTCATCTCCGGGCTTGAATTTATGCATTTTAATGCTGTTCTTTCTTGTATATTTCCTGATTCTTTTCTTATGAAGCAACTGTCTTTGCATTAGTCTGTGGCAATGTAAACTATATTAATTCATCTATTTCATTTTGTGGTCGGTAATTGCCTTATCTGCTCTGCTCCCCTCCTGTGATTTCTCCTGATGTATTCTGGGTATTAAAATGTGATTGTGATAAATCTAGTGCTTTGACGGGGCAGAGGGTCTTTTGGGTCGATAGAGGTCATTAATGTCTCAAACTGTTCTTTAAGTTATGGCATCCAAGTCACCAAGTTACCTAAGTAAGCTGAAGAGCAATTTTTGTGCGTGCATTTAGATGAGTGCTTTGATTCTTACAACTCATGTTGAGACATTGATGACTCTAGAGTAATAGTTTCACACTGATAACAAACTTTCTTGGCATCATATTCTGATTGAGGTATTTTGTTAATCATCAATGCTTAAAGTTTTCATTGCTTGTATTGCCAGACATTCTCAAAAAGAAGAAAAGAAGAATGTGGTAGCTCAGAAGAATATTACATTAATTGCGAACACTGAGGCTGTTTGGCTTCTTAACTTAATAAGGTTTTTTTATGAATCTATCAATAGTTTTCAAACTCTTTATATAGCGAAACTTGCTTTCAGGTAGTTCTTTGCTCTTTTGATATAGTCAGTAGACTAATCAAAAGAAAGTTTGCATTCCCTGATCTCTAGCTTTGACTTCTGACTGAACCAGCTTAGTATCGCAAATATGAAAATCATAGTCAGAAGAGATTAAAATTATTGAAGTTGTTGGGTTATACAGTGAAGTAGCAGTATTTTATGGTTGTGAATGCGGCAACCCTTAAGATTAAAGTGCATCATGAATCCATACCTGTAGTACTTGAGATTTGCATTTTTCACTGCATTCACTTTGTAGTCTGCAAGAATGACAAAGCAAATTTGTGTGCAGGGAACGTTTGTCCATGAGATTTTCTTGTTGTGTTTGATAAAATATGCTGAAGGTTCCCCGGTAATAAAATCAAGGCTGCCTAGCTGAAATACCTTTTTTAAGTAATAGGAACACATGCAAATGTTGCTGAGAGAGCAATTTGACCATAGGCAAATGGAAACTAGTAATGGCGACAAGGCGTGAAATTCTTGACAAATATTTTGATCAATATATTGTTAAAATAAGCAGCCTTCACATGCCCGCGTGAATAAAAAAGGTTGGCCTATAAATGTTGGCTTATTCTCACGTGGAACTAATGGTGGATAAACCGGAACATGATGAAGCAAGAAAACGAGTTGGGCATATAATAGTGGAGAGGGTTTTGTTGAATTATCGCTCTCAATTGTCATAATCTAACTATTAGGATTTTGGCTGACATCAAATAACTCTCACCGACGCCACTAACATGAGCTATCAAAATCACTTCCAAAGGTCCAAATCGAGGAAAGGTCAAAACCATCCAGTGTTTGCACCAATTGCAAAATCCCATATTTCAAAACACATATTTGGGACTGCCCGTTATGCTTCACAAGAGGAAGGGATGCTTACCTCTTATCTTGTTTGAATAGAGTGAAATAAATGTATATCAATAATCCACCCAATATGAGTGAAATGAAAATGATTGAAAAATCCAAAAGCAGACATAAAGGAGAAAATCCCTCCACGTTTTCTTCCCCTCCTTTTTTACTTCTTAAAAAAACAACATAAATCAAATTTTTTTATTAAACAAAAAAACCCATACTTGAGGACCAACAGAAGTAATACACAATATGCAAATTCCCACGAAATCCCTCCTATACGGTATTACAGACAAACGAGAATATTGGACTGCTTTTGGATTGTTAAGTTAGATCATCATATAAAAACACACAAGCAGAAAAGAGGAGCTAAGTTTAGATCATCATATAACAAGCTATAGCATTTGTATAAATTAGTCATTTTTTTCCTTCACACCAGTATGAAGATGAAGATACAAGTCCTGTATAGAAAAGCCTTTTCATATCTCTACAACAGCTAACTATGCAGAATTAAGAGATTGGTCACATGCTGTGCATAAACATGAATCTAGAAGAACTTGTCTCTCCTTTCAGCTCACATTTACAGGTGCTCCCATGAAGCAGTCTCTTCCAGATCAGAACGCCTTCCTACTCACATGTATTTAGCAGCTACTCTAATAGGTAGGGAGCTGTTTCGCTTACAACTGCGATTGACCAACCTACCAGCTTGAAGAACTCACTCTACGCAAGACTCTAGGTGGTCTTTGCTTCTCTACAACTGGTATCAGGTTCTCCATGAGCTGCATGAAAGATGATACATAAATGAGAGGTTAGATGCAATAAAATTCAGTACCTTTCTGTTAAAAGAGGAAGCATATGGTTGAATAGTCAGGCTCATGGAAAATGGAAATCAAGTACCATATATCAATCAGTGTATTGAATATGCTGCTGAAAACCTAAAATGGCCTAGAGAAAATGCTTTCACATTCACAAGAAAAACAGAGATAAATGCAAGGAGGGACTTTCCCGGTTAAAGTACCAAATGAAGAATAATAACGCATGATGTTCATAACAATTCATACCTGTTGCAGAAAGAAAATGGTTCATAAATTCAATTGTTATAAACATCATGCATTCAATACCGTGGATCATGCCCTAAAGTAATATAAGATAAAAATAGATATACCCGATATAGCTGGAACTTATTCAAAAAGGAGAGGAATAAATGGAAAATGTGCAAATTGAGAACCTCAAGGTCACTTCTACACACACACAAAAAGAAAAAAAAGCAGCAGTTCCCATAAATCCATTCCAAGGCCATAACTGCTGCTATTACCATCTTTCCTTCTAAGGAAATGCAATTACCTAGTTATAATAAACATTAACTCTTTTCTGGCAAGGTTAAAAAGGCAAGTGAATTGGATATGCACTAGGTAACAGCCTATATTTGGTTATTCAGACTATATTTTGGAAACACAATTAATAGAGATGGTATTCATACTTTACCGCATAAACATGTTCAATGATTTTATAATGTCCACAAGGATGTAACTTCCATAATCAAACATCTATACCATTTGTACACATTTATGTATCTTATAAACTCATCACCCTGTTTTCACAGTTCATTTTAAGACACAAACAGGGAAGAATGACGATATGCACATCCAACAAAATCTTCAAAGATTTCAGATAAGCATATATAAATCCAAATAAGTGCTCTGTTCTCTTAGGAAAACTCTCCCATTTTTGCCATCTTTCTCGAGATTTTCCACACAGATATTCCAAGTAACGGACAGAACTCTGGCAACACATTGTCGTAATGTCCATAAGGATGTAACTTCCACAATCAAACATCTATAGCATATGCATACATTTATGTATCTTGTATACTCATCACCCTTCTCTGAAAGTTCATCTATAAGACACAAACAGGCAAGAATAATGTGCAAAATAGAATGGTGACATGCACATTGAATGAAATCTTCAAAGATTTCAGATAACCGCAATAACTCTGAATAAGTGCACTGTTATCCTTGGAAAATTTTATTGTCTTTTTGTATTTTTCTCAAGATTTTCCACACAAATATTGAAAAGTAACGGACATATAACTTTGGCTACGCATTTAATCTCTGGATAAAAATTTCTCTTTTTTTATCATATCTATCAAAGCTTCAATGCGCGAAATTGATGATTAAATAATACAGATACATCTGAATAGGCATTTAATCTGTTTAGTGAAATTTCTCTTCTTTTATCATCTCTTTCAAAGTTTCAACGTATGTGTAATTAATCACCAATAAGACAGATAAATTTAAATATGCTTTAATTGAAGGAGAAAATGTTCTCCTTTTTTTGTCTCTCCAAAAGTTTCAATGCATGGCATTGATTACAAGCAACAAAAAATATGAATCTGAATTAAGTATTTAGTGTCTCAATAAACTTTCTGTTCCTTTTTTTTTTTTTTTTTAAAAAAATCTCTCAAGAAAGTTTATCACATGACATGGATTTTAGTAATCAACAAAGATAATTTAAAATAGGTGCTTTAGTAAATTACAAGTAACAGACAAGCTAAATCTGAAAGGCATTTAAAATCTGAAGAAATCTTTCTTCATCTACCAAGATAGTTTCAACACATAAAATGGATCATTAATCAACAGAGGTAAATCCAACGATGAACAATAAATTCGCATATATAAAAGAAACACAAACTTGAAGCTCCCAATTCAAACAAAAGATTTGTCTTTCCTATAATTTCATAACCCAAAAACGAAAGAAAAAAAGGATCACTCATTGCAATAAGAATGCACTTGAAGCATGAGCTAAAACAAAATTTTACCTGCTTAAACCTCTCCTTGTTTTGCTCAGCCTGCATCCAACAAAGATACTTTCTTGAGCAACTTGTGAAGACAATTATCACAATCCAATAAACAATTAAAAAATAAAAAATGAAACATGAGATTCTGGCTATAACTATATTTTCCCTGTAACGCCAGTCGCCTGTATTTTTGTTTGCTTTCAGAGAAAAGTGTTAACGGCAACTCTAAATGTCACATGAAATTTTATTTGTTCATTAGCTAATAACCCAGGATCCTAACATATACATACAATCGAAAGTACTTTTGATTTTTGAATGACGCAACCTAGCTCTAATTCGGAAAAAGCTAAAACCGAAGCAAAAAAAATAAAAATAAAAATGTACCTCTTCTCTCAAGAGCCTTGCATTTTCCTCCTCCAATTGCGTCACCAATGACTCCAATTCCACAGTGTAGGCCTGAAATTGTGACCAATTCACACATGCATAATCAAATTCAAGCAAATGACAAGAAGAACGTCAAAAGAAATGACTTAAAAGTAATTAACCCAGCAACAAAATTCACTTCAGAATGACAAGCAAATGAAAAAGAAACCTGCTTTCGTTCTCTAGACCTTGCGGCAGACTCCCTGTTCTTGATCATCCTCCTCTGCTTCTGCTGGGTGGCCTTATCAAGAGCCAGATCCTCCACCGGTACCCCCCTCCTCTTCCCTCTCCCACTTGCAGAACCGTTTCCTCCATGCCCTCTTAGAGCAGCAGATGCCACCACCATCGCATTCCCAAACCCCAACTGCGAGTCCAATCCATAACCTCCTCCAGGCCCATTCTGCATGTGAACCACCGGACCTGGTGCCACCGGAAATTGAACATTCACCATGGTTTCCACCCCATACCCTCCTGTCCCACCTGATGCCGGAGACGGCACCGGCGGAGCAGCAGAATTATGAACCCTAACATCCTCCTCACTCACAGCCCCTGCCTTGGTCAGATAATCCTCCAACGTCATCCGCATCTCCCTACACCCCCCTACTCCACTACCACCACCATTAACAATCTCCTTCCACACCTCATCCGCCGTTCTGTTTCCCACTGGGGCAGCCACACCAGAAATACCAGCATCATCGACGGCGGAGGCAAGCGAGTCAGGTTCAGAGTAAATATTCTTGAGAATTTCCTCCATATTCATAGACCCAAAAGGGCTGTTACTGCGATCAGAGTAGTGGAGTTGGTTGGAGAGATTAGGGTGGGGATTCGGTTGCTGTAGCAGGTTGCTGACAGAAGAAGGGATTGTTTGGGTAAGCGCAGAAGAAGAGGAAGAAGAAAATACAGAAGATGCGGACTGGCGTGGCAGATCCGGATTGGGCGGTGATGTAGACGCCATGACCTTCGACGACGCCATACCAGCCGGCCTTTTAGGGGCAATCGTTATACTACTAATACTAGTCCTTGCCCTTCTTCCACCCTCCTCTCTACCACTGTTTTTTCACTTCAAAGAAATTGAATTTTTTTCCCTTTTTCAAGAATTGTTAAAATCTTCAAAAGGATCAGAACAAAAAAATTTCAGCTCTCTCAACTGCTCAACTACTGTGACTGGCTGGGATATCAATTCAAGAGAGAGAAAGAGATGGACCGAGACTCTCGCGCACACTTTGAATTTATACTGCAACTTTCTCACTGTGTGTCGTGTGTGAGAGAGAAATGGAATTATGTCTCAAATAAAAGAGAGAGATCGGACAGATTCAATGGGTTTTGGGCAGGGGAGATGAAACTGGGGTGGCATCAGGGACAGAATGGCAGTTACTGTAAGGTTAAAGTTGTCCTTTTACCCTGGGGAGAGTGAGCGAGACAGAGCGGGCGTTATATGGAGCGAATATGGTTTCGGAGAGTAGAATATTTATTAGGTGTTGTCTGGGGACGGGCACCTCGTTGAAATACTTCACTCTCTCTTAATTGTGGTTTTAAATTTGGAAAATGTTGTCTCTTCATATTTGATCCCAATTAATTTTTATCAATTTTTTTAGTCTCTTATTTTATCTAATGTCTTTTTTAGGCCAAATAAATATTGAAATTCAGTTTTAATTCACGTGTAGTAGCACGACTTCCCTAATGAGAGAACAAAAATAAAAGTGTAAAAAAAAATTTAATAATGAATGTAACTGTAACAAATTAAAAGTAATTTCATGGGGCAAAAATTAAGCTCTTTTAACAAGGGACAAATTTGAGTAGATAGGTTTTCCCTTTGTAAGAGATGTTGTGCATATTACGTGTGTATTAAAATCAAATTATTACAATGATTTGATTAAAAGGACTAATTTGATTAAGTCTAAAAGATAATGGACCAAAAAAATAAATAAATAAATATTAGGACCAAATCAAGAAAAAGTGCAAAGATGAAAAACTAAATCGGGAAAAAATACAAAGATGAAGGACCAAATCGTGCAATTATCCTTAATTATTTTTATCTATATTAAAAAAATAAAATTTAATATCATTATAATTATATTTTTATATTTTAAAAACTGAGTTTCTCTCTTTCAATTATGAGTATAATTTTCACTTTTATTGAATAAAATAATAAAATAGATAGTTAGATTTTAAAAGTATCATAATTATTTATTGATAATTATAAAATGAGTTATATCTAAAATAAAAAATATATAAGTTAAAATAAATTACACTTAATGACGGAATGAAGTATTAAAACAAAAATAGATCGTGCATATCACATTTGTATTAAAATCAAATTATAACAATTATTTGGCGGAAAGGACTAATTGGATAAAGTTTAAAAGATAATGAACCAAAAAATTCAATAAAAAACAATGTAGGACCAAATCCAACAAAAGTGCAAAGATGAAAAACTAAATCGGGCAAAAATGTAAAGATGAAGGACCAAATCGGGCAATTATTATTTTTATCTATATTTAAAAAATTAAAATTTTAATATTATTACAATAATATAAATTTTATTAAAAATGAGTTTCTCTCTTTCAATTTCGACTACAATTTGCACTCTTATTGAATAAAATAAATAAATAGATAATTAAATTTAAAAGGTATCATTATTTATTGATAATTATAAAAAGAGTTATATCTAAAAAAAATCAAAGTAAAAATAAATTACATTTAAAGATGGAGTGAAGTTGGGGATCACGAGCCAAACTTCTTCATTTTTTCTCAAAAATTTATTTAAAATATTCAATTTATATCATAAGATATTTTCAAAATTAGATATTTACTATGTGTCTAATTTTTATATAAATACTTTATTCGCTCAAAAATATTTTATAGTTTGTAAGTAGGCATTCTTTTAATTTATGTATAAATATAATATATATATATATATAAATAGGCATTATTTTAAAGTTTGTAGTAGTTTATTTTTGTGTTTAATAAAATTATGTAAATATATTGTCTTATCGTATTTTGAAGTTATGAAACACTAAGTTGAGATTTTAGGATGAAGTTATGTGCTCGATTGCTTGTAGGTTCAAAGATTGTTCAAGTAAAAACTGCAACTAATTTAATACCACAAGTCGTATTGTATTCAACTAAAGAAAAAGAAAGGTAGGTAGATGCAAATGGACATTATATTAAGAAAACAGAGAATTTGACTCACTATAATCACATATTAGCATATTTTTTTTATGGCCATATAAATAAAAAATGGTTAAAAAGTCAAAGAGAAACCGGCTATATTTGTTTACTAATTCAAAAACTCTTTTCTCTCTAAAATTCATATCAGTTCAAAATTTTAAATTATCACCCAAATTATATATATGTGACCCATTTATTTAATTTCATTTAAAATAATACTTTCAAATAAATTATTAATTATATTTTATATATTTTATAATACTATCAATAATACGATACAAAAAAAAATCATATAAAATTTTGAATTGTCTTCCAAAAAACTTTTATTCCAACACAACAATTTCTCAAAAAAAAAAATCCAATTGGTGTACAAATATAAGTGGGGCCAATCTTCAATGAATGACAGTGTGGTGCTAATGTTTTTTGGTTTTAAATATGTTAGTGGTTGTTTTTTTTATTTTTGTACACAAATTAAATTTTAAAATGTTTTTGATTAAAATTTTTAAAGAACTCTTTTGTCAAATTACTTTGTAAAAATTGGAGTAATATTTCCAAAGTTTATAGTATAATTTTTTTAAAAAAATACTAGTATTGTGTTTCCAAATATTAATTGAATTTTAGAAACTAAATATAAATAACATGAAGAATTATCATTATCAAAGAGTGCCGCTCTAGTCAAAGTGCAGTTTTCCCACCATCTTTATTGAAATCAAACGCCGGAGGAGATTGGCACCACGCGCCAACTATACGAGTCCCCTAAAATCTGCCGCCAGGTTCCATAAATGGTAATACACGAGTTCAATGGGATATTCCAGTTTTGGGCGACTCGGGCACTTTTCTTAAAATTAAATTAATTAAATATACTTATAAATAAGGTGGGCACTAAATTCTTTGCCGGCCCATGGCTAGACGGTTTAGCACTAGCACACATAAAAAAGAGAAAGGGAAAAGAAAAAAAAAAAAATACAAAGTCCAATTAGGTTGTATTTGGATTTTGGATGCTTTTTCATTTTGACAAGTTAAATATGTCCTATAATATATATTTTATGATAAATGCTCAATTTAGACACTATTTTTTGTGTTTATTTTAGTTCACGAAGATTATTTTTAATTTTTTTTGTCCTCGATATATGTTTCATGTAAATCATTTAGTGATTCCTTTATAAATTATGTCTTCACCATTTAAATCAATAAAAAAAATTTAAAGTCCATTAATCCTAAATTTACCCCTAAAAAAATTAGTTGAATTCATAAAATTTTGATAGACTTGGATGAAGTAGACAAAATTTATAATTGAAATATTTAATAATTCATTCAAGAAAATTATAGATGACCAAAATGATTCAATAAAAAATATTAAGAAGGAAAAAATTAAAATAATATTCGAGGATTGAAATAGTCCAAGAAAAATTTATAAACTAAATAGAGAATTCATCCTACTTTTAAAAAAACTAAATAAAAGCCAATCTTCTATATAATGATTATATAAGTGAGATCAACTTTATATTTATTTTATTATTTTTTCATTTAAATTTGATCCATTCTAATCTTTTATCATTTACGATGATGCTATTTTAATATACTAATCACTTCATATGTAGGGTCCATTGATTATTACATAAATTATCTAATACTCTATTCGTCTATTTTTATAAGATATTTTAAGTAAAATTACATAGATTAATAAAAAAATTTAATTCTCATTATATCATTATTTATTTTAGTATTTTTTGAAAAAATAAATATTTATATATCATTTTCTCTCTCAATAAAATAAGATTTAAATTTTATGATAAAATCTATTATAATTAAAGATAAGATAATTTATGTTATGGATCTCATAAATAGATAGAGACGGAGATATTAGTTTCTTTATCTAAATGAATTTCTACTTTCATTCTACTATTTCAAGAGATCCGTTTTGTTCTCTTCTCAAGCGACATTCTTCCTCGTATCCGACAAATCTAGAGCGCACTTGGAAGCATAAAAGAAAGCGTGGAAATAGTATTTCACGTGATTTTAGCTGTTGAATAAATTTGATGTACGGTTCGCATGGAGTCTTGTACGCTTTTGGTGAATTATGCTAATGGTAATTTGATACTCCCGGACTCCAATTACACTGCTACAGGCGAAAGAGTTCGATCAACTTTATAGGGTGGGCCATTCACTGTTTTCTAGAATTGAATCATATACTCCACACACAGTAAAAGATTTTTTCTTATTGTTGATTTATTAATTAAATAAAATAATATTTTTTATACAATTGAGTATTATTATTATATTTAAAACTAAAATATTAAATATATTTTTTTAAAAAAATAAAATTTAATTTATTTTTTATATAATATATTTATAATTTTTTAAATAATATTTTATTAACATCATGCAGTCTCATTACTAAAAAAGCACTTATTATAAATAATTAAAAATAAACATGAAATTCCCATTTTCTCTCACCCAACAAAATGGAATTTTAAATGGAAAAAAGTAGTATTTTATGTGAAAATTTTAATTCACATGTGCTTTTGACAAATTTTATATTTTCAATAAAGACAAAAATGTAATAAATACAAATTTCTGAATATATTAGACTTCAATGTCTTCATATTGATACATTTAACTAGTGAGTTCATTTTTCTATTGCATAATGCAATTCTTATCTTTTTTAGGGGTGGGCACTATTCGGTCCGGACCGATTGTTTGAATTGGATTGGATTGGATTTTAAAATTTGGTTCGGTTTTTCGATCAAACAATCCAATCCAATTTGGTCTTGAAGAAATGAAATTATTTCGGTTCGGTCTTCGGTCTTCAATTTTAAAGACCGAATTGGACCGAAGACCGAATTACTACTTTTATAAAAATATAATTAAATCATTTTTTTTTCTAATTTCATAATTTTTTTTCTATTGATAAAAATCTTGCAAATGATACAAGAATTTCATATAATGAGATGATTTTATTTTATTTTTATGAATGAAATGTAAATTTTATGTAAATATTATATTTTAAATATATATAAAATAGAATTTCGGTCTTGATCGAACCGAATTGGATCGAACCGAATATTTCGGTCTTCGGTTTTTCGGTCTTATAAACATTACGGTTTGGTTCGGTCTTCATCAGAAAAAGACCGAAAACCGAATAGACCAAATTTTCAGACCGAAGACCGAACCGGAGACCGAATGCTCACCCCTAATCTTTTTCCCTAATTTTGTTTTATTCTTTTAGTACGATGAGTTCATTGATTTTGAAAAATATAAAAGCCAAATTGATAGTCGACATAATTCTTTTCTTTCAATTTTATTATATACTTTTTAAAATAAAATTTTAGTATTTATAAATTACAAATCAAGTATTTGTCTTTTGATTTATATGCCATTATTCACGTTAAAATAATGATTGATTACTAACTTAAGTGAGGTGAGTAAATATTTAAATAGTTAAATTTAATTTCTCTTTATCAATTTAAAATTTTAAATAGTTAATTTCAATATCTCTATCATGTTAAGCTTTTAGAACATATGAAAATTTAGAAAAATATAAATCTTGAAACACTTTTGCATTTGAAAAAAAAAAATTAGATAGACTAAAATTTTCTTAAATAATTTTTTTTAAAAAAACTTTTATGCAATATAAAATTTTAATACATATAATTAATCAAAATTATGTGTAATTTAAATACTTTTTTTCTTGTATTCCTTAGAGTCGAAGTATCGAACAATCAATGTGTGACTCCTTTTTTCACTTTCGATAACATGTTCTTTGCAATATTAAATATTTACACGTTTTAAGAATGGTGTTTGCAAAGTTGCAGCATGAGCTGCTTTACCCTTATTCTGATACCTTATTGGGGATTGGATGATTGAATGATTGCCGATGCCTCTCCTTTTTCCAATACAAAATAGAAATAGAATAGAGCTAGGGCACGTGCACCAATTTTTATTTTTGTAGTTAGTAACGATATTTATACATTAATCTAATATAAATATTTTAAATTGAATTTTTTATATATAAATTTAGTATTAGATATACATATTTATTTTTGAAATTTAAAAATATATGTATATATTTAATTTGATAGGAAGATTAATATGTAATAAAGATTTACTAATCAAAATGACAGAGTTAACTATATTGATAGTATTGCACCCAAAATCCTCAAAAAAAAAAAAAAAAAACCCCAAAACCATCATAATGGGCTAATAAGATCATAAAAATGCAGTCTCTTACATCTTAGCCCAAATAAACTCGCATAGCCCAAATGAACTGGGCCCATCTCTCACATACATATGAAGAATAATCAGGCGAATCAGTTACAAAGTAGTTGGAATAGTATTTTAACCTTCAGAAAGAGCCCGCCAAAACCAATGTAAGTTCCACCGGAAACAATGGCGTCGCGAATTTTAGCCACCGCGTTCCTCCTCCTCTTTGCTTTCACCAGTGCCATCGAAGTCGCCGCAGTAGATAATTCCGAGCTGGACTCCATGCTGAACGCACTCAGAGACAGAGGCTACAATCTCTTGAGCAACGCCATTGCAACATCTGACCTCGTCCTAGAGATCCTTAGCGGAAAATCCTTTACGTTTCTCGTCCCCACAGATTCCTCCAATACTGCTTCCGATTACATTGCCACCCTCCGCTGCCACATTATCCCTTCCCGCATTTCCGTCGCCGACCTCGGCAGCTTTCCTTCCGAGATTTATTTCCCTACTCTGTTCAAAAGCCATCTAGCAACAATTCGCATTCATAGGCTTCCTCTCATTGCTGTTTTCGACAATTTCATCACCTTTGATAGGGTTGGAGTCAATTTTCCTGGCCTATTTTACAGTCTCAATATCGCCGTTCATGGCTCAGGAGAGATTGTTAACTGCAATTCTCATCAAGGCTCACCTCGGGAGTGGCGATATGTGCCGTTGGACACCTCCGGTCACGATGGTGCACCGAGTTCTGAAAATATCCTTAACGGAAAAGCATCATCTCCATCACTGGGAAACCTGTACGACGATCACAGCTTCAGCTCGCCGGTTGTCAGTCAAAATCAATTACTATCTCCGTCAGCGACTTCTAGAGAAATACCTAACAACGGGATCGAATCTCCGGAGCGTGAACAAATTAACTTCGGTTCCGCCCCAGCCAATTCTCGAGAGCTACTACTTTCACAGATTTCTCCGGCCTGGTCTGAAATTCTAACTCCTGCAGTAACATTCGTTCCAACAACCGAACCTCCTGTGGCCCCTGAATTCTCCGAAAATGATGATCGTATGTATTATCCTCCATCGAATATGATGACAATTGACAAGAGAATCTAAAATTGACTTCACTGCACAAGAAGGACCTCTTGGTGATTAACATAGCGGAAGGTAAGACTGTACACCATCTTCCGCTCACTTAGCCTGAGGATCTAGACGTACCATGGAAACAGTACCTGATGAATCCCAACCCCCAGAGAAGGCTCATGACTGCACAAGAACTTCCATTGCCAGTATGTTCTGTAGCAGTGTATCAAACAATTTCTAACACCATCCCCACCTCCCCAACCCCCTTTTACCAGCAAATTTTGCCCCCAAAAATCTGAAAATGTTAGTCTCCTTTAGCCTGTAAAGGATTCCAGTACGATAAATGATAACAGTACTATTCGCTATTACAGGTTAGGATTTCTGTAAACTTCTGGTATCACTTTGATGTCTGCTCTTTTGCAATGTTTGCTGTAAAGTTGAGATTCACATAATTTCATGCATGTTAAATTTCCAGAATATTACGCGTGCTTGAAATTTCTATCACATCAGCTTAGGATTTCTATGAGGTGGTGTAATGATCAGTGTGTACTGAGCTTAAAAAATTTACAGGGTGGTTATAATACAGTATTATTAATACTGAACAACTAATGTTAGCAAATCAAAAGTTGCGTTGAACTCCTGCCTTCCATGGGGGCAGTTAGAGTTGAATTCAGTCCTCATCAAATCCGCCACCATATCCCCCATCTTCTCCAGCCTCTCCCCAGTCTTGATCTGCTGCTTGCCCTTGATCGGCATCATCAGCATTACCATTAATGGGTACAGTGAATTCCATATCCTCAAGAGGGACCTCAGGTCCTTCTGGTATGGATTCTTTCGCTTCCATTAGTTTAAGGTTTGCTTCACTGAAGAACTCTGTGTAGGGCTTGGAAACCTAAAGGAAGAAAATTTTCAAAATCCATGTGGTAAAAACAAAAATCTTAAGATCTGCCTCAGGGAATTCGTGATCTCAGAGTAATTACAGCTGGAAAATATAAATGAATGCAGAATGGTGAGATATCAATGTTTGCAGTATATTTTGACATTAAATAGGAAAAGAAGATCATAAGCAAAAGGAATGAGTGATTAATAGCTGCTTCATAGTTTCCTATGCTCATGATAGAAAGAAAATGAAGTGGCAAGACAAAATATAGTTATTAAGAAGAAAACGGTAGAGTAAACTTATCAGAAGATAAAATTCGCAATAATTTTTTCAAAGAAGAGGACTATTACCTTCAGAAGTACATTTCTTTTTTCTGCACTTTCAATCAAGTTCTTCCAATGGCCATCTCTTTTCAGTGTTGATACAGAACCTACAACCTAGTAAAAATGAATCCCCAAGAAGGAAAAGGAAAAATAAAATATCTTAGACAAGTGGACAAATTCTTTAAACAATTTAAGATCAAGCTACTGAAACCATCACTATCAGTCAAATAGATACATACCAGTACAGAAGACCTTGCCCTGGTGATTCCAACATTCATCCTTCGGAAATCAGATACAAATCCAATGCCTCTATCTTTACTTGCCCGAACACAAGAAAAGATTGCAACATCTTTCTCACGTCCCTAGAATATTCTTCAAAGCATGAGTTTCTTAAATTAAATAACATTTAGATGTGTTGGATTAACTAACCTGGAGATGCAGAAGTGGTCATGAAAAGAGCCTAGAAGTACACAAGTAGATGACATAATGATAATAGCTCTTGAACAGGATAAATATAGCTATTTACCTGAAACCCATCAACAGTGTTAATATCTACAAATTTTTCTGATTCCACGCCAAAAGTTTCTCGATATTTATCTCGGAAGAGCTTGACTTGATATCTATATGGAGATATGATTGCAAGCCTGGAGCTTGACTTGAGCTCTGGATAATTAGTCACCAACTTATGATACAGTGCAAGGACAAAGTCAACTTCATCAACATTGACCCAAGAGCCACTTCCTGAAGGCTGGGATTCCTTTCCCTCGTGTATATCGAAGAAGGTAAAAGGTCCAAAGCATCGGTGCTCATGCCATGACCGTTTTGTTTGGACTATGACATCAGGTCCATCCTCCAGTGCCTCATCATAGAATTCTCTTGAAGGGAAGCTCCTTATCTATGTGGATAATTGAAAGAGAGATCAATACAACACACAATTCTTTAAAAGTTACAGAACTGCTTATAATAGCAGTTAACCATAATGTCACCAATAGCAGGAAATCAATCTCTACCCTAAACCAAGAACTATACGAAATGTGATAGTTGAACAAATAATGCTAAAAGCAGATTGTGAGCCAACTGTTAAGCACCTCTGGGTGCATGCGATATTGTGTCTTCAGCATCTGTACTGGATAGCCAGCTTTCTGGAATCTTTTGAACAAACTCGTGCCATATCTGTAGCAACAGTAGAAGGTGGCAATTATTGCAATGAAAACTTTTAAGAAGTTGAGAACATACTCTCATGATGGAATGTTTTGCACATACCCAAACTTTTCAGCAATTGGAGAGATAACAGTGGCCGGAAGCTGGACTGGATCCCCGACCTAGTTGAAAAAGGTTAAGAAATGTTGTTACAAAGAAAATCCTAAAATGTGCAGTTGCATAGCGAAATGCATGGTGCATGCAAATTGGACTTGATATGTTGCAATGTGTAAATTTTTTTTGGGAAAATCTACATCAAGATGGCTATAGAATTTGTCCAAAGTTCAGGAAATACATAATTTACAAGAGCTTCAATATAGCTAGTAGGCATATATGTTTCAGAAGTTTCCTGCATTTTGAATTTTCCTTTTGATATAAATTCATTAGTGGTTATGTAAGCCATCAGGCAACAAATAGGAGCAATGGGAAAAAAATTCAGAAACATATTTAATGCAGAAAAATTAGTGCACTAGAAGACTTTAATATACAAGAGGAGGATGCATCATAATTTATAAAGATGTATTTACCAGAAATACTTGTTTGCATCCATTGGCCAAAGGAACTAATGTTGCTGGCTCCACCTATTGAAAAAGAAGAGTTAGTAATATCCCAAGAGTTTACACAGATAAATATTGTGTCTAATCGAGTTAAGCAAAAAGAAGAAGCAAAATACTACTCCTTTTGTACAGTCAAAGGTATTGCAGCTTTCCTAACCCAACCTGGTATTCCAAATAAGAAAATTACATTGCATGTACAAAATGCAGGGTTCTTGCTATGATATTTGTTAAGCATATTCAAGTGTAAAAGCAATATAACCAAGCCATCATTTCAAAAGTCAAGAACATAGACTGCAGGTAGATCTAGCTTTTGCTACTGGAAAAGGTATTACAACTTACAGCTTGAGCTGCTTCATCGATTATAACAACATCAAAGCCACGGTTTAATTTACTAAAAAGAGTTGAACCACTGAAGCTGAGGGTGGAGAATACCTGCAATTATCTAAAAGTAAATAAAAAATGTTGAATTTTAAACACATATAGGGTCAAATTTCACGTACAATCACTGCTTCATCCAGAATGGAAGCCCGTATACTGTCTTTATCCTTTAGAGCTCCACCTTGCTTTTGCTTGTCACCATTTTGAGAATCCATGCCCGCAAGTTTCTGTTCTACCTACACAAAGACAATTTTTATGTCAACATTATTACTGAGCATGACATGGTATAACCCGAATTTAGAATGGCATCCAGAGTAGAGAGGTACTTACAAGGTAATCCATTGAGACAGCTTGCACAGAATGATGTGGTTTAAGACCAATTCGCACAATTTTGGGATTATATGTGCGATTATTTTCATCCCGAATACCTGAAAGAAAAAGGAAGAGACCTACTTGATGACATGAGTAGTATATTAATTTAGAGAGAGTTATTGGTGGCTCAGTTATCAATCACATCTTCAAGATTTTCAAAATGATAATCAGGTGGTACCAATTCACAAGCAGTTGTTGATGACATACATGATAATTGAAAACTGATGGGATTTCCAGAGAATCAAAAGGCCAATTGTTCTAAATTCTCAGTTAGTTCATCAAATATAACTTGGATTTGAGTAGAGAACAGACAAACAAATTAGATCCTGTAATGAACAAATTTTGCCAGTAGAACTGTTGCATCAAGGTATAAGACTGAAAACATTACATGTAAAAAGCAAGGTGCAATCTAGTTTCTGAAGTGCAAATCCTTGGAACCACAGTGCACAGGAATTCAAAAAAGACTAGGTAACATCTCATCCCTCTGTACAGCATTTGCAATTTGTTGAAGGTAAAGATTTATAGAATTTTTTAGGTTTTTTTCAATACTTGACTCATTCGTGCTCCTTAATTTCATGCTGTGCTGACCAATATCAAGCAGAAATGCAGGAAGTGCATCCAATGAGATACATACTTCAGTCCTAAAATGCAAAACTTGCAGTAACTACTCTTTTCTTTTAGGGTGGGGGTTGTGAATGGTTTTGGTGCTTCAATGCTAGAACATGTGTTTAGTAGTTGATATTGAGCTTGATTCTATAATTGTGAATTTCAGGAATTAAAACGGTACAAGCTAAATAATAGAAAGAGAAAAAATTTAGTACACATAAGAAATAAACTGACCAATGTTTAAAAGTCGCAAAACAATCTCATCAAGGGCAGAATTTGATGGCGCGCATACTAAAACACGAACTCGATATTTCCGACTGGAATTAACTACTTCTGGATTCTATAGAACGATTAAGTCAGAAGGTGAATTAAGGATTTCAAATTTGTTATTGCAGGAAAGGATTACAGAACCTACCAGCTCGTTGCCACTTGTGGGGAAAAACCCATCATCACCATCTATAGGCCTTAGTTGATCTCGAGGATTACTACCAATTAACCATGGAGACGCTTTTTCCCAATGATGGTATCTGCAAAATGACAAATTACCTCATCTCATGAAACCAACAGAAAATTATCATTCTAGACATCAAATATGACTTGCATTATCAATTAAGTTCTTAAGCACAAGGGAATGGAATCAAAGCACAAACAGAAGGGGAAAGGCTGGACCCAAATAGAGAATAAATGTGTGGAGTTTGAAATGCTTATTTGATGCTTATTTGATAAACAGCCATCCTACCCCCAATCCAAAAATAAAAAGAGAAAGAAAAGTTACAATAATCAAGCAAACAAGAAAACATACTTTTCTTGAATTGGTAGTTCTGGTCCACGTTTCACACCACTTAATCCTCCCCTGCAAGGGTAGAAAAATCCAACATAATGTTGTGTAAATAACGAGGAAGTAAAAGAAGACTAAGATGATATAAAATGTACCATCAAACAAGCAATTGCATAGTTATCTTATCAACTTATCCACAAGAATAAGCAGTAATAGCAAATTTATTGATTGAGGAGATAGTTACTTGGAGTGCACTCTAGCAGGAGTTGCATGTAAAATGGCGCTAAGGAGCCCAAGAATAGTTTGTGTTTTTCCTGTTCCTGGGGGACCCTAGAAAGAATAGACTGTTAGACATACACCCAGAGTGAATGCACTACAATATTCATTTAGGAATGTGATTTGAAATATTCATTGCCAGGAGGAAAATTTCAAAGTAAACATAATAAGGCACAACTTGGCATTTCAGTGCTGGTAACAAAATGTGTACAAATTTAGTAATGAAAGAGAAATATCCAGTTTTCACCCGTAACTGGATTAAGGAAATATATAAAACAACTTCAATTATAACAAACAGGTAGAACACACTGGTAGGAAGAAAAAATGCAGCAAATGTGATTTAAATTTCATGAATTGAGGAGCTGAAAGGAATATGACAAACCTGTATCAAAACAAAGGTTTTACGCGAAAGACCCACCTGCAACATAAAAACATGTTCAAGATAGTTGGGCATTTTAAACAATATACCAAATGTTTGGAAATAGAAGCTAGGACAAAACAAAGAAATACTAAGTCAAGCACTATGTTGTTAACATACGGTTACAAGGTCATAAAGAGAAACCCAGTTCGTGTTGCTTAGTCCATACATAATTGGCACAGGGACAAGGACTAAAAGCCTTAAACAAGTACCAACTGAGCAACACTACAGTTGCATCAGGGCTTGCTCAAGAATTCTAGCTTAAATGAAATAACAGAAGACCAACAGCAAGAAGAATTATGTCACAGAAAAAGAATATAGGACAGAAAATGAAATTGTACACTTTAAACTCACATTTATGGCCTCAATTTGGGACATATTATGACTAGTCTCGATGAACTCCTTTAGTGGTCTAGATATTTTCCAGGCACGATCTTCACTTGAATCATTGCTTTCTGTTACTGAAAGTATCAAATCTTTGAAAGGAAGGGAGATAATTGACCTCAGAGCTACATATTCACGAACAATAGTTGATAAACTACAGATCTGTAAACAAAATCATGACATATAGAAAAGAATTGGAAAAGGTCAGAATGCATTCCTCTTAGACTTAAGCATGCACATTATGCATATATATAAATGATGAATTGTAGCAATAATCACAGCAAAAACAATCCTTTGCTTCCTCCCTCCCCAACCCATTTTAAGTAGACTATGAACTGTAACCTCCCTCATGTTTCCATAAAAACACAGAGCAGCCTGCAATTGTACATAAACAATGATGAATTAATGCTTCTAAGCTCTGGCTTTTAACCAAATGGTGCCTGATGCAGAACTTGGTCTCAAACTGTTTAAATGTCAAACACGGTAAGCATTAGTTAATGTTAGAAGGTTTGAAGAAACATGAAAAGAAAAGGGGTTGCTCAATAGAATTTCCTGTTGGCAGTTAAGATCCGACTTTTCCTTTTTTTCCTCCTATCCTAAACATTTCTAAAAGATCTCATTGACATAATTAATGAAACTACTGGATTATGACTTTAGAGAGTCAAGAAATTTTGCCGCCTTATCTCAAAGTTTTCTTGCCATATTTTTCAATATAACAGAAACTTTCTGTTTTTAATGAATAGGCCTAGCATGAAATTAAGTTTTAGCTAATTACACGAGGATGTGAGCATGAAAAGCATAAAAATTTCAACATCAAAAGCATCTAACAAATCATCTTATCACATAGTGATGAGAAATTTAGAAACATCCAAGGAAAATGCAGAAAGTAGCTTGGTAAAAAGGAAAACTCTTATACAGATAAAAGGTTCTGAAAACAATAAAAAATATCATTGAAGATCTAAAAGGAAATCAAAGTTTTGTGTTTGATAAGCTCAATTATTGAGCAAATTTAGGAATATAATATTGAAGTGATGCATTCAAAGATTTTACACAGGAAAAGGAAAAACAGTATGATCAATTAGATCATAATGATATCAAACTATTTCAGACAAATAGTTGGCTTGAAGTTTCAAATGTCTGCATACCATCCATCCTCTAAAAAAAAAAAAATCATGGCCTACTTGTTAACAGGATTGTGCAATGAATGGAAAAGATTTGGGATGAATGCATGTTTCCTCCATTTGTTCGATGCAAGCCAAAGGTCTCAATGCATTGTAAAAATAAATACAAACTATCAATGTTTAAGTTGTAACACAGAAATAGTTTACGTCCTTAAACCACTTTTCAACAAATTCCATAAAACCATCATATGCAGCTTAATTTTGGAGCATTTTTTCAGTTAAAGCTACGTAGCCTAATTCTGGTTCCATGCGTAAGAAAAAGGCTTTCAGGTAATTTGTTCCTAAGTTTACCATAAAGGTTGTAAATCAATCAATTCTCAGGGGATGTCTAGAATCAATTACAAATACAGCTGATCCTAAATACTCAGAAAGTTTAGCAAAATAGCATGACATACCTTCATTATGAAGAAATGTCTCTGGACTTCAGTGATCAAAGGGTGCATATTCAGTAGTCTTGGGCAAGATTGAAGCTCATCTGTATTGAATCCTTTGACTTCTCCACTTAAATTCATCCTGAGTCTGATCTTATCTTGCTGGCGATGCTCAACCAAGGCAAATGCATATGCTGTTGCAAATTCTTTACCCTCTCCAAACTACACAACAATCCCATAAGCAACCATTGTTTCATTAAACATTTTTCCAGAAAACAACTACTGTACATGAAATGGGGCTAGGGAAAATGAATGACAGCCATTATTGTTAAGAGAGATAAATATTGTACAAAGAATATACATAAGAGCTTGACATTACCAGTCAAAGTAATTTAATTTCACAATTACCACTAGATGCAGAGATTCGATAAACTTAAGGTTGCTACCTTTTTGTTTGTAAGAAGTAATAAATCATTCTGTGATACCGATTCTGCATTCACACATATAACTGTGGGCATATAAAATCCATTCACTTCACTGCATTCAGTTGTCATTCCTTGTGCCCATTCAGTCACTGCAATGCCAACCAAGATACATTAAAGACATAAAATTTGGCATAAGCATATTACATTGTGTATAACTTCTCTCCCACATCCCCATCTCTCTCACACACAGAGCTTTGCTTCCATGATTCTCACTATAATAGACAGAGGAATAACGCCCCCCCCCCCCCACCAGAAAAAGAAAAAAGAAGAGAAATTAGGATTAGAAGGAATTATCCTAAAAATCTCTTTTTCTTCCTTTAAAAGTGGATTTTAGAAACAAACCCTACGAACACAATGACAAAAACACACCATAAGAAAGGTACAAAGCTAATCAAAGATGATTTTTATAATAAAAATAAATAAATTCACGAAAGTTCCAATTTTTTTTCCTTTTATTCTGGTAAAACATTCTGAGGCCTCAAAATTCAGTAGTAGATAGCCAAAGAAATAAAATATTGTAAAATCTGATCTTTCTGTAAACTGTAGAACCACACAAGAATTAAAAAAAAGAAAAAAGAAATTACCCTCTTCGTCATCTTTCCCTTGAACAATCTGAGCTTTAACTTCTTCAAAAAGAAGAGGCTCAAAAGTTGCAATGTAGTCATCCACATCTTTGTAAGTATCCTTCACTTCCGTCAGACCCAGAGCACTTTCACCCCCTATCTTTTTGTTGTTTTCCTGCTTCAAATGAACTCAAAGATTTCAATGATTCCCAAATATCTACATCAATAAATGAGAATAAACGAAAGAACGAGAGAGACAGAAAGTGAAATTACACTGGATTCTTTGAGTATACGAAGATAATCCCAGCTCAGGACAATTTTGTAGAAACGATGAACACAAGCTTCCTCTTCGAGCTTGTTCTTGTCTACCGCCATTTCTCAAGTCTTCCCTCGCAAATAGGTTAGATGAGGGGAGGAGAAAGGAGAGGCTTTTACTTCAATGGATCCTTTTGAAGAGTCTCCACTCTCCAGCAGGGTTTAAAGCACAACCTTTTGGGGTTTTATAGTTTTCGTGAATTCCCATATTTCTTTGTCTTAATTTTATTTTTGGTATATTTGGCTAATTCTTTTTTTCCCCTCTAAAAGAAATGATAAATTAAGGAAATGGACATGGATTTGGAGTGAACTTATATAGTTTAGAGGAGTTTTCTATAAGTTTCGTTGGTATGTGGAATTTTAAACGAAGTTTTTGTCATTTGAAACTTTGAAAGAATGGATGGAAAAAAGTCGAAAAGAATGGGTATTTTTTATTTTTATTTTAGAAAAAGAATGGGTATTTTTTATTAGGAAAAGAATGGGTATTTTAGAAAATAATCAATCAATGATTTTTTTTTAAGAAAAAGAACAAAAAATAGATAATCATTTTTTTTTAAAATGATAAAAAAAAATCGACAAAAGAAATATGGAAAATGATTATCTAAAAAAATAATCTATAAGATAAAAAAATGATTATCTATTTTTTGTGCCTTTCGTAATAAAAAAGATTAACAAAAAAGGTAAACTTAATAAATACAATTAATAATCCCCTCAAAAGAAAGAGCAACTAATAATCTTATGGAAAATGACCTTTTCACCTCTCCCTTTGGCCGTTCGCCTGGGCTTCTCCACAATCCTATTCCAAAGCCAAGGGGTGACCATTTTGCAGGGCGCCTCCAACCCTAAGAAAACACCCCCATTCAAACTCCCATTTGCAGCTCAATCTTTGGTTGTGTTCATTGCCACCATCTTTTCGTTCAAGATTTATGATCTTAAACCCTAAACCCTAAAAGGGTTTTCCGATTTTCTTATTAGAAAAATGGTATGGCAGAAATCTTGATTCTTTCAAAGGATACAATCTTGGAACCGACTTTGCACTGAATAACTGGAAATAATGCCCTTGTGGGTTAAAAGGGCATCCAGAAGCATTGCGTTCAAATCCATTGCTCGTTGTTTCCATGGTACCTCCCACGTAGAATCCTCCCCTTCAACTCATCAAAAAATTGAGTGCCTTTGGTTCATCAAATTTGTATGTACACTCTGCATTCGTAGTGCTGAAGATTTAACTGTTTTTAGCTCAGATTACTTTCGTAAGAACTTGAGTCCTTCCATTGCTTTCTATGTGATTCAGCACTTGAACAATAAATTTGTTAAACCTGAATTAGCATTTGATTTTTTTCAATTCACAAGGCTCAATTTGAGTCTAATACATTCAGTTGCGACTTTTAATTTTCTTTCGAGGTCACTTTGCCAAATGGGCCTTTTAGATTTAGTTGAATTAGTATTTGAGTACATGAATGCTGATGGAATTTTACTGGATGGTCCCGTTCTGGTGTTTTTAATTTCTTCATTGGCAGATGCTGGGAAGTTTAGCATTGCTAAAGAAATTTTGATTTCTCAGGCTCACGCAAGCATTAAAAAAGAAGAGATTATTAGTTCTTTTGTACATAACAAATTTTTGAGCTTATTAATCAAGCGAAATAGAGTAGATGAGGCTGTTATTTTATTTCGAGACCATATTTTGAGGTTAAGGAGCTTCTGTGTGGATACTTGTAGCTTTAATATTGTGATTGATGGATTGTGCAAGGCTGGCCAGGTTGACAAGGCCTTTAAGTTTTTCAATGACATGGGAAGTTTTGGTTGTTTGCCTGACACTACATCATATAATTCTCTGATGAATGGATTATGTAAACTTGGTAATGCGGATAAAGCACTAGAATTGTTGAGAGAAATTCATTTGCAAGGTGGATTGTCACCTGATGTCAAGACTTATACTACAATTATATCCGGTCTTTTCAAGTTGGGAAGAAGCAATGAGGCTGTACGCCTTTGGGATGACATGATCTCTGTTGGAATTAGACCCAATGTATATACTTTCAATGTTCTCATTCATGGATTTGGCCAGTCAGGAGAGATGGTTTCAGCATTGAAGATATTCGAGAGCATGTCAACTTTTGGTTGTGCCCCTGATGTGATTACTTTTACGAATCTTATTAGTGGTTACTGTCAGAATGGAGAAATAGGCCGGGGCTTGAAGATCTGGGATGAAATGAATGCAAAAAATCTGTACCCCAATGCATATACATTTTCTATTGTTATTAAGGCCCTATGCAAGGAGAATAGATTAAATGAAGCCCGTGGTTTATTAAGCCAGTTGAAGTGGAGGAAAGATATTCTCCCGCAAGCATTTATCTACAACCCTGTGATTGATGGATTTTGTAAGGCTGGAAATCTTGATGAAGCAAATGCAATTGTTGCAGAAATGGAGGAAAAAAAGTGCAATGCTGATAAGTATACTTTCACCATTCTCATTATAGGTCATTGTATGAAAGGGAGAATGCATGATGCAATTGATGTCTTCACTAAGATGTCTTTAGTTGGTTGTTCCCCTGATAAAATTACTGTAAATTCTTTGGTATCTTGTCTTCTGAAGGCTGGGATGGCAAATGAAGCCTATAGGATAAAGGAAGCTGTCTTACAGGGATTGCAGTCAGGTTTTTTGTCTTCAAAGAGACCTGATCCATTCAGAGCGAGTATGGATATCACAGTAGCTGTTTAATTAATAAGTTCACTTGGCCTGCTTGTGGCTTCAAGAACTAAGTGGATGCCCATGATCCATCCTCTGCCACACTTCAATAATGAGCTTCTTGGGACTCGAGCGCCAGGTTGAGCTTAAGTACTTGTGCTTTGAATTTCATTTAAAGACAATTTATTCCAAATAATAAATATCAGATCCTGGATATGCTGCTTCTCTCAGTCCTGAAACAATATGGTATCAGAAAATAGAGCTGATCATTTTATAACAATCAAATTTCCATTCTCTAAACTTATATATCCACGTTGCATACATATTCTGTTACAATCTGATGTCTGCCTGAGTTTTATTATAGTTTCTGCTAAATTCCTTGAGATGATTCTCATAGACTAAGAATGCTTTTCCTAATGATCATGAATCAAGGTTTGTTATCATATTGGACAAAACTTTGTTTTCTTTTTTGTCCCCTGGGGGTAGGGTGGCTAATAGAACCCCAATTTTAGCAATCTAAAAGGGAGGAAGTTGGTTCATGAACCTTTTGAGGAGTGGGAAATCTGACATGGCTATTTTGTTGTTTAAAATATTTTGTTTGGTGATTAAGCATCTGAAGCCATTAGCATCAGGCATCCAGTAGAACTGTATCTTCCAGTTGCTAAACAAGTGTGTCGTTGTAATAGCTACATTGTAAGGTTTCATTCCATAACAAACTTTTCCATCTTCTGACATCCATATCTTCCGTCATAAGCACTTGGATGAGGACTACTGATTATTCCTTGGTTCTGCTAGATTTTGTTTGTAGATGAATCAGGAAATATTTATTTGTCACTCCATTGTCTTTAGTGTGATGCATTTAGATTAATTGACTTGTGTTGAATTAGATTCTGGGTTTTTATCCAAGTTACATGGAATTGACATTCAAATACTTATTTAAGAAAATTCAATGTAAGAGCAGATAAGTAATTCTATGTTCTTGGTAGTCCAGTCCATATGCTCTCGTTTACAGGAGATCTCACCAGATACTAACCTCTTCAATATAATTTACTTTTCACTGATTTAACTCCTAATCATTATGACATATTATGACTGTTAGACATTGTAAGTTGAAGTGGACAAGCTGATTAATCCTTCCAAGTTTGTGGATAGTCCATCCTTGACAACTGCCTTTATTATTAGAAACTGGAAATTTAAATGAATAGTGGTTCCTTTTGTAGTTTACCACTATTCACACTGGAAATCATTAGGTCTGTGGAATGTGAATATGCATCTGTTTTGCATCATTTTCTACAAATAATATCTGTTGCTTAAATTTGTTGAAACCTAAAGTCAATTGGCTTTCTTCATAGCATATTGGGATTCATTCTCTTGGTGCAAATTAAAGAATAACAATCCTTTTTGTTTACACTGATCAGTTTGAAGAATGGGCACAAGATCTAACTAGAATGCTGATGGAGGAGAATAGCATCAGTGTTTCATAAACAGCTTTGTTAGAAGCTGTCCTTTTGCGAATCACTTCCAGATGGTGTTTTAGAGGTGAGAATTCATGATCCCATTTTGGTCATGATTGATTGCATAAATGAAAGGGGCTTCTATCTGGTAGGTTAATAGCTGATGCTTTCTTGGCTGTTTTATGTGTGGGAAATCAATGCTCTTTTTCTCTATTATCTTCAATTTGACTTCTTTCTTGTTCCTGTACTCTTAACTCATAATCCAGACTACTGGGCATTGATTGCAATATGATTAAAGACTTTGATGTATCTGAGGAGACAAGGTAATATGGGTCTCACCTGGAAATTGTTTGCCAAAACATGTTCAAAGCCAAGGTTTGTCTCTTCAAAGTTCTGTCCAGACGCTGAGCTTTATGATGACTTGAATCTCAACCGCATATATTGGCTGACTGTGATGAAGTCTGAGAAGTTTGTCAACTTTGAAAGATCCTCCTTGGTTATGATTTAAAGAATACCTTTTGGATGCCCTCTTTACATGCAAGTTCTGAAAAAGAACAATCTTGTATAAGAGTGCCAAATCTTTTAGTTGGATCGAAAGGTAAACAGTTTGAGTTCTCCAGTCTGGTGGATTTTGCTACATGGAAACAATGGGTTAGTGCCATGCGTATTGCTCCAGCCCTCCAAGGGACACATTATAGGTAAAAGGCAGGGGAAATCTGATCTTTCAAACTCAGTTGCCATGAGGGAATTTCTTACTAGACACATTCGACTAGACAGAAGCTTATGTGCATGTTACCTTGATTCTCGTTTCAAATAAGAAGGAAATGTCCAGCAGCACAGCGAATGCATTCTTAGAATCATCTTTACAGTGTATTATAAGTGCCATTGTCCTTGGTTTATTATTGATATTGTTGAAAATGAAAATGTTATACTCTATAAGATACTTTGAGCCTTTTGAGATTTATTTTGAATGAAGAAATGAAGATAGAGAAAATTAATGGTTTAATTTCAAATTTCTAAGAAAAAGTATGATATAATAAATAAAGATATTAGATAATTAGCATACATTTATGCCTAAAATGCATAAAGTATTTTATATTTTGAAACTAATTTTTAAAGTAAGTATTTCTTAATGTGTTACGCATAAAGTATTTTATATTTTGAAACTAATTTTAAGTATTTCTTCATGTCTTGAGTGTGTGCGCAAAAGTTTCAGCAATCTAGTGAGAACAAGCTACTAGTGTGTGAATTGTTGTTTGTGAAGGGGAAGGGGAAATGAAAAGAAGTATTAGCTCAGGACAAGTGATCTGAGCAGGTTTTTGGCACATTTGCAATTGAATAGTGTACAACTTCTTGATCCCTTTTTGATAAAAAAAGGGGAAGGAGTCAAGAAAGGTGGACCTAGTTAAAAAAGGTTCAACTTAAAATTTGTAAAAGTTGAGTGGAAACGGAAATAATAATCTTTAAGATCATGACGTCTTAAGTTTAAGATGATGTTCTAATCAAGGAAATTACCATATCCTAAGGTAAAAGGAAGGAGCCATCACTTTTCCTTGATCTAATGTGACATATTAATAAAGGAAGTTACCATATCCTAAGGTCACGAGAAGTAGCCCTTAGGTTTTTTCCTTCCTATAATTAGGAATTGAAGAAGGTGGTGAGCTCAAATCAAAACCAGTATATAAATATATACCCTCCATCTCCCTGCCAAACATCAATAATCTTGAACCAACCCAAGAGAGGCCATTAGTTTCTGCAGCTGTTTCTTGTTTGTACAAGGAAGTTTCTGCAACAATGAAGAAATTTAAATCGTCGTCGTCGTCGTCACAGGCAAGGAAAAGCGGAGGAGCCCAGCTGCTGGATAAGAAGCCAGAATTATCTAAAGCTTTACAGTTGATAGAACTGAAATTGGATTCCTCCATTGATGTGATTAATGGGATTGCAGGGGTTTTAGAAGATCATGAAAATAATAATGATGATCATGAAGAAGAAGGAAACCATTGCTCAAAGAAAAGGAAACTCAAGTGTCGTTCAATTCTTGATCTTTATGTGAATTCTCAGCCTTTGTTCTCCATCAAGAAAGCTACGACGAATGCTTGCTAGTTCCTATTAATCAGAAGAAGATAAGCCATATTAACGGATACAAAATTTTCTTATGTTGAGTTCTTGATTTTAGCCTCCTCTGTTTCTCTCCGTAACTATTTATTAATTATCGAAACTCTAATTTTTGCCTTGTTTAATTTTTATACCATCACATTCTCTCGAAACTCTATTTTCTTTTTTCTTTTTTATATTAGTGTTAGTACTTTGAGTTTTTAAAATTAGTGAAATCAGACTCATTTCTGCTTCTAAATTTCTACGAGATTAATAATATAAGGTTTTCTCCTCTTTGTTTTTTGGTCTGGCCAAATAAGAGAGATCTAGAACTCACTTTTTTTTTTTCTGAATTGAAAAAGTTAAACCCACATTTTTCATTCTAAGTTTACTTTTTTCCAAGAAAATGACTATCCAATTATATAGCCTAAAATATAGTTACTAAATTAATGAGTGTATAAAATTTAAATAAAAATAGATATTAAATATGTAACATGCGATTCAATACTTTTTGAAGATGATAAAAAATCGAAATAATATTTGAACAAAAATATTTACTAGTGGATGGGAGAATAGGACCTATGACAATATTTGTAGCCCAACAGATAAAGCCCAAAGAATAGGATCTACGAGGTTTACCGTACTCGAGCTATTTTAACGTATTGTAGGGAATCATAGGGGCCCACATCTATCAAGTCAAAGTGTAGCCCAATCGTTGGACTTTTTATTTATTTGTTTGTTTTTTGAGGATTTTTTTTGTTGAAGTCGGTGAATGTAGATAAAAGCACCTGAAAAAGCCTATAAAATTCTCTTTATTTTGTTACGGTCGTTATGGACTTAAAAATCATAAAAAATTGAACCTCATCTCAATTTTTATTTTTTTTAAATATAGAATTTCCCAGATATTTTTCCCTCCCTTTCCGACATTTCATAATACAATTTCGATAATAAACATTTTATGTCTTAAACATTCAATTGAATATTTATATTTTTAAATGATTATAATTTTAATATCAATTTTTTAACTTTAAATTATTAACGTAGTCTCGTTAATAATTATATTATGATATTTTAATAAAAAAATTAAATTAAATTTTTGAAAAAATTAATATAATATCATACTCCATTTAAAATTAAATACGTACTCTTAGACGTAATTTAAAAGTTATGAAAAAAATTTTATTTAAAAAAATTACATTTTTATGTCTATTATTGATTAAGTTAATCAAAAATTATTTAAATTAAACAAAAAATTAAAATTTTAAATAAAAAATGATATTCATTTTCGAATATTCAAAATAAAAAAAAAACTTGAATGCATGAAGTATTTCGCAATTTAAATAATTTCCTTCCTATAAGACGTGATTTAAATCTTAACTAAGTTACTTAATGACCGAGATTTTCTTATTATAAAAAATACTATATATATATATATATATATATATATATTAAAAAAGAAAATCCAACGAAGACATCCTATTTAAGCATCCACAACCCACACAAGTCTCCCCTTCTCTTGTATTTTGAGTCTTGGAGGTTTTCTCGAGAGATTCTATGAAGAGGAATTCGCAAAGGAAAAACGGGAGAGCTCGCCCGATGGGTCCGACTCTGACGGACTCGGAAGTTGACGCAGCGCTGCAGTTGATTCAGCTAAGCGGGGATTCTGGGGATAGTACTAAAGCCACGGGAGGAGGAAATGCTTCTGATTTGGCCAAAGAAGAAGAAGAAGAAGAAGAAAGCTTTGGGAATAATAATAGTACTATTAATGGTGGTAGTACTACTGCTGATGATCAGATATCTTCTACCATGAACAATGATGATGTTGATGTTGCCGATAACTTGAATGATGAAGCTTTTCTTCCAAGTAAAAGGAAGTTTCGATCCATTTCTGATCTCTACTTGAAGACCAAGCCTTTGTTGAGGAGAAAAGGTAAGGACGGTAGAAAAATTAAACGGAAGTAGAACTTTTAGAAGGCGGAGAAATCACCGCCCTTTGCGTACAATAATAATAATAATAATATGTAAATAGTTTATAGATATATATACTTTGGTGATGGGAACAAATTGATAGACATCTTAATTTCTCTTTTTTTGTGTGCTAATTTTCAATGTGAAATTTTGTGTCTGGGATATTTGAATAGAACCCCTTTAGTTTCTTTTGTGTTTTTCAGTTTCCTAAATATTTTCTTCGTGATGGGATTGAATGGGGGTAAGTGGATAATTTTTCAGTAGTTCTTGGAGTTTGAACCCTGGAGAATTGATAGGAGGGGGGGGGGGGGAGATATTTTTCATGGGAATTCTAGAATTATCGTGAGCAATATTCGGGCAATATTTAATATTCAATTCCTTAATTAATCTGGACTTTGAAGCATATACTGAAGATATACAAACAATCACGATTAGAAGGAATAGTTTTTTTTTGTTCGGAGTTTGGAGGAAGTTATCATTATCATATGAGAATGCAGAAGAGGAAAAGATTTCAGGCATTCAAATTCTTTTCAGTTCGTGCTGATATATAGATTCCAAACCATGCAAGTTTTCTTTCTGCAAAACCAAAAACAATAATTAAAATCTCTTCTAGAGAGATTGATTGTAGCTTCCATCTACATATGATCAAGTTCATTCTTCTTTCTTTCTTTTTTTTCTCTTTAAAGTGATCAAGTTCATTCTAAAAATGAACTTTTTCCTTTTGCTTAGCAAGTTAGGATATCGAAGTACTACTATGTATGTGTTGATTCAGTTTCTAGAAAAAATACTATTCTTTAATTGTGTTTGCATAATTAATAAACCGCTTTATTGTTTCATGTATTGCTGTGTTCGTCAAGGGATATTTGGCTGGGAGTTCTCTTAATTTTACTAGTATTCTTGTTCCAAGAGGACTATAGTTCTTTTCTTTAGAATGGAAAAGGGAATATAGTTTGATATTCTGTGTTGTCGCTAATAAAAGATTTTGGCATTTCAAGCATTAATATGGTCTCTATGAAGTGCATGTAAAATGACAACCAAAATTTTCGGGAAGTTTTTCTTTTTTTGGGTTGGGGAGGGGTAGTACGATAGTGGTCATTTATATGTTAATTTTCACGATCCAACTATCTGGTGGGAAAATCAGTGTTAGTTATCCTTGATAGTTGGCTAAATGCCGTGAATTATGCCAAAGGACTGGATGCACCTTTCATTACCCATCCGCATCAGTTGTTTTTAACATTTCATTGTCAAGGTTTTAATTTCACGAAACCCTTCACATGGCATGATTTTGAGAGTGCATACATTCTTCTCCTAGTTTCCAACTACAGAAAGGACTTACACATGGTATCTACGCATTACTCCAAACATTTTATTGTTGAGCTCAGCACATAAATAAAACAAAATTTATGGTAGATATATAACTACTTTTGTTTTCGGAG
The DNA here is from genome assembly GCA_019593545.1 of Apocynum venetum. NCBI lineage: Eukaryota > Viridiplantae > Streptophyta > Magnoliopsida > Gentianales > Apocynaceae > Apocynum > Apocynum venetum. The sequence continues at coordinate 2,126,708 of SRSM01000141.1, read as the reverse complement.
GGTGAGGGAAACGAATTTTGTTGTCTAGCAAAATGAAATATAAGACTGGCATTCTAAAAGTTTGGACGATTCAAAAATACACATCACCGCTCTGACTCTTTTTGTCATGACGACAACCCAATATTTTCGCAGGAAGAAATAAAAAGATATTCTGGCCCTTTTATACCCAGGGCTGTCATAGAGATTAACGGAATTGACCAACTAGAAGCACAGCATCGACATACGTTAGAAGCACGCAAATCCAACGACCATCCTCCTCGGATTATATTCATGGGCTTAAATTATTAGAGTTCCCGTTCTCAAGGATATACACAACCCGGTTTTTATGAGAGAATTTAACCACAAACGCTTGGGTGCCGATCTGATCAATGTCATAGCATAGTTTAGATAAGAGAAATATATAGATGTCAACAGTCATGATTCATGAAGTAACCTCGACAGATGTTAATGATCTCCGTGCACAGAACAAGATATCCAGACAGATTGATATTAACAATAAGTAATACCCCCAACGTCAAGTGTACAAAACTCTGAGCGTTACTCAATTCTTTTGGAAAGTTCCACATCATCCCTAATAAAAGGAAGAACAGGAAAGCGCTGGCACTAACATATTGCAGATGTATGAAATTAGTGCTCAAGGTGGAAGACATATTCTGTAAGGCGCTGCAATTTGCCGGAATCTAATCTCTGTTCTATTGCAGTTTCCTGCTTCTTCACAGTCAGCATTAAAGAACTGGGATCCACAATCCAACCCTGTTGCAGCACATCTGCACACAAACAACACCGCGAGTCAATTTTAATGATATAGAAATGGCTGCATTCTTACAAAGTACAAAGTCCAATTGCCAAACTGTCCATAAATGATACAATTGAAAAGAAAAGAAAAAAAAAAAAAAGAAAGGAGAGAAAAGGCCAAAGAGAAGCGTAACCAATGCAAAGTATTAGAATATGGATCTATATCCAATGAATGCATTCAAGTCATGGAGACATTTAAGGTATTAGATTGTATAACAACCAGAACCAATCTCTGAATAAAAATCAAATTATATGATTTAGAAAACATTGCAAATAAGTGATCCCTCCAAAGTATTGAACATCAGAGATTCATCTTAATCCAGCTGCCATGAGCTACTTTATACATACCTATATGAACTTTTTATCTTTGTCACAGATACAAAAGAAATTTGGGTATAACGAAAGAAAACACAATTAATACATTATACAAGTAAAAGTGAATACCTTACCATAAACCCACAACACAACCTATCAATTCAATAATACTTGCTGAGTCTTCTGAATAAGTTCTCTAAAATAATTACATTTCATAGCCCAGTCAACTCAACAGCTTCTATGTTACAGCTCAATGAATGGATTTCACAGAGTTTAATTAATTACCCAGATAAATAAGATCTAGGCGAGCTCTGATAACAGCAAAAGAGGAGCACAGAAACTTACAGTTTGTAGCATCATCTTCATTCATTCCCAGGAAGAAGGCAGTATCTTGTATGCTTATCGTTGAATATGCAGAAAGCAAGAGATTGAACATCCTTTTAGTATAAAGTTCTGCAGAATATTACACAAAAAGAAATGATAAAAAACGTTAAGCTATGCCCAAGAATTAGAATAAGAATTCCAAATCCTTTACACCATGCATTGACACAAACAAAATGTATATACATGGCAACAAGGAAAGTCAAAAAGACACACCATCAAAATAAGAAAAAGAACAAATGGTAAACGAATTACTTCCTCTGGTTCAAAATAGATGGCCTTTTAGCCATTTTGTCTTGGTTCAAAATAGACGACCTTTGCATTTTTCAATGAATTAATTGACCTTTTACCCCTATTTAATAACTTTAGTTTATATGCAACTCCCTATACTTGAAACTTTATATAAAATTTTTTATTGCCTTCATGACCTTTAATATGTGAGTAAATGGCTAAAAGTCCATCTAATTTAAAAAAGAGGAAGAAAAAAAAAATCTAAAATGAATGCCTAAAATGCTAAATGGCTGGTTTTTTCTTTTCCATTCTCCACAATGGAAGGTTGGTGATTCTATGAAACAGACATAGACAATGATATGAAGCTAACTTCATTCTAGAATACACCAACTTGTCAGAAATCTCACCCTAATGAATTCTGGCTCAGAACAACATTCTGTTTAAAGCATATATCATTTCTTGTGTTCACTAATGAGATTTGTTTACCTTGCCATCTTTACATTTCTTCTTGTTTAGTAGATCCAAAGGGGATCATAATGTCCCATAATTAAAGTAAGGGTTTTCCACACCTTCCCCCTTGTTAACCCAATCATACTCAAAAGGGAAAAACAAAGGTAATGCCCCTAAAATCAATAAAATCCAAGTAAAACAAATATAAACAAAGTGAAGATTTATATATTAGGCAGCGATAGTGCGTGTTGCACTCCAAAAGTATAAAGAAAACAAAGAAAAAAATTAAAGACTTTCAAAATACAGATAAATGGGAATGGACTTGGTCTTCATAGTCTACATGTTTAAAACAACATGTAAAGCACCTAGTCCACCTAAATATTTTCCAAAAAATATCCAACATGATCAACAACACACTAAGTTGTTGTATAATTGATAGATTTGTATTTAAAGAAAGATTTACAAGGAAGCAAAATTTAGGTTTTAAAGTTTTAAATTATTGATTTTGACCTTTTTTGGCTGGATAAATGAAGGAATACGAGGGGAAGTGGAATTCCTTCTTTTAAGATTAATTGAGAATGCTAATTGAATTTCCAATGCTTCATATAACCTTTAGATTCAACTAAAGGATATATAAGTAAATTGGCACCTGAGCATCACAAATAAACAAAAAGTGTGTTTCAGCAGTGAAAACTCCTCCTTCTACCCACCCTTTTCTATTCTTCCCCAGAAGAATCAAAGCCATCCATTTGATGCTCAGTGATACCCTTTCCCATAATGCTAACCAGTAACTACTAGCCATTAAATGACCTATCTATCAATAAACAAGTTCACGAGGCCTTAAATTTAAGATTTAAATGGCCTATAACAAATAATATGATTAGATGTATCCTATTTTGTGCATGTCAAATGCCAATACATGTTTTCGCAGAGAAATTTGCATACCTACATATGCATCTAGAATCATTTAGCACATACTCCATAATAATAAAATTTTATTTACTATGAACTAATTATAGAAACTATATACACATGTAAATACAGAAACCAAAACTGGAAAAAAAAAAGAAAAGAATATCGGTTAAAGAAACTTGCCTGAGAACGAGGCAACAATACTCTGAGCCTCAGGACTCCAATTAAACTCACGAAGAGTTTCGTGGACGTTGGCATAGTCCCTTGTCCAAAGCTTCTGAACTATTTTCCAAGTCGCCGCAACTTCTGGCCTACTCTCCTTGATCGATGCCGGAATCGTTTTCCACAGGAACCGGGCACTATTACTGCAACAAATAATTACCACCATACAACGCATTAAACCCTACCCGATCAAACAGGAAACTCATAACGACATGCGCAACTAAAATCCAATTAAATAGAAAAATTTTACATGTCATTGACGTAGATGTGCCCTAAAAGATGAATCGCGTACGGCCATTCATCTTGAAATGGAATGCCCTGTGCTGCAACCTATACATGTGCATATACATAGAAAACCTCAGATACAGAGAAGATTAGGATTCGAACTTGCAATCTGGAAACATATAAAAAAAATTCCAAACTCTAATTGAAATTGAATGGAAAACGTTAAGAAAATAAAATCAGAGTTGGAAAGATGAAACATTACCTGAAGCATGAGGGCGTCACAAATGTCAGCGAGCTTGTCGAATGCTTGGGAAGCTAAGGCGTCTGTAAGAGACGAGAAATCCATTGGAGATCGCAGAACTGAAACGAGCAATCCGAGAGGCTTCGAAACTCAGTCCGGCTACTTCCGGCCTCGGCTGTAGAGAACTGCTGAGGCAAAGAGCTATATATAATTTCCGGCTCTTGGTTATGGGCCTTTACTAAAATCATGGTCCCGAATCTCCTGATTGTGGTTCATTTGGGCCAAGGATTATTGTTATTTTTTGAGTCATTGCATATGTATTGGGTAACTTATACAATTATTAAATTTTTTTTTATAAGTATTAAAATTTAAAAGTGTGGTTTTAATTTATTAAGAGAAGATAGAAGATTATGTATTGAATATATTTTTTAAAATACATTATTAAAATTAATATCACTTCGTTCGAAATTAAATATTTATATTTTAATTTTTGAATATTCAAAATTTAATGTTTACTTTATTTTAATAATTGTTTTTTATATAAATTTTTGTTAATAATTTTATTTAAATTTGAATTATATTATTTGATGGATTTGACTACTAACAAAATTAATAAAAAAATAATATAGTAATTTTATTAATGTTAAATTTTGCTATTTATTTTTAAATTAAATAAAATATAAATATTTAATTTTATAGATAGTATTATTTTACTCAAAATCATAAGAATCATAATCTTAAATGTTTTACATGAACTTTTGTTTTATATCTCTCTAGTTTTACTAAATAAATACCCTAACTATAATTGTTTTTCTTTTTCTTTTCTTAAAAAATGGTCTTGCCACATTGGTTCAGATAGGTTGGGCTAATCTCACTTTCTTGGTGCGTGGAAAGAGGATACTGGTCCCAAATGACATTGATCGGCCCAAAAGATATATGTAAACCCATTGATCACTTCTGCTACAGAGTTTAAGTAGGGTTTTAGCTATTTGCAAACTGCAACCTCCAAAGACGCCGTTTCTCCCCAGGTCTGTATCTTCAGCCAATTGAAACTCTAGCTTCTTAATTTCACGAATTTACTCATTTTTAAGAAATTTGGACATTCTTTGATTGTGTGAACATTACTTTCTCATTAGGTTAGAACAGGAATTTCTTGTATGATTCAATTTGATTTTTATGTTGGTGCAGTTTGTTTTCCTTTCTTTAAGATTATTTAGCATTTGGATTTGATGTTATGTCTGTTCTTTTCTTTAGAGCTGAGGAGGATATTGAAAGATGTCGCACAGGAAATTTGAGCATCCTCGTCATGGTTCTCTGGGCTTTCTCCCGAGGAAGAGAGCTTCTCGTCATAGGGGAAAGGGTAAATACGACCCTTTTTCAGCTAAATCATTGCGATGTGTCGTTGAATTTTAGTGTCAATTTTTGCCGCTAAGGAAATGCATTTAGATGTACTGGTATTTATATCCAAAAGTATGGGAATAATTATATGATTGCAATAGATGGACGGACTATTCCTCTTTTAGTGCTTATTTGGTATTTTCTGCGCCGCAGCTGTTCATTTACATGAATAAGAATGTCCTATTTTTCATTTTTGCTTATGTTTTTAATTCTTAATTGCAGTGAAGGCGTTCCCTAAAGATGATGCTAGCAAGCCCTGCATGTTGACTGCCTTCCTTGGGTACAAGGCTGGGATGACTCACATTGTGAGAGAAGTTGAGAAGCCGGGATCAAGTAATTTCTGTTGCCTATGCGTTATTATCTTTTCAGCTTTTTCTATCCTTGATCTGATGATTTTATGGTTCTGGGCTTATATTGGATTCATGGTGACAAAGTTTGCTGGATCATTTTTTGTAGTTTTGCTTTGTATATGATTCTATGCGCCCATATTGTTTGTAAGTGTTAAGAAATTTTTAGAAGCTCCGTCAACTCTACATGCTTATTGCATGTGATTTTAGTAATATTAATTTTAGGAGAATCCTGCATGAACAAACAGAGTTATTTTGTCTAACTTTTCTCATCCCATTAGGTTTTTGCACCCCCTCCCCCACAATAATGATGTATGTTGTGCAGTTGTAGCAGAGCGTCTCATAACAGTTAAATGCTTACATGAAAAAGTATTTCCAAAGAAGAAAATATGCATCTTTAGGCATCCATCTCGAGGGGACATATAAAGGATTCAGGCAGTCTATGGTTTTGGCTTTCCAATATTGTTATTCTTGTAAGAATCTTAAGGGAATCAATTTATTGGAATCAAACAGATTAATTGAATGGTGATGTATTGTGATTACTTGTTTCACTTTTATTTGTATATCTTCATTCCTTCGTTTGTTTTTCATATTCTGAATTCTACATGATAATGTTGATTCTAGAGCTTCACAAGAAGGAGACATGTGAGGCTGTGACGATAATAGAAACACCTCCCATGATGGTTGTTGGGCTAGTGGGATATGTGAAAACTCCTCGTGGTCTCCGTTGCCTAAACACTGTCTGGGCCCAACATCTGAGTGAAGAGGTAAGGAGGAGGTTTTACAAGAACTGGTGCAAGTCCAAAAAGAAGGCATTTACCAAATACTCCAAGAGGTATGAGACTGAGGAAGGGAAAAAAGATATCCAAGCACAGCTGGAGAAGCTGAAGAAATATTCATCTGTGATTCGCGTATTAGCTCACACACAGGTATTAATTTTTATTTATGTTGTCCAACTCTGAGCTTCACGGTTGTGTTCATGTGTTTTATTTAAAATTGTCAACCCTGGTGCAAAACCCATGTTATTGCTGTTCACTTATGATGGCAAATGTTTCATACAGATTAGGAAGATGAAGGGTCTTAAACAAAAGAAGGCCCATATTATGGAAGTCCAGGTGAATGGTGGATCTATTGCTCAGAAGGTGGACTTCGCATATGGGTACTTTGAGAAGCAGATTCCAGTTGATGCTGTTTTCCAGAAAGATGAGATGATAGACATCATTGGGGTAACGAAGGGAAAAGGATATGAAGGTGTTGTAACCCGTTGGGGTGTCACTCGCCTTCCTCGTAAAACCCACAGAGGACTCCGTAAGGTGGCTTGTATTGGTGCATGGCACCCTGCTAGGGTTTCCTTTACTGTTGCCAGAGCTGGTCAGAATGGATACCACCACCGTACTGAGTTGAACAAGAAGATCTACAAGCTTGGCAAGGCTGGCCAAGAATGTCATGCAGCTATTACAGAATTTGACAGGTCTTTTTCAATTCTTCTTCCTATCATATAGGACTTCATTCAGATATTGCACCTCACATAAACTAATCCTTCTTTTATCTGCTGCTGTTTTTTTGTGAATTTAGATTATCACTCACACTGAAATGTTAGTTCACAATTTCCACTGTTTGCAGGACTGAGAAGGATATTACTCCAATGGGTGGTTTCCCCCACTATGGTGTGGTGAAGGATGATTACCTGTTGATCAAAGGTTGCTGTGTCGGTCCTAAGAAAAGGGTTGTTACCCTTCGCCAATCATTGCTCAAGCAGACATCACGTTTGGCTCTTGAAGAAATTAAACTGAAGTTCATTGACACATCCTCAAAGTTTGGACACGGTCGCTTCCAGACCACACAGGAGAAGCAGAAGTTCTATGGTCGTGTGAAGGCATAATTAGTTATAAAGCTACCGGAAATCAAGATGATTTTGTTATCTTCATTTTTCTATGATCAGAAAAATTCTTCAGTCTAGTGTATTGTCTAAAAGTTTTGTTTTCCTTGGATTTGATTCGGGTATTTGACATGGTATGGGATATCTTTGTGGTCTTTGATATCAATTTCGCTGTTTTATTATTTGACAAAAAGCTGGTTTGTTTTCATTCTTGGTAAACTTATGATATCAATACGAGTAAGCAGGACTGTCATGATCTAATTAAATTATTGAATTTAATTGTATGGAAGTTGAAAAATTCCCTCCATTGTCTTTATCTCAAAGAGATGCATCTTGTCATGCCGAATAAGGAAATGGATGGCAATAGTAAATTCTATTATAAGAAATCAGAGTAATTGAATTTCAACGGAGATGATGATTTAAGGACGATCAGATGAGGATCCCAGAATTCTTAACCAAGAAGTCATACAAGGCCTGTTTCAGATTCTCTCTCATACTTTTAGCAAGTACTGTTGCTGACCGTTGATTAGTTCAAAGCTTGCCTCCCACCACCCTCGCCCCCCAAAAAAAAAAGAAGAAAAAGAAAGAAAGAAAGAAATGCGTGTCATAATCAATTTATAAACACTTGCTAAATTAGTAGTGACTCGATCTCTTTTTGTTGCCTTTGCTTTCTTGCAGAGCATGTGCAGCAGCCGTGCTGCTTTCATGAAATTGCACCCTTTTATATATCTTTATCTTTAATAAAAAGAAAGATAAGAGTAGTAATTTCTTTCCTCATTGAATGGCTTGTTCCAAAAGGGGCGGATCATACGCTGAGGCCATCAAACCCACACTGCTTGTCTGTGAGAGCTTGCTTTCTCGGACTGATCACTATTTCGCAATTAACCGATACCTGCACCCACACCATTCATAAATTATTAGTAACTACTTAAACAGACCTTATCTAAAGGATTAAGCAAAAGGAACAAATCCCTTCTACGCAAGTCTTGGTAAAACATTTTCAAGATTTTTATTTTATTCTAATACTATTTCATGTTGTTTTTTGACCCAAAGAAATGAAATACAACAGAGAAACAAGGAAAAAAGAAACACAAGAAAATGGGGAAACGCACATGTCAGGGACAACATTTGGCACGCACTGAACAACGAGCTACAACTGGCCCCCCAATTCAGAATGGTAAAATCCCAGTGAAAAATAGTAAAATCTAAGCAGCGCGCGTGTTGCGGCGAAGACTGCCCACGTTCTCATGTTAGCACAACGTATAAGCTAAGGAACATTCCGTCTCGCACGGACAATATACAAAACACAACACAGAGGCTTTTTGTTCAAATTTTTTTTTATGCATCATTAATACTTTCTCAACCCCCCTTTTTTCCTCATCGTACACATTAAGGATATTTTTCTATCAAATCCTTTTTATTCTTAAGGAGAGAAAAGTGACATATTTATCATAATTTTGCCGTTTTTTTAATCTGAAGAAATAGATTATAGAATAAGAGAAAAAGTGACTCGAGAGGCACCACTCAATTATTATCAATGACACACACACACATATATATATATGGCTAAATAGAGTATTATGCACATGCTATATATCTCCTTTTTAAGCTTAGATAATTACTTTATAAAGAAATGTAAAACCAATCTTTTCAACTAGCCATAAAATTAATATACGAGGCAAAATACTTCGGGTTTGAGCAATACTGCAACACAAATAGCCTAGAGATTAGTGATAAAAATTATTTAAATTGTATCTTGTTTTAGGGGGAAAAAAAATTAAATCCGCCAACTAACAATTCGATGAAAAAACGATAATAGTATGCATCCTTTCCCTTTCAAGCTACCTTTGAAAACAAGCTATTGGCTAATAAAGCAAAAAGGTTAAAAACTGAAGAATCCACATTCTATGACTATCCTTCCCAATGAGCAAAAATAACCGCCACCGTCACTTCTTAATTTACCACCAATCCCAAAAAAGGCAAAATGAGACTCTTATTCAGCAGGAAAAATTTTCAAAAGCATCTCTTTTTTTCTTTTGGAGGGAAAACAAATTAAAAATTTAAAACATTTTAGTAATTAAAAATAATCTAACCGGCGCATATTAGCAATGTAGACATCCACCAGTTGACATTAGCAAATCCACCAACGCGGCGGGGGGCCAGGGCCAAAACGACAAAGATAGATAAGAACCCCGACATCACAGTTACCTCCTTTCCTTCCAAAACTACTAACAGAAACGGACAGAAAAAATAATTGCGCCTTCTGCTAATTATATTAAGAATCTTTTTATAATTTTCACTTTTTAAATAAAGGAATATATTAAGTAAAAAATAAAATTGAGAAAAGTATCATGATTGTAAAAATATACGAAAGAAGTTAAAACGATTTACCTACGTGATGGAAGGAGTAATAATAAATAAAGAGATGCGAATTTGAAAAGAAAAAAAAAACCAACAATAATAATATTCTCAAAGGAGAAGAAGAATGCAGGCAAAGAAAATCGGGAGGAGAAAAAAAAAATGTCTATAGTAAATAATAATATTGAATTTTGTTTTCTGAATCACAGAGTATAGAGAGAAATTAAAGACAGCATTAGCAATGAAGTTGTAGGAGGAGTGTAATGGAAAGATGCTTACCTCAACCCCAGGTGAAGTAAATCCCAGAATCCGGATCTTAGCTCCAACGTCACCCGCAAGTCGTAACTGGACCCGATCATTTACAGTAGCATCTCTCAACAAATCCGAGGCATCGGCTTGGAGTAAATTCACCCGGTCCACCGCAATAGTGGTTTCAACCCGCCTGACACTGTGGGCGGGTTGGTAAAATCCAGGAACAATGCCCCGACCCAAGGGAATCCCGCGGTACATGATTGTGAATTTGGAGTCGCCGTACTTGATCCCTACTTTATTATCGTTTTCGGCGGAGAAGAGCATGAGAATGGTGAGGGAGACGGAGGCAGCGGCGGCGGTGGCGGGAATTGGTGTGACTGGCGTGGGGTTTATGCCGAGGTACTGAACGCGGACTGATTGGAGGTCAAACTGGGGCTTTTTGGGCTTAATAGCTAGGACTATGACGAGGATGACGGCGATGGCGAGGAGGAGGAGGAAGGCGAAGAGGAGGAAAAGACAACAGCAGCAGCCTTTGAAGGAGGCAGAGGAAGAAGAAGAAGAAGAAGAATGAGGCGGATAGTAGTGAGGTGGTGGGTGGGTGCCATTGGTAGTGTTTGAGGTTCTGGTAGTCATTTTCTTCCTTTTCTTTTGTTTGTGAGGGTAGGGTTGGGGAGGAGGGGGGAGGGGGGAAGGAAGGAAAAAGGGCAGCAGCCCCACCTCAATGGCTCTCTTCTTCTTCTTCTTCTTCTCTCCTTTGTCAGCTGTCTCTCTCTTGCTTTTGCTTTCTTCTGTTTGCTTGCTTTTCAAGAGAGAGAGAGATACTCTCGTCTCTCTGTATAAATGGAGTGTGAAGCAGGTTCGGTTAACCTTTACTTCGCAGGTGGAGAAGTGGAGTATTTATATACACCATGCGATTTATTAGTTATTACCTTCTTCTATTTGTGGAAATTTATTTATTACCTGCTCGCTCGGTCTTTATACCCTTTCTAATTTTTACCAACTTTTATTTCTTTTTATTGGTAATTTTTACCAATTTTTATTTCACCTATAAATAGAAGGGAAGTTTAAATTTTACAACCTAGAATCTTCTTTTCTAAGGGATACACAAGCAATTTCTGGTCTCATAGATATATTTGGGGAATTTTTTTATCGAAAGTATAGGAGTTAGTCCATCCGATAATTTTTGTAAATAGCTTTCAAATTTTCTCTTTTCAATTTTATTTTTTTATGCTCAAATCTTTATTTCCAAGTCATTATCCTTAAAGGCTTAATTATATTCTCAAAATTTTATTTGATTTATATCTCAATGCTCAAATGTTTTTGATAGCGTACAAGAAGTCAATTAAAGTTGATAAATTGACCAATTTAGTACCCAAACTATTTTAGATTGTAGAGTCAAGTTATTTATTCTTTTTTTAAACTTCTAACATTTTAAATAGTAATGGGAATATGGGTAAGTCCGATGGACCGATCCGTTTTAACATGTAAAAAATATGAATTGAACTTTAAAATTTTTAGGCTCAGTTTAGATTCGTGATCCAGTTTGGCTCGTTTAAATTTACGTGCTTTTTGGCTCGATTTTTCTTTTTTTGCAAAAAAAAAATCTAAAATTTTTAATATTTTCTTGATAAATCTTACACCTATTTTATTATTGTTATATTACTTTTTAATAAGTTTTAGTAATAACATTACTCTTCTTTCATAATTTCTTCAAGAAAAATTAATTAGTTTTATTCATAAACTTTTATATTTTATCTTTAGAATCGCTATACGAGTTGAATTGTTTTATTTGCTCGTTTATTTTTATATTTACTTTATATATTTATTAACTTAGTTTAATTTTCATTTTAGATGATAACTACTTAATTAAAAATTTACATTTTTCTAATATATATTCAAATATTATTATTAATAATTTGATAGTGAAAATATTTTAAAATAATTTAATCATCATATTATACTTCATTAATTTTTAATTATTTTTTTGCTTCGTTTAAATAGACTCGTGGGAGAACTTTTGTTTGGAGAGCTTAATCCTCAAATCAGAAAAGTAACTAAAAAATAGATCAAATTAGGCGAAATTTGCAAAAATTATCAACATCAACTAATTTCATGTCAAATTGACAGCACACATCCCCTTTTCTAATAAACTCATACTTGAACACACATTTTTTATAATCTTTTTGACCTTTAAACCATAAAAAAATCGAAAAACTCACACTAAAAAAAAGTTTAGGATTGTTAGAAGGTTAAAATAAAGAATTGAAACTCAACTCTCCAATCGAACAAAATTTGGATACTAAATTCGCCAATTTGCCATTAAAGTCAGATCAAATAAAAATTGATGAAATGATACTTTAGAGAATAAGTTGAAAAACAAAAATAGCATTACACTAATCTAATCATTGTCATCGTTCACTTCGTTGCCTTGAAGTCGTATTAGCATTTCTTTAATTGGATACCTTGTGACTTTCTTGCCACAGACAAGGCAGTCTGTCTCGCAGCCCACTGTCCATGTCACAGACGTAAAAGTAAATTTTATGGAACGCTGAAATTCAAACATATCAGAAAATATTGGACCGTGTATAGACGCGGGACTTGTGTCTAGTACAAATACAATAGATTGAAAGGTTACCTGAAAAATTGAAATTGCCATTTTTAAAAGCAAGGGCTTTAAAGATGAAATTTCATTTCACCAGCATAACAGTGACTAGAAGGTTCAATAACTTTAGCATACAGTTCAAAATGCAATGCAAATACAACAAATAATATAGCTACAGAAAAAGAAAAAACTGCCATCCTCTAAGACCAATAAGATGAAAAAATAGCTACGGAAAAAAAGCCAACAAACAGGAAAGATCACGATAAGAAATTATAAACTAGAACTAAAACTACAAGCAGAAGAGACTTAGGGTTGCTTTAAAGACTCCTTGTTCTCAGTCTCAGTTTGTGGACTACCATAACCTGTTTCTGTTTTAGCGGTTTCATCTCCCCTCCTCCCGTTCTCATCAACATCCAGTACATCATCCATCATGTCATCTTCGCCAACATTAATATCTTCTACATCATCTTCATCTTCATTATTGGTTCCACCCGGAATCTTTCTAATCTTCGGTCCATGCTCAAGTCTGTGGGTTTCCAGTTCCTTATCCATAGTCTCCTGTAGGTTTGCCATATCATTGTTTGCTTTCCTACCTTTCCTTCCATTTTGCCACCTCTCTAGCTCCTTCTCAACATCCGCCACATATTGCTCAGCAATCTGTTTCTGGTACTGGGATAACTCTTCTCTCCTAGTAGCCTTCCATTCTTGAAACATCTGATGACCAAGTAATTAGATTTAGCATAAGAAAATCTTCACATGCTCCATATTAAACAGGTGCTCTTTTATTCTTTTTGTTGTAACCATTCAAGCTTCCCCTAATTGTACCATGCATAATTAATTTGCTTTCTCAACACAAAGACCCCATTATTCCCTTCCAACAGACTTCATCAGTGCCCCTGCCTCTTAATTATTGGGGGAAGGATTATTTGCCTAAATTTATCTAGTCCAACTTCTATGGCATTAGATTCAAGGGACAACCTATAAAAACCATGCTACCAAAATTTTTTATGCAAATGGTTTCAGGTTACACATCTCAGTTTCCAGAACTAACCTGCTCTTTCTGCTGCTCAACCATTGTTGCATCTTCATCCATTGGTTTCGCAAAAGTGTAATATATAGGAGGCTCAGCCTTTGTCCTGGAAAAAATAGAAGCAGGAAAAATAAAGCAAAAGAGTCAAAAACATACAAAGAAGATACTCACTTGATCGAGATAAAGTCCTGCAAAGTAGGCAACTAAATATCATTTAACAGCTTCAGCATTCTGCACTTGATCAGAAACTTAACTTCTTGTCAATAAAATTGTGAATAGGGATACTTTTGGACCAAAATTAGAAATAACCTGCAAGGATATGAAGCTGTTAGACTATGTAAATTAAACAAGACATGATACAGTAAAAAATATTTGAAACAATCATGATGAATTCTTTCATCGATTCAATTTACCTTATAAAATTGCCAAGTTTCTTATGATGCTCGCTCCAGCGAAGAAATAGCAACTCCAGCTTCTTTTCCTCTGCCTTTGCTGCAACACGTGCTCTTAAAGTCTAGCAGAGGAGAGAAGCAGCAGCACAACAAAAGATTTTAGAATGTCAATACGAAAATACTAAAGCCAACTTCAGTAGCTGCAATGAAAGAATGATTAACCAAATGAGAACAACAGACCAAGTCTCTCCTCCTCTTTTCAGCAATCTGTTCTCGCTCCTGTTGTCGAAGCCTTTCACTTTCTTCACGTGCCCTTTGCTCAGCCTGCATTAGGCTCCAAAGTGCTTGTTCACTAATGGCAACAAATATAAATAAAAAGTGGAGCAGTGTAAAGACAAAAAACCTCTTTTCCCTTCCTTATATTGTACGTCAGACTGGGCACATTATGTGCTTTCTTACCAAGCGTATGTTAGCATACACCAAGAACATTAACGAGGGTTTTAATATCTGAATGTCAGAACGTGTACATTATGTGTTTTTCCAGGATTTTAATAACGGTTGTACTTAGAAATGAGTCATCACATAAAAATATTAGTTAAACTAAAGAAGTTCAACTTCAAAAACTATATCATGACATTGTATTAAAGCTAAATGCAAAAGCATTGAATCTATAAAGAGTTTGAGCCAGAAATAGTGAACAAATACCCACCCGTTTCAAAGAATCCGACCTACGCATGAATGCCTCTGATCCAGAAAGTTGTGTATCTTCTTTTCTGAACCTCTGAAAATGTTTGCAGCAAATTGGGCAGAAAGATAATTTAGATATCTAGAGGAAATATAATAAGAAGAATTTTTCCAAACACGAAAGAAGATTTTCAATTTCATCTTTAATATATTTAAATAGTTATGACATTGATTAGGTCTGTCACACTCAGACAAAATCTTTTAAGATGTTTACCAATGTTTTGACAAGCCACTTATAATAGAAGAATTTCTCTACATCGTATTAAAGAGAGCAAATAAAAGATGAGAAAAAGATATTCTGTATTGTAGCATTATCAATACAGGGCCAACATTACGTGAATAAAATGACACCAATTTACCAGGATGGTGAGAAACCACCATCACCAGTAAAGTAACCAGAAAAATGCTCAGATTTGAACACATAATGACCTGAATCCAATTTATTTATAAATTGTGTCACTTCCAAATTATTTGACCAACCCCCAAAAATAGGGGTAGGCATACACTAAGGGTTGCTACAGAAATAGATTACTGGTGAATTAACTTTCAAAGTTCCTTTCTCCCTGTAACCTTCCCTTATGCTTTTTCCAAGTCCAAAATAGTAAGAGTTAAACCAATTACAGCATCCTTTCAAAATTAGTAAGGGGTTTCAGAGACACTGGCATGCAATTCAGCTGTAACAACAATGGGGTTAGCAGCGCATTCCAACACATATCAATCCACAATCCTAATCTTCAGCAATTGGATACCAATTACATCTATATGTTCAAATTGAATTAGTATTCATGTCCAAGTTACAAGGCAAGCGCCTTGGGAAAACTTAAAGCTCAGAGAAATGCCATAAAAAACTTACACAATACACAGGTTACTCTTGCCAATTAAACCAATATCTGCTATGCTGACCCTAATCAAAATATATCTAACCAAGTAATCAACAGTGAACCACCATGAAGAGAGAGTAACGTGAAAACGACTAACTTTACACATACCTCCAAAGTTCCAAGAAGCTGGCCTAGCATCCTCTTATTCCTGTTAACCAAACTAGGGTCCTCATTTTTGGGCAACATTCTGGGGACATACTTTTCTGGAGGAACTTCAAAGTCCTATTATCAGAAAAAAAAAAGTCAATACAGATATCAATCTCCAGGCCAAATACAATCTACAACACTAAAATCAGTACTCAAGGTGGGTAAAAAGTATTATACCATTCTAGATGGCCTTTGATTGCCATCCCTCCGAGACCAATTAGAAGGTTTCTTGTCACCCTCGTTACCAATCAAATTATCACCATTTCCCTGCAATTCTCCATCATTTTCATTCCCTTCTTTCCCAGCTTCAGAAGCATCCTCAATGATCTCCCCATCCTCGACCTTCACATCCCAGACAACCAAAATGAATAATGGACTATATTTCCACATATACCATCTAAACCCCAGGTCCTAGGGTTTTTAACTTATAAACCCCCCCACACAAATAAAAAAAGGAAAAATGGTGAACCTTAACAACAGCTGAAGAAAGTCGCCTTTTTGGAGCTGGTTGGTCCTCAGAATCAATTCTATCAGCCTAAAATCATTTAATCAACACAGAAATCAATAAAAACAAAAAAAAATCCGACACAAACAGCGAGAAGGACAAGAGAAGAGCACTTACAGGTCTAACAAAACCACGCTGGCGGCCGCCATTGGCAGCGAAATTGCGAGGACCGGAGCCAGATATTCCACCGCGGCGGAGACCCCTTGGATCGCGAAGTCGCTCGGTAATCTGATAGGTGATGTAAAGCTCTTAAATCATTTAAACTTGGACAGCGGTAGTAATTATATAAGCAATACACATGTAGATTATGAGGGGAAGTACCTCGCGCTGCTGCCGATGGAGTTCGTCGATCTCTTTCCGGAGCTCTTCTTCAGTCTTCTCCGCTGCAGCGGTCGCCATTATGATGGGTATACGAAGGATTCAATATTAGATAGGCACTACCAAAACCCTTCGCGGCCACCCAGGAATAAATGGTTTATTCAAGCAGCATTGTATTTCTTCTTCTATTTTTTTTTTTCAATATTACAATTATATTTACCTCCAGGGCAAGAAAATATGAATTGATTCCTTGTATGTGCGTGTGTATATATATATATATATATATAATTATATTTTAAATTAATATTGGATTGATTAAATGGAAAAATTTACAATCAATGATGCTATTATTATTTGACAATCAATGATTAAATTCTATTAATAATTTTTTATTTTAAAAATTTACATTTCACTTATTTATAGAAATTCTAACATTAATCACATGAAATTATAATAACTTTTGCAATTTTAAAATATTTTCCTTATTTTTAATATTAAATTAAATATAAATATTTAATGCAATTCATTTTCAAAATAGTAAGATGACGAGAAAATTTTTATGTATCTATTTATTTTTTAGACTATATATTTAAAGATATATCTCTCTAAAAAATACAATATATAATCTTCAAAATTTTCCAAAAGACTGATACAACAGTTGCACAAAACTTAGAAATATGTGATATTTAAACTTCTAGATGGGGGAGTATTGGATGGCAAAGAAACAAATTCAGACATGAAAATGGGCCGCATTTGGTGCAGTATGAGGAATAACATATTGGGCCGAGTGATTTATTTCAAAGAGATTTTCCTACTGTTGAAACAAATGCAAAACCCAAACCCAAGAAATAAGTGCGGTTGTGAGTGAGCCAAGTACTAAATTGGACTATTACAGATAACTCATTAGCAAAATTCCAAAAAGCATTATTGTGAAATTAACATAAAAAATTAAGGAAATTACTAAATCCCACGCTTTGACAAGATCTGGGCTATTACCCTTTACATTTTCCTTTCCTAATCCAATTCAACCTTTTCCATTCAAATGCCAACAACTTCAATGGACTAACTTGAGGTGAATTAAAATCTAAAACAATGAAATTCAAAGCAAACAGACCGTAATTCATTCCAATGCAAAGGTGCACCAAGTTGTCACATTAAACCAGGAGCTACTAGCACGAGCTCCATCAAGAACAGTGTTCAAAATTCAAGGACAACAACATGAATCCAACCAAAATACATAAACTCAACAGCAAAAGTGAATTTTGCATTCATAACCTCAAGGGAAAAAAAAACCCCAATAAATAAATATAAGAATGCAAAGAAAAACCCCAAAAGTAATTTTAAGATCTACTTTTGCATAAAAAAATATCAATAATAAATGCATAGATATGAGTAGAGAATTAATTCTTAGAAAAAAATTTCAAATGATTGAAGATGTCCAGAGTAGCTTAAACATAGAGGAAATCGAAAAGCGATTTTGGAAGGCTAACCTCACTGAATGCATATTTAAAACATTGCAACTAAGAGTTTTGTGTACACATTAACGAATATCTTGTTATATATATGTTTAACTCTCTACAAACCCTTTTCACAAGTTCTGTTCAAAGTTAAACGAAACTAGGTAAAAGTCCTACACCCATTTCCTGCAACATGCCCAATACAAAACTTCACACATTTACCAAATAAAAAATTAACCAAAAATCAATGCATTACAATCAATGGAAGGTTATTTCCAGTTCCAATCGACTCCAAAACTATATTTGTCCACATTTGAATCGAAAAAAGAATCTTGCTACAAAAGTACACATTTACTACCAACAAAATTTGAAATCTATATAAATAGATTGCTTACTTACGTCGATTAATTTTTTATTTTAGTAGATGTCTTCAAAAACTTGAGAAATTGCTTCAATCTGAGGTGGTTTTTCATATGTAAAAAAAAAAAAAAAGCAACTTGCTACATGAGATTTGTGCAACAAGGCAGCTGATGATGTTGGAGGAATTTGTTAAAAAAGATATGAGCATTTTGATAAAAAAAAAATGTGGTATTTAGTAATATTGATGTGGGATTTAATAATTATGTAATTTAATTAGATAGAATAATAAAAATCCACCAATAGTTGTGCATTACGACAAAAATTATATATTTCTTGATAATGCTCTCTCAAAGCATACATGTTGTGACCCTTAAATCTTCTCTTTAATGAAATAATGACATTTTATAGTTTTTGTTAACTAGACTAGTACTTCTCACTACAAGAAAAATGTGTTATTTGCAAGGTTAGTTACGAAAAATAACCATTGTTAATAAGCAACAACCTACTGTCATATTTGCAACGGCCTTATCAAAAGTCATAATCCAATTGATAATTTGACATTTTGTTGATAATTCATTGCTATTTAACAACAAATTTGCAATCACTTGACTTTTTGTCGTTAATTAATGATGGATTTGCAACAATCGCTTATTGTTTGTTTTTTTTTAAAAATAAAAAATGTAATTTTGTCCTTAATTTATTACTAGTTAAAAACATATTTGCAACAATTTTTTATAAATTCAAACACAGTCGCAACCATGTTTTAGTCTATTTAAAATGTGAAGAAAAAAAATCATTGTTACTAGCAACATATTAGCTATGACTTCTGAAAAACTGCACTTTCAAAAATTAAAGAATTCAAAATTATGTTGTTGCTAGTTAGTGATGAATTCGCAACAGTATTTTATTTTTAATTTTCAAAAATGGGAAAATGGGAATAAAAATCAAACACAGTCACAAATACATCCCTAATTAGCAACGTATTAACAACCACAAATTATTTTATCCTTTTATTAAAATTAAAAATACAAAAAAAAATTGTTGTAAAATCACCGTTGTCAATACTTTAATGTTTTAGTCTATTTAAAAATTGAAAAATAAAAAATATAAAACATAGTTGGTATTAGCAACATATTAGCTACAACATTTTTAAAAACTACACTTTCAAAAATTAGAAAATGCAAAGCTATGTTGTTGCAAAGTTGTTAGTTAGTGACAGATTTGCAATAATATTTTATTTTTAATTTTTAAGAATGAAAAAATGGGAAGAAAAATCAAACATGGTTGCAAATCTGCCCATAATTAACAACGAATTAGCAACCACAACTTATTTTAGTATTTCATTAAAAGTAAAAATACAAAAAAATAGAAAATTGTTGCAAAACTGTCGATACGGAATAACATGCTGGCAATACTTTCATGTTTTAGTCTATTTAAAAAGTGATAAATAAAAAAAATAAAATGTCATTGCTATATTAAAAACATATTAGCTACTACATTTGAAAAACTAAACTTTCAAAAATTAGAAAATACAAAGTTATGTTGTTCAAAAATTGGTGCTAGTGCAAAAACAATATCATTAGGTTTGATATAAAAGGAAAACAACAAATCTATATATAAAACAATTACTTAAATATTAAACGAGACTCTATGTATTAATCCAATTAAGAATATTAGAAGAAATTGTAATTATATAGACTGGATAAATTCTAATGCTCGGATGTAGTATCAACAATTTGTGAACACAAATGTATAAGAATAATTTACAAAGGTCTGGTTACTATTATTATCTCTAATTAAAATATAATTAAATATAGGTAATTTCCTACATGTAGAATCTCATTATATAACTATATCCTCATCTTTCTTTATTATTAGGATAAAATATTCAAGATCCAATGTCCAATTTCATACTAATAAAATTCTAATAAAAAATATAGAAAACGAAATCCTACCATCTTGACTTTATTTATGAATTCTAATAACTCATTTACATATGCATATTGCAACTCAAAAATTTCCAAGAAAAATTGTTAAACAAACCATGTTTAACTTGTCTAGGAATGTCATTTATAATTCAATACAAAGATTAACTGTTATATATCTTCTTTATTTTATTGTTAATCAAATAAGCTGAACAAGGGAGAGATTCGGAGTATGAGAGAAATAAGAGTGGTTTGAAATATTTCCTCATAAGTTGCATTTAATTCAGACTTTGGTAGAAACTTCATATAAGTGGATAAAATGCAGGGGAATAAAAGCTAAATAATCTCAGGTTCATGGTTTTAGAATGGTGATCATAACTAATGTTTAATTTACACTAATGATAATCTAACACCTAATAGCAGATATTTAAAAAATAGGTATTTATTGAAACTCATAGAAACTGAGAAGCTACGAACTCATTATAAATATTCTTGTTGGTAAAGAAAAATACTTGGAGAAGAAGACTTTTCCAAAGCTTCTTCTTGAAACTCTCTCGGTTGGTTCTTTCACTAATAATATAATATGAAAATATGGTGAATTATATATGGATGAAAAATTTGTTAAAATAGGTTTTTAATAGTACCAATTTCATAAAATTTTTTCATGTTGATTAAGAGATATATATATATATATATATATATATGTCTTTTCAAGACTACCACATTTTGAAAAATCATAAAACAAATGCTGCGAAATATATTTAAAAATGAAAAATCTCAATGGAATTTTTTAATGTCTTTAATGTACAAACTTAGCTGATTTATTGTGGATTGATTACAACTCTTTAATACATGTGTCAACTTGAGGGGAAAGGGATAACTACTAGAAATATTATTTTGAGTTGAGTAATAATTGATTATGATGATTTATTTATTGCATATTGATGAAATATTGCTTTGAATTGGAAAATAGTTGGTGATGATTTATTTGTTGCATATTGAAGTGACTTAAATGTCTGGTAAATGCTCAATTTATAGGGTAAATTCTTTCAAATTTTTACCAATTTTTTAAAACTTATTATGTTAATTTTATTATATATTTATTTGGTAACAATATAACTAACATTTGTAATTTTTTTTATAAAAATGTAGTGGGCTGCTATGGGAAATTATTATAGTTACATGGAAGTGTATAAGCTCACCCACACTTTCCAATCAAGGTCTCAAAAGGGGGAGTTAATCAACGAGTGATCAAAGAATACATTGTATAAAATTTAAATGTTTTAAAATAAGTCATTTTAATTCAATATATGATAATACATATTTGATTTATTGTAGGATGACGTCCAAGCACGTAAGTGTAAACGTACACAGATAGAGTCTAGTAGCCCTCTTATAGTGCCCAACGATAAGGAATTGTTTGTTGATGTTGCGGGAGGTTTTAAAAAAGGGCGTGTATATGGCATTGGTTCAGAATGTTGTAAAGTAAGACACTATATAGAGTATAAAGCACAATTCTCTTAATTGACATCGTCAGTTCCCATGAATACTATCAAAATTAATGATCTTGTTTAGTGTCAGGTGCAAAAAGTGAAAAGGAATTATGAACGCAAGATGAATAAGTTTACAAGTTCACTAAAAGTCTTATTGAAAAAAGCAGAAATTCTCACTCATACGTTACCCATGAGGACGACGATAAAGACTTGAAGGATTACGTCGTTCCAGGTTCAGTTCATTACCCACAAATTGACCACGGCTCTGATTCTCCTCCTCTTCTCCCTGCATCACCTTATGCGACTTTAATTTCATGATTTGTTTGAGATTTTATTATACTCTTAAAATATTTATAGAGTTGTGACTTGTTTGAGATTTTATTGTACTCGATATATTTTTAGTTCGTGACTTGTTTTAGACTTTATTGTACTCAATATATTTTTAGTTTCTTGACTTATTTTAGACTTTATTTTACTCAATATATTTTTATTGTTTTGGAATTCCAATAATATTTCATATGAATTTATGTATTTTGGATATGCATAATATTTAGTTGGAAATATTATTATATTTATATTACAGGTTTTTTTATGAAAAATAAAATATTATAAATTCATCCTTAATTTTTAATAGATTTGCAACAACTAAAATTTAGAAAGTAGTTGTTGCTAGTTAACTACGGGTTTGCAATGTCAGTAATTTCACAATTTTTTTAGTAGTTGTAAAGCCATAACTAAATAGCAACGATATTGCAATGACTAATTATTTTTTAAAATTTCATAATTTATTAAATGTTGCAAGGCCATTACTAGATAGCTATAAATTTGCAAGGACAAGTCATTTTAAAATTTTTGATCGTTACAAAGTCGTAGCTACATAGTAACAGTATTGTGACAACTAAGTATTTTTCAAAATTTCTTAATTCCACTGTTGTTGTCAAGTCATTGCTAATTAGTGACGACTGAGCAACAATTATATTAGCAATTATTTATTATTTTATTGTTGCAAAATGGTCATTGATTAGGTACAACATTGCAACAAAATTTTAAGTTTTTTTGTTTGCTATTTTGTTGTTGCAAAGCTGTTATTGATTAGCTACGACATTGTGACGGAATTTAAATTCTTTTTGTCTTGTTGCAAATCCGTCACAATATTTTATAATTTATTAATTTTTAAAAATTTCTATTTTCATATGTCATTGTAAATCCATTGCTGACCATATTATATACAAAACTTATCGTTACTAAGTTGTCGAAAATTGGCAATAACTTTCTTTTTCTGTTACAATTTTTTTTTAATTACAAGAAAATTAGCAACATTCTTATCTATTGCGAACCTATTGCAAAATAAAGTCAGTCACAGTTTAACGATCAAAATGAATGTTGTTAATAGTGATTTTCTTGTAGTATATGTTTTTTAAGCATGTGAATGTAATTTTTTTTAAAAAAAAATACTTTAGGCCCATTAGATAAAATTCATATTGAAAATGCAAGATATTAATGTGATTATTTATTGCTGTACACTAGTACTAAGGAAAAATAAGGATCAAATTAGAAGAAAAAAAAGAATTAATATATAAATATTTTCTTAATTTCACAAAACAATAAGTAGTATTTCTTAAAAAAAAGAAGGGCATAACAATAAGTAATCGTATTGTACTCCAACAAAGTCTTCAATCTGGGGTGGGCCATTGCTATCATTTTCTCTAATCAATTAATTAATTTCATCGTATTGACTAGATTAGAACAACATAAAATTTGAAGCACGCACTTGTAGTTAGATGAGATATTGGCCAGTCCAATTAATGATCTTAGGTCAGATTGTATATATAACTTGCGTCTTATTTTTCCTCATTTTATTAAAATTGTTCTAGAAATAAAATCAGACTACAAACTTACTCTATTTCCAGAAGAAAGACCGACTCTCCAGCAAGTCATTTACAGCTTCGTGTGCAATTTCCATACAGTAATTAATGATGGTTGATTGATTGAAGTTGAAATTTTTTATCCAAAGAAATTGTGCAGCCATGATCTAACGGCGGTCTGGTAATTAATTGAAGATTTTGTCTTATTTTCTTGTCCTATTGGGAGCCAAGTCTGTTTACTTCATCAAATAATGCCCTATCTTATCTAAAGAGAGAAAATTTAGCCAAGAAAATAGATAGGCATTGATTATGAAAATTTAGCCAAGAAAATAGATAGGCATTGATTATTTTTTTTGACTTGTTTGTCAAGCTTTTGAGAAGCTCTTGATCAAAAGCCTAATCCTCTACATGCTCTAGAACGGAAAGTTTAAAAGAGTCTAATGGACGACCTATAAAAATTTTTAAAAGTATTGAGTTGATAGATATGATTGAATTTATAAATCTTTTAACATGTTCCTGATCGTTAGATTGAACATAATTTTTTAATAAAAAATTAAACATGTGAATAATAGGTGAAAGCAGGTTTGTACATAGAATGTTCCCTGCTGGTTTCGATCTTCTTTATGAAGCATTAGGTCATTTGCTTTATTGCCTAGGAGCCGAACTTAGGACTCTCGTTGAACTGTGATTCAATATTGGATCATGGAACTGTGGTTTAAGTGCTCAACAAATCAAAAACAAAAAGTAACATTTAATTAATTATGATGAGTTAAATAATCTTCAAACCTGAAAACCCACATGGAACCTCGTTGAGGCAGATTATATAAAGTACAACCTTGGTATCAGCACAAATAAGAACATGGGTTTAGCAAATTTAACTGCATTTTGTAATAACTATAATTACCAAATAAATATACAAGTATCCACCCATCATGTCTTATGCCCAAAAAACCTCTACCCTCTGCAGAATCTTTTATGGTGAATCCTGTTGATGAATGGTCTTTCCACTTGTGGAGAGAGATTCAAGGATCCATTTTTTGCTACTACTAGAGCTACCATTTTCCCCATCCAGTGGAGGAGGAGGAGGAGGAAGAGCTATAGGAATATGAGTACTGCTACTAGTAGGAATACTAGTTTGGTTTTCCTTATTAATGAGGGATGAAATAGCAGCCGCGACAGCTACCCGAAACTTAGGATCAGAAGCAATTGCACTCACATTTTCAGCCAATATCTTGTTTCCTTGGTGATCACCTTTGTGGCTCATGATCTCTTGATCACCTAGTTTAGGACCATGGAAAAGGTCATAATTAATCCCTGGTTTAGGGCTCCAAGAATAGCCCAATTGAGCAGCCAATGAGGAGTGTGAAGAGCTGATGGGAAATTGTCTGCCATCCGGGCCATTGATCATGTTATAATTATTGTCTGTGAGATCAAGAACAATCCCTTTTGAAGGGTCATTAATATTTGGGTGCAAGTTTAGTAGGTTTGGGCTGGTACTAAAAGGAGAAGATGAATTGATGATCATGCGAGGATGATTATTGTAGTATGGGAATATTGGTGATTGATTGAAACCAGACATTCCATCTGAAAGAGGGTTACTTGAATCCACTAACATAAAAGATGCTGCTGCTGATGCTGTTGATGCCATTGCTGTTGCTCCCACTGGTAGAGGGTGATTATGAGTTCCTTCATAGGTTGTGATCAGTATAGACATGTCCTCCAAGCATCTTTGAACCTAATAATTATTCAAACAACAAAACTGTACATGAGCTGATTATAGGATATTCCAAAAGAGAAATTTTGCAACATTTAGTTACGAAATGCAACAGGCGGAAAAAAGATTCAATTACGGAATCTTCTGCTCTGATACAAATTTTTTTTAAAAAAATCACATTATCTTAAAAAAAACTTAAACTGATAGAGAGGATACAAAATTCAATTGAAACATTTACCTGTTTTCTTACAGGGCAGCCAGGAGCTACAGTGCAACGATAGTAGGCTCGAGGGCAAGGATTTCCTTTAGCAATTTTTTGACCATATTTTCTCCATTGGCAGCCATCATTCATCTATATAATATTTGTCTCAGCTAATTGAGGTGAAGAAATTAAGTTTGATGAAAAAATTTTCAAGTAACAATAGTAATGCTAAATTGAACTCACTGTAGCTGATTCACATCTGGCCCGGACCGAAACCCTAGCTTTCCGGTTCGGAGGGGAAGCAGCAACATGATGATTTGTAATTCCTCCCAAGCTGCTGCTCCCATTTAACTTACTTTGTAGCTTTGTGAATCCAGTTGCATCTTCCTTTGTGATCAGCTCTTTGTTGTCTTCTTCTTGATCATCTTTTTTGCTGCTATTATTATTAATATTACTTTGTAACATCAAGGACAACCCTAATTCATTACCTTTAGTACTATCATCTTCTTGTGAAGGCGGTGATGATATTGATGTTGTTTGATTGTTATTCTTGTCTAAATTCCTTGAACTTCTATGTTCTTGACTCGAACTATCGCTTCCGTTGAGTGAAAGAAAAGTCTTGGGATCCTAATATATGCAACATCTCACCAAAATTATACATATATGCAATTCAAGAGAAGCACATAAATTACCTTTTAAAAAAAGAAATTTCATGATTGATATATATATATATATATATAGTACCTTATCTTGAACATTTTTTCGGACAAGTGCAAATTTCATTTGCAAATCATGGTAATCTTTCATTGTCTGCTCTACTGCCTTCCTTAACACCTTATTCTCTTCTTTCATTCTGCTCATCTCCATCTGCAACACTGATAACTGTAACATAGGATGAAAATTTTATTATCTATGGTTCTAATTAATTTCTTTGGGATTGAGAATTGGAACTTGAAAAAAAAAGGGATCATGTTAATTATCATTCATGCACTGATCATCACATGCATAAAAAATATATACTGTCTATATAAATTAATTACCTCTTGAGAACTCTTCATTTTGTCATAGCACAGCAAAGGATTAGGCCCTTCTTCTCTGGCTTCAGATTTGTGATCTTCAAGATCATGGGGAGGTACTTCTTGAGGATCTTGCAGTTTGAGGGATAGATCAGTATCCCTTTCAGTTTCTGTAGTTTC
The DNA here is from genome assembly GCA_019593545.1 of Apocynum venetum. Taxonomy (NCBI): domain Eukaryota; kingdom Viridiplantae; phylum Streptophyta; class Magnoliopsida; order Gentianales; family Apocynaceae; genus Apocynum; species Apocynum venetum. The sequence continues at coordinate 2,099,871 of SRSM01000141.1, read as the reverse complement.
CATGGAAGTTAGGTTCAGAGGGTATATAGAAAAAACTAAAAAGGTTTTTGATTTGGAGTCTCTTTCTTGAATTTGTTTTGTTTTGTTTGCTTCTTTTGAGGCACCGAAGTCAATTCCCTCGTCTCTAAGACGTATAATTAGATAGAAAATAGAATTAGGCATACAAGGACGCATCTATGTTTTGACTTTTAACCTTTTTGAACCTTAATCACACTACTTATTTTATGAGCAAACGTAGGATAATTTAACATTAGCTATGGCATTAGTTTCGGCTGTTAAACCGCAGCCGCGCCTCTTCAATTCTAATGACTTAACTACCCTTAAGTAACATTTCAAACTAGGTTATCTATCCCATTTGAATGTATAGCCAAGACCTTTGCCTTCCTCTCTCCTTTATATAAAAAAAAACAACATTTTAATCGATATTTTAAAATAAAATGCTGAGAGAGTTGTAACATGATCCACTTACGGAAGACGAGCCCTGTACGAAATCCCACAGCAGGAGGAATCAGGACCATTGGGATCCGATCGGGAAAATGTCAACTAGAAGACCCTAACACACATTTCCACTCTGTTGTGATTAAAAATTCATTGTAATTTTTAATTGATTTTCTTTTTGCATTACCACATCCGATGTTACTGCTGGCTTGGAATAATTAAACTAATTAAATAAGATTTTAATTGAGATGATTACATAAGTAGTTGCAGATGCATTCATTTCTTCACGCCAGGGGGAATATTGGAGCTTAAGCTGATTGGTGGACAACTCTTTATATCCATAGTCAATGACTCAGTTACTGCAAATCGATATATCTTTATATACCAATTCAAATCTGACTCATGATCACCAAAATTTTAATATAAATCACTAAGTAGATTCAAAACAAATTTGGCAGACAGTCTTAAAAGATTAACAATATCCATGTATACTTATTTTTTGTGGGGCAAAGTGGAATAAGGAAGAGAAATAAATAAGAGCTTAATTGATTAATTTTATGTCATTTAATTGGGAAGATAAAAAGGAAGGTAAAGTAAATTTGTAAAGACGTTTTAGGTACTCCTCTCTTACAACAAACTCTGCCAAAACCCATCCTAGATAGTCAAGAAGATATAGTCGGGAATGGCGTGTAATTGTTGTTTAGGCTACGGCAATAAATATTTTCCAGTAAGTTATCATGCTCCCCTTGTGGAATTTCTTTATGTAAATTTTATCAAATATAGTATTATGTATATCTAAATTGCAAAGAGAAGAGTAGTACTAGTAGTATTAATAATTTCTCCATGGATCCACATTTAGAGGCATGTCAAAGCTGATCTTTTATTTTATTCTTCACCAAGAATTCTGCCTACATCATGATCTAACAATTTTATTAAACGTCCCCCCCCCCAAAAAAAAATAAAAATAATACTTCCTCTGTGTCGATATATTGCAAGTCATTTTACCAAGATCAACAAATATTTATTATTATTTTTATAATATTACTCGGGTAATTAATTATCTTTTTTCTTCCAGATATTTATTAATTAAGTTAGTAATAGTATTTTTTTTATAAAAAAGAACTCTAAAATTATCTTACATTTAGGATTCTTGATTCAAGAATATATACATATATACATCTCTATTCTTCTTCCAAAAAAAAAAAGGAAAAGAACAGAATATAAGCGTGGACTTAGGAGGAAAGAGCAAGCGTCGCCGCAGCAAATTCTCACGTTTGTTGTTGCAGTCTGCTATTAGAATATATAGGAATTGAAAGTAGTTTAATTTGTCCAATGCACTCTCATCTCTCCCTCTCTCTCTCTCTCTGTATTAGGTCTTGACCAAGGTCCGGTGGTTCTTTTTAGATAGTACTATATAGCTTGATATGTAGACAAGTATCTCACTCAAGTAGTAGTACAATACTTTTTATGGGAAAACATAAACTATAGTATATACAAATCCTACCATACACTGCCTTTTTATGCAGGTAAGAAGCTTCTAGGAAAGTGCTTGCCTTAAAATTATTTACTTGAAGACTTTTCGGATGATCATCAACCATTTTTTAGGGTTTTTATCAAAGTTGATAATTAGTTCTATATATATTGTGTCCTAAATTTTTAGGGAAGAGGAAGATGCATGCATAAGTCATTATGTTTACAATAAATCCAAAGAAAGAAAGTCCATATTATGGTATGAATGTAAAGATTCCATAGGCAGCAAAATCACCATCTACAATATTTTCAAGTTCAAGACTTAACTGTACTAATGCCATTGACCAAATGTTGTGCGGTAATTGTGTGATCTGAATTCACCTCTCTTTATCTCATATGATGGTTTCCATGTTCATCATTTAGGATATTTGTGGGATAGAAATAATTAACGATGAAAAATAGTATATAATTTTATATATAAAAAAGATAATATAAAAATTTGAGGGTATTTTTAAATAATTAAAAATAAGATAAGGATATAAAATATAAAAATAAAAATCTAAAGATACATTCAAAGAAATAGGGATAATTAATTGAAGGACATTTTAGGTCAATTTCCTTACTTATTATATCCATTGAAAATTGACAACCTGACTTATTACAGAGGCATTTTTGCCAAATTTAACTTCATGAATTAATCATAAATATGGCCATACTCATTTTTTCTGAAATTAAATGTTTATATTTTTATGTTGAAATGTTTGGAATTAAATGAACCTTAAATTTAAAGACTCTTCCTAATTTTTTATTAAATAAAATATGAATATTCAATTATAGAATTATAAAGTATTTTAATTTTACACATAAGATGGCTTATATTTAAGCTCTCTCTCTCTCTCAAAATATGAACTGTGTGGACTTTAAATGGATGTCTTGGAAGACGATAGATAGTTTCAGCTACACCTTGTTACTAATTTCCAATACCATCAATCTAAAATAGTTTTGGATCATTGTTGTTTCTTCTTCTATTTGATTAGTGGAAAATATATGGGTGAGGATGGGGGGGGGGGGAGGGATTGCCATGTCCCGTCGACGAGTCAAAGATCCAAAGTAGAACAACAGTCAATAATCAAACTGCAGTTGTCCTATATGGAATCGAGGGAATTGATGGATCATCATACTTCATAAAACAAAACAAGAAAATCATTTGCTTCACCAACTATCCAAATCCTTTTTCTCTTTAATTATTTTATACTCTACGATATGAAAAACTTCAATCTTTGTTAGGTCTCGTATTAATACAAAAAAAAAAAAAAAGAATTTAACTATTAAATATAATTTTAATTCATATATATAATCTTTATTAGTTGTCTTTAAAATATCGCTATAAACTCAATAGAGTGAAAAACTAAAGTAAAATATAAAATTAAATAAATAAATTTGCTTTGGGGATGAGATGTGGTCAATTTCGACCCCAAATCAGGAGTTGGGTTAAATCTCTCTTCTTGAAGTCAATGAATGCTCAATAGCGTGATTTGGTAGCTAATTCCAATGTCTCATGATGATGAATAATCTAAATTTCACATAAATATTAGTATGAATAGAATACAAGTAGCTTTCTAATCCATTCGTCATTCTTCATCACCATAATATTAAAAAGTTTTAATAGAATTAAAATACAGTCACATTATATATATATATATATATATATATATATATCTTTTAAGTTGTATTGTTATCCATTATATATATATATATATATATATATATATATCTTTTAAGTTGTATTGTTATCCATTATCGATATTATAAAAATACAGAAAATTTATTTATTTGACCCTCTCCATTTATGTTTTTATTTAATTTTGATGGGATCAAAATAAGAAAATTAAAAATTATTAGATATGTATAAACTTAAATTTTATTATTTAATATTTGTATATAAAATATTGTATTTATGTTGCATATTAAACCCTCCTTAGTCAACTTCTCTGACACGGTTTAGTATTATAATTCCGAATGACTTAGATCTGTTGATCTTCCTTTTCTTTCGCTGCTTTAATTTGTGAATTACTTACAATGACGACATAGAGAATTAGAATCAACATCATCAAATTATGAACTTTTTAACCTTATTTTATTTGTACACATAAAACAGAAGAAGAAAAATGGCCTATTTCTCACGTTTTTTAGTGAATGTTACAGAGTGTATTGAATCCAAGACTATATAAGAAAAATGCTCTTTTCATTAGGAATTAAATCTACACATTTCATTTTTGGAATGTTCAAAACTAAATGTTCACTTTTATAAAATATGCATATCTTTCATCTAATAATATATTCAACTAACAACTTCTTTAAGTTAAAGATATTTGCATCTCACTAACTAATATTCTTTCATATTAATCTAATTAATAACAAGAATAATAAGATAACTTCCAAAGTTAAAGACTATTTTTAATTTTTATAATAAGTTAAATGTGAAAATTCGATTTCGAATATTTATAAAGAATAGTATATTTCAATACTATTGCGATTAGGGTTATCGGTTCCATTGAATTGGCCGGACTTTTAAACTTTGAGTGCGCAAAATTTGAATACCATACATGAATATTGTTATAGCTTCACATTGTAGATAATTTTATAATAAGTTATTAAGAAAGTAATATAGATTTGTAAATGCATTTTCAAATGTTAACCTCCCTAAAGAATAAAATTAATTGTTTCAAGGACATTGTTTTCTAGAAGAATTAATTTTGAGTATTTTTTTCTCCATTTTTTGCTCCAAAATTGGACGTTTTTAAGGGGTATAATTTTGCATTGGTATGAGCATAAGCTGCCCAAACTTACATTTGAATCGGGGCTAGATTCGAGCACAAGAAAGTAAATTTTGTCTGAACTGCTTGAATTTTTTATTTATATAATTTAATATGAGTTAATATTTGATTTTTGTTTTAACTTAATCTATGTGCTCAAACTTGATCAAATTCAATTGACATCTTGATTTTATTATATTTGTCCCAAAATATAATGCATTTTAACCTTTTAGCTTTAAACATATATTATAGATATTTAAATGTGGCATTATCTTATACTTAAAACATAGTGTATTTAAATTTAATTTCTCTCTTTCATTTATTACTATAATTTTAACTCTTTTTTAAAAGGGGAAAAAACAAGATAAGATTAAAAAAGGTGGTGTAATAAAGTATTAATAGTTTATTATAAGAAATTGAGTTTAAAATGCTTGAAAAATATTCAAAGATTGAGGCAAGCAAGGAGCAATCAACTTATGGGGATTGGGGGATTGATGAAATTGATTAAGGAATGATCTCCCTCAGCCCACCGGCCACCACACTCACACATGCATGCATGGGCATAATTCTTAAAATTTCTCCACATGAATCAATACCTCATTTGACAAAAAACACTTTCCCAGTCACCAATTTCGGCTTTTGGTTATTCAACAATTTTCCAACTCGTTGAAATTTTTATGTAATATTTATTTTCTCTTATCTTTTTTGAATTTATATTTTCTCTTAAAGCTTGTTTGCACGCTAACACAGCCAAGATTCGTTTTTTTTAAAAAAAAAAAAAAATCTCAGCGGATTTGCTAAAAATTAGAACATAAAAAGCCATAAAGAAAAATGATGTCCACCTAATGTTGAAACCAACATCATCCACTTTGGTTAGGTGCTTTGGACATAAAACTTTACAAAATATTATTGAAGTTTCTCTCCTTTTTTCTAAAAATAAATAATAAAATTCCAGAATATTATTATTATTATTATTATTATTAAGAAAAATACGTAAATTGCATTAGAGAGATGAATCAGCAAGAGTCTCGCTGAAATTACATATGAAATATTTTCCTTTTATTGTCAGATGATGTAAATGTAACTTTATTTTTAAAGATAACAGCGTTAATCTTTGACCCTTTGATTACCAAAGTAATACAAAAATATCGTAAAAGTAATTTAATGATTGCGCCCTACATTCACTCTTTTAGTATATTTTGTTATATATATACATATAAAAGTAAATGCATCCTTCCAACTCCAAAGCAGTATGAAATAATAGCCGTTCTTATACAAAAATAAACCTCCGGAAATGTAATATATGTGATTTCTTTACTGATCCATCAAGCAGAGGAGCAGCAGGTTAGGCACTCTGAAGGAAGTAGAAGAAGTCAATATGATCTGAACTTTACTTTCAGAAGAAGGATACCTTTTTTATTTTTTTATGAGAAGGAAACTTATCAAAAGAAAAATACTCACAATCAGATGAAAGATAACCCCCAAAACAAGACAAGACTAGACAGTCCATAGTGACATTTTGCTCAGTTTTTATTCATAAAGCATACTTTATTAATTCATCCACCTAATTGTCCACTTTTTATTCAGTATTAATCAATTCACTAATATCTTGTAATCCTAAATGAATCGTATTAATAAAAGTATATGACTTTATCCATAAAGTGTATTGTTATAACTAATTTGTGATCACTAAATTTACATTAATTTCAACTATATCAACAAATTCCTTCAATATGAAAGACAAAAGGAACTCTTGTTATCTTTATTGTTAATATAATTAATTGTAAAACCAATACTTTAATGTTTAAATTTAAGGACATTGTTCATACTAATATTTATGAGAAAAATATATTTATTAAGAATATGATATTCAATTTTAAACAAAGAGAATATTATATATATATATATATATATATATACAAGAACAAATAGAATATAATAATAAGCACAAGTGGTAATAATAATAATAATAATAATCAGTTCAAAATCAAGAAAGATGAAGAAAAGTAAGTTAAAATTTCTTTCTTCCTTTTTTTGCCTATTTAGGTGTAACCCTTGGGTATGTGTTGATTTCGACCCTTGTGAAACAAAACTGATCAATCCGGATTCTGCACAATAAGCAATTTCATGGAGCATCTAGATAGTAAGTAAACCTAAATCCTATATATTTCATCTCAACTCCTAAACCTCAAATTCTCTACATCTCCATATAGCAGCAAGACATTTCAGAAGTGATCATCAGTATTGGACCGCCTGTAATTTTATTCCCCTATCCACTTCCATGAAATTGCAGAGATTTTTTTCCATCATTGGCTACTCAGAACTTCATCTGGATGCAGCAAATAGTCAGAAACAAAACAGATGAATGCATGCCCTACCTCAAATTCAAACCAGCCAGCAGTTCAGTACATCAGGATTCCAATTTTGGGTCAGATGAGTTTAGTCCAGAAGAAATGGTTCCACCTTGTGACCTGAGCGGCAATAAAAACCTTGGTTCTACTCCTTGCAATATTTTCAAGGATAGCTTTGAATTCAAATGCTGCAAGTAAACACAAGAAGATTAGGTACTTCACGAAGAAATAACTTAGTGTAAAAAAGTAAGCAACTTGATGACAAGTACTGTGACTGTTGAAAAAGCACAAAATTTTATAATGACTCTCCTGAATCACTAAACATTCAACAACTTCACTTTTAATCTCATTAAGGATGCATTCCAGTTACCTTATTCAGGAAAGCATCAATCTCCTCCTCTGTTAGACCATCTTCATCAGCATTTTCCTCCCAACCAAGTGACCGTAGAAATGCAGCCTCTTCCTCCTCAGAAGAAATTGGATTAGAACTTAAATGATTCCTTCCATTTTCAAGGTATTTTTCCCCATCAAAAGCATCACAGTTCCAGGTCAAGCTACCCTTACTCTCAGTTGACTCGCACCCTTTTGCACTACCTGTGACGTTCCTCCCTTGAGGAGTAGCAGGTGCAGGGACGATTTCTTGTTCACTGGCCTTAAAAGAAATAGATGGTGATACAGAAGGACTACGACCTGGATCTGGGACCGACATAGAAGCTGCCATTGACTTTTTCCTCACAAGATTGAAGAAATCATTTCGGCTTTGAGCGTGGGATGTGAGTCTCTTCTCCGACATTGTTGGTACATGCTTCCAATCAGCACTGGGAGATGATGGGTTGTTTGAAGGGCCCTTTGAGGCAGATAATCCACTTACTGAGGCAAGGGGAGAATTTGCAGTCCTAGTGTTATTTGTAGGGCTCAAGCTATCCTTAACAGCAGGTATGACACCATTCCTCTCTCGTGCTGGCTTAAGCACAAGCAGCTTTCCAGAATTACTTGTTTTTGAAAAATCAGTTTTCACTGGCCCACCACGGAAAGGAGGACTAAGAAGAGAGGAGGAGGAAGAAGAAGAAGTAGAAGTTAGATGCTGCGGTTGTCCAGCTTTGGATTTTACTTTATCTGAAGAACCCAAAACCTGAAAACAAAGATCTAACATTTAACCTTACATAAATAAAAGTGTTAGGAAATACAGCACTGTAATGGTACAAAGCCATCCAAGCAACAACTTGTTTCTGCTTTGAGTGAAGGAACTGATATAGGTCATAATCTGAAATCAAGCATATACTATACTCCATAAATCAGTTGGAAAGAAAGAGAAGGTAACATCTTCAATAAAAAATTCATCACCCTTCCCTCTATCTCACACCATATCAATCCAAAAGAATCTCCTCCCTGAGAAGAGGCCATATCTCCTTTTTCCACACTAGTCAATTAAGTACAACTGATGGTTTTGCAGCATTTTATTTATCAGCTCCAATCAAGCTAATAAAAAATCCTCAGTGAAAAAGAAAAAATTGGCAAGAGAACTGGGTGGAAGGAGTTTGGTGATGGACAACATGTTGAGGGAACAAGAGAGACTTAAGTGGATGTTGTTTATGGTAGTGGTGGCAGTAGTGATGGCGATGGTTACAGTACAAGGGCTTTGGAGTGAGTGCAGGACAGAAATTGATAAACCAAACTAGCACGAATAGAAAAAAACGTGCATCTAGAATAAACAGATAGCAAAATCAATACTGTCATTTGATCATTTATGTCCAGGTCTTCCCATCTGTTCTGTTAGATTTATTCTCATAGTGCCTCCCAAACTACCTCCATAGAAATGATAACAATTGATACCCCTTTAAGCCCAAATTCCTCCAAATAAATACCTATTAAAATCAATGGATGCTAATAGAAAATACCAAGGGATGCAACATTACAAAGACATAAATAGTTCATATCCCTTCCAGTCAAGGGGAGGAGAACATGCCATAGGAAAAGAAGGGGATCAATGCTAAAGTCCAAGATGGTCTAACAGAACACAGTAAATATGATGTATTTTGTTGACAAGCCATATCACATTTGCAATAATATATTAGCCTACATGCTATATCACATAAAGCCTGTTAATTGCTCCCAAAAAAAAATAATAGGGCAATACATAAGATCCCAATTTTTTTACACAAATCAGTATACACACTAATGTGAATGATTCGACAACATGAAAATTCTAATACACAGTATTTAAACAAGTTGCCACCCATGGCACATAAGTGAATATTAGAGCAGAAAAGGGCAACAAGCTTATCCTGGTACTATTAGTTGAAAAGAGGTACTTGATTTACATCTCTCCTTAATATTTCTCCTGTTCACTTAGAGCTTTTAAGTGTCCAATTCCTTAATTTCTTATCGTCACCAATATAAAACAATTGTACTGTGATTTAATTGCTCATCAAGGCTCCAGAAACAGAATGAACCACCATAAAGATCAGAATTTACCTAATCCACTCACCCCAAGAGATTTATCTGAGTTTAGAACAAGAAACGAATAAAAAACTCAAGAAATGCAGACACTAAGCAATTCATGGATTATTCCCCCTAAGCAACAAGTTCTAAAAGAAGTAATACTGACTACTTGATTCATCTCTTCAAATACAACATTAGCAAATCTAAAGAAGTTTTACAACTTCAATGCCAGCCTCTATTACACGAAAGAAGCACCAATATGAATCCAAGATTCTACAACTTTCCTTATTCCACAAGCCATTGTGAGACTGAATTGCAAAGGCAGGGAACAGAAAACTAAGAGGCCTCCATTTATTGAACATTTAAAAGAAATAAGATACAAAAGCAAATCCACATACCAGAAAACAAGGGACTCACTCTTCTACAATTAAAAAACAAATATATAATGGATTCTTTTCCTTTTAACTCCGTCACTACCGCACAACATCTGACGTTGAGGATGAAGTGCAGAGAAAATAAGCTCAGTGCCTTTACTTCTGGTTCATTCCAACATGCCAAAAGAGTAAATAAATATTTTTAAAAAAATAAAAAAATGAATGAACATATGAAGCTGAAATGGTACTTTATACATGGTAAAAAGCAATAGTAACCTAAGTGTACTTTGCAAGATTGGAGAAGGAAAAATCAACTGGTATATTGTACCATCAAGTCACCAACCACGCCTAAATATGTTATGCATTACATCATACACTTAAACATGTAAATATAATGACTTAGGATTCTCCCAAGATATGGCATATGGTGAAATGCCGACCATAAAGAATTCAAAGCAAATGTTGAACATGAAATGAGGATCTATGTACTAAGTTTACTTCCCTTTACAAATAACAGATGGAAGGCAAGCCAAAATTTACAGCATTCAAGTAAAGCATAGAAATAACTCAAGTCTCACACCCACCGCCATCATTATCCCAGTCACAAAGTTGGAACCAAGAGATATGAAGCTCTCCTTTATTTAGTGAAGTACTAATACCCTTCAGAACCAGTAAATAAGATAGAAATTGGAAACTACCAGCCACCACATCAGCATGGAACATCAAAGACAAACTCCTTTGCTCCTTTGCTCCTTGAGATTCTGTTCAAGCCTAAACAAAGTATTGCATAGTGACTGTCCTTCCTTTTAAAATATAGGTCTCTTACACTTGGCATCTCATAAATAGAACTTATTGGAATTACATTCACTTAATTGCATACTCATCAATAAAAATCATTAGCTTTTCTTATAGAAAGTAAAAATTACAAGAGTTCAGAGTGATACATGTATCTAAGGCAGAGGTCATGAGTCAAATGGTTTCAATAATGAAATCCCAGATGCCATGTTTGCTCTCAACTAAACCAAGAACAAACCACCTAAACTGCTAGAACATTAACAATTTTAATGTGGTGAAGGACAAATGCATCTCATGACCCTCTGGATGCTAAGAAGGATGAAAAGCCCAAATGCTCTCTAAATGATATTGAAATCTGCCTACAAGCCAGAACACAATATAACTCTTTAGTTTATTAGCAAAAGCCAGCAGACAAACAGAAAAAATCCACACATTCTCCATCAAATGAAATTCCAACGTGGCCTGAAGTGTACATCATCTTTTATGGTTAAAGGCACAGGCATCATGTAAACTCCTTCACAATGTACAAAAAAAGTGGCCCCACATAATTCTGTAGAGAACCATCAGACAGAGTATAGCCTTTATCTGAAAATCATAGAATCTCCAAAGAGATATCTTTGCACAGCTAACTCATTCAATCCTGTAGCAAAAACTTTCATCCAAATGCCAAAATACTAGAACATTTTAAGGTTTTTGCCCGAATTAATTAGTATATGAGATAGAGCCTTCAAGTTCAAGTATGATTTTATGCAATATCCAAACAAACATAAATACAAACACATGAAAGTCTGTGCTACTATAAGCAAACCAAAAAACTAACAAGGATCACAATTCTTACCAAGGCCTTAGGCATGGAAGGAGTCACTGGAATTAATTGCCTGGATTGTTTAATAACCAGTTCTTCAAGCCTTTGTGTTCCAGCAGATAACTAAAGAATGATGAAAGTAACAAGTAAGCATCAACTAATCCAAAGAACATGTTGAGGAGAAAAACGGGAGTGAGTATCAAAAGCTACCTGTGGAGCAGCATGAGCACGTTGAGGACCATGAGCCACAGCTTCAGCCATATTGAGGCCTGTTGTACTGCTTGAAACCAGAGTACTAGCACTACAAGCAGACGTTTGTTGTCCAGAAGAACTTCCAGTTCCACCGTTTCCAACCATTGCAGGCACTTCTGCCAGAGCAGAAATCCATTTATCGCCCCCAATCGCAGCTGAGGTTGGTAAGCCATGAATGTTAGTACCCGAACCTGGAGATGGCACTCTTCCTATTTCAGGAGCTGATTGTCTCTCTTCAGATCCAAGGGAAGGAAATTCTCTTTCAAATGCAGCTTTGTAAGTGCTAGTAGAGCCAACTTTGTTCAGTACACTATTGCCTTCAACACCGTCATTTTTTGGGGCAGTGCTGTCAGCTGATGGTTTCCTAGGCAATCCTTCACCACGTTTACCAGAAATCATCGACTGCGAACGTCTTAAGCCATCCTTCTCAAACCTGCTGGGGTAAATATTTCCTAGCGATTCTGAATAATCCCAGTGCTTCGAGTCACCCAAAACTGACTTATCCTTATCTCGGGACTCGTATACGTCTTTTTCCCAATCCCTGCCACCACGTTGGCTCCTACCGAAACTACTGTAAGACCTCAAGTGAGCATAACCATTACTACTAGAGCTTCGGCGGAAATATGAGGAAGAGGCTCTATCAGAGGCAGATGATCGTCCTAAATCATAATCACTACTATTTACTGGCTTATTCCTTGCAAGCTTTAATATAGCATGATCGTCTATGTTGCCAAAGAAAAACAAAAATTGAGAAATTGAAAATAATATTAACCAATGAATAAGTAGTTATGGATAAGTAGAAAAACACAATACCTGAATTTGATGACAATGATGAGAGTGGGTGGGTTGTTGTGCCACTACCGGTTACACTCCCACTGCTCTTCAACCATTCCGGTACTAATGAGGGTTCGCTTCTTTCCATACTTAGCACAGAACATGTTCACATAACTGAAAGGGGGAAAAAACAACCTATCTTAAAGTCCCAATAGTCGTCTCTTTATCCAACAGCTAATCAAGCACCACGTTTTCTCCGACAAATCCCAGGTGTCGTCACAAAATTATCCAGATGTTCAATATTTCATACCAGAGAACCCATGATTCACTTCCATGACCGGGTGACTAGTACTGCTGATTCAGATTAAAAACTCAATATACTCCGAGGCCCACTATCCTCGAATTCAGATTCAAAAACTCAATATCCTTCAGGGTTCAAGACCCACCATCGAATAAAAGAATCTCTGTTCTATGCACGGTAACCAGGCTTCTTCCTCTATGTACACCACTATATACGGCGAACGAAGCCAATTAACAATAATTTGACTCACTTCTAAAACCAAACAAACTCAGACGTTTGTCTCAGTGCACAAGAAGAACAAATCAACAAGGGCTTTCCTGAAGGCCTCCATCCATATTCATGAAACACAAACCAAAGAGATGCTCATCCAGTTATAGCGAACTTCCAATTAACCCACAAAAATAAGCCTAGCCCTCGCACCAAAACCAACATAACATATAACCCTTTTCACAAAAACTCAAACGCATTGAAGGAAACGCAGAGAAAATAACCACCCAATATTAGAAAATAATTTTTATCCCACCAAAAGAAACCTCAGGGTCTCAATCTATTAATTATCAAAACTATTAAAATAAACCTTCAATTAATATCAACAACTAATAAAGGGGGAAAAATAAAAATATTCCAAAAAAAAACCTCGTAAAACTAAACCCTAACCAGTTAACCTTCGACGCACGCCAGGCGTTTCAGAGTACAGAAGTTTCTAGAAAGGAGAAACCAAGAGTCTTTCCCAATTTATCGTTTGCAGATATATATATATATACTTGTTTTATGTTTTTGAGTCTTCAAATTTCTGAGAATAAAGAGTCCACCGGTATAAGAAACGCCAGAAATCCAATTGGATGGTGAAGAAGAAGAGATTTTATCTGTGTATTGTGTGACACAGAGAAGAAGCGAAGTTATAGAGGCAGGGAGATGTATTTATACATGGTATTTTTATAGGAAATTTGTCTTGAAATACAATTCAACTATTTTTAAAAATATATTATTAAACTTTATATATATTGTATACTTATCACTTATGTTATTTTTAATTATCTAAAAATATTTTAAATATTTTATTTTATTTTTTATCCATGTATGATTTTTATCAAATATTTCTATCAAATTGCTAAATTTTTTTTATTAAAAATTATGTGAGATTATGTTTTAAAAGGTAAAATATTCAAAACAAGTCACAAGTTGAGTGGTACAAAATTAAAAGTTTAAAGAAAGGTTTATATCAGTTTCATTTTCCATTTTAATATTGCTAGTTTCCGTAATTAAATAGAACAAAAATAATCTCTAATTAAATAAAAATATATCACACAATCATTTCTTCAATCTCTTAATATTTTACTTATCGACTCTTAATGTTTACTCTTATCACAAAAAAAAAAGTTATATAATTATTCATTTTTCTTGAGCTGAAAAGCATCATTTTGAATATGGATGGTATAAATAATTGATAAAAAATAAAATTTATATAATTAAAAATAGTGTGAGGATACAAAATATAAAAATAAAGTATAATGACCTTTTTTAATGTGTATAATGACATACTTAAAAACAATAAAAATAGTTTAAAGGGAATTTTTAACTAATTTTCCTATTTTTATACGTGGATGGAGGAATTTTAAGTTTATTACTACTTTGTTATTGGTTAGAAATATTTTTAATTTTTCACCCTGCCATTTTGATTGTGCGTGTTTTGGTAACCTCATGAACACTAGTCCTAATCCAAACCTTATGGCTTGTTTATCTCTCTCTTATTTTATTAGTATTTGCTTTGAAATTACCAACAGCACTCTGACTGTGAGTCTGTGATTTTGAAATTTTGGTGTATAATTCCTTAATTGCATACATATTTTTATATTTAACATAACAAATCCGGGGTATTGCATTGGAGGATGCTGCTTAATTTGGTTGGAGAAAGAGACGGTGGAGGGAGTGTATCTTTATGGTTTCCTTCCTTTGGAAAAGTAAACGTACAAGATATAAATTACTTCCATATGGTCCGATATCATCATTAAAAAGGAAAAATTAGTAGGGTGCATTCAGATAGTAACTTCTTCTTTTTTTAATAAGGGAGAAAGAATAAATCTACACACATGTCATGTATGATAGATTTCTTAAGGAAACGAGTTGTAAATTAATGAATGTATTCAATTAAAAGACACATATAAAATATAAAATTCAAACTTCATAACAAAATCCAATACTATTTCAGTGAACATTTACCCCACACAAGATTCAAACGTAAGATGATTTCTTCAATTTTGATTTTATGAATTAAATATTTGATTTGGTATGATGTAAAACTTTAAATTTAAAATATTTAATAATTAAAAATATTTTCAAATGATGAACATAATCTGAGTAAATACAGTATCATTAATTAAAATACTTTGTTTATGACTCAATGTTATTTGTTTGAATTAAAATATAAATCCTTTAATACGTTTTTAGGCTTTGGAAATTTATTTATTTTGATGAAATCAAAGTATGACAAAATTATTTCAACATTTATTATTAAAATGAAGTTGACATAATTTATAGTTTTATGAACCATTCAATAAACTTGTTGATAAATAAACTATGAACTATTTTGTAGTTAAAACATGATAAAATTGCCGTTGGAATCTACAATACCAATTTTACCCCTTAAAATGCATGAATATTTTGACAAGGTTTGGGTAGTTTTTTATTTGAAAAAGATCAAAATAATTAAAGTTAAGTAATTTAAAAAGTTAAAAATAAACGTAAATGATAAAAATAGACAGTGAAACAAACTTAAGAGATTAAATTGACTATTTTGCGTAATTTATTTCATTGAAGCCAAATAAATAAAATATTTATTTTATTATTATTTTAAAATTTAAAATTTTAGTTATATATAATTTATAGTTTTATGAAGCATTCACTGAAGTTGTTGTGACTTATGAGGAAAGAGCACTTTTTGTATTTCCAAAAAAAAGTAGTACATTATTTTATTATTCTTTTAAAAATATGTTGGTATAAATATAAAGAATGGTGTAATTACATGGGCAGCAAATAATAAATTAAGGTTTTGTTTTAAAAAATAAGTAATGTACCTTGCGTTTTGTGGCACCCACCTATTGCCCAACTCCTTCTTGGCCTTTTACACGTTTTGGAATTCAGATTTAGGATATACCTTACGTCAGTATATGTTAATTCTCTCTCCGTCTGTCTCTCTCTCTCTATGGGGTTAATTATATTTTATTTGGATGTGTACTAATTGTAGGATTGATTTTATTTCTAAATTATACAAATAATTAGTTTTTGAGTATGGTTTAGGCTTACTTATGTATGCATTATAGAAAAAATTATTCAATTCGTTCGAAATTAAATGTCTTACTTTTGAATTTGATTAAAAATTAAAAAAAGCATTTGACTTAATTAAGTTATTAAATTACATATGAATGAATTGTTATAAACATAAATTAATGAGATGTGAGATGTAAATTTTTTAAATTAAGGTGATGAGTGATGTATATCATGAATTAATAAGATATAAATATTTTAAATTAAAGAGGTTATTAATGAAACTTTTTATAAGAAATATATTTATTTAAGAAAAATATATATTTAATTCTGGACAAATAAAAATATAAATACGAACGTTAAATTTTGAATGAATAGAGTATAATTTATACTTCTCGAGTTGAAAATAAATATCAAACAAGTAAGTTATTACCAAAATTTATAAAGATTTAAAATTAAAAATGACAAAGTTAACCCCATGCTTTGAAATAAATGTTGCATTAGGATGACTTATTCTTTTCTTAATTCACTCTCTCCGGCGTAATCATTTCAGATTTAATGTGATATTGAATGAGATAAAGTAAGAAAGAATGTAATAATTGTATTATTGATTTACAAAATTGATATATGAAATAATAAAACAAATAAAATGTTACAGGCATCCTAACTTATGTCTCCGTGCTGGGTACTATTTGTTTTTTAATAAATTTGTAAAGCACTATTTACCTATATTAGTTATATAAGTATTATCTATTGAGTTGTAATGAAAAAAGTCCCTAGTGTTTGTAAACATTGTTTCTTCATTTACCGAAAGGATTCAACCATCATAAACCCCGTAATAATTAAATATTTTTTTAAACAAATAATATATAATAGCGAGTTGTTGGCTTATTTGAATTAAATTTGTTGTTTTATTTTTTAATATAATTTTTTTTTGTTTGGATAAAAAATTTCATTGGAAATTGAAAGGAATGTTTTTAGAGTTAGATAATTGAAACATTTTTTTTTGAATTAGGGAATTGAAAGTTTGATAATAATATAAAATATAATTAATAAATTGTTTGAAATTGTATTTTTAATTAAAAATTAATGAAAAAATATTGTTTATGTGAATATCTGATATCCATTTATTGAGTTATGATAAAGTTTAATATTTTGATGGCATCAAAATTTTAAATGGAAAGAAATATTTATTGACATGTTTTGATGGGAATTGATCAAATTGAGAGAAATTTATAATGTTTGGACCATTAGACTATTAAGTCGTCAAGACGACTTAATGTGCTAAAAATTATAGTTCCTGATATTTGATGTGATAAAACTCTAGTTCCTAATGTTTGGAGTTTGGACCATTGGACTATTGAGTCCTTATCAAGTAAAGATTGAGGATAACAATAAGCCAAAACTCATGTGTTTTGAATATATTTTAAGTAATATTATAATAAATACAATTAAAATGTGTATGTACGAGTAAAGGAAGCATCGAAAAGATTATTTATTTATTTATTTATTTTCTTCTATACATAATTATTTAAACCTCAAGAATGTAAATATATGATAGATCAATTATATTTACATATTTAATGAATAAATTTTAAATGTGTAATATAAACTTATTGAACACATATTAGATAATGTCTTCATTATTAAATTTCATAACCATTTTAATAAGAACATTACTTTGACTACCATATTATAATTCTTATATATCTTATTCATTTGTTCGTTATTATTTCTTTTATCGAAATTGAATATTTTTATTTTTATTTTTATTTTGAGATATTTGAAAATAAATGTATATTTTTTTAATATAAAACTAATTTTCACATAAAATTTCACTAACAACTTATTTAATATTTAATATTATAAGATTTTTTTTTAAAAGCAAATGATATTATTATCCAAACTAACTTTTTATTTTTTTTGATAGTGACACTTGTGAGAGAGAGTATTGGAATGGTTATTCTCACACACCTATTATCAGAAACATATAAGATGTTTATATGTACTGAGTCATATCACACAATTATTAATCATATTATAATATTTTTTTAATGCCAAAATATCAATTTAATTTCGAAAAATCACTGTCTTGAAATTTTATTAATTTAAATATCTAAACTAAATTGAAATTGACAAAAAGTTGACTTTTCATTTTCCAAACCGTGGCCAAAGTACCAACTCGCTTGCGACGTTACTATTTCCCTCCAAATATTATCTGTCTCCAACTACCTTTTCTCCTTCTAAAACGATGTGACAAAAGCGTGAGGAAGACCAAAGTCAACTGGGCTTCACAATAAATTTTATCTAGAGAGAGAAGCAGTCAGCGCCGTCTCTTCTGAAATTTCTTCCCTGCTCAATTCATTGCTCACGCCAAACTATATGCAGACTGCAATCTGTATATATATACCTAATGCAGAGAGAGAAGTAGTTTCAGAAGAGAGAGAATACAGTGGCGGAGAGGTCCGCGGGAGGAAAGATGAATATCACGAAGCAAAAGATGCTGAGGCCGAAGCTCGATCGGCGAAATGCGATTAAGAACATTGACTATGAGGCAGATTCGCCGTCTTCTTCTTCGTCTTCGTTCAATTACTCGTTGACTAAGGGAAATAGATATGTGAACTTGTTGCCGATGTCCGGAGGAAAGAGTTTTCGAGTTGAAGGAGTTGATGGTGAGTTTGAACTTATTTGTAAATCGCTTGGGCTTTCCATAGAGGATTTTGCTATTCCATCTGCTGCTTGGGAGGCTAATAAGGTTTCCGTTTCTTATCCTTTACCTTCTGCGGAATTAAGGAGTTCTGGGTTTGGTGATGTTGTTAGGATTCACGATGAGTTATCGGATAGTTTTGATGCTAGGGTTAGTGTTAGTGAGGATTTGACGACTGTTGATGATTCTGCTGAGATTGATACTGCTGGATGTGTGGGTAAACCTGAAGATAGGGTGAATGATGGTAATCTTGATTTGGATATTATTAACGGCTATAGAATTAAAGGCTTTAGGCCTCCAAAACTGGCTCCTCCGCCTGTTGTTCTGCACAGGGCTGCTGATGATGTGAGTTCCACATGGGATCTATTGAAGGCTTTTGGTCCTGCCGATGACGAGAATGTTGTTTCGCCAACAAATTTGGATAAAATTAAGCAACGGAACGGGATGAACGCAAGGCAAATGGTGGGCTCTGACGCTAGAGTTGTTTCAGAATCTTGTTCAGATTCCTCTAATGATGAAGTTGACAGCGAAAATGATGGTGATTCTTTCAATGCGATGGTGGAACCTGTCTATTGCATTTCACCTGATGCTTCTTACAGTCGCAGAATCGATTCTTGGCAAAAGGGAGACTTTCTGGGAAGTGGTTCCTTTGGGACAGTTTTTGAAGGCTTCACAGAGTAAGTTTTCTTTACTTTTTAGTTCATCTTAGTACATTATGGAGAATATCAGTTAGTGAATCTGATGAGAGACCAATTAAACAAGAAGGTTAGTGGATAGAAATTGATAACAGTTATAGCCAAATAAATGGGTTTGGGTCCTTTGGGATTTGAACATGATTAATAAATTTCAAAAGTTGGAAAGCAGGAACGGGATTGTGCAACTGAGCGACAAGAATAGATCTGTTAGTTGATTGCTACTTCCATTGATGTCTAACTAGCACTACCTTCACAACTGCTGCAGTTCTCTGTAATGGCAAAGCAAAGACCACTCACCGAAGATCTATCCAGTGCTTTGTTATACAGGAGCTAGCTATAATTCTTGTGTAACTGATCAATTTTTGGTTGATAGCTTGTCTCTGTCCCCTGTATGAACATGACATACCTCTTGATCCTCGTGAGTTTATATTCAACATCATGTGAAACGTCCCTTTGGTGCTTAATCTAGTGGCAATATTAATTTGGGGTGGTAAATTTCAGGGGATATATTCATTAAAGTCAGCCCCTTATGCATTTGTCTGCTGGAAAAGTTTCTAAATAAGGGTGTTATGGAAAGATCTTTTTTTTTTTCTCATCAAGCATTTAATATGGGGTAAATTCTAGATCTTGAGATCCTGAATTTCAATTTCAATTAGAGATAGAGAATTCATCCTATGGATATGGTTTCAAATAAATGTCCAATGCATTGCTTTCATACACCTACTCTGGGAAAAAAATAGAGTGCTGCATACCCTGTCACTATGCAACGAGTTACTGTTTAGTCTCACTATCCTCTTTTCACGGGGAACTTTCTCTTCCCATTCTTTAGAGATCCCTCAAATACTTATCATTTGTACTCTATTCATTTTCTCCATAGACTTCTTTATATCTTGTATATCCTACCTTATAATTTCCAAATCTGCAGTGATGGGTTCTTTTTTGCCGTTAAGGAGGTTTCTCTGCTTGACCAAGGCAGCCAAGGGAGGCAAAGCATTCTTCAGCTTGAACAAGTCAGTAGATTTCGCAATCCTCTAATAGTTTTGCAAATTGTATGATATCTTTGATTATACTTCATGCTTGAAATTAGAAAACTACTGCTTTCATGATTTTGTTTGAATATTTTTTATTTTCCTGACACATTTTATCTTGATGTGTTCAGGAGATTTCTCTCCTGAGTCAATTTCATCATGACAATATAGTTCGGTATCTTGGAACAAAAAAGGTAGGTTTTTAGCTTCGCTCTTGATGGTACTTATATCCTTTGCTGCTACATGTTCACGTGGAATGCTGCTTAAGGATAGAACTGTTTACTACCTACTTCTTTATCCCCATGGCTACATGATATCAATTTTATCCTGGTCACAGGCTTGAAATCATATTTAGAGAGACAGAGACTGCTTATTGAGTAAAAGTTTTAAAATTCTTGAGGAAATAGTATAAACATATCTAGTGATGGAAAAATATAAAAATATTAACAAAAAACATTCTGAATTGATTGTGGATCCAAACAAGTGCATGCTTATGTTTGGACATGATAGTCTTTCTTAGATTTGAGATCGTTTGGCAGTTTGCTTTGCATTATTTATTTTGTTTATACTGGTTTTCATACTACTGGAGGCCAAACCATTATAAATTTGACTTTAAAGATGCTGAGTGCTCTATTGTGGAAGCAAACTAGGTTTTATGCCTTATCGATTGAGTTTTTCTTTACAATGCTTTTTATCACTCTAGTTATGACTCCACTGGACATAGGGGCTGACTTCATCAGCTCTTCATGAAAAATTCAAGCTTTTTTATTCAGCCAACTGTTACTGTATTCAATGCAGTTTTTTATTCTTTTTCCCTTCGCATCATTTTCATTTTATTAATAGAACAGGATGACCCAGAAGTAGCTAATGGTGCTGACATTTTTTTTTGGATGCTTGGAATAATACTGATTTTCATAATGTCCTTTTGTTTCTTATTCGGTGTCTTTGAATTGAAGGAATTTGGCTTTATGTTTTGTTGTTTTCAGAAATATGAAATTGTGTTTTCAGGATGACAGCAAACTCTACATCTTCCTGGAGCTCGTTACTAAAGGTTCATTACAAAGTCTCTACTGGAAGTATAACCTGCGTGATTCCCAGATCTCTGTGTACACAAGACAGATTCTGAGTGGACTGAATTATCTTCATCAGCGGAATGTGGTTCACAGGTGATAATCTTGTCAAATACTGCAGTTAAACATTCTCTCTTTTTATCTTAAATAATATTTCTTTAAACTCTCATCTTCCAACCTAATAAGCTTTGTGTTGTGTCTTGATTTAGCTCAACATCAATATTTTTCCTTACTGGACCCCAGTGCTCTTTTCTAAATTTTGGGAGTTTATATTTTCTACTGATTTTTCGTTTGTGTTAGGTTTTCTCTCATTCTATGACACAACAAAAAAATTTGCAGGTCTTGATAAAACAATAGGATGCCTACGAGGTAAAGAAAATAAAAAATTGATTAATGAAGAAAAATTATTTGACTGGTACATATTGGCATTGAATCATTTTAGGAGAATGTAAAAATTAGTCTATGCTTTTGATCCATAAGATACTGCACTTGAATGTTACTTTTGGTCATTCCCTGAACAAATTTTTTTTTTCTTGGAAAATAGGACTATTATTATTGACCTAATTATCAGAAAATTTTGGCTCAATTAATTCCCATCATTTACTGATAATAATTTAATCTGCAGTAAATTTGAGGAATGACAACTATACATTCAGCCACATTTCATAGCACGGTTGTGACACTTGCATAAGTTTGTTTTTGAATGGCTTGTCAGATTATCAACACACAGATTCTTCAGACCTATAAGTCATCAAATTAATGTTTAGCATTCTTCTCTAGGTAACTACAATGAAAGTATGTATAGATGATCCCTTCTAATTTGCTAAGTTAGAACTAGACTAGATTTCCATTCATCATTCACTGACTTTTAATGCTTACTATCTCTGCGTGTTTGTACTTTAAGATCTGCCTGGAGATGCACAGCATTAAAATTATTTTCTTGAGGTTTCTTGTGCACCACCTGAGGTGCTGGTGGGGACAGGGTGATGAAAATTATATTCACCTTCTCCTACAAAAGTCACTGAGTAATTTTTAGACATGAATCTTAAATTTTGAAATAGTATGCACTTATCGTCTCTTTTTCTTTTCTTTTTGTTTTCCCTGAGACGAGTTCCTTTCCTTTTTAATATTCAAGGGATATTAAATGCGCCAATATATTGGTGGATGCACTTGGTTCTGTCAAACTTGCAGATTTCGGGTTGGCAAAGGTTGGCAACTTTTAATTTCATATTGTTTTGTTCTCTATAATTTGTCTTTGGGGGTATGATGAGTTTCATTTTGTGAATCTTTTCAGGAAACCAAACTGAATGACATCAAATCTTGCAAAGGGACTGCATTCTGGATGGCCCCAGAGGTTTGTCTAGATTCTTTCAATATTTCATTTAGAATTTTTTATGTAACTGTACAGTGCACACAATTGTTACTTCAAAGCTCCCGAAATGAAACTCTTTGACATTAAAGTAAATTATGGGAGTGTGAGATTTTCTTTTTCCTGGTGTGCATATTCTATCAGAGTCATTTTGGGGTTTAGTGAATAGTTTTCATGTTGTTGATTTTTTGTAAAATATGCCTTCAGTGTGTACTATGTCAGAATTGTTGAAACTGTCATATATTATGGACGTGACTTATTTTTTCTAAAACCATTAACTTGAATTCAGCAGTATGGCCTCTGTAGTATTAGCAGCTTATCTTGTACAGTTATAAACATGGATAATGGACATCTAAGAACGCTAGTTATTTGTTATCATTGATAATGATGTTTTGTAGCATTCTGCATGTCAATAAGATGCTATTTAGTTTAATATATTTATTTAGTAATAATTTCCATAAACAGTCAAGCAGGACTGCAAATTGGACATGACAGTGAAACATTGCACTCTTTGTGCAGTAAATTTATGGATAGGTGAGATCAAGACAAATTTGATATACTTTAGTGGACTCTTGTCATACATTGGAAGAAATGATGAAATGCCAGCCCCATATGATTAGGATGAGGTCGTCTTGAATGGATAGACCAACTAGTGTGTGATGTACAGTCAAATGAAGCCAATTTTGCTTGAGGAAACATAGAATCATCCACCAATTCCTTGTTGTTTTTGCTTTAAAGAGAATCTATATTTTCTTTTCTATTTATACAAAAAATCTTGTATAATGTTAGACAGTATAAAATTTTGATATTTCCAGCTTACTGCCTTGTGCTAAGATATATTTTAGAAATACCAGAAAATATTTCTTTTATTTTTTAACTAAATCCTTATGTAATTTACTTTGGTTTAAATTGAATTCATGAAATATTTAGAAGCATGTTTCAGTGATGAAATTACTCTAAATGCTTTCTCTCTTTCTTGGATCAATCTTTTTTCGTTATTTTTTTCAACTTGTTATCAGATTGAAATGAAAACCTTTAATTTGAAGTTGTTGAAAATATGCACCGCAACACATCTTTTCAAGATGTAGCCTGTTTATTTTCAGGTTGTTAACCGAAAAAACAATGGATATGGACCTGCTGCTGATATATGGAGCTTAGGATGCACTGTGTTGGAGATGTTAACCGGCCGCATTCCCTACTCCCATTTGGAAGGGGTATGAGTGATATTTATATTCACTAGTTATTATTAAGAAATTGAAATTGTTTATATTTATGGGTGTTATAAACTGGAGAAAATTTTGTTCGATAATACTCTGAGCAATGTTGAGTATCACTGTTTCAAATCAATCATATCTCGTCACTTAGGGGTGATTGGAGTTTGAAATGCACAATGGTGTTCAATTAACATTATGGAACATTTTGAAGCAATAGATCTCCTCTATGTAGGGAACTTATGATTAATGAAATCGTTCTCCCATGTTAGGTGATATGACCTAATGTCACGTGTTTTCTATACTAAGGTCACACATCTTAAATAAACACCGAACTACATATGTTTGTGGTCATATTTAGGCATTTCTCTTTTTCTTTTTCTTTTTTTGGTCTTGTCAAAGGTTTGTGGAACAGCATGTCTGCTATACATTTGGTCCATAGCCTGCGAGCTTTTGTTCCACCTTATTTTCTGTTTACATTGGTAACAACTGCAGTTGAATGATACATCCGCCAGGTGCCACTGCTTTGGGTGCTCCAATAATTAAGTTTAATGAATATGTTGTTTTCCTTTGACCTTTTCTCTTGTTTTTCATTTAAGTGTCAGTATAGGGCAAGCTTATAGCCTATTGTTTTTGTTAATGCAAACATGTGCTTCTTTTGATACTAAAATAGTAAACGATATTATTTTATCTGATGATCTAGCTAATTTTCTTGTTTCACTGATTATAGATGAGAATTGATGTTAAAAGAATCAAGTTTATTGCAGTCATATAGAGTTTGTAGACAGAAATTAACTGTGATCCAAAAACAGATGCAAGCATTATTCAGGATTGGTAAGGGTGAACCTCCTCCAATACCTAATTCCTTATCAAGAGATGCTCAGGATTTTATCCTGAAATGCTTACAAGTTAATCCAGATGATCGTCCTAGTGCTGCACAACTATTGGATCATTCATTTGTTCAAAAGCCACCTTCAACTTCCACAAGCCCTGTATTTCCACATTAGAACATAAAGAACTTCATCAAGCTTCATGAACCAAGGATATTCAGGTAAAACTGCTCCCTTTTCCTGAAGTAATTTCTTACTTTCTCCGGTCTACTGTTGAATTGTCAATTTCCTCATGAAAATTGAAGTATATAGCATCTGATCATGGTTGAGCCTTTTAATTCTCTCTTATTATGATCAAGTTAAATGTAGATTATTTGCTATTTCCAATGAAACTTGCATTTGAAAATGTGTATCCAAAAATTCATAGGGCTCCATTTATTATTAGGTGAAGTATATCTCATGGCTTATTTCCTTCTGAAGTGTCATACAAAGAAAGCACCTTTGATGGACCTTCAAATTTGTTAGGAGGTTTTATCCATTATCCTGTGTGTGGAGGGTGACACCACATAATCATGGTAGGTACAATATTTGTAAACTTGAAGTTTCTTCCAACACAAACCAAATCTGATATCTGACTTGATCATTACAGTGCAGGAACTTGAAACCTTAGCTCTGAATCTGTTATAGTTTCTTGTTATCAGTTTTCTAGAGAATATTTGGAATACCACCTAAATAAAGTCTGAAATCTGGTTGGATGACATACATCTTGGTTGGTACCACCATCACTGGAGATTGGCGCATGTAATTAATCTTTCTTCTAAAAAGAGATTCTAGAATTATTTCCTGTTTAGGAAAAGAAATAATAAGTGCTTGCTTCTGAACTGAATTAAACAATAACAATAAAGACATGTTAAGTACATATCCCATGTAAAATAGGTGGAAAGAAATTCTCTAAGTGGAGAGATGAAAATGTGAAAATTAATTCTATTTCAATTTTTTCCTTCTTTTATAACCAGAGAATGAAGGTGTCAGTCCCCTTTAGCCATTGGCTCTCTTGGCTCGTAAAGTATAGGTTTTTTTGCTTATCAAGTGAATTCTGGTCGGCTTTCTCCTTAATGTTTGTTCTAGCTTTTCTGTTACGATGCCTTGAAGCTCATAGACAGTACAAGTGGAGCACGCTTAGAGCTCTTTGCATTCACTCTACTTGTGCGCCTGGAGTTTTTACAATTTGTATTAATATATACATTTAGCATGGTCTTACTAATATACTGTTTTGTGAAAAGCACGCATTCTCTAGCCTCAATAAGTTTTCTTCAATAACAAGCATCTCATTGCATTTACAGTGTCACAATTTTTGCATGATGTTGAAGCCTGAAGGCAAGATCCTCATCAGAAGCCTTGCATTCGGTCCGTTACCTATAATTGGACAATGAGGAACCAGTGAACCACCAATTTACGATTATTGATTTTTGAGCGCAAGATACAAACATTAGGGGAACGCTTATAATCATAATAGGGTATGATTCAGGAAAGGTCAGGTTTCTGTTTTCTCATTTTCTGTTTGTTGTCTAACTGCAAATAGCGCTTTGTTGTAAAACCCCCCGACCCAAAAAAGGAAAAAAAAAAGAGAAGTGAGTGGCATCTGTAAATAACTAAATATTCTTAGCTATGTATGAAAACTACTACATTTTTTACAAGTTTTATAGAAAATTGCTGCATTGATTGAACAATTGCCACGCAACTTGAAAACTACCAGAATAATATTAACAGTAGGAAATTGTTACTCAAATATCTTCCACAATTTGATTTTAAATAAATTACTCAATCAATAAAGGTTAAACGTCAATGGTTAGCATCAGTGAGAGCCATAGGTGCTTGGAAAGTACATCTGTGAATGTCAGCTATGGTACCCACAGTTTCTACAAGATCATTCTTCATCTGGTTAATTTTTGATGTCATGTACTCTTTATACTTAGATACTGAATCTATCAAGGCAAAAAGCTCATGAGCGCACAGTTGAACTTCTTCATCAGTTTGTGCAGTTACTTCATTCAACTTTGCCTTGGATGCCTGCAAGTGTGAGATTAAAATATAAATAAAGTTAATTAGACAGAAGCATAATCATCTCATCAGAAAGAAGATCAATCCAGAAAAGAACTAGACACCCAGAAGCAAAACCCACAGATTTGTGGGGCGCAAGGTTGCCCATGGCTATGTGCATCAAGACCCGTACCTATTGACACCACTACAAATGCTGAAGTAAACATACATAAAGGCAACCAGTAAAGAATACCTTGAGAAACTCTGCTGCTTCCCTCTCAACAATTTCAAGGTTGCTTGCTTCTGCTTCAACTGCGGCTACCAGGTCGCTAGCTTCAGTTGCACATCTGGAAGTATACTCCTGCACTTCTTTCCTAATATGGAGTAGCTGAGCTTCAACCTGATCACAAAGTTCATGCTTCATACCACACAATATTTACTTAACAAGAAACAAATTAAAGTGATTGCACATTTATCTCGAGACATGAAGTAAGAACAACATAACTAATGGAAAACTAGGAGAACCAAAGGAAAGTAGTAGCACTAGTGGACATTTCCTGCATAATCGCAAAATAGATAAAGGGAAAAAAGGCACAGTATAATGACATTCAAGAATCACAAGTACTGGAGAAGTAAACATACTAGATATCGAGGCATGAAGGGTTTGAAAGTTCCTAATCAGCATTTCTTATGAGATTACTGATGAAAATGCAACAAATTTACTCCTCGAAATTTGGGAATCTGTCTGTAAAAAGGATAGGTTAATAATTTGCCGTTTCTTTAGAGTTGTCTTAAGAACTGTCTTTTTGACATTGTAATTCTTTTCTCTTTGTTTGTTGTTTGATAAGTCAGGTTATCCAACTATAACTGAAAATTTTAGCAAATACTTCAACTTCCAATAAAAAACATGAAGCAACAAGCAGATTACTGAATCCCAAATCCAACAAGTAAAAGAAAACTTCATATGCATCTATAGAAAAGAACACAAAGCACAATTCTCCCATACTGGTTTCTTAAAGATTTTGCATAGCCTAAACTTCTCCCAAGAAAAACTACAGTTATATTAATATTAAAAGTAGTGCTTTCTTACTTCATCAATATCTGAATTGAGAGAAGCAAGACGATTCCTTTTAGAGTCAATTTTAGATGTATTCTCAGCAGTGTTTTGTCGAAGGGAGATCAGCTCTTCCAGTTTCTCCATCGAGGCCTTTTTTATGCTCTCCTCAAATGAGGTGAGTGCAGGCTTTAAAGTTGACTTGTAATCAATGCCCAACACCTCAGCAGTAGTAGATCCTTTTGCATTCAGCTGATATAAATATTCATGTCCAAGCTTTAACCTAGAAAACTCAAAGAAAGAACTGTTAGAACCACATGAAAAATGACTTGGAAATTCCTCCAAATTTATTAATTCTTCATGCACGCTAACTAAAGTTCGTATACACACACCAGGAAAAAAAAAGTACAATTGCACACTACAATATAAGAAGATAGAAACCAAACCTCCGGATAGCTTGATTGCACTCAATCATAAGTTCCTCAAGCTCCTTAAGTTTGTGTCCAATTTCAGAGTCCAGATCCCAAGCCTTCTCCTCCCATCCATTCTGTGCAACTTCAGTCTCCACGATATCCCTCTCGACGGCCATCAACTCTTTCTTCATTCTCTCAGCATCTCGGGCATTAATCCCCTGTTCCTCAATTCTCCTCTTCAACTCCTCATTTTCCTCTTTAACCCTCTTGGTCTCCGTGATTTTTGTCTCTAATTCTCTCTCCTTCTCCTCCAAAACCTTTTGCACTGCAACAATGAGACCATCTAACTGTTCAATCATGGAATGAAACTTCTTCACATCCTCCTCTAATGTGTTTTTCTCCTTCTCCAACATCTCCCTCTGAGTTGGCCCGGTCTTTAGTCCCTCCAACTGTCCCTCTAATTCCTTCACATTTCCTTCCAAGCTTTTCAAGATCTCTGCCATTTCCTCCCTTCCACTAGTCAATTTATTCATATACTCCTCATCCAGCGCATCCACTGACTCATCATCCCCACGAATAAAATACAAATAACTACTCATTGTATACTGAAACATATCATTATGCTCAAAACTTGGCCTGTTTTGACTGACACTCATCAAATGATCATTATACATATTAATCTGGACAAGCCAGTGAATTACAGCAAGCAAATTCGGCCAGGAGTGAGGTGTACCTGGAGCACGTAGAGCAGATTTATTCAATTTGACAGGGCAATTCAGAGATTTTAGCACAATCTGGAGATCATCATCAAGCTTTTGGCCGGAGAAGCCGAGGCGAGAGAGAATGAACTTTAGGGTTTCAGTGATATCTTTAGCAGATGGAAGCGGAGGTTTGAGAGAGAAAGGGAGGGAGTGAGAAGCTAAGTAGGCATTTACGGTTCGAATTGCCGACACTTGGTATGATTTGTCCGTCATAGGAACAGTGGAGGAGCGAGGGTTCAGGCCGATGGAGGAGTTGGAGGGACGACTGCTGGCGAAGCTGGCGTCGGAGTCCCGGCCGGTGGACATGAATTGCCATGGGTCACCAGGTGTTGGTAGAGCGGCGGTTGGAGTAGGCGGCGGAGGTCGGCGGTCAGGTGCTAGTGAATCATTGGGTCGGCGGCGACCGGCACCTCTCATGTTGTCGGAAATTAGGTTCCTTTCGTGGTGGAAAATTGGGGATTTGGGTTTCGAACTTCCGATCTAAGGATTGATTTTGATTTCCCGCCTGATTGTTCTCGGAGCGATTTGACTACATTGATGGGCTTTGGGCCTCCATTCTGGACTGGACATGGAAAAGCAAGAGCTCAAGGGTTGAAGGCAAATTTGCAACATTCACATATTATTACTATTATTATTTGAAATTTACTAGACTAGACTGGACCGCTCAATGATGTGTGGGC
Organism: Apocynum venetum; assembly: GCA_019593545.1. Taxonomy (NCBI): domain Eukaryota; kingdom Viridiplantae; phylum Streptophyta; class Magnoliopsida; order Gentianales; family Apocynaceae; genus Apocynum; species Apocynum venetum. The sequence continues at coordinate 2,069,931 of SRSM01000141.1, read as the reverse complement.
TTAAGCATAGGTTCGTACAATTCTTTCGGCTGTTTGATTAAATCTTGGATAAATTCTATTAAACCCCCCTAAACTTTCCTCCAAAAATACATTCCCTCCTTAGTCTTTTAATTAAAACAATATACCCCATAATCTATTTAATTTTATCAAATTAATATAATTTAAACCAAACTCATTTCATTTAAATTAATCCAATGTCTTCACCCAATTTAAAAATTTAAATTATAAGAATGTATTTTCTTCTTGAATAACCTTTATGTTTTACTGAAATTTTTCATTTCATTTATCAATGTCGACGATGAGGATAAGTAGGAGAATATGTGACATTCCAAGCTACCATGAATCTCATGGCTGTTGACCCAACACTGCTGCCACCGTCGCAGCCTCCTCGCTTCTCCTTCAATTGAGACCATCTTCTAAGGGAGCAATCGCTGGTAATTTCTAATTTATTGTCTCAATTGGTTTTTAACAAGAAATGGCACAATTGGAGGTGAAAAAATAAGTTGAAAAGCAAGACAAGGGGACAACTTGGGATGGGAGAATAAATAGGGAAGAGAAATAATATAACAGTGGAAGAACACAAAATGATTACACAATAAATTGGTAAGGCCAAATAATATACTCTCTGGTTCGAGCTTCAAAGCATCAAAGGGGAAATTATTGGGTCTCATTCTCTCAAATCTGCCTTTTGCACAACAAAAGTAAGATGAGAAGACAAGAAAATGTGTGTTCTTGCATTAATTATGGCTCAACTTTCCCTTTAAAGATGGAATTCTATAGTAAAATTCTTCAAAAGAGATTTCAGAAGCCACCTGGAGCAATATTATCTTCATTTTTGGGGTTGGAGGCCATGATAAGGTCTCTAGAGACTTTCTAAATGAGTCGAGTACTTTTTATCTAGTAGACTTGCATCATGGTATGGAAGCTTGCATTGGTATTTCTAAGGGACCAATTTGCCAAAGTTTCTCATGAAGAACTCAAGGAAATGAAACTCTTTTTTTTTTCTTTCCTTTGTTTAATTACTATGCAAGGGCTGCTACTGGTTAAAAAGAAAAAAAGGGACACCAGAAGGATTAGCTTTGATGGAAGGGTATTTAAGAAGAAAGGGTTTTATTATAATTTAAGTTTTTTAATTGGGTAAAGACGTTGGATTAATCTAAATGAAATATGTTTGGTTTAAATTATATTAATTTGATAAAATTAGATAGATTAGAGGATATATTGTTTTAATCAAAAGATAAAAGGTGGAGTGTATTTGTAGAGAAAAGATTAAGGGAGTTTAATGAAACTTACCCTTAAATCTTTAATGTTCTGACACAATTTCATTTCATTACAGAAGTTAATTGATAATGTTATTTTCATTTGTTACGTTCAATCTTTCAAGCTATGCATGCCATTCTGGATAACTTGACAATGGCAAAGTGGATCTACTGTTCAAAAAGGGGTATTTTTGTGAAGCAAATATTTCCACTATATATACTAATTAAAGTTTTAACGATTTTGTTGACAACACGTATATATAAAAATGTACAGATAATTATTGACATTTTTTAAATGTATATTTAAACAAAGTCACAACTTTCTCATAAATGTTCATATTTTATTTTTAAATTTTTACTTTATATTTTTTATCTAAAAATTTGTCATTAATATATTTAATTTAAAGAAGTGGCAGGTGCTCCTCTAGTAGTCTATACTAATACAACCGTATATCTATTTTGGTTCGGCCCAAGCGGGTCTTCTTTTACCCATCGCGTACCCACGCTTTCTAACTTCACCACTTTCATCTTTAAAACCCTCACATTCTCACTCAGTGTGCCCGCAAAAATCTGACTGAAAAAAACCTTGTTCCCTCCAAATTTCCCAAACCCCAATCTCCAAATCCCAGACGAGAAGACAAAGAAAATCCCGAAATTAAACCTAAATTCAGCGTTTTGAGAGCAAATCCAGTGCCAGAACTTGGTCAGTTAAAGCAATGGGGAAAGATGAGGATGAGATGAGGGGAGAGATAGAGGAGAGGTTAATCAATGAGGAGTACAAAATCTGGAAAAAGAACACTCCCTTTCTTTACGATTTGGTCATCACTCACGCCCTTGAGTGGCCGTCTCTCACAGTCGAATGGCTTCCGGACAGGGAAGAGCCGCCAGGGAAAGATTACTCTGTTCAAAAAATGATTTTGGGAACTCATACATCTGAGAATGAGCCTAATTACCTCATGCTCGCTCAGGTTCAGCTTCCCCTTGAAGATGCTGAAAACGATGCCCGCCATTATGACGACGATCGTTCTGAATTTGGTGGCTTTGGCTGTGCCAACGGCAAGGTTTTACAATTCTTTTCTTTCTTTCTTTTTGAATAAAAATTCTTGCTCCTGTTTTGTGTTTTAAGCCAATTTTATTATGTTGTGATTTGTGAAGAAATTTTTTTCTTTTCAAATTTTTGGAGGGAAGCAATAGAAGAGGAAATTTTGTAGCCTTACTGCTGGTTTCTGTTTGAGAAATTGGTGATTTACTACTAGTAATTTGCAATTTCAGGAGAGAACGGTTTTATGTCTTTTGATTATAATTTTTTTGAATCTAGCGAATGGGAAAGTTGACTTCTTTGTACTCTCCTAATAGTTCGAGAGATTGGTTCATTTATTGACTTGTGTTATCTGAAAGGACTTGTATGCTCAATTTGCTGAAGATTCACTCTTATTTTTATGAGAAATAGTATAATGATTCTTTGGTGAAGGAAAGTTAAACTGAATGTAAGATGAGATGACCAAAATAGGTAAAATGGACGTGATCTTTATTGGTTGTTCAAGATTTGAGGCATTGTGGTATATAATGTCAGGTATTTTCTTGCAGGTGCAAATAATTCAGCAAATAAATCATGACGGAGAGGTTAATCGTGCTCGTTACATGCCTCAAAATCCATTCGTTATTGCTACTAAGACAGTTAGTGCAGAAGTTTATGTCTTTGATTACAGCAAGCATCCATCGAAGCCTCCTCTAGATGGTGCATGTAATCCTGATTTGAGATTGAGAGGCCACAGCACTGAAGGTTATGGTTTATCATGGAGTCAGTTCAAGAAAGGCCATTTATTGAGTGGTTCTGATGACGCCCAAATATGTTTGTGGGACATCAACGCTACTCCAAAGAATAAATCTCTGGATGCCATGCAGATATTTAAGGTGAAGAAGGGAAAAATAAAGTTGTTTCTGGCTCTGATGTTTAGGCTTACTTCAATTAGGTGCATTGAGATATAATGTGGTTTTGTTTTCTGTTTGATAGTTTAAAATGGTGGCAAATAAATAAGATTGAAGTTTTTCATTGGGAGTTTAGATAGTTTTGGATCCTTTACTTGTTGTGTGGTTTATCACTGATGCTAAGTGTTTTTTCCATGAGTAGGTGCATGAAGGGGTTGTAGAAGATGTAGCATGGCATCTGAGGCATGAATATTTATTTGGTTCAGTTGGGGATGATCAATATCTGCACATATGGGATCTGCGTAATTCATCATCAACCAAACCTATTCAGTCTGTAGTGGCTCATCAGAGCGAGGTTTGTTTTTAGTATTTTGGAGGATGTGCTTGCCTAATTTGGTTCTTTTATGCATGATGAAACAATACTCATAATTATAGTAGCTTTAGTATTCATAATTGGTTTAAACCATGAAGTTTAATGCTCTATATTATGTTGAGTGAATTGTAAAAAAGGTCACCATACTTTCACCAAATAGCACTTTTGGTCATCAAACTTCAAAAATAGCAAAAGAGATCGTGCTACTTCAAAAAACGAAGCAAAAAAGGTCCTTTTGTCAAGTTGGTCTGCTAGGCCTAACAGAAGCTCTGTTTTTTTTTTGGGGGGGGGGGTAAAAGAACACTATTTTTGAAGGGTACTATTGCCATTATGACTGAGCAATTTAAAAAATTTTACAATCTCTATTCATCATGTACTTTTTCTTCTACAGAGCATCCAATTGGTAGATTTCTAGGAACTATCAGTGCAGCTCCAAGCTCTATCAATTCCTACACTAGAATCAATGATTTGAGAATTGCCCTAATTTCTCTCAACGATGTATAGGATTTTGCTAATTATATATACACTTAAAAGAAAAATACTAACCCATCAAGAGCTGAAGAGTTGACAAAATAAGACAAAGGAAATGACAGAATTAATTTAAAGAGTATACTTGCATCAATAGTCGAAGCAGTGGCTCTCACAACGGCCAAGACAAGTGTTTGGACCCCTTCCATTAATGTTCCACAAAGCAATGGGTAGTTGTAATTGTTGCCTCTGGAATCTTACAGATAAAATCTTATAGAAGAAAATAGGAAACAAAATATTATGAAATAGAGTAGCAATGGATCAAAATCTAATAATACCAAATCGGTGAACTATTAAACTATAACAAGATTTCACCACCATCTAATTCGAGCATATTACAACAAATTAAGAATCAGAACGAAAATATTAATGGAGTTTGAGGGGTTGTGAGAGAGAGTGACTTGGAACCTAAAGTTTGAGGGCTATGAGGAATCTGATGGCTGGGAATAGGAAAAACCATTTTGAGAATGATGGAAGTGATGAAGATGAGGAGGAGGATGAAGAGGAAGAGGCATTAGAAGAAGAGGGGGAGCAGGAGGAGGAGAGAGAAGGCATTTTGGGGAAGGAGTTGGCTGCAGAAATTAGAGGTTTTGAAGAGAGTTTTATGAGGATGGAGAATAAGAAGATTGAGATGATGAGGGAGACAGGGATGACCTAGGCGCAAAAATTTCCTGCTTAACCTTTTGAGGACCAAAATACCATAAAAAATTTGGCAGCCTGTTAGGTTTAACCAGGCAACTTGATGGAGGGACCTTTTTTGCTTCATTTTTTGAAGTAAGATGACCTCTTTTACTATTTTATGGTTATCTTTTTTGCAATTCACTCTTTTATGTTTGGATGGATTTATTTGAATAAAGTTAAAACTGCTCAGCAATTTTTTGTTAATATTTTTCTTTTGCATATCTTGATTCTTGAATGTGCAAATCCAGTAACTTTGTATTTATGAAGTGTATTTGTCTAGATCTTTTTCCTTTTGGATTCAAATAAATTACTTTTAATATATATGTACATTCACAATAACCATTTTCTGCAATCCCTTTGGTAGGTTAATTGCTTAGCATTCAATCCGTTCAATGAATGGGTTGTAGCAACTGGGTCTACAGATAAGACTGTCAAGCTATTTGATCTCCGCAAGATAGATTCCGTTCTTCATACTTTCGACTCTCACAAGTAAGAGACATTGCTTATTGTTGTTTTAGTGAATATCTAATTACTGTTAGATCTGTTCGGAGAAAATTGTTCCATATGCTTATTAGTATTTGATGAGCTTGTCTTTTGCTGCTCGTACTCAGGGAGGAGGTATTCCAAGTGGGTTGGAACCCCAAGAACGAGACTATCTTAGCTTCTTGTTGTCTTGGTCGGAGGCTTATGGTTTGGGATCTTAGCAGGTATTTCTTTTTAAACAACCACTACTTACTAATATTTCTTCTGAAATTGGATACAGCGTGGCATTCCTTTTTTTTGTTTGAGATGTTGGTTGATTAGTTTGTTCATCATTACAAGTGGTTTCCAGCAGTTGTTTTGAACTTGTTATGGTTCTATAGTTGAAACCAGCAAAACATGCAATGGTTTCCTTCCAAATGCTTATATGATTTGGAATCATTGGGTTTTTCGGTGTAACAGGGAATGCCACTCAATCTTTAGTTGTAATGTGTTCCGGTACTGTCCGTTTTTGGATTATGAAGTGTTAAGGATCTTTGTTGACATCTTTAGTATATCCACTGAACTATAATTGTTTGGTTATTCACAAAGGACCAATTTGACCTTTTATCTTGCAGAATTGACGAGGAGCAGACACCTGAGGATGCTGAAGATGGGCCTCCAGAATTACTTTTCATTCATGGCGGTCATACAAGTAAAATCTCAGACTTCTCATGGAACCCATGTGAAGATTGGGTAATTGCCAGTGTAGCTGAAGACAACATACTGCAGATATGGCAGATGGCGGAGAATATCTACCACGATGAAGACGATATACCTGGAGATGACTCAACAAAAGGCGCCTAGAGTAGGCTTTTCAGGTGATCAGGTCCCCAAGGGGCAAAATGTATGACGCAGTTAGATGGAGAAATATCTAGAATGTGCAAGTCTTTTTCTGCCCCTCATACTTCAACTTACACTGTGGCTCTAAGTTATGAATTGCTGCTTTATGTTGAATCGTCGGTATATTTGCGAGCAAAATCATTTCCTCTTTATTTGTCCGCATGTTACATCAGTACGTGTACTCTCCAGGATGGCAAAAATTCACTATCCAGTTTCATGTGTATTCTGTTTTGAGTAGATAAAAGTTGATCTCTTCTATTTTGGACCGTTGATCATTTCCTCTAATATTTCCTTTGTTTTCTCTTACCCCTCTCTGAAAGTAGTGAATGCTGTATATCTTGTTCTAATGAAATTTCAATGTGAATTTCCATTATTTTCATGGTTTCTTCTCTGTCCGATTTGGTACTACTGAACTTTTAAGAGTAGTGAATATGTTCCAGAACCAGCTTCGGTTTAGCTTTTAAAGAGTTTGGTACACTGAGCTTATCAAAAGCAATGTTGGAATAGAATAGAATTTATTCGCAACACGCTCAAGACACTATGGCATATTCATTCATTCAACTTCTTGATTTTCAAAATGATTTTGGATATTTATTTTTTATAGAATTTTGAGATTGATTATGATGAAATTGCTAAGTGGGGTAGTTGATAAGTTCAAAAAAAAAATTTCTAGATATTTTTTACTTAATTTTTGACATCAAAGTTATTTATTTATAAATAAATGAACTTAACTCTTAAATTATTACTTTTACCTATTATATAATTTTATAGATTTATAGGTTAAATTAAATTAATATTTTTTAATGAATTTATTACTTTGATTAATGCTATTTATTTTTTTAAAATTTAATATCCTTTTATAGAAGTTTGGGATGAATACAAAGAAAAGAAAGAAAGATTACAAAAATAAGCCCAGAGGAAAAGAAGAAAAAGAAAAATGAGAAGAAAGAAAGAAGAATCGTGGGCCTGGCTTACATCCAGACCAAATAAAACAAGGAGAAAGCTCTTAGTCGGTACTCCGGCACTTCAGTCGGAACTTGGAGTAGCACTGGTGAGCAAATTGAAGAGCAGCGGCGGAAAGCACAGAAATATTGATTTGAAAATTTATGCCTTTTTAGGTGCAATTACTAAAATTTTTAAATTTTTTTATTATTCAGTCTTATCCAGCTTCAAATGAAGCTCACATTTTAATTCCACGCTTCTCAAAAAGAAAAAAAAAAGAAAATCTTTTTGTTATGGACAAAATTGAGTTTATGCTTTGAGCTTGGATCTCCATAACCTGATTCTGAGTCTGATCCTTTAAATTTGAATATATTTTGTAAGAATGGAGATAGACGAGGAGTACGAACCAGAGTACAATGAGGAGGAGGAAGAGATAACGCAAGACGATGCGTGGGCTGTGATCAGTGCTTATTTTGAGGAGAAGGGTCTGGTGAGGCAACAGCTGGACTCGTTCGATGAGTTCATTCAGAACACCATGCAGGAAATCGTCGACGAGTCCGCTGACATTGAGATCCGACCAGAATCACAGCACAACCCCGGTCACCAGTCCGACTTCTCTGAGGTCGAATTAGGTTATTAAATTTTAATTCAATGTGATGAAATGAAAAATACTCGGTTTACAAGTGAAATGAATTTTGGTTTTACGATGCTTCTAGCATTGCAGGGTTTCTCTTGGGGAGTCTTTTGGGGCTTTCTCCACTTCCGAATTAATTTAAAGATTTTAATTCATTGTGATAAATTTGGAAAAATCTCGTTTTACAAGTAAAAGGAATTTTTTTGAAGTGAATTTTGATTTTAGGTGCTTTTGGCAGTTTTTTAGGATTTTATGGAGTCTCAGACGTGGGTGAAATTGATTAACATTTTGAAGGATTTGTGATGGTTTATCAAATTGAAGGGGTTAATAAATGATTCATTGTCATTTTTGCTTGCAGACAATCTATAAGATTAGTTTTGGCCAGATTTATCTTAGCAAACCAATGATGACGGAGTCTGATGGTGAAACTGCAACCTTATTCCCAAAAGCTGCTAGGCTGAGGAACCTGACATATTCAGCTCCCTTGTATGTTGACGTCAGTAAGAGAGTGATCAAGAAAGGACATGATGGTGAAGAGGTTACTGAAACTCAAGATTTTGGTAAAGTCTTCATTGGAAAGGTATGCTTTGAATTGCATCAATCAATTGAGTGGGCTGGGGAATGATTTTTGTTGCCTGGGGAGGTTGGCAGACTATAAGATCAATGCTGACTTCAGGGATTCAGTTTAATGCATGGCTGCCCTTTCTTTTATGTAGGTTCCTATAATGCTCCGGTCAAGTTACTGTACACTGTACCAAAACTCAGAGAAGGATCTCACTGAGCTTGGAGAATGCCCATATGATCAGGGTGGGTATTTTATCATTAATGGAAGTGAAAAGGTGCTCATTGCTCAGGAGAAGATGAGCACCAATCATGTCTATGTATTCAAGAAGAGGCAGCCAAACAAATATGCCTTTGTGGCTGAAGTGCGCTCCATGGCTGAGACCCAAAACAGGCCCCCAAGCACCATGTTTGTGCGTATGCTCTCTCGATCAAGTGCCAAAGGGGTATGATATGAAGATAAAGCCATTATTTTGTAGTGTAATTGTTCTCTATAATAAAAATGGTTCTTATGTTGTAGTTTGGTCTGATTTCAACTTACTCTTTCAGGGAGCCTCAGGCCAGTATATCCGTGCTACCCTTCCTTACATTCGAACAGAAATTCCTATTATTATAGTGTTCCGAGCTTTAGGATTTGTGGCAGACAAAGATATATTGGAACATATTTGCTATGATTTCAAAGATACTCAAATGATGGAGTTGTTGCGCCCCTCCTTGGAAGAAGCATTTGTAATTCAAAATCAGCAGGTGACTGGCTATTAATTTCTCAATCTACACTGTTGTAGCATTTTTTTTTATCTGCTTCCCAATGCTTATTGCTTCTTGTGATTTTTCTTGCATGACTAATTCTGCATTATCAAAGTGAAACATCTTCAATGGCTCTTGTTTTTGTCATTGCTTCTTCTATCAGAGTTTTAGTTATAGTTGAATGATAGGAAGTCTCCTCCTCCAATCTTTTCTATTTTCAGTGAATTAAAAATGTGAATTGCCACAGGTTGCCCTGGACTACATTGGTAAACGAGGGGCCACTGTTGGTGTCACTAGGGAAAAGAGGATTAAGTATGTGTTATATGTCTTGGCTACTTTAGAAATGCTTCATGCTGTTTTTTGGTTCTTCATTTAGAATTTTTATTCATCTACTTGCAGGTACGCTAAAGAGATTCTTCAAAAAGAAATGCTTCCTCATGTAGGAATTGGAGAGTACTGTGAAACAAAGAAAGCTTACTATTTTGGGTATGCTCCTGTCACATTAGTCATCTTGTATTTGGACTTACATGTAAGATTTGTAATGTATAATTTTTACTCAATCAGCTATATTATCCACCGGCTATTGCTGTGTGCAATTGGCCGAAGACCTGAAGATGATAGAGACCATTATGGCAATAAGAGACTAGATCTTGCTGGTCCCCTGCTTGGTGGCCTTTTCAGAATGGTTTGTGTTCAATTGAAATATCATGATGGTAGTTGCACTTTCAGAAGAAGTCACTGAATGTTTTCTTTGCATGGATATAGCTATTCAGAAAGTTAACCAGGGACGTGAGAGCTTATGTCCAGAAGGTAGTTTCAGATGCAACTTCCTAAATTATGTGGATATTTACTTTCCTTCAGCTCTGAAATTACTTGTCATGGATTTTAGTGTGTTGATAATGGAAAAGATGTCAACTTGCAATTTGCAATCAAAGCCAAGACTATTACCAGTGGACTTAAGTACTCACTCGCAACGGGTAATTGGGGTCAAGCAAATGCTGCGGGTACAAGAGCTGGTGTTTCACAGGTTGGGTTTTACACTTTCTGGGTTTCTTATATAGCTATAGCTATGTAATGCATATAGAGGCCTCTTTTTATTTTTATTTTTATTAGGAGTAACGTCCCATTATCTGTATATTTCAGGTGTTAAATCGGTTGACTTATGCCTCAACATTATCACACTTAAGGAGGCTAAATTCTCCAATAGGACGTGAAGGTATATCGGCTTACTTGCTCACATCATATCTCAGAGAATTATTTCTCCTCCAAGTTGGTATTACAATGGTCCTCTTACTATGGTTATATTTGATACAGGGAAACTGGCCAAACCAAGGCAGTTGCACAATTCCCAGTGGGGAATGATGTGTCCAGCAGAAACCCCGGAAGGACAAGTGTGCTCCTGTTGATTTTTATTTTTTTTTGTAATATGATGCATGCTTGTTTCTTTGTGCGCCCCATGTATTCATATATTGTTGTTCAGTAGATCACATTTGGGTTTCTTCCTTGCTGTCCCATCAGGCATGTGGACTAGTGAAGAATTTAGCACTCATGGTGTACATTACAGTTGGTTCTGCAGCATATCCAATTCTGGAATTCTTAGAGGAATGGGGTACTGAAAATTTTGAGGTAAGGATTCTTAACATCTTGTCCTCCACCTGCCGATGTTTTTCATTGCTTCCTATACAATTTATTATTCTTAATGTACGTCCTCCTATCATAGGAAATTTCTCCTGCTGTGATTCCAGAAGCAACAAAAATCTTTGTCAATGGCTGCTGGGTTGGTATCCATCGTGACCCTGATATGTTGGTCAGGACCTTGAGGCGTCTGAGAAGACGGGTAAGGCTGTAATTACTGGTTGCTGCTCCCTGGCTGAGATATATATTTTATTATATTCTAGCATATTAAGAAAGAAGAAAGGAAGGCCCTTGATCTTCCATTTGCCGTTTCAAATTCCATTCTGGTCACCAAAGAGTGACCAACTTGGTATTAATTCTTAATGGTTGTGCTACTTGTGCTGAAACTTAAGTTGAATGTGTAGGTTGATGTTAACACTGAGGTGGGTGTGGTTCGGGATATTCGCTTGAAGGAACTGCGGATTTATACTGATTATGGCCGCTGCAGTCGCCCATTGTTCATTGTGGAGAAACAAAGACTGCTTATTAAGAAGAGGGATATTCAAGCCTTGCAAGCAAGGGTACTTAAATCTGAGTTGCTCCCTTTTTCTTCGGTTCTTTGTGTTCAGTCATGATTACATTAAAGTTCAGATATTTTCTTTGTTTATGTAATGAGTTACCCATTAATTGTTCAAATACAGGAGTCCCCAGAAGAAGGCGGCTGGCATGACCTTATTGCTAAGGGATTCATAGAATATATTGATACTGAAGAAGAAGAAACCACTATGATTTCCATGACAATTAATGTGAGTAATTTGTAATAATTAGAAGTATTTTTTTTTTAGTTTCTTGTTTCCTCTACTTGCTCTTAATATACACAGTAGGTACAACTATAGCTGTTTTTCTGATACTTTGAGACATTAAAATTTTTATCTCAACTTTTCTAGGATATTGTAACTGCAAGGGTTAATCCAAAGGATGCCTATACTGATACCTATACCCATTGTGAGATTCACCCATCATTAATTTTGGGTGTGTGTGCCTCAATTATACCTTTCCCTGACCACAACCAGGTATAATTCTCTCTCTCTCTCTCTCTCTCTATGTGTGTTGTGTGTGGGTGCACGTGCAAATTGCAGTCTACATGGATATCTCTTGATTGATTTTCTAATTTTCATTCTACATGTCAGTCACCTCGTAATACTTACCAGTCAGCTATGGGTAAACAAGCCATGGGTATTTATGTTACCAACTATCAGTTCCGGATGGTAAGAATTGAACTTCTATTGCCAGATTCTTGTAGAACACTTGGTTGAATATTTTATTTACCTCACATGTTTCTCTCTGTATAACCAGGACACTTTGGCCTATGTGCTATATTATCCTCAAAAACCACTTGTTACTACTCGAGCAATGGAGCATCTGCACTTCAGACAGCTGCCTGCTGGAATTAATGCCATTGTGGCAATTGCCTGCTATTCTGGATACAACCAAGAAGACTCGGTCATTATGAATCAGTCATCCGTTGACCGTGGCTTCTTCAGATCACTTTTTTTCCGCTCATACAGAGACGAGGAGAAGAAGATGGGGACTCTGGTTAAGGAGGACTTTGGTCGTCCAGACCGGTCCAATACAATGGGCATGCGCCATGGATCTTATGATAAGCTGGACGATGATGGTCTGGCTCCCCCAGGAACAAGAGTTTCTGGTGAGGATGTAATCATTGGGAAGACTACCCCCATTCACCAAGATGATGCCCATGTTCCAACTTCATTGTCTGCCCGTTACACTAAGCGTGACCATAGCACAAGCCTGCGCCATAGTGAAAATGGTGTAGTTGATCAGGTATTGCTTACAACAAATGCTGATGGGTTGAGGTTTGTGAAAGTAAGGGTGAGATCTGTTCGAATTCCTCAAATTGGAGACAAGTTTAGCAGTAGACATGGGCAGAAAGGAACAGTTGGCATGACCTACACACAAGAAGACATGCCTTTTACTTCAGAAGGCATAACTCCAGATATCATTGTGAATCCTCATGCTATTCCTTCTCGAATGACTATTGGCCAGCTGATTGAGTGTATCATGGGCAAGGTTGCTGCACATATGGGCAAGGAAGGAGATGCTACTCCTTTTACTGATGTTACTGTGGATAACATCAGCAGAGCTCTTCATAATTGTGGTTACCAGATGCGTGGCTTTGAGAGGATGTATAATGGTCACACAGGGAGACCCCTTACAGCTACAATATTCCTTGGACCGACTTACTATCAGAGGTTAAAACATATGGTTGATGATAAGATCCACTCCCGTGGTAGAGGCCCCGTTCAAATCCTGACAAGGCAGCCTGCTGAAGGACGATCACGTGATGGTGGTCTTCGATTTGGAGAAATGGAAAGGGATTGCATGATTGCGCACGGTGCTGCTCACTTTCTCAAGGAAAGGTTGTTTGACCAGAGCGATGCTTATAGAATCCATGTCTGCGAGCATTGTGGCCTGATAGCTATTGCGAACCTCAAAAAGAATTCCTTTGAGTGCAGAGGCTGCAAAAACAAAACTGATATTGTCCAGGTGATTACTATTTACTAGCATACCATATGGTATTTTTTTGTGCCCCTCCCTAATTAATAAATATACAATTATAATCAAGTATACACATGGAGAAAAGGATAAAAGTTTGGCATCATGTGATTAGCCATAGAGAACGTAGTTCAACGCTCAACTTGCTTTGACAGGGAGGTTATTGTTCTATTAAGTTGCTTTTCCTGGTTCTGCCATGTGCTGACTCTGGGCATCCTTTTCTGCAGGTCTACATTCCCTACGCTTGTAAGCTTCTGTTCCAAGAGCTGATGTCGATGTCTATAGCACCTAGAATGCTCACAAATGATATCAAACAAATCAAAGGCCAGCAGAAGAAAGGCAACTGACTCACTCACATGACTTCTTGGACCTCCTGTAGCTTTTGTTCTGTAACCGTTCTCGTTCTCGTTCTCTTTAACTTACGAAGTCAAGGAAATCTATACTTCATAATAGTTTGAGGCATATGTAAAATTTTAGCCCTCTTGATTGGAAAATACTCTTATCTAGATAGGTTTTGGATAATAAATGCTTTATTAAAACATATTTTTCCATTTGATAATTTGCAATAGATTTACTGTTGAAGCATGTCTTGGTCTCGGTGTTTCTCGATTGTAATGTCACTAGAAAGTATATAGGGTTTGTATCAATGTATTGGGGTATGGGAAGGTGAGCTTGTCAATCGAGGTCTCCAAAATTTTGCGAGCTTGTAAGTTGAGCATTCTTTACATCGCCGCCAGCTTGTTAATTAGATGAACCTAAGGCGAGTTTGTTAATCCAGATTCTAATATTACTCCCTCCGCCTTGAACGATTATATTTTTATTTTAGTATATTAGGAATTAAATGTGTATTTTTTTAAAAAAATAAACATTTTTCACCAATAACTTTATTAATTTAAAATTTTATATCTTTCTAAATAACAACTTTTACCATTAACTGAATTAGTAACATAATTAATAAGAATAATATTATTATATAATTTCTTTAAATTATTCTTGAAGTAAAAATTCATTCTTAGTTTTTAAAATAAATTTAATTTCGTAATATACGTAGCAGGAAATGTATAAAAATAATTCTTTTAAGTTTCATGTGTATTCCGTTGTTTTTGAGTAGATAAAGGTTGCTGTCTTCTATTTTGGACCGCTTCACCTAATAGTTCCCTTTTTTCTTTCCATTATTTCCATGACAGAATTGTTAGTGAATATGCTCCGGAACCAGCTTGGGTATAGCTTTTAAAAGGTTGGTACTGATGTATCAGAACTCAGAAGCAATGAAGTTGTTGCAAATCAGGGTTTATTCCTAGCGCACTCACGCATATGCGGATTTGCTTTTTTTTTTTTTTGTTTACTTTTGGACTATAAATTGTTGGTTTTGTTTCTTTGATTTCTATGCCTCAAGAAATCCCTCCTGACAAAATAATAATAATAATAATAATAATAATAATAATAACAATAATAATGATAGAAAAATAAAGAATGAAATAAACAAATATTCTCACCTCTTTATTTAATAATAAATAAATAAATGCAATCCATCAAAATTGATATGATAATTTTTAAGTTTTTCATTATTGATAATATAATAAAAATGTATAAGATAAAAATTACTCCCTCAGTTGGAATAAGTGGGATCATATATGTGATTGATAAGATTTTTTTAAAATATATATACATGATATTTTATCTATAATATGACTCGAAAACTTTATCGATTGTTTATTAATCAAAATATACCTACTCGTCAAAGAAAAATTTAAAATTTAAATGTAATAAAAAAATTTGAAGGTAAAAAGGTATTTCAAGAAAATTTATAGTGAAAATGTGAAAATAATTTTTGAGAAATTTATATATATATATATATATTATCAATAGTATGGCTCGAACGTATTATCAGTTAATATATATAGAAAAGACTATTTACTAATTAAACTGTACCTATTCATAAAAAAAAATTGAAAGTATTTCAAGAAAATTTATAGTGAAAATGTGAAAATAATTTTTGAGATTGTGTTTAAAATTTTTGAGAAATAATATAACCGTAGATTCTCCCTCTAATATTTAAGACAAATATAAAATTAAATATAAAACAAGTTTTCAAATAGTGATGACACTATGAGAATTAAGATGAGGACATATTTGGCTCATAACAAACTCCTTTTTTCATTTACAAGGGTAGATTGGGAAGTTCCATGTGGATGATCGAGACCTTCTCTTGGAGTTTTGACCGGACAAAAAATAAATAAATGTGATGATTCAAGATTCAAATGAAGAGAAAATATGGACCAATTTAATCAAATATTGAACTAAGATGGCATCCACAAGCATGATGGTTTCTTGAACTTTCTCAACGACGGCATGTGATTTCCTGATTGTTCTACTACACTTTGCATCTAATACGCCAACGATGCACCCACGTTACAAATCTTAATATGGTTAAAGCAAGGTATTAATTAACTCATTACTTCCATTCCCTTGTTACTAACCAGGCATCATTAGTACTTTTTTTTTAATATAAAGAAGAGTTTGCCAAGTTTGATGATAAGTGAAATTCTTTATTCTTAATTTTGGTTAACTTTGTTTTTAAAAAAAAATAATTTATTATACTAAGACTTATTTAATATTCGTCATGTTTAAAATTAATATTATTCTTTGACCTTAAGGAAGTTAATTTTGTATCATTATTGTTAATTAGATTAGTAGTGAATATCATTGATTAGTGAGATATAAAAATATTAAATTAAGTAAGTGATTAATAGAAATTTAGATGAAAAATATATTTATTTTTAAAAATTACACATTCAATTTTGAACATATTAAAATGTAAATGTGAATATTCAATTATGAACGGATAAAATATAAATTAGTTTCTTGTATAATTTAAAAATTATTGTGTAAATGAGATTATGCGAAATTACATAAAGCAGGTGGTTTCCCAAATAAATTAAATCAAGTTTAGGGAAATATAGAAGATTGTAAGGATACCCACCAATTTGTAGTTTAAAAACAACAAATGAAAAAATTATTCTTAATGTATATCTTTCTTGATTTTGCAGTAGTTTTTTTTTATTCTAATTAGATAGCAATACAACGCTAAATTATTATATGAAACAAATGTAAAAAAAAAACTATAAAAACAAGTTTAATTAAGGCAAGATATGTATCTAAACTATTACTAGTTGTATTTGTTTATTTATATTGAGATAATTATCTCTTTTTTCACTTTGAAAGTATGGAAGAAAAGTTCAATAACCTTTTGGGTTGAATTTTTTTCTGGAAATTTATATTGTTAAAATTCACCTAAATTTTAATTTTAAGTAATTACAATAATAAAATTATTGTTTTAAATAAGATAGGAAAATTCACAGAAATTTGGTTTACAAAGAAATTTTCGAGAGGAGAGGCAGGCTTATGTATGATTTGAAAATTCCCCGTTTTGAAACTTAATAATTATTTTCACCAAAAAAGCAAAAACAAAAAAAAGATGACGCACTAATACCATGTAGTCACGGTCACGCCTCCCCATGTTGATAACTGCACATTAATTTTCCCCACATTCACTCATGCGCGTGTGTCATCCTCAAATATAGATCGGACCGTACTACTCGTACTTTCTTCTGACTTTGTTAGTTACACTATTCGTTTAAAAAAGCTTATTATTTGTACTTTTTTTAAAAATAAAATTATTCGTTTAAACTTTTAAAACATATATATATACTCATAAAAATTTAAATAAATGATTATAATTAGACGGAACAAACATGAAATTTTTTTTTAAAAATACTAATATTGTAAAATTTAAAATAAAAGATATATTACTAAAATTGAAAAAGTAAAAAAAATAA
The DNA here is from genome assembly GCA_019593545.1 of Apocynum venetum. Lineage (NCBI taxonomy): Eukaryota > Viridiplantae > Streptophyta > Magnoliopsida > Gentianales > Apocynaceae > Apocynum > Apocynum venetum. The sequence continues at coordinate 2,052,885 of SRSM01000141.1, read as the reverse complement.
ATAGAAAATATGTTACAAACATTAAAAAAGTAAAATAATAAGTACTCAATCTAACAATTATTCTTTAAACACATTTTAAGTTCTAAGTTATTTATTTGTACTTGAAGCTTAAGACTATTTTTTACCCTTTCTATATATCATTAACTGGAATACTAAATACGTTATTAATAAGGAATGCATTGCTTCCGCTTTTTTTAGTTAATAATTTCTCATTGATAGTTTTTAAAAGAATTGGTAATTGCAAGTATACATTCTTTATGCTAAATCAACTTATTTATAGTTATTTATTTGCTCCATTTTTAATTATATTTTTGAAAAATTTATCCAAATAAGTTCATTAATTAGGATTGTACAAATAAAAACAAATGTTAATAGATAATTCAAGTTTAATAATACATGCTTCACTCTTAATTAAAACATACTTTATAAATCCTACTCCAAATGTTCTTAAATATTAATAATTAAATAATAATAATACAAATGGTTATAAAAAAATTCATTATGAAACACACACAATCCAATAATAATTAAGTAATTATTGATTGAGCTAAGTTGGTTAATGTGACACAAATGCTATAAATCAATCGGATATAAACTATGACTTAAAATTTAGATCCAATATAGAATAATTGATTTTAGACTTATATGAGTACAACTAAAAGTAAATATGATTTTTTGAACAAATATGTTGAAGATTTCATTAACTTAATTAGCCAAAGAACTTAATTACCCAAATAAGAAAAATATTTGTTTGAGGAAAAATAAGAAAAATATAATATGAAATTAATAATATAATAATATAATTAAATGAACTATAAAGTAAGTATATGAATATAATATATAAATATATATTTTAGAATATTAACATTTTTATTATTCAGTCTTATCCAAGTTTAAATGAAGCTCATATTTTAATTCCACGCTCAAAAAAAAAAAAAAAAAACTTAGCTGACAAACTTGAGTTTATGTTTAAGCTTGGATCTCGATCTACATCCCATTCATGCAAATGCTCACTCTACTTGATTGTTCGGTAACTGCTCCACCACAAACCACCGGGATAGCGTGACGATACTTCTCCCACTGGAGCGTGAAACAGCCATGCCCCACTTCGTCTCTCTCTCTCTCTCTCTCTCGCGGTAGTCCAGTGAAAGAGTTGCGTAGAAATGAGTCGAGGAATCCCATAAATTGTCTTCTCCGTTTTTAGCTCACTCAGCTTTCTCTCTCTACATTTATAAAAAAAAAAAAAAAATTGGATACAGAGAATTTAGAGAAATGCCCGCGCTCTTATTTGTTTTTCTCTCGATCTCTCCGTAACCCTAGCTTTTTTTTTTTTCCCTTTTTCTTCCTCCCTCATTTTCCTCTATAAAAGCTTCGTGCTTTCTCTCACTGTAAATTTCATACATCTGTTATCCATTGTCAAACAATTTACTGGTACGAAAAGTTTCGATTTTTTTAATGAAAATTCAGGTCTTGTTTTGGTTTTCTGGGATTCGTTTGCAATCTCCTAGAGAAATCTGGTGTTATTTGGATGAATTAATTGTGTAATTAATCTCAGATGGATATTAAAAGTCGGAGGTCATGTCATGTGCTTGGATGATTTTTTTTCGTATTAATTAAATCAGGTCTTGCTGCTTTTCTTTCTTTTCTTTTTTGGTGTTGGTTCTTTAATTGGGTTATTAGTTTCGTGTTATTGTTATTAAATTATTCATTTTATAATTGTCTCCTAGCGTGTCTGTTCGGTTGTTGCACGTTGTTCCGTGGTTTGGGCGTCTTCTTATCTCAATCTATCTACAAAGCCATGTTAAAGGTTGAATTTTGGTTTTTTCTGAGTTGTATATATAGTGAGTAGCATTTGGGCACCCGTGAATAATTTGTTTGAAAAGTGAGAGCCAGATTTGCTGGAAATCGGAGGTAGTCTTTTATTTTCAATCTTGAATCTCATCTTTAATTGCCGTATCTGATGTGAGATTTGTTTTTCCGGAGTTATGTCGTCTGGAGTTTATGTTTTTCTATGCTTAGCATCGATTCTCGGGAGTGTTGGGAAATCAAGGAATTGGGTGGCGTTTACTTTATTTGCTGTATGTAAAGTATCTGACTTATTAGCATTTCCTTGGAATTCAGGATACTGGATTGGACTTGGGTGAGAAATATTCCGATCTAAATTTCAAACCATGCCTTATCCAATCTAACCAACAAGAACTTTGTGCTGCCATTTACTATTTCTGAATCAGATTTAGCAAGTCAGTATGAGCTGCTTGGATTTAATTAATGTTCAGATTGGTTAAATTATGGTCATAAATACACATTAGTTTTTGGTTAAGTGTGGGGGGAGGCTGCTGTAGAACAGCTTTGCAGGAAGTTCATGCTCTACCTGCATTACTGGGTGCTAATGTTTTAGAAGTTCAATTGTTCCTTTTGGCTTGTAATTTACTTTCTGTTAGCATTTATTGATTTGATCACATATTTGATTCAGCTGTTTGTTAACCAATCACTTTTGGTGAAGTGAGTTAATTTTGGTTAGGTGATTTTCCATTTAGGGATGTTTTTATGCTAGTACGAGAATTAGAAAATAACTATCTGAAGATGATATTTCTGACCATGGCTCTTCAATTATATGCATCTGACTGTTAAAGTGAGGGCTTGTGTCAAAGTTGGTGAAGCTTTGATGAATGGAACCTCATCTGACAGATCCATAGAAATCTTCTTAGACGTAGGGGGAAAAATAGTGGTTATATATTTTTAATGGATGCCAATGTGTGTCTATTGAATTTCCTAAGAGAAACCAAAAAATTGGTTATAGTACTTGGTGACTGCCCTCTTGATCTTGCGTTCTCTTTTAGGAGAATCACTTGCTGATATTCTAATTATTTAATTATAGCCAGCTTTTGTGTTACTAATTCCCCTGTTTTCCTAAAAACTCATGTGTTCATGTTTTCTTTTAAATGAAGGAGAATCTTTGAAAAAAGAGAGGATAATTTGCAGCTGGAAATCCTTAAAAATGCCAAGGTTCTCCTTATTTAAGATTTTTTTTCCCATGACGTCCTTTCAGGATAGACTGGGTTTGGTTTATAAAGTGGAGTAACAATATCATTAAGAGAAGAAGCTTTGATCAATTGTTCCATTATTATACACAATAATTCCCAGAGGCATCTTATTTTCATTGTCTTTAAAATTAATGTTCAGTACTGGTAATGGTCATATACCTTAAATCTAGTTGCATGCCAATGACATATAGCAAATTTAGGTCTTGAAGCAACAAAGTGAAGCAAATGGCATGATCTGAGTACATTCAGCTTGTGTGTTTTGAGTTGATGAAAAGAAAATTGTGGTAGCAAACAGGAACATTTTGTGGAAATTAGGCTGTATTTGGATTGAATTTCTTCGTATAATTTTCTTTTTCTTTTTAAAAAATAAAAAATTAGAGATTGTATTTGGATTTTTGATGTGATATATTATTGAGTTCTATGTATTAGATATGGTTATAGAATAGTTAAAACATAGTTAGTATATTATTGAAATTTTAATTTTAATGAAAAAGTATTTAGTATAATACATTTAATGTGAATATGTGGGACACGCATATTGGATTGGAATAAAGAGGTGCTTTGAGAAATTTTTTGATTGGAGAATGGGGAAAAAAAAATCTAAAAATGGTGTCCAAGCCAAATGGTTCTAACACTGTTAATTTTTTTTAACTTTATCATAAGTAAATCCATAAGCAATACCAGGAAATGCATCACTTTTATGGACCCATTTCTTTTATGATGTAAAAGTGGTGGGTTTCTCTTACTTACAGTATGTTGTCTGAGCTTTCTGGTTTAGTTTGGGCAATATCTGTTCTTACTTGATGGTCTTTGATGCATGCCGAGGCAGGGTGCTTGTATTTTATCATGATCGTGGGAATGAAAATTGTTCTGGTGTTCTGTTTATTGTTATTTCATTATCTTTTGGACCACATGGAGACACTTCTATCAGAATTTGGCCAGGTAAGTCAAGGAGGTGATTTCACCTTCTTCAACAATGACTTTGTTGGTGATCAATGCTTTTGCTGTCTTATGAGGAACAGTAATTTGAGAACTCTCCCCCCTTTAATTAAATTTTGCGAACAAGACAAAAGCTTTTCCACTTGGATTTTTTGAGTTGGACACTTAAACTTCTCTACATTTCCTTTGTTTCCTTAGTTTGGACACTTCAGTTTTCTATCATTACAAGTGTTTGTTTGCATTGCCTGAGTATTTCATACATCTCTGTTTTTTATGTGCTAGATCTGCATGACATAGGCCTGTGGCATTTCACTTGTGTTAGACGTGAATGTGATGAAAACATATGTCCCTGAATATGTCTGTAACTGGTTAATTTATGTAAAATTTGGACTGGTGAGGATTATGTGCACTGTGATCCTACTTTAGTGTGCTCTGTAAGCATTCTATTACCTTCATATGGTTATGTTGCTGATAACCTGATTCTGAGTCTGAATACTCTTTTTTTCCTCAGTGTATTTGTATGTATGTGGGGCTTTTAGTTTTTTGTTAGTCATTAATAAATGAAACTTTTTTTTTCCTCAGATTCTCCTTTTTATTTACTCCTTTCATCTTCAGAATTTTCAAGGAAATGGCAAAAGGTACCAGAGGAAGACGCAGGATTGCTTCGCGACAGTGCAGGCCAACTCCATATCCGTTGCCATCTGGTCACCCGTCAGATGAAATGCATGAGAGTAGAAGTTCAAAAATATTTGAGAAGAAAGATTGGGAAGATGCTACTTGTTCTGTATGCATGGAGTATCCTCATAATGCTGTTCTTCTCCTATGTTCCTCACATGAAAAAGGTTGCCGCCCCTACATGTGTGGAACTAGTTTCCGCTATTCAAACTGCCTTGACCAGTATAGAAAAGCCTACACAAAAGTAACAGCATCCAGTCATGATCAACATCTTCATGGTTCAATTGAGAATCCAGCAATAAGTTCAGTGTCCAACTGGCCTCTGGAGAAGTGTGAAGTTGCAGAGCTTGCTTGTCCCCTTTGTCGGGGGCAAGTGAAGGGCTGGACTGTAGTTGAGCCTGCACGAGAATATCTCAATGGGAAAAAACGAAGCTGTATGCAGGACAACTGCTCATTTGTTGGAACTTACAAGGAACTGCGGAAACATGTTAAAGCAGAACACCCTTCTGCTAAACCACGTGAAGTAGACCCCCTTCTTGAACAAAAATGGAGAAGGCTTGAGCGGGAACGAGAAAGGGATGATGTGATAAGCACGATAACATCATCAATGCCAGGGGCAGTGGTTTTCGGTGATTATGTGATTGAAGGAGGGCACTATGGATTTGTTTCAGAGGAGGAAGATGGCTTTGATGAAGATATGGAGCGAACTGATGGTTTTGAAGTGGGGATTGACAGCAATTTGGCAAGAATTGAAAGCAATTTGATGAACGTCTTCTTTTTCTTGCAGGCTTTTGGTTCTGCAGGTAGTGGTGGCCCTAATAGAGGGAGTAGGAGGCATGATAGGGACACAAACCGCACATTGGAAGGAGGTACTGCAGGAGTCACTCGCACTGCCCCTGTTGGTAGCTTTGACTACTCTGATCAAGATAGCGAGAGTGATGCTGACAATGCTAATAATGGTTTATCTTTTGTCAGTCGTCTACGTCGTCAAGGCAGAGTGCTTTTGGGGCGTTCTGGAAGGAGACGAAGGCATAGGGAAGCCAACAGAAGGCGGGGGTAGATTTATATGGTGGAAAAGTTTAGACTGTAGAAAGGATGAATTTTAGGTCTTAGTTTAGGTTAGAAATGATTAAACTGTATCTCTTAACATGTGCACTTTTATTGAAATGTACTTATTTAAATTCCACTCATTGACAATCGGGGTTGGGTGGGTTGTATGATAATAGTTGGGCTGGAATCTTGAGTGTTCAAGAAAAGCAGCTTCTGTCTGATTTCTAACTTGTATCATTGAATTTGGGTTGTTTATCATTTCTCGTACCCTGAATATGTGTTTGTCATCATTGACTAAATAATTTCTCTGGGTTTATAGAATCTTCGAAGAGGTTGCTTTATTTTAGATGTTAAATGATGGCTTATGCTATACAGCTTGATTTATGATGCTCTGCATTCTATGTGCTGCGCAAAATAATGAGGTATCAACAGATAGAATATTATTTTCCCTGGCAAAATCTTTCATAGTTCTTTCGGCTGTGTCCTGCTGTAATTGAAATCAGTGACTTTCTGGTGCAAAGGATCACTCAATCTAGAACAAGTGAAAATGCGGTGAAGGTTTCGTACTCAGGTAATCACTTTCCATAGGCAGGTGCAGAAACTGTGCCAGGGGTACCAACAGGTTCATATTATAAGTTAATTAATCTTCACTCAAATATATCAAGGATCCTTTATCAACTCCATGAAAGGGAAAATAATTGAAAACAAGTGTGGTTGGAAAAGCAGTCCCAATTTGGATTGATGTAATGATGAAAACCTCTAGCTGTTTGTATCCTGTTTTGTTTATCAAAATGATATTGGAAATGCAAGTCAAATTTCTTGGAGATTAGATTCATTAGAATGAATAGGCTTTTCACCGAACTCAATGATGCCAAGAATCACAAGAAGAGAACAGTAAAAGTGAGTCCTAAAGTTTCATTACTGTATAGGCTTTTCAAGGTTTTGAGTCTTTAGTTCTTGGAGAGATACTGCAATTGAGAATTTTATTACATCACTCATAAAATAGGAGGAAAAATATTTTCTATTAGGCCGTACAGATTATTCTCCTACTATGTTCTCAGAGACTGCTTGTAAGGCAGGTCTTGTACTCATCACCTGTTCATCTTTCTTCAAACTTTTACTGGTCTCTAATTTTTCTTTCAACTCTTTCTTCAGCTTCCTCAAGCTCACATCAATATAATGACCAAAATCTTTGTTTTTCTTCTCCTTGGTAAGAATCAGTTTTGTCCCACTGTTGTTAATGTTCTCTTTGCCATCAAAAACATGGCTCAGTTTTTTGCTCGTAGTAGGCGTCTTCTTGCTTGCAGATTTCTTCATTGGGGTCTTGCTTGCAGACTTCTTTGAAGGCGTCAAACAGGTTGGAAGAACATCGTGGCTTAGCTCTGTTTCTGCTGAGCTTGACAAAATCTTGCTTGGTCCTGCTGTAAAATTAATGAGAGAAACTTCCCCTATATCATCAGGAGTGGGAACTGGAAGTGTATTGTAGGAAACAGGGCCATCAGACGCGCCTAATATCCCTAACTGTTTAGTGGGAGACTTCTCAGAATCCACTACTACATCACAGCGTTTGGCTCTCTTCTCATGTTGGAAACTAGAAAGTACATCAGCAGAGGCATTCAACTCCAGTACGGTGGTCTCTTCTAGCAGATTGATATCAATATATTCTTCCACCGAAGAATGATTATTATCTAACGTCATTGACTCCAGAGCACTGACAAGGTCCGTGCCTTGGTGCTCAGCTTTTGGGAGGATTACCCCCGATTCTTCAGCCAAAGATGGGTAAAAACCATCTGTACAGAAAACATAACATGGTCAAAATGAAGAATTGATGTACAAAACCAGTTTCAGATGATCAAATTGTAAAAAAATGATTATGCCATGGACCAACTCACCTTCTATTGTTAGGCTACCATCGTTGATGTCAAAAGCAGCCGAATCTTCTGAGTACTTATTGGCTTCAAGAACATCAGCTAAACTATCTTGGAATCCCATGTCATTTTCCTTATTAGCATTCTCAAGGACTTTGTCAGATGATCCTGAGGCACCGTCCTCAATGAGATTCATTAGTTTTTCACTAATCTTCAGTGTTTTGTTACCAGTGTTGAAAACATCATCTGCAAACAGATTTTCCCCCCGTTAAGGCTATCACCATAATGCAATCAATAACTTTAAATACAAACAAATTCTTCAGCCAAAGATGAGTAAGAGATATCTATACGGGAAAAAAATAACATTGTCAATCTGAAGAATTTATGTAAAACCATTTGCAGATGATAAAATTGTTAAAAATGATAATCACATGCAAAATGAGATGCAACTCCATTAAAATATGCCATGTACCGACTCACCTTCTTTTGTTAGGCCGCCATTGCTAATGTCAAAAGCAGCCATGTCTTCTGAGTACTTATTGGCTTCAGGATCATCAGTTAAATCATCTTGGAATCTTATGTCATTTTCCCTTTTATCATTCTCAAGTACTTTGTCAGTCATAGGCAGATTATCAGATGATCCTGAGTCTCCATCCTCGATGAGATCCGCTCTTTCTTCACTCATTTTCATTGTATTGTTATCAGTGGTGAATGCATCGTCTGCAAATCATAGTACTCTTTAAGGTTATCACCATAATGCAGTCAACAAGTTGAATGGATGCAACACTAAATACAGACAAACAGATAATGAGATGCAAAAGAAGAAATAACAAAACCGACCTTGAGCGACTTCTTTTTCAACAGTGTCAGCAGCTTCTTTTTCATTGGCATCCAATTTATCTCCATTTTCAAGTGCATCCTCAGCCTCTTCACCCCCTGAATGGCAATTATTGTCCAATGATAAGAACACTTAATTAGATACATGTTCTGCGCTTTGCAATACTTACAATGGGGGCAAGAAAAGATTAAGCCTACCACTCTTTTCTTGATCTTCGTCATGCATTTCAAGTGATTTATCAGAGGTATCAGCATAAGTATCTGTTACTTCACAAATCTCTGAATGAACTTCTGCAATTTAATTCGCAGTATTATTTTGCTGAACTTAACCTATAGTTTTACAACAATGAGTAAAAGAGATGATCTCACCTTTATATTCAACATTGTATCGATATCCTTCAACTCCATCATCTTCTATTTTCATCTCTGATCCGAGAACCACAAAGCTTTCGCTGCTTTCCTTGTCAAACTTGCTACCAAGTTGAATCTGATTCTCACTCAAGCGATCAGATTTTTTGTCTGAAATAACTTCTTTGTCATTGTTTCTCCCCAAAACCTTTTCTGATTCTTCCTTCATATCAACATCTGCCAATGAATAATTACACACTAATTACTGTAACCTTATTCACGAAAAAATGCATGACAAATAGGTTATCAAAACAAATAATCGGAGAAAATTAACAAATAAATACCAGTGGTTTGAATTATTTCACCGAGATCATCAGAAGATCTTTTCACGTTCATCTCCAAAATTTCCAAATTTTCTCCAGATTCATCGGAAAACAGCTCGCTCTTAATTTCAAATTTCCCTTTTGCCTTTATGTTTGTACTCCCCATGTTCTTCTCAGCCAACCTAGCTGATCGGCGCGTGCCGTAAGTTCGTCCTATTGTATTCTCATTCATAAGGCCCCTTCGCCGGCTACTAGGCAACACACCAGGGGTTTCAGAAATGTCCATGTTCCCAATTTTTTTATCCTCTTCAACTTCCATTAATTGGGCATCCATTTTGCGGCGAACCGAAGACACTGGAGCCCTCTTACTATTATTCGCTGCCGGAGTTTCAACCATCCTAATAGTCTTTTCATCGACCTCCCCAACAACTAATTTTCTAGTTGATCTCCGAGCCCTTGTCGAAGTCTGAGAATTTTCAACATCATCTTTGGCTGTCTTCCGGCTAGTAGTTCTAACCCCTGTGCGAGGAACACAGGGCGATGTCACATCCGATTTCTCGGGAGACTCAACCGACGATTGAGCAGTAACAGATTCTGAGGGATTCACGAATTCTTCAATACCTTCAACCTGCATTTGATAGGATCAATTTTAATCCAAAATCTTGATATGGCATCGAAATCCAATTCCAAAAATCTTAAAGAGATACAATCAATAGACAAAACTGTAATCGGGAAACCAACACTTACAAATTGTAGAGCTTTGAGAGCATCAGCCATTGCAACATTGGCAATGTTTGCGGGAATCTTGTTCTTCTTGCAAAGAGTTTGGAGTTCTTTCCTGCTAAGGCTGTGGAAATCCATTGCAGCAACGAGATGAAGCTGACTCAAGATTCAAAGGCAAGCTTTGGATTTACTGATGAAGACTGGATGGATGGATGCATGGATTGAGCGGCTGAATGAGATGAGACTTATATAGGTGTCTATCACGCATCAGCTTGCTGCGGAAGGGAAGGGAAGGGTAGGAGAAATTTGACCGTTGGGAGCGGCCATTTGAAATTTGAATTTGACATCGTAGTCTTTTGGTAGGCCATTTTCTTGCGTACACTTCGATTTTCTATCTTATGGTACTGGACTAAAACCCTAACCCATGGCCCATATTGGGCCTTTTTACTGGGCGAGAGTGGCCTTCTAACAATGGACCATAAACCTAAAGAAACGATAAGATTCGGCCAATTGTATCTTTAAATTAATACAAAAATTTATTAGTTTTTGACCTTGCAAATATTAATACCACCGGCGGCGGTGATACTACATGAGTGTAAATTTTTTAAATTTAAATAGTTATTTATAAAATTTTAAATAAAAATATATATCTATTTTAAAATAGAAATATAAATATTTAATTTTAAATTAGAGAAAATGTTATTTAATATATGCATAACAAACAAAATGTAACTCAAACCAAGATTCGTGGTCTTATAAAGAATTATTATAACTGAGTTATCACTCATTGGAGTGATAATATTATTTTGTTAGCTTATATAATGGATAGAAACGCAAGCTTCTTAGATAAAAATAAAACGAATATGCCTGTTATAAACTTAATTATCACTAATCATTTGATAATCAGGATTTGATCAACTTTCACTTGGAAGTTGTACAAAACCTGACTTGATTTATATAATTAAAAGTTGTTACGGAATACGTAAAACACGAGAACATAAAAATAAAAATGAAGAGGAAAAAGTAATGCAGTAAGCACATATAGATATATATATATATATATATATATATATTGTGATAGGAGAGCACAATGTTTTTATTTTTGCAAATATTTCGAAATACCATTACCTAACTTCTACCCATGATATCCAAACATTGGAAGCAAAAAGTCACTAGTAATTCAAAAAGCTCAAATAAATTGTTGATCACTGATTAGTTAAAAATATAAATCGACCGTGTTGTAAATTACAATATATTATAATCTAAATAATACATTGTAGCAACATAAAATTTATATATTTTGGTTATTAAATATCCATATCAACTAATAATTGAAGATTATTCTCTGTTTAAGCTACGTGAAAGAGCCAATTCTTTCTTCTATCAAAACAGAAACAACATTATATATTACAACTCTTTCTTCTTTGTTATACCTGTTGGAACACCATAACAAACTGGAGCTGCTCCAATCAAGAAAGGTAGGTTACAAGCTTTGCGAGCTTGCCCCATGAAAAAGCCAACTTTAGGTCTATGGTTACAACAATTTCTGCAAACATTGACATCTAAAGTACTATTGGATTTATTTCTCAATCTTTTTTCTTTACCATTTCCTTTTGTTTCGCTAATTCTTATGGTCTCAAACTTGCCTACAACCATATCACATTCGCTACATCTTGTAGAATTTGATCTTTCTCTCAACCATGCATCAAGCACAGCTTTTCCAAATCTGTCTATATCTTTGTCTGTTACTTCCCATAGATTAGCTACTATGACAGGAGAGCCTGCCAAGAGATAGGAGAGAGGAGCACCTTGTGGGGCGTAATGTCCATTTATTGACAAACATCCACTACTACAACCCATAAGTAAAGTGGCCGCACAGCCTTCAAGTTTCTCAATCTCATGCCCAGGAATGTATTGAGCTCCTAATGATTCAATTTTGCCAAAAAAGCATCAGTATTGCAAGAAGGTTATATATAGGCCAGTTGGAAAGATAAAATATATCAAGGCATAGCACTTCATCAAAGTTTCAGCAGGTCTCACCACTTCCATGGCCAAAATAGATAAAGAGGTCATGATTTTTCAAGGCCCCCACCACCTCTTCTATTGTGGGTGCAGTTCCAGTTTTTCCCTGCACAGAATTTCAAGTAAAAAATTTTAAGTTGAGATCTAATTGGATATGCTGATAAACATGATCTACAAAATTAATGCTGAATCAAGTCATACTACCTGACATAATGCATTTTTTCTTAATAAAGTCACAAATTTACTCATAAATGAAATGAAACAAAGACAATGACTACCTCAAAGTTCTGATCCCTGAACCAGTGCTCAAACTCAATCTGTGTCCTTGTGAGATCACCGCTAGGATTCAATAAATAGAAGGAATCCAACGGATCTATCAGTGGGAAGACTTCTGCACCCCTACTGAGCAGCTCTTGATGGTGGCAGCATCTTTCAAGTGTTGCGCAGATGCTAGTAACTGAAGGCATACGGTAGACCTCCTCATTTCTTAGTATTGGGAGACTTTCCCAGGGAAGCATCTGCAATTTTATTATCACACATTTGCTGAGTAAATGAATCATGACCTAACAAACATTTAGGGAAAAGAAATGTTATTTGTCCACAATTAGGCCTCCAACGCAGAATCTCTTCCATCAATTAAGGCAACTAATATGGATCAATTGTCTTGCTACAGAAGCACTCACTTGTAAATGGAACCAAAGTTCAACACATGTTAGATGACGTCATAAAAATACTTCATATTCTTGGTCCACCTCACAAATTTGTTACATAGCCAATAGAAGGCTAATACTTTGTTTTCATGCCACGAATAGAAGACAAAAAGACATGAATAAATATAGAAACGAATTTAAAAGGGCACGTGAATAAAAAATAAATAAAATATAACCTGTATGTCAGAATCCAAAACCAGAATTACTGGGTTTCTGGTTAGTAGTTCATTATCTCTGAAGGCATGGCCTCCTTCAAGTACGATCTGAAACATATCCATGGAAAGACTTTTGACTTCAGAGGATGAGTTTGATAATTCCATGCAAGATCCACCAATGAAGCATCCTTTGTTCAGAATAAGCTGCAATCCATGTTCTCTTATTTCCAAAGCATGCATGGCGCCAGTGAGGATAACTCTCAGAAGATCCTTAGTGACAGTGATTTTACACTTCAATCTCAAATCATCCATTAATTTCCTCTCCAAAGAACTCAGGTGATCGTTGTCTGACCAGTGTCCCAAAAGAAAGTATTTCCAAGGACCTAACCATGAATCTTCCAATACCCTAGAGTAGAAAGTATAACTAAAAAAATAAAATGGCGAAATACCAGTACCTCAAAAAAATCGCAATTAAAAATCAAGGGTAGACTTGTTTAAACCTCAAAGTTCATGATTTAGTGGATGATAGAGGACTAATTTGACAAACGGCCAATACTGTGGAATACGAATTTATTCATGTGGAATGCAACTTGATGGCAATATGCAGTGGTAAAAATAGTGCATCTAGTATGATTTTGTTAAGAAACTTTGTACGAATACAGATGAGGTCCCATTCAGAAAGATCTTTAGAGAATAATTATTTCTGTACCACAATTAATGCAATTTTCTGAATTTTATAAGAATAACTAGATTTTCAAGAAAATACTTACTGCAAAAATTTACCAAGGCAATGGTCAAGTCTCTCCCTTTGAGACCACCATAATATCCTGTTCTCCTTTGTATCTTCTTCTGGATATACAGAAGATGATATGTAATTTCCCTTCAGTATAACTTTAAAAATTGGGGCAGCTTCGTCCACCACACTAGAGACCCACGGACAGTGCCATGGCTTGACAAGATCTTTTCCTTCGTAGGAAATGTCTGTGTTGGAACACACCACACCAACTGAAGATTCTGCAGATGTAATCCCAAGAATTAGTCCATAGCAGTAGCCAGTAGGTAAAACTATCTTTTACACAAAGTCGAAAATGTCAGTTCTCTTATATTATAGGACTACCATCTAAGGTTGAGTCCACAGGCAGAAGTATGAGAACAGGCTGATTGCTGGAATTCAAGCGAGATAAAAGAATCCACTCTTCAGCAGAAGGACAGCACAACAGTGCCCTCAAAAGATTGGCATCAGAGCCTCCAAATATGCTAATACATATTACGGTGGAGCTTGGTAATCTCTGATAAAATCTTAAAACAAATTCATCCAAATCTTGCGATTTGGCTACATCCCTGCATCAGGAGTAGAAATGAGGAAGAAAAAATGGTTAATCTTTTAAGACATTGGAAAGACATCTATCTCAGACTAAAGCAGTCCAAACCTGAGTGAATGGTGTATAGGTGAGGGTAAAAATTCTGAGCTCGAAAGAAGAGTGCCCTGAAAGGAGAATCATAATGATCATGAAAACTCAGTATGAAAAAAAATACCTTATACTTTCAAATTAAGACCAGTGACTGATTTTTGGATTCCGGCGAAACTTATGCTAGTAATGAAGAACATAGTATGCATGAGAAGTAAATATCATTTCCATTTGACTTCAGAATCCTCATGATCCCTACATTTAAATAGAAAGAACAAAAAATGAATAGACAAATTGTACATCCATGGAAAGATTGTGACCCAAATTGCCTTAAAACACACGAGGGGACATATGAGGAAGCTCCCATTACTTTGCCAAGACATTTAGATGTTGAAAACGTTTTTTACAAAAATGCCACTATAGTGAATGATAGCTTTTGGAAGATGATATTGTAGTGAAGTCAATTAAAATGAATCAGATTTATAAAAATAAAAAAAAAGAATCAGAAGAGAGTTTGAAAGATGTAATTAATAAAATTAACTCTGGTAAAGACAAAACATGTGGGAATCTGCTTTCTCTTGTAGATAGCAAGTTTTAACATCTACCTGAAGATCTCTTGTCTCTTTGCTTTTTCCCTTCTGCATTAGACAAGAAAATAGCAGCTGATTTACATTATTCCCAATGGAAGCTTGATGAAAAAATGCAGCCAAGTGACTTTCAGAGAGAGCTGTTTCCAATGATAGAGAAAAATCCTTTACTGAAGTAGAAAGCACGTGAAGAATTGTCAGCAACCTTGAGACCTGCCAGATATAGTTGGGTAAGAGGTGACCTTTCACAATATATTGACAATAGACACCCAAACCAGGTGGAGAAGTGCTACTACAAAACTTAGTGAAGAATGAGTCAAGTACGATTAAGTTTCCAGTTTTAAGTAAATGACTTTGGTATAAGATAATCTGAAAACATAAACAGCAATAGTATTTTTCATATCTCAGCTGAGGATCCCAAAAATAGTAAAGCAGCATGTTCCTTCCAATTAGTTAGCAACAAAAAGTTTACCTTCACGATTTGGAGGGAACTTTTCTTCTTTATTATTGCAGTTAACTATACTGTCCATCCAAATTCCTTTAAATGCCAATAATATACAGTGAAGAAACTAAAACTCTGTATAGGCTTACCTTTTGAAAAAGTAAAGGGACTTCAGAACAGAGCACAAAGGCATGTTTCAACCAAGAAACTATCTTAGGTATTCCAATGCATGAAAATTGACAGCTATTCTCCCTGCATAATAAATAGAGGGTAAAATATGTGGGCCCACAAATGAATAAAGCTCAAAAGAAGTATTTAAGATGGCAATCCATCTAGCAAAAAGGTGAAAAAGATTGCCAAGAAATAAGCAAGCATAAACCTATAGATAAAAATTTGAATTCTAATTGGAACTTTTAAGCACTTCAGACTATTTTAGGTGCTGCAAATCATTGACAGTGTGAAGTTTTTAAGATAAACCTTGGCCTCCCTAATCTAGACAGCAACATCAAACGATATGGATTATGCAGACAACTTACAATTGCAACTGTCCAAATAAAAAGGTGAACATATGAGAAAATACATTCTACTGACGTCATCTATTACTCTCCCACAGAAGATTATTTAACTTTGTTTTAACAAGTAAAATTAGAAACAATCAAAATACAAAATTCAAACATCACAAGATGGATGGGCAAAAATATATTGCATAGGCAAATTTATCATGTAATTTCAAGATATACCTGGTAAACCTACAGCCATAGCTCTCCAAAGCAACCTGACAGACATTATAGAGTAACACTGCTTGCTCGATAGCTAACACATCCACCAAGGTATCCTTTCCGATGATGTCCATTAATGAATTATAGGAAAGAAAAGAATATTTTGGACAAAATGGGTTTAGAAAAACTGATGTACTCAGCAAAAGCATTTGATGTGCTTTGTGGTTTTCATTGAGAATAATCAAACACTTCCCTGCAGAAAGAGAGAATAAAAGAAATCAATGTAAAGTTGTTAGCACTAGTGTTTATCAACTTGGATAAGGTAATGGCATGGACCACATTACAGAACAATTCATACTATATCTTGCAACATATTCATACTAATTCTTCTTTTTGTCTATTTCATTATGCAAAACCATATGAACTTCATCTCAAAACTCAAATAAAATGCAAAAAGGATGAAATTATCTGCGAAGAACCAAAACCAATGCTCATAAACCATTTGCTTCCAAGAAAACAACAGACTATGATCACAACCTTTTTTTCTTTGGTAATGTAATGACAGAAAAGGATGCAAGCTGGCCTACTGAGCACTACAGCAAAAGAAAGTAAAAAAAATATTCATGGCTTCTGTATGTGACAAAAAACACATGAAACCAAAGAAGAGAGGATTACTAAGAAACCTGAAATGGAAAATACTTCTGCTTAGTTCATTAAAACTACTAACACAACAAGAGCAACAGTAGGAAAAATCCAGTTTCTTTGTTCAGTATATGCTCGCTTTATGATTACTGTACCTATGCCAATGAGCAGCTTCATTGAAAGCCTTCTCCAAATCAGCTCCCACTTTATATGAATAAGGTCATCCAAAGACAAAGCTCTGATGACTTGAAGAGCAAGACAGTGCCAACACATCATTTTGTTACAAAGTCTTGTGACTTCACATGCACAGTCAGAGAGTGATGAATTACTTTCACGCACATTTCTCCTTTGTTTTATGGCGTAAGTAATAGAACACGAGTGGTCACTTTTTGAATTTACAGTGGAGCCAATTCCAGCACTGCCAGATATAGTTCCAGCACTGTTTCCAATAGCACGGGACCTAGATCGAGTCATTCTCAAGCCATTTGTTGAAGGGGCATTGTCTTTCTTGGTCTTTCTACACCTCTTTGGCTTAGCTTTCACATTGGGTCTTCCAATTTCAGATGGAATTTCATCTGAGTTTAACTGATCCAACTTGCAATTGAAAACATAACTTCTATCAGCCCGATCAGTAGTAGCTTCCTCAGTACTAATAGAATTCTTCCATTCAGACAAATTTAGTCTACGCAAGGCTGATATGTACATCTCTCCAGCACTAGATAATATTTCTATAGAAGGATTTCCCCTGCTATCACAAGATATGTTTCTAAATAAGTCCCCAAGTTGTTGATAAATGGAAATCTCAAGAAAGTTTCTGCAATTCGAGCAAGATATCATTTCCAAGTTCTCATCCAATATCTGTGACGCAGCTTTCAGTTCCTTTTCTGCTAACTCCCAGAGCTTTTTTTTGCTGTAAAGTTTCCCTGAGATTTGAAGCCAGAAAGTAAATAGATTGCTCAACACCCTAGATAGCCAAGCAAGGTGTAAAGGGCTGATGTATATGAGAAATTCAGGAGAATCAGGTAATAATGACAATACCCAGCAAAAATGAAAAAGAAATCACATAACGTGGCAAGCACTGCTGAAGGGCAATGCTTTTTCCCCATGAAAGAAGTGTTTCAGCTTCAGATCCATTTCCAAGTATCTCTTGAATAGACCCAACCTGTAAATATCAATAATGTAAAACACCAACATTATTCATTATTGAGAAACATTGAACAAAAATTACTTTCCAAAAACAAAATATTATCATATTCAAATTCAATTTAGAAATAGTAAAAGAAAAAACTTGTCAACAAACCTGTAGGGTGCTCTCAAGATAACCATGTAGTACAATCCAAGGACTAAGGATACCACACTTAAAGTCACCTGGAAGACCTGAACCCCAGGCTTCATAAGCAACTTGATTGTGTATATGGAAGCTATCAATAGCATAGTAATTCTTCTGAGTACCATTTGCAGATTCCTCATTACACTTAGTTCCCTGATCTAAAGACCACCTGAATGTCTCTTGGAAGAGTTTACTGCGTAACCTATGGGATTCCTTTGCAGATCCAAGAGCCTGTATAAATCAATAAGACCTCATTAAAATGTAGACACATTTTAATAAAATGAAAATAACCCATGTGAAGCATTAAATTCTAGGAAATACCAAAGCTAGTTAAAAGAATCAAAGTCTAGTGACTAGAAACCACTCAAGTATTAAAAAGTAGCACGAGCAATTGACAATTGTTGATAAAATACAAAGTGCATTGTAAGCTCCAAGAAAAGCAACCTTTTTATCAGGAGGAATGAGTCAATGAAGCTCTTAGAACCAATTTCACACTATACATGGTTACCTTTTTCGTCGACCAGTAGAGGTGACAAAACGGGCTGCCCAGCCCGCCCCGAAAATTTATAACCTAGCCTGATTTCATATATGGACTGTCTGGCCCAGCCCAAAATGACAAAACGAAGTCATTTTCAAGCAAAAACAATTTTTTTCTCATTGGCCCACATGCTGGCCCGACTAGGCCATTTTGACCCGAATGGGCCAACCCAATCGGGGGCCAAGGTAGAAATCCGGATCAGGTCGGGGCAGCCTGAATTTTGACGGGCCTAAAATTCTACAACCCAACCCCAATTTAAAAAATGGGCTACACAGGTTGGCCCAGCCTTAAATTGCCACCCCTATCGATAAGGTACCCTGAGAATTTCCAAAAATATATTCAATGAAGTTTAAGCATGTTCAAAGACTCATGTGAAGAAATTGGTAGCTTGCAGCCATGAAAAAACAGGTTTACAAGCCTCCAGGATATTTGCATTTGGTGCAGCTCTGGCATTTGCCAATTAGCAAAGATATATCTTTTAAAATGGGAGCCTTTAACAACTAACAAAGCTCTCTCGGCTTGCTATACTCATGTCTAAAAACAATTCCAATATCACGTAAAAATGAAAAGTGAGACATGGACAGATATAATCATTGCAAACAATCTACTTCTGATGTTACCTGAATTACTTGTCCCTTCTGAATTAATTGGTCACTCAAGTCAAAGTAGAGATATGCAGAAAGAAAAGCTGAAGCACTGGAGATAGGAACCTAAAACAAGAGAGCACTGGAAGTAAGCCAATCCTTTTAACCAGAATAACACTAAAAAATCCATATTCTTTACTATAAGAGCTCACATTGGAAATGAGATCAGAAGCAACAAGCTTGACTTCATCTACAGAAACCTATAAAGAGCAAAACAAACTGATTTAGCAGGTACTTTAACAGAACAAAAAGGTCCACTCTTATAATCAGATATTGACAACACAAAAGAATGAAATTATGCCACATATAATGACTTACAGGATAAACAAAATCAGAACCCACTAACTTAACTGCATCATCAGTTCTCTCAAACAGGCTTCCACGACAAGATGAGCCATGCAAAGGGGCAGCTAATGATGAAAGAAAACTCTGCTGGAAACCAACTAGCAGTGGCTTTGATAACTTCATGCATGTCATCCAGAATCTAGAACAGTTGGAAATTTCTCCATAATGCTCAGATAACTTTGAGATGAATGATTCATGTATAGGAGAAGCACACAGAGCATGCCCAAGCCTCCTGCTTTCCCAGAGCATGGTTAAGACTTCCTCCAGTGAAAGTTTCATCCATTTGCATAACCTGATAAGTATCTCAAATATCTGTGGATGAATTTCTGTATAGCCCTGCAGTAAAGACAGAAGTATTGGAGACAAAAAATTGCAAAAATTTGCATGTCATGACCATCATTTGGCAAGGGTATAGCAATTGTAAATACTGGAGCTTACCTTTATTGACAAGAAATCAAGGATATGATAGATCAGCTTTAACATATCTTTAACCATTATCTCAGACTGATCATTGTCATGCAACAACTCTAGCACAGATTCAAACATTGTTGTAGACTGAGCACCACCAGGGCATTCGTATGGACATAACCATAGATTAACTGCATTTTGAATATCTTCAAAGTTTCTGTTCAGAATAAAGCTAAACAACATTATACAAAAAACCAAAATTTTCAAAACGATGTAATATTTAACTAAAAGCCTCTAAATTCATATTGCTCAATGCTAGAGACTAGCCTTTTAAGCAATAACACCTTTGGGTTGGGTTGCACCTTCTCATGCGAACACAATGCACGTAAACAAAGAGCACTGGCCATCAGATGGTGAGCTTGATTGTCGCAATTAGTATTTCCAGAACACACGTCACCCTGTATAATTAACAATTTCCAATATCAGCATCATGTTCAGAAAAAGAGAAAGAAAATAAAATAGAGCATGAAAAACACATTAAAACAAGGAAGCAAATATAATATTAACAGAAGAAAGAGAACTAGTTGAAGCAGTGTTTACCAATGTAGAGATAGCTTCTGATAAATGCAGAATGCACTCTTCCAGTCTTTCAACTCCAAAAGCTCTCAATTCCCCTCCCTTAGCAATAAGTATTCTGGATTTTTGTACATAATTTTCACTTGAGGCATATAGCTTCTCCAATAGAGTGTCTATGATTTCCATTCGAATTTTCTGGCAAACTCTAGGATTCATAGAATTCATTGCTTTATATGCCATAAATTCCTGATGGTATTAGAAAAGGTTAACAATACAGATCAATCTTAAAGCAGCATATATCTAAATGTGGCAGAGGAGCCAAAAAAGGAAAAAAAAAAGCGAAGAAAAAACTGTAGCCCAACCTGCTCCAAAAGTATTCCCAGAGCCCTTCTTGACATATTCACAGATGATGAAAGCAAGGAGTACAAAGTTGAGACCCTCTGCTCAACATCCCCATCTTGGAGGAGTTTAAGCCCTATCTGGAACAACACTGATAATAAGATGACAAAGATGCTGAAGATTAACATGACAGAAAAGAGATTTACTACTTTACCTTAACCCAGTGTTTGACTAAATGATAAGGTGGAGGAAGTGACTTGGCTATGCTCTCTGCAATGGACCATTTTTCAAGGCTTTCTTTGAGTACTGTAGTCATCTCTTGCCTGCTTCCTTCATAAAGTAAATCCAGAAGAAAAACAGTTTTCTCACAGGACTCGGTAATAAAATCTTTGGTCGCCTTGGCAAAATCTCTAGAAGCATCATCCATAGTATCTCCATGAAACTCATTTGACTTACAATGATATACTAAACGATTCCAAGATGCTTTGCAGCTAAATTTTAGAGCTTTTGAAGCCTACAATAGTACAAATATACCTGATGAAAGCCAAGCCTAATGAAAATGCAGTTGGAACCAGAATATTCAGACATGAAACAGATTCATTAAGTGCTTTTATGGTTATTAATAGATAAGCAAATAACAGAAATGTGCAATATTCAGCTGAGAACTGTGCTGTGCCCATGAAGAAAAATGACAATAACTAGGATTAAATATATAACTATGCATTTCAAGAAGAGAAAAGTATTTCAACAATTTTCAGGACATTATTCATTGACAACAACTAAATTAGACGAACTATACTATGACAAAAATGCTTTCCACAAATGGACTTCTTGCTAATTTCACATGCATTATCATGATGAGTATGCAAATTGAAGTAAAAAGATTGTACTAGTTCTAGACATGCCAAAGGACCTTATCCAACTCATTTTTCTTTTATTCAATCATGTCTAAACCAAATGCATTAGAAACAGATATTTTACATAGACCAATCAAAATTCATTAGAATTTAAAAATTAACAGTGAGAGGACCAATATACTAACAGAAGTTACAAAATGCTAAGATAGAAATCCAAAGTGCTGATTGAGAATATAAAATACTGATGTAACCCAAAACATCTAGAGCACAAAACTATGATGTAACTATAAAATCAGGAGAAAATTGAAGCAATAGAGAAATGTGAGAAGTGGTAGCTTTCATATGAGCAATAAAGCATTTTGAGCATGGAAATGACAAAATCCTCAACACATTAGAAAACAATATCCTTACCTCTTTCACTTTCTTGTTCCTGTATAAAACTATAGCAATATTATAAAGCCAGGCAAAGAGATACTTGAGTCCATTGACTTGAACCCCATCATTTGAAATTAGATCATTTAGGAGATTTGCACTTTCCTGGGACAAAAGTGACAAACTAATATTAGAAAGAGAACAATTCTCTAGTACTCTATCGAAGAAAATTATAGGATAACTTTGAAGAATGATTATTAAAAATAGAAAATAATGATAAACAAATGACACTATTTGATAAGCTTCAGTTCAGTGTCATAAATTACATTTGAACCTTAGTATAAATTCCAGTTCTGAGTGAAAGAGTGAAACCAGCTACAGCTATGTGAATTATTGTCTTGGGACATTCATCAGATCCTTTTTTGTTCAGCAGATTTCTCTTTTCAGCTATACTGCATCCAAAAAATTAAACAACAAAAGTATACATATAAGGAGAGGGAAATAAATAAAAAAGAAGCCAACCATTATACATTAGTCAGAAGCATATTGCAAAAGCATTGTGACAACACTACATTATCCAATAATATCATCTACAGCATAAGCAGATGTATGAAGTGTTTAAAAAACAGTATGACTCTAAAAAAGTTTCATATTAATTGTCTAAATATACCTCTTAACTTTCTCATTGTTATTTTAATTTGATCCTTAGAGTCAGTGAAGCTATAACCTATCACAAGAAAAGGCCAATGCTTCTGACACTCATAGCCAATGCATACCTATGATAGTGAACACTGCCAAATTCATGGAATGCTTCTTGGGCAATAACTAAATTGGATATAAAGGATGTGTCATCTCTTTCACCCAAAATCTCCTTCCTCTTTGCATATATGAATTCAGCAAGTGGCTCGCATAAAAATTCCAAAGCCTTACAGTAAGAAGGCAAATAAATTCCTTTTCCTGATAACCCATTAACTTTGCTGCCAGTAGTAAAGAAATCTTTCAATGAATCAAGTGAAATAGGAATTTGTTGGACCAATCTTTCATAATCAAGAAAAATGTGAGATCCAGGGGCATTCTTTGTATGCATCTCAGTTGTAGATTCACCATTTCGCAGTTGCCCATTAAGTGAAAAGAATAATAATCCAGTAGCATAAAGCCTCACGATCGGACCAAGGGGTAAAATAGCCTTGAAAAAGGTTAGGTGTATTTCATCAAGTGAACAACTTTGAGAAGAAAAATATATAAATATAACAAACAAGCAGCTACAATATGAAAAGCACATACCTGAGAGTCAGCTAATCTACTCAAAATTTCAGCAACAGCACAGCAGACTGTTGGAGATGCAGTTTGACATTTAGTAGCACAGTAGCAGACAAGTTCCAGAAATTCAAATACAGTGTTCTCGACTTCAACCTACCAATTCAAATAAATGAGCTACTAAGGAGATTCTCTTATTGCAATTAATCAGTAAAATAACAGAAAATACATGCTTAAACTATATCCAAATTACTGAAAAATTGTTTCTTATGTAACCATAGGAATAATAACAATTTTCTCCCCAGATCTCTTCTATCGCTCATTACCTTACATACAGCAGCCACAGAGCTCGTGATACACTGTAGTATGTCAATGGCACTCAAGGATACACTATTATTTTGTGAGAAAATGCAAGAGCATACCCTCAAGGCAAACTGCATAGACATGAAAACCAATTAGAATGGACATGTCAATGTTATTTGAAAGATATGAATAATAAATCACCATTCACCTTATATATTTGATCTTTAATGCAAGATTTCCCATACTCAGAAAATGTAAAATCCAAAAACTGAAGCACTATTTTCTTGCTGAAACTTGCTATCTCCTTTACCATAAATAGAGCAATTTTATTCAGATATGAAACAAGCACCCTCTGAAATCTTTCATGCGCACTGGCATCTAAAATCCTGTATCATTAAACCCAGAAATCTCATCGTTAACCACCCATTCCTCAAAATTAAGCATTATTTTCAATTGCCAGTTCATTATGAAGATTAACAACAAAAATACAATGCTGAATCCCAGTACTATAATCACTGCATTTGTAAGTGTAGGTGTCGTGTGTACAGGTGTATGAATAAAAAGGAACAAAAAGAAAGAGCTAAGAGTACAAGTTTATAACTTGAACCATGGAGCAGCTTCATCAACCAAGGCTAGGATTCTCTCGTAATTGGCCTCCTCTTTACTTTGATTCATCAAAGAACATTTGACCAATGTTATGACTATCTCCACAATCACCAAAGCAAAATCTTGATCTCGGTTCTCCCTATTTAGTCTCGGAACCAACTGGGTCTTCAATTTGCCCGCTTTGGCTCCCAATTTACCAAAATGCATTCCTCTAAGACTCTCTAGCACTAAAAGAACTTCAGTTTCCGCCTCTGCATACAACTTCCATCCCTCCAAACAATGAACCAATCGAACCTGTTGAACCTGGACAGAGTACGGCTTACAAGACAACTGTGAAGAAATCGCATTAAGACAGCTGATACAGAGTCTGTAAACACTAAACACTTCGACGACAATCTCACGAGATATCTTATGCGGGGATTGTGATTCAGCCTCGGAGGCGAGACGTTTGGGTAGGAGAGACAACGATTTGTTAAGAAATGGTAAAAATTGCTTCGCAAGGGACCTCGTGGTCGTAGAATCTAGGGTTTTTGAGGGTTTTGATGAGAGCTTTTTGGGTTCCAAATAGGGTTTAAACGGATGAAGGTATTCGGCAAAGAGACTGTAAATGCCAGTGAGATCGGTGGATGATTGGAGTTTGGAAAGAAGACCGGTCTCTGTGGCCGTGGTGTCCATAGGCGCCGCCGTGGAGGCTGCGGTGGTTTTGGGGTGAAAATGGGAGGGACGGTAGTGAAATGGAAATGTGTAGGCGCGAAAATTAGGCGCTCTGAACTTCTTTGAAATTTGGGTCTATTTTTCGTTGGAAAATTAAAGTGGGCTTTTTGGGCCTTCTGCCATTGACAATGGAAATCAAATGCAAAGTATGAAATGTATTTGGGCTCCAGTCTTTTCTTCTTCTTTTTTTGACGTTTTTATATTTAAATTTAATCTTTTTTTTAGAAAACAAATAAATTTCATTGATTGAGATAAAATATGAAGATGGGATAAAATGGGTACTATCCATACATAATAAGTAGCATAATAATAAGCGAGTTTAACAATATTATGAGTATAACTATTAGCATTCCTAAGTATATAACGAATTGAATCAAACCCTTAATCATTTTAAATTTAAACTTGAATTCTAGTTTTAATTTTAAACTTTAATGGTTAATTAAATTTAAATATATTTTTAATAATTTAAAATCAAACTTTTCGATATATGTGTATTAATAATTATATCATTTATGTATTTAATCCAAACAAATTGGAGTTCTTAAAGGAAAAAATAAATAAATATCTATCTATATATATATATATATATATATTGTAAGATTGTTTTTTTCAGTTCATGACAAAGCCTCAAAATCAAATCCAATTTAAAATTTTAACTCGAGTGTGTTTAAAATTTGAATGGGTTAAATTCCTCTCTCTCGGCAACATATATAAAAAGTACCAAATTTAATACAAATTAGGGAAAAATAAAAATATAGTTAATCTAAACAAATATGTCCTCGAATAGAATAAAAAAAAATTGTATTTATTCTATTTGCATCATTGTTCCTATGATAAATGGAAAAGAAAGTTACTACGTAATTGTTTTAGATAATTTATGCATACATGATGGAAGAGACAAATTGCATACAAAACACATCAAAGTAAAATTGATTACACTTGTGTCAAAGGAAAAAAAATACACATACTTTACCACTATGCTTTTATTATGTTTAGTTTATGTTTCAATCATGCTTAACAATAAAAATATAGCTAAATCACATATTAATCAATTTAAATTCAAAAGCCAAATCATTAAAATGTCATAGTATTCTATTGAAATTTTTATTTTCACTTATTTGAATTATTTTTATTCCATGATATTTCTTAACTTCGTATGATTTCAACATTTTCATTATATTTTATTCATTTATTAATTTCGTATGATTTCAATATTTTCCTTAGATTTCATTCTTCAATGGTTCTCTAAACCATATAAAAAGTGAGAATAGCCTAAGAATGACTATGGATATGGACAGTGGATTAGTAAAGTATTAAAGGGCTGGAAATAGGCCCATGGGTTGAACTCCTAAACTGAAAACCCAGCCCAAACTGCCTCGAGAGACCGTTTATGCATAAGAAAGTAGTTAAAAACCCGAGCATGAAGTTGTATTTAGGGTTTAAGCCATTTTTCTGAGAAGAAAAAAGTTCCATTGGAAGAAGAAGGGCACGACCTCCCTCGCCTTCTCTCTGCTTGCTCGTAAGCCAATTCTACAGTAAACATGCCGAAATCAAAGCGCAATAGAACAGGTACTGCTTTATCTTGATTCATTTGTTTGATTTCAACTGAAGGGCAAAGTAATTGGAAGCTCTAAAGGTGCTGTCTTGCAGCGTTAAATTTGACTTCAAGAAAATAGATAGAGCTTTTTAAACTGTTTTTGTAGCTTTGGGTGAAAGTGAAAGTGAGTTTTTTGAGTATGTATGTAATTATAAAAACTCGCGGTGCAGTGACTTTGTCGAAGACGAAGAAGAAGGGCAGGGAACATAAGGAGAATATTGTCAATTCAATAAGGGAAGCTGCTGAGAAGTATGATTCAGTTTATGTTTTCACTCATGAGAATATGAGAAATCTCAAGTTCTTGGAGTTCAGGACGCAGCTAAAATCTTCTAGCAGGTAAACTACGAAAGTATTGGATTGTCATGCTATGTTCGCGTTTTCTTTATTGCTGCTCAGAAAATCTTAAGCATTTTCTGGGAAAGTTTGATGTGAAAGATATATGTTTGAGTAGCCACTTGGTTTTTCATGTCTTTAGCTTTTAAGATTACACATCCCAGTTTTATTAGGTGTTACTAGGGATTAATTTTTCGAGCATTTACATTTGTTTTCAGTTGTTATTTGGTGTTTGCAACCACCATATCCTGTTGATCAAGCTCAAGGATTTGAAAAACATGAGGAATGTTACATTGTTTTTCACAAAGCAGCTTTATGTGTAAATTGACGTGGTTTACTTATGCAAATGAGCCTACAAGTTTATTTGTTTTCTTTGTGCCAGATTTTTCCTTGGTTCGAACAAAGTAATGCAAGTTGCTCTAGGTCGTTCAGTTGCTGATGAGATCAGACCTGGTCTTTATAAAGTCTCGAAGGTTGGAGTGCCATTTATCGTATGCTTACTCAGTCTTTCTTGTGCATAGTTGGACAATGGTTTCTATCGTTTTCCTCATCTGTTAAGCTTTTGCTTCTTTTTTCCAGTTTCTACGCGGTGATTGTGGGCTTTGTTTTACTAATCTGCCAAAGGAAGAAGTTCAAAGGTATCTTTCAAAAGAAATTCACAGATAACTTTTTCTTGAACCTTAAGCACACAATTTCCCAAAGAAGTAATGCCATACTATCTATATCCAGAACACGTGCTTTATTTGTTTAAAATATTTTCTTAGCACTGATGATGTTACTCTTAAACCTGGTTTTGGACATCACTTCTTGTTTTTAGTGTTGTTGTCCAGTTGCAAGTTGGAACTTGCATAATAAGAATATATCCTGTACATATATATTGCATGCTTCTATTATGATGGCTTTTGTATTTCTGTTTTCTGCACTCTAGTTTGTCGAGGCTATGAAGGTCAACAATGCATTTGAGAAATTTGACTCTGTTTTTTACCACTATGCAAGCCTATCTAGACCACCTCTCTTTTAGTCTGTCTATATTTAGTTTTTGATCATCTTGTGATCAACAATATCTCTCAGATTATTCAATGAACATGAAGATTTTGACTTTGCAAGGACAGGAAGTATGGCATCCGAAAAGGTATGCTATAACTGGCTAAAATTTTGGACTGATTTTATGTGAATTGGGGGGCGCACAGGTATATGGATGGCTCAATCAGTTTTACATCTCATCTTATGACATTGAGTGGATTATTGGACCTTTTCTGTTTGAACTTGGAAATCTGGTTCTCACTCTATTATTCAGAGTGGAGAAATTGTTTTACTTGTATTCATTTGTACCTCTGGCTATTGTACCTAAATCTGCATTCCATGATTTAAGTGTTGATGGTTCTTGTGATCAATTCTAAAAAAACCTTATAAATTCTGCTTCTATGCTTGTATTGAGCACTTAATTATCACTAATTTTTTAGGTGGAGCTAAAAGAAGGCCCTCTGGACCAATTCACACATGAGATGGAACCTTTCTTACGCAAACAAGGAATGCCTGTTCGATTAAACAAAGGTGAAGTCTTGTCAGTTGCTTCTCCGCTGTCTGATCTTTATGGTCAAAATGGTGTTAACACAAGACATTTTTACTCATTGATTTCTTAATATTCATGGAATGCAGGAATAGTTGAACTTGTATCTGACTTTGTCGTATGTGAAGAAGGCCAATCACTGTCACCTGAATCAGCTCGGATACTGGTATGTGCTTGTGATGTGTTTGATTTCTTTTGTGGTGTTTCTGACACCAGCACCTCATTCACTGCCTTCTCTGATACACTTCTGAATATCTGGTTTAGATTATGAAATGCATTAATTTTGCATCGATCTAGAATATGAGACCTCAAAACAGAAGTAAAATCTCTCATTTGCAGTTACATTTTGGAGGGTTTATTGTTTGTGACGTCTGAAAAGCTTCTGTAGGTGTTAGACATACTAATCATTTTTTATTCTTTTGCAGCGTCTTCTGAATATCAAGATGGCTAAATTCCGGCTTCACTTGGTATGCAGATGGAGCTCTGAGGAATTTGAGGCTTATCAAGGGCAGGAGGATTCAGATTCTGATGCTTCTTAACTACAATTACTTGTGGACACATGATGATGCATGCATGAATTCCCGGCAAACACAGTAATGGTCCCATTGCTGTTTTCTTCCGTAACAGTGGTGTTATGTAGAGCATTTTGGGGTCTTCACTTAGATGAGAAATACATATATTGTGCTCTCTTCAGTTTTGGCATGAGTGGTGATCTAGTTTTCTTAGAATCCCCTTTGAATTATATGTAATCATTTGTTTTATTCCAATTGTTTCGTCGAGAACTTGATAAATCTATTGTGGCAGCAGCAAGATAGCAGAGACGCTTCGGCTTTATTTATGATGACAGCAAAAAAATTAGCAAATTGCACATTAGCCAGCTTGTACTTGATCTGCGCTGTCTTGTTATGCTTAGAGGGAATTGCATTGTGATGAATATTCGGGAGGTAGTGAAGCTTGTGATGAATGGCAGAACCAGAAAAAAACCTAGAAAATATGACAAGGCAGATGGTACCTGCAATAAGAGTAATAGCCACAAGCATAGCTTGAAAACGCTCATGGATTTTAACATCGATCATGAAGAGTTTTGGGGACTGGCTCAATGCTGACAGTCACAAACAATAAAGAAGAGAAGAAAGGGGGAAAAAGATGAAACTTAATAGTAATAGCCACAAGCATAGCTTGAAAACCCTCATGGATTTTAACATCGATCATGAAGAGTTTTAACTCCAGCAAATGACACAAATAAGATCTAGAGTCTATTCAACCTATTGCAGATGCCAAATTCAGGGTGCTGATGTTGACAATTCAGCCTTCTTGTCCTCCAGAAGCTTCAGCTCTTCGCGCCAACCTTCCAATTTAGACACTTTTTCTACTAGTTCTGGTTTCATATCTTTCTCGACAGTCTTTTGCTGCTGAGCTTCTGTCAGTCGTATCTAAGGTAACAACAAGAACGGAAATAGCAGTCACTAATAGAATTGTTAGTACCTAGTGAAGGTGCAACTGTGAAATCCACCAGCAAACATATTAGATCCCAAGAGAAAAATGGGAAAAGTTTCGGTGCAAAGTCTTTAATATTGACATCAGTACCAATCTAGTTTCTCAAACCTCAAAAATTGCCTTGAGAGCTTTTATTGCTTGGAAGTTAAATTCTACCAAGATACATAGAAACATGCCTAAAGCCAATAACTCCAAATTACTTTCTGTTGTGTTTTATCCTTTTCCCCTTATATCCCTCTAATGGCAGAAAATTCAATTTATATGAGCTTTGATATATCATTTTTTTCGGGGCGTTGGGGGGGGGGGAGATTCACTGACAAACTGCAGGTACTAACACGTGACAATCCAAATCCCAACAAAAGAAATAAATTTCCTTTCTCAAGGAATCTTGTAAGATTTTATGATTTTAGTTCCAGGGATAACGAGTAATGTTTATAGAACAGGGACACTGTAGCATGTGCATGCAATACTCAAAAGCTACAGAAGAAAGGATGTAGAGAATACACATATTGTGTGCTGGAAAGAATCTAGAAATCTAGATAGTCTTAAGTATACATCAGTTATATTGGTATAAGAATTTTCATTTACCTTCTTCTTCAATGCACGTATTTTCTTATCAATAACTTGAACATCATCAACTGTAGTCAAACACTCTGTTGAGTTTGGAGGAGTAGCCACAGAAGGATTTTCAGAAATAGCAAGTGCATTCATCTGGGAAGCAACAGCCTCTTCAGACTCAGGCACATCATTTGCGTCCTCAGCAGAGATGTCATTGTTTTCCAAATTCGTATTCTTCTCAAGAGAAGCCTGCTAGAAGCAATGTTAACTTAGATACATCAAGAGATATGAAAGAAAGAGCAGCTATGAAGATGAAAATTACTACTAGCAGAATGGAAACGTAATTTTGGTGGTTCCTCTGTCACACAGATCTGATCTGATTGAGACAAAAATGAAATTTCTCTAACATAAACATTATATTCCTAGAGAAATAAATGTCTCTAAAGATGCTTCCAGCCAATAGCTGTAATAATTTGGGTTCCAATGCTTATTATGTGCAATGGGGATAACATATGTCAATCTACCAATAACAAGACATCTCAAATCAATTAATAAGTAGGTTTTTAAGCTGCTGTTCTGTCCAAGGCAGTGGTATCAGTACTAGAGCAGGATATCAACAAATGAAATTTCAGGAAACTCAAGTCCCAACTAAGCATCATATAACATATTAACATATTGGTAGGAGAAACTCCAAAACCCACAAATTGTCAGCTACAGCCAATGATCTTGTGGTTTCGTGAAATTCAAAAAGTAGAAATTATGGTTGTCACGCAAGTTTCAAAATTCCTAGCAATTGTTACACTTGTGAGTACCAGGATCTTAACGTAGAAGGAAAAAGGAAAGTAATATGAAGAGTAACTACCAATACCTTCGCTGATATAAATAAGGTCTAGATTCTGCAATGCTAAGGTTGAGATATCAAAGATGGCCCTTGCAATTACCCACAATAAGATTAATGCAGCTCTGATGATTGATAACAAATAAAATAGAAGAAAGCAACAATGTTATTCTGAGATTTTTGACTGCTAAACAACCTTTATACGACCAAAATTCCATTAAATCATACTGATAATGTGTGGCTCATATTCTTTTCAACCTCATTGTAGAGAAAATGAAAACGATGGAGACAAAGATACTGAAACTAGGGGACATCTAAATTAACTTCTTAAGATAAGTATATCTTTTGGTGTTGTTTATTACCTAATACAAGTACAGTTACACACTTACACCTCATCACCCTACCAGACTAAGCCCACCCCCATAAAGGAAAAAGGAAAAAAAAAAAAAAAAACTCCCTCTTGCTATCTCTATCTGCTCACTCAGATCAGTGATAAAGAATAATAAGTGCCCATTTTATGTCTAATACATCACACGACTTATTGCTTCCAATAAAATTCTATAGAAAACAAATTCAGAACATAGAGTTTACCAGAAAAGAAAGTTGCAAAAACAGAACACAAAAGAATAAGCCTGACAGCTACAATCTAGAGCAACATAAATCTTGTAGGAGCAGCTATACGCTATACATTCACTTTTCACATAAACAGCAAGTAAATTAACACCTTACATAGAAAGTATGCACGGCGCAGATAATACTAGCCGTCTACTCCGTTCATGAGGATAAATAAAAATGCAGACCAATACCACGTAAAAGAAATGCAGAACAGAAACAGCACCAGAACCTATAATCAACATATATTTTCCAATTATACACAGTTTAATTCATACTTGAAAATGAAAGCCATATCTAAGTAAAGTAGGCTCCTTAACCAGGCACAACCTAATCATAATCTGTTTCGGCAGAAAATAATAAAAGTGGAAAACCAAGACTGAACCTGCTGACGCTTTTCCTTCTTCCGCTCATTCCTTTTAGCTGATTTCGTCTTAGGTTTAGCTTCTGCCGCAGGATCATACCCCGGCGGCGCCTCCTGCAACGACGCCATCTCCTTCTTCCACTGCCGCCGCCGTCATCATCATAGTACAAATTAATACCACTCCGTATATAATTCAACCAAAAAAGATTAAAAAAAACGAAAACGGAAGAATGAAGAAAAGACTTACTAGGGCACCTCTGGATTGGTAAATGGCAACTTCATCCTGTGGAACATAACCAGCCCTAATACGAATGGGTTTACGGAGAGTGCCGTCGGGTCGCCGGGTGGGAGCGAGGATTCTCTCTCCTTCTTTTAGGGTTTGGCTAAGCTTAGCTTCTAATTGCTCGGCGTCATCTTCTCCACCGCTACCACCACCGCCACTGCCATTGCAGTTGCCGCTGCTCGCCATCTTCAGCTTAATTTCTGTGATTTTAGAGCTGAAAACTATTTATTTTTGAGTAATTAATCTGGGAATTTTATGGGTAATTTTTACCAAACGCGCATTTAGAGAATACGCGATCTTATTTTTTCAGAATTTAATAAAAGAAGAAAGGTTGCTTTTCTTCGACAAATATATCATACTTTAATACTTATAAAAAAATGAAAATAGGTAAAAAGTAATCTTTCAAGAAAATAGTAAAAGGCTTAATAAATAAGAAAAGTAATCTTTCAAAGATACAAAGCCCCTCATTTCAGTAAACTTTTTTTTAACTATTTCAAATCCAAAACATTCTTAAAAATTCAAAATAAAGCCAAGAAACCCAATGGAAATAATCAAATAAATGAATATACAAATGCTATTTTTATAGAATTATTTGTTTTGGCAAAAGATCGCTGGGACCGCTCCATCCGTGTAATGAATAGATCTCTGGTTCGTAATATGATGGAAGTGGTGTGTGGAGAAAAGAAGTGGCTCATACAGTCATACTTCATAGAGAAGGGGATTAGATTACTTTTTCTATACGAGTAAGATTGAAGGAAAAATGAAACCACTAAAAGGTAAAATGTATTTTGTCTTCACATAAAATATGATTATTTTTAACCTCGCCTTCAAAAGTTACTTTATTCACTAAGTAATTAAAATAAGGAAGATTGGCCAAAATAGTCTATTCATTTGGTGTTTTGACTAATTTTATCAATTTTATTTTTAATCATCAATTAGATACGTTTCATTTAAGACATCGACTCATTTGATTATTGTTATCAAAATCATGAAATTACCATCTGAAATCTAATTCAACCCGAAAACCACATTTGAGGGACAAAAAAGAAAAATCACAAATTTTAACATATTTCAAAGAGGGAAATTGACTGATTTAATCTATGTCATATGAGTTTTTGACCATCTTTTTATTTTGTTTTTAATTGATCAATTAGATCCATTTTATTTCAAATATCGGCTTGTTTGATCCATTTTGTACATTTTATGTTTTGTATTATTATACTTTTAAATTATGCAAAAATATTCTTAAACTTTTCTTTCAAGTTTTTCAACCTTTTTTATCATTTATTTCTACCACCCAAACTCTATTAAAAAAAGATGGTTTTCAATTGAAGAAAATGAGCAATCATTTTTTTTTACAATAAGGTACTTAGAGCAAACCTAAGGATTGCGAAATAGAACATTTTTTTTTTGAAAAATAATTATGTTAGATTTTTCCTATTTAATCAACGATTATTTTCCCTAGTTACTAAAAGATCAAGTATTTAAGAAAAATAAAATTTAAATATTTTTTTTCTACTTATTTATTTTGTACCTCTAAAGTGTTTGTTTTAAATATATATTCTACCCTCTAAAACATAATGTCAAATATTTTCTTTAATAAAAAATATTTTTCAGGGTAATAGTGGATAGAAATACATATTTTAAAAAATAAAATAGTTGAAGAGCATTTTAAGCCAATTCACCTCCAAAAGTATCATCTCAACTACCTAAGAAAAAAAAGGAAAAATAATACAAACAAAAAATTATTATTTGAAAAATTGTATAGTCATTGCTAGAAATTCAAACTGGAGACCCAATTGACCAATTAAAAACAAAATGGACCAAAATGATAAGAAAAAAACAAATGAAATGGACTAAATCGACCAATTTCCCTCTTTATAATGTGTTAAAAATGTGATTTTCCTTTTTTGCCACTCAAATGTGGGTTTTTCGATGGGTCGAATGGAGTTCCGATGGGTAATTTCATGATTTTGATCGGAATGATCAAATGAGCCAAGAAATCTACGACTCTTATTGGTTGATCAAAAACAAAATGGTCAAAATACCAAATGAAATGGACTATTTTGGCCAATCTTCCTTAAAGCAACCAAGCCAACCAAGTAAAGCAGTAAGCACTCAATTGATCATTGCAAGATTTTTCCTTTTTTTTTGGAAGAAATATCACTAATACTAGTTAATCATTTTACGTTGCACCAATTGCTGGAATTTAATTTATTTTTCTTGATGTTTTTAGCATTTTTGAATTTTTTATTTTATTTTCAGAATTTAATTTGGGCTCAATTCTTCTGCATCAAGTGTATCGTGTATAGTCTCTTTCAAAAAAGAAAAGAAGTTTTGTATGGTGTAAACAATAAAAGATATAAATTCCAATTATTTCACAAAGAATAAAAGGTACATAATTTTTGAAATATTAGATATAACTTCTTGAAAGGAATGCAAGAAACTCTCAAGACAAGAGAAGGCAAAAGAGGATTTTACCCTCTAAACTCTCAACCAACTTCTACCTAGAATAATGAAATTGATTCCTCCTTTTATATATAACATCTACTTATGAACCAATAAGGTATTAATTTAATTTATGTTTTTCGAATATATACAGCATCCGATCTTCTACATGCAGTAACTGAAATTTCAAAAAAGAAAAAAGAAAAAAACAGAAGGCATAATCAGATCCACAAAAATAGAACTTTATTATAGTAATAAAATATAGTCAGAGTAGCCAACGTACTCTGTGATCCATATATAATTATGAAAAGTACAAACATCGAAGCTTTGGGAATGAAAATGCATAGATAGAAATCAAATTGCAAAACGGTAATTATTTGCCTGCAAATGGAACAACAGAGAATCAAATCAAATGACATGGAAACGGCAGGCAGAGATATTTCTAGAACAAGACTTCTTTGCTTTTGCAAATGTAAATATTAATTCATCTGCCAATACCGCAGCAATGGCAGAAATCACAACATTCACAAGCTTTACAGCAGCAGCAATGGCGGTGATTATGCAACAATCGACGACCACCAGCTAATGATAAGTAGACAAAATCCGAGGCATTATAAGAGACTGATGGCAAGGTCGACTCTGCTTCATATTTAACATCTTTAACACCGGCGCCGCCAAATTGGGAGTCGGCGACAGAATTGTCGTCTTCAGCCTTATTAATTAAAGCACCTTCAGAAGCTGAAGTGTTGCCATGGTTGCACCATAGTGCAAGGCACAAAACTGCAACTATAAGCAATCCTGATTTCGCCATGTTCGTGATCAATCAATTAAGTTCAGTAGCACTGAATGATTGGCTAAAGCAAATTCAATTGTGAATGAAAGGTCATGGTTCGAGCGGAGGTATATATAGGGTTGGTTTCGGTGTTGCTAGTTTGGGTAGGAGTATGCATCATTCATTCATGGTTGTCCGAGTCAAATTATTAGTTAATTAATCTGTGCAGAATCCAACGTCCACTTTAATTTAACTTAATAATAAAATTAAAAATAATTCTTGACTTTAATATAATTACTATATTACCCTTATAATTTATAATATTATTATTATTAGAGTGATGCCACATCTAATCGCTCTTACCGTTTGGAAATATAAATGACTTTATAGATATTTGATCACTGCTGACTTATAATATCACTTTTCTTATATTTTTTTTATTTTTAAGATAAAATATTTATATTTTATTCTTTTCAAAACAAAATTTATTTTTTATTTATAACTTTTCAAGATAATTAAGAGTACTTTAAGAAAAAAATAAGTTTTTTTATTTGTGTAAAAGTGAATCCAACTACTTATATTTATGAACGAAAGTAGTAAAATGCAAATCGATTAAATTAATTGATTGATGGCGAGGGTTTAAATAAAAAAAGATGTATATATTTTAATAAATTACAATAAATTCCGGATATTAAGAGGAGTTTTAGTGAAAGAAAACTCTTTGAAATGGTAAGATAACAAGGTTTGTACCTTTTGATTTGTTTATAACATAAAATTTATGGCTACACTTGATCAGTAGCATCCTCGTCCAGAATCAAGAGGGGCGGCGTAGCATATATATCTTTAATTTCGTCGATAGAAATAATAATTTGTCCAATAAAAAAACAAGAAATAGGACGATTGACGAGAACATAATACATTGGGCACTTACTTGAGATTGTATAGTTGACTGAATGGATGAGTAGGACTAATAAAGAAATCCTAGTTAGTTTAAGGACGCCGAGACGGCAATCACAAGAAACACACAGGAACGTCCAATGAAGGGAAATTACCAGAATATTGTATGCTTTTCAATGCTCAATTCCATACTAATATAGCTGTTTAAGTATTTGATAAATTCATGTTTTTTAAATAAAAAAATAATAATTTCCCAACTAATCCTACTATTTTTGTTCACTCAGTTTTGACACACACTACTTCAGGCTACGTTTACACTTTAAATTTAAGATCTTTTTTGTAAGAATTTGGCGGTGCAAAATTTATTGGAGCCAAGAAAATTTGAGATTTTTCACCCAGTTTTGACACACACACACACTCTACTACTTCAGACTACTTTTACACTTTAAATTTAAGATCTTTTTGTAAGAGTTTGGTGTGCAAAATTTATTGGAGCCAAGAAAACTTGAGTATATATATATATGTGAGTGTGTGTGTGTCTGCTTGGTTAGGACAGATGGGGTAGTTCGGGTCATGTTGTATTGAATTCATCTTAAATTTTAAAATATTTATTTTAATTATATTATATACTTTTACACAATTTTTATGAGTTAAATATAATTAATATTGATTCTTTTTACACAATATTCTTCAATACAAAAAATTAAAGTGAGCCTTTGACTTGAGAAAATTATTAACTTCGTAAATGTTGGGACACCACATGAGTTAATAAGATTTAATTTTTCAATTAAGGAGATTGCTAGAAAAACAATTTAGATAAAAATATGTGAGCAGTTTTAGACATTTCAAAACTGAGTATATCTTAATTGTTTTTTTTAATAAAAAATACGAGCATATCTTAATTAATTCAATATATAACCAAAGCAACCAGATTGGAAAACATTTTTCATTAATTCTAAGAAATCAGATACTATGCAACATGTATTACAAAAAAGATATTGTATATGAATTGCATCCTAATATTTGATTGAAAGATTTATGAAAAGGCCAGATTATAAAGCATTTGAATTTCAATTATAGAAAGTAGTTACATGCACTCCACCGATGCAAAGTCAAAACAAGTTTTGAAAAATTAGTGAAAAAAGGAAGACATAAAGGAGGAGAAGATACATAAAAAAAGAGAGTATAGTTCGAGAGGAAAGAGCTCTTTTAACTCTTCAATTGAGGCGCATTTGTTCATTAATGAACTATTCCATGCATTATTAAAGTATATAAAAACTATTGTTACATATAAACCAAAAAGCAAATTGAAAACATCAGAAATATGAAAAGCAATACAACATATAGCAAGCCTAGGCACAATTCATCACCCATGTGCTTTATTTTGCAAACATTTCATTAGAGCCAGCAGAAGGTAGAACATCATCATCAGCTCAGCTATGACTAGATTTGTTTTGGACTTATTTGCGTCCATACTCGCAGCACTTGGGGCAGGGATGGCAACACATTGAACAATAATCAGGTCCGCAGCACTTGTTGTGATGGTGATTATGTAGCATTCTACGATTTTCAATGCTTGACAAGTTGTAGAATGATTTATGGGAATTAATGAAGTTTGGGATGTTCTTTGTTTGGTCATCGTCAGCAGATGTCGCCTCATCTACACGGCCAAGGGCAAGGCTTAAGGCTGCTGTATCATCATCGACTTCAGCTTTGGCAAAAGCATGATCATTTGTGCCCAGCGGATGGCACAGATGAAGTGCGAGGACCAAAACTGCAACTAGAACCAATGTAGATTTCTCCATGAATATTCAATTGTAGTACCACACTTAACCTGACACTCAGTTGTAACTCAATAATTCTGCATGAAACTCTTTTTTCGTGGTAGTATATGTAGTGCTATTGGGAAGGGGTTTTCTTTGATGCCGGACAGCATAAGAAATTACTTATTAATTTAGTTAATGCTAAACAGATCATATGGGATTTTGCTGAGAAAGAAAGTTCTATTTACTATATAAAACAAATTCGGCAAATCTTGTGCCCCAAATGTTAAGAATGAAGCTGTTTCTTTGTCCTTTTCTTTAGAACATGGACTCTCTTTAAGAATCCAGAGGGAGGCTGTGACAACGAATGTAATTTCAGTGTAGAGAGGAAAAGGCTTTCTTGAACCGGCCTAAAGCGGTGGAGTTTGATGAGTTCGATCCCGTGATAACTAAGATAATAGTAAAAACCTACGATATCATATTTAAGAATCTTTCCTATACTCTTATACTAG
Organism: Apocynum venetum; assembly: GCA_019593545.1. Taxonomy (NCBI): domain Eukaryota; kingdom Viridiplantae; phylum Streptophyta; class Magnoliopsida; order Gentianales; family Apocynaceae; genus Apocynum; species Apocynum venetum. The sequence goes on along the minus strand of SRSM01000141.1, from coordinate 2,014,059 downwards.
ATAATTTAATTAAAACAATCCAACTTCTTACATTTTAATTCAAAATAACTTGATTTGTTATTGAGAGTGTATCAAAATAACTCAAAATATATTTGAAAAAACGTCAAAAACTTTTTCTTCTATAATGTTCCTAGCAATCATTTTGCATGAGAAATTTTAATCCTACAATGTATTTTAATTTTTTTCTTATTAAGTCTAAAAAAAAGAAAGAGTAGTAGATATAATTATAAATCACGTTCATTTGCGAAGATGTGATTCACAATCACGCATTGATCTTCCATTTTTTTTAATAAAATAGTTAGTAAACTTCTTTTAAAAAATAAAGATTAGACACTTAAAAATAAATTAATAATTTTTGTTTGTTATATAAATTTTGAAATAAAAATTTTTAAGAATATTTTTACACTAATATAAAAAACATTTACATTAATATTAAAAATATTATTTATACATTATATTTTTACATTAATAGACATAAACGTGATGTATCACGTCCATATAGTGATGTTATTTACAGTCACGTCTTGATTTTTTTTTCTTTTTTTTTAAACTTTTCCTTTAATATTGCAAAATTAAGTCAACAAACTTCATCAGAGGAGTAAGCCAACTCCGATATCTCTCTTCAAGCTCTTGTGGGAGTCCATGTGATGAATTGTCAGGAAGGGCTTAATGCCTGCATTTCCAAGAATATTTTTTATCTTTCTTTTAAGGGAATATTTTAGTAGGATTAAGATTAACATAATTGAAATCTTGAAAATACCTTTAAATAAGAGCTCATCAATAATTTTGTTGTAGAATATGATTTCAGTTGGGTTAACATCACTAAACTTTTCTCCTAAACAACCCAGAATTTAAAAAAAAGTACCAAATAAATTCTAGCTAAACAAATACTTTCTTCGTCCATATTTGAATATTTACATTTGACTTAATACAAAAAAATTTAAAAATTAAGAAAATTATTACAATATTCTTGTTCTAAATATTGTAATGAAATAGTTAGTTAATCTCTCTAAAAAAAAGTTAAACACTTAAAAACAAAGTAATAATTTTTGTTTATTATATAAAATTTAAAATAAAAATTTTAAAATATATTTTTACACTAATATAAAAACAAATTTACACTAAATCTTGTGCCCTAAATGTTAAGAATGAAGCTGTTTCTTTGTCCTTTTCTTTAGAACATGGACTCTCTTTAAGAATCCAGAGGAGGCTGTGACAACGAATGTAATTTCAGTAGAGAGGAAAAGGCTTTCTTGAACCGGCCTAAAGCGCTGGAGTTCGATGAATTCGATCCCGTGATAACTAAGATAATAGTAAAAATCTACGATGTCATATTTAAGAATCTTTCCTATACTCTCATAATAGATAATTTAATTAAAATAATTCAACTTCTTACATTTTAATTCAAAATAACTTGATTTGTTGTTGAGAGTGTATCAAAATAACTCAAAATACATTTAAAAAAAAAAGTCAAAATTTTTTACTCTATAATGTGTCTAGCAGTCACTTCGCATGAGAAATTTAATCCTACTATGTATTTTCATAAATGTTTGTTATATTTAATTTCTTTTATATTTTCTTTTCATTTTTTTCTCATAAGTCTAAAAAAAGAAGAGTAGTTAATTCACGTTCATTTGCTCAACATGTGATCACGCATTGATCTTCTTATTTTTTTAATTAAATCTGTTTAGTAATTTCTTTTAATAGACATCTAAATAAATTAATAATTTTGTTTCGATATCTCTCTTCAAGCTCTTGTGCTAGTCCATGTGATGAATTGTCACGAAGGCTTAATGCCTGCAGTTCCAAGAATATTTTTTTATCTTTCTTTTAAGGGAAAATTTTAGTAGGATTAAGATTAACATAATTGAAATCTTGAAAATACCTTTAAATAAGAACTGATCAATAATTTTGTTGTAGAATATGATTTCAATTGGGTTAACATCACTAAACTTTCCTCCTAAACAATCCAGAATTTTAAAAAAAGTACCAAAGAAATCTACCTACAGATACATTTTTCGTCCAAATTTAAATATCTACATTTGATTTAATATAAAAAATTTTAAAAAATAAAGATTAGATATCTAAAAATAAATTAATAATTTTTGTTTATTATATAAATTTTGAAATAAAAATTTTAAAAAATATTTTACACTAATATAAAAAATATTTTACATTAATATTAAAAATATTATTTATACAATATATTTTTACATTAATAGACATAAACGTGATTGGGTGTATCACGCCCACGTAGTAATGTTATTTACAGTCACAGTCTTGATTTTTTTTTTTTAAACTTTTCCTTTAATATTGCAAAATTAAGTCAACAACTGCATCAGAGGAGTGAGCCAACTCCGATATCTCTCTTCAAGCTCTTGTGCTAGTCCATGTGATGAATTGTCACGAAAGGCTTAATGCCTGCAGTTCCAAGAATATTTTTTTATCTTTCTTTTAAGGGAAAATTTTAGTAGGATTAAGATTAACATAATTGAAATCTTGAAAATACCTTTAAATAAGAACTGATCAATAATTTTGTTGTAGAATATGATTTCAATTGGGTTAACATCACTAAACTTTCCTCCTAAACAATCCAGAATTTTAAAAAAAGTACCAAAGAAATCTACCTACAGATACATTTTTTGTCCAAATTTAAATATCTACATTTGATTTAATATAAAAAATTTTAAAAAACTAAAAGAATTATTACAATATTCTTGTTATAAATATTGTAATATATTTTTACATTTATTAAAATATTTTATAAAAATTTTTACATAATAGAGAAACGTGATTGGTGATCACGCCCAAGTAATGTATTACAGTCACAGTCTTGATTTTTTTTTTTAAACTGCATTAAGTACAGATCAAGGAGTGAGCCAACTCCGATATCTCTCTTCAAGCTCTTGTGCTAGTCCATGTGATGAATTCACGAAAGGCTTAATGCCTGCAGTTCCAAGAATATTTTTTTATCTTTCTTTTAAGGGAAAATTTTAGTAGGATTAAGATTAAACATAATTGAAATCTTGAAAATACCTTTAAATAAGAACTGATCAATAATTTTGTTGTAGAATATGATTTCAATTGGGTTAACATCACTAAACTTTCCTCCTAAACAATCCAGAATTTTAAAAAAAGTACCAAAGAAATCTACCTACAGATACATTTTTCGTCCAAATTTAAATATCTACATTTGATTTAATATAAAAAATTTTAAAAAATAAATAATTATTACAATATTCTTGTTATAAATATTGTAATGAAATAGTTAGTTGATCTCTCTAAAAAGTTAGACACCTAAAAACAAAGTAATAATTTTTGTTTATTATATAAATTTTGGAATAAAAATTTTAAAATATATTTTACACTAATATAAAAAAAATTACGCTATATTTTTACACAAAAAAGGAAAATATTTTTTTTAAAAAAGTTTAAGATAGCTGCATGGACATACGTTTATATCTATTAGTGTAAAAATATAGTTTACAAATAATATTTTTAATATTAATGTAAAAATTTAGTATACTTTTTTTATATTAGTGTAAAAATATATTTTTCAATTTTTATTTCAAATTTTATATAATAAACAAAAATTATTAATTTATTTTTAGATGTCTAATATTTTTTTAAAAGAAATTTACTAATTATTTCATTAAAAAATGGAAGATGGCCATCATTTAATAGCGTCTACTACTCTTTTTCTTTTTTTTTTTGGCTTATAAGAAAAAAACTTTAAAAAGAAAATATTAAAAAAATGTAAATATAGTTACGCATGGTACAATTAAAATTTCTCTTACAATGACTCTTAGACATGTAAGAAAAAAAACTTTCGACATTTTTTTCAAATGCATTTTGAATTATTTTGATACATTTCCAATAAATTAATTTATTTTGAATCAAATATAAAAAGTTGAGTTATTTTAGTTAAATTCTAATTTGCAATATTAGAATGAATCGCAACAGAATTTCTAGGGTCCCCTAATTGTGTAGTTTCTTAAAAAAACAGAAATTCTGCAAATTACACAGAATTTTTTCCATTATCTCACTTGTGGTTGGCTCGCATTACAAAGAATACCAGTGACTTTCCAATGGCCAATTACAAAAGAATGTCCAGTCGAAACCAATCCAATTAACACTCCTATCAGCTCAGCAGTTCAATTACAATCACAAGAAAATCTTGTACATGAAGAATCCTATCCCGAATGCAGCTTCCCTTTCGGAAGATTTCATGATCTCTTCGACGCAATCTATGCACAATACTCTCAAATATACAGTTTACAAAAGTTTAATTTCATGAAGTTGCACATTTACGAGTCAGAGAGTCTGCTCCACCACACTGTAGTTAGTCATTGCCTTCTTCAGTCATCTTTGTATGTGGCTGTTTAAGTTGATTGTAACTTGTATGAATCACTCCCTCTTATCCTCCGTCTCATCTTCTGAATCTGAAGAGTCACTACTACCTTCATTCCTCTCCTGTTTTACTAGACTGATGTCACCTTGTGAACTTTCTTTGAACAGAGATTCACTTTCTTCATCATCAATCTCTTCACCCTTCTCTCCAGCATAAGCGTAACTGGCATGAAAGGTCCACAGAATGAATCAATGGGGTAAAGAAGTCAAAATAAATGGTCATTGTCATGCTTAAAACTTTTCAAATTTCCATAAGATATGTTGGTGAAGTTCAGACATACCGTTGTGAGCTTTGTGATGGGGCCCAGAGATAGCACATAACACAGAGTATTGCAAATGCTAGGATGTCCCAAAAGGCAGTAATAATCCAGGCACCCTGCCACTTCTCATTAAAGGGATCTGTTGCTTTGAAGTAAATCTAACAAGCAAAGAAAATAGAGTAATTGTAAGAGAATAAGATCGGTTCATAGAGCTTCAAACATTCTTCTAAAAATTTGTGGGAAAGGACCACCATGTTAATTATTCAAGAGGACTAACGAAAATAAACTGATCCTTCAACCTATCCACCCTCTTACCAGTTCTCAGCAATAAGAACCACACAAACAACAAAATTTTCATGTTTTTGGAATGAAATCTTCAACTCAAAGCTTTACAAGCCTATATTGTAACTGTAAAAAATGAAGTTCAGAAAAGACCTTCAACCTGTCTAAATGCTTATTAAATATTCTGAAGTCATAATTTCGCAAGTCTTTTCAAATTATAGTAACTTATAAAAGAATTGAAATCAAATTTCAGGCACCTAAACAAGATATGTATGTAAGCAGTGACCTTCCTCACCATTTCATTAGAACAAATTGCCTAACTAGGTACAGTTAAGTAACTGCCTCTGACTAGAATAAACTGTAATACCAACAGGTAGATTAAGAAACTGCCAGTTGCTAAATTTTGGTGTGTGGTAAACTGGGATACAGGCCAAGATGTACTTCCTCCTCATTTAATATGTCACAGTATCTTACATTGTTCAAGAAAATTAGATGTGACCATGAAACTCTGTGTTTCAATACCTGCCCTTTCTTTCAATTTTCTTAGAAGTTTAAGGGTTGTTTATTTACTCCAAACTACTTTCTTTGAAATTATTGATATTTTTATTTTGATTTTTCAAATTATGACATACTTTAGAACAGATGAAGATAGACACCTTGAAGCAAGATGGGATTTTCTGAGTAATAGTGAACATTTTAGAATTGATTGACAAAAGTATGTTCTAGAAATTGAGATAAAAAATCCATGTCAAAGTATGGTTTCAGGTTTTTCATGATTCTTAACTGAAGTGATAGTTCTGTTTATGCAATTGAGACCATTTCAAAATGCACTAGTTAAATTAACTAGTGCAGAAATAAGCCACAAAGAGGAAGATATTACAGAAATTTAGTATTAAACTTGAAATATATTTCATCACCAAGTAACATACCTCATATCCTATCCAAGCAACTGAAACAACAACTGTGATTGCTAACGCATTTGAGAATTTTCTATACATATCCAACTTCACAGAACTTCTTTTCGCCTGGCAATTAAGAATTAATTTCATATCAGAAATCTATCGAAGAGTAATAAAGAACTAATAGAGCCTCTGTTCTATTGATATGAAACATGAATATATGGTATAAAAGGGGGAAACCTGTAGCTGCTCCAGTGTCTTTGAAAGAGAAGTAAAAATCCACAGAATAAAAAATGCATCCAACAATGCATCAGGGAGAACCAGAAAAATTCTTGCTCGCCCAGCTATGTCATTTATAGAACCCACATACTCAGTAATGTTCAACAGTTCTGATGCCAAGAAATAAGTGATACCCAGAAGCAGAACCTTTGTGGTAAGTCCACCAAGGGTAGGACGGAGAACACCAAAGCCCATTGCAACTGAAAGAATTAGAAGTCGTGAAAAGGTTTTCCTCAGGGCTCCAATTGTTACAACCCAAGTTGTAAGACCTACTGGCCTATGCCCAGTGTTGTTGAAGTATGCATAATCAAAGTACCAGAATATCATCACAAGGAATCCAAGAGCAATCACTACACCAATGCAGTGTTGAAGTGGCAAAACATCTTTCCAATATCTCACATACTGAAAAAACCAGACAGAACAAAGGATTGCATAGAGTATAGACATAATTACAAAGAATTTCATCAAAGGTGCCATTCTACCAGGTAAGTAACCATCAGGATTTTTCCATAATGTCTTTCCAGTCACCTTCATTCCCTTGAGTTTTGGATCACATGATATGAAAAACAAGTTGTACATCCCAGTTTTTCTTATGTAAAGTTCCTTACTTTTCATGCGGGTTGACAACAAACTTTCCTTTGAAGTGCACATTCAAGACAATAGGCCAGTTAATATCAGTTGATGAAGGAATCCTAATAACTTCCCCCTGCTTACAACCTTCCAGTTTAGCAAGATCAGAGGTGCAGCAAATAGACCTTTGCCCACCATAAGGTGAACCGCCAATGTTGTCCCGATCAGCAGCCTCAAAAATTACGACCTGTACCAAACCACTACTATATGCCATATCTGGATGTTGGTCAGCAGCAGCTTTACTCCTCCAAAATGTGATATTCTCAAACCTATATTACATAAAGTAGTCAGTAAGAAACAATAAGGTCATAAGTAGCAACTGGAATTGCCAAATCATAAAAAATCAGGCATGCTTTAATTTGATCCCCCACAATCCACATATCAACTAAAGATTGCAAACTCTAACTCAGTGACGTTGGTTCCTCTCCTACATACACATGCAAATGCTCGATGTATTTTTAGCATTCCATCTTTGCCCTTTCCTATCATAATCCTGATTTATCATTCTGAAATGTTATCTTGGATGAAATTCAGGCTGACTTTAAGAATGTTCACTAGACAAGTTCCATAACATTCACTAGACAGGTTAATGCTGCAATAACTTATGACGACTTCAAAATCAAAATTGATTTAAGAAGAATCTTACTGCAGTGAAAGGAACACAAGAAGAAAACCCCAAAGTCAATCATGATCTCTTTCTAACGATATAAAATTAAAGCATAACTAGCCAGATGTCTCTCTTCTAGAGAAGGGAAATCAATAATTCAATCCATGTTCAGATTACAGCACACAGGAGATTTGACCAAAAAAATTTCCTTTTCATATCTTTAGAAACCTATGTACTGGATAACCAAGAGTACAATGAACAGTTAAAACTTCGGACCAAATTTAGCTCCCTAGAGCTTCTCAAATCGGAAAGCTGTGATTTCAAACTCTTATTCAACTTTGCCTAGTTACAATTACCTTGATTTACTATCTTAAACAGGAATCCACAACCTAAATATCATATCTTTGTATAGTTCTTCAAATCTTAAACGATGCAAAATGTTCATTTTGCTTCTCAATTTACCGAAGCACCGAAACCGTAAAGCTCCAAACTTTAATACATTCCTGTGTACTATCAATATTAGATCTGGCAAAATCTCATTTCACTACAGCCCGAAATATCAAACTAAGCACCGACAGATGCGGACACATAGTACCGATACCGAAATTTAAACAAATACACGAAGCTAAGTTAAACTCAGAATCTCTAACAACATATTGGTGCAAAGACAAATTACCTGATGTAAGAGCGACCGTCATGGGCGATGGAACGGAAAGAGCGATGCGGCAAAGGAGCAACGCGAGTAGCAATGAGACCTTCGCTACCGCCAGAGACGAGGTAAGCATTCCCAACTTCTCTGAATGGATCTCCATTGTAGATATGAATTGAAGCTTGAACTGATCCAATTGCGAATGCTAGAATCAAGTAGTGTACTATAAAAATGAGCAGACACTGAATTGAACTGCAATTGCTTCTCGGCCTGGCCATTGCGGCGCGAGAAGAGAGGGCGAGGCAGGCAGACAAGGATTCTAGAAAGAGAAAAAATATCGGAAGAGAGAGAGAAATGGATCAGCGAATTTGATGCAGTTGTGGAGTAACAGTGATGTCAGTAGGTGTGAGAGACAACTGAAAATTGAAATGTGAACTGCAAGCAAGTAAAACCAGGAGGCTGGGGTATATTTTACTTCACCTTTTTCTCCGCTCCTCATATATTTATGGAAAATTTCCCCGTTAGTCCTTTATCTTGATATTTTTTATCAATATCATCCTTTATTTGTTTTTAGCAGTTCCAATTCCTTATATTTATAACATCTTTCAAATAAATCATTATTCACAAACTGAATTTATCATTTTGCCCATATATTTTTATTACATGTCAAGCACGTGTGGAATCCAGTAAATTTTTCACTGAAAAATAATGGCAATGATCTATTTGTTAGATATTATAAAGATAAGAGATCCAAACGACTAAAAAAATATATAAAGAATGATATCGGCTAAAATTATAAGTATAATGGATTGAATGGGTTGATTTGCCTATATTTATAGCTGGCTTTTAGTTTAAAATCTAAAACAATCTCATTAGGTGTACAAAATTTCTTTATTTGGTTAGACACTATACTTGTCACCTATACCTTCTCGCTCTTAGACTTTGATGTAGTATGTAAATCATGAGATATACTTGGATTAATTATGGTATGTGTGTGTTTTCACTAGACACTTATTTTCACCTATACGTAAATCATGTTCGTATTGTAAATTTTGACACTTATCGTGTCGCATTACGTATAATTATCTAGTATTAACACGACACGGCATGATAAGCATCCCCACATTGATATCTCCGCGGTTGCGTGAGTTTATCTCTATCTCCTTTACAAATTTAGTTATGCCTGGGACACAAGTTGTTATAATTATTCGTTTTGAACGAATTTCATAATTTATTAAATTTATATAAATCTTGTTGTAAATATTATATACAATTTAAAATGAGAGAGAATATTTATTAACATTTAGATTTATAGATTTTATGACATTTGATTAGGTTTAGAATATGACATTTAATTGTAGTATTAAAATAAAATATTAGGTGTGATGCTAGTTTATGATCATTTGAAAATTCAATAATTCCTAAAGTTTAGGATAAGTGAACTCATTAAATCATTGGATATATATATATATATATATATATATATATATATATATGATAAGTAAATGATTAAGTGATGTAGTAATGAATTATCAATGATGTGTAATAGAAGTTTAGTGTAGACTTTAATAGGGAATGATTAATACATAGAGTTTTGAGGAGAAAAACATTTTGCAAGGATAGGATGGAACTAAGTGACTCATGTGAGATGAAAAATGTTAAACTTGTTATGGACTTTTTGACACGTAACCTAAGAAGTGTTAGACTAATATGACACTTGTGGTTTTAAATTAGTTGTAGAGTAAATGTGATGAGGATAGATGAATTCATACAAAAATAGATAAATTTTATACATATTATTTGGATATATAAATGATTACACACACATATATACATATTATAATAAGGTATATAACCAAAATTCAAAGGCATAAATGTATAGTTGCATAATAGAGAAAAAACATAGAGTTAATATAGTTTGATTAAGGAAGAATGATCATTCAAATGAGGGGAATTTTTTCGATATATTTCAAGGACATAGGACTTTATAGACTAGAAGTTGAGAATGCAAATTTGTCCATCATATATAATACAAGATGATAAAATATATTATAGTTACTTTTAAACTTGGTAATTATTGACAAACTGTAGTTTCAAACTTACCTATTTGATGAACCACAACAATAGTAAGCAATATAGCAGACTATCACAACCACATTCAAGTATATACAAACAAATATATATTATATACATACATATACATATTAAGAAAAATGTGAATTTATTTTTCCTTATGCAGAGAGAAAATTATTTGATACAAACAAAAAACTAAAACAACGTAGAAATGATTTACTAAACCTTAAGAATCAAGAATAACAAAATAATCACATTTGGTAACACACCCTAAATCTAGTTATCTTATGATGTTGGAGATTATAATATCAATACTTACCCCCAAATTAATTCATATATCATGGTCATCCCAAGAAGTAAAACAACACACTTGATAGTAACATTTAAATTAAGATATGAGAAGATATAAAATATAGCAGTTGCCAAACATAAACATATATATATATATATATATATATATATATATAAAAGGATTTGTTTCATCTCTCTAGAGAATTATTTGAAAACATAATAGAATAAATATAAACAATACTTAAAATCAAATGATATTCTTATAGGAACATCTAGTAAGATAGATGTTTCTACTTGCAGTTTTAGAATCCTTAGCAACAATAAAACATGTCTCAACAATAATATAAGACTTTCAGCTTAGGTCTGCTTTGAATCCTTGGTTGGAGAAGGAGGAGATGGCTTGAGCAACATACATCCAAGCCCAATTTCATTTTCAGGTATGTACTTGTTAATGCGCTCAAAGATCAATACATTTTCAGGGTCCTCCTCATCTTTATTCAGTTGTTTTTCCATAAAAGGATAAAGTTGTTGGTGAAGCCTCTCACTAGGTGTTGCTACATGTTCCTCAATTGTTGACCTCTTCTTTCTTGAGACATTGCTAGGATCCCAAATGGGAGCTTTGGAAAAGAAAAAAAAATTGTTAGAAGATATAATTTAGTTATTTTCTAATTAAATTATCAAAAAAAAAATGTTAGAAGAGAATCTAGTTAAACTCTAAAAATTTCAGATATTATTTCTTACCATCATTATTTTGCCCAGACATTGTAATTTCAGGACCTAGTCCAAAGCTGGTAGGGTTCAACCCTGAAAATAAGTTAGTTTGACTACTTTGAGCATTATTCATTACATGTTTGGAACTGTAGTCTTCAAGAGTTCCATTTATTTTCCACCACAATCCACAATCATTGCATAGCACAGGTTTATTAGGAGGTCCAGCCCTCCAAAGCAGAGTTGCTGCATTAAAAATGAATGTTTGAAATAAACATATCTTCTGGTGAAACATATAGATGAGTTAATTATGAAGTTATTATATACACATTAATATCCACATATTTATATATGCATATAATAGCATCCTAAAGAAATAAATATGTAGATATTTAACAAAAATGAAATTAAGTAGAATAGAAAATAAAATCATATCATATGAAAGTAATTCAGTTGAATGATTAATCATAAAAAAAATCACAATAATTTATATTAAAATTTGAATACAGTTATACAAAGGACAAAATCTTTGAAATATTAATTAGCCTAGGGTCAAGTGTAGATTATATGTAATTCTAGAGATTCAAAACCAAAATCAAGGTATCAAACAATAAGTTGACAAAATTAAAGGAAATTTTGATAAGAAAACTTCATGTGCATATAAATTAATCTATAGAAGGGGTGTATAAACTTCCAAAGACGCATCACAACAATTTACATAGATCGGAAAACATATATACATATACATGTATATCTGTTGTATTTTATATGTAAAAAGGAAAAATCTAGACATTAATTAGCTCATAAATTATATACATAACACAAGCCATTTCTTGAACCAAATTAAATTCTTCAAAAATAAAATCATAAAATTATATGTTAACAGATTTAATTTTTTTGCCCTTTTCAATTCTTAATAAGACTAATTGTTGAATCTAATTAGGAGATCTCATAGCAAAAAAATAAAATAAAAATAAATCTATAAACTTGTCTTGATTAAGAAATACATCAAGATTTATGAGAAAAAATCCAATCAAATATAATAAAAAATTAAATGGTAAACAAAAGGGATGCTCACAGTCAATTCCACAGTGAAAGCAAGGTCCTGCCATACACTTGATATCTGATCCAACAAAATCAAAATTAAATAGTTATATTAATTTAAATTAAAACAAATCTACCACAATTTCAATTTAAACAAACACAAAAGCACATCTATTGAATTAGAAATCGAAAAGAAGATTTAAAGGTTTACGTTTTTGTCTTTGAAAAACTATTAAAAAGCAAATGAGTAATAAGAGAACAATGTGAATCAAATCTTAAATAACTGGAAATTTTTAAGTAATAAAGGAGAAATTATTGAGAATTGTGAATATATCGAGTAATATCTTTATGGCCTTAACTTTGAACAATCACGTGATGCATCTCTATAGCAAATAAGCATTGATGAGATTTTCAAATATTTTGTCCAAATGTCCAAAACAAGCCAATTATATTAACTCGAGTCATAACGGTTATCTATTCATGTTTTTTTCTTTATTTTTTATTTTTCCTTGAGAATATTGTAATAGCAAAAATGTACATCACCAAGAATTGTGATGATATTTCAATATTTTAAAAGGGGTAGTAATTAAGTTCTTAAAATAACCTTAGGTAATGATGCCTTTGTTTAAAATTGAATTTCCAATTTAATTCATACCTAGCTAGAACTTGAAGTTGAGAATGCAAATTTGTCCATCATATATAATACAAGATGATAACATATACTATAGTTACTTTTAAACTTGGTAATTATTGACAAAACTTCACATTTTTTTGTCCTTGAAAAACTATAACAAAGCAAAGTAATAAGAGAACAATGTGAACCAAAATTTTAAATTGACAAATTTCATAGAGTTTTTACCTAAAATGTTTTGCTTAAGCAATTACAATTACTGATCATGCAATTAATAATGGAGAAAATATTAAGAGTTGTGAATATATTGCGTAATATATTTATGACTTTAACTTTGAACAATCATGTGATGAATTTGTATGACAAATAAGCATTGACAAGATTTTGAAATATTTTGTCCAAATGTCCAAAACAAAGTAAATTATATTAACTCCACTTATAACGGTTATCTATCCTTGTCTTTTTCCTTTCTTCGCTATTTTTTCCTTGAGAATATTGTAATAGTAAAAATGTACGTCAACAAGCAATGACGGATCTTGGTGGCACCAAAAAAAACTAAATTTTTTTAGTACTACAACTATAGAAGAGATAATTTCCATTCAATATATGTTATAAAAGAGATCAAGGTATTATAGACACATGTTTCCATTTTTTCAATTGTGAAATACTAATACAAATTCTATTGTTATTCTAATTTATTTTCAATTTTCCTTTGATTGAATTCAATTTTCAATTAACGTACGTGTTTGTTGTAGTGTCATACCTTTTATTCCCTGCATAATTTTTGTAATACTATTGTGTATGAAAATGTCATGTTTTTATAGTTCTTTCAATTTTGCTTTTAGTATGTTATTAGTAGGGCTGACAAAATGGACTCAACTCGAGTAACCCAAGGTTAGGGGGCTAGGCTCCTTAAATGCTGGCCCAAAAAAATCGAACCTACAAAAAACACGTTGTTTTAACACATCGAGTCGAGTTGGGCTGTCCCTGCTCAAGCATTGGATTGAGATGGGTTATGAAATACCTAGCCTGAGTGAGGGTCAAGCAAGGCCGACCCAACCCGGCCTTGACCCTTGGCCCAAGTGGGTCGAGGTTGGGCTGCCCGAATTGCTAGCTCTAATTATGATATTATTTTGACATATATAATATTTATTTAATGATATTTTGTATTTCATTAATTATGATAGACTAATATTCTTAAAATAAAATGAAAGCAACCCATCATTTGTCTTTTTATTTTAATTGATTGATTTATGTCGGTAGAAAAGTAGCGTGAATTGAAAAATACTCGTTTCTCGAGCATCGAGAGACTACTTATTCTAATTAAATAATTGGAGGTCAAAAAAGGTTTTCACTGGAATTCTCTTGGGAGTTCAACTTGTTAAACAATTAGTAATTTTATTTATCACAATTTTAAATTTATATATGATGTTAATAAATTGTGAAATATATGATGTTAACATATACAAAATTATTAGAATAAATTAAAGTATATAAATCATAATAAACATATGTGTATTGTCTTTCTTCCTATTAAGATTTATAAGCTCACCCTCCAAACTCAAAATCCCGCGTAGTAATTAAGTTCTTAAATAACCTTAGGTATGATGCCTTTGTTTAAAATTGATTTTCCACTTTAATTTTATACCTAGAACTTGAAGAGATTATAAGACAATTACCTGATTATCATTCTTACTAAGATGATTTACTGATAGGACTGTATTTGTTAGTAAAACATAAACCTCTCAAGTTAAATGTTGTTAGCAGAATTTTAGATAAAAAATATGTTTATTTTAGAAAAAAAAATAGACATTCAATTTTGAATGAGTGAGTGGCAAATTTTAAGATTTAGTTACTTTTAGTTTCTCTTACCGACTTCAAAGGATGTAAATTATGACTATAAAACATAAATGAATTTGGCACAAGGAATAAAAGTGTGTAAAGTAGCAAGAAAAGCCCGATGAATAGAATTATCTGTAAGACTTTTTATTAAAAAAAGTTATATACCAAACTGAAGCCTTAAAGATTTTAATGTCTTAATTTTGATTAATGACAAACGTTGATGATGACTAATGTCTTGATTGTACAAATGATAGAGTTTTTGGATTCATGATTTAATCCACGCAAGGACAAGATTTCAAGGAAGTATACAAGTCAAGACTATCAAGATTTGAATACAAGTTTTTATTGGATTAGATAGGAACTAGATGTATAGTTTTAGAGTTTAATATATTTTGATACCTCTAGTTTTACCTCTAATTGAGTAATGTTTTCTAAAGGTTGCTCTATGGACTTAAAATGTTATTTCAAAATGTTTTTAATATGTTAAAATATATTTTGGTATTTCAAAAACCATGCATAGTGATTTCAAAACTTAAATGTTTCATAAACTCTTGTTGGATTGATACCATAACTTATATGGTTGATTGAAATAATCATTTGTATGTTAGAGTATTGTAGATGCACAAATGAACATGTGTCGTTCGACCTAAAGTGGTTAGGTATTGTCCACAAGTTTGTTTATCTTGTGGATGAATGTGCTATCAAATTTACTCATCTGTCAACTTGTGGACGACTATGCAATTAACCGCAAGTGAGGTGAAGTCGGCTGCAAGATGAAAATCATCATTCGAAGGTTGGCTAGTGAGCTTGCGAATGATGTTGTGGACAATGATAGACCGCAAATTGTTAGTGAGTTTCCAACAACTTCATTTTTGATGTTTGGGAACAAATCTATAAATACCAAAACCTTTTGAAGTCTTTCTAAGAACAATTTTTGAGCAAAAACACTGTATATCTTGATCATATAATATCTTAGAAACATTCCAAAACCCTTTCTAAACATCAATCTTGTTAAAATCATTTAAGAAGAGTTTTTATATTCAAAGGTGAATTTTGAGCAATCTTGGCAAGTTATTACTCAAAGAGGTGATTATGTTTCAAATTGATATATCTTTACATTAATGTTATATCTATCAAACTCTCTATCTCTTATCATTGATTGTAATTGTATCAATGCTGCAAATAGTATAAAACTCTAAGTGTTAGGATGAGTCTTGTGTAAGTTGTTTTGTATTCAAGATTGTTTATAGAACCTTTAGGTGAATCTTAAATTGAATTGTATTGTGATGATTTCACTAAGGAGAATGGTGAGATTATTGTATAATCAAGGTTGTGTTGTAAAACTCTATAAAACTCTAAGGTGAATTGGGTGAGCCTCTTTTGTAATTTTATTTATTTGATTAGTGAAGTAATTTGGTAAAATCCTTGAGTAGGTAACTCAAGATAGTGGATTAGGTTTTGTTGGATAAACCAAACAATTATAAATCATTGTGTTCATTACTCTACTTTATGCATTTTATTTGAACACATTTTTACTCATACAACTAGCACACCAAGTGTTTGATATTTGTTGTCAAAGAGGTGTTTTATTGAATTAGTTTGAAAAATCATATAAAAACATAATTCATCCCCCTCTTAGGTTTTCACAAACAATTTAAAATGGTGAATTACCAATATGCATTTTTTTTAATACTTTCAAATTTGAATTTTAGTTTATACATTACGAGTTAGATATTTGACCATTGAAATATCTCCAAAACAACATAATTTTTTCCACTATTATTTCTACATACAAATTTTGTTTGGGAAAAATTTATGTGTGTCACACCGTATAAAAAATAGTTACTATATCATTTCATGGTACATTATGCATTTATCCTAACTAAATAGTAGAAAATTGAATTGACATTGTGATATTAAGAACAAGATCTCATTTTTAAGCACAATAATATGAGACTTTAATTATAGGTAAGGAGATTTAATTCACACATTTCCATCTTAAATTAGATGCATACCTCATCCTTAAACTTACACAACTAAAACTCCCTCTAAATCCACCGCTTCTAGACCATTCTTATCTCTGATATCTTTTCTTCCAATGTTCTTATCCTACTTGAAATGATCATTTTTTTTTGCAAGTTAATGTCGATAATAACATATATATATTTGGTAATTAACATATCTTGCCTCTGAACACTTTTTTGTCTTTATAAATAATAGAAAAATATAAATAAATAAAAACCTATAAGAAACAATAAAACATCAATCAAAAAGTGACAAATATGGATGAGGAAGTTGATAATGTCCTTCCACCTGAAACAATCAATCTGTGTTCGAATCCATTCTATCACACTAACTCCAATTTCCCCAGTGTACTAGAAAAAAAAAGAAGTGCCAAATGTACATCTAAAAAACTAACTATTGTTTGCTACAAAGCAATTCAACAACCAAATAACAATGAAACAATTAAACACCCTATGAAGTGCCTTGGGACAACACACTATGTACAATAGTCTTCAAATAAATCATTGATCTTAACAAAGTTCCTTGCCTGTCTTTGTAACTATTTCTTTTTCCCTAGAGTTGCCATCTTGGCCATCTTTTTCTCCTGAAAAATAGAGGGTGATAACTCCATGATCTCCATGGTTATGTTCTGGTACCAATTGATTCAATTTATTCATCTATTTTTTCTTTTCCCCATAACACAACATATATTCCAAACTTAAATAGTTAATATAAAAATGTTCGTACAAATTAATCTTGTTTTGTGGTTTTAATTATTGTTCAATATACATTTTGTTGTATGAGAGTTAAATTTCTTTTTAGAATTTTCCCAACCTAACTTTGTAACTACTTTAAATTAAGAAATTATATGAATGTTTAGATAAGATATAATTATTTTAAAAGGGTAAACTCTCAATTTAGTTTAAATAAAAATGACAAGTTATTTAATTTAATAATTATCATGAAATCCATTTTATTAAATGTAAAATTCAATTGATATACATGTATGTTAACTTATAGGCTATAGCTCCATTTTATGAAATGTTTAACTTGTATTAGGCAAGATTTTAAGTTTTATGTTTTGTATGTTTGGTAAAGAAAGAAAAGAAAAAATATATCTTGATAATAACCTAGTTAAATAAATTAGTGATAGGTAAACATTTAAATTAGAAAAATACATATTTAATGTTATTTGAGGATAAACAATTATAAAAAAGATTAAGGACCAAAATTGAAAAATAAATAATTTGGAGACTATATTTGCTATTTCTCGTAATTTTTGACTATTTTCCACTTGGACGTCTCCGGCTGGCTGACAAGGAACGCTCTCTGATAACGGAGGAAGAAGGACGATCCTGAGAACGACAAACCATCATGAGGACGAGGCCGACGGCGGTGTTCATAGCCTTTGGTACCAAAGGAGATGTTCATCCCATTGCTGTAAGTTCCCTCTATTCTTTCTCACGTCATATTTGTAAATTCATCGATATAGAGTTGGAAACTCTAAAAATTGGACTATGAGTTTCAAGAATAGAAGATTTCTGCAGTGACTTCAAGAAGGGTGGAAACTTTGGTCTTGAATGCTAAGAGTAGACAGTATAGAGAGATGCTATTTCTTAATTGCCTCATTATCAAAAAGTGATGTTGGTTATATAAATGTATCTATTTTTATTATTCTAGTTTAACTTTAATGAATAAACAGTTATTTTCGTTTATTCTTATGCTATTCTATTTTATAACTGTGCTTACTTTTCTGAGGAAATACATCGTGTAGTGGAATGATGATACGCTGCAGCTCGTCAAATCCAACTTGTGTTTTTTCAGGTTTCTGTATCAAACATGTAATTTGAGAGAGATATTAATGTCAACAAGTTTATTATGGTCAGTTTGACTAATAAATCTGAAAATAAGACATTTGAGTTGACAACGAAGTTAGACGATTTTTTTGCACATTTGGTGAAGTAGAATAAGAAATTACAATGATCTCGCCTTATGACTTAGTAATTTCCTGATTCATATATTATTGCACCTTATTACAATTCCTTGAATGAATTTGCAACTTGAAAAGTAATGGTTGCATTTTTATAGGCCATAGCAGTGGCCTTTGCTTGTGATCAGGAGCAATATCGTGTGGTGTTTGTAACTCATTCTGCACACGAGGTAAACTCATAGAACGTGTGGACAAAGCTCGGTTATTTACTTGTGTTGCTATCATATAAAATGCATGTGCATGTTACCATATGTTTTTTTTTTTCTTAATCTATATCTGCTTATATTAAACTGCAAACTTTTATGATGATAGTTAAAAAAAGAAAAAAAAATCAATCACGACATTATTTCTTGTTGATATGTTGAAGATTAATAAGAGTACAATAGCAAATGTGAGCTAATTTTATTTTGAAACTAAGCAATAGCCTCTTTCTGCGGGGGCAGATGGAGTACATATCAACAATCACAAAATTGGGTCTGATTTTTAAATATTGACAGAGCCTGAAACCGCACTTGGAAGCAAAAAGAGTTGCTTTTGTTCCCGTTTCTTCACCACCTGTTCTTGCTCCTCCTGAAGACGATGGTAAAATATGTTTGCTTGTCTAAATTTTCCTTCTGTTCATGCTCGCTTTGTTTGTGTAATGACTGAAGTGTCTTATTTATTAATTGTATGATATTTCAACAAATAATCTCACCAGGTTCATATATTGCCCCTTTTTGTCTAAGGCTCTACAGAAGTCCCATTTGCTCTCAAGAAGAAAGAAATTGCCAGAGAACATAGAAGAGAATGTGTTTCCATTGTTGAGAGGATCTTTGACGATGACTTAACGAGTGAGGGTGATGTTATAGTTATCAATTTCTTCGCATTGGTACACTTTTCATAATAATTGCAATTTTTTTATCCATTTGATCCCCCTTTTTATGTTCAAATCTCAACAATACCTTTCATCAATGTATTTCATAATTTTTCATTTGAAAAAATGTGAAAAGAACTATTTTGATTTCAAATGTCAATGGAGTTCAATGAAAAGTCATTTGTGTTTTAATTAAAAACTCTTTATGTAAAGCATATAATGAAAATATTTCTTGCTTAGGTCAAGGGATCTCGAGGTTTCTCTTTTTTTTTTAGTTTGATGAGGCAGTTTGAATGATTTGTAAGGTATTATCTTGACAATCATAATTCATTTTTGACTTAATATGGCATGACATACTTGAATCCGTGTTTAGGGTCTGGAACTTTACAATGCTGAATAGATGAGTTTCTGTATTTTCTATTGGAAACAAGTGAAGAGTTTCTTACATTTAAGGGTGTCCAAATATAGCTTAACACTTCTCTGTAGTTGAGGGGAAAGTTCTTGTCTGATATGTTTCTAGTGTTCAGTAGATTAAGGGGGTCTATTGGTAAGTGTTCCATGTGTGTTCAATAAATAAGCATTATTTATGACTTTGTATTAGAGGTTAGATGAGTTTGGCCCCCAATGAATATGTCCTGTTTTGGACCAGGAAGGATGGAATCTTGCAGAACTCTTCCACATCCGATGCGTTGTTGTTGCTCCATATGTTGTCCCTTATAGGTACTGGCAGGCTCTAATTTTACTTGTGTTGAATGGAACATTTACTGTTCTAGACTTGATTCACAAAATAGCATTTGTTTTTTGCTTATTCTTATGTAAAATTTCTGAAAGTTGGTTGATAAAGTGTGGAAAATACACACAGAAAACTGAGGGCTGCTAAAGGTCTTTGGATATCTAATTCATCTATGCTTGGGCAATAGTCCCTACTTCATTGCAAATCATCTGCTTATTTCCCCTTTGTAGCATGTCATGTTATGAGATATATGTAGGTCAAGTATCTAACTAATTCTCGTATGATTTATTGGTAAGATCATGAAAGAGTTCTGCCTCTGCTCCATTTTTAAAGTAAACATTTGTGTTTAGACTGCTATGAAGGATAAATTTTTTATATTGTGAAATTCAATTTCCAATTGAAAGACAAACTTACCCTCCTATGATACATTCCAAAGGTAATCTCATCATGAACTTTGTTGGAATTGTGTTAAGAAATGTATAAATCTACTTTAAGGTTAATGTCATTATTTTCTTGCCCTTCTCTTTCCTTTTTCTCCCCCTTCTTTTTGTTGGTAAATTCAGTGTTTTCCCTTTGTATGCAACATCTTCATAGGAAAAACGGAACTACCTCTAGCTTTCTGATAATGTAGCCTAAGTAGACTGTCTATCTAACCTTTGATAATGAGCAAATTGTCCACTGACTGCTGAATTTTATGATCTTATGATATTGATCTAGTAGAATCGTTCCCTTTGGCTTCTCTTTTAATGCCTAATTCACTTGTAACATGCTATGCAGTGCTCCTGCATCATTTCAACGGAAATTCCAGAAAGAACATCCTCTTCTCTATAAATATCTAAATGAAGCTCCAGTTGATAAGGTACTTCATAAACTCTTTACTGATAAATTATTTTACTTTTTTTAAAAAAACTGCTGTACTTCTCTCTTATTTTTTCCTTCAATTTGATTCTTTTGCTCATGCTTTTATCATCAGTAATAACGTATCTAACATGTAGCATTGTCTTGTGAAAATTGATTATACTAATCTGACTCTTATGTTTGACTTGAACTGTCTATACTACACTGTGTGGTAAATACCTTGAAAGTTCCTCCTGTCACCCCCATCCTTTGCCTTTTCTCAGAATATTTTCTTATTTGGCTTTATGGAGCATTCAAAGTTCAAATTCGTTTTGAACTTTCGCATGTGTTGTGTAATAGGTTGGATGGAAGGATGTTATCCACTGGATGTGGCCACTTTTTACAGAAGAATGGGGATCATGGAGAAACCTTGATCTAAAACTGAGTGCCTGCCCTTTTACGGTCTGTCCTGACCACCATTGAAAACTCTCTTGGTTTGTCTATGAATGAGAGATCAGGCTCTATATCCTAAGTGCAATACTCATTCTTATTTCTCAAATGATGGGCTTCAATGACTCCATTTAATTCCAGGATCCAGTAACAGGTCTTCCAGCGTGGCATGATAGGCCTCTGTCCCCACTACTACTGTATGATCAATTACCTTTGAGAAGCTTGCCACTTCATAGTAGATAAGTGTTTTAAAGAAAAAGAATGATTCTAAATATATAAATCTGGCAGTTGGTGACAGATTTTTAATCTCATCGAAGTTTGTTGTTGAGAATTGCTTGATTTTTGCTCTCTTTCCCTCAACCTGAATATCTTGCGTTTTATGCAAGTTTGATTCTTAGTTTTGTATATATTTTCTGGTGTTTGCAAGGGCCTTGTAGTGTGAAAAAGATTGTCTGTCCCTATTTTCCAGTCATGCCAATGCTTGTATCATGAGTAGTTGCTGCTGATCAGTATATACTTTATTTATAAAAGCATTGGAAGTTGTCTCCACTTTTGAAATCTTACTTTTGCCGTGATATGAATATGACAGGTATGGATTTAGCAAGGAAGTAGTTGAGTGCCCTGGTAAATTTCTTTTCTATAGAATTCCATTATTTTGTTGGACTAACCAACTTATATTGTTCCTGGATACTGGGGAAAGTGGCAATCAAACTTCTTGCTGTTCATTTGACATCATGTACTAAAGTAGCAGATGAAACATGGTGCTTGTTTCATCTAGACTTATTGCTTAATGCATGACATGTTTAAATTAAAACCTAATTTTGTTGTGGAATGGAAATAGTTGAAACTTTTTCAGGCACTATGGTACTCTAGCACCCTAGGAACTACGGTCTTTCTGAACTCTGCACTATTTTAGCATTCTAATACAATATGTCTCCTGTCTAGCTAATGGTTTGTGCTTGTTAGTTGACTAGTTGTTTTAAAAAACAATTAACTATTTTAATTTTTATGAAGGTTAGCTTATTGGCCATCAAGGGTTCGCGTATGTGGCTTTTGGTTTCTACCTACAGAATGGCAGTTCTCCTGCAACAGATGTGCTGAAGTTTCTGCTTTGATTTCTTCTACAAAATTGAATACAGAAGATAAGTTATGTACAGCTCACAATTTGCTTCGGTCATTTCTGTCGGATACGATGCCGGAGCTACCAATTTTTGTGAGTTTGAGCTCTGTTGGAAGGTAAGTGTTTTGCCTTTTTTTTGTTTTATGGGACCGGTAAGTATTTACAAGATATTTTCTCCATTTCAAAGGATTACATGTGCTAATAGATTTGATATTTTCTTTTAAAAGCTATAGTGAGAGAGGCATTGCATGCGTTTCTTCAGGAGAATATGGAATTTGACGTCCTTTAACATGCAATTTAGTTTCCTCCATGGAAGTTTTAATACATACAGACATACGTATATATATATATATATATATATATATTGGTTGAATGGATAGAGATTTGAAAAACTTAATATCCAGATTGTACGGACGTGACAACTTTTCAGTCAAAATACGAAGAGGTTTGAAACTCTACAATTTTCAAATTTTATGGGCATCTCCATTCTTATATTTTTGGAAAGGATGTAGATTTCTTTTAAAAAAAAAAGACTAATAATCTAAAATGGTACCTCTTAAAGCTTTCAGCTATTTAGTCTATGGGCGCCCTTTGAGCACTACTGATTTTCTCCCCTTTCCAGAAATTGCAAAATATTAACTGATTAAATTGTTGGATTTTTTTGGATAAATGTGGACATTTAGATTATATCAAACTGCATTTTTACAATAGTTTTATGTTTAAATAATCTGTGTTTTTCTTTGCCATCTATAGCATGGGCTTTATGAAAAATCCCCAAGCATTTCTTCAAGTAATTTGGAATGTTCTCAACATTTCAAATCACCGATTTATTCTGTTCTCTGCGGGCTATGGACCCTTGGATGCTGCTATTGATTTGTTAGTTCACCAAGCATCGTCTGGTTCAGAACAAAGAAGGTCCTGTAAGGATGGAGTCTCTCTCTTCGGAGGCAGGCTGTTTTGTTTCTCTGGGTGAGTGTTTCTGACAAGTATGTTGACTAGGACAAATTAGGAAGTTGAATTACTTGCGTGCTGTACTTGCCATTTTCTTTAGGTCTAGAGTCTGAACTGCATCACAGATCTAAGATGTTTCATTTTATCAACTTATGGCATAAACCAGTGTGCATCTGAAATACTGAAAGAAACGTGAATTTGATGGGCACTGATACAATTGTTAGAAACTCAAGGAATTAATTAGTTTTCAGTGTTGAAGTGTTAAATTAGTTACAAAACTTGAGATGTTATGGATCATCTAATTGCTTATTTTTCATGTGGATTATTTGACACCTTCAATACTCTTGGTTAAGCTCATATACCTGAATATCCAACTCTGATGTGTAATGTTTATGCGCTTAGTACTATACCCTACAACTGGCTATTTCCAAGATGTGCTGCTGCAATCCATCATGGTGGAAGGTAGGGTTTCTTTACTGGCATGTTGTGACTTCTTGTCTTGATATGAATTTTTCTGCCAATATTGATGCAAGCCTTCAATTTAATAAATGAATTTTGTTGCATTCTTGTTTCTTTGTCACCAGTGGATCGACTGCTGCTGCATTGCGCTCAGGGATACCTCAGGTTTATTACAAAACATACCGATTACTTTCCTATTTCGTTTCTGCATTAATTTCTATACATATGTTTGTATGAAGTCATAAATGGAGATCTTACAGATATGTAACTTGAGAGTTCATCTCAAATAGCTTGGGACTCCACCATGGCTGGGTTGTTATGGAATAGGAAATAAAAGGAGATTGTGCAGTAACTAAAGGGAAGGGTTTTAGCTTTCAGAAATATCTGTTCTATTGACCATCCCTGGAGTATAAGTTTTGCTTTTGTAATCCGTAAAATCAAGTGTCAACTTTTTCTGAATATAATACTTGGTTGAATGCGTCATAGTCAATACATGATTCTCTCTCTCTCATGGACTCAAATCATGTTTTGCCCATGATAGATTATTTGTCCATTTTTGCTGGATCAATTCTATTGGGCAGAGAGGATGTTCTGGATTGGCGTTGCCTCAGAGCCATTGAAAAGACACCAATTACTTCCAGATACTAACGATGATGTTTCCGTCAGTGAAGCTGCAAATTTACTAGCTGAGGCTATAAACTATGCATTATCCCCCAACGTTAGAGTACGTGCTGTAGATATTTCTAAAAGGATATCCATTGAGGTAATGTTTATTATTATCCTGGGAGTCATTTGTTTTCTCTGTGCATCATTGCTTGAAATTATAGATTTTATATATAATGAGTGTAGGGTTTTCATGTTAAAATAGATCAATTGCGAAGGAGAAAATTTATCCATAATCCCTCTGTTGGTCTGTCTAGACTTCTTGCGGCTATGATTTTCATGGAAAAAAAGTTTTCACAATGAGGTAGCTAGTTGGCTGTATAATTTCATAAAAGAGGCACCGGTGTAATTGGTATACATTTAGGAGATCTGCCAAACTCTAGGCACCAGACCTTTGCTGATGCCAATAGGCCAGGAAGCTATAATCTCTCAATTGGATCACCTTTGAAAATGTGTATTCTCCTTTTTTTTTCTTTCTCTCTTTGTCACAGATTGGATTTCCACCTACCCCTGGTTCTTTTCCAAGCTATAAGCATTTTTAAGATTTCCTCAGATGCTGAATTTAAGAACCATTTCCTCCCATATGATGGTGTTCGTTTTATGACACATAATGTTAGGAAAGAAATGTTTTATTCTATTGCCATTTGCCATTTTTTCCTGATCCATTTATGCCATTTACCTTTGTGTCTGTGGGCAATGTGCGCTTGTGTGCCTCTGTTGAGATTGAGAAATTTAATTACGAGGATAAGTTCCAGGTTGCTTTCGTTTTGCTGTAAATATAGAGATGGTTTGAAGCCCTATAGTGTTGTCTGGTAGTTTTGTTGCATATAAGAATAATAGTGTAAGAGATGCATTGTAAAACTGTCCTTTTCATCAATTGAAATGTGAAATCTGAAATTCCTGAAAGTCACATGCCTTTCTGACAGGATGGAGTTTCAGAAGCCGTGCGCATTCTGAAGGAGGAGGTTGTGAATTTTGGTTCCGGGATCCCATCTTCTTAGCTTTCTGTGTTTTATTAGCTGAACCTCTTGTCAGAGCCAACTGAATGCTTTTGTCCAACTGGGTTACAAAAGTGATAAATAGGCTATGGTCCAGTCTTGCAGTCCCTCACATTGGCCTTCCTCCTAATCAAGGGATAAATAGGCTATATTCTCAAATTGCCGGGCATAGAGAATTTGAAACTAATTGATATATATATGATAAAAAGAGATGTGTCTATATGTGTGGTTTTCACCTCGGAGATCTGAGTGAAATTCCATGTAATGGGATTGGTTCTAGTTCTATTTTTTGTTTTTTTGTTTTGTTTTTTTTTTTTTGACAGTTTTCTTCTACATCTTATAATGTCCAAAGTTTGTTTTGGAACTCCTATATGTCCAAAGTTTCAATATTGAAGGTTTTACTTGACTTTGACCGTGTCAACAAGCAATTCTAAATACCAAAGCCCACAAATAGCGGGTTTCTATCTTTAATTAACAAGATAAGACCATATTTAGTCAAGAATCTCACCTAATGAACAATTATCATTGAATGAACTCCTGTCTCAGATAATATTGATTCCAAAACTTATTGCTTTACTCCTCGAATAACACCTCAACGTCTAATCGTTCTAGAATTTTACATATAAGTTAAAATATAAGAAAATAAAAATCTTATAAAAAGCCTCAGGCAAATTACTAAAATGTAACATATGCATGATATCTAAGATTGTAAATTTGGCTGCTTAAATAGTAAGTTATGCCACTGAAATCTTTATTCAATGTTATATTTAGCATAGTATTACTGTTTTCAACATAAATCTTATCAATATTTTTTGAGGCAAATGGGGAGAATTCATTAAATGATAGAAAGCTTATCACGTTTGATTAAGTTTTCCCACTAATAGTAACTTAACACCTTACCACTTTTGATGAATCTTACTACTTTTAATATATATATATATATATATATATATATATATATATATAACCTTTACCGTGAGTACATAAGAAGAGAGTAAATTTTAGATATTGCAGTTAAAAGGGAAAAAAATTATTACTTGACTAAGCAAATCTTACTAATTTTTAATCTATGAATTACTACTACAAACATAATGATAAGCTGACTACTTAAATGCTTTACTATTTAAATATTAATTTTATGTAACATGTAAATCTTGCTGCTTTTAATTTTTTTTTACCAATCTGATTCTTCTAACTTTGTGTAATATTTGTCACAAGATATCATGTTTGGCTCCTCATTTCAACAAAAAAAAAATTTAAAAAAATTCAATTTCATGTTATTTGTGGAAATTGTCATTTTACTTTTTATGTAATGCACTTTTAGGTCTCTTTAAGAAAACAATGAAATTCATATCAATTTTGTAAAGAAAGACCAAAATATCTTTCATGAATAGATTTAATTGGGACTATTAAATGAGGATACAAGGGTAAAAAAAAAAGAAAAGGAAGAAGATTAATGATATTTTGATTTCATATGATGACAAGTTAAAAAATAACTTAAATCTTCATTGGGTGACAAGTAAAAAAAAGGGAAAAAGAATATAATATATGAAATCTAACTAAAATCAAATGAAACATTCAAATATAAAACTTTAAAATCCAATCCAATTCAAATAAAAATAAAACATTTTTTTTAGTTATAAAGTCAAAATCAATCAAATTTCTCAGAAATGTTTTTCTTGCTACATGTTTGACTTCTGAGTTTTGATTCTATTGCCAAACATAATCGATTACTACTTAAAGTCTATTAAATTCTTTAGCTTCAGCCTGACATCATAAAGATGTGGTGCCCAACTTCAAACAACTTCTAGACTCCAACATTATGATAGACTTTTTTTTTTCCCACTCCATCATCACAAAGCAGTACTCCAATTCCACAATTTCCTACATTATAAAGCGTGAGTGGGTTGGTGGCAGCTTCATGAAGAAAACCATGTTTTGTTCTTTTTTCTTGATGAAGCAATATTAATTTGTTCTCATTCACATTCACAATAATAGGAGAGTGTAGCCAGTTTTAGAGGCCAAATTTACGGGTTTTTGCTTTTGTTTTTCCAACTAAATAATAATGCATCATTCTGGATTTAAATGTTTATATTTTTATTTTTATTTATTCAAAGTTAAATCTTAATTTTCCTTAAATAAGTATATTTTTATATAAAGTTCTATTAATTTGGGTATCATAATTTACCGTTTTAATTTAAAAAATTTACATCACACTAACTCATATGTCACATAATCAATTATATAAATAATAATAATAATTAAAGTAAAATATATTTCGTAATTTTTAATTAAAATAAAAAATACACATTCGATCTTGGACAAAAGAAATACTCCTAAAACTTTAAAAAATTATTTTTAAAATTTTTAAAATAAATCAAATATAAATATTTAATTTCATATGTAAGTATAACTTTAAAATTAAGAAAAAATATATTTAAAGTTAAAATATAATAGTAAGAGTTCAATCTCTTTTTTTTTTTTGGCTAAATGTTTTCCTGCTTTCATCATATCCATTTATTTGTTTGTTTATGCTGCTTTTGGCAAAGCCACCACCCCCCTATGTCGCTAGCTTAATTTTCAACAATGACCGACAAGATTTGCTCATTTGATAATTTATTACTACTATCACTCTTCTCGTAAAAACGCGGGACCTAGTAGTACCACATTTCCTCTTTCCCATCTTCCAACATTTGCAAACCAAGTGGCACATTTTCTCTATAAATTTGTATTCAACTTTTCATTGTTCAAACCAAGAGGTACTCAAATTGCAATAGAGCAAAGGACAAAGTTAGACTATGATCTGAGCTTTTTTCCATTTTACAAGTTTCAGGGATATATATATGGCTCAGGGAAGAGGCAGTGCAGGACTAGTTAGCATATCATCCGTGATGATGCTATGTTTGGTTGTGGCTTTGTTTCACTACGAGGTGGCTGAAGCAGCCACCACCTTCAAGGTGGGAGATGCCGGTGGCTGGACCTTCAATGTCGTTGGCTGGCCTAAAGGGAAGCGCTTTAGGTCCGGCGATGCCCTTGGTAAGCTTAACACGTTTTTGCAGTCACAGCAAGATTCCATTTTACCCATATACCGCTGAGGTAATGAATCTTTTTTCTATCCTTCTTTTTATTTTATGTTGCAGTTTTCAACTACAACCCAACAATCCACAACGTAGTCGCCGTGGACAGAGCTGGATATGCTAACTGCAGAACACCTAGAGGTGCCAAAGTGTATCAAACAGGAAAGGATCAAATAAAACTTGCAAAGGGACAGAATTTCTTCATCTGCAACTTTCCAGGACATTGTGAGTCTGGAATGAAGATAGCCATTGCTGCAGCTTGAGTCTTGAATTTGATGATGAGATCTGGATCTCATTTTAGGCCTTAATTTCTTGTCCAACAACCGACCTACAAAAATATATGCTTGTTAGAGCAATAAATGAAATATAATTACTAAAACTTCAGCTCCACTATTGATCATTATGGATTTATGGTGGAACTGTCTGTCTTCAGATATTGTCGTGTGTATTTCTTTTACTAAGTGATATGAAGCCTTTGAATTTCCCTATTCTGACTGCATTCTTAAAATTTTGGCAGTGGTCATTACTAGTCCTTTCTTATTCCAACTACCCTGGCCTTGACTCCCTAACTAAAGCTATGGGTCTATAATATATAATTAATTATGTCCTTGGGAAAAATTATATAAAAAGTGGCACACATATTAACAAATTACTATTTGTTTTTTATGCGAAAGAGATAAATCTCACGTGTCCTTAATTAGACGGGGATCTGACCGAGGCTAATCGAGTGATAGATACATAGAGATTTAAACTTTTAAAAAAAAATTTTATATCGTAATATTTCAATGAAAATTTATATCGTTATCTTTATAAGATAAGATGACTAAAGCAAAACTCAATTATTAATCTTTTACCACTGCTCTCTTGACCAAATTAGTATTTGTTTATTGTGCCTCTATTTCATAATGGATAAAAATAAAGAATACTATAATTCTCTATATTCATTTTTTTTATTTGAAATATTTATTTTAATATTTCAATGTAATGCACTGAGTTTTATACGTGCATGCGTTTTTGGTAATTCTTTGTTTGTAATTATTCATCTATATATTTTGTATCTACAATTCCCTGACTTAGATTTTTGTACAAATTGATCAAAGATAATTCTAGTTAAACTATATTTTCTACGAAATTATCTAGATATTTGTTCAAGGATAATTCTACTATTTGACAATCTAAGTTTATTTCCAACATATCACGTAGAGGTTTTCACTGCACGGATGGCACTATTTTTAGGATAATATAGTTTCAATGCCATTAGCTTTGGGAGAGTGTATTTTCTTGGTGTTAAATACTCTTTACCTTTAAATTAACTTTTCACATTTTCATTTTCGAATCAATAAATTGAATATTTATATTTTTAAAATAAATATATTTTTTATTTAAAATTTCATTAATAACTTAATTTTTTTCTTGTCATTTTATTCTTCTTGTTCTTAGGAGAAAGCCTATAGCATCTTTCATAAATTTCATATTCATAACTTAAGGAATGTGTCACATTTCATTCTTACATATATATATATAGATAGATAGAGAGAGAGAGAGAGAGAGAGAGAGAGAGAGAGAGAGAGAGAGAGAGAGAGTAGTTATGATCGGAATCCAATAAATTGTGTTAATGCAGTACATTTCTGTGGCACCTCGAGGAATTTATGGTTTGTAACTACACTAATTTACTTTTAAAAAAAGGAAAGAAAAAAACTACACTAATTTAATAATGATAAGATTATGTGTTTTTTTCTTATAAAATAAATAAAGATATTATGCGGTTAGGAAGATGTCCGGCACTCACCCATACGGGTTCGATTCCATGCATCGGCATTTGTTTTTATTAATAATCGCAATTTTTCTTTAAAAATTAGGGGGAAAAAACACAATGAGTTGAGGCTTTGTATTCAAAGAAAAGGCACAACAATTAATCTAGAATTTTGGACTTTGGTTTCAAATATTGCTTACAGAATTTAGTTTATTAAAATTTATGACATTTTCCTCAAAAAAAAAGTAAAAAGCACATTTAAGGAATTGTCTTATATTGACTTTTTAAAATTGTAAAAAGAGAAGACTTTATTTATGTTTGACTTTGGATGCAAGGAGAAAAAGAGAGGAGAATAATTTAAATATATGAATTTTTTTTTGTCCTAAAAAATAAATTAAAGCTATATTTGGTAGATATGTTTTGAGGAAATAATTGAGGAGGGAAAGGAAAATGTGGAGAGAAATAAAGTGATACTCCATCTCTATATTTGCATTTTCTCCCCAAAAATAGAGAATTGGAAGAGAGAATAAGTAGAAGGTTATAAATGACAATGCACTCCTAACTTTTTTATGGGGATTACTCTAAGAAAGTGTGACACATATTACCAAATTAATTGTTGTACCTGTACCTCTTTTTGGATAGAAATAAAAAAAAATACCATGTAAGAATGGATATTCATATTCATTTTTTAACTTAGAGATATTTATTTTAACATAATATTAATATAATTGTTAAGCAATGAGTTGACTTTTATCGGTGCAAATGTTTTTGGTAAGATTTTTTTTTCCTTTATTTTATTTGTAATTATACATCTATATATTTTGTATGGCACTTAGCTATAGAGAGAATACTTTTTGAATGAAATAAAACTCAGCCCGATTACATTAGAGACACGTAACTGTTGATTTCATGAGAGAAAAACACACTATCTTTATAATTAATTTAGTTAGTGTGAAATAAATATTTTAAATTAAGGATATTGTTAGGAAAACTTTATATGAAATATATTTATTTAATAAAAATAGACATTCAATTTCGTACATATTAAAATGAAAATGTATGCACTCAATTTTGAAGGGAGGGTATATCGTTTTTCTTGTTAAAATATATTATTTTGTACTCCCAAAAAATGTAATACTCATAAAATATATTGTTTCCTTTCTTTATTTTTTTGGAAATTCATAAAATATACCCATAAATTATTTTCGTATCATTGAAAATACTCATAATATTTATTTATTTTCATTTATACTCACAAACTACTTTCAAATCATCAAAACTATCCATAATTTTTATTTCTCATTTTTTATACTTGTAAGTTATTTTCAAACAATTAAAATTACCAAAATCACCTCCACGCATGACGGCTCTAGTGAAAAATGAAATCAACAATTCATTAGCATTGGGTTTGAAGGGCAAAACTGTCCCAATACTATTTTCCTTCAATCAAAAACTCATCCCCTAATTTTTTTTTCACTCCAAAATACACATTTATGTGCCATGAACTATTCCTATAAAGTTTCAATTGTTATTTCAAAGGGTTTGACGTGAAAAATATATATTTGAGGGAAACAAATTTGGGGGAATGAGTTTTTTTGTGATTTGAATAGAGATAAAATAGATTTTGGACGGTTTTGCTCATCAAAACCAGTGCTAGTAAGGTGCTGATTTCATTTTCCTATCGGAAGTGTCAATGTATAAGGGTGATTTGAGTAATTTTAATTGTTAGAAAATAGTTTACGGATATAAAAAAAAAAGGATTATGAGTATTTTTATGAATAAAAAATAGTTTATGGGTATAAAAAATGAAAAACAAAGATAATGAATATTTTTGACGAATCAAAAATAGTTCATAGGTATATTTTGAGAATTTCTATTTTTTTTTCACCCGTAGAATACAGTACAATATGTACTCTTGTACTTATTGGTGTTGTACTATAAACTAGTGTTTATACAAGTCTCTGCCATTCCACATTTTACTGTACACTTATAACTATCATATATTAACATTATTTTTCCAGAAACTATTTATAATAATCACAAGGAAGAGACATGATTTATTAGAATTTTGGAAAGTGGTTTTGCCCACATTCATCAGGTGGTAAGATCAACGCTCTTTCTTTTCCTTTTCTTTTTGAGATGGTTTAAAGATTCAATTTATGTTATTAAGAGAAGAAACAAAAATTCTTTAAAGAAAAAGGTTTGCATATGAATTTCACATTTGATGGGTGATTTATTAGTTACAATGTCCGAAGCATAATCTTATATTGTGATAATCTTTATCTATTTCCTTCATCTTCTGTTACAAAAAAAAAAAAAGTTTATTTTTTTTTCCAACTTAAAAATACAGATAGGATAGAATTAATTAGATGAACCTATTTTTCAAGATTTAATATGGATTCTTGATTGGTAACGTGAGGAAGAGACTTTGCAGATAGAAGACAAGGTTTAGGGTTTCAATAAACACTGTGACACCCTGATTCCAGTCAGGTATTTATTACAAATATTTTATAGGAGTTTGATTATTTTTCATTTACCATCATACAGTATTATTTTTATCATTTATTTGCCTGATTCTTTTTTATATGGATCATCATAGTCAAGTCAAGGATTAATGTTAAAGGACTACTATTTTTTTTTCTTATTTGTATTATTATGAAGATTAATTTTTTTAGGGGGAATTATGACTGATTTTTAATTCTATTATATATTTTACTACCTTATATTAATTTATACAAATTTTTTGAGCAAGAGATTGATTTTTAACTGGTTCTTGTCAATCAACATTAATTACAACATGTGCAAAATTTGTGTTTATAGAAATACTTTCAGTTATTATCAATGTCGAATCTATATTATTGTAATGTACATATCCATCCATAGATATAAATATATTAGTTTAAAAAATAATTTTTTATTTATATCCCGTTTATGTACATATACTCTGTTTTGTACTATTTTAATTATTCACTTTAGATTTACACAAAAATTTAAAATAAGTATTATAAATAATAATTATACAACTAAATTTCATAAGTTGTCATCTTTTAATAAATACTGTAAAAATATTAATAATTTAAAAAAATGTATTATCCAATATATCGTGAACAATTTATTTAAATTATTCATTAATAATAAAAGTAAAATTGTAAACGTACATACTAAAATTAAAAATAGACAATCTGAATATGATATTTAAAAAAAGAAACGTGGACAATTTAAATGAGAAGTAATATTATTTTTTTATATATGCAAAGAATTTTCCCAAGAAGGCAAAGATAACAACTTCCGTATAGTTGTTCCCATTCTTTAATTTCTTTCCCATAATTGCCCCGTTTGAACAATTAAAGAAAATAAAAAGAGTTCATGCATATATCAATGGCTAGCTGATCGAAAACACTATATAAAAAGCCTCTGGAAGAAGACTAAAATTCATCAATTCAAAAGTGTCCAAGCAAAGGAAAAATAATCCTCCTTAGCCTTTTCTCTTCAATAAAATAAAATAATAATAATAATAATAAAAATGTTCAAGGCAATTGTTCTTGTTCTGTTAGTCAATTCCTTCTCCTTCTTCCTCCTAGGCAACAATATTGCAAATGCAGCCACCTTCAACGTCGGCGACGACGGTGGTTGGACATTCGGCGTCAGCTCATGGCCAAACAACAAAACTTTCCACACCGGCGATATCCTTGGTACAAATTCATCAACAATTATTTTATATCAAATTAATCATTTTACATTTTAACTTTATATATGATAATTGATGTTGTTAATTAAAATTAATTTTGCAGTTTTCAAGTACCCTGTGGGAAGGCACAGTGTGGTAGTAGTGAACGAGACGAATTTCAACTCGTGCACGGCCTCGGGCACAACGTTTACCTCTGGGAATGATCAAATAACCCTAAAAGCAGGCACAAGCCATTTCATCTGTGGCTTTCCTGGCCACTGTGCCAACCAAGGAATGAAGATAGCAGTTACTGCAAATTTAACATCCGTGTAATTATTTAAAGATTAATTGAGATCCAGTTTTAAATCATGTTAATTATTAGTACATATATCTGATGAATTAATTATATATATCTCAGTCTAATGAATAGCATATATATATACTTAATCGAACCAAGTAATAATTATTTTTTTCTGACATCTTTTCTTTTTTTCCTTCCTTCCTGTAATTGATTTTTAACAAAACTACATAAAATGAAGCCTATTTAAAGAGAAAAACAAGAGTGTTGCTTGTTGAAGATGTATGTCGAAAATTAATCTGTTATTGCCATGTCTGATCTTGCAGAAAGGAGACCTAAAGTTGGGGTACCTTTTTATTTTTATTTAAAAAAAGAATTGATACATGTTTTCCAAACTATATTGTTTTTTTTTTATTTTGATGTTTTTGTTTTCTTTTAAATCCCACTCATAATATTTATTATGCAATAACTTGATTACGATAAAGAGAGAATGATAGAATAAACTTAAAACTACACTCAATTATAAAATAATACTATGTTTTCTCGTTCAAATTGAATATCTAAATTTTGACTTAATAAAAACATGCATTTAAGATAATCTAAGTTATTATTAAATTTTTATTAATGTATTTAGTTGCGAGACAAAATTAATAGAAAAATATAATTTTTTAAAATTAAATAATAGAGAAGTACATAATATTTATTAATTTTAGGCAAATTTTTATTTGTAGCGAGCAATAAGCAATAATTAAGATCCTCGTTCATGCTGGACCACTAGATTCTCCAATTAAACAACAAAAAATTTTAGTTCAATTATCAATTGTGCATTCGATTCTTAAGATGATTAATATTCCTCCCCCCAAAAAGAAGGGGGAAAAAAAGAGAGTGATTAATGAAGTACACTGTATATGTAGTAATTGATTATTGAGATAAATAAATGGAGGAATAAATTACAGTAATCCGTTATCGTCCAGCGGTTAGGATATCTGGCTTTCACCCAGGAGACCCGGGTTCGATTCCCGGTAACGGAACCTTTTCATTGTCGCATTTTTCCTAAAAAATTAGGGGGAGGGGGGAACCGCAATGATGAAGCCTTTGCATATAAAATATAAAAGAAAAACTCAATAATTAACTCGACATTTTCCTATAATGAAAATCATGACATTTTCCTCAAAGAAAATAAAAAGCACATTAAGGAATTATCTAATACTGACTTTTTCATAAATTAAGGAATCCCTCAATTTTATATCATTTTGTTAAAACAATCTTCTTTGAAATTGTAAAGAGAAGGATGAAAGTATATGAATTAGCTATTTAATAAATAAATAAAATAAAGCTATATTTTGTAGGTTTGTTTCGAGAAAATAATTAACGAGGGGAAGGAAAATATGGAGATAAGTAAATTAAGAAGGGTATCTCACCTCACCTCTACATTTGCATTTTCTCCTTTCCCAAATTGAAGAATTGTAATAGAGAATAATTAGAAAGTTATCAATGATAATATCTAATTTTTTATCTCACTTTTAACGTAATTTTTTTTTTTGGATAAAATAGAGAACTAAGAATAAAATAGCATTCCTTCTTACAAAATAAAATATAAGTAAATGTAATGGAAGTACTTTCTCCCGTTTTGCGATCCAAAAAATACCTTAAAAAAAAAGAGAGCATATAGAAGGATTAAATTTAATTAGAAAAGTTTAACTTCGTTTCCTTTCTGTTAGGGGATGAAGAAAGAAAAGTGATAAACGGATAATTTTTATGTTAGCTAAGATACTATTATTTCGAAATACTGATATTCATTTCAAAAACAAATTAAAAAGAATAAAATTAAACATTTTAGTCCTTGATGTTTTATTTCTTCGTCAATGTAATCCTATAAATGACAAAAAAAAAAGACTAGTTAACATATTAAAAATAATGTACGTAGACTATTATTACTGTAAATAAACATTAAGGATTACTTTGATTAAAAAAATATAGTATAAAGACTAAAATGATCAATTTTCCATAAAAAATCTAAATAAATAACTTATCTCTCATTTCCCTTACAATCTATCTATTACTTCTCCTTTTACTTCCTCCTCTCCTCTCCTTTCCCTCAACCTAAACATAGCATTGGTCATTGGTAAGATCTGCCTGGCGGTGTTGGTTGCTGAAGGTACACATCTCTGATGAAGAAAGCATCTCTACTTCAAAATCTGCCTAAATAAATGTGATCCAAGAAGCAGAGCTAAAATAGCAAAATAAATTTGAAAGGAGCTTCTATTCTGGCTGAAAGCCACATAGTGTCATAGTCCATGCTCACTTTTGATTTACTAATAAAATAAAATAAAATAAACTTACTCCAAAAATTAAAAAATAATTTTTAATTATAAATAGATTACGTCATTGTCTTTATCAATGTAGTTAAGTTGTTTGATAAATTAAAAATAAAAAAAAATGTTTATTTTTAAAAAGTAGACATTTTACACCAAAACATCCTAGCATAAAAATATAAAATTCAGTTTTAAATTTATTATTCTCCACTTCCTGGAAAGATATGTATATTTACATGTAGTCAAGAAGTTCAAACAGCAGAAGCTGATCATATGACTTCTCCGAAACGCATTCTAGTATTCTGCTCATCATATGGCTCCCTGTCTAACTCTTGGCACCTTCTTTTATCCCCTCTTTATGTTTTTACAATTTCACAACATCACAGTACAAAACTGTGGTCAGAAGCTGCTCCAAAGACAACTCCTGAAAGATAAGAGATGCATATCTCTCTCATCCAAGCCAAACTAATCTTAGTATTTGTACAACAGTATGTAGTATTTGTCTCATTACTATACTAACATATTTGTACTCAAAGAACTATCATCGCGAACTAATTCCTCAACCGATTTCTCCTCCGCCCAAACAGTTGCATCTAAGTAGCCATACTCAAAAAGTTTATCAAGGATGTAATCTTCGGCTGGTTCAAGTGCCCAATTAAAGAGCTGAAATGTATGGAATATTAGTCTCAATTCCACATCATTGAGAGAATGCCAAACCACAAGAGTAGATTTACCTGCCTAGGACTAGCCTGATTTTCAGGATTGCAGTCAGGACTAATGCCAATTCCTAGTAATCCTAATCGGCTGGCTGGGAAAACACAAACCCGGATCTGCAATTCAATTAACAATAGCAGTCATTTGTGAAATTTGAATAAACAGGTCTCATCATGGGCAGTAAGACCCATGAAAGAAGCAACAGCAAATTCCGCTAACCACTAGAGCATGGAGAAAGAAAATATTGATGAAGCATGCATAAATTTTCAAAACGTTGATGAAGATTGAAGATAAAGAGCATTCAGAGATGTGAGCCATATTCTCAGTTTCTTGAAAAAAAGCAGCTGTGAGCACTTTTTTCAACTCAAGCTGTTTTAAGCTGTTCTCAGTGGCCTTTTACTTCTGGTCTTAGCTTAAAAAGAACTAACTGAAAAGCTTTTTTCTATTTTCTTATTTTGAAAAGTTACCTTGGGGATGCTTTTCAAAATAACATTTTCTTATTGATGCCATTATAAATAAAAATG
Organism: Apocynum venetum; assembly: GCA_019593545.1. Classification (NCBI taxonomy): domain Eukaryota; kingdom Viridiplantae; phylum Streptophyta; class Magnoliopsida; order Gentianales; family Apocynaceae; genus Apocynum; species Apocynum venetum. The sequence continues at coordinate 1,976,048 of SRSM01000141.1, read as the reverse complement.
TTATAAAACGGCTTCTCTGAAAAGAAGTTCTTTTTAGCAATAGAAAAAAACACCAGCAACAAGAACAGGCCCATAGTAACAAAACAACCAAATTTTCTCATAAGTAATATTATTATACTAAGCAAAACTAATATGACCACAAGAAGACAAGTCTACCGATGTACAGTCATAGAACATTCATCTTGCTGATAAGGGGTACAAAACCACAAACGAATCACCAAAAAAAAATGCCACTAAGAGCAATTCCATCCAATATATTTTAATTATGGAAACACTGTCAGAGTTTTGAAGAGAACCATACTAGATAAGGATGAGCAAAAAAACCACTAAGGCTCAATAATATTGTACCGTCTGAGCTGCAGATGTTGGGGGCATAAACAAGGTCAAACCACCATCTATACAAATTCGATTTCGGAACATTGTAGCTGGTCTTGGAGCAAGATATCTGTGCCACAGCACACTCTTAGACCTATAAGAAGAATGGACCTTAGAAATGCTAGCATAAGAACTAAGAACATTTACCCTGGAATGAAGGAAGAAGTAATGACTGCATTAATGAGATCCTCTTTAGAATCAAATTGATCAACCAACAGACCCCTTGGCCTCCAAAGGATCTGTGTCAGAGCAACTGCAATGAAAATACAACAATTTTCAGGCACCTGCTTCTAAGTTGCCAACATCATTTACTAAAGAACTTATCAAACTTCAGAGCCAATCCTTTAACAAGTTGTCCAAGCAAGAAGAGGAAAACTTTGGGTTGAATTCAAACAAACCAATAGAAAGCTACATCCTCTCAGGATATCTGTCTAAGAAACTATCACTATAGTTCCCTGCAGAAATGATCTTCACCCCTAGCACCTATAATAGTCCTTGACTCAAGTTATAATCTTTTGATATGCTGCCCAGGGCACTTTACCAATACAATTTTCCCCTTTAATAGGTTCATTATTTGGACTACAAAATGCATATATAGATTCCAGAAAACGATCTACTACCTATCTGGACTATATTCCCTTGAGCTTCAGAAGTATCAATTAATATAATATTTGCATGCATGATGCTCCAAAAACTGTGGACCTCTCATTTTATGAGACTACTGAGGTCCCACAGTAGCTTTGACATTATCCCCATTTATATAGTTGCAAGAAAGTATAACATGCATGAATGAAAAAAAGGACAAAGGAAACCATCCGTACAAAGTCTACTGAAGATCAGGATGACATACCAGAAGGAATTGCGTTAGCTCATTAAAGTTTTAACAGTGTCTGGGACAAGAGAATATAGATCATCTTGCGTAGGTTCATGAGTAGAAATATTTATATCCTACAATTCACATGTCCTTTGGAGACCAAATTAGCAATCTAAGGGAATAAATAAACATTAACATAAACACCATGCATTAAAAAATTTTAAATATACTTTTTGAAATGGATGTTTCAGAGATCAGCTGGCTAGAGACAGTGAAGAGATACTCACCACGGACCCTCCCACTTGACTTGATATGGACATCATTGGGCAAAAATTGCTCAAGAACTTCTCTGAGAACAGCCTGGGGATAAAAAAAATGAGTACTTGAATGAGCAGGAAATTTAATTTTAATTTTATAAAGTTATTTTCCACTGAGACATTTTGCAGTCCTACATGAATCTTTAAATCCACCTAACAAATGCATCATTATCATTACCAAATGATAAATAGTGTTTAAGCCCATCACAAATAAATAGTTCATGCCAACATTTCTGACAATACAACGTCATGAATTCATCAAATACATCAGTAAACTATAACGTGCTACATACTTTGAGCATATCTCAGATGTAAATAATATCTACATGGGACAGTTTTTCTCAACTAATTAAACCACGAAAACTGCTAGCATATATACATATAAAAGTTGGAGCAGCAAAGAAAATTCAAAATCTCCTTATTTAGTTCCTTTGTAAAATGTTAACAGCCATACAATTATATTCATGCCCTCTTAAATCATTAAGCTATACAACAACCAGCCTGAAACAATATTGATTCTTTTACCAGAGAAAGAAAATATACTAGATGAGCTAAAATTCAGTTGCTATTTCCAATTATTTGCAGATATGTATTCTTATCTCATCCAAGTACTCCTACAAACCCAATGCATTAGACATCTGTATCTTTAGGAAACACATACCTCTAATCGAAATGCTGTCCCTTTAAGGCGACAGTCTTCAGCTAATATTTTGGTAGCTTTTAAAGCTTCCTGCATGTTAGTTCCTGAGGCAATCACAGCACACACTATAGCACCAGCAGATGCACCAGCCAGAGGTGTTGTCTCCTACATCACAGGAAAAGGTCCTTGTCACTTAAATCAATGATTTGCGCACATAAATATACCAAATTTCTAGCTACAAAACTTTCCAAGTGCAATGCACATAGCATGGTGATACACAAAGATACCATTGTTTTCTTTTATCCTCTTGTAGTTTTAAGAGGGCACAGCGAGGATTCTAATTTCTAAGTGCTCATTTTTTTGTCACAGCCCATTGATCAAGTAAATAAAAAGAATCGAAGTTAGATCCTTGGTACTTGAAAAGCTGAAACCTATCATTATATCAAATCTCTTGTTGTCATTTTCTTTCTCCTTGGTCCCTTCACAAAGAAAAATCATAATGTGTAGCTGCGAATGGTAAAAGAGGAATGAAATGCTCAATTATAAATATAAAAAAGGAGGAAACAGTAAAAATGTCTAATAATAACCGCACGTCAATTACCTCCGCCAATCCCCCAAAATCAATGACTACATTAGAAATTTTTTTCTTAGGGGGGGAAGAAAATGGACAGGGCTAGAAGTGGGACCACTTTCACATCGATGCATTACCCCAGTGTTTCTCCTATTGACAAATAAAAAAATTTCTGCTGCACATTCCCACTATGCATCCAAAGCACAATTTGCTTGCCAAGTTTAAAGCTTTACATCCACAGTGAAACTAGCTTTCCATCCCTTGCTCCTTCCTAGGCGAACATGAAGACTATAAAGAACAAGATAGTTTCATATGAAACATTAATTCACTAAGGTTTATCCCAATAGCTTTATAAAGATACTCATCGATTTCAGCATAATACTATAACAAGCCAATCACAAATTCAACGTCCAAAATTTTAACGCCTGACTACCAATTAAGCACCTTAATATATCCCTTCTCAATGAGAAATTGAGCCACGCCAAGGTGGTACGGAAACAAAAGCCCTGCCGCAGAAAAACTAAAGCCGGGGCTAGTCACCGCTTTCCGTCCGCGTTCAGCCTCCACGTCCTTCACTCTTTGCTCCCAAACCACCTCCGGCTGCACAGGGTCCTCCACCACCGAGGCAATGCTCTCTTTAATCCTCCTCCTCCACCACGTGAACGTCTCCGCCTGATCACTCTCCGACAACATTGTCACTCCACGACCCAACCCATTAACACTCTCGCCTCCCTCACTATCTTTAATCAATCTGTTGGCCCTAGTCGATATAATCCGCGATGCAATTCCAAGAAACATCTCCCCAGTGGCCACCGCAAAGGATTTCTTTTCAGGCGGAGACGGGATCTTTGCTGACTGTTCCTGTTGTTCAGTAGATTGGTTGTTCTGTTGAGTGGCTCTGGTGGAAAAACTGAGGGTCCGAATGGGTAGGGGAACCAGAGCAGAGGTTGAAGTAGCATGGCGGAGAGGACGATGATGACGAGGATTGGAGAGGAAGAGGGATGCCATAGACACGGAGGAGGTGGAGGAAAGAAGGAGGTGTTGGGTTAGTTTGAAGGTGAACCGCTTGAAAAGCATTGGAACGCTGTATTTTGTTTGTTTGTATTTTCTAACTTGAAACGTTGTTTAAAAAGGAAAATTTAAAATTAAATATTATTTACATTGTTTATTTTTTATTTTTTATTTTATTAAATTTTCATAATCAAATTTTCAAAATAAAATAAAGAAATTATTTCATGCTCCTAAATAAATATTTTTATCATAGAACATTAAAATTATTTATTTATTTATTCTTAACTTAAAATTTCCCTTCTTAATTAATTTATTTAAAAAATTCTATCTCAATTTTAGCACTAAATATGTAAATACATTTGTCAGAGAATAGGGAGGGAAGTTGAGAGAGTTTTATATGGAGATTATAGGGGTAGGGAGTCACTTTTAGAATGAAATAATGTTTTCAAAATTTAAATAATAAGTACCATTTTTCTAATAACATTTATTTTGATATAGAAGGAATATACATGACTGCATATTAATGCATAACCTATCTAATTTATATGCAAATGGTTAAAATACCTTGAAAATTCTTCCTCTCCTCTAGATATTTCAATTACTCACTTTATTTGTTCACAAAGAATAAGAAACGCATTGAGAATAATAATTTTATTAACAAATTTCATAAATTATCTTTATTTAATTGTTGTGTATAATCATAATAGTTCGGGAAAAAAATGAACTAATGAATATTAAATGTTCTTCAAGAAATAAAATCAAAATTTGAAATGAAAATTTTACTTTAATAATAAATAAATAAATTTGTTTTTGTCATTCTCATTCAAATGTATCAATAAATGTTTAGAATATTTCTAATAAACCAGTTGAAAATAAGAAGTGAAATTTGTATTTTCAAGAGTATATAGGAGTATAGTTGTAAAATTATGTAATAAAATAAAAACGAGATTATTCAAATGGAATAAAAAAAGGAATAGTTGACAATAGAAATAAGGCAAAAGGAAAAAGGAGTATATATATATATATATATATTTGATCTCTTGGAAATTATTCAGGTCATGTTATAAAATTTGTACATATAGATGATATTTTACTGACCATATCCGTATGTATTATCACAAAGGAAACGGATAAAAAAAAGAAAGAAAAAAGGAAAATTTACATGTTGCGCATTTCTTTACAAAGTGATGTTAAAGAGGAACTCTATAAGAGGGATCCACCATTCTCAAAATAAACAAGTTTCCTTGGTTGCCCCTTGATATTCTGAAAAAATAAAAAATAAAAGAAGGTAAATTTACTTCAAAATATTATAAGCAAGTTCAAGAGAAAACTTGGGGAGTCAATCATTTGATTGCCATCAAGTGCTTCTCCTTTTAAACAAAGGTAGGTATCATTTTTGAGGAAACACCTAATTTTCTTTTTGAGTGACAGCTTTCTTGATGCAAATTGAAGAAGTTGGAAAGCAGGGGAAAAAAACCTGCCTGCTTAGAACCAACTTCATTTGGAAATGAAACTATAGAAGATCAAGAATTTCACTCATAGTTTTTCTTGTTCATGTGCTCTCAGAATATGCTTCATCTGGGACTGGAAAGACAACATGTACCATGACAGAAGAGTTTCTCACCAGACTCTATTAGAATAACAAGGCTGCTGGGTAAACAAAATGCAACCAACCTCAATGTTAACTTAGGATGAATTTTAATCACTTTTAGATGCAATGCTATTCTGTCTTGTAAACTTGACAAATATATGATCCTAACTTTAGAAAGCTCTTTGAAAGTTGCTTAAACTTACCTTAACTCCTCATCCAAGTATGTGATTTCCAACTGGCCACGTCCACTTCCACGTGACTTTATGGGTATCTGTCATCCATAGAAACAACAGTAATTGATTGGATGTAAATTTAAGAGATGCTCTTTCTGTTGTTAGTTTTCAGCTAAGGAGCATATTATATGCATAAATAAAATAATCAGCAGCATTTCAAGCTAAGAAAATTTTACATACCACACCAGCAATCTTAAAAGAGTCAAATTTAACAGCAACCCTTGTTGCATTCAGAGGAACCAAGTTAGCTGTTGCCTGCAAAACAAATTGAGGAATTACCTTAAAGATTGTAGAGAACATAAAAATCCTTTTTTGGAAAGAATAATATTACTGCTTGAATGTATACAAGAAATTTATAGACTCTTAATTCTATTTCAGATCCTAGCCTGCAGGGTACTCTTTTTCTTTTTTTGGCTAATTTGCAGGGTACTCTTTTTAAAATCAATTTCATCTATGCAATGGCCTCTCTTTGGAGTTATGACATCACTGGTGAAACCCAGACTTGATTTTGGAGGGTTACAGATCTCATATCCTCTGCTTAAACTCGTGAGAAAATAAGCAAATTTAAACTTTCCATCACACCAACTTCTGTTACCGTAAAACCACATTTCACAAACCATGGCCTGGAGCATTATTAACCTAATCAACTCCCATAAACAAAAATCTCATTCCAAAATTTCCGTTTGTCTAACCCTTTTCTTAACGCTGTTAAAGTCATGAATTGAACTCTCAACAGAATATCTCAGTATAAAGTAGAAGCGTGTTCAGTTCATTCTGCAATCTCAAGAGGACAAGGGAACGAAATACAAGAAGTTACATAATGACCTAATTTATTTGGCTTCGCACTATACTGAGGCTGAAATTTCTCCAAGGAAAACTCTATCATACATGATTCAGCTCCATCTATGAAAAACCTCTTTAGAGTGTATATATTGTTAAACACAAAAACTTGAGAAGGCATGGGCTTACAGCTATCATCTAGAACACAAAGGATTAGTTATCCTTTAACGGGTTATACACTATCAGAATTGGAGCATAACTAAACTGGTTTTTATTATAATCACGAGAACAAGCATCACAGAAGTCATATGTATATCAAAAGAAATCAAGAGGCTTTTTGTTGCAGCAATGAGCAAAAGAGTTCCATCTCTGTGGGGCAAAAAGCACCTGATTGAAGAATGGCCAAGTTTCCATGTTTTGAGCCTTCAATGTGTCCACATTAATTGCCTGATAGATTTTTCCATTCGGTTGTAAAAATTTTGGCCTCTACACAAAAAAATAGCAGAAGAAGAGCACAAGGAATTAAATATTGTGTTCACAAACTACTGAAGAAATAATAAATTATCCAACTATACATTTAATCCATGAATTATAATGTGAGAGTACAAAGTCATAGCTGGTGCCTATGAAGAATACAAAAATAAGTATGCCTTATGCATAATAATTTGGCCCAAATGTTAAGATAATCAGAACAACATATGAGCTAGTTCTCGCGAACATGTTAATGGTCATAAAATGCAATCAGTATTGGAGGAAATGGCTCCTTATCAGACCTCAGTTTGCAGAATGGACTTGGATGTTGTGTAAAGAAGCTCCCATTTTCCATTTAAAAGGTCAGACTTGAGTGGTTCCTTCACCTTATTAGCTGTTTCTAGTCTACGTGCAATCTGAACATGGATAATATATGTAAGATTGGGGAATTTTCATTAGAGACAAAAGCGGAAAAAACAATTCTCCAACAAAAACCTTTGCCATAAAAACATCCTGTCCACAAGAGTAGAAATATAAAAATTGAAGAACAATTGGGATGTGATGAAAAAAGCGTAAGACTCTGTTTAACCTATCTCAAAAATCAACAGGATATTTGCAAAAATAAATAAATAAATTAGTACCCTTCCATAACACATTTGGAGATGTCGCCGAATGGTGAAGGGCACGTGGATAATTCTACAAAATTAAGTACCAATGTACCATTTCAGTACATCATCCTTGTACCCTTGAGCACGAATTTCACTGTCCCAGGCAAATATGATTAAAATCAAGAACAAGTTAATTCGATACGCCATCGATTACCTGATCTACACGCTCTTGATCTTCGGGAGTGGCCTCAGCACCACGATCAAGAGGAGCTACAGCCTCAAGAAGCTCCTCCTTGAGGCTATCAATATCTGGGCTTTTAGTCAAGAAAGACTGAAAGAAAGAAACTTGATTCTTCCATTTCCAAGAATTCTTGAAGAGAATTTTTCCTGTGGCTGCTGCATAATTGAGGTGCCCAGTTTCGAAGAAGTGATTCTTGGGCTGCTGAAAGGGGATGGATATTGATGTGATAGACGAAGGTAAAGAATGCAAAGGGATAAGTTTCGGCTCTGGAGAAGAAGAAGAAGAGACGTGGACAGCGGACATACTGTGAGTTTTAGTGTCAGTTATTATCCGTTATGCCTTACCGAATCTTTGATTCTTGAAGACTTTGGTTTGATTAGCAGTATAGTCCAGTGTCAGTATTCTCTTTCCAGAAAGCATTTTTTCAATTTTAAGATACACTCCGTATGTATATTCATTGCACGAACAGTAATTAATAGTATCAAAGTGTTAAATTCCAACTCAAAAGGCCCTTGCATATTTTCCTTTCGGAACTTTTTCTTTTCTTTTCTTTTTCAACTGGGCTATCCCAAAACTAATTTGTAAGATTGTTTCCAAAATAGTGCAGTTTGGGACAAGCATTGAATTAAATTTTGCTACATTTGATTTCAAGAAAAGGGAAACATAATTTACACAGTTATTATATTTTAGTACATTATAATTTGATTTATTTCATTGTATTGCGTGTAATTACATGTACGCAAACATCAGCTATAACTCATCCAGGCATTCTTCTCCTGCTCCAGATATGACTAAACTTTGAGTTTTCTGATATATCACCCCTGAGCTAGAAATCATATCAGGTCGGTATTCTATATGATGGGTCAACCATTTTCAAGATGAACAAATTCCCCTTGTCACCTCTTGATATCCTTCAAAAACAAATGAAAAAAAAAACCGAAGGAATAGGTCAGTCATTAGCATACACAATGCTTGAATTTAATTCATTTTTTTGATAAAGATGCTCCAGTTTTGTAAATCATAATGGTAAATAGATAGTTTAGGACTTGGAATTCACAAGAAAGGCACATGTATAGACTGGAGAGCAGGGAAGACAAGGCAAAGGTGGTTCTTGCTCCAAGAGAATTCTATTCTTACGCTTCTTTAATAGCAGGAATTTTGAGCTGCAAAAAGGGCCATGAATGGTACAAGAGAACAAAAGCACTCTTTTCCTGCCCATGTTAATAGGATTTCAATACTCAGTAACAGAGAGCGGAAGCATGAAGGATATCTCCAGAGAATTAGTGAAGAAGGAAAGGCACGTGACATCAAGCATAAAACCAAGGTGCAACAAAAGATTCAACCAGCTAATCAAGGTTTCAAATGAACCTGGCTACAGGGCTGGACAAAGGATCTGTAATTTTTCAATTAAGAAAACAAACATAATCGCTTGAAATTATTCTAACTTAATTCTGTTCCTAATGCATTATCAATCTAGGATTCCCACAGACACAAATACCCCAGGATCATCTAGGGATATGAATAGGCTCTTTGTTAGAAGTTTCAGAATCATGTAACAAGTGAATATGGTTTTAACTCACCTCAGCTCTTCATCCAGGTATGTAATCTCAAGCTCCCCTCTGGCTCTTTCTGGAGCTTTAACAGGTATCTGCCATTCAATGATACCAATCATGGATGGTGCAAGTCATAACTTCAAAGCTTGGGGGAAAAAAAGGAAAAAATTGTGTGAACTCTAATTATAACGTCCTTATAGCAGGTAAGGGTGGGATGAGGGAAACTCCCTGCATAGATACCATAAAAGAAAGCAAAGTTTTGGAACAAGATTTTACTTAATTTTCTACAACGGCATTAGAATGTAGACAATAAGAAATGAAGATTCACAACACTTCTCAGGCCCATTGAAGAATTTTTACTTACAGTGCTCAGATTATTTAGTTCATTTTGAAAGTAGCACAGTGCAAAATGTGAATACAGACAGCATAGCTGATTCCTTCCTCAAGTGCATTAATGCCATAACTACTCCCTCCGTCCCAATTTAATAGGTTGGTTTTCCTTTTTGATTTGTCTCAAATTGTGTCATTTTTTTTTATTAAAAGTATATGTATTTGTTAGTTGATCAAAATATTCTTATTTAACTTTTGAATGATAAATGGTGAGGGTATTTTAAGAACACTTTATAAAAAATATACATTTTTAACATTAATTATATTTTCTTAATCATTGTGAAAAATCAAACAAGTCTATCATTTTGTGGGATGGAGGAAGTATAAGAGTAGGGGCAAGACTTACCAGTCCTCCAATTTTAAAGTAATCAAATTTTACAGCCACCTTTCTTGCATTTAGAGGGGTTAAATCTGCAGTAACCTGAAAAAGATATAATGAAAAGAAAAACAAAATGATTAAGGGAGAAAAAGAGGAAATTTAGAAACAAACTTATTTGACAATGTAATTAATCAATCTCAACACCTTTAATGCATAGCGTAAAGTTTTGCTTCAATACCTGATTGAAGAAAGGCCATGATTCCATATTCTGAGCCCGTAGTGTATCCACATTAATTGCTTGGTAGTTAGTTACAGATCTTAGGAATTTTGGTCTCTGCTAATAGAGTATTCTGTGAGTATCCTCATCTTATAGAGGCATTAAGAAAAAGCAATCGGGCACACCAAAAAGACAATGACACTACAAAATAATTAGTCATTGTAAACCATTTGATTCAATGTGGATTAACACAGATTGAAAGTAATTTCTAGTGTCTCATTTCTTGGCTGCGCACAAAGTATCTTATATATGAAAACAAATGGTGGGAAAATTAGTGAAGTTTTAATCAACACAACAATATATACACATGTAAATATGGTTATGTAAGTGAAAACCATCATCTGTGTTCAAAGTGTTATCAAAAGTCTATTTCAAGCAAAACAAATCTATTAGAACTTGTCAACATTTTGCATAAGAGATAAGAGACAAATGCAGTTTACCTTAGTTTGCAAAATGGATTGTGAAGTTGTATATATGAGTTCCCACTTGCCATCAAGCAAATTGGATTTTAAAGGCTCCTTTGTTGGATTTACTGCTTCCAGTTTACGAGCAATCTAATTAACAAAATATAGGAAGAAAAGCCAAGCCCTATGAGCAAAATTCAAGCAAGAAATAGTTCAACATCCTAGTAGACCATACCACTTAGTTTGTTACACACACTGAAGATGAATATTCAAGAATTTTCCAGAGAAATAGAATTATATACCAGAAAGCTACACTGTCTATTTTTAAAAACAAAGAGACAAGACTAATTCCAGTGTACCAATTTTTCTATCGGCTTCTTCTAGCTCCAAAATGTCAATGTTGCAACACCAAAAAACTTGAAGCACACAATGTTAATGCAAATTTTAGAAGCAGGGAAATGGCATTGAAATGTTTTCTTTTTCTGCTTTACAAAAATGTTCTGGATTCTACCCAAAGCTAATGAACCAGGGGAAAAAAAAACAACCCAATTGAAAACCAGAGAGTTAAATGATAGGACTACGTCATACTTCATCAAAATTATTCATGATATTATCAGCCATGTTGTTCAGTTAGTTTCTAGCAATCTCAGAGTCATATTTGAAATCATATGTTATAGATTGATCGAGGACAATCATAAGATCAGGAGCGGATTTACATTAGGCCCGGGGATTCAAGACCCCACTGGGAAAAATTCTACACAATTTTACACTTAAACCCCACATAAATTCTTTTAAATTTACACTGAGTGCCCACAACAAAAATTATATATATAATTTTTTATATTGTTATTGAGTAATGCACGTGGGATGGCTGCCTCCGGCCCGGATTCATAACACACATTATTCAAAGTGAAATCCAAAAGCCATAGAATGCACTACTACTAAGTACTAACAGAGAATTCAAACAAAATTCTTGAAAGATACCTGATCAACTCTTTTCTGATCTTCAGGAGTGGCCTCTGCTCCGCGATCAAGAGGTGAAATGGCTTCAAGAAGCTCTTCTTTTATGGTGTTTGCATATTTTTTGTTGTTCAAGAAAGCTGGAAAGAAAGAAACATGAGTTCTCCATTTCTGAGAAAGTGAGGAGCCTGATGAAAGTGAGAAAGCATTATGATAAATGCTCTGTTGGAGGACTCTTGGCAGAGGGGAAACTGCTGAAGATTTCTGACATTGAAAAATGATCTTGGATAGTAAGGGTGTGGAGGAGGAGGAGGTGGTGGTGGTGGCAGCGGCTAGTTGTCCTGGTGGAGAGGGGAGAGAGGATAAGGCAATAGAGCTGGTGGCCATGGTTGGAAGTTGAAGGTAGCCTAGTGGTAGTTCCAGTAGGCAAGAGATATGGGCCAAAAGGCCCAGTTAGCCATGGACTACGTGAACATATGTGCATATACTTGGCTACCAAAAAATCCAGGCTAAACCTTTTTTTTTTATTCCAATTTTTTCTTTTTCTTTTTTTCAAAAGAAGGAAATTATTCAAAAATATTATTAATAATTTATTTAATTTAAATGATTTATAATTTAGAAAACATATGATCAAATTCACTCTTTAAAAAGTAGACATTTTTATGTTAGTTTCTGAACGTAGGAAGTATTAGAGTACATTACCAGTATTTGATATATAAAAAAATTGACATGTATATTTTAAAAACATTAATGACAATTTAGAAAATTTTGAATTTTTTTTTATAGAATTAAAATTTTAAAAATAATTTATAAAAAAATGACATCTATATTCCTATTGAGATAATCAGATAGATAATTAACTATATAAAAGAGTAATTGTTTTAGAAATGCATTAATGGTTTATAGAATTTAATAAACATATTATTATTTTAATATCAAATATGAAAACCTCATTTAAAATGTTCATTTACAGTTTAGAAAATCAACTTATCAAGATTATTGAATCCTAAAATTTTTGCATTTATTATAATTGCTTGGCTCTATTATTATGTGTAGGTTATTCGAAAAATTATTTCTACTAAAAAAAATTAATAGTTGCACTAAGTTCATGCAATGCACGGAACAATTCTCTTTTTATAAATAAAAAAATTTTCATTTTAAGTTAATTATCATTATAACAGCAAAGCGGAGTTGTAGAATTATAATAAATGCATTTCCAACACTTTGAGAAATTTTTAGAATAAGATGTCCACATTTTATAATTGCTTGGCATTTCTAAAAGGATGTCCTTCATTGTATTATATGGGTAAGCAAAAGTATTGTCTCCATTGCCCATGGTCATATATCCTTACAAACTTGGTTTCTTTGTATTCAAGCCATGTAAACATAGAAATTTACTCATGATCATTATCCATCATGATGGATTGGCTCCATCCACATTGGATTGGGAAGCCTCGGCTCTGGTGTGAGTAATATTCATTCAATTCTGTTAGCAATTTTATATTGTTGTAATTGTCCAAATTTTTTTGATAAAAAATTTGATTTTGTTAAATTTTCTATAATTCACGGGTCATTAAAATGACTTTGTAATTCTCCACTTGATAAGCCTTTAGATAGATTATGGATAGAGGTGCATAGGTTTTACCATGCTTATACACCATTTCAACTTTTCACAATGACTATATATATAGATAGATGGATAGGTGACATACAATCTTTAGGGTAAAGATGATTTATAAAGAAAAAGAATTATGCTTTTTAAACAGAACGGTAAATATGACATATATGGGACATATGGAGAAATTCAAAATTTATTCTAAAAAATTCTAAACTTTTTATTAAATTGTACTAAAACATGATTTGTTACAAAAATTTACAATCTTTTATGGAACTTTTACAATTTGTTATAAAGTTCTAAACTATAGAATTCTTTAACAATTCCAACTTACACTAAAAGTTTAGAAATAGGAAAATGACCAATCAGATCACTACAGTATTGTCCAAAAGTCATATTCGTCTTTAAAGTTTTTTTCCTATCATATATATCATAAAGTATTGTTCAAAAGTCATTATTGCATTAAATTTTTTCTACTATTTACATCCTCAATTATTTTATGACTTAGATAAAATACATTTTTTTCTGATTAAATTCCCTAAATAAGCTTTACAAAAACTCACATCCCTCTTACCTACATACTTTTTAAGCGTAAATGGGTCGGATTAAGTGTTTTTTCCCCAAAACAACCATATCACATAATTGAGAACGAATAGAATTTTGTGATAAATTTGATAAAATTGAAGTAAAGATCTAGTCTAAAAGTTTGAATATAAACTTAGAAACTAGAAGTAATATATGAATTTGAGAAATATAATGATAAAACAGGAAGAAATAAGTGGCATTATCAATTTATAAAATTCGTAACAAAATTATTATTTTGGGTTGACGTTAGTATCCTATTAACTATTCTATATCTGGGTTTTCTTTCTTCTCATTTGGGTTGTATTTTAATCCTAGACTTCATAGTTACGTGCTTTTTCTTTCTTTTATGTGTTTTGATAGGAAGTCACACATTGAATTCAATGTTAGGATATAATAGTCTGATGTATTTTTGTCTCACACGTTTCAAACTAGGATCAGTTATTTGTATAATAACATCTCTTGGACAAATTTATCAATTCATATAGTACTGTTAATCGAACTGAATTGCTTGCAAACAAAACTTGTTTCTTAATTATAAATGAAGATTTGTGCACTAATATTAGAATGAACTCAATCGCTCATGAACAGTTTATCAATGTAATTTCAAATCACTTATATATATATATATATATATATATATTATAGTAAAATTTATGTATATTAATAGTCGATAAATTAATAATTTCTTTAAAATAATATTTTTGTTAGCCAGTTCAAAAAATTAGAAATTTTCATAAATTAATAAGATAATTTTTTTTAAAGAAAAACTCTTATATAAATCTATAGTCTTCTTAATATCATATATTAATAAATCTCTAAAATTACAAAAATAATTAAGACAATTTAGTAAAATATGAATCTATTATTTTTTTCATGAAATTTAAATTTAGATTATTTTCATCTGTAACTTTTCTCATTGCATTCATCAACTTCAGTGTTGTGTTATGAAACGATAATAAAAAATTGTAAAGAGTTATTGCCGTTATGAGAATCTCATTTCGTCACGGTTCAAAAAACCTTTTAGATGAGATTTGAGAAGCTATTGCTGGGTAGGATTAAATTTTTTTATATGTTATTTATATAGGGAAAAACTTACTTTGAGTTTAAGGAACAAGAAGTTGACAAAAGGATTTTAAGCAATTTGCACTTTTAGAGATATTCCAAAAATATCTTAGGTAATTTGTATATTCAAAAAATTACCGAAATTGTTTTTGGTAATTAATTTATCAACTTCTTAAATATTTTAAATAAATAGGTTATACTTATTTTAGTAGATTGAATAAAAAATAAAATTCAATGAATTGAGAAAACACTTTTTTAATTAATAAATTATTAATTAATACCTCTCTAAATTAATAAAATTTAATGATCCCTACATTATTAATTTACTATATATACATACATACATATATATATATATATAAATTCATGATGAGGAAACCTTGTGGAAAAGGGCTTGATGTGAAATTTGAAAGATTTTAAAATTCAACAATATTTTACTTAATAAAGGGGTAATTATAAAAGATTCCTTAAGAGGGGGTAAAGAAGAAGAAAAAAAGATAGTGATCCACTTAATAAAAGAGGTAGAGTTGAAAGATTGTAATAATCAATAATTCTCCTAATTTTTTATAGCTTGATTAAGAGTATGAGGCAAATAGTAAGATGTTTGTTAATGTTTATGCATGATTAAGAGTTCCATAAAAAAAAAGTAGGTAATGAAAAATTTTTATAGTTACAATAATTGTTAATTTTTTATTATAAACTAATAATGTAACTTTATATAATATATAAACAATTTATAATGAAACATTAAAAACATGTTTTGTTGTTTAGCCATTGAACGTTCCATGTAAATGCTCCAGAAAGATTTTGTAGTACAATGATTGAGAAGAGTATGCATACAACTAAGAAAAAAAAAAACCTCAGTTTTAAAATTTGTCTCAGTTTTATTTAATAGTCCTGTTTAGGTTGTTTGTGTTTCCAGAACATTGCGAAGGAGGTTAAGGTTTTATTTTACTTCATACAGTATCATGAATAACTGATACTTCCTATTGTCATTTATTGCTTTAGGACTTTATATCTTTTATTTGAGTTTGACACATTTGTTTATGAAATGTATGAAGTTTTTTATTTGTTTCGATAGGAGCTGCTGTTCGGAGAGGCCAAATGTAGAATTTAAATTTATAGTCTTACTGCAAATTGCAAGTGAAGAGTTAACACAAAGTTCAAATTGCAAAAAAAAAAAAAAAAAGAGTTAGCACAACTAAAGCGTGTAACGCAGAAATGAATACTTCTTGTCCTTTCAAACTCTCAGATAATTCTACATTATTATGCTTAAACATGCCTCACCTGCATTTGGCTCAGGGCTTGGAAGAAACATGTAAAATTGTTGGGACATGGTGGTTAATATAACTAATTTTTCATTTACTTCAAAATTTTCGACAAGTAATTAATAACTAATAAATTTAAAGTCTTTCAAAACATTTCAAAAATATAAGATTTTCTTTTTATCCTACTAAAAAATAAGTTATTTTACGATATTTTATGAATATTTTATTATTGACTTTTAATATTATCCTTATTTATTTTTATCTCGCATCTTTCATATTTCTAAGACATAATATTTATATTTTCTTCTTTTCAAAACAAAATTTATTTACTCTTTCTTATTTCTTATTTCCAAGATGTGTAAACAGTTTTTTAAGTTCTATTATATCAATTCAGTAGCATAACTATAGCCTGCGAGATTTACAAGCAAATTAAGATGACATTAATTAGTTATATATATGAGACTCTTTCATCAATATATATATATATATATATATATATATATATATATATATATGAGACTCAAATCATTCATTCTCCCTCTCAAAAGCCAGTCAAACTCTTTAACGAGATGATGCTATCCTCCTACCAACAAATCCTTCGGCTTAGTATTAAGTCCGAAGCAGGAAACCTTGATTTAAATTTTTGAAGATAATTTCTTGTTTCATCAAATACATGAATCGAACTACCAGTTCTGACACCTGTAAAGGAGTATATCATCAAATTACCATTGGGAAACATTCCTCGAACCATCAAGTACTGATGTCATTCTTCATCAATGGAGCCAGGATCAAAGGTGTACTCGATTTCAGTCCAAGAACCTTCACGATATTGTGCTATCGTAATTGTTTAATGTCCGGTGAACAGGCGACATTTCGTTAGGACTCGACTTGTTCCAAATTGCAATAAGTTGAGATAAAGCATCGGGTAACAGATGGATTGAAACTTCTCTCCAGCGACATCAAAATAGTACATCGGATACCGGCCATTAATTGCAGTCTTTTCCGGCACCATATAGTCGTCCAGTACAAAACTCTATCGAAGCATATGTCGTGTGGGATAATGCCATTAGGTGGAGGATCAATGCTTCTCCATGATGAGTCTACACCTTGTGTGAGAATCTCACATTCTATGCTGCAAACCCTGAAACTGTCTTCCGTAAAATGGGCAAATCTTCACTAACTTGTAGACACTTTGAATGAGATGGTAGCCACAACAATCGTAGGCGTACCTGGATTCGGGAAGGTTTATTATCTCACGAGTGGCGATATTGCAGAGTTTGGCCACATTGCGATTGTAGAAACATATGATATTGCTCACCATATTCGAGACGTAAAAACAACCAAGATCCTCTGGGATGCTCAATTGGAAAGAAAAGTTCACTTGTGTAGTGTTATTGGACTCACCACCATTAATGGCATCATCATCAGGATTTGCAACGAAAAAGTCCCTAGCCTGTTCAGTACAATTCATTGAGGGACTGAGATCTGAATTCATGACGAGGAGACCGCGAAAAGGGGCTCGATGTGCTCGGGCAAAGTTGGGATCGATAATAGTAGAGAGCCAGAGCTCGAATACAACTTTGAATAGCATAAGAGATTTGATTGGGAGCCATGTCAGGATTTCCCAAACCATCTCATCTGGGAGAATTCCCATTGCACCCACCAAGACGGCGACTCTTCGCCTTCCATTGATTGAATGGGAATCAGAATCAAAAGTATCACATCCACGAAATAAGAGAAAAGGATAGAAAGATAAAAGGACTTGAGATTTTTTAATGTTGGAAGTGTAAATTTGTTTTTATATATAGGTTGATTTAGTAATCCTATTCCATATTCCATTATCTGATTTCACTTTCTTTTTAATTCATGTTCAAAATAACTTTCGAAATAACAATATTGGACACAACAAATTAATGGGTAAAAAAAGAAGAAGAAGAAATAAAACTTTTTTTTAAAGTAGAGTATGTGTTTACTTGGTTTTTTTATTTGAATTTCAATTTTAATTTGATTTTAGTAATTTTTAAGCAAAATTAAATCGAACCAAAATTTATTTAAAACCAAATAAAATAAAATTCTGATTAGATAGAACTGAATTTCTAAATACCAAACTGAAATAACTAAAATGTTAATTTTATGCACAAATAGAGGAAGACATTATTATTATTTTTTTTGGAAAGGATGGAGACGAGAGATCAATTTAGATATTTGAATAGATTTATATGATTGTATTTAAGGTATGATTATTTAGGATAAATTTTATCTAAAAAAATATGATAATTTATTAGAACAATAATATCTAAAAAAATATGATTATTTATTAGAACAATAATATCTAAAAAAAATCTATGATTATTTAGGATAAATTTTACATTAAAAAATATGACAATTTATCCATATTAACGTGTGCTTTGGAGCACAAGTTTTAAAAAAACCCCATTAATACTCACATTTTAACATTAACTTATATTTTCTTATAATTTTAAAAATAAATATTCAATACATTTGCAATAATAAACCCAAAATCAAACTTAATGTTCTAAATAAATAGATTTAAAATAAAATTCAAAATTTTATACAACTCCATTAGTGAAATTTAATAATTGTGTTTAGTTGAAGATAGGATTATTAAAGGGAAATTTTGCCTTGTGTGTCCACCGTGGTCTCCACTATCCACTAATAAAAAGCGATCACTGGTTGAATCAAAATTTAAAATTTTAGATAACTTCATTATGTTTCTATTTAATAATTGTGTTTAGTTGAAGAGAGAGTTATTATTTGGAAATTTTGCACATGCCTTAGTATGATTGGTCTTCACTATCCAGAAAATTGTCATTCTCTTTTTTTTTATTATTATTATGATCCATCACACGCTGCACATTTGTCCGTGTATCTTTAGATTTTGATAAAAAAGGTAAATCGTATATGACTCAATAAAAAGTCATTTTAAAAGGTTCACTTTGTTATTAAATTTTGGTATATGACGTAAATCGCATTATGTGCCAAAGGGCCAAAGCTTAGGTACCAATTACATTTTACAAGGAGTAGTAATTCTTATCTTTAGCCGAAATTGAACCCTTGCAAGCAAAAAAGCTTTAAACAATTTATGCACTTACTTAACTATGCCCCGTGCAGTCACTGTCTTTCTTGCTTTCCTCTCTAGAAGTCCCGCTTTTGTCTTCTTCGGCTGGTTAAGGTCCAAATACCTTCGTCCCCGAGATTGTATCTCATCAATTTACCCGATTTTATTTTATTTTTGGTTTTCTTCATCTAGAAACAAGAATCCCAGTTTATAATTTCTTTTCTTATTGAAACCATGATAATCTACCACTGAATCTTGAAATTCCCCTAAAAAATGCACTCAAGATTCTCACTAAAAGGCTATAGTTCACCATCTTCTTTGGCTAGACTTCCATATTATCAGCATCAAGCTTTGTGTAAGATTACATGTTGTGAGAAGAGCTCTTCTTCTTCTTCATCTTCCGACCAGAAGTTTCGTTTCAGACTTCTGGGTCGGCCTTTGGGGGATAGTAAATGGAAGTTCAATGAAATTGATACCAGTGAGTACAAAGATTTACAGTCCCATATTCAAAGAGCTATTTTTATGTCTTGTGATTTTGTAAAGATTGGTGCTTTTTTGCTTGTAATAATGGATGTTTTGATCCCATTCTTACCTGCTCCACTTCTTGCTTTTACCAAGTTTCGTGTTCTTTTTTACTCTGATGTTCCAAATTTTGGGCTCTTTGCCTTTCCTTTTTTGTGAACAACTTTTATTATTTTCATTCGGCATGGAGTCAGATAGATAATATTTAGCAAAGACAGCGCTACCATGGAATCTTTACTTTTTCTTTGGTCTTGAAATGTTTATAATTTGTGTTTTCTGCTTTTCTGTTTTTTCATCATTGTTTGTTTGTCTTGCATCTAGTTCAACTTTTATTGTTTGAGGATTGTACCGAAATTAGACTCATCTCTGCTGCTAAATTTCTACAAGTTTAATAATTTAAGGTAAGATTTCCACGGTCTTGAATGTTTGTAGCAGAGGAATACAAACTTGTAAGGAAATGGAACTTTATAGTGACTGCATGGATTATAGTAAGGATTCAAATTATTTGAGCTACCAAGTGATTATGTGGCGTAAATCAAACTAAATTTGTCTGAAATACTTGCTGGAAGAGGAGTGGTACTTAGTTTTGTTAAATGCATGCTGATCTAATTACTTTGGAGTAAATATTATGTATTTTCTGAAATGTCCTAAAGCCCATTGAATAGTATGTAATCTAAGATTGCAAGAAGTATTATTAAAATTGTCCAACCATTCCCACTCACTTTGGAAACAAAAATTTTAGTCCAATCAAGGTTGTTTTTAATGGGTGATGTTCTCAACTGGAGATGATGGGTAGAATATCACTCGGTGATATGCATGGTAGATATTGGTTCTACTGGTAATGCATAAACCAATTATGTCTCAGTAAACTTCATAGACATTACAATTTCATTCTGGAATAGATGGTTTGAATGAAAAAATAAAACAATTATTGAAAGCAAGTCATTCTGTTGAGTACTTATAACACCTAGAAGCTGAAGGTATTTGGTACTGCTTCTCATTAAATTGTAGACAACTATACTGAACCTAAGTTTTGCTTTGATACATCTTGGTATATCTATGTGTCATTACCATCTACTGTTGTAACATAATTACATGACCTTTTGATAGATGCAATGCAAAACTCAGTAAACCAGTGGTTGTCAAAGACGCAAAATTTTCTGAATGAAGTCACATCTCCACTGGTGAAAACTGTGAATGATGGAAGGCCTACTGTTCAAAATGGTACTGGAGATACGGAAGACATTTTCTTGGCTGAACTGACAATTAATAGTAAAACACCAAGTGGAGATCTTTCAACAGCTGCCATTGTTTCAATTGAGCAATTTAGCAGGTAAATATCATCTTTTTCTGAGTCTTGTATTTTATGATTCCAAAAATAATTTTCTGAATTAGCAGGGGAATGAACATGTCACAAAATAATGCCTGTGACCTTGTTTTGCTTCTTATTTCCTGGTAGATTTGGTACCGATGTATTCAATTGATTGATCTGCTCAGGGTTGGGGTATGTGCAATGCATAAGTTTGGGGTGTGCAAGATTCTCCTTTAAGTTTTAAAGAAGCCTTCAGAGCCAAAATTTGAGAACCACCTTGGCCAGATGGTATTTTCCCTGTTTCTGTGACTTTTCTTAGAGTACCAAAAATTCATCTATGAAAGGACGAGAACTTTAGTGCTAGACCAAATGAACATACTGTAATTACCAACATCTTTCATGAAAATAAATGTTGCTTGCAGAATTAGAAGATGCAGTAATTGGACATGATTTGTTTCTAGCAAAAAAGACCTGGATTGAACTCATGGCTCCAGCATTGACAAAGTTTGGCCATGTTTGGCCTATTGACTAGAACCCAACTAGGGTGCTAAATGTTTAAGTTGTGTTCTATTAATATCACAACCTTTTTTATGTGATGATAATGTTAACATATAAATATCTACTCTTGAATTAATGTGTGATCAGAACAGATAAAAAATAAACCGAAGAGGGGAGCTTTCTGTTCACGATCTCTCTCTCTCTCTCTCACTCTCTCTTGTGGGGGGTGGGGTGGGGTGGGTGGGAAGAGGGGAGCTTTCTTAGCTTCACTCAGCAACCTAAGGATCCTAAGTTCTGCAGAATCAAGATGTACATGTGAAGCATTTGAGCTGTGAAACTTTTGTATTGTGCAAAGGAGGACCTGAAATAAGGTTCTCTCTTTGCTTTATATTCATGAGGAAATATAGGTTGTTTTGCATGAAGCCTGCAATTTTCAAATGGATAACTGTCGCCATTATAAAAATATTTTGATTGGATTTTCAGAAAACTATGTACTGCAGGATGAACGGTTTGACAGGGCTAAAGATGCAGAAGATATTCAAAGCTCTTGTTCCTGAATCTGTAAGCAATGAGGCTCGTTATTTGGTGGAGTACTGTTGTTTCAGGTTTTTGTCCAGGGATGCTTCTGAGATTCATCCTTCCCTCAAGGTTTACACACAGTATATGCTGATTCTGGTTCTTTAGTCTTCAAGATAAATGCTCATCATGCATGCCTGTTGCTTGAGAACTCCAGTTAGTTTGAAATATGGTGAACAAATTAACAATAATCTACTGCATCCATCCTTCACATACTGTTTAAAAGTCAGCCTGCTTTCTAAATGGTGCTCGATTCCACCACAAGATTCTACCTTGGCCTTTGTTGTTCTTTTGTTTTTAAAAAAATAAAATTTTCTTGAGCCCAACAGGTCTGCCAACTTCTAAATTGTAAGTATTATTCATGTTAAATAGTTAAAACTGTAAGATTTAGTAGTAATTTTGTAGATAGTTTTCTGGAGAATTTACAAATTTGCACATAATCTTAAAATATCATATTCTCCAAAATAGTTATCTGTTCTTTTCTTGTAGTTCAGTCTAGTTTCAAGAAAGAAGGACATCTGTATAGTTGGGGAAAAATCCTAAGAAACAAATTCCTAATTCAACCCTCATTTTTTAGCTTGGCTGGTGAAACTTTAATATAGGCTTTATTATCAGGGAAAAGAGGTCCCTAATTAGTTCTTTTGCTTTATAACAACAAGCGAGGCCTCATAGACTGCATTTACGGTCTCTATTCTTTCAACCCTTCTTGCTGCCTTGAAAATCATCCAAGGAACTATAAAATCCAACTAACGTACAAATAGAAGACCCAAGATGGAGCTCATCTATACAAGTTTTCTAATAGCAGCTGGCAAGTTTGGGCATTTGAATGTGCTTTATTTAATTATTAGCTGCTGCTCTCTCGCTCTATCTTATGGTGTGTGTGTGTGTGTGTGTTCGCCTTTGGATTACTTTTAGATATCTTTCTACTTTTCTGGTTACTCATCAAATATTCCATGTAGTGCTCCAGAAAGGTTTTGTAATAGAATGATTGAGAAGTTTAAAGTATATAACTAATAAAAAACCTCATTTGAATGTTACAGTTAGTTACACTTCCCTTGCCTCTCTCCCTCTCTCTCTCTCTCTCTCTCTCTCTATATATATATATATATATATATATATGGATATAGATATGACGTGTGTTTCTTTGACTCCTAACTATTTGTTTATTTAGAATGTATTCTCAGTTTTAGTTATTAGTCCTGTTTTGGTTGTTATTTTTTCTTGCACATCTGGGAAGGAGATTCAATTGAGGTTCAACTAATTTCTTGTGTTTTTGTCTGCTATGGAAGGAACCTGCATTCAGGAGACTTATTTTTGTAACCATGCTTGCATGGGAGCGGCCCTATAGCAATGGAAAGGATTCCCAGGCTAAGACCTCAGAGATATACTCAATAAAGGTTTATTCTTTACAGTCTGTTGTTGGCATATGAATGGGTGCTATTTTCTGTTGTCATTTGTTGTTTTAGGACTTAAAAACGTTTATTTGAGTTTGGTACATCAGATTTTGTTTATGATACTCAAACCAGTAGTTTATGGATGACTACCTCGGGCTGTCTGTGGTGGTGATTAAAGTTGGGTTGAACTCAACAGTCTTGAATTTCACTGCCAATGTTTCAACCCGAGAGTCAAAAAAGGATGTGGAATTTGAGATCTCTTCTTACCTTGTGAGGATCTATGGATGATGAAGATTTTTGTTGATGTACATCATCTACTAAAATAGGTTACTCTTAATCCTACTGCTAGCATGCAATTAAGTTTTATTAGAACTTATGGAGTACTATAACAAAGGAAACCTTTCTAAGCATCTCAACTATTCAAGTTGTGAGTGGATGTTTACATCTCTACTTCAATGTAGTAAGAGTTAGAGTTAATGTAATATAATGTGTTTACTTGAGTGAAAATGAGAAGGTGAAATAACTTGGAAGTCTTTTTAATTTCTCACTCTCAAGTCATAGTGATTTTAACCTGGACTTCATGTCATAGGGCTCGGATAGATGAAGTTTATGATATGATCTTTCTGAATCTATCAATGTTTCCTATCCATGTGTATCATCTGAAATATTGTAATATGATCACTATATTTGTTTAATTTGGTGATTTATTGTCACATTAGAAGTTAAAACTTCAATGGTTCTTTGTTGCAACTTGTAGGGGAGGCTGGTAGGAGAAGATGCTTTTATTCGCATTGCTCCTGCTGTTTCTGGTGTGGCTGACTGGTCTACAGTGCATAATCTTTTCAAAGCTCTTGCTGGTGATGAACAAGGCATCTCATATGGCATATGGTCTACTTACATCGATGAACTTCTTAAGTGAGCATAATTCAGACGTACCTACCTTCCAGTTTTAAAAATCATATATCAAGAATATTGAATCCTATCATTTTGGCATTTCTTATGATTGTTTAGCTCTACTACTATGTCTAGGTTATTCAGGAAACTGCTGTTGGAATCTGGATATGCTCAGCCATAAATGACAAAAGATCAAACCATTTTATTGATCTGAATTTCTTGTTAGCCTTGTTTTACAAAGCTTCTTGTGATTGAAATCATTATGCCCAGTCAACAGAAATATGCTTTTGTATAAGTTACACATAGTATCACTCAATTATGTGACAGGTGCAACCTAAAACCCAATCATCTCTTTATGTGGTAAATCTAAACATAGCACAGTAGATTCATGCTTTTGTTTTTCAGGTTTCTTTTGTGGGTGCTTTTTGAATCTTATTTCTTTTGGCCATTAATCCTGTATAAACACCAGGCAATTTTATCATATCTTCTCTAGCTTATTTTATCTTGTGCACTGAGAGATAAAATATGAAAAGACCTAGACCTAGCTAGTCTGCCATGGAGATGAAATAAAAAATACCAAACTCTTGAACAGATTAACCCAAGAAACATCGGGATGTTCTTGGCCTGGGCTAAATGGGCTTTGTTACTTGGGATTGGGTTATTTGGTCTATCCCGCTACACCTGAGGCTTGGACTTGATTCACTGCCTAACTTACACAAGTCATATGGACAGAGCTTTTGTGCATGTCATATTCATGAATTATTTGAGTGTACGTGTTTTTATGGGTACAGTGGGATACTTATCATTGGTGTGCTTTGAAGTATATTCTAGTAACCCGTGCATATCATTGAAAGTTCCAGAATGTTTTTCCCCTTATCTTTTTTGTCTGTTGTATAGAGTGCATGAAGGAAGGAAATCATACAAGTTTCAAGAACTCCCCCAGCTTTATGGAGAAATAATTCTTTGCCTCGGTTCGAGCAGGAAGCCACCTGTATTGAAATGGGAAAACAACATAGCATGGCCTGGGAAACTCACATTAACCGAGAAGGCACTCTACTTTGAGGTATTTGTGGTGAAGATGTTGCACTGTACAAAGTTTAAAGATATCTGAGAATTTTCTATATATGCTTGCATGTAGTGTTATTTTATATTTTTCCTGTTTGACCTTTACCTCTTACATTATCTATTTTACCTTTTTGCAGAAAATTGGCTCGCTGGATCAAATGGATACAGTGAGATTGGATCTTACTAGAGATTGCTCACATGTAGAGAAAACGAGGGTTGGCCCTTTCGGGTCTGACCTTTTTGATTCTGCAATATTGGTTACCTCCGGTCCGGAGTGAGTAAGCTTCTTCAATCCTTCCAAGAACGTACTTCAGTAATTGACACAATTGGCTCAGTATCATTGTAAAGTTAATAATTGATTTAATGATTTGGATGATATTCAACAGAAAGTCATTTTTTGCCATGCTATGGATAACGATTTGTTGTGGTGCCTCTTCTTATTTGTTTAAGTGCTCTCAAAGTTTCTGAATGTAATTACTGTAAAGGGTAATGCTTGATGTAGGACCTTATATTTTGTGCTTAAGCACAAACTTCTGGATCAGCTTTAATAGATTAAATAAGCAAAAGCTATTTTAAGAAAGCACCTCGAGGTTGCTTTTCAACGCGAACTCTCTTATTACACTAAAGTGGAGAGAGAAAATAAATTAGAATGCTTTAGAACTGCTTTGGTTTGAAGGTTTGTAAGCAGATGAGAACAGGCCCTCAATGGATATAGAATAGTCTCATACCACTTCACCCGTTAGTGCTCCAATTCTCAAGAAAATTTTCGTACAATTATTGTCTGCAATCACTCCAAAAAGAAAAACAGTATACAGATGTATAGCATTTTGCATCACAAATCATGGTAAGTAGGACTGTTTTGTATGATTTATTCAGTAAAGTGTTTCTTGTATCATTCTGATGAACTATCTATGATTGTTCAATTTATATTTTTCTGTGCATCTAATTAGGTCGGACGCATGGGTACTAGAATTTGTTGACCTGCGTGGTGAAATGAGGCGAGATGTCTGGCATGCTTCAATTAGTGAAGTCATTTCTGTACGCAAGTTTATAGGAGAATTTGGGCCAATGGACAATGACCAGTCTGTTTCCAATGTGTATGGTGCTCATAAAGGGAAGGCAAGAGCAATTACTTGTGCTATTAATGCTATTGCTAGACTTCAGGCTCTCCAGTTCATGCGGAAGCTATTGGATGAACCTATAAAGTTTGTGCCATTTTCTTACTTGCAAAACGCACCTTATGGTGATATTGTTTTCCAAACTCTTGCTGTTAATATCTGGGGTGGGCCACTGATTGCAAATTCTAGAGAGGAAGGCAATCAACCAGTTCAACATGTAAAGCCTGGACAGGAGGCATCAGAAAGTAGTAATCATGTTTTTGACATAGATGGAAGTATATATTTGCAGAAGTGGATGAGGTCTCCATCATGGGCTTCTAGTGCATCACTTGCTTTCTGGAAAAATTCATCAGTGAGAAATGGAGTAGTGCTCAGCAAGAATCTTGTTGTTGCTGATATGACATTGGTAGAAAAGGCAGCAATTACATGTAGAGACAAATGCAGTATAGCTGAGAAAACACAAGCAACAATCGATGCCGCGATGATTGAGGGGATACCAAGTAATATTGATCTTTTTAAGGTGGAATTTATCTTTCTGCTTTGTTTTGGAAACTCCTAACTGGATATCTTTGGATTCCATGATCAATATATACTTTACAAGCTGCCGTCAGTTGTTAGAATGTCCCTAATTGCACACTTGATATTTGGAGATTTCATTTGTAGTAGTTGGGTAAGAAAATGCATTGTACATTTGTGTAATTTTCATGTCAGGTATACAACGTCCGTGGAATTCATTATATTATAAAACTGAAGTCCACAGTTATGTTAAACGAAATCTTATTTGAATTTTCAGGTTTGAGAACTTTTAAATCTATACCCTTTTGCTTTATTTAGCTGGACTTTTCTTGCTTCTTTCCCCCTTTCTTCCTGAGCCTTTATCTGATGCTATGGGCCTATTCTCTCAACGAGAACATAGAACACTATTCAATTAAGTTCATACTGCATCTGTTTACAGCTTTTGTTTGGCTTCTGAATTTCTACTGTCTTTAGTGTGGCAAACTTCCTTCTCCAAGATCCTTAAAGAAGTTTCTTTCTTTAAAATGAATTTCTTGTATTGGTTTTATAACTGGCTGACAGATCTGTACTTGGAGCAAATTGATTGCATTTCACCAGCCTGTGTTGTGTCATTTCAGAAGATTCTTTTGCTGGATGTTTTATAGAATGGAATTGTATATGTTTCTTTTTCCTACAATGCACTTTGATTCTGAGTAAAATTATTCTAAAATGAAGTACTTGAGTAATCTGGGATAATCATCACATTATAGTTTGCCTCACAAAGCAGATTAGTAAGTTTTGTCGAGGCATGATCCGCATAAAGAACTATTTGCTTACTCTTGTTTACGTGTTTCTTTTATTTTTTATTTTTTATGAGTACCCTATCTTTGGGAAATATGTTCACCTATATGCTTCATATTGGTAATGAAATTATATGTTTCCTTGTTCTATAGACTAGCTGCAATAGGTCTTTCTTCTGATTGTATTTTTTCCTTCTCTAAATGTCAGCATCTTGTCTTTGTCAGGAACTTGTGCTTCCCTTAACAATCATTGGCAAAAATTTTGAAAGACTCAGACGCTGGGAGGAGCCCCTTGTGACTGCTTCTTTTCTTGTAGTTTCATATACAATTATCTTCAGGTAAAAAATGGTTATGTTATTGGAGATCTTTTATGATACCTATTTCTGTCTTTATACATCTTTGAATAGGTTATTATGAAAGTAATTAACATAAAGTATATTTGCAGTCCTCATCATGATAAAATTAGTTTTCTTCCTTGTCATGGTAGATAATCTGACAGTTCCCTGTTTGCAAAATTCAAAACATGCTAAAACTAAAGGTTACTGTCTATCTGCAGCTGTTTTGGGTGGCAGAGGACGGGTAGTCCTTGAGTTGATTATTTGAATAAGCAAAAGTTTTCAGACATTTAAGAACCCAAAATTTATGCCTGCAAATGGAGAACCCATAGTCTTCTCTTTTGTGCACTAATCTGTGATGAGTTATCACTGTATACCTTTCTGTATCCTTAAATTCTGCACTCAGATTATGTCGTCCAGATGGTTTAATCCTTTTAGCATGTTTATTCTTTCTAATGTTTCGATTAGGATGTGTGTGCGTGTGTGTGTGTCTATATGTGCACAAATTCAAAGCAAATATTCTATCCCATCCCAAAGTGCTATTGTGAAGCAAAAGCTTTATTTCTTGAGTTCAACTGGAATCTCTCTTTGCAATGCTCTTTGTGGATTACTGACCATGTCTTAGTTAAAACCCCTATGCCTATACTTCTAATCAAAGATTATTCATAGTATTATAATTTATTAGAAAATGTTGGTGTTATAGCATCAGAATTCAGAAGTCTTGTTGTTTCATATCTTAAAACTAAAGCACAATCTTATTCCATTGGAAAGCAGTTCTCTTCATTGCAAGTCAATTCTATATACCTAAATCATGTCATGTTCAAAACTATTTCATTGCTCAGATCCTTTGTGGTTCAGTATGTATTTAACACTGAACTTGTTCCATGTCTGAAGATTGATTCTAAGAAACACTTATATTTTTTTTTTTTCATCAGAAACATGCTCCCATATCTATTACCGTTGACTTTGATGATCTTGGCTGCTGGAATGCTATTATTGAAAGGGCTGAAAGAACAAGGTAGACTTGGAAGATTTTTTGGAAAAGTTACCATTCATGATCAGCCACCTTCAAATACAATCCAAAAAATTATTGCTCTAAAGCAGGCCATGCGTGAAGTGGAAAAATATCTCCAAGACCTCAATATATCACTGCTCAAAATCCGAACAATTATTCTTGCCGGCCAACCTCAGGTATTCTGGGTCAGGATTTGTAATGTCTAGTATGAAGTTTTTTATGCAATTGCGTGCATAAATGTTGCTCGTCTGTATCGTGCACACTCTTACATTGATTGGAATGATATATGACACTGAGTTTTTTCTAGATCTAGGAAGCTGCACCAAAAAGGGGTTAGACAATTTTATGTATAATTTGTTTTGGGCTTGTTAGATTAAATGACATACACTCAAAGAAATCATGCCCTTAGAACTTTATTCTTGATTGACCTACTTGAGAGAAACATATGGATGTTTTACATGGGCTTGCTTGAGGGTCCTGTTTTCATGTGCTCTAGCATCCAGGGGATACATGGCCCGCTAACGTGGTCCATCTGTGCCTCTTTTTTGACTGGGTGGTGAAGGAGGACTGAGAAAATGCTTGACACCCTCCATAACTAGTGAGAACTCTGTTTCAGAGATTCTTTAAGGCCTCTAGAGTATATTAGGTTATCCTGTTCAAATATCAGAGTGCGATGATGCTCTCTAGTCCAAACTGTAGATCCTTAATAAACTTGGTTCGTCCCTTTTCTTATGTCTAGTGTATTCAGATGTCCATATCATGATCTGTTTGGATTCGACTTTGTTGTATAATTTCCTCTTCTATTTTGATAATGAAATTTAGAGATTTTATTTGGATAAGGAACTTTAGTGTTGTACTTAAATGTTTGATGTGATTTTTATTAGATCTCACATATTAAATAGTATTACAAAATAGTTAAAATAGAGTTAATATCCTCTCATCATCCATAATTGAATGTTCCGGTTTGACTTAATTTGACCATAGTAAGGAGAGTATTAACCTAAAAATGGTTATTTGTGGAACTTTGGGTGTAAATATGTTTATTTGAGAAAAGCAGATATTTTAATTTTGAAATTTTCAAAAATAGGGGATGTATGCATTTAACAAAAGTAGTGTATATTCAATACGACATATGGGGTTGAAAGAAATCTGAAATTTAAATTGATTAGGACTTTTGGTGGTAAAAAGGTGTTTTTAGAAATTTTGAATTGGAGAATAAAAAGTAAATGAAGGTGGTGTAGAAACATAACAGAACCTCTTTGAATATTGAGCCTTGCTCAATTCACCGCATATTGCATTTTAGACGGCTGTGAAGCTTTCATTCTTATATTAGTTTATTTGATGCCAAAGTGAGGGTTCCTTTGATGTCCAGTAATGCTATAATTCCTTGTTACTTCTCGAACAGTTTGAATAGCTACTTGATAAAAAGTGAAATCTGAAGAAAAAAAAAACCTGCATTTTTCTTTTAGAAAGTAGTTTGGCAATTGGAAGATTGAAGTTCTGCATATTTTACCATATATTCTGAGCGTGCGACTTTTACACAGCCGGAAGAGTGGACATAACGGGGAGCAAAAGCATCATGACATATATCTACAGTAAAACAGAATAGTGTATAAAATCGTCTAGACCTAATATACATTGTCCTTTTTTATCAGTATAAGTGATGCTTTTTGGTGGGATACCAATTGATTGTATCACCTCTGTCTTAGTTGTTTACAGATTTTCATCTTTTACTTATTCACCAATTTGAATTGAACAAATTCTCCAGGTTACCACAGAGGTTGCTCTGATTCTACTACTAAGTTCTACAGTTCTCCTTCTTGTACCGTTCAAGTACATTCTGGCATTTCTTCTTTTTGATCTATTCACTAGGGAGTTGGAGGTAAGGCAGCAAATGGTTTTAACATTTATGCGCCTTCTAAAGGAGCGCTGGGACTCTGTGCCAGCAGCCCCTGTTGTTGTATTACCATATGAGTTTGTTGATTCTGAGGCATCAAATCAGAGTAAGAAAATGATGAAATCAGAAAGCACTGAGAGAGAGGAAAGTCTTGGTTGATTTGCATTGCAGCAAGAATATGGTGATCAGGTTAAAGATGTAAAGAAGTTAAGACTATTGGCAGCAGGATGGACTGGAGAGGGATTATTGTTTAGAGACCTTTGAAAGCCAAGATATTTATCTCTACATGGATCATAAACCTACAATTTCTTTCCAAATGCTGCAAAAGAAATAGGATAGGTCAGATTTTGTGCTACACCAGCAGTTAAATGAATTTATATATCTCTAGAACAATTACCAGGATCACCTTTCAAATCTTTATTGCAGATCTCTGTTGATAGGGCAGATTTGACTTCTGTGTCCAAGATCTTTACACGCTTTTTGTTTGTATTTTGGATCTATAGCGTACATGTAAATACTTGCAAAGTAGGATTCATTAGCTTTGTAAAATGCAACTGAATAACTATCAGGAAATTTTGTTCAGAAATTTGTGGAGTGCTCAATCGTTTAACCTTTAATCAAATGTCTTGATAAACTTCTAGAGTATAAAACTTAGCTCTTCACCAACTGTTCGAGCATTTTTTAATTTGATGGTTGTTACCTGTTGCAAGAAAGCACACTGGTTTCAATGTTTTTTTCATATTGATCTGAAATGCTACCTCGAAGCAATGACAAAGATCCACGAGATAAAAAAAAAATATCACTATTAATACAAGAAATTCTATCAGGATACAACGTGTAAGTTAATGACTGCTGACAATACTAGTAGTAGCAGGATTTGCCATGCTTTAAAAGATGAGCTTAGACCCTTTGATCCGTTACATGTAAGCTTCCCGTCATGATATGTGCATTGAGTTTGATTCCTGCAGTCATAAAGAAACAATTTAGAAGATGAATGAATTACAACCATGTTAGAGAAGCCTAGAAGATTATTTCTTTGGTTAATTACTTTTGAATTATTTCGTGAGATCAGTCCATGAAAGGTTTTGTTGGCATACCTGGATGTGCAAAATGACAATATGTAATCCGTGGCAGAACATGTTGTCATTGCCTCGGCATCAAAGGCAAAGCTAGAGGCTGCAGGACATGCAGTTTTGAAGATTCTTGAATAATTTGTTGGCATACATGTCAAAGCAGTTGAGAATGCCGCTCTACAACAGTATTCATCTGTGTTAAATACATTACAAGCACTGTTGCAGGCAATGGTTGTCCCTTTAGGATTGACAACAAGTTCTTTTGGACAATTTGTTTTCAAATCATTGTCACAACCTGCACTGCTGCAATTTCCTTTGCCGGAAAGTGGTTTGATTACTACCGGTAAATTGAAGCCTTCAACAAAGCTAACATCATAGAAATCAGTTTGGCCAAAGGCAAACTGAGCAATTGAAGCAGGAGGTTGTCCTGGACCACTGCATTTGATATTGCCTCCACAATCACCTGTTTGACAAGTACCATTGCCATTTTTATCAAAATTACAGCCAGTTCTTCCCCATATCCTGCCGTTCCATCCTGGCGGAGCTGGAAATACAGCCGATTGGCCAGGTTTCAGGGTGAAACCATCACTGATTTTGCTGTTATTATCGGCTGCTATGTTGTTATTTGGTGCAATTCCAGGCCAAATTGTCTCATTGCAGTTATTGACAATGGTCAAATTTGTAGACTCAGCAAACCAAAACCCTGTTCAGCTACAAAACAGAAGTTCAGTAATCATCTTGGAATTACGATAAATTTTATAAAAAAGAAAATCCCAACATTATATGCAAAAATTACTCAACTTCAAACCAACAATAGTATATATGTGAAGAAGCAACTTGCCTGCTGCAAGAAGCAAGTGAACCAGGATTGTAGAAAGGGCACTAGTAGGGAATGCCATGTATCACTCCACTAGTCTAGATAGGTACTGACAGAACTTGGAAGAAACCGCATTTATATTACTAAAAAATGCATGTAGGGAATGGAAGAATACGTGTTAGGAGAGTGTACATAGAAGCTGTTGCAAGCTTGAAATGCTTCCTTCCTTCTCTTGTAATCAAGCGATTCCTTACCTCCAGCATTCTCCACAAAAATTCTCTTTCACTTCTCTGGTCCCCTTTTTGGTTTTATCAATTCTTTATTCCTATGAGCATCAGTGGATCAAAATATACTTTCTGTTAGAGTTTACTGCAAGACTCTTTTTCTTGACAGTTTACGCCTAAAAAGTAAAAACCCTGTTTGGGAAATTCTTAGGTACCGAAGGAGTGAAAAAGCAGCGCCTTGATTTGCTTTGGCTAAGATTCAAAAACTTCTATCATCATTGGATGACAGAATGTGCATTAGAAATCTAGCTTATTCTGCAAAATGCCTCCTATATTATAAAGTAGTAGTATACTGCTTTTGGCAATCTTGAGATGATATTCCTGATTTGGTCTGAACAATTTTTTGAATTTTAGAGATACCCTTCTCAAATTGACATTGACACCACCACGGCCATACATAGTGTTTGTAGTGTAGGCGAAGTTTTGGTCATTTTCTTCTTCAAGTTTCAACTAATTGGGTAAAAATAGCAGTAGCTTAGTGAATCATATGAAATTTCATAAAAGTGCAAAAGAAAAAGGCCAATCTTCGACGAATTTAGAGCACTCACTGATGAAATATAAATTTGGGAAAGGAAAATGTTTGTTCAGCACAAAAAAAATCAAAACAACAAACAATCTGGTTTGATTTGCAATCATGACAGTTTATCCTTATTCTTATCATCACGGTCCTTTCTATTCTTGGCATAATTCTTGGAATGAAAATCAACGAAAAGTGCCAAAAGCGAAGCATTGAAGACGGCATTGAAGCACCAACCCAGAATCCCAGAACACCCTGATCCACTAAAATGGTAGTACAACATCAAACCCGAGATCGCAAAGCTGAAAACGAATTGGATAATCTGACAATTCGTCACCAATCTCTTCCACCGCGGACGGTGTCCCAGGGCGGATAACAAATAATAGGCGTACATTAGAACATGAACCGAAGCATTGGTGACGAGAGCTACCGGGAACAGAGTCTGCGAAGTCGATAGCCATAAATAACACATTACAAGAACTACTGAATGATGGTAGACATGGAGGAATGAAAGCCTTCTAGAGCGGGATTCACTGAGAATGATTAGAATTGTGTCTATGAATTCGAGAATTTTGGAGAAGTAGAAAATGTATGCCCAGAAAAAGGTTGGTCCTCGGGGAGGAGTTTGATTGGTGGGGAAACAGACAGCCCATGACAAGTCATTTTGGGGCATTTGGGAAAGAGTGGATAATGTGCAGCCGACGGCCATGACAAATGAGAGGAGACAAAGGATGAGGTTGTGGGCGGCGGTGATGAGGCGGAGGACGGTGGGGTGGAGCGTGGGAAGAAGTGGGAAACGGTGGAAGGTGAAGGTGAGGAAGAGGTAAGTTAGGACAGTGAGAGAGGGGAACAATGGTGAGGAGCCAAACGTGTGTGCTTGGTTCCATTCGAATTCGCTGATGGTTGGATGGTCCACCAGCCAGTAGTGGACGGAGGAGTATAGGCTGTGCAACTTGTCACGCGCCGCCATGGAGTACTGGAGGTGGAGGAGTGGTGGCTCCATAAAACAAATACAAGACCCCAGCCAAGAGATGGGAATATGCCAGTGCTGCAGTGCCACCGAACTTTCGTTAAATCCTCAGAGTTTATAAAAGGGAATTTTCAGGGGTTACCAAATAGCCACGTCATCTTCAAAATTGCTTCGAGGCATTTTTAAATTCTTAACCAGTTTTAAAATGAAGTAATTGAAAAATACATATTTTAAAAATTAAAAATTTTAAAATTTCTTGTTTGAAAATTTTGAAAAATGAAAAATATTAGATGTGTGAAAAGTGAAACTTTTGATAATTAAGTATGTTGTAAAATAGTGAAACTTTTTTAATATGATAATAGATAAAAATAAAAGTTAAAAGAACAAAAAACGATGAAGTTTATTAAGATATTAAAATACATCTATTTAGGTGGAATTTAAATGATGAATTTTATAAATTTAAAATCTCTTATTAAAGCACAAGGATTTTTAAAAACTTATTAATTAATTATCCAAATAAATATTTTATTATTTAAACTTTTATAAAGATAGGTTAAAATAAAAATCTTCGCAAAAAATATCTACCCAAACACATAAACCCACAATATTTCTCTTAGGAGAAATTGTCAGTAAACTATGATTTTATACTCTTTATATTTCATTTTAATTTTCTATATCTCAATAAAAATTTGTGTAATTACTTATATTCCAGAAAGTGGTAAAAAAAACATATAAATTGTCATTCAGAAATTATTGAAAATACAATAACTTAAAATTAAAAATAAAGATATAAATTCAATTTTTTTTTTATTTGAAAGAATTCATAATTAGCTTAATGACATATTTTGCACCTTTCCCTCAATTACACCTGCAAAATTTGGACATTTTTTTAAAAAAGATAGGTATATATTTTTAAAACTATTACACAAATTTAAAAAGTAGTAATATTTTTTTAGTTAAACAACTTTAAAATTCTCAATTTAATTACCTACAAAATTGAAGCAAAAAACCTAAGGATAAAAATGAAAAAAAATTAAATAAATACTTCAAATGTTGTAAAACAACTTATTTGTCAAGAACCCTATTCAAACTTTGAACAACTATATAGTAAAATGGAAATACTATAACATACAATCTTATATGATTGTACAAACAACATTTGGAATACCACCTCGCACACAGATTCATAACTTCGACAATGAAAACCTTGTGTAATAGATTCTTTCCTTGCTACAATCAATCGTAAGGTTGGTTGGTTCAGAAGAAGAGATGCATTAGTTCTTTAACCTGCACCTACACCATAATGTAACACATTGAACCGTTCTTTGTACTAAAGATTGAAGGGGAAAAGCTAAATCAAACTCCTAAAATTGCAATCAAGTCATTTATTTTTCTCAAGACATAGTCAGACCAAAAATTAGTAAGTTATGAGGAAAAAAAAAAATGGATAGTACAAAAAATATTCACCACCATCTCATGTTTGCTTCATCCCTATCTGCTCCATGATGAGCTTCCACTGGAATTCTTGAACATTCTCGTCACTGCTTACCAAAAAATGTTCACTCACTGCAAAACTGAAGAATAATTTATGGCTACTGCTTAAACTTGCTATACTCTTGCAACTTTTTTCCTGACAATTCTTTTCCTCCGAGCCTTGGGTAAAGGTGCCTCTCCCTCCGACATGGAGTTGCTCTGCCCTTGTTTAATGCCAAGCAGTCCAAGCCCAGAAACAATCGCATTCTTGGATATGAACCACTTGGAAGATGGTTCATTGCTGTTTTCTGATGGTCTATTGTAAGCTTTCAAGAGATCTGACTCAGCCAGTGGATCTACCTCAACCCCAAGCCAGGCCCTCCTTGATGTCTCTCCTAATTGAACATTCAAGACCCTATACACATTTGAATCATCAGTTAATGGAAAATTTCAGGCGTAAAGCAAAATAGTCCCAACTCCCAAGCAAACCAATTCAGGAGAAAGAGAATTTTGAGAAGAAAAAACTGTTTTAGAACATAAAACCAGTGCAACAACTAATGAATAACTTATCATCTAAATAGAACATCCTATTAGTAGTAAAGATTAGGAATCATGCAAATGCTAATTGAAGTTCTTCAAGAAAGCAAGCCAAACAAGACAGCCAACCTTACTTGAATTAAGCAGAAAACAACAAATCATAATGAGTAAAATTTCAGGCACGACTAACTTACTCATAACAGAAAATTTTAACAAAAAATTATCCAATCTTCATGGAGAGAGAAGGGGGGGGGCGGAGAAGGGATAGAAGACCAAAACACTGCATAAGCAAGCCCAAGCACACTGAGAAAGCAAACCTTAATGCCGTGCTGAAGAACAGAGCAACCCCGATAACATCGAAGTAGTTGGCAACTCCTCTGTCAAATCCATATAATAACTGGTACCGCAGATTTGCATATAGACCAAGGAAGGCTCCATAACCAAGTGCATTAGTGCTGACAGATGGGATAGTTACTGATAACCTACAACATGATAGCAGACGTTTACAACTAAAATAAAGTTTCTAATGAAAAAATTGGCGAAGCAAAAAATGTTATCTTGGGCTACCTTCCCTCCTTTTCCTTTTTACTAGCAGCAAGATTTGATACCGAACCTTGCACAGTTCCTGCAGTTAATCCAACCATACACAACTCTGCTGCCTTGTAGAAGAAAGACTGAATCCTCTTTTGCAAGTCGAATTCTCGGAGAGGATAGCTCTTTTCAAAGATATTGTTGGGAAGCTTTTGCAAAGTATTTTGCAAATCAAAGCGAAATGTGTTGCCATAAGAACGACAAGGAGCAAGTGACCAGACAACAATAGCATTGCAAGCCGTGACAGTGAGCACATTAATGAGGGCAAGATCCCACTCTTTTTTTATCCTAAGCAACATAACAACAAATATCTATGAGATATTGAGACTGAAAGTTCAACAAGAGGTTAAATTCCTCAACACTACTAAAGCAAATGATACCTCTCCTTCCGATTTTTCAACTCCCACCAAACAGAGCAACCAATTGTCGTTGCTTGTTCCAAAAGCAGCCTATAGAGAAATGATGGATCTGCAATCATCCTGGCAAGCAAACATGGCACATAATAACTAAGTGCAAGTACAGATACCAACACAATGGAGATGGGCGCTATCAACTAGCAAGTGGTGAAGGCTACCACTGCAGGCATTTGCAGTGTCGCCCATCAGATTAAGAGCCCAAAAACAACATGCACTTATCCATGACGGAAGGCTCGAAATTTACCTGCCAATAAATGCCCTAGAAAGTCCTCCAGGAAGTGCTCTAGAAATGAACCTAGTAGTCGTAGGCCGGGCATTTATCGCTAAAAATCTCACCATCTGAGCAGAACTGACAAGACCCTGTATGGAACAAAATATTAATGTCCATTCCAAGACTAATCCAGCAGATATTTGTGAGAAAAATAATTTACCATTTCATAAGCTTGACGTAATCCAGCAGGTAAATCCATCATAGTCCTCTGCCACTCGTTTAAGACAGCATCAACAAATTTGCGATCAAACAACTGCCATTAAATACAAAACACTTTCTCATTGTAATATCAATAAACACATGCTTAAAAAATAAATGAAATTTGCATTCATTTCAAGATGTTTTTACCTCCTGAAGAACTAATCGCCTCCTAAAGAGTCCACCCTCATCCCCCTCATCGCCATCATCAAAGTCATCAAAATAAGAATCATCATCACCACCATCATCACCTCCATCACCACCACCATGGTTAATTTTCTTTCCAATATCACCACCACCTCCACCAGTTGACAGCTGCCAGATACCAGGAGTTAGCCAAACTTCATAAATGGGATTCCTATTAATAAAAGGGAAAGGGGAGGGAGAGGGAAATACAATGGGCAAGTGCCAATGCAAAGACAATTTAAAAGCATGAACCTGGCAGAAAGTCTACCATAATCATTTACCATACCAGCAAGGTAACAAGTACATTCAATGGTATCTGAGGAAATCTTCAGACGATTTGGGGTGGGGGAAAAAAAGAGTCAAAAGGCTCAACAAGAATTTACCCAAATATTAAAGATAAAAACTTTCTCTGTTTGTTTTCTTGATGGTTCCCATCCACTTATCATGGTTGGGTCACAGAGTTCTCACTAAGTACTAAACTTCCAGTTGAAAGAACATGAGGCACTTGATCGCAATAAGACACAAGAGTAGTAGGATTTTCATTTGAATGGAGACTCCTATTTATATAAGGTTTCATTCATTCTCTGTAATTTATGAAAATATCTCAAGGAAACTCTTTATGAAGCCAGTTTAGATGTTTAGTAACAAAAACTGCAGTTCCAGAACCATTTTTTTTCAGTAAGCCAACAATAATTTGCCCTCGAGAATGCTATACTATGCATCTTTCTTAAAGAGTTAACTCTCTGCTTATCCAGAAAAGCACCGTGAATTTATGTAGCTAAGAAAAATTTTACCATACTCCAAAAGCAATATTTTTCAGAAAAACTACAATGCAATATACTTAGATGGGCATGCCTCCCAGGGCATACACACTAAATCAGCAGAAACAATTCCTTAATTGAAAGTATTAGAAAGAAAAGAAGAAAACTAGGTAAACAATAAAACCTAGAGAAGCTAATCCTAATAAAACTTCCAAGATCATAATATACTTGAACAAATTAAATCTAGTATATAAACTAATTAAATGCCCTTAATATATGGTGTCTCTAATTTAGGCATTCCCAGCAGCCTAGTCCTAATAAAGGCCATACATTTCTACAATTTAAATTTGGCAAAGCTAGTTCATAAGTTTTAGTACCCGCTTTCTCTAATTTAGATATATCCTAATAAAACTTCCTAGGTCATACAATTCCAGAAATTAAATTTAGTAAAAGAACTAATTCAAAAGCCTTAGCATTTGGTTTCTCTAATTTAGGCATCCCCTACCAGCATAGCGACAACAGATAACTAATCTGAACCAGTTTGAGCTCTTACAAGATCATTATCCAGAATCAAAAACAAAAGGCAATTTTTTTAGCCACTAACAACAATTGAAAAACATAGACTTTATGTCGATTAAAACCAAACAATTACTCAATTGGTAAAATTTAGGTAAAAATGAGTAGGAGTAAATAGTCAACAGGCAGCCGGACAGTATAGAAAAAGGGAGAAGAAAGAAAAGAAAATCAAAGAAAATGCTCTTTAAGAGGACAAACCTCAGGGCTAGACGTAGTCTGCTTCTGAGACATGTCAAGCTTCGATTTTTCTAAAGTAACGGCACCAAAAGCACCATATTCTTTCTTCATAACCGGACCATACATGACCGAAGACGAAGACGAAGAAGAAGAAGAAGAAGACGGAGAATCGGACGACGGTGAAGCTTGAAAACATCGCTCCAACCCGGCAACAGCGTCTCTATCATCCACAGCCGGCGACAACGACGCTTTAACAAGTGGAGGCTTCCGGAGCTTAGCAGGCACTGACGGCGAGCGGTAGAGAGTAGTGGCGGGGGGTAAAAATGTAATTCCGGACGATAAGGTTTTGGTGGATGGAATCACAGGCATGATTTGAGCCTGTCTGGAAAATTGTGTGAGACATTTTAGCCCCTTTTTCCTCCTCTTTTTTTTTTTTTTTCTTCTTGATTTTAGATGTTTTTCCTATGCGGGTATAATCATGGAGAATATTGGAGGAAAAATGGATTCCTCTCTCTCAAAGAATAGAGAGAAAGGGAGAGAGAGAGCGAGAGAAGGGAATTGGGGAAGGGGAAGAAGTTGGGGTTTAGATGGAGATTGGGGAATGGCGGAAGCTAGCGACAAACCCAATCCAGATTATGAGTCGGCTCGGTATGGGGATAATTATATGGAACGAGTTGAGTTAACTCGGCCGCCTTTTGAGTTGGGTTTGACTAAAGACTTGAAGCGGTCGAAGTAACTCCGGAGTAAAATTGTCAGGAGGTTATTACTTCTACCGTTTTACCTATCCAAACTAGTTTTCAAAATAAGAGAAAATTACTTTATCAAAAATAAATAAATAAAGGTAAAAAGACTAAATGACCCTTGTACTTTCTCCTTTTCCAAAAGGAAGAAACAATTATTATTGCAATGAGAAAAAACCTCTTGTGTATAAAACATAAAATATTTCACTGCGAGATAACATATGAATTTAATAAATGGAAAATTTTTAATAAGTTATGTAAAGTTAAAACTAGATTTAGAAAAGAAAAAAAAAGATGAAGAATAAAAACTAAATTCTAATAAAACTTGGGGATCATTAGAACTTTTTACCTAAAGAGAAATTACTTATTACTTTGAAATAAGATGGAAAAATAATTTAAAATATCCTATATAACTAAATAAGATGGAGAAATAGCATTTTTCTTTCCTTTTCTTTCTCTGTCCCTTGAAGGCATTTAGCAACCTAGATTTTTTATTTTTTTATTTTTAGGAAAGCAACCAAGAATTTTAGGTTTAGACTATTATGTAGCATTTTGTTATTTATTTAAACCTTATCAAACTTTATTAAAGACAAATTACAATATATGTTTAAGTAGATTTTTAGTTTCAAACTGAATATATTTTTGCTAAACATACAATGCATATAGATTCAATTTGCAAATTATTATATTTCAAATAAGTTTAATTATATCAAAAACCCAATTCATGAGCATTTCATCTATTTAATACACATTGGAAATACTTTGGAAACTTAAGAACATAAAATCTATTAAACATTTCATCTATTAAACATTTCGTCTGAAATGAAATATCTATAGAATTGAGTGTTTACTTTCTCAAAAATAAGTATATTTTTATTTAAAATTACACTAATAATATCTTTAAGTCAAAAAATATACAATTTACTAATTAATGGTTCTCATTACTAATTTAATTAATAATAAAATAAGTCAAATGTGAAAATTTTAATTATGGACGAAGTAAGTATTAATTTTTCTATCGTTTCCTTTTCATTAACTACTCAAATACAATTATGATAACTCCATCGCTAAATCCTTCGAAGCTCTAATCAAATCAAAATGTTATGTCTGCATCAAATTTCAACTTATTTTACTCTGAAATAATTCTTTTTTCAAGTGTCAAAATTTGACCCTCTTGCAACACAACATTAATGAGATCAATAAAGGAAATACCCTTCACGCCCCAATTTGTTTATCATTTTTTAGAAATTCAACCCCTTCCTTGAGATGCTAGTTTAAACCCAAATCTTTGTATATACGTATTATATTTATTACTTCAGCAAAATGTTCAAAATTGAGGGACTAACCCTTTCGTTGAGATGTTGAAAACGTCATTAAAATACGTGCAACCAAAGCAAATGAAGTTAAAATTATACCTATTTTAATTTGAAAAGTATATATATATATATATATATATATACATATATAACATCGTATATAAAATAAATAAATATAAATATCATCGATCAATTTGAAATGAATTTGATTGTCAAAGTAAGTCGTCATGAGGGCTCGGGCATGACGAGCTCTTAGGACACCATTTTATTAACATATTTCTTATATTTTGAGTACTACCATTTCAGGTTTTACATAACATTTCGTACTAAACCAAACAACGTGCAAAATAAACAGGACTTGCATCATTTCTTACACATTCTTTCCTTTAATCACAGGGAGACAGGAAGAAGATTAAGCAAAGATAACAGCAAATTTGGCAACAAACTTCACCAAAACAGAATCCCACAATGCAATTCCACAAAGCCATTCCTTTCTTTCCTGTTCATGTAACTTTCTCCTATAAAACATTCAATTTAATCATCTAACTCTTTCAGACTTCTGACCCCTTAAATCTTTCAAATATTTCTGCACTCAAATAAACATGTCACTGATCCCTCGTTCCCGGGTTGTTGTAAATGGAGTTCAAAGAATGAGAAGCTACCATTACTATTGGTGTAGACAATGCCAAAGATCAATCAGGACCACCACAGCAAATCCTTCTGAAATAATATGTCCCCATTGTCTTGGGGAGCTTGGTTATGAGCTTGACATCTCAAGGCCTCCTAGACTGCAGGGAACAAGGCTAGAACCTACCCCGGCTGCTAGATTACTGGATGCTCTGGCTCTCATGCTTGATCCTTCACTTGGCCAGCGAGATCTTGATGAAACTCATCAAAGGCATCGTGCTCGTGTAATAATCCAATTTATAGGCCCTAATCATCTGCCTCCAATTCCAAGGCAGAGTATGAGGAGGCAGATCATTCCTCGCGAAAACGTTACAACTTTTCCATCAAATACTAGAAGGGAAGCTCTTGACCATCAAGAATTAGACGAATTGATCATAGGCTTGACTCAAAATGATAGGCCAGGGCCACCTCCAGCTTCTGTTTCAGCAATTGAAGCACTGCCGAATATTGTTCTTACACAAAATCATCTGGTTAATGATTCTTGTTGTCCTGTTTGTAAAGATGAGTTTGAGATTGGGGAAGAAGTGACAGAATTGCCCTGTAAACATTTCTACCATCCTGATTGTATTCTTCCATGGCTGCACATTCATAATACTTGTCCAGTCTGTCGATATGAACTGGAAGCTGGATCATATTCATCAAACAACAATTTCCAAGAAGAGCAAGCTGATGAAGGAGAAATAAGACGGTCTCTAGACCGGATATGGAGGCAGCTCTTCTCGTCATGGCCTTTCAGTATATTCGCGAATTGGGCATACCGGTATTTCAGTTTTCTTGAAAACAGAACTACAGCTCGACGAGGTCAGGTTTAACTCAGAACCATCATATATTTTCTTCTTTTTTCTTTCGGCACTGCATAAAATGGCCGTGCTTTGTTTTCTCAGGTATCATGTCTTGGTGGCGCTTTTGGCTCATTCCATAGCTTCTATTTGCTGACATTACACTTAATTACAGTAGCTGTCTTAATATCTCGTCTTCCAGGCAGGTATATTCAACTTGGAAACTGATTCAAGAACAAAAAATTAACAAGAATACTTGGGAAAAAAATTAGAAGTAGTTCGAGAACCAAAAACAGGAAGATTAATAATAGGAAAAAACGAATGACATAGACACAAAAACTTCAGCTTGAATTTTAACTGAAGAGACTGATGCTGAAGATATCAAGAGCTACAACTGAGCAGGTATGAGCATCCTCCAATCCTTATGGATTACAGCAATTGCATACTTATTGCTGTTGAAAAGTTTATATTATGATAAATGTATGAATTGAAACTCGCTAACTTTTAGATGAGGTTGAAATTTAGTGTGGTATCAGAGTATTCATTAAGTATTTCAGATTACTGTAAAATTAGTACACCAATTTTCGGGATACCTAAGTACTAATTTTGTTATCAGTATCAGATTCATGCCCTGAAGACTGAGGGAAGAAAGATATTCAAAACTGAATCAATCTGAAGAAAAGGATGGACCATTTCACCAGAACTCGAATGAATCAATCAGTATCAGATTCTGGGCTCATATTAATGGAAGATCACATTATTTAACATTTGTTTATTTGAGCTCATAAAGGTCAAGAGAGAAGGGAATCAATTCTTTGGCTTTTGATATGAACAAGTCCAGAAAATTCACCTTAGGACTTGTTAACATGAACTGTACCAACCATGCACAGTTTTTTGCTTGAATTTCCTGTTAATGCTTTGCACTTACTTCATTTTGCCACTTATC
Organism: Apocynum venetum; assembly: GCA_019593545.1. Classification (NCBI taxonomy): domain Eukaryota; kingdom Viridiplantae; phylum Streptophyta; class Magnoliopsida; order Gentianales; family Apocynaceae; genus Apocynum; species Apocynum venetum. The sequence goes on along the minus strand of SRSM01000141.1, from coordinate 1,931,648 downwards.
TTTGACATTTTGAACTTTAATATTCCTCAAATAATATTGTCATTTCCCATTTACCTCTTCCTCAATTTTATCATTTTCATATTCCTGTACTCATCAAGCTGCAATACTTTTCCTCTTCCCTTAATTTGTTGAACTGAATTGATGAGTGATTCCCCTGTTTGGGCATCTCAAACAAGGTCTGTTCCTCCTTTTCCTCCATAGAAAAATTCTCCCTTCTTATATTCGTGCTCTCATAATGTACATTGATATGAGAGGCAACATTAGTTATATTTTCCTAAATTATGAATGGTAAGTCCAAGATATTTAGATGTTTAGCGATAATTGAACAGTAATACGCTTATTGAATTATGAACTATTATCTTTTTATACGAACTATGGACATAGAAGGAGTGGACAAGAATAAGGAATTAGTTGTTGCGGAGAAAAAGGTATGAATTCTTTCTTTTTTTTATCTTAATTGGCTTTTGGCTACTATAAATTATTTATGAATTTTATAATTTTAAATCAGCACCAATAGTAAAACTAATTCAAGAATATTAACAATTTATTACGGTCATATATAAAAATCATAGTTTGAGCCATTCTATCGTCTAATTATTGTTTAATTATTCTTTTATCGTGGTGTACATTGTCATAGTATTCCTATGGCTATGGTTAACTCCAGTCTCTATACAATGAAGTGATTAGCTAACTATGGCTACGCTTTCTGAAACAAGAAAGGAGAAAACTTTGGCAGATCGGGAATCATCAGCTGTTTGCAAGTGACTGAGAGTGGTTGCTGCTAGTGATTCCTCGTGGGTATGGTGGGTCCGGGTTCCACAGTGCCACTCAATCACGAATTCTTCCCCATTCCAATATCTCGGGTGGGTTCCACAACCACCCACCTCATCACCGCCGCCGCCGGTCTTCGCCTTAGCAGCTTCCTCCGCCACCGCCTCCGTCTCCGATTTCTTCTTCCTTCCTCCTCTTTCAAGGTAGAGAGATCCAGTAAAACTTTAGCTGATAGTCAGGATTTCAGCTTTCATCAGTTTCTTTATGTTTCATTTGATTTTCTCAATATTAATAGTTCCTTCAGTGTTGATTCTGGATCAGTTGAACTATTCTTTATCTCACTCCTTATTAGACTTTGAATTCATAGTTTTACTGTTGTTTTTATTTTTCTTTTTCTCTCTCTTTTTATCTAATCAGAATTTGGCGCTCAACTTTCTTAGCGTAGTAAAGATTAAAACTTTACATCTGAAAAGCTTAGTCTTGGTGCATTTATCAAGATTATTTGAGAATAGTTAAATTTTCTTAAGTGATTTAGGACTGATTCTGAATCGAGAGTTTACTTTCTAAATGTTGAGGAAGGGTGCATATGATGGACATAGTTTGGTGCTTCAGATGTAATTGCCGAAGGAAGGGGGCTTGAGGGAATGTATGTTCAGTTCAGAATGGCTCTTCCTTTTCATTTTCAAATTCTGTTTTCCACGTACAAGAAGAAAAATGACAATGTGTAATGAAAAAGTACTTAGCCATGGCATCTGATATCACAGACATATATGTTATATCCCTTACTTTCTTTTATAATGAAATCCACAATGAATTTTAGTTTTGGACATGTTTGAAACATCATATAACTTTTTGATTCTTGGAATTAATTCCTGAATGTTGGAAATGCTTTGCAAAGGGCATTGTCATTTCTGTAGTACAGTTTCTCCGTGTTATTCCTGATGTTTTTGGAAACTGATTGTGTGTTGCTCTTTGTACAGTATATATCCCATCTAGATCATCTGCTCCCCTCGCCACATGTGTGGCATGAAAAGGCCTTCCAGCTTACAGGTTTTAATATCCTTCAATTGTCATATGACACCTTCTCTTCCAAGTGTATGAGTTTGTATTTCTTCAAAGGTAATGAGGAAAAAAGCAAAGAAAATGAGGATAAAAGCAAATCAAACAATCTTGCGAAGGGATCTAGAAGAACCTTATTCAACAGAAGGAAATGGACCAACATCCTCCTTGCTGTTAACATTGTGTGAGTCTTGCTTGCTTGAACTAAACTCAAGGCCTATATATGTAGATATCTATTTTCTTGGTCATCTTTATCTCAATTCTCTTTTCCCTCCCTCCTTTCTAAATGGGTATTAACCTTAAAAATGTTTTCCATACAAAACAACATTTTGTGCTTATTCTGCAGGGTCTATGTAGCACAATTTGCAACTCAAGGAAAGCTGTTATTTTGGGGTGCGAAGGTTAGACTTCATTCAGACATGAATTCAGGCTAGAAAAAAATATTATCATGAAACTATTCAAATATTACTTATGTACTTGGTAATTTTCAAGCATCTGAAAACTTCCATTCTTTGTGATAATTGCTTCAAATTTGTCCTGCAGATTAATAGTCTCATTGACAAAGGACAGGTTTGGAGGCTAATCACATCTTCCTTGTTGCATGCAAACATTGGACATCTAATGGTCTGTTTGAATCTTACAGCTAAAAATGTTGTTTCAGTTGTCTTTCTTTTTGATGATCCTAAAGCAATTTGGCATTTTCAGGTTAATTGCTATTCTTTAAACTCCATTGGTCCCACTGTGGAGAATATTTGTGGTCCCAAAAGACTTCTTGCTGTATATACAACTTCTGCAATTACAAGTAACATCTCGAACAGCTTTTACATAGATTATCTGTTGCTTGTCCTCAAAGAAGCACCCTACACTTCACATTTGTTCTGATTATTCATTTGAAGATCAGGTTCTGCAATGAGTTATTACCTATGCAAAGCACCTGCAGTTGGTGCATCAGGAGCCATTTTTGGATTAGTAAGTTATTGAATTCTATTTCAATAGAAGTTTCTTTCCCTTTGATGTTTATCATATTTAGAATTTAAGAAGATGTAGAGTAGAAGTTCAGATGGCTTCATGTTATTCATTCATTTGGCATTGCATATTTGCCCACATATCCATTTTCTGAAAGCTCAAAAATCCTTTCTCCTGAGATAGCAGTCTCTAGTCTAATTTGATTCAGTTTTTGCATTAACTAGTATTTTAGTTGATGTAAATACTTATGATTTATTTACATCGATTTTTTTCTTTTTAGGTATGAAAATCGCTCCAAAATTTAGAACTATAGGACTGTGCATTGTCAAGATTTCATCTAATTTCTTGATTTAAGAAACACATTATACACTTTCCCGCAATTTTTCCCTCTTATGTTAGATCATGTTCACATGTCTTTGCATCATCAGGTTGGATCTTTCACTGTGTTTGTCTTGAGGCACAAAGGCATGGTTAAAGGCAGTGACCAAGATTTACAGCACATAATGCGTGTTATTATTCTGAACATGGTATTCTTTCTTATTTCCATCTATCTTGCATTTTACATTAGCAATTCTGCGAACCCTCAATTGCAGGACTGCATTATATGATAATATCACAGTCTTAATGATACTATCATGATTTCAAATTAAAATGTATGTGATTTTTCAGTATCAGTTTATTTCCAATTTCTTTATATGTGATGCTTGAGTAGTCTCATCTTATCTAACCGCATTGATCTCATCTCTTACAGGTTATTGGAGTACTATCTAAAGGCATTGATAACTGGGGACATGTAAGTATTTGAAAACTATATTTGTTGCTTCCTTTCATGTCTTTTTGGCTTTTCTTTGATTCAGCTTTAGTATAGTGGATGTAATTTTCTTTGACATAAACTTCCTACCCTTTAGAGCATCAATGCCATTCATCTTATAGAAATCCAGTTTGCACAGTATTGTGATGCTTTTTTCTTTCTAGTAAATCATTACTTGGTGGTTTTAGTTACAATTATAGGATTTGGAGCATAATACTGGTACATTCTTGCTGTAATGGTATTGTTAATTGACCAACTGTAATTTACAACCCAGCAATATTGGTTTCTGTAGGTCAGGCCAATATATTATGGAACTCCTTGTGCCACAGCAGTAGTTTTTTTTTTTAGCTTACAAATTCTAGACATGATAAAAGCTGATATGTTTTATCTTTGAGAGTTTATTACCATTGAAATGGTAAATGGTAAATTGAAAATCATCAAGTGTATTCTCTATGAATCCAAATGATCATGCATTAGAAATATGCTGAAAAATGAGATGTATGAATTCTTTTCATTGATGCTTTATAAAGTGGCTGATACATTTTCTACCTTTACCTCATAATTCAAACTATGTGATAAAAAATTTAGTTTGATCACATGATGCTCTGGTTTCACAATGATTTTCCTATTCTCAATAGATTCAGTGATGGTGTTCCCTGGCCATTTAGTCTGGCAATATATATCATAATTTCCTCTCTCATTTCATGTTTTTATACTTAGAAGCAAGATTTACATGTACCCAGAAGCACTTCTATTACAAGTTAGTTGAAACAATCATATGCAGTCCTGATAAAAGGATGAGGAATGAGAATATCACCAACTCTTAGTGTCCTCAGGCTAGTTCAACATGTTTTACTAGTCTTTTTGAACTCTAGTATCCTCTTTTATCAAAATTAAACTGCTAGTATTATTTTAGTGGCACTTGATGGAATCTTGACCGTGTTGACATGAGCTATTGAGTACATTACATGGATGTTTTACATGAGTTACTCATTGGTATAAAAAATCATATCCTAACAAATGACTAGTACCTTTGGAAGATATTTTAACTTGGGAGTCGATGCATTTTCAGTTTAGCACTACATTAAACATGGATAACAATATCCGTCTCTTCTCTGGATTCTTCCCTCTAATGTCTTTGAGGGTTTCAATAAGTTTATAATTTTCAAGCTTTGAATTTCAGCTCGGGGGGTTGCTTGGTGGAGCTGCTACTTCATGGCTTCTTGGTCCTGCATGGAAGCTAGAATCTGTCTCGAGTGAGGGGCACAAAGTCTTTATTGACAGGGCACCAATTTTCAAGGTCATGAAGATTACAAGAACAAGATAATAGGGCAATGCTCTTGTATTGAACCTGTTTGGCAACCTTCGTAATCTGCACATATTTCTGAGGGCTGGCCATTTTCACAGTAGGTCAGTCTTCAAGAAAATGAGGATGGGAGTTGAATCTTGAAGAACCACTCTGAATCTGTCTGTTTACCTTGAACTGAAGAAAGGGCAAGGAACTGACGTTATAAATTTTCCATCAGTCACAGAAGAAGTTCAGTGACCTCTGAATTCTGATGATCCAAATGCTTTTTCTTTGTCTTTGGACAAAACCCATGGCTATATTTCTGATTGTACAGAAGTTTATTTGATCAAATATACAATTAGGCAATTCATGTTTCATACTTTTTCTGCATTATTTTACAATTCCCGAGAAGTCATACCTACAATTTACCATATTACTTTCTCCATTGTAATGTATTACCACTAAAGAAAAAAGACCTAATTATGTCCTACTGCAGTAGTTCAAATCATTTATTTCTCCTTGTCCATCTTCAAGGTTATCAACTCTAGCTCCCACTGATCAATAAATTCGGGGGGTTTAATGCAACTCCATTTATACTTGGTTATGATATTTGATTCAATCCTTTGCCGCAAGGTTGGCAGGATTGTAGGGGTGCAAACGATCCGAGCTCGAGCCACCCCAATCTCGATCTCGACTATCTCGATCTCGACTATATTTTGCTGACTCAAGCTCGAGCGATCGAGCTTGAAAATTCGAGCTCAAGTTTGACTCATCAAATTTTTAACAAGCTCGACTCGAGCTCGAATAAAAGATAGAGTTCGAATTTGAATTAATTTTTTTAAAAAAAATAATTAAAAAAACTCTAAAAAAATATAAAAATATTTATTTATTTGACTCACGAACGATTCGACGAGCCCCGATCCAACTAATTTTGAACTTGACCTCAACTCGAATTTTTTTGAATTTTTAACGAGCCGACTCAGCTCGTTTGCACCCTTACAGGATAGTATGCAAATGTTTTCATTTAGATGTTGCTCGCAGTACACATGGTATATATTTATGTATGTGTATATATATTCACACTTATGTAGACATATTTCCTTTTTCAGCTGTACCCTTAACTTTAGTAGAATCCAGTTCCTTTTATCTTACTCACCATTCCAGTTGATAAATGTGAGTTATTAAGTAGTACAACCTTGTTTATCAAAAAACAAAAAAGTGGTTATGAATTAGTTTCTTTGGCAACAGTGAATATATTGGATGAAGCATATATATGTACTCCAAAGAAACTTGAACTATAGATAATAATTTTCTTTTGCCACATAAATTTCTATACTTTTGTTAGTCCACACTGCAGATGTTCAAGAAGAGCCTAAAAGATTTCACAATTGGTTCTCCTTGAAAGGCTGCAGAGGAGCACTTCATAATCAGTCACCGTGTTGAGGAGTTTCCCTTCGGGAACATCATCCTAGAAAATTTTGTTCCGTGTCGTTCTGTTAAATAAAGAGGGCCTGCCACCTTATGGCTTCGACCTGCAACTTTTCCAATTCATGTACACTTGCACTTGGACAGCATCTCTTCCTACCACTAAATCTTCCAGCGTGTCCCGTAATCCTTGCAAGAGCAGAACTGCATGCTATCGCACATACTCGGATAATTCAACCCATGTGGAATGTAGGACAAAGAAGACCAACCATCAAGAGTTCAAGCATGTAAATCCACCGAATCTTGTATAAAGAGCCTTGCAACAGAGCTGCAAACACATGATCTAATGTCAATAAGGTGAGCATTGGATGCAACAGACTCCAAATATGATTGATAGTTCAACTATTATAAGGGACATAAAGTTCAAACACCATGTCTCATCATCTTTTTTTTCTTTGTAGGGGAGGATAGGGAAAATTTGAGCAATAATACCATAAGACAGCTAATGTACTAATACTTAAATCTAGATAAAACAGTACTCAGGTAACGAGCTTTCATGAATCATACCAACACGCCTGTCTCCCAACAATTAGATAAATATTTGCTAAAATTATGAGGAAATCAAGGACTTTCACAAAATCTAGCCACATAAGAGCGAACCAGAATCTTTCTTTCATATAGTAAGCAAGAGGGCCACTCTTTGCTCTCGATAAGCGTAATTATATTCTTAAAATTGTTGCCACAACATTATCTGTTTTCAGAAATGAACTCCTCAAACAGCTTAATCAGTTATCAATTCTATCATAATTTGGGCCCCGATAAAATATATTTGGACAAATGTAGAGAAATTCTTGAAAGCTTGTTTAAAAGGAAAAATCTTTCATCTTTCATAGAACAGAAGTACTAAATGAATGGCATAAGGAACTGTCCAGCAATCCTGTACTTTGTACAGGAATTTTAAATAATATTCTAAGTGGTAAAGATAAGAGTTATCCGGTCCAATAACTTCCTGATAAACCTAACACAAAAACTTGGAGGACCATCAAACAATAATGACTATTGCAGGTGCAACATCAACATCTAGGTTTTTAATTTCATAGAAACTGTATGTGGAGAATGATGAGGGATCATTCCCAAGGATCTCATCTTCAAGATACTGCTATCTAATCACATCACAAGAAGAAGCCAGTTAATGGTGAACCTCAATACTACCAACACCAGGCTATGTGAAAACTATATACAGGCTCACTGACGAACTGCATAAGGTCAAGTTAAGTGATGCACTTAAAATGAAGCATGTATTCCATAAACAACCTAACAGCTAAAGCTAGCAGCAGAATGCAAGTACAGAACACAAAAAAAGGAAGTGGACCATAAGCAGGTTCATTTGTCTATTTTAACTAATGATGCATAAGCTAAAACAACACTCTTTAATAATGCTAAACTAGGTTCATGCTTCACTAAGTAGCTTTCCTAGGAAGTTTAACAAATTATAAGCAACATTAGCAACAGAGAGCAAACAAACCCAAGATCAGCTATGAACAATTACTTTGACTCTGAAGTGGAATAAAGGTTAACAAAGATACATTACTTGGCAATAAAAACTCATATAGAGAAAATCAGAAGAACTAAACCAGTGACTCACACAATGAGGATGCTGAAATTGAGGGCAATACACCTGATGGAGACACCAAAGTTTTCCTGTTCGCATTATTTGAACCATGACTTGATCCGTAAGATACAGAAGGTAGAGGAGAAGGACCTAAGGGCATCCCTGACGTTAGACCTTCAGAAGGTGGAAGACTAGTAGCAACGGGTGATGAACTAGAAACAATTGGATTAGCATGTGCCATTGGTGAAGGCGCTGGAGAATTGGGGATAGTCGGAAGATGGGTAGAGGAGTACTCTAGGCCTGGGGCAATTGCATGCCTTGCATCAGAAGGAGCTGGTGTGTCACAGTCAGACGAAGGTGCTAAATGATGAAAGTTGACAGGAGCTGGAGGATCAGATTGAGAAAGAGGAGCTGGGGAAAGTGATGATCCACTATCCCAAATCAGATCCGGCGATGGATATTGTGATGGGGATGGGGATGGGGATGAGGATGGAGAAGGACTAGGTGGCAAGGGATGAAGGGAATGATTTAGACAGGAAGATAAGATAACCTCTTTAACTTTACCAAAAACGGAGTTATCAAGCCCAAGGTTTTTGGCAGAAGATCCTGTAATAATTTGAGCCAATTGTTTCAATCTCTGAGGTAACAGATACCCAAAGTTTGAAGTAATTGAAGCATCAACTACAACTGGGGGATCTCTAGTAGATCCATCCTTGTTTGTCACCTGCACATACACATTCTGAAAGGGGAAAACATGACAGTTGTTATAATTGAGTTATGATAGAAAAAAATGTCCATGCAGGAATGATAACAAGCTCTACTACTCAAGCAAGTCATGTTCATGGGCTTAGATTCAATTGGTGTCTAATATACCTAACACTCCCTCCAGGTTAATTCAGTTGTCTAAAATTTCTATTTGTTATTTCATTTTGGATGTCAATCTCGTAAATCAATTAAGTGATAGTTACTCTTATTCTCATTTTACCCTTTTCATTTTCTCTCTTATCAATCAATATTACATTAATCTTTGAAACTCACTAAATATATAAACATTCCTAATTACCCATTTATTATTTTCTATGCAATTTTCATAGACTCATTAAATATATGGAAGAATTCAAAAAGGATGAAAATGGGGAAAGGATTAGAGAGAAAGTGAATTAGGAAATTAAGGGGAAAACATTAGTTTTGAGGCATAAGATTAATTTACTCATTTTAATTATGTTTTTATAAATTTTGACAATTACTTAATTCTTGAGTCATGTCCTAACTCCTAAATTGAACCAGAGGGAGTATTACCATATATCTAAAATCCAGAATAGGAGTAACAGGTATTCCAACAAGTACAAAATTGAACAGAAATCTAATTCGTACCTCATTTGGCATTAGATGCAAACCCAATCTCAGCTGTCTATTTAACGCCATAAAATTTTCTTTAATTTCATCAATAGAATTGTTAAGTGTAAAATTAAAGAGAATCTCAGGTATCTGCCCAAAAGGAGGTGATTTTTCTGGGATTAATGTAATGCCACCGGGGAACTTCAAAATATTGAACAAGAAAGGCCATCCAAATGTTGTATTCATCAGAGTTAAATTGGACTGCTGAAGATATATTTCTACTAGAGTTGATCTCAGCAAACTTAAGAGCGCTGGATCAGTTGAAACATTAAGCGGATTAGGAAGGATGCCGAATACTACATCAGTCCAGTTAGATGTTGCTGCCGGGTGCATGGACAAGATGGCAACCTATTGGAAAACAATTAAATTGTTAGCTTAATTTCACCGCTTCATGCAAAAATATACTATCAGCTGAATCGAAACAACTTGAAGAAACCTTTGTTGATGGAATGCCTATCTCGTCAAAGATCTCATCCTCCAATTCCGAAATGTGAGGAATGAGCTCTGACACAGGCTTCTGCAGCCTGAAGTACACTTGTGCAGTGGCTGAAAATAAAATTACAAGAGAATATGAGATCAATATATCAAAATATCAAGAGCACCAGTACCCCCTACCACGAATGGACTGGAAACAAACATTGAAATAGAGGAACTTTCTTTTGCCTTTTGATGAAAGTAAACAAAACCATCTATGTATGAAGAACCAAGTTCTAGCAAAATTGTTTCAGTGCCAACTGATGTACATTTTTTCATCACTACCATAACAACAATATCAAGATGGAGATCACACAATATACAAATCGAGGGGTCAGCTGCGTGGTTCTAGGTTATGTAGACTGCTACAAGAAACAACGTCTAGCTCAAGAGACGTAAAGTAAAGGCCAGGAAAAATCCAAAAAAATTAACTCATTCACTGTCAAATGTCTAGGGGAAGAAAATCACAGGACATAATTAATACTTGTAAACTAGCTGTTTAAATATATGATTACAAATCAGTGTCAGTGAAGTGTTAATCCCAATTTTCCAGAAAATAGCATCCTAAACATCTCAGTAAAGACATAAACAGAGGGGGATGGGAGTTGCCAAACATGTTCCACTGAAATATATGCCGAAGAGCTTTTGAGTTACCAGTGGATGAGTATATGTTGAAGAATTTATGAATTCCCAGTACCAATCAACTCAGAAGTTTCATTATAATTGAACAAGATCTACAAGCAAAATAGAAAGAAAAAAAACAATAGATATTAATCTGCCACTGGCACAGGCCATTTAACATCTACTATGAACTCTCTATATTGTAAGACAGAAGAAAGATCCTGCGTCACTTAGCACATTGCAAAATACAATGTCCCATAGTCCAACCTCTTACCAGGTACGACATCTTCCCACCCTAAGTAAGAGTAGATGCCATGTAACAGGAATATAAAAAGAGTAATATTATCAAAACTGCCATTCTTTTTCCCCGCATACTAAACAAATTTACAAGCTTCCTGCGTTCTTGGAATAACAAAGAAACTCAGAATAAATATATGGAACCAGTGAATGATCTCCCAATTAATGCATTTCCTTTCAGAAAAATATTTATAAGGTTGTCTGGCCAAATCTTTACGAAATTGGCCTTGTTCAATATTGCAACTATGGCTAGCAGCCAGAAATGGAAATGCCCATTTTAGCTACAATCAAAGAGAACCCCAAAAACCTGAAAATCACCTCAAAGCAGGTTCTTGTTTTCATTTGTGATCTTTAAATCAGGTTCTAAGTCAACAGTTCATACTTGAATTAAGCTGCCCAATCATCAAAAATCATAATGATTAACCAAAAGTACTACTTCCCTAATGCACTGAAGGATTAGTTATCACAGACCAATATACCCAAAAAAAAAATATTCTTTTTTGCCCAAACTCCCAAATAAACAAGAATAAACCCTAATCGCCAAAATAAAAAAGGAATATTACTGCCAACAATTCAAAGTAATTCAGAAATTAAATAAATAGATAACTGAGCAGACGCATACCTCCATATTTGATTGACTCTTTTGCATCAAACCCAGATTGCTTAGAGTGAAGAGGAAGAACAGAAAACAAGGTATAAACAGATAGGGCAAGGGCTAGTAGCAAAACAAGGACGCATTTGAAACTGAACTGTGTGGCAATTCTAGAAAGGCCGATCGAACATCTTCGACAGCAGAAGATTCTAGAACCAATCCCCTCACCTCCTCGCTGCGGCTGCACCACCGGCAGTTGTTGCTGTGACAATTTCCCCATATCCACAGCATCGGCACACTCAGTAACAGTAACTGTAGTTTCTCTCTCTACGCAATGCTATGCCAACGAGATACGGTGTGATGTTAATTTCGTATTTTCTCTCACTAAAAACTGTAGAGGCAACTGGGTCTTCTCTCATGGACAAGTGTTCATGGTGATTCGGTGTACATATGCTCTCTCTCTCTCTCTCACTTCCCCCACTCACTAGTACGTACATACACTATATATCCGTGTTTGGATGTGATCTTCATTTTTCTCATTTGTCCGATTTGGTCCCTCATCTTTGCATTTGTTTCCTGATATAGTCCTACTTCATTTTAATTAAATATTTTAGTCTCTTATCTTTTCACATATCATTCAACAATGTGATCATTTCGGTGAAAATAATGTCGAGTAATTATTAAGGAAAATTTTTATATTTGGTTATACATCTTTGCATTTTTTCTCAATGTAGTCTCACTTCATTTAATTATAATTTTTAATCTATCATATTTTCATATATCACTCAATATGGTAATTTTGACAAAATTATATAGGAATTTGATAATCATATTAAAGAACTCAACAACCATTGTAAAATCATATCTACTTAAACATAAAAAAGTACAAGCTACAAAATTTATATAGTTAAACATAAAAATATGAATTCTAACCAAATTTAATAACTGACTAAATGCAACATAACTTTATGGGATTTTCTCTTAAGCCGTGATCAACTAAATTCTCACTCTTATGAGGAAACCTAATAAGGGGGATGGTTATTGAATTATTTAATATGATCAAGTTTTTTAATATGATTATCAAATTTTGATATTGATTTTACCGAAAGATAACAAATTAAAATTTTCACTTAAATTAAGTGAGATTTACATTGGGTAAAAGTGCAAAGATGAGAAACCAAATATGAAAATTTTCCTTAATGATTATCAAATTTCAACATTATTTTCATCGGAATAATCACATTGGGTGATATGTGAAAATATAAGGATTCAAAATTTCAATTAAAATAAAATGAGATTATATTGGAAAAAAACTCAAAGATGAGGGACCAAATCGGGCAATTTTTCTAGATACAAATTTATAACAGATATTAAATTATTAAGGGGAAGGATGATATAACTTGAAACATATTTTAAAAATAAAAATTGCTTTTGGAATTCCTAGTTTGGAAAAAAACAAATCATTTTTGGGCTTATCCTATTCTTTGTATTATAAGATAAGTGACCAAACTAATGGCAAATAATTTATGAGTTACTATAATATTCTTGACCGGTAATATATCATATTTTTTATTCTTAATCTCATTTACAATTAAAAATCTCTACTTAGGAAGCTTGAAGAATTCTTTTTGACTTTGGAGGGAGGAGTCTTCGGATTCTCTTTGCCTTTGATTTTTCTCACAAAAACAAGATAGAGTTGAAGCTATTTCTTAATATGGAGATTTATATTGAAAATGACTTTTTATTTATTTTAAGCCAACATTTTTTGTCGCAAGACTACAATAAATTAAACTAAGGAGCATATTTATCAAATATTCTCTATTCAAATTGAATATCTATATATATCTTTTAAGATATTGAAAAATAAATATTTGCTTCCCTATAATAAATGGATTTTCTATCTAAAAATTTGCAAATAATTTAAAAATAAACACTAATTACATTGATAATAATATAATACAGTAACTCATTTTTTTATCAACTCTTAATTTTGATATTAAATAAAAAAATGAATATCCAACTTAAAATTGAAAAAGTATTTATAGTTCTCATGATACTTTTGTAGTGTTTTGTAAGATCTTCCTTTTTTTCCTTTTTTGAAAAATCTAAGCTAGGGAGTGGTAAAGTGAAAAATAAATAGCATATTTATATATACATATTTTTTTGGAAAATTATGTATATGTAAATTTGATATGAAATGGTTTTCATTGATGTTGAGGGGGAGATCTTTGCAATTAAATAGGTGAAGATTTGACAACCCAACGTTGATGAGAAGCAAAGGTGAAAGAGAAAGTGCCACATATAATAAAAAAGAAAAAGAAAAAAAAAGGAATATAACTAAGATAGAAAAGTGGACAAAAGTAATATTTGTCGCCACTAAGAATGGAAAGTTGAAATGTGAGATTTCTTCATGGATACTCATTTTCCATGCAAGTACTCTAATGTCTACAATTTGCATTTTTCCTTTCTTTTATTCTTTACTAAAATTGTCCATGTGAGATGCCCTTTTTTTATTTATTTATCATTTTCATGATTCTTCATGATTTTTGTAAACTTATATTCTTGATGATTGATTGCCCATTTTGAAATTATGGACCTTACTCAATTTACTATGAGGAGATAGAGTTGAGGGTTTTTGCATGAAGTTGACCACTCTGGTGCTTACACGTGGACAACAAAAATTTCAATATTTTATTTTCTTTTACTTTTTTGACACCACGTATACCTCTTATAGTATTTCTTTTGTGTAAAATTAATAAAAAAATCATAACCAAAAGTGAAAAACTAATGATTATTATATAATTAAAAAAATTTGATGACCGGCAAATTAACATCTGTAGAAGTTCATGAATCAATGCCCTTCAACTTTTAAAGAAAAATATATTTTTTGATGTACAACGCATGTATGCTAGTTTTGATTTTTAATGGACCAATTTCTTGTTATTTGTGTTCTTTCACCTCAAATTGAATATACACAAGGTTAAAATAATTTAGAAATCATTCATTCGTTGAATTTTGTCTGATTAATGGTTTGTTAAAGTAAGAGCTTTCTAGTGAAAATTTATATAAAAATATATTTATTTTAAAATTAAAATAAAGATATGATAATTGCAATAGGAAAAGTATTATTTAAGATTTATTTCATCAGTCAATAATTGATATATTCACATATAATTTAGTGTAGAAATTAAAGAGATCAATTGAGCTTAAAAAAGTTTTCACATTATTTTTTTATCAATTTGATTAGTGTTATGACCATTAATCAGTAAAATTTAATTAAATAGGTCGTTAAAAAAATTTTAAATAAAAAATATATTTAATTTCAAACATTTCATAATGAAAATGTAAACATTATTTATTAACGGAGTAAGTATTTTAATTTATTGTATACATAAACATCCACCCTTATCCTTTTTAGTTAATTGTCTTCTCCATTTTCATTTTTCTCCTCTCATCCTTTCATATTGCAAGGCAGCCACCTTCTGGTGCACATGGCGCAGATTCAAATTAAGGGTGTTTTTGTACAAATCCAAGGCTACTAACCTCTACTAGTTCTTAGGTGAAGTTAATTATGCCTAATATTTGACCATTTTGTCATGTATAAAAATTCAAATCTAACTTGATCTATATGTTGTTTTTAGTGTACTTTTGGAAGGTTTCATTACCATAGTAGATTTTTCTGTCTTTACGTGAAGATTTTAGAGAACATCCTGCTGCCATGGTAATTTCAATTACAACAAGGTAGAGAGAAAAAAGTGAGCTATCTTTCAAAATAACTTGGATTCAAGTGTGTAGTAATTAAATGTGAATTCATTTAAAATTAGAGAAATTTTTAGGTAAATCCTAAATATGGTCATCATCTCCTCTATTTTTGTTTGGCTATAGTGGAAATAAAGGAGGAAAATGAGAGTATTTTTTGTTAAATTTACTACTATGTTCATATATTAATTTATTAATAATAAATAAAATAAGTTGGATTTGGAAGTAATTGTACAATCCTAACATATCCAAATTCATTCATAATGAACGGAAAAATTACTTATTGTGGAGGTGAAGAGCTTACTCTTCTAATTTAATCTATTTTCTTTTTAACACTCCAATCAATCAACGTATTTAGTCTATTTATTTATTATTATTATTATTATTTACATTTTACTTTCTCAAAATATCTTTATTGTTCAACACTCCAATCAATCAACCTGTTTAGCCTATTTATCTTATTTTAAAAAAACTTTATTTCATCAAAAACTTCAATAAAATCAGCGACGTTATATTACGAATATTAAATATTATAAATTTTAGAAGATACAATTTATTTTTTCAATTATATAGTTCACAAATGCTCGGTCTATATAAAAATTTCCTTAAGATTGTTTTTTCCCCAATTTAGTTGATTATTTTGTTTAAACGTGAAAAATCAAATTTTAAAAAAGAAAAATCAAGAAGTTTATCTTAAACTTTTGTCATTTACTAAGAAATTCAATAGCATTTGTGATAGAGAATTCATGTTTTGATTTTCATTTTTTATTGGGGGTTGATTTCAATTTGAACTTTTGACATGTGATTAGAACACATTTTTTTGGTTCTCAAAAGTCAAAACGGTCGAAATTTCAAAAAAGTTCAAAATGTAGGCGGGCTTCAATTTTTACATGCCTGAGATAGATTTTTTTTTTTTAAAAAAAACAGATACCCAAAAAACTAAGCTCAGAAAGAAAGTGCTCTCTCTCACTGTTTTGAAATTTGAAACAAGATTCTTTCTTTATTTATATACCCCGCTCATTTCTTCTTCTTCTTCCCCCCCTTAGCATTTTTTCTCCTTTTCAGTCTTCTCTCTTACGCTGTGAACTGTGACCTAAAACTGAAGCTCAAGCTTCTGCATTTTCTTGGCCCTAGAGTGTCAAGAGTTTCAGCTGGTTACAAAATTGTAAGTGTTATTTTTTATTATTAGATTTTTGTGGAGGAATACGTGTGTAATTTAGCAAATTTGAGAATGAAAAGATTGGATCTCTGCAAATTAGGATTTTTCAAAACAATTGAATTTGGGTATTCTCTATTGAATCCGTTAATCTGCTTGGTTTATTTTTGCTTTTTGATAAATCTAGAAAGGATTGATAGGGAGAAGTTAATCTAGCATCCGGATTCTTCGTCGAATTTATAGACAATGTTGGTTTTTTTTTTGTGCCTTCTTTCTTTGTTTTTTTCCGGTTCAATTGATTCGATATGTTCCTAGTGATTTTTGAAGTTAATTCACTGCTTTGGCTCAATAAATTATCTGTACTTCAATTACTGTCATAAGTCAAACAGCAGCTGCGACATAGTTTTTGGACTTAATTCAGTTAAGTGTAACTGATTTGCAAATCTATAATTGGGATTAACACTGGAATTTGCTGAAAAAGTATATAGTAGCTGTCTTGCTGATGAAATTCAAGGTTGCTCAATAAATGATGGGCCTAAACTAGAAGCATGTCCAATTTGATAAATGATTTGCTTCCTTTTTTTTTTTTTTTGGTATTGCTATTCTAATGAATGTAAGCTCTTCTATCCCAGGAAATGGACGCTTTGCCTGATGCCATTGTCCAATACATTTTGTCATATATTACTAATGCTAAGGATGTGGCATCCTGCACTTGTGTCTCTACTCGATGGAAGGAGTCAATGTCATATTTTCAAAGCCTTTACTTCCCTCGAAACCTTTTTGATAACCTTAAAGGCGGGGAGACTCCTGATGCTATCATCTCAAAAATGATTTCATCAATTGTTCGTTTAGAAGGACTTGTTGTCTATTGCCCTTTCACTAGTTTAGGCCTGGCTTCATGGCTTATGCTCCAAGGATCTTCACTTCGGAACCTTGAGCTAAGAATGGACAATATAGGGGAATATCAATCATGCTTTGACATGCCTTCCAAGTTGGATTGCATAAGGACTGCAGGAAATTTGGAGTCACTACGTCTCTGGGGCGTCTTAATGATCCATTCTCCTAAATGGGACTCCTTCAATAGGCTCAAAAATCTTGAAATAGTTGGTGCCAGAATGGAAGACTCTGCACTTTCTGATGCTCTCCGTGCTTGTCCTTTTTTGACTAGTCTAACACTCCTTGGTTGTGAGGGTTTGGGTTCTATTTCTATCGAACTTGCCCTTCTGCAGCAGTGCAAACTTGACTTCTATGGGGTGGGTAACTGTTCACTCTCTGTTACTTCTCCAAGGCTTGAGCTACTTGAGGTACAGGGTTGTAGCTGGATTAGAGTTCTTGAGACCCAGTGTTTAAGAAATCTCTCCATTGCCAATAATTCAGGTACTTTCACTTTCTTATTTTCTGCTGATACATAGCTTTCTTGCTCTGGGAATTCATTGTGAATAAGTTGACTGACTTCGTATTATTTCTCATCCCTTTATCTACTACAGGTAGGGTTTATGGAGTCGATTTTGGAAAACTTGTGGCCCTCGAGACATTGTCCATGAGAGGGGTGCAATGGTGCTGGAGTGCTCTAAGCCGACTGCTGCAGCTGGCAAACGAGGTGAAGCACCTGTATATGAAGGTGGAATTCACTGGTGATTTTGAATCGCTCTTGCCCTTTCCTGAGGTTGATTTAGTTAGCTTCTTCAATAGCCACCCAAAGTTGCAAACCTTTGATATGCATGGTGCCATGTTTGCTGCCCTTTGCCAAAAGAACAGCCTAAAAAATGTGAGTATGAAACTAGAAAGATCCTCATCCAGCCTGTCTTTCAAATTAGTAGCTATTTTCAATTAGCTAAATGGTCAGATATTGGCACTCATGACTAACAAGGACGTCATTTTGCAGGTAGATTCAAGTTTTGTAATTCCTTGCCTTGAGAAACTTGTAATCACAATTAGATCGCCATTAAATGCTGAACAGAAGATGAGTACTCTAGAGTCCTTGGTGCAGTATGCAGGGAATTTGAAAAATATGACATTGAAGATTCTTCAGATGAAAAGCAGCCATAGTAGTGCAGATGATTTCTTTGAGGATATCTGCAGATTTAGATACATGAACCGGAAGGTTGTTTCAATCGAATAATAATGGCTCATGGAGCCATTTTTCGTCTCATTTTTTAATCCATAATCATTCCTTTCAATTGTCACATGACAAGCAGAAAGAACCATTCTGTTGTTGAGGAACTAATCCCTGATTTTCTTCCATAATTCTTCAAGATTTCTGATTCTGTACTGTAGACTGTAGTTGCTTGTTTTTTATATTGAGGATTTGCTCTTCGTGTTACTCTTCCCATGATTTACATTTTAGTATGAAGGACAAATTCCCAACAAGATTTCGCTTACAATCAGTCATTTTCTTGCCATGACATTGGCTAGAGTTAATTCATCCCCCAAAAGGATCTTGTCAAGGAGAGGATTAACAGTCCATTTATGTAATTCCCCTCTTCTTCCTTTCATAGCAGTGAGTGAGCAGGAATCTAATTTGTGTCCTACAAGTTGAACTTGGTCTTTGATACCAATTCATCTCTAAAAGAATCCGGTCAGGGGGGACCAATTACAATTTACAAAACAAGGAGTAGCTATAGAACTAGACTCGATAGCAGTGTTACATAATGTATGCACCACAACCAGGTGAAAAGCAGTAGTGCATTGTGTGGTGCTAAACAGTTAGGTTTTTTTCCGGTTGAGTTGAGTAGCTGAAGGATGGGCTAGAACTGTTATATAGATCGGTCTGTGGCTGAACATTTTTAAATTCCTGGTCGAATTTAAACCATGTATTGCTCTATTCTCGATTGCTAAGGGAAAAAAGTGTATTTTTTTAAAAATAATATAATATCGAGAATCGTCTCTTATTCAAGTGTCAGAAGTTAATTGTTTTTCAAGTGAATTAACATGAATAGTTGATAATTTAAAATACCACTTTTAAAATAAAAAAATATAATAGTTTTATTGTTAATATTAATAAGCAAAAAACATTTTCAAAAACACTTTTAGAAATCTTCTCTAAATATAACTTGTTCTAGTGTTTTTAACAAAAAGTATTAGCAAAATGGCATAAAAAATAGTAGTTCAAAACAATTTTGTCGCAGCTACCATTATCAAATGGAAACTAGAATACAAAGTAGACAACAAAATTTGTAGCGAAATTTGTTCCATTCATAATCAGATTGACATTTGATAACCAAACTTCAATACAAAGTCCTCGTGGCACCTTCCAATTTTTTAATTTTTTTTTTTGATGGATCATCATCTACAAATGTTGGAAAGCAATAATAGGCCCAAAAGGCGAATGAAAGCACAAGGCAGCAGCTTTCCCATTTTTTCTTTTGGGTAATTTCAATCTCCCAATCCTGTGGGGGTTTGAAGGCGTTTCTTTCAGGAGGAAACGAGAGGTTACTTTTGAAGACTCTGGTGTCAAATCATATTCTTTCTCATCAATTGTAGACAACAAAATTTGGGTACTATAGTTTCACATCTCTGCATAATTTAATTTAAGGGGGAGAGTAGACAAATGGAAGTTTCAGTTGCTATCCTGCAGTATATTCTGACAGAGTCTAAATTAGCTTCTTCTTCTGGAAATATTGCTTCAAATAGAATATCTGCAACACTGAAACCAAAATGCAGACTCCCAAGGACATAATACTGAACCAGGCAACCCTGGAATTAGTTCTTTCACTCACCATTCTCATCTCTGATTCCCTGAAGCAATATTTCCAGAAAGGTTAAATAATTAAAGCAAAGGCATTCCAAAGTTGAGTATGCAACTGAGTTGAGAATAATTACCTGGTCTTAAGATACAGTAAATTTTCATGGATGGCCTCCACTGCTCCTTCAAGCTTTCTTAGTTCAAGTTCAACTCCCTAATAGAGCCCACAAGAATAAATTGACTATTTCGACACAAAGAAGAAAATACCTATCACCTAATAAGCACCTACTTTTATCATTACTCAAACAGATATCACCAGTGTGGTTATATTCTTATCGTAAGATTAGAGCTTCTAAAATGTCATGGTGCAAATGGTTATAGAAATCTGATTGTGAGATTAGGAAATACAGCAATTTGCCACAGGGGACATCTCTAAATCACAGATAGTCAAATTTATCACATAATACAACGATTTGATGTTATCTGATTCTATGGAATTTGTAAAGCTAGAAGAAATATCATTTCTCCTAGTAATGATCAAACACACTGGCAATGTCCTCTTGCAGGTGACAATATTTCAGAAGTTGTAATAATGAAATTGCTTCTGAATTTCAACCTACTGCAGAATTCATACAATAACTATGTACAAACAAATTTTACAGCCATGAATGAAAACATAGAAATATGTAACTTTAAAGTCTCACCTCAATTTTCTCTTTTCTTGCAACTGAATCCCAATCCTTTGCAGCAATTCCAGTCTTCCAATCAATGTTAATACTTACATCCCCGCTTGCTGGATTATGCCCATCCACCCAAAAACAAGCCAGATAGTTGCCAGACTCAGTAGTTGTAAATGCAAACTGGCCATGTGTCACATTCTCGTTGTGATGAAGGGTGTTTCCATATGGTGATGTTACCTGCAAAAACAGGCCAAACTTTTTACTGAACTTGAAAAAACAAGGTTTACCTCTACATTTGACTAGTATAAACAAAATTATCAGCCTTAAAAATTTTGACCAATTTATCAACCATAAAATGTATATCTTTAACTTCACAGTCAAAGAAACAAGACTGGAAAAGGAGAATCCTGAAAGAACCAATTTGCATTCAATTGAGGAAGGTAAATTGATCCAGACTTCTCTAATGCCATAATCTAACAAATCTTGTTCGTGCATCCCATCCCTCTATCTGACAACAAAGAGCATTCTAGCCAGTTGAACTCCAAAAGTCACAATTAACCAGCAAAAGAATTGCAGTCAACAGCTACCTGTCCCGTTATCAGACTGTGAATCTTGTATGATCAGAACATGTGAAACAAACTATTCCTCTCCTTCCCCCCCCCCCCAAGGGGAAAAAAGTGAAACCTCTTTGAAGGCCCACCTCATGTACCATATAAAACTAACTACCCAAGTACAGAAAAAAATTTAAAAGAAAAACAACTGCACATAAAGGTGAGATTCACCCAGTCCCATGGGGAAGGAAATCATTCTTTTCCTTCCCCACCCCCTGCCAAAAAAAAAAAACCGCATGATACCACACAATGCCATGAAAGAGGTAAGAATCTACAGAACAAAACTCTCTTACTATATGCATCTAGAACAGATGAGGACTTTAATGGTGCAATGGTGTTTACGTTAATAAGGCTTTTCTTTTTTTTTTTTGGGGGGGGGGGTGAGTTAAGTTCTATCATTAAAGGCCTATTAAGCACTCGATATTTATATGTGTTAGACATTTAATCATTTATTAAATCGTTACCTAAACACAAGTGAACATTTAGTTTTAGCTACCTAAATGTTGGTAACAAGTGAACTACTTCTCTAATAAGGTGAAAATACATAAATAATCTGACAGCTTGATGCTGTTACTGTGTTACGCCAGAAATTAAAATGTTCACAGATCTTTTGAATTTCCAACTTCAACTTATTGTTTTCCCTCTTAGCAATAAGAACCAAATACAGTACATGAATGAATTGCAAGAAAGACTCAGGAATCTTGAAAATTTGATATACTCTCACTTTTATGCTTTGCCATAATTGAAAGCAGTAAGTATTTGTTACAGTATTCCTTGGATTTCACAACCCTAAGAACTTAATGGAATTTGTTTGACAGTCATGCGATAATGACGATTTTTTTTTTAGTTGCACTAGTTTTGACAGCAGTATGCATGCACATGATTGAATTAAAACTCAGGAAATATAAAGAAGTGGGCTTTCCAGAAATACAGCTCACTGCCAAAGGCATTTCTCTATGTGCACCAGTTTAAGAGACAACCTCCCTTTCTGCTACCAACTTTTAGGAAACTTGTATTTTTTGGCTGATAAAATTTACTCTATGCCAATGTCCAGTATATAACTCAATAGTAGAAACTTTTCCTTTGGGTGAGGATACGCTATCATAAAGCAGTTGAAGATTTTCAGAATTCAAACACAAACAGCCTCTTCTAAGGACTTGGAGATATATTTCCAAAACACATAGTGACAGAACAATTATCCAATGAAGATGACCTCTCTATAATATAAGATGTTTTAGTAAATCTCTGTTTTCAGCTTGACTCAATGAGACAGCAAAGTCACCCCCCTTGCTAGCTGTATCTTTCAGCTATTTCACATCACATTTTTTTTAATGCTTCTTGTGTTTTCCTTTTTAACTAATTTGTCTTTATCTGACCTCATCAGTAGAAACTTTTGGGTCAACTGCATTATGAAATTAAAAGAAACATTTTTATCAGTATCTCCAAATGCATCTTCAGTGAGGATAATAGACCTATTTTGATTTCCAGAATACTTGAACCACGTCATGCATTGCCCTTTTATTGAGCCTCCAAACACATATAAAGAGATGGCAAGAGAATACAAAGTGCATATGTATCTACATATTAAACATGTTTACAAGTTATTAGAGTGATAAATGCCCATAAATAATCTGTCATTCATAAAATCTATATAGAGAAACATATACTGACCAGAAACCAATGAATTGTAATATAAAACTCAAAGCTACACAATGAATATAGCTTCAAGATTTTTCCTTTTATGGTTTTTCTAACATAAAAGATTTCATAATAAAAGGTAGCACACTACATAGTCCACATTTACTTGCGATTAGTATTTCTCCAAATTCCAAATTGACCTTCTAATGCATCCAAGCCATTCTAGTCATGATGGGATATAAATTTCCTTCAAATCTTATCTTTCATACATTTTATATGCTCAATGCCACGCTCCATACTGAATAAAATCCTTACATATTATCAAGTCACAAAAAAATCACAACTTTTTCATTTTTTTCTCCTTTCCAAACAACATATGGTTCCCAAATAATCCTTATCCGAATTTCTTATATTTGGACAGAATACCGTAAACAACGGAAAATTCATAGAAACCCTAGGGACTAAAATATGCATGCATACCTTGGCGGAAATGCTGGGAGTGGGGTGCACATGGTCGTCGGAAATCACCACGTAATCGGCCAAAACAACAACGTTGTTGTGGATTTCCTCCGACACGCATTTCGTACCGGAAGCAGGCAAATTCAGCCACACGGCTCTACTCTTCTGCACCGCGAAAAGCACTACGAACAGCGCGAAAACTATTCCTCTGCGCATGTTACCATTCTTCCCCCTCATTTCCAGCTTCTCCGCTAAGAATTCTCCCCTGGAATCTGTACGTATATACGTATCGATGTAGAGATTTCCGATCTCCAAAACTGAATCTTGTTTTTCCGTTTCAGGATTCAGCTTTCATCTCTCAGCTCGAGGTCTTTTATTATTTGTTTTTTCTTTTGTCCTTTAAATTTCTCGGGAAATTAAATTTGGGGATAAATCGCTGAGAATGTTTGGACTTTCCAGGATGCCCAATTAAAGGTAGTATATAAAGTATGAGATCCAATAGAGATGGGCCGAATAAAAAAGTTATGGTTTATTGGGCCCAAATAATTTTGCATACATTTTTTTTCTTTTTTCTTTTTTTATATAAAAAAAAACTGAAATCTCCGTAGAATTCAAATGGCATCCCAATATTGTTTTTTTAATATATTACTATTCATCAAAATTGAATGTTTCTTTTTTAAAAATAAAAATATTTTACATTTAAAAATTCACTTATAATATATTTATATTTTCATTAATTAAATTAATGACAAAAATAATATGATAATTCTTCTTAAATCATTTAAAAATTATAAAAATTTAAATTAATTAAAATATAAATATTCAATTATGGAAAATATTATTAAGACCCAGATTTAGTATTTTGGAATTGTCTCTGGCTCCTGTTTCTCAACGGTCATATTATCATGAAGTAGAAGAAAGATTAGATCCATAGCCCATAGTTTCTTGTTTAGTGATGGAAAAATGGGGGTGTGACTCTGGATCACTTTCGAGTTTGGATCAGCGTCCACTATATTCCAAATTATGACGGTGCTAAATTTCAAACAAGATAAGATGTGGATGCTTTGACAAAAGGACGCTTATGGTGGCCCACTTCATCAATAATCTAGATTCCCAACTACGAGAGGGATAATGCAAGTTGCAACCAATAAATAATAAAATGAAAAATATATGATTTAATCCCCTGAAAAATATATTTAAAATTCAGATTTTTTTCCTAAAAAATCTTTGACATTTTATAAGTTTTTATTTGACTAATCCGATTAAAATTTGAAGAGAGAATAATTTACTATACACAACTTGCAAAAGTTATTAATTAATAAGTATTTTTTTAATAGGAAAATAAGTTATAGATTAACCTGGTATAAAGTGAAATTTTTTCCTTAATATCACTTTTTACCATGATGATTTTTATTATTTTAAAAATAAATCATTATGAAATTTAATAGTACTTTTTCATAATACTATATTTTGTGCTATAAATACTTTCATTGTTTAATTTTAACTTAATTAAAAAATTAAGACAAAATTTTTAAGTTAAAAAGTTTATTAATACAATTATATGAAGGATACGTGAATTAAGTAAGACTATTTTTTTTAAAATTAAATAATTTATTAGACTTTTTGACAAAATATATTTTTATTTTAAAAATGTAAATATTTAATTATAAATATATTAGCATTCAAATTGAATGAAAATATTCAAATTTTTTAATTCATAAAATATTTATTAGTGTTAAATGTTTAAATTAATTTTTTTTATCAGTTTAAACTTTTAAAATGAATAAAAATTTAATATTATGTTCAATCTATACTTTCATTCATTTATTTGCTATTATTCAGAATTTAATATTATGTTAAATCTCTACTTTCATTCATTTATTTGCTATTATACAAGTGTAAGTGTGTTATTAAAAATATAGGTGAAAAAAGAAGATAATGATTATCAATTGTTAATATCAAACGTTATCAATTTCATAATCCCATAAGGCACTCATGGTGAAGCGCGTGACATTTCTGCTCCGTTCAAAATAAATTGTAGTAATTCACTTTATATGATTCTATCAGCACTCAGCAGCCAGCACACACTGCCCTTTTCTTTCTCCCCTATAAGCAAAGCCAAGCTACCCACTGCACCAGAGGGAAAATGGAAGCTCTAATTTCTCAGTTCACCTTTCTCTCAGATCAATCTCTGCAAGACAGTAACTTTGATCCATCCACCATAGAAGATCTCATGAAACTCTTTGAGATAGAGTCTTACAAAGCATGGGCTGCCATGGAACTGGAGCAGGAAAAAGAAGTGGAAGAAGCAGAGACTGAGATGAAAGAAACAGAGGACTATCTTGATTCTGTTATGGAAAGTGCCATGGAAGAGTTCAGGCGTTTTGAAGAGGAAATGAACCAGACAGCCATGGCTGAATACTATGGCTTAGTTAATGTAGCTGAGAAGGCAAGAAAAATGGGGAAATCTTTAGAGATAGCAGCTACTGTTGCTTCCAAGAAGTATATTGAAGCTGCTGTAAATTCTGCTACTGCTTCCATGAAATCAGCCATGAAAACCCTTTCTTCTAACTCTAAAAAGGTTCATCCTTCTTAATTAGGTCAGATTGATTTGATCTGTTCTGTTCCCGGTGACGATCCTAAGTAGTCGCCCTTTTTTACTTTCTTGATTGTTCCGATCGCTGCTGCTTTTGGGCTTTCAGTGACACAAAAGTAAGTTCTTAGATCCATTGCAGTGGTTCTAAAATTGACTTTCTTGTGCTGCTGTAAAAGTTAATAATTTATCTTACTAACCCACTTTATATATTTGATTCAGAAGTAAGTATAAATTTTCCCATGGATAATATGCAGAAATCTTTTGTGGTCCTAGGTTTCTTTTCTATTTGCTTAGATAATTAAAATCTTTTAGGTTGCTCTGATTTTCTGTGTGCTGTCCTGCTTTTGCTTCTGAAATTCAGAAGAAAAACTTGGAATTTTTTTTTTTTTCGAGGGGTGGGTGGGTGGGTTGCTGTATGCGGACTGCTAGGATGAATAGGTTAAATAATTTTTGTTTTCTTACTCGTTTGGCAGCCGAAATTGATTTTCCTTTTGAGAATTCTGTGGCTGTGGGAGGTGGGATGAGCACAGTGAATATGCCCAATATTTAAAAAAAAAAAAAGTGGATTTGCTCGATGAGGAATAGTGTAGTGTAATCGGGGACTGTTTCGATAGCTTTACATTTGAATGTTGAATAGAATATTTTGTAATTTGTATCGATTATATTTCCTAGTTGGAAACTTGGAATAATCACTAACCCGACCTAACCCTTTTTTGTTAAAAAATAAAATAAAATCAACTTTGATTGATTTGATCATATCTTATTTCTCTCTTTCTAGTGTTACTCATTTGTTAGAAAATCAAATCTTAGTGCAATTGTTTTCCTTATAAAAAAGGTTCTTATAATGGAATTAATGGCGGTATGTTCTATATATATACACATTCGATCCTTCATAAATTACTTTTGTATTAATTAAATAATTGATTACAAATTTTTACTAGGTATGTACGATTACTAACAAATTTTTTTTGTATTTTATTGATTCTATTCATACCTAACAAGTTTTTTTGTATTTTATATATTCTATTAAGTGATTAGCTTGGATTCTATTAGATGAGAAGTATTTGAGAAAAATTCATTTTGTGACAAATATAGAAAAAAGAACAAGCAACAATTTTTTACTATATCCTCCTGTTGCAATATATAACTATACTATCATCCATATAAGGTTGCTTTTAAAAAATAATTTTAAAAAAACAATATTTCCTAGTAAAATTAACTAAAATAGCTGAGAAAATCACAAAAACCAAAAAAAGAGTAGTGTTTATCTCTTACGACCAGAAGGATAGAATTGGTAGTTGCTTGTCTGGTAAGTGGGCGCCTCAGACATTTAATAAAATAAAAGAAACAACAAAACATTTGGAAAATAAAGACCTAAAGCATTTTAACTAGTCATCTAACTAAAATAGATAGACAATATAAATCAATTTTAAATATTTTAACTAATCACTCTCAAACTTTAAATTGAGCAGTCAAGTGTAATTTAATTATTAATATATTTCAATTTTTATTTAGATATTGAGATTTCAAGACTTTTTTTTCTTCCAAAATAATAATTAAAAAAAATCACCCTCAAACTTAAAAAAATATGAGCAGTGGACAAATCCATCGAAACCCAAAACCTTCTGAAATTGATAGTAACCCGTAATGATCTGCTAAGCAAGAGCTAGAGGTTTAGAAGGTGCTCCATGTACTGGCACGTTGTGATCTCTAATAAGCAATAACGCTCCCAACACTTGATAATCCAAACACATTTGGCCTCCCCTTAACCATTTTTATAAGAAACAAAACTGAAACGGTAATTTTTAAAATTTTATAAACTCTCATCAGTCCCATTAATAATATATATTAAAAAATTCTCACGTTTATAATTGTAATAATTTAAAAGGATGTGAATAAAATATATATTAATTTTTTCTCAAGATAAAATATTTTTTCTGTCTCATTCTAATTGTCTATTTTGAATTTGAATAAATATTAAGACAATTATTGTAAATGAAAATTATGCAACTAAATTTTATAAATTACTCTTATTTAATAGTCAATATATATGTATTAATAAAAATGCATTATTCAATAAATAATTGACAACTTATTAAAATCTTTCATTAATAATAAATATATAATTGTAAAAATATGTATTAAAAATTGGACAATTAGAATATATTATTTCAATAAAGAAATATGGACAATTGAAATAAGACGGATGAAATAATATTTTGTAGAACAATGAAAAATTTTGAGAGACTCAATGACCAAATGATACCAAACACTAACTAATTTCAATTTTCAAATTTCAGATTTCACAATTAGACTTTAGTTTTTAATATTCAAATGATAATTATTTAAGAATCAATCTTCGTTGAACACTCTATTATTATCTACATGATGTTATTCTATTATATATTAAGGGAAAATGTTTTTTTTTTGTAATAAAACTATAATTTTGTCTTCTCGTAACGATTTGATCTTATAAACTATAATTGGAAGTAATGTAACTTGTGAAAGTTAATTTGAGCTTAGAAGTGGTTGTGAGTCAATTTTTACGTCGTCAATATAAAGGAAAAATCTTTTTTTTTTCAAAGTAATCATTTTTTATTTGTTTTCTTTTTTTATTTATTCAAAATTTTAGTTTGCTATAAATTCCTTTCTCTAATTTTTTTTTCTTTGAAAAATTCCTTCCAAGTAATAATTTCTTTTATCCCTTCCTTCGTTTGTTATAAATTCTATAGAGCAAAAAACCACCTCAAATATGCTTCATAGACAAAAAGTTTCAAAGGCTTAGTTTGTATATATTTTTGAAAAGCAATTAAATTTTATTAGAAACAACATAACAAATAGAGTTCAGAGCTTAGTTTATATGTATATCAATGTCATTTCAAAAGAAGAACCTTTGTGCTAATTATATTTTACATGAAGATAATATGTAGTCTAAACAGGAGGCATTTATTCATTGTCTAAACCAGGAAAATAGGGCTTAAATTATTTATTATCTTATTCATAAAAGAGAAAAACAAAATTTTGGACAAAAATTAACAATAATAAAAATTTTATATTTTTTCTAATACATATAATTGACTAGTTGAGCATGAGTTTAAATAATAAAAATCACATTAAGAAATTTAATTGAGTATAATTATAAAGAATCACCACAAAAAAAATATAGATAAATAGATGTTCATGGATATTCATAAACAATTTAAATTATTTATAAATTAATTATAAATGATTTGAATTTAAATAGATTGAAATTCATTTAAATAGATATAATTATCCACCGTGGCACCTAAGACTGACACTATTGGGCCCAATTTCTTTCCGATCAAATTACAAAATTTTAAATCCAAGAAAATGGCCCATGGCATAAGGAATCACGAAAAAAGCATATCGCTACCATTCATTCAACAAAATAATATTGGAGAGATGAGGATTGAGGTGGCCCACTCAACTCCAAACCTCTTTGTTCTCATTCACAACAGCCTGTACCTCTATCAGAATTCACAAAACCCTCAATGTTTTATTTTCATTTTTTCTTTCTTCCTTTCGTGTGCTTCTAAATCTACTCCTCATTCTCTCATCTCACTGGTCACCACCCAAGCAAGCAAGGAACTTTTAATTCTCTTTCTCTCTATCCAGTATCTGTAGCTATGTCTCAGGTAATTTCAATTTTTTTTTGTTAATTTATGTAATAATTTTACTTGCTAATCGGATAATTTTTCAATTCTTGGTTTGTCGTGATTCTTCGTTTAACCGTGGAATTATCGGTTTGATTCAATAGAATTGGAAAGAGTTTGGTGAATTTCTTATTTTGACTCATTGCGCGATGGTGTTTTTGTGTATTCTTCTAGAAAATTTTTGCCGTGTTTTTAGATAATGATATGCTTTTTAATTGTTTGTTTCAGGACAAAGAGGCTAAATCACCGACAGTTGGTATGTTTCTGAGTTTCGTGGACTTAAAATTAGTGATTTTTTCACTTTCATGTCTGCATATACGCGAATGATTATGTTATGATTCGGGATATGAAGTTGAAAAACCGTATTGCTAATAATTGTAGTTCGTAATTACATTGCTTCAAGCAAATTCATCAGGTTTTATATAAGGCTGGTGACTTTTTTTTTTTCTCGGAATGAGCCTTCTTTATTTTGATTGAAAGACTGTTTTTGCTCACAGGTTTAGGTCCCGTAGATCAAGTACTTGGACAGTTAATTGTGCAATGTTTGCTTAAGTGGACCATCAAATAATTTAAAATGCATTACCTTCAGAAAACTAGGCGTCTGCATTGCAAATTTAGGATGCTAGGGTTCTTCTGATCATATACTAGCAATTTTAGGAGATATCTAATAATTTGAAAATAAGGGAAATTCTGAACTCTTCAAAAGGCTCGGACTTTCTGATGCTAGGTAGAAAACTTTTAAATTGTTCACTTTTACATTGCACTTTTGCTGCTTACTTGTCCTGCTAGTGGTTTTGGACTGTCAATTGGAGTGAGAGGATTCCACCACCTTCCATTGTTGAAGACATTTAGCTTAATTTTTTTTTCTTCACTGGGATATATTATAATAGATAGTTAAACTTATTGGCATAATCTAGATGCCTCTTGTTTGATGTTTGTTTTGGATATCCCACATATTTCTAGAAACTTGTTGAGTTCTGATTTGTCCTTGTTCCTTCTAGTGTAATTTTTTTTATTTGTAAAAGTTCACTCATTCCTTTTCTTTGCATCAGAGGAGACGCCTGGAGCTGATGAGAATAAAAGCTCTGAGCCAGTCTCTGGGGAGTCGCAATCTGGACAGAGGGGGCCAACCCCTGCAACTGGAGCTGCAATGCCGAATCCCTTTGATTTTTCATCACTGTCTGGCCTATTAAATGTATTTAACTTCATCCATGTCGCTTTAAGCTTTTAAAATTCCTTGTTTACAAGGTGATTTTAATGAATGGAGTGCTTAAACGATTTGTTTTCAATCTTCCTTCAATGTGTTCTTAGCTATGTGAGCTTCACTTGTTTCAGTTGTCCTTTTTTTTTCTCGTTTTTCTAGACCAATATTGAGCTTCCAATTTGAAACCTCAGGACTGTTTCATCTTTATTTCTTTCATTAATCCAGGCGCTTGAAGTATGCTATAAATACATAGTTCAAATTTTCTGCCCCACAAAACTTTGGTTTTCTTTTCTTAACTCTTTACTCAAGCAACAAAAGCCCATTGTTTGGGAAACATTTTGTGATTTGATGTTGCAAATTGTTCTGGAACTTGTAAAAAATGTGTACCTTCTATATGAGTTCATCAGAAATTGTTATGTAATCTTTAGTACTAAGCCTTTCTTCCCTTACAATCTGCAAATTATAGGAGCCAAGCATCAAGGAATTAGCTGAACAGATAGCAAAGGATCCTTCATTTAATCAGATGGCGGAGCAGCTTCAGAAGACCTTTCAGGGTGCTCCTGTTGAACAGGGCATCCCTCAGTTTGATACACAACAATACTATTCCACAATGCAGCAGGTTATGCAGAACCCACAATTTATGACCATGGCTGAGCGGCTTGGTAATGCACTAATGCAGGTATTTTCCATATCCGCCTCATTGGAGGTTAAAGCATGTTAATTTAACAAAGAGAATTACTTTGCTCCTCCACTCACCCAGTCCCCCACAGAGAGAGAGAGAGATATTATTTACATTCGTATAATTTGTTTATTTCCGCATGTACTCAGGATCCATCTATGTCTGGTATGCTTGAGAATTTGAGCAATCCATCACAGAGAGACCAGCTAGAAGAACGAATGTCCCGCATCAAAGAGGATCCTTCTCTGAAACCTATTTTAGATGAGATAGAGAATGGTGGTCCAGCTGCTATGATGAGGTATTGGAAGAATGTCTTCTCTTTGGTTTTTGTTTTTGTTGATAAACTTTCCTTCCTCTCACCCTTTTTTCCCCCCTTCTTCTTCCTGGAAGATGATGCTGTGCATTCTTAATGCTGGTCGCTGGACATGTTAGTGTGCAGTTGGGAATTGGGGATGGAGAGAGTACCAAACACATATTAGTTGATATTGAGATTTTTCCACGATACTAACATGTGGATATCTTAATCATGATGTGGTTCTCTGATTGGCTATTTGTGATTACTCTTTCTTTTCTAACCTGCAAGTGGATAACAAACACTGTTTTTTGTAATAGAGATGATGTTGAAATGTGAAAACATAACATTAGAAGAACCTTGGGAAACATACTTGTGTATCACTTTTCAGTAGTTGTTTGTATATTAAACTCGCATGAACTACTTTGTTTGATGTATCATACTATGTTTTGTTACATTTTTCACATCCGACCTAAGGCGCCCTGATGTTTGTTTTGTTTTTTGGAACCCATATCCGATGTGCTCGTTGCATTAAAAATTGCGTTCTCTAGATTGAATTCTGTTCTATTTGATGCCTGCACTTCTTTCTTCAGAATCTCTTTGATTTTATAGTTTACATTATAATCATTTCCAACTCTGGTGTCTATTGCCTCATCCTAGCTTACTATTAATACCCTTAGTTGAGAAACCGTAAGCAATGTGGATGGGATAAATTTATCTGGAATACTTATTGCCACCTAGTCAATAATAAGGCAGAGGTGGCCGAATGAGGATGAGCTCTAGAGTCTACATCTGCTGCAGTTTTGATTTCATACTTCATTTGGTATGATTCAGAATCCTCTCTAATGCAAGTATTGGATGTGTTGTTCAGATATTGGAATGATACGGATGTCCTACAGAAATTGGGTGAAGCAATGGGTTTTGCAGTTGCTGGAGAGGCAACCTCCTCTGCTGAAAATGCGGAGGCAGATGAAACAGAGGAAGCAAATGAAGATGAATCTGTGGTTCATCAAACTGCTAGTGTTGGTGATGTAGAGGTACATTTTCATAGTAAACTTATTTTTGCTGATTGGTGGCATATAAATATTGAGAGTTAAGACATTTCTTTTGCATGTTAGAACTCTAGAATGCACTTCTGATCTTTTAAGTGTCAAAATTTATTAGTGTAACAATATTGTTGGTTATGCTATTCCTCTGGAAATTTCTCTTTTTATCTCTGGAAGTGTCAAAATTCATTAGTGTAATACTGTTGATTTTTTCTTGGCAAGACATTTTCCAGTTGGATATGCATCGTTTTCTGAAATTAAACCATCTCTTTTGTTTGTGTACTCATCAGGGTTTGAAGAATGCACTAGCTTCTGGTGCTGATAAAGATGAGGAAGATTCAGAAGGAAGAACAGCGTTGCATTTTGCTTGTGGATATGGAGAGGTATAAGGGTCCTTTGAAATGATCTTCTTTTTGGAGATTCTTTCATATTCTTCCCAAATAGATGCTCTTATTTCTCTTTATCTTCTTGCATTCACGCACTGCTGATTGGGTTATTTTGTTTGAGCTTAAAAATTGCCAACTCCTCCATCCAGGAATGCAGTCAGGGGTTTCTGCTACCAAAGTGTCATCTGCATTTTATAGATTCCCCTGCTGAGTTATTACATCAAAAGTTTCATCTGCAGTCCCTATATTTTTCCATATGCTATACTGGTTTCCCTGTCTATTATTCTTGAACAGTCTTGTACGCGTGCTTTGATATGGAATCATGTGGGATTATAGCCGAAAAGTTTGGTAGTGATCAATGTTTTTCGTTCTATAAATGTCATTTTTCTTCCATTTTCATAATCACTGATTGAGTCAATACAAGTTTCCTTCCCTTTTTCCCTCCCTTCACCTCATAATCTTTTGGTAAAATGTCTCTTAAACAAGTGTCTCTATCTTACATAGGTCAGTTGCAGGGGGCTGATTATCTGGATGTAATTCTCTTGCAGGTGAAGTGTGCCCAGGTTCTTCTTGAGGCCGGAGCAAAGGTGGACGCTTTGGATAAGAACAAGAACACTGCTCTTCATTATGCAGCTGGTTATGGACGAAAGGAGTGCGTACAACTTTTGCTCGATAATGGTGCTGCTGTGTAAGTCTTCTAGCATTTGTTTCAAATTGGATATTGAAACAAATATTTGCCCCCTCTTTACTTCATCATTTTTCTCCATTTCTCTCTTTTTCAGCACTCTTCAGAACTTGGATGGGAAGACACCGATTGATGTAGCTAAACTGAACAACCAGCACGAGGTGCTGAAGTTGCTCGAGAAGGACGCTTTTCTATGAATGGGTTAAAAGGTACAATAGGAGCATGTATGCATGAATTCCAACTGTGAGGGCGTTATTGTGTTAGCCCCGTCTGTGTATCTTGAGGTGCAAATTCATTTCAGCATCCAACTACTGATATATTCTGTGTTTCCTACCGTATGATTCTAACATTCTGTTTTATTATTTTATTGCATAAACATGGATGTTTCATATTTTAAGGTGAGTTCTCCCTGTGCTCTGTAATAATCCTGATCTTTTAGTAGCTTGGGAATTTTGAATCCGGTGCACTTCTGAAGCCTAAACATATTCTTGTCCTTGCTTGACTTTAGTGGATCTCCGTAGAATGGGGATTAGATTAATCTTTATCTTTTTCATTCTCCTAATGAGTTCCCGGGGTTCAAGCACTTTACGGCTATGGATTCGGGCCATAGAGCACTTCTTTGTACACAAACCGTTTAGGCCTTTCAGATTCGCAACAACTGTTGCTGTTATAATTACAGCTTCAAATTAAAGAATAATTGGGTTCCCTGTACACTTCCAAACAGCATTGAGGGAATGGAATAGAAATTCTTTTGGTCTTGTGCAGAGCTCAGTCAAGGTTATAGGAAATCAAACTCTTACAATCACTTGATGAGTCTGATTCCCTGTCCAAATGCTAAGCCGTTGTGCAATCAGAATAGGATGAACAACGTATCACCTGTGTTTGACGCTGACAATTATAATCTTTGCGCGACTTGTATTGAAGATGCAATCTACTGTATTTTTGAATTCTTCAAAAAGTCCTGGTCCCGTTGGAATATTTCATACTCTATTCCTTTTCCTATTTTTACTTTATTTTAATAACTCAATTTTTCAATATAAGTGGTAAAGAAACAGCAGAGGTGATTAATATTGAGACACTTCATTCGCAACACAAAATTTCGTCTCTCTTAATTTATTTATTATATTTTTTATTTTATCTTTCTTATTCATAAAACAAAATAAATAATGATATTTTTGAAATTTAAAAACTTTATTAATATGTGTAAAATTACTTATAATATTTTATAAAAAGAGATATATATATATATATATTTAAAATTTATTACTATTTTCTTAAAAAAATCTCAAAATCAAATTTATTTTATGAACATGTAAGCGGGACTTATTTAGTAAAACAAACTCATTTTTTCTTATTATAAGAGCATATTTAATGCTAAACTGATAATATTAAATAAATTGACACATGATAATTAATAATTAAAATGTAAATGTATATAAGATGAATGCCATATGAATTAATAATAAATTTTAAAAATTATTTTCAAATGCATATCAATAGCAAATTATAATGAATGTGTAATTTGCTGATTTATGAATTTATTCAAAATTAAAATATATTATGTTTATATATTAAATTAGAAATTTAAACAAGATGTTAATAAAAAAATTTAATTACATTGATAACTTTAATCACATCATTTTTATTTTATTTTATTGAACATGCTATAAATGTCACGGTTATAGGTTTGTGCCATAACCTCCACAACGTAGAGTTTTTTTAAAAATAAAAAAAAAAAAATCTATCTAGTGATTTTTTAACAACTTATATATATGAAAATCGAAAACAAATATCTGATTCAGTTTCTAGGGTTTATAATTCCGCTCTTCTTCAATCAATCAATCAATCTCCATTATGCACTCATATAGATCCATCAAATTGATGTTGCAATAACTATAAGAGGTTACTTTTCCTCCCAAAGTTTCTAATTTTTTACGTTGAATTCGTTACCAGGAAATAACATTCATATTTTCATTTGTATTGGCGATAAAATTGTCGAAGAATCCTATCAGCGTTGAATGAGAGTGTTTTTATATTTTTTACAGGTGTTTGATTGCTTGAAGTTATTAGGCAAATATTCTGAAGCGTGATGGGGAGGGATAGGGATTTATCCAGGTCGCCGTCGTATCATAGACGTAGATATTCGCCGTCACCGTCACCGGTGGGGTACAGGTATAGCCGGAGGAGTCGAAGAGATAGAGATAGAAGCCGATCACCTCATTCTTACAGCAGGTGGTACCCGATTACTTGTGTTCGTGCTTGAAACCTAGATATTGTGTTCATGCTTGTTTTTAGACTCACCTCATCTCTTTGTTGGATGAATTCCAGTTAGTTCAAGGTTTGTGTCTTGATCCATTAGAATATTAATTGATTCTCATAGTGCAGCTTAACAATTAGGAGTATACGATGGGAACTGATTATAGGATTTTGTGTAATAGATTAATAACTGAAGACAAGGATTAGTTTTCTCCTTAATTTTGTCAAAATTTGATGCCTAGATGGGAATTTAATAAATTTGATTTTTTTTATAAAAAAATTCCCCCCCCCCCCCCCCGAGTCAGTGTTTAACATTTTTTCATTATGATTGTCTTCCGTCATATAGATATCTCTGCCCTTCTCGCCTACTTGGTTTGATTCTTAAGATAAGTCACATCTGACCATCAGTTACAAGCTGAGTTAAAAAAAGCTTGTAACTGATGCAATCGTGCAACAGTTATGTCCTGAAGCAAGCATTGGATCCTTGGGAGGAAGGATATCTGGGTAGCCTGGTCTTCTATTACGTGATTCCTTTGAGGCACACGTTGCAAGTTTCCCTAGATAAATGACATTTTTGCTAGTGGGTACATAGTCTTTGTTTTATTTAATCTTTCTTTGTGAGTATCAAGAACACAATGGCAGATGAGTTGGTATAATCACTTCTAATTATTTATCTAATATTTCTGATCATATTGTCTCAATCAGCAGATGTTTATGCATTGTGAAGTTCTGTGCTTTTTGGTATTGCTCATGCTGTGTTGCTGCTTATGCGAGTTTTCATCTTCTGGCAGCACCTTGATGCTCTACATGCTTGTAGTTGATGATTGTCGTGCTTTCTTCAAGTGTTTTCATTTCTTTGTTCACATGCAAAAAGGGTGCGCAAATTGTAAATGATAGTGTTGGGCCATTCGTGCCTGAAATTTTGTTTCTTTTCCTGCCATAAAAAACAAGAGATCTTTGTTAAGGGAGTCTGGGGAAATGTCTTAAGAATATTTTGAGCCAGATAGGTCCTGTCAATTTGATTGAATAAATTATAGAAAAGAAACCATGGCTTCCCTTGATCTGGGAAGTGAGCAGGTGATGGGTGCCGATGGGTGTCCGCCTGTTGCTTGTTTGTGATAGCAGTTTCTTATGGTAAAAGATGGAGCACACAGTTTAATATCAATGTATGAGGTAACTGAATATGCTTTTATATTTATTTTACACAACGGTGAGTTTGCACGGTGCTAATTTTAAATTACCTGGTTCTTATTGTTTTATATTGATGCTCAATAATCTTATTTTGTTATACAGAAGACGAAGAAGCCGGTCTTTGTCCTCCCGCCACCGAACAAGTCGTTCTCCCACACCAAGACGGCATAAAAGTCGCTCTCCAACTCCAAGAAGACACAAAAGGAAGAGAACCAGAAGTATCTCATTAAGTCCTTCACCCAGTCTTAGTATTGTGTCAAAAGAGCAGAAAGATGTTAATGAAAAATTAAGAAAAGAAGAAGAAGAGGAGAAGAAAAGGTATACTTCTGATTTGACGTTTCCCATAACCTCTTTATTATTTTTTGCCTCTTTTCAAAACTTAAATGAACTTCTTAGGATATGTTATTGGTGATTGACTATTATTTCTGTTATTTCAAATCTTTTAAAAGTCAACATTTTTGGGTGACTAAATTTTGAAATATCAAAGATGCACATGAGATTCAGGAATGGGGTTAGAAACCCTGTTAGATTATGTTATTTTAACTTGGTTATTAATGTGCGTTGTTACTGCAAATCTTTAAAAGTTAAACATTTTTGGCAAGACTAAATTCTGAAATATCAAGATGCTCATTAGGTTCGGGAATGGAGTAACAGACAGTCTTCTTGTTCACTACCGATCGCCAGTGGTATTAGTAACTCAGGATGGATACTAAAAGTAGTTTTGAGTTTTTAGTCTCAAAATGAATTTATGAGGTTTCTATTTTGAACAATTGCTTTCTGTATATTTTTGTGGCATAGCCATTCAGGTAATTTGATTAGTTGAGTTTGAATCTTTTCACCTATACTATCTGATACTGCTTTGAGCACCTAGGTATCCATCTCGAAACTTTATTGATAGTTCTACTAGACTGAATTTTCAGCCACCTGATTGTTTGAGGTTTTCAGTTCTTTTCTTTGTTATGAACTGTTCTAATAATTCATAATATCTTAACACTTTCTCTGAGAGTTTTTCAGTTTTTCTGTATGCTTTGGTGTATGGACCTTTCTGAATGTTCATATCCTGTGTTATAGTGGAAAAATTTCATCATGATATTGGCTGTTATCGACTTTGTGTAGAAGTGTCTAAAGTTACATGTTCCTTATTTCATAGTTTTTTCTATGCATTCTCTGTTACTTGTTTGATAAAGGAAACCAACTGTAATTTGTACACACTGGTATCTGTTATGGGAGTAGCTATAATAACTTTTCTGGAATATTCCCATTAGCTGATGGTCCTGTTTCATTTACTCAGTTGTTCTTATTTCGATAAACCTTTGTAGAAATTTGACAGGGGAAAATTATTCACGCGGCTAGTATGATGGTTCTCGTTCTACTGTGTCAAAAGGTTTTAGGCTTGTTTTCTTGAAACTTCTGCCAGTATTTATGAAATGGATATCACCTTGATCAGAGTGGCTAAGATCCAATACAATAAGTAGTATCAGGAGAGACAGTTTTAGTTTGTCATAGATTTTTCTTGGTCATACTTCTGGTTGTGGCTATATACTTGACCAAGTTGATAACCGACTAGTTCATTTGTCGGTGAAGTTCACTGTTGTTTTTCTGAGGATTGGTATCTTCAGTTATTGCTTTTAATGTCTGTTTATATTAAAGATTACCATGATGTGCTAACAAAATTTAAGTTTGTTTTGTCAGAGCTCTATATAATGAAAGGGTTGAAATATTTGGTGATTAGCTTTAAAACTGTGATGGTTTACTTGACATTCTTCTTCACAGGATAATTTGAAGGAAGTTTCTGCTATAGTTGTTTATTTTGATGACAAATTGGGTGCCTCCTTTATCTACTATTCACGGGTTTTGAAACTCATTTGTTTGGATCAGGAACAAGTTAGAGGTATGCTTTTAAAGCATAAGCATGTATGTTTAGTGCCTTTCTCAACATGGAGGTTAGTGTATCGTCCATTTTAGTTATGAATCAAGGAGAAAGAAGCGGTGTAGCTCTGCCAAATTATGTGGATCAGTTTACTCTGTTATTCCATTGAAAAAAAAGTAACCAGAATGGTAGTTTATAGCTGTTTCGGTTAAAAGTCAATGAGCAAAAAATTGATATCTCTGTTTGACATATTGACATGTCCCATTAACTTTTCTTCTGCTTTATAGACGGCAACAAGAAGCAGAACTCAAACTGATAGAGGAAGAAACTGCAAAGAGAGTGGAAGCGGCTATTCAGAAGAAAGTCAAAGAAAACTTGGAAACTGAGGAAATCAAGATTGAAATCCAAAGACGGTTGGAGGAAGGTCGGAAGAAAGTCATTGTGGAAGTTGCTGCTCAACTTGAGAAAGAGAAGGAAGCCACTCTTATTGAAGCCAGAAAAAAGGAGGTAGGTACCTTTTGCAAGAGTTCTTTCCTGGGTACTGCAATGTTCATATTTTAAGCCTTTGTCATCGATACAATGTGTAGGAACAGAAACGGAAGGAGAAAGAAGAGCTGGAAAGGATGCTTGAGGAGAACAGGAGGAAGGTAGAAGAATCCCAGAGAAGGGAAGCTCTGGAGCAGGAAAGGAGGGAGGAGGAACGTTATCGGGAGCTGGAGGAGCTTCAAAGACAGAAGGAAGAGGCTCTGCGGAAGAAAAAACAGCAAGAGGATGAAGAACGGGCAAAGCAGATGATGGTTTTGGGCAAGAACAAATCACGGCCAAAGTTGTCCTTTGCCCTGGGTCTGAAATGATTTATGTATTGCCATATTTTTCGTTATGTCAGGTTTCAAGTGATTCACAAGGTCCTGATTCTAATCTCTCTTTAGTTTGTGGTCGGGTGAAAATGTCATTTCAAGATTGCTTTGTAACATGGAATTTGGTACCAAAACTGATTGGTTCCTTTTGTATCTTATCTTTATACATTTTCGAGCACGTTCACACTAAATTTAATATATCATCATCATGTAGTTTTCCTTTAATTTTGTTTGGAAGTTGAGAAGAAAAGATGAGTAGATTGTGATTGATGCGTGTCATTTCAATCTGGTTCTTTGACCAAAAAGAACACAGACATAGATTGTGGACTTAGATGCCTTAACTAATGGGCCAAGTCTCATGAGATATTATTACACACCGCAGCCCACTTGAAAAAGACTTGACAAGTCCACTCAATCTTTGGGCTCCCGTAAAACTCGGAAGGATACAGGCCCAGAAAAGTCAAATTCAAACCAGGCATCAATACTCAAGATGATAGTAGGTCTTATGACATTGAGCTTGTTTCTATCTATAATATTTATTTTCTCTAATCCCAAAACTAAATTGTACCCTCAAAGAAATTTGATCGTTTCGACTATTCCCCGACACATCATCCTCTTTTTGCTTGGTTCTCTTGTTCAAGTTGATTTTGATGTCTGACTCAGAATATGAAATCTTCTTTATATTGATCCACTCCTGTTAGGAAGAGGGTTATAAATATCCGTTGTCTCTCTCACATAAAATTTTGAAATTTGATATACTAAAAAAAGTAACTTTATAATTTCACTTGACATTTTTAAAAATTTAGAGTTCCCTTTTCTAGACAAAGAAAGAGGCACATTATGAGTTTATGAAAGTACTGAATTAAATTATATAAAGTGTAATAGGTATAATTCAATTTCAATAGTATATTTAGGTAATTTTCTACATGTTATATTTGATCGTCTTTCAAAACACTTTTAAAATTCTTACAAATTCAAATGTACATTTTTTTAATACTTCCTGCTTTCTACTTGAATTTGAATAGTATAGTTGACACAATATTAAATTATCAAATCATGTAATTTTACCGTTTATTTTATGTAATTAACTCATATTATTAATCGAAAAAGTAATTTTAATGGTTCAAATAATATATTTTAAAAATACATTCTTCAGGAAAGAACGCCAACAGAACTTATGCATTCATTCCTAAAATGAGTATTTTATTTTGCTAAATCTTGCACACTTCTTACTTCTATGGCATTCTTACACCATCCATGTTGTACTCAATTGATTTTTTTAAAGAAATTCGGGTGAGGATTCTTTAGATTTTCAGTCAAAATTCAAATTCGATTTTCACAGAGCTGTCAGCTGAGCTTTGTCTCCCCTCCCCACGGACCCCACCCCACCTCAGACTCCCTTTTTAAATTCTTTTTAAAAATAGGCCTATCATTAACGTATAATTGCTTCCAAGGGCCCCACAGAAGCTCGATATCCGATGATGTCACGCTGTCAACGTTGTCAAGTCCCTTCCACTGCGGGACCCACTAATCTCTGAATAAGAGGTAGTAGTTGATGATGTGGGGTACAATATTAAATTCGTCGGCGCGTGAGCGACGGGGCTGGTTGGTCGATTTGACACATTAATTTTAGTGATTTACAGGAAACTTCATGCATCGCCGTTTGGGAAACCCACTCTCTTGAGGTGTTACTGAATCGCACGCGAAAAAGAGTGATGTCAACGTGTTGAACAGCGCGTCCCGGAAAATGCAACAGAATGAGCTTCCTCGTTTGGTGGGCTATCTTTGCTTGAGTTCCCGGATCCCCCGTTTATGCTGACAGTACTGTTTCGTGGGTTTCTTTTGGCAAAACGGTAAACTCTATCCATTTAGTTAATTTTTTTTTTGGACGGTGAAGTGTTTTTGTTAGTATGACAAAAAGTGAATTATAAAGTATTTTATTTTCATTAATTTCCGATGAAGGAATTATAAATTCATGATTTATATATCGTAATTATTAAAATTTTATATCATTGTAAAATTTATATAAAAATAGAAATAGAAGTACGAA
This sequence comes from Apocynum venetum, assembly GCA_019593545.1. Classification (NCBI taxonomy): domain Eukaryota; kingdom Viridiplantae; phylum Streptophyta; class Magnoliopsida; order Gentianales; family Apocynaceae; genus Apocynum; species Apocynum venetum. The sequence goes on along the minus strand of SRSM01000141.1, from coordinate 1,889,560 downwards.
TAAAGTTAGAATAACCAAGTTTAAATTATCCAATTTAAATTTGATATTTTTAAATGTAACATCAAATTGGAGTTTGCACTCGTGTTCTATTCAAAATTTAAATTTCAATTCAAAATGAAAATGTTAAAACTCTATCTAGATTTGAAATTTGATTAATTCATAAATCATTTTTAAAGTCCAACTGTTCACCTAAAACACCAAAGAAATAAAAGCATGTGCCTTTCATACACAAATAATGTATTGAAAAGTGTACACCAAACATTATGTATATGGATAAATCTTATGGTTACGACATGACCGTAGAGTAAATCTTTTGATTTTTACTCAAAATATACATTTTTCAATAATAAAATATGTTGTAATATGTTATGGGTGTAAGTACGATATAAATCACTCAATTTTTGCAAAAGAAAGACATCAAGTGTATTTTATATATCTATCAACTCGAAGAAAGAAGGAAAAAAATTCATTTTAGCGAGTTTCACTAACAGGAATAACATAACAAAATAAAAATCATTCCAGCGAGGTCCGTCTTTATGAATGGCGAACCTAAAAAATGAAGAGCCTCAAATTTGAGCGAAAAACAAAATCAAAAAGAAGAAAAAAACTTGATCGAAGCTTGACTAAGAAATTGAATAAAATGTTTTTTTTAAAAAAAAACTAAAAGCCTTTCATTCTATGTACTCCCTTATATTTAAAGAATTTAAAAAATTATTGGACTAATAAACGAGTCCTAGTCTCACATTGTTGGTGATTAATAGGCTTATTCTAGGTGGTTAGTAGACTAATAAAACTATTGGGACTAATAAAAAACCTATCAGTCCAACTCTACTGTTGTTCGATTAGTGCTATGTCATCACTTTGGCGGTCTTCCATTTACAATAGCAATCCTTCATTCTAATTTTTTTTAAAAAATTAAAATAATAATCGGTCCATAAAAAAAAAAAACTGGTCCGCTATTGGTAAGAACCGGTCATAGAATTACATTTTTTTAAAAAATAAATTTAATCGATAAATTTCATTGGTCCGCCATTTTAATTGCCAGTGTGTCCTTTGGAATGACTCTATTTTTCCCAAAGCTCGAAGGTTACATGTCAGATCATATGAAGAGTACACAAGGGATCTCATTATTGAAGAAAGATATATTTTGAGTAAAAACTCAAATATTTTGTAGTATATTAATTAGTTCATGAAATGTCAACCTCTCTTTCTAAAAGTACAAATAAAATGGGTTTTTAAGATTTAAGAACAAAAAAACCACATGAAAAGAAAAATATATTAAATACTGGCAAGAAAGTAAGTAACAATGAGATGATAGCTCAACGAGATTTAAAAGGCGTAAGGTTAGGGGAAAAAAAGAAGGAAAAAGAAGAAAGGGGAAACATTGGAACAACATATTTAGACGAGTTTTTAGTGATGTTCAGTTATCATCCAAGCTTGTCCATTTTTTTGAGTGAATTGCAAAATAGGTCATTAACCTATTACCAAATAGCAATTTTAGTCATTAATATTTGAAAATAGCAATACATTTCATTAAAATTGTAAAAATGTTACAAAAATGGTCACCCCGTTTATTACTTTATTTGCCTCGTAATGCCTAACAAAATGTCATTTTTTTGAGGGCATTTTTGTCTTGACAATATTAGATGGGAATTTTGGCGTCAATGTTGTTGGTGACACAATAAATATCTATTTTTAACCTAATTTCAGTTAACATTTGGTGAGAGATAGCTTATGGAGCAATGAACATTTAATGAATAGAAAATAGTTACTAGGTAAGGGAAACAAACAAATACAGCCTAAGCAGAACGTGCTTCAAAATGCCAGTAGAATACGAAGTGTACATAGGGACATTAAAAAAACTACAATACCCTCAATTATCCAATCAAACCTAATTGTGTACATCCTTCCAGCTATATCGACATTAGTGACATTCTCACTTGTACCATCAAGTGTTTCACTCATTTCCAAGGGGTAGCCAGGGGCTATTGAATCTACTCAAGTATTTGAGGAATTAGATTTGATTATCAAACCATAGTTTGAAGCCTATTGTAGCCCCAACATATTTTTTCATCCATGGGTGTTTTTCTTCCACCACTAGATCCCTATCTAAATTCCTTATCTTCTGTTGCAACTTCACTCCCTTTGAACTCCCAACTTCAAACTACAAATCCACAGACTTGACATAGTTCATAATTCCCTACAAATTCTAGAAACAATTTATTGAAGGTTGCATTTTTTTTCCTCTGCAATTGCAGTTGTTACAACATTGTTGTCTCTTGAATTAGAAATCAAGGACAAGGGAGCCGACTAGAAAAGAAGAAACTCTGATGACAAATATGTGAGAAGAGAAGAATAAATTAGGGCAGACGTGAGAGATAAAATAAAGAGGTTAGACGCGAGGTTTTCTTCCTCACTTTACCCACTTCTCCTCATGCCCCTAATCTCTCAACCCAAAAGCCCTCCCCAACTGTGAAGAGGGACAAATAATGACCATAATACTCTTTAAAAAATTTACGCAAAAGACCAAATATTCTATTAGGCCTAAAGGGAGAAATAGACGGAGCGATCATTTTTGTAACCTTTTACAAGGTTAGTGACTTGAATTTCTATTTTAAAAGGACAGTGACTAAAAGTGAAAATCGTTGATAGGTTATTGACCTATTTTGCAATTCACTCTTCTTGTTCTCATCCCTACTATTGTAAATTTATTAGTGATACAATATAAATAATATTATTTATATTTTATTAATAACCTTTCCAAATTTTAGAAAAATATAAATATTCGCGATCACTATTAACTAGATCATTGTAAAATAGTATTAATCTCTTAATGACTCGACAACTATTTTAACATATGGTTGTTAAACACAAAGCAAGAAATGAATGTAACAACTAACAAACATGTGAGTGCCCATATCACATGCTATATCTGGAAATTGGTATTTGAATGAAAGCAAAATCCGATCTTGATATGCAAGTTAAGAATACATAGAATATAACACATTTCATAAATAATGGCATTAATTTGAACACAAATGTGGTTGATAGTACATATCTAAGCTTTGTATCTACATAATACTAAGTGTGTTCTATGCTTTCTAAAGCATTGTTGTCATATCGGATAGTAATACAGTACTCTTAAAAGATATTTTTCTTGTATCCTATTAAATCAAGGATAATTAATTAAGTCATCTCAAAGAGTTAATTACGATTTTTAATCAAATTATTAGTAAATTGTGATGTAAGATTTGTGACAACAACTCTTACATTTTAAATTCCCCTCCTCCAACCCCCCTCCCAAAAAAAAAAAAAAAACAAAGAAAAAGAGGGGAAAACATTGGATAAAGAATAAACCATACACTAAAAGGTTCCTTTTTAAAAAAAAAAAAAACACTAAAAGGTTCATATGCGTATCAAAAGGTAAGACAAAATGTCTCTTTGAGACAAGATGATGTTTCTTAGTATATGAATTTAATTAGTAACATAGTTTAGATGAAATATTCCAAGATGACGAGAGGTTGTTGCTAATTTCTTATAAAATAATTGAATGCTAAAAAATGAAAAAGAAGAATGAAAAGAAAATGAAGGTACCCCATTTATTAATTATATATATTGTTCTAAAAAAATTATTAATTATATACCTCTCACTACCATTACATTTTTGTTACTCTCTAAATTCATTTATTCTCTTTCCACTATTTCTGTTAAAAATAAATCACTGCCTTAATAAAAGAGATAAGTAGAGCAATATGTTACTAAATAAGTCTCTTGAATTTGCAAATCGTCTTATTTTTAAATTTATAACATACTACCATTTTTGTCAATAATTACTTGTTTTTTTATGGTGCATGAAATGGTAATTTTTCATTCATTTAAATATTTCCTTCCATGCAAGTCTCACAGATTAGTTATTTCATATCTCACTCAATCTCTAGTGGTACCAATCTCACTCTATCACAGATTAGTGCTGTTTAATTAGCTTCTATGCATAAATAAAAGATGTGCTAAAAAATGAAATAGAAACAACAGATTTGTTGAATATTCTTTTTAAGTACCTCTCTCCCCCCAACCCCTAACCCCCAACCCTCGCCACCCCCACCCCAACCAAAAAAATAAAATAAAATGGTGTAGAGATATCATTATTCCCCAAGAATACCTTCAGCATATGTATATAACCTCTTGACACCTCATAAAAATTGTCTTTTTCCAGTTCTCCCATCTCCCCCTCTGTTTCATTAATCACCTTCCTATCCTTCCTTTGCCATTTTCTAAAGAGGCTAAGGCATCATGGATACAAACAACATCAACAAAACTTGTCCTTTCTATACATGAAAACAGTGGAAAAAGAATCTGCCAAAACAAAGTAGCTAGGGTCAGCATATATGAGGGGCACCAACCCCTTCTCACCCTCTACTGCCCCTCTTTTTGCCCTATAAAAAGGGGTACTTTGGCCTAGGTTTAGGCATCACTAGCAACTCTAGTTTACTACTTACAGTCATAGTAGTATTCGTATAGGATTGGTATGAGAAATCTTGTGCCGTGCCCTCTTTTTCTCCCCTTCCTCCTCTCTTCCACTCCTCCATGAATAATTTTCTCTCATGCGAGAATCCCTTCATGGTTCTCCATTTTCTCTCATGGAGAAATAATTGAGTAAGCAATAAGGTGTTTGTGAGGAATGTTGGCTGGCTCGACGCAGACAATCAACTCATGTGTTTATGTGTTCTATATATATATGGACACAGCAGCATATGTATGTTGTTTCTGTAAGCTCCGGACCAGGCTTCATTCCTCTCAATCCTTTTTTGGCAAATTAATCCCTTCAATCCCATGTACATGTCCATGATACGAGAAAGTCTAGTTCAAGTTACAACCCACAATTCTCTTACCCTTAATTCTTGATTTTTGTCCATTGTTCTTGATGTTCATGTTTTCATGTTTTTTCTTTCTTTTTTTCTCTTCCCCCCCCCCCACCCCCAAGTCATCGAAAGCTTCAAGATTCAATAACCAGGCGAAAGGGGAAGAAACCCTTCTTTCATAATTTACTAACAAGATTTGTTTTTTTCGTTTTTTTGTTTTGGCAGATCGTTTTTCTTGGACGCAGCATTTGACAAAAGAACCAACATGCCTGGTGGTGGAACTAATTAACGTGCCCTTGTCTCCACAAACACGTATGGAGACCACAAGATTACGACACATCTATGTAGCTCTTGAGATTGTTATCTCCCTCTTTGTGTAGCCTTTTACTGGAGAAAACATTTGTATGTAAGCAAAAAGAAAGAGGAAAATTTTATACCCAAAAAAAAAAAAAAACCTTCCAAGATATTCAGTGTTTGATCTTCTTGTTCTGAGAAATCTAGGGTTTGTTAAGGACATCCCTATACTAGTCTGTAACCCTTTTGTTAGATCAGTTATAAAGGACTCATTAAATTTGATCAGTGTGCATTGGATTCAAATCCTAAAAAAGATGTTATCTCATTCTCTTTTATCAGATCTAGTAGTATAATAAAGTTAGTGCTAGTAGTACTAATAGTTTTAGTTTTCAATTTTCAAATCCACAATTAATTATCGAAATTGGACCATCTCAGCTACTCTTCCAGAATCTTGCTATATCACTATATATAAGCTCTACAAATTAAAAACTGGGCATGGAGAAAGTGTTGGGTCCATTTTCCTATTAAATTAAAGGGCATGGTATGTTGTTCATTCATAATTTGATTTACTAAGATGAGTTTAAGTCCTTAGTATAACTTTCGTATCAGCAAGACTAGAATCCACCAAAGTTCTTTTGGGTAAATCTCCTCATCCTTTATTACTTAGCACCGCTGAAGAATACAAGTTGTTTTAAATTTTGCACAGTAATCAAAATTGAAAGAAAAAAAAATGTAATCCATCCGCTTTCCTTGTCACAATATATATATATATATATATATATAATCCTTTATTATCTTTTTATAATTCGTTAGAAAATTATTCACAGACTAAGGAGGTTTTTCTTTTCATGATATATTCTTATTTATTTTGTCTTAAAAATAAGAAAGAGGAGATATGAAAATTGGAATATAATGATAAAGATAAAAAAATAGAGCTTATTAAGAAATTTGATAAATTTTGTCTTGAGAATAAGAAAAATATAAAAGGATAAATAAAATTAAGCAATGGTAACATTGAGAACAAATGATAAAATATTCATAAAAAGTCATAAAATGACTTATAATTAGAAGAAAAAAAAAAGTCTACTAACAACTTATAAAAAGGGACAAAGAAAGTAATATTAATACTTTTGAAATCAAGGTACCATTAACCCTTTATACCCTCATTTCATAATCCTAATTAAAATTTCTAGTAGTAATTCATTAATCCATTTATCAAGGGTATCTTCATCTTTCTTTCTAAAAGTTTCATAAATTTCAACCTTTTTTTTATTTATTTTTTTAGGCACCAACCTTTTTATTAAGGACATAAAAATGAATTTTGTGATAAGTTAAAAAAAATAATTGAGGGAGTATTTTTTTCCTCAAATTACCTAGGTGATTGAAGTAGAAAACCATACTCCCTCCGTCCTTTAAAATAAGATGATAGAAACAATCTATCTTGTCACTCAATATAATATATTTTACTACTTTTTAGGAATATTTTTCCTATTGTTTCCAATATTATTTATACTTATTTTATCTCTCATCGTAATATTTTTTTTATTCCCAAAACCTCTCTTAAATATCATATAGAGAGAAATAATCTCATAAAGAGTAGATAATTAGTTCCAAGAAAAATAGATAGAATAGACAAAGTAATTTAGTAAAATACCTTCTTAATCTATGTTTAATTTTTTGTGGCATATTATAATATGGGATGGAGGGAGTAGTCTATATAAGGACAATATTATAAAGTAGTCAATAAATATTTATCAAAATCTATAAAATGACTTTTGACAACAAAAAAATAAAATCTAAATATGACTTGACTCTCTCAAATGACCTAAATATTGAAACGGAGGGAGGCAGTAAATTTAATGGGAAAGTAAAAAAGAAAAGTACATTAGCATCTAATTCAGTGATTTTGATGAGAAAGTCATTAATTTTATGATGGGATCTTATTTCCTTGTTAACTAGATGTAATTAATATGGTCAAAAAGATGTGAAGCTTTATGTTCCATTGTAACAGCACTGCAATTTAATGTGAAGCTTGTTGATTCATGACTAACATTTTCCTGAAAGTTGATGGTGATAAACAAGCTTCAATTTCAAGGCCATTTATGAATGCATTTATTTCTCTTAGCTGAAAGTTCTTTTTCGCTACGTGGGAATTGGCTATGGCTGGTTTTTGTATTCAATTAATGCACCCAAGCTGGTTTGATATGTATAGATGCATGCCATGCCCGATTTGATTGATAGTCGGATTTTCTAGGCATTGGTGTTGGAGCTGGAGAGAGATCCCTTTTCAAATCCTTTTATATAGTACTACTGTGTTTTGAGGGGTTGCTGATGGTAACACATCGTATTTCAAAATCTCTACTACTAATAATATTGCTTCATTAAACAAAAAATAATGGACAATTTTGAATAGTTATGTTCTCTATTACTTTACTCCCACGTTCCAAAAATAAAGTCACTTTGATTTAGATTTATAAAAATCAAAGAATTGTCCCACATATCAAAGGAGTATATATTTCTAATTATTACTCTTCTTTTAATATGGACAATATTAGAATTTTTTTTTTTAAAAAGTCTAAAACTGATTTATATTTTGACAAAAATAACAAAAGAAGAATTCTAATAATCATTTAGTTCAATTCAAAATGTTGCCCTTTTTAAGTATTGGGAAACGAGATGAGCTAAGCCTTATAAGTAAACTGCTGTGAATTTACATAAGTGGAAATATCAAGTGCTCTATTTTTTAACAGATATAAGTAAAACAGGCAGTAAATTATATTCTTACCAGTATAGATAATTTGTTAGTTTGTACTATAAACAAGCGAGGTTCTGTGCACTCATTCTGGACCATGTCATCGTCTTTGTTTCTTGCGTATAGGAATCTTACCTTTTTGTTTTGTCTTTTCTTTGTGGATCCCCTGAGATAGTAATATAGTTGCAGAAAGTCAACAGAATTAGGTAGCCCAAAAAGCTAAAATCGATCAAAATTGCTGTAAAGAACTCATGTTTTGTCTCGTTGAGACGGACATGACATTATGTCTTCTTCTACAAAAAAAAGGAAAAACACACAAAAAAAGAGAAAAAGAAAATTTAGGACCTAGAGTCCATTCAGGACTGAATGAATGAATGCACTTTTCACGTTTCTCACTTTTGAATATAGATGAATCAGCCGCTAAAAAGAGAAATCCCATGAGAAGGAAAAATGGGAATTATAATACCAACGAGCCATACCCATACATTGGGAAAGAATAATACACCCTTAATTCTGATAGGAATAAATAATGGGTTGCAAATAGGTTTACGCTTAAAAGAGTAGAAACTGTACATGGCTGTAAATTCAGGTATTTGTGTGTTATGACCAGACCACTTTACAATGAATGATGGAAAGGCTCATAGCCATGGGCATAACGACCTCGCTCACAGTGAAACGGGAAAAACTTTCTCCAAAAATTTGATAAATCGTTTTGAATAGAGCTTGGGTTCAATGACTGAAATGCTCATAGGATCAAACTGCATGGATTTGTATTTGTGCTCTAATTTCTTTCTTATGTTGTATTCCTGCAATATATCGATAATGCCCATATACAGCACAACATCATAAACCTCAAAAAGTTCAACTTCTGCTGAATCGGTTCCTTCCTGCAGGAGTCTATGATTTGCCTGTGCTGGCATGTTTACACCAAGTTGCACCCTCAACCTGAAACATCGGAGGAAGCAGATAGTTTATGAATTTCTCTGAAGCCCAGAAACCTAAAAATTCAGGTCTCAATATATAGTAATAGGCCAAAGTTATCATATTTTGGTAAACATGGAGAAAAGAGCTTCTAAAGGGACAAGCATATCAAAGAACTGTTACAACTGACATATATATAGGCTAAAAATGTAGGAAATAGAAGTGTGAGACGTTATGCACCGCATAATTCCCAACTCTAGTCTAGACATTTTCATCCTTGACAATATCACGAAGGAAATAGCTATATTAAGATTGAGTTACAAGGTGAGAAAGGAATACAGAGGCATCTTTTTTCCTAAACTGCTGTAACTAAATTAGGAATTTAAATAAAATTCCATGGGTTTCAGTTTCTGCAACATGCTTCCTTTGCAGTTTGCAACTATGCAATAAAAATTCTATCAAATTCACACATGCAGGTTCTGATTTGTTTTGTTTTCTAATTCGAGAACAAAACACTGGGGAATACATACCACATCTCATGGAATGATTCTCGTAAATCCTGTTTTTCTAGAAAATCACAAAAGCTTAGTCCTATACGTATAAAAGAATGCATGTTCTAGCCACGTTGAATCACTGAGGCAATATTGAACAACTTTTTAGAAACGAATTCAAAATAACAGCTGAAATACATAAATATTCCTATCAACATGCTGCCAATAGTTTACACCAGTCAAAACCAGTCCATAACATGGGTTAAGTTCTAAATTTAGGGCTCAATTTTATGAACATTAATTGAAAATACAAGAAGGAAAAGTTTGATTAAGCAGGCTAAGGCACAGAATTGGCAAGTTAGCTTAAGAACTCTAATGTCCCTGAAGGTCAACAACATGCATCCTATTGATGGATTTCTTGCCTGATGTGTACCAGACCAAAAAGTAACCAATAAAATACCTTCCAGTGCCAGGCAGAAGGACATCAACTTCCTTGTCACCAACAGACATTGCTCTCAAAGCACTCCCTCTTATATGAGGACCTGGCTTGGTGCTGACAAAACTGGGTTCATGGGTTACTAAAAGCAAACCCATGGGAGGGATTAAAATCTCACCTTGGGTGCTCACACCTTCAAGGAGAAAAATAAACAGGCAATTTAACAACTTTTCTACGAGGAAGATAAACTAAATAAGAAAATTGTGGCAAATTTCAGGTTAAGGCATCAAACTATAGATATAAGATATCATACAGAGAAAATAAGAAAGAAAAACTGTTCAATGTGCAAAAAAAATTTAATGACAATGGTTCACTTGTTCTTCTTACAATGCAGGGTGACAGACACATAAATAATACTATTTTCTCTTCCCTTTTTATCACAGATGGTGGATCTGACTCATCACATTTGAACTAGTTGTTTTGAGGTGAATCCCATTTTTCTCATGGCCCCTTGGATTTATCCATTTGCAAAGCTGTACTGGTTAACATAAGATGTCTAACTTGAAGAGAAGATTTAGGCGTGAATCACATGAGTATCAGAAGAGGGATGAGAATCTCTCTGTGTGTCTGCATGCATATCGGAGTGGGACGACGAGAAAGGTGCACTATCCAGTACCTTTTTCATTTTTGCATCAAACAAAAAGCCCCCCGCATTGGTTTATGAAAATCCAAAGGAAAATATGGAGCATAAGGTGGATAAAAAAAGTGTCAAAATCTTCAAAAAGTAAATCATGCACCAAAGAAATTCAAAAGAGAGGTCTTCAAAAACTGGGAGATAGATACATGAGCGCCTTACTATAAGGTAGAGAAATATAACAAAATGGTTATACTAAACTCTAAAACCTCAAGCTTAATGATATGGCTGTTCTCAGTTCCATACTCCATGCACAAGAATTAATGTTAGAAATAAGTCTTATTGAAAATCAAGGTATCAATTCATCAGAATCATTATAACAAAACATAAAATCAAAATTGCCTTAAACATTTATCATTATCCTTACTGGGCACGTCATTTTCCGGATTTGGAAGATTATGAAAGAAATAAACTCAGAGTTCTAGGCAATAGTTACATCTTAAACCGTACAGCAGGAAGAATATAGCAATACAAGATATGTTATGATTCCTGAATTAATGCAAGAGAAACCATTAAGCTGCCTCAACGCTTGTGTGTGCGGTCATGATGCACAAAGGGAATGAGACAATGCTTCAATCACATATTAAGTGTATGGAAAGTATCCGAAGAAATGAACAGGCTCCGAAGAAGAACTAAAAGTCATACTTCACTAATGATCTTTGAAATAGATTAGCATTTTAACTTGTATACTCATTGTAAACATTAGTACACCATAGCGCGCGCACAGTCACACAAGGAGAGAGGAAAGAAGAAGAAGAAGCATCCAAGAAGGCAAAAACAAATTCTGCCTCGAATCAAGAAAAACAGGATAAAAAATTATCTATCATTGCATCAATAACCAGCTCAAGCAAAACTTTAACAGTAAGTAGAGAATATCTACCATCAGGAGCTTGTGGATTCTCAAGTTTGTGAAACGAGTCAGGTGGCTCTAACAGGGATTTAAGATGCTCAGGAGCTCTAAAGTGCAATCCCAATAGCAGACTATAATCAATTATTTGCTGAGATTCTAAAAACTCACAGTCCAGAGAAATTTGTCTGCAAGAAGAAAAGCAGAGATAAATTTTGTGCACAAGTTTAGAAAGTAAATGACTATTTAATGTGCTCAATGACAAGGAAGACCAGAAATTTAAAGAAAACTGGACAATGCATAGAAAATCAGGATACTCAAGCAAAAAAGCAAGAGAGGCACAATAGGATATCTTTAGCTAGATCATTTAATGTGCAGGAGACACAAAAATTCTTCAGGAAAGTGAGCGAGATAATCCTAACCATACACTGCCCACGTGTAGAAGATGCCCATTATCTCCAATTCTCACTCTCCCAAATGTAGTTTCATGACCTAACATTGAAAATCTGAAATAGCACAGAAAATCATTCGTAATTGCTAGCAAAGTCACTTTGCTATATGCATTTGAGTAAGTAGATTAGTTAGTTCAGTAGTGATCTATGCTTTAGGTCAATTTGCAAAATCATATGCCAATATATCCCCCTGTGAAATTTATGAAGTGTAAACTACTTTTCTCTTGAATAGCAAGGCTAATACACAAGTTCATCAACTTTATACTGTGGAGACTGATAGGTCTTATTATAATACCTAGCAGTAAATCTCTTATCAAATAAAGAGGAAATAAGTCTCATATATATATATATATATATACAAGTTTACAATTTACTCTAGCTTACATTAGTCATTATAGTAGTTGATAGATAGCTATTTTAGTAGCTGATAATTAGATAACAATCAGCAGACCTATATCTACTATTAGCATACCTATGTAATTAAATAAGAATAAAAAAACAATACACACTATTCCAGCACTCCTCCTTAAGTTGGAGCATGGATATCAATCATGTCCAACTTGGATAAAAGTTCTTCAAACCTAACTCGTGGTAGACCTTTGGCCAGAAAATCAGCAAGTTGTTCTTTGGAAATAACATGAGGTATACACATGAGTCCTTCAACCTTTTCTTTGATGAAATGTCTATCCATTTCCACATACTTAGTACGATTATGATCGGTTGGATTATGAGCAATGTTGATTGCTGATTTGTTGTCATAATACAACACTGTAGGATTCTCACTTTAAGTGATAACTCATTCATAATTCTTTTCAACAATAGAAGTTCACATATTTCTTGTGCAAGAGCTCAAGTTCAGCCTCAGCACTACTTCTTGCAACTATTGGTTGCTCTTTACTTTTCCAGGTCACCGGGTTACCCCATATAAATGTGCAATAACCAATAGTAGATCTTTTGTCACTGACTGAGCCAGCCCAATCTGCATCAGTGAATGCCTCAATTTTCCTTGAATCATTCTTCTTGAAAAACAGCCCCTTTCCTGGAGTTCATTTTAAGATACCTCAAAATGCGATGAACTATTCCAAGATGTTCTTCATATGGCTTGTGCATAAATTAGCTGACCACACTAACTGCATATGCAATATCGGGTCGTGTATGAAACAAATTGATTAAACACCCAACCAACCTTTGATATCTTCCTTTATCAATAAGAACCTCTCCTTTCATAGATCCTAACTTGTGATTCTCTTCAATAGGTGTATCCGCTGATTTACTTCCCAAGAAGCCTGTATCTCTAAGCAAATCAATAATATATTTTCTTTGTGGCACATAAATACCTTTATTTGATCTTGCAAATTCCATACCAAGGACATACTTCATAGGTCCAAGATCCTTGATTTCAAACTCTTTGGCTAGAACATGTTTCATTCTTTCTCTTTCGATTGTATCTTCTCCGGTAAGTAAGATATCATCAACATACACAATTAGGACTGAAATTTTCCCTCTTGAGATTTCCTGAAGAACAAAGTATGATTAGTGTGAGCTTGAGAATAGACATATCTCTTCACTGTTTTTGAAAAACGATCAAACCAGGCTCTAGGAGACTGATTTAATCCATAGAGGGATTTTTTCAATCTGCACACATTATGTACACCATAAGCATCTTCAAAGCCCAGAAGAACATCCATATATACTTCTTCTGCCAATTCCCCATTTAGAAATGCATTTTTTATGTCAAGCTGTGAAATTTTCCATTCTAAATTTGCAGCAATAGAGAGAAGAACTCGAATAGTATGGAGTTTTGCTACTGGAGCAAAGGTTTCTTCATAGTCTACTCCATAAGATTGTGTGAATCCTTTTGCAACCAAGCGAGCCTTGAACCTTTCAATAGAACCATTTGAATTATACTTCACAATAAATATTCACTTGCATCCACCTGCTTTCTTTCCCTTTGGTATTGTTACACAATCCCAAGTTCTATTTTTCTCCAATGCTTTGATTTTCTCCATAAATGCTGATCTCCATTCTGGAATACTAAGTGCCTCTTGGACTGATTTAGGAATCAGTGCATTGGACAGATTAGTAGCAAAAGTTCAATAAGATGAAGACAAATTGTTATAACACATATAATTTGTGATAGGATGAGAAGCACATGTTCTTTTTCCTTTTCTTAGGGCAATAGGAATATCTAAGTCTTGAACTGATGTAGAAATATCTGGACTTTCAAAGGAGGCATGATTTGTAGGAAGATTCTAATTTTTCTGTTTTGAATTATTAAGAACTGGTGGATCCAATGACTGATTCTGCTTAAGTGTGTAAATTTCTTCACTTACCTTTCTTTTGTCTCTCATAGACAAGTAATTTTGGACTTTGGAAGGGTCTTTTAATGAGTGGAGTAGACTTGGGTGTCATAGCAATTGGTGATTCCTGAGGAAGAGCTGAGAAGATATGATGATCAAATAAAGGAATGGGAGAAGAAATAGATGTTGATGAAGGAGTAGGAAGTGTATCCCAAAAATTCCAAAAACTTTCTTCTGTTTCTACTGATGTCACACTCTCTCCCTGAAGTCAAATAGATTACATCAATTAAATATGAGAAGCACATGTTCTTTTTCCTTTTCTTAGGGCAATAGGAATATATAAGTCTTGAACTGATGTAGAAATATCTAGAAAAGTATTTATATAAGTATTTGATAGAAGAGTGGATTTGGAAGGTGATTTTGTTGGTCCAGAATCAAATTGATCACCAAAGCTAGAAGTATCAGACATTTTTTTTTTCAATTTTACTGGTGATAAGAGGTCTGCTCTGATATCATGTGAAAAATGATAGGTCTTATTACAATACCTAGCAGTAAATCTCTTATCAAATAAAAAGGGAATAAGCCTCATATATATATACAAGTTTACACCTGACTATAACCTATATTAACTATCCTAATAGCTAATAATTAAATGACAATCAACAAACCTATATTTACTATTAGCAGACCTATGTAATTAAATAAGAATAAAAGAACAATACACACTGTTCTAACATACACTGTTTAGTGCACCATCGTTTTACACTAGGTTCAAAGAGAACTAGTTTGTTGGCACACTAATCAAACTGTCAGGAGCATGAGATGCACAGATTGATTTAGCTCCATCTCCCCAAACACTAGGGCAACCAAAAAACTTCCAAAAGGACCTACATATCTTTTCAATATAATAGAGTCTGTCAAATGAGTGGCCTTGATTGGGTTAATCATATCAAACTTGAACAATCACATATATAAAATAGGTTAATTATCTAGTATCAACTCTAAAATTCATAGATTGCCTCTAAGTCCAAACTTAAATAGCCTCACAAATTTTATTGAGGCTGGAAACTATGAAGATATTTTGCTAACAATATATCCAGAAAACCAAATCATGAAGTGCAATACAGAAATAAAATCCTTTGCAGGCACAAGCTTAAATTATCCTTTCAAATTCTTTACTAGAATCCTTGGACAAAGATCCATGCGCTATAATCAGAAGTGGTCAAATAGCATAAAAGTTTACAAGGGAAGATTAGAACCAAAAGCAGGCTTTCCATTTCTCTCTTCTTCTTTTTTCTTTTCTTTTTTTTTTCTTTTGGGGGAAGGAGGAATGGAGGCTGGAAAGAGAACTTACCTAAAAAGTGACTCGCGCAATAACTTGTCCATATGAAACTCGTATTTCAAATCCAGATCTTTCAGCGTGGTTCCCTCATTAATTTTGTGTTCCGCTGTAAACCTCCCATGAGTTGAACCTTTCAAGTCATAACGACGATGAATTCGCAATTCTGTGCAGAACATATTCCCCATGACCACAAAACGGACCTGAAAAAGGTTCAGTTAGTGTTTGGAGTGTCATGTCAGCATGAGAGAGAGAGAGAAATTGGAAGATTCATAACTTACCTTTTTTCCATGTTTTAGTTTTATTCTGTGCAGGCCGAAGAACTTTGTTATGAGAGTGTTTTCATGCCTTTTCACATGTTCATAGTAGGAAGGCAACATCCTGAGGAAAACCTGCATAACAGTGAGAAGTACCCAGTCAAGAACATTTTAGGTCAGAGTGATCGGTTTAAAAAGTCGGCTTCTTTTCGCTCTACCGGACTACCACCTCAGATCTTCCAGGCAAAAGAGTCAGTAAAACCAAAGGATTGCTAGAGTTCACTAGAATGGTGAACATGTTAAATAAATAAACCAAAATATGAGAATGAAAAGAAAATTTCATGCTGCACATATTAAAAAAGCCCACAAAGTAAGAAAGATTATAAACAAGATCTCCTACAAGAAGCAGTGGAAGAAGGGAAATTTAGAAAGAGAAAAATCATCAAAACACATTATAAAATTCATCAACTGCCTTAAAAAGTGAAATAATTCATAGATGAACATTGCTAATCACTAATGCTAAGACAAAGAGCCAAGACATATACTCTACTGGTTAAAAAAAATCTAGATTTAACTGCCCAAGGATTACCAAATGATAAAAATTATTGTACTGATCTTTATAAATTATCAGTACCATCTCACCATGCAAATTAATCTTCACCACTAGCGTCACTCTATCCAAGATGTGAAATTTGAATGAAAAAAGTTGCTCACATGAAGTCTTCAAAGAGCCTTATATATCCAGAGTAAATGTCAATGGTAAAAAATACTAAAACACAGACTTAAAAAACCTAAATGCACAGTGTTATTGCTAACCACAAGAACTGGAATTTATAGTTAATGTGAATTCCTATACAGGGTCCTCCTGCAGCAAAAGGCACACCAGCACATAGACACAGAATATGGCAGGTGTTGTTAAAACATGTCCCAGATTTAAGGTCTCTCTCTCTCACACATACACACACAAGCACACGAAACATAGATGCACAGCATATACATTATGGAACTGCATTCATATAAAAGAACGACTACATGTGCAAGTATGTCTGGGTAATATGTGCAAAGGATCATAATAGAATAATAGACTCTTAAACTTTGGACCAAACCTTCAGTTCTGATTTCTTTAAGGTCTTAATAACAAATCTATCATCACGAGAGTGATAAAAAATGCTGCCACTTTTGCCTGGAGAAGAAAGCTCTCTCAGACCATCATCTCCACAGATGGACATCATATACTCTGCCGCATTTAACTTGAACAGCTCTCTCAAATTCCTGAAACACCATTCCCACAGACAAGTCATTTATGAATGCAAAATGAAACATGAATGCTGCCATCTATTCCAATCATAAGGTTCTTTAGGACAGAAAAAAATCATTTTATTCAAAGTTACAGAAATAAATGTTTATGTAACATAATAAAATGTGATTAACTTATTATAACAGGAATGAGTAGCCAACAAAGCTACATAAATTTCTTCTCGTTCTCTTCCAAAAGGGGAGCCAAGCATTTTGGGAGACTTGGGGGAATTTATATCATGCAACATAATAGTTATGCAGACAAAGGAAATTCTATTGGTACCTGAAGACCATAGGGCAATAGTCTTTCCAATAGAAATCAATAGAATAATGTGAAGGTGTAAACCGGGATCCTTTTCTAGGAAAATACATTCTTAGTCTTGCCCGGTCACCAAAATCGGACAATCTCACTTCACGTGCAGGAACTGGAGTGATCTTTCCCACAGTGTACCTGTAAACAGTAAACTTCAACAAAGACATTTTACTAAACTACACTAACCTTAATTCCAGAAATATTTTCTGGGTGTACCATAGAAATCAATACCAAGTGAAAAGACTAATATGCTCATTACCTGATACCAAGCTGAAGGTTAAGCATGAGATAATAGCTTTTATGGCCTTTAAAAATGTCTACACATGGTGTCTTTTTTATTTCCTTTGCATGAAATTTGCACCTTTCTTTGTTTTTGTGAGTCAACTTGCTAATACTTGTAATTCTTTCCTTAATTAGGACTCCTTGCATATACTCCCTTTCATAAGCTATAGTACCATCTCCCTGCAACTCAGGTTCATCATCATCAGAGCTGTGAAATAACATGGATGAGGAATCATAGCATGAAAAATCTACACTAGTATCACACGAAACCCAATCTTCAGCCTGTGATGTAGTCCTTCGTAAAATTTCACCTGAACCTCTACCAAAGGAGCTTGATATATTCTCTGATAAGCTACGGTTGACCCTGGGTTTCACAGGTGTCTCTGAACTCACCAATGAACTATGAGAAAGTCTTTTCTTCTTCCCCCGGTTTCTTTCGGAACTAGACTTCCTTTGGGATGACTGTTTACTTCTGGCTGGGTAGAATGTTCCCAATCCATCTTTCAAACCCTGGGTCCATGTTCCAAAATAATAACTTCCATCAGAAAACCTGTAACAGCCTGACCCATGTCTTACTCCATTTAACCAAAATCCATCAAAAAGATCGCCATTAAACCATTTCATAACCCCTCTGCCATCCATTCTTCCCCTTTTCCAATTTCCAATATAATAGTTTCCATTGCTCCAAGCATACCTGCCACTACCTTCCCTTATGCCTTCTTTCCAACAACCATCATAGACATCTAAGTTACAATATTGCTTTCTCCCAATCCCATGTTGAGTGTTCATCCTCCAGGCGCCCCTATACTCAGAACCATCAGAACCAGTAAATGTCCCAAAACCATGGAGGTAATTCCCAGAGAATTCACCATCATATGAGGTTCGCGTTGGCCAGATAATATGTCCTTTCCCTGTCATTTTTCCTCCTTCCCAATCACCATCATAAACTGTTCCATATGACCAAGTATAAATGCCTTTTCCATGGGGAAGCAGTCCTTTGAAATCACCCTGATAGACATCACCATTTGGGAAGACCTTCTCAAGAATTCTGGAGATACAAGCTATACATTAGCTCAAATCATAATCTTTAGAACAGCACATAGAATTGATTAATCTAATGAGAAAATGGAGATAAGAACTGGATACCTTTCGGCACTTTCCATGTACAATGATGATTAGAAATAAAAAATCCTAAATAATATCAGCAGATCCATCTTACAAATCCTTCTCTGTGGTGGAAGTCATAAAAGTGCATCATGACATTTCCATTTCTGACCTCAAGATGAGCACAGTCTCCAGTTAGCCAGTCTGATCAATTCAATGCATTCATGGATTCAGGATCAAAATAGAAAATTTGCTAAGTTCCTTAATTTAGGCAGACATTTACTAAATTATAATAACCACTCTTTCTTGCCTCCAGGTTTCAACATGGCATTTATTGAAATTCAAAGTAAATTAACTATATTGTGTAGTAACCTGTTCTGGAGTTTGTTTTTCCTCTATTTGACTTATTGATGGAGTAAGGGCTGCTACCTGAGTGAAACGC
Organism: Apocynum venetum; assembly: GCA_019593545.1. Classification (NCBI taxonomy): domain Eukaryota; kingdom Viridiplantae; phylum Streptophyta; class Magnoliopsida; order Gentianales; family Apocynaceae; genus Apocynum; species Apocynum venetum. Next base: position 1,870,481 of record SRSM01000141.1, on the reverse strand, counting down.
ATGCATAGGCTGTAGTGTGCAGGTGCAACATTGAGATATCTATTGTAGCACTCCTGCTTTTATTTCCATCCAAATAAGGAAGTCAGCCTTCATAATTCATTCTCATTTTTCTTAAAATACTAATGGGAGAATGTTGTAACCATGGTTGCCTTCTGAATCACTCTTTGGGATCTTTGAACAAGATTTTATGCCAATGCTTTATAAGCAGCTGCAAAAATTGTAAGTCTTCTACCTATTTTTATGAGGAAAAAAATTAGGGTGCGCTAAATACGCCATCCACTAGCTATCTTTCTGGCTCTCTAGATTTCAGAGAATGTGGCCAAAAGAAGCAGAACACTTACAACCAAAATAAATAAATAAATAAAATTCATGATTGTGTATAAATATAATTAATCATCATCAAAATGGGAAATTACCCATTCTTAGACTTCCAATAACAAAGCCTGATATACATCTGTTCTATTTGTCTTTAAAAGGAAGAGCCTCCTACCATGTCTGGTTAAGACTTCACTCAAATAACTTCTACAAACTCCATCAGGGTGAGAATCTCAGCCTCGGTTTCATATAGATACTTTCCCATTATTCTCAACAAATTTATCCTAAAAACAAGTTTCCGTATCTAATTTCACCACATACCACGTCTACTATCTCGCAATACAACATCAATAATTACAAACAAATTTCACCAAAAAAGATATGCAAAAAATTACTAAATTTGCAACATCTTTCTTACTATTACATATACTACAAGCTTCATGAATTCATCTCAGAAATAAAAACAGACACACACCAATCCTCCATTACATCTCCTTTATATTGGATTCATTACACTTCTCAATCTACAGTATATTTATGGAACAGATGATAGAAACCGAACTTACCTCTTCAGATTAGAGAGACAATACTGAATGGATCCACACTGCAAAAATTGCGCAGCCCTAGGAACCTTCAGCAAGGGAACAAAAGATAAAACGAATCAGTTCCGAAGAAATCAAAGCTAAAAATCGGGAGTTTAAATCTTAATCTATTTAAACAGGACAACAGTTGCTTTCATTTTCTTTCTCTAAAATTATTCCCCCACTTTACAGTTAAATGTACCTGTTCTCTGAGAAATCTTACGTACCTGAGAAACTTAAAAAGGCTAATCACAGCATTTTATAGACCTGTAAATGTGACACGTTTCAACCATGCAACAAAAGTGGGCTCCATTTGTTGGCAGTTTTATCACATGGGGCCCCTTTCCACTTTGGAATGTGGCCCGCGTGTTTGAATTCGAATTGGTTACTGTTGTTGGACGTCTTGCGAAAAATGATGCCGAGTTGTAGCCTATCTTTCTTTCGCTAAACTGCCAGCCACGTAAAGCATAACATTTTCTTTCTTTTATCTTATTTATTTATTTATTATTTTATACCATAAAGTGTCGACATGTAAATACTTCGCTCTTTTAAAATTATTCACAGTTTGATACCAAAAAAATAAAATAAATTATAAATTTTTTTAGGAAATTTATATGAAGTTTTAAGTTGTTAACAAAAAAAAAGGTTTTTTAACCAAAATAATTTTTTAAAAAAAATTTAAAAATTTCAAAGTAATTTCTCTTAATTTAAAAATAAAAATTTGTTATTAAAATAATTTTAATTTTAATTTTTTTTTTCAAAAATTAAACTGCTTATGTATTTTAGAGAGTATAAATGAATTAAAACTCTCGTAATTCTTTTATTTGTAAATTATATCTTATTCCAATTGATATTTATGAATTTCTGACTTTAATGTCAGTAGAAACCATCATCTCTTCTTATTAACATATTTTAATTTTAACTTAATTATCAATACAAAATTGAAAGAATCATAATTTAACGTAATCAATATTTTTTTCTTGAAAATCTCTAGATACTATAGTGTAACTATTAGTTTTTTCTTTATTGAATTTCTTTCATTCATTCTATTAAAATGATACAAAATTACATGAATATTTAGCACAAAACAACGGTTATTTAAAGTTTACAATAAGAGTTTTGTATATTATAAAATATTTTTAAAGTTTTAAATTTGAAAAGATAAAAATTAATTTTTGTATACATAATTATGGTAAAATAGTGGATGTAGACAAGACTAATGCATAAAAAATAAATATAATTTGTTAAATAAAATTATATATAATATATTTTTTAAAAGATTTGAACCGTTGATTAACGATTTATAAACCGTCGATTCATGGTTCTAAACCAAAATTTAAAATTGTAAATTTATAAACGTTAATGAAGTATAAACCCAATCAACAGTTTTAAAATCGTTGACCAATTTCGATCCGATTCACCAACTTAAATTCAATATTGGTCAGGGGTATATTGCATTCACAAGCAAATCTTAATATAAATAGTTTTTTCATAGTAATATATTTGTGGGTAAGAATAATTGTTTGAATGGCATCCAAATATTTATTTGCAACTAGTCTTAAACTTTTTCTTTTATTATTTTATACTTTTCAATTATCTTTTTGTTTTTGTTAATTTTATTTAAATTTTTTTATTTTCCACGCAATGCTTTTTAACATGGTCAAACATAAATAAATAATTCACGTGATTAAAAATTAATGATAAAAAAACAACCACTAAAAATGATAAAAAATAGTTAAAGATAAAAAATATAATCTAATTTTTTCATATAAAAAGATTATTTTTTTTATTAATCACTTTAAAGGATCATAAATAGGTAAATATGATTCCTAAAAAAAGAAGAAGAAGTTAAAGATGATGAATACTATTTATTTTCATAAATGTTTTTTTAATCATAGTTTAACAAATAATTTATATAAGCTAATTAAAAAAATTCATCTATTTCGACCATAAGAGTACAGGTCATTGTTAGTATTTTTTAAAACCATTATCTTTATTTCTAATAATTATTCATGTGGTACAAATATTTCACATAGATGAAAAAAAGAATGTCAAAAAAACCAAGAATGTAAATAAAATTAATAAAACATTCCTTATTCTTATCACCATATCTCAAATACAATCCTCATTGCATATATATTTTGTCCCATCTTTATAAAAGTGTAAAGATTTTTGCAAAAAGGAAGAGGGAGGAGTTCTGAAGACTATGATGTGTTTGGATGCACAGCAAATGTGACACGGGCAGTCTTGTCCTTTTCTCTGCCACACAGGACATTACAGAGGTGATCAGATGTGGAAAGAACCTTAAAGAAATGCCACATTACCCTTTTTAGTGTTTTCCCACTTGGGATTTTATAGGGACCTTTTTCTACCAAAAAGTTTTCTTCATTTGTCTCTTTGTCAATATCATTTTCTAGAATCAAGTTTTGGAAAAGATAAAAATATTTGGCACTTTCTGTTTTTGCAACATGCGAGTACGACTGGTAGATGGGATAGAAATTACTTATTTAAAAAAATAAAAAGTGGTAGATGGGATAGAAATCTCATTATACTCTCTCACGTATTTATTATTTTATAGTACTTAGGTATTTTTTGTTTAAAATTAAATATTTTATATATTTTTTATTTTGAAATGTTTACTTTTAAAAAATAAATATATTTATCTATTAATTCATATGACTTATTACTAATCACAATAATAAGGTGACAACTTAATTAAAATTACAAGATCTTTTTAATTTTTATTTTAAGTTATAATAAACATTTAATTTTAAAGAAATAATTAAAAAAATAAAGTAATTTAAACTTAAAACATGTCTAAATCAAACAAGTGTACTTACAAATTTTCTATATGAAAAGTTTCTAAGAATAACCGACCAAATAAATTTGGTCTTATCAATATGTGGCTTGAGATGTAGCTATTTAAAGAGAGGACAAATTGTAGAAATAAACTATCTATTTCTAAGGGTTTGTTGGCTTAATTCTAAAAAAAAAAAAAATGGTAGGATTGTTGGCTTGGAAAGTAACTGTCTTGTCCATGCAAAGTCCATTAGAATTATTTAATTGATTCTCCAATTACCTTTGCCAAAAGTGCACATTCATACACCATGCAATATTAAATTCAATTTGATTAGTGCAAATCTAATCTAAGTAGTGATATTTACATGAGCTACCACCATGTGGCAACCCAAACTTGACTACTTTCCTTTTTTATTAGTTGAAAGATGTACGCAATATTAGGAAATGGGAGAAATTGAACTTTTGAGCTTCTTTATTTCGTGAATTGCTAATTTGATAAATGTGAGAATCTTTTTTTTTTTTTGGAATACGATTCCTTCTACTTGGAAGGGGAAGGGAATAAAATTCATTGAAAAAAAGAAGAAAAAGTAAAGCTAAGCTATGGAATCTTTGATTAATATTTTTATGTTGGGAAGATGGGCGTATTTAGTACCTATCTTTTTTAGTCAAGGGGTATAAAGTTTTATCATTATTTGTTGATTATTAAAGTTTCTACCATTTTATATTTTGATTAATTAGGTATTTTTGACAAATTACGTCAAAACTCAACATTGACCTATTTTTATTTGAATAAAATATTAAAGAGTAATTTTGTTATTTGATTTATTTAAGATTGGTGAATTTAGTCTATACTTTTTTAAATTTTGACAGATAAAGTACTTATCATTTTTTTTAGCTTCTTACATTTATTTATTTATTTATGGTAAATAAAGTTTCTATCTTTGTTTTTTTACTTTTATTATCCTTATCTTTTTATGATTTGGTAAACTAAATACTTCTGATAATATATAGGTCAAGTCAAAGTCAATATTTTATTTTATTTTATTCAAATAATGAGATTTAAAATAAATACCTCAACTATAAGGAAAAAAGAAAATAAAAAAGAAAAATCAACAGATCTATTGTCATGCTGGTGGAATCAAATTCAATATCATATATCAAGTAACTAACCTCCAACACTCTCTTTAGGGAAGGTTTTTGAACAAAAATAAGTAGTTTATTCAACAAAATCATTCTTTGGAGTCAAAATAGAGAGGAAAAGAAAAACTCAAGAAAATGAGGGGACCAAAATATCAATTCTTTAATTAACAAAGGATGTTATGTCTCTAAATTAAAAAGAGTATGGACTAAATCCGTGGATCTTCCTTTTTATGTTTGTAAGAAGTTTTGGCCGGTGGAAAAGGTGGTTGCTTCACAATATGCACAATTTCAGATTCTCCAAAACTCTTTATATATATTTTAATAGAATTCGAATGGCATACCCGACATGCAGTAGAATTGTGAGCCGCACTTTTTCTCGCATCCATTTTTTTGGGCTATGAGAGTATCTACACAATATGAAAATGATCAAGAAAAACTGTGGGATACTTAGGTTAATTTAGTGTAGATGCATCTTTCAAATGACCCTTAAAAAGTACAATACAATAATGTATAACTTATAGGAACACCCTCATAGCTATAAGAATCTTTTGCATGACTGTACTAATTACTTTCCAAAATATAAGAATCTAGAAGATAATGAATACTTAAAAATGAAAGTTGAATACCTAAAAATAATGTATATAAATTGAATGTTTACTGTGTAGTTCAAATATTACAGGCATCAAATCTTTTTTTTTATAAGAAAATAACTTTAAGATTTATACTATTTATCTTTATTTTAAATAGTTCAAGAAGTAAATTGCTTGTCCTATTCAGTTGCAAATTAATTAAATAAAATTGGAACCAAGTAACTTCTACAATGCTTTTGTATTTCCAAGAGGGTAGAAATACATGGGTCTAAATCTTATAGTAATAAATTTAGATTTACAATTCAGAAACACTCGTCCTATCTTTTTGTATATAACCACTATAACTATAATTTGCAAACTTCTTTGTTAGAAATGATGTTTTTTCTTCCTATGCCAATTTTCATGATGCAGACCATAAAGAGGAGGAAATTCATCAATAGCTTTGAAATCAGCCTTCTTTTTCATCACTGCACTGGTTGGAAATTCATCATCAGCTTCACTTTCATATTCGTACATTTCAAAGTCAATTGATGACTTTGCTGAAGCTGCTTCTTTATATTCATATCGTTGTTGACTGATGAAGGACTTCAGTGGGGGAGGAAATATCAGCGGTTTGATTCCCATCAAATCTCTCCCTGGAATATGCATATATGGTAATTTGCTACGATGCATTTTCCTAAACGTAATAGAAATCCTGCAAAGGAGAAAGACAAAACAATGAGAAAAATTAAAAGTGTTGGGATTGTCTAATGTAAGTAGATAAAGGTTGAAAGAAAAAAAAAAAACCTTTGAGATGCTACTCCAGGAACACAATGTTTAGCAACATCAGCTCCATTTCCATTAAGAATGAGCACTGATCTATAAGATATGTATCACCAAAAAGTACAGTATCACGAAATATGTACAATTTCAGATTCTTCAACACTCTTTATGTTTTAACATAACTTTAGAATGTATATATTATAATCGATTGAATAAGCATAGTCTTAGTTAGATTCGAATAACATACCCGACAGGCAGAGATATTGAAACAGGACCATCAAACTCTCCAGGGCCAATTACTTGTAAGGTTGCACCAAATAGAATGTTGCATTCACTCAAAAATGACACGGTACAAAATGGTCGAACGAAATCATGATGGTCAATATGAGGAGGAATACAATCTCCCTTCTGATATATGTTGACAATGCAGCTATCCGGGACACATTCTGCAGGTAAAACCTGCCATTTTACCATTCTCTTGATCATTTGATTGAACAAAAGGGGCATTGGATCAACTTCCTCATTTCTGATTATACCTGGTGGATTACCATCTTTGTCCTATGAAGTAATAAATGAAGAAGAGAGTGAATAAGGAGACTAGATCTAACTCAAACAAACTAGATACATATAGGGTGTGTCTATATATATATATATATATATATATGATTGGTGACTAAACCTTACCACTGCATAATTATAACAACAACCAAATTGAATTGTAGCCCGCCCCTTTCCTCGCATCCATTTTTTTGGTTCTGAATATGTACGAGCTGTGAAAATGATTCAGAGAACCTTTAGACAGTCACTCAGGTTTAGTGTAGATGCATTTTTTGGATGGCTTTAGAAAGCATTATCGTGCAAGTAAATGCAATAGTACATAAGTTACATGAACACACTTCCCCAACATATTCAAAATTTGTTTTGCATGACTATACTGATTAATTTCCAAAAATATAGGAATCTAGAAGAGAATGCATACTTAAAAATGAAAGTTAAAAACGTGAAGAACTTCTTATTATTCATCAATTGAAATATGAAATGCTGCAAATGAGGAAGTTAGTACAGTTTGACTAGGAAATAAGCACAGAGCAGGCAAACCCACCTAGAGCTAACATTTTGCTAAACATCTAGAATCAAACGTATCAAGGGCCTAAGGGGAGATGAGGATAAATGCTTCTCTATAATCAAAATCACAAAGATAATTAATGATAATGAAGGAAGCATACCTCTAAGCTGTCCATTTCGTCCCTTGCGCTGGAGCATGAAAATATAGTCAACAATTTTCCTCTGCTCTATAGAATTGAAAACTTCAGTATGAAGTTCAAGCCCTTGTAACACATTCACCAGTTTCCCATCGATCTCCTCGATATAAGAGAAATCCTTCTTCCTACCCAATTGTGCAAATCTAATACGTTCCTGTTCCCCTGATAACTCATCATCAAACCTTGGGAATGTCCAATTATGCCCATCATCTGGTCGTTTTTCCAGCTTTGAGTATTTTGATGATAGTTTTCTCTTATCCACTAACATATCTGACATATTGGAATCAAATGCATCCCTTCTATTAACGGAAACTGATTCCGAGGCGTTTTTAGATCGCCAAATAGTCTTAGAGTTGAATGTTTTTCCATAATCTTCTCTATCTGTTCTTAGGTCATCAACTAAAACAGAAATATCTCATAAATTTCCTACTAAAGATGAAGCTATTGAGGAAAAGTCATAACAAAAAGATGTAGATAAACAATACATTTCACTTGATTTCACAAACAAGTCCCTTTAATTAAATCAATTCAATAATTTTGAATTGATCAGGTGCAAGTCCAACAACGAGTTTGAGAAACACAAATACATTTTATAGAATAGATTAACCAGTGAACTATCAATACTTGAATTAAAAAAGTGAAAGTTTGAGACTTTACTTTTTTCAAAACGACGAGCACGAGCCTTAAGAACATCATCACAATGATTGCATATACCTTGAGATAAAACCTCCAAAATCTGTTCACGGCTCAAATTCTTGAGCCTCTCCATACAACCCACATCTCTGTTGAGCTCTCCAGCCATTTCTGAAGTCTGAAGACTCTGAACCCACTAAACCAAGTCAATCAATCTAAACAAGGAAAATTCAAGTCTAACGGTGAAAATCTAAGTCATTGTTTATTATAGTAATAAAATGAAAGTGAAACAGGGAGAGAAAATTAAAAATTCCAGAAAGAAGAAAAGTGGTCAGTGGTGTTAGTAGTCATGGAGATAAAGTCTAAGTCTTCTTAGACATGGGGGAACAGAATAAAAGAGTAACAGATTACCAGGTTTTTTCCAAAGGGAAATATTCCACTAAATAAGATGAAAAATTATGAAAACTAAATAAATTCTAGTCAACTGAAAAAGGGACAGGTGAAGTTATGTTTTTGTGGGTTCGTTGTAACTGATGACTGGTGAGAAGCTAAATAAGCACAGGCTATATTTCCTTTTAGCACAAGAAAGGGACAAATGCAGTAACTAATTTGACACCTTTAAAAGAAAAGAAAAGAAAAAAAGATCCTTCTTAATATATTCTCTACCATATTATCAATTTTATTTTTGATCAAATACGAAGATTAACATAATACTAAATATGAACAAGGACTATTATTACATATTAAATGGGTTTAATGAGTCAATAATTTAAATTAAAAGTATATTAGGAATAATATTTAATTAATAGAAGTAGTCGGTGTAACTTTAAAAATGAAAGTATTTTTTTTCTTCAGGAAATTGAAAAGGAAAGTTATTAAAAATATTTAATGAAGTTCGTAAAATGATTTTTAATTTAAAAACAATGTTTTACTTTAAAATAACCCTTACATTGAAATGCAGATGGCATTTTTTATAAATTTTATGGTAATTAAAAAACAATGTAAATTTTTAACAAAAATAGTAAGTTTCTAAACCTTATTTACATACCTTTTGAAATGATTATTTTTCTTTTATTTTTTTGAAGCTTACCATTTCAAAAATTATTCATCCTTAAATGTTTGTGGTGACTATTTTTCTCTCCTTAAATGATTAATTTTATCAAAATTACTCCTTTGGTAGATATTCAATCAGTACCACATTTTAAAAAAAATAAATTATAACATACCATGTAAGAATATCATATTACCTATTATGTATATATTTTTTTACTAATTTACAAAACTATCTATTCTGCATATATATTATCTAATTTATGAAATATATTGTGAGAATAAAATGTTACTTGTGAAAATAGTAATTTGTATTGTAAGCATACCAACACCTTTAAAGATGATATAATGGAAATGGATAAAAGGTTTTCCATCAAAGAAAAAGGGAAAAAAGGCTTCCTTAGCTTCTATTTCAGATGCTTGGCCTCTGTTACTACCCAAAGAATAATAATGGCAATGGCAAGTTTTTCCTTTTTACTTGGAGGATGAATATGACAAAAAATTACTTATTTATCAAAAAAAATTATGAAAATAAATATTTAACTATAATTTAATTTCTTTCTTCTTGTTTTCTGCCACTTGACTTTGATCCAAATTAATAAAAATCTTATCTTCTTATTCTATGTTATTGTTACCCTTTTATTAATATATATTATTTTTTATCAAAAGGGAGATCAAGTATATTAATTGTTAACAAAAGCTATACAGAGTCCTTGCCCACATTTTATAAATCATTTTAGGCAGACAAAAGATCTACAACTTGCATTAGGATTTTCCTAACTATCCACAATGGATAGTGTAAAAAAAAAAACTAAAAAAAAAAAATCATGATTTTACAACTGGTTATTATGATAATACCATGACACATGAATAACCTATCCGCACACACACACACACACACACACACACACACACACACACACACACACACACACACACACACACACACACACACACACACACATATATATATATATATATTCTAAATTGAATTTATTTTTGAATGGTGATTCTTGGTTACTTCCTCAGCCATCCTACCAAGATTCCACTGCACCCACAGCATCTCTTTAGTCCTTAGTCTGTCATGACTAACCAACCAAAGGGTTAAATATGGTCTTGAAGGTCCAGGAAATTTCCACAGAGTGTTTTGGGACTTGTGTTGCTCGGGTCTGTTCACTACTCAGTCAGCCTATCTAGGAATGTGGCATTTGCTTAATTTATTTACGTTTGTATTAGTGAAAACATGGTTGTCTCCATGATATCCCTGTGATTATATTCCTTTCTTATTATTGTTTTTGGCCTTTTAATTTGATCTATGATTTGTGTTTGCTGATTGTTCTCATAATGATTGCAACTGTGCTTCTACTTTAGCAAATTGTGACTCTTTTACTTGTATTTAGTGACTGAATGTTCCTAAGATGCAGATTTTGAAGGGATGGATTGAAGGTTGGTAAGAATTGAGAAGTGTGTTTGTAGTACAAAAATTAAAGAAAATATTTAATTATAATTAAAATTTCACATTATATTTATTATTAATTAAGTTAGTGATAAGATATTTTAAAAAATACTTTTTCATTTTTTTTAATACAAGGGAAAATGGGATGGTGGATTCGAACCTGTGTCCTCAAGAAGACCCGAAGTGTGGCCCTAACGGTAAATTTACACCAATGAGCGATGACGCATTCGAGAAATGCGTTGAGTTCATTCTCCCAAAATTCCGCTGTTCAAGCACAGACAAGGTTGCAGAATCCAGAAACCTTCCAAAGTGGAAAGACATTCTGAGAATTAGGATGGTAATTTCCACTGTGATTGGAAGCGGGTTTCAAAATATCCTAACCAGCGCCATACCAGCTTCTTCTTCCTCTTCTTCTGCTTTTCCGGCACCTTTATCTTCAACCAAACTTAGAGCTATCCACAATTCTGAGTTTTCCATCTCTGTAACTACTTTTACTACTGCTACTATTAGACTAGATGAAGCCAACAATGGACCCACAAAATCTTCTCCAAATCTTCCTTCACTTTTTCACAGGGCTAGACAATCTGCAATTCTTGAAATTCAAGCATCGTCTGACTTGGAATCTGCTCTTTCAAGGTTCTTAAATTGTTCTTTTTTTGGGGGGGGGGGGGGGAGGGGGGAAGATGGGGTGAGGTCTTTAAATTGTTTTCTGGTTTATGTTAGTGCTATTGCAATTTCCAAGGGTGCCCTGTTATTCTTTTTGTTTTTCATTTCTTTGGTTGAATTCATTTCTAGTTTCTTAATAGTTCTACATGTAAACATTCTTTACATGGAATCTTAACTGAGATTCAAGATTGGCGTTATGTAGTACCATAAAGCTTTTCAAAGTTGAGTCTTCTTTTTTCCAGTCCATTGTATGTAATGAATGCACTCTTATGTTTTTGCCACTCCATTGTATGTTTCTTACTTCATTTTATCTCATTGATGACTTTTCTTGTAATCTGAGATTTAAATGTTGAGAAAACATACTTTCCAGGGTTTTAATTTTGTTTTTTTCCTGGGTTATGTTGGATTTTTCTTTCAGTTTTTATACTTCCATTGCTTTCACAGAAATAACTTGGGTTTGCTGATGCTTTGGAATAGAGTGATGCTGAAATAGCAGAGCTAGTTTGACCATGTGTGCAGTACTATTGAGCCATTGCATGTTTGAGTTTATAAAGAAATCATAACATTTGATGCTGGAAACAATCCCAAGTTCAGTTTTTATTGTGTGTATCACAGTTATTATTTCTTTCTGAACTCTGGTTCTCTAGATTCTTGCATTACAACTTTAAGCAAGCAATAGCATTTGCTGGTTTACAGGTCCAGAGGAATATTGAGAGTTCAAGATTTGAATGTAATTTTGCGCCATTTTGGGAAGCTAAATAGATGGAAGGAACTCTCACAGGTTAGATGGCATATGACATATGTTTCTGTAGTTATTATGGTTGACGCTTAAGATTGTTTTTCACATGTTGTCAGTTGCAAAATTCTGGTGCATTTAAATAGATTAGAATAAGGTTTCGTGATATTTCAAGATCTTATTGAATGAAGATCAAAACTAGTAATGTGGTTGTACTCCAAATGTAACTTCATAATGGTGCAAGGAAGTAGCAGTAGTCCTTATAAACCTTTAAAAGGCAAAAGCTGATTAGTTGTTTATATGGAATTCCGGTAGTAGGAATTCTTGTGAATCCTTAGACCCAATTTATGCATGGCTTTTATCTGGTTCTCTTTGCTTGGAAATTGTAAGTCTGATATTTAAATTCAAATTCTTGCAGCTTTTTCACTGGATGCAGCAAAATGGGAAGACTAGCATTGCTTCCTACAGCAGTTATATAAAGTTTGCAGGAAAGAGCCTTAATCTGATAAAGGTTTTGGAAATATACAATAGCATTAAAGATGAGATGACAAGGAATAATGTTTCAGTCTGTAATTCTGTTCTTAGTTGCATGGTAAGAAGTGGCAAATTTGAGAGCTGTCTCAAAATGTTTCATCAAATGAAGCAAGATGGCCTGAAGCCAGATATCATTACATATTCTACGGTATTTTTTTGACCCTTATCATTTAAAAAGTTTGCTTGACATTAACAACATCAATCCTAGTCTGCTGCACCTAGAGTCAACAGAATGACAAAAAAGTTTGGAACAGTGAGATATTCAGAATATCTAGTCGTAATTATGTTTGATTCATATTTTAACTTGTGAGGACAACAATATATGTTGAGAACTTATTATGAGAAATGTAAGGGCTCAGTTGCATCTTTTGTAATGATCTTTGAAGCACGTGTGAAGTCTTTTTCTTTACAGCAAACTCTATGAGATTCCTCTGATCCTTCATGTGGCATTCATGAGTCCTTTCTTCTGTCACCTTTAGCTACTTGTAGGCTGTGCTAAAGTAAAAGGTGGCTATTCCAAGGCACTAGAACTGGTTAAGGAGTTGAAATATAACGGGCTTCCCATGGATAGTGTAACTTATGGTACACTTCTATCCGTTTGTGCTTCAAACAATGAATGCAAAGAGGCAGAGAGATATTTCGAGGAGATGAAGAGTGAAGGTCATTCTCCTAATGTTTTTCATTACAGCTCTTTGCTCAATGCCTACTCAGCTGATGGAAACTGTAAGAAGGCAGAAGAATTAATCCAAGAGATGAAATCTGCAGGGATAGAGTTAAATAAGGTTGGTTTCACTTTTCAATCAAAGGTAGACTGTTAAAAGTCACGCGTTTCATTTATCATAATTTTGGTTTCTCAAGTAATTTAGTACATCGAGTTGAATTGTAAGATTGTTTCTAACATTAGTTTATTATCTATGACAAGAAGCCACTGTCTTTATTATTTTGTACATGCCACCCATGGCCTCCCCCAATCTATATTCCTGAACTTGTTTTTCGTGATAAAGATTATTGCTTTCTACATCTTCTTTTTTTTATATAATAAGTGATCACATTGATATGCATGTGTGTTGTGTTTGTTTGTTTATAAATTCAGATTTTGTCATAATTTTCAATAAAATTGAGTGTCTTAAGTTTTGTTGATTAACTACAGTATTTTGCAGGTTATTTTGACTACTTTACTAAAAGTATATGTTAGAGGGGGTTTGTTTGAGAAATCAAGAGTTTTGCTGAATGAGTTGGAAACTGCAGGCTATGCAGCAGATGAGGTACTGTTGATACCCAAGATATATTTTCTGTTTTATGCATCTCCACTAGCTGTTGACATTTTTTATCTGATAGAATGTATGAAGTCTGTTAATTCTTATTTGGCAAACGAGCATGAGGATACTTGCATTTATTTATATTTTATAGTTTGGATTGTTTGCTTCAATCATGTAGAATTTTTAGCCATAAAGATGTGGATCAGCTCATCTCTAATTATCCAAGAATACTTGCAATTATTGATAGCTTCAATCTCCAGAATTTTCTTCATATTATTGGTAGTTCTAACAATTCCGTTCCTACTGTTCCACTAATCAAGCACTGGAACTGGACTATTAGTTTCCACTCAAACTGAATTATCAGCATTTTTATGGATTATTATTTCGTTTCATGTCTTAGCAATGTGATTTTGCTGCAGATGCCATACTGTATACTTATGGATGGTCTAGTAAAAGCTGGTCAAGTTCCTGAAGCCAAATCAGTTTTTGATGAGATGATGAATAAAGAAGTGAAGACTGGTAGGTTTTATTAGCAGTGTAATTGAGGTCAAAACATTACAAGCACTTTACTCTTGCTTCACATGGTTTTACCTCAATGTTCACTCTTGTTTGTGACTGGAAATATCCCTTTCAACCTGTTATCTACTTGCTTCCGCAGATGGCTATTCCTACAGTATTATGATTTCTGCTCTCTGTCATAGTGGGGTCCTCCAAGAAGCAAAGGAATTGATTTCTAACTATGAATCAAAATACGACAAATATGATGTGGTTATTTTGAACTCAATGCTTGGTGCTTACTGCAGAGCAGGGGAGATGGACAATGTGATGAAATTGATGAAGAAAATGGATGAATCAGCAATTAGTCCTGATTCGAATACCTTCCATATCCTAATCAAATACTTTTGCAAAGAAAAGCTGTATATTCTAGCATATCGTACCATGGAGGATATGCACAAGAAAGGCCATCAAGTGTATGAGGTAAGTAGCATCTATTATTACTTATTTCACCATTCAAGGAATGTTGTAGTGTGGGGTCTGTCACTAGCGTGGAACTTGCACATGAAAAAGAAAGGAATACAAAATTGGATTTCTACTTTTACAACTGAATGGTGTTGTTATTCTTGATTATGGATGATATATTGATGTTGACCTGACCATAACAAATACCTCTGCTTGTCAGCTGGACAGTATGAATGTGTGATCCAAACTTCTGAAGCCTTTAATTTTACCCTCTTATTGCTGGTCCAATTACAATAAATTAAACATGCATTTTTATTGTCTTTATCAGAAAAAAATATTCTGATTTCTTGGAGCTTTTCTATATAAGCAATTCTCAAATAAAGGCCACGATGAACTTGCTTGCTTTTTCATCTTTACCTTTTTGCGCCTTCTCTTATCCTCTTCTCAAGAAAAGCATTTGAACAAATTACTTCAAATTATCGTCCTAAGTTCCAAAGCTTTTGCTGAAGTTCAGATTTAGCTTTCCCAACATGATTTAACTGCTGTATTTACATGGGAAATTACATCATGGTCTTATATATAATTAAGCAAACTTGGTACCTAGGATTTTAAGAGTTTGGTATATGTTGTTAGTTCTTTGGTAGTTACAACTTAAATATCTGTGCTTGATAATTTCCTTCTCTTCTTGCAGGAATTATGCTCTTCTTTAATGTTTCATCTTGGTAAAACCGGTGCATATAGAGAAGCATTTTCTGTATATAATATGTTAAAATACAGCAAGAGAGCCATGAACAAATCTCTTCATGAGAAGATTCTACATATTTTAGTCCGAGGTCAACTTCTGAAAGATGCATATGTAGTAGTAAAGGTGCGCAAATTTTTTAAAGCAATATCGTGTATGTTTCTTTTGATGCTAATTGAAATTAAGTTCTTCCATGTGCAGGATAATACAGGGTTGATCTCTCAGCCAACTATTAGGAAGTTTGCAACCTCCTTCATGAAATCAGGCAACATAAATTTGATAAATGATGTAATGAAGGTCATCCACAGTTCTGGATGTAAGATTGATCAGGTATAAGCTGATTTTACTCTCCACACTGCTAAAGCAGAGTTCTCTATGACTTTTCAGTTAGGGTACCACAAATATCATAGGCAACTAATGTTTGAATTTGGCTCACATATATGCCCAAATTTTACCTTTCAAGCTGCTTCTAGATTTTCTCCAACTTCTTGCATTTTACAGATTCATGAAAAGAGCACAACTGTACTTCAACTTGCAGGTCCCCTAGAATGACCTGTTTGCAATGTCGTTTGTTGCAGGAGTTATTTCAGACTGCTATTTCTCGATATCTCAAGGAAACCGAGAAGAAAGAACTTCTGCTTCAGTTGCTACAGTGGATGCCTGGTCAAGGATACTTTGTTGATTCATCTACAAGAAACTTGATCCTCAAAAACTCTCACTTGTTTGGGAGGCAAACTATTGCCGAGTTATTATCAAATCAGCACGTGGTGTCAAAAGCAATGAAATCTCATCAGTCAAGAGTAAAATGAGGTAGATCATAATTTCCAGCCTTTTTGAATTGCTATAAATTATTGTATATTCTTTAAAATGATTCTTCAAGTATATCAAAATTTATTGTTGCGGTCTCAGTTAATTTAAATTCTTCCCACAAATTCCTCTCAATCTAATGAGATTGCTGCAATAAATTTCATTACATGGTCATAGAATAGGATCAACTTCATGCTCTGAACCTCAGGATTGACTGAACCTTTGGCCTTTATTCCTTTTCATGGCTCGCTGACTAGCTTCCATCCACAATTAGTAGGCCTTCCAACAATATTTGTTTTGGAAATTAGCACAGAATTATTAACAGTGCTTCATGACTTATATGTCATATGCTTTGTACTAGGTGTTACTATCATCAGAATCAAGTTGAAGTTCATGTGATTGCTGGTTTTCTTTTGCCATATTCTTCCGGTTGCTATTTTCATTATAAAAGTATATTTCTCTATCCCACTTGATGATACTGATTCACACAGTATTCTAACCGAGAGTGCAGATAGTATTCAGAGAAAATGTTCTCGATTGTTTCTTTTGATGTAAGATCTTTAGTTGAAATCCCTCTGTAAATAAAAGAAAAAGGAACAAAATATCACTTTTAGTGCTGATCAAAACAGAAGGATTTCGTTGTAATCTAATCATATTTTCTCTGAATAACAGTGACGCCTCTAGCCTTCTTTACACTTTGCAATCGTTTTTCTGAAACATGTTCACCCCACATTGTAGTTGCTGTAACAAGTCTACATATTCATTACCTGATAGTCCAACAGTATCAGTTCTAAAGAAGATTGATATGGAAATTCTGCTTGATTTGGTACATTATTTGTGTATTCTGATATATTATACGCTGACATAGTAAATCAATTAGAGGCTTATATCATTCTAATTTGGCTTCTGTTGTATTATTCATGAATTTATGTGCCTTGGATGAGTATGCCCATAATGAAAAATTTTAGATTCAAATCAATCATATCAGAAATCTTTAGATTTGATGTTATTACCAGAATAGAGCTATGCCATAGAATTAATAGTATATATAATTAATGTTTTGTGTGAATTGATGTGAGAATCAATTAATAATAGAACGCATGACATCTTGATGTGTTAACATGGTAGAAAGCTAGTATTGGTTCACAAAGTTTAAGCACAATGGCAATGGCAGAAGAGGTAGGCCTAGATCAGCCGCAACATTTGCTATGCTGAGATAGGAAGTTGATTTGGTTTACTGTAAGTGAAGAATAAAACCTTAAAGAGTCAAATATGTTCACTAAATTTCCCCTTGAGAGTCTAAAATAAATGAACAATAACACGTGAAAAAAGATTTCACAATATTTCATTGTTGTAGCATTTGGCAAACAGATTTCCATATCTAGCAAACCAGTGCAAGTATAGTCATATAATATGAACATAGAATAAGTTGAGCAGCGAAATCTGTAACATCTCAGATTCCCTATAATACCAAAATAGAAAATATAATATAATTGTCAAATCAAAAGAAGAATCCAAATTTAAAACAATGAAAATTTTCAAATAGTGAGTCAAAATTTTGAATTTCAAATAAGTATCAAATTATAAATTTGAATCCAAAATAATTTTTGCCAGAATAAAATTATTTATATCAAATAAAACTAAAACATAAACATAAATATTCTTAATTCGAAAATGAGAATATAATTTAAATCAAATTCAAAATTCATAAATGGTGAGTCATCTTCCGTCCACGTATTGCAACCCATCGGTCTATAAGTGATTTTAGAAAAACGTAATGCATAGTTTAAGTACAAAGTAGTTAGTGGGAGTAAAGCGTGATATTTTATAATGAATATACACGTTGCAAATATCATAAAAATATAAATAGTCAATTTATATCATAGAGTAAAAAACTCATGTTTAATTGAGCTAAAATCTCTGTTCAAGCGGACATAAATTCTTATTTTATCGGAACTAAGCCCCTGTTGTTTGATGAAATATGCAATAGACATTTATATGCGCATTTATAAAATTATTGTACACATATCATAATAGAATTTAAAAGTGTACAATTAATCATGGAATAAATAGCATATATAACTTGTAAATATAAAAATTTAAATAATTAAATAAAGTTAGAACTCTCACCTCAAATGCACATATAAATACGTGCTAAGTTGCGTGAAAAAATTAACTTTTTAAATCCTTGATTACTACATTGGAAGTATTCAATGAATTAGAACATTGAAAAATTAAATTAAATAATTGGTTTTAAATAAATAAATAATCTAATAAAAAGAAAAAGAATGACTTTTTTAAAAGTGAAAGGAAATATTTGCATTTTGAAAAGATTTGGGAACACTTTTGGAATATGAAAAATGTAATTTTCAACTTTGGAAAAGTTTAAGGTCAAATTGTAATTTTGAAAAAGTTCAGGGGTTAAATTGTAATTTTCGAAAGTTTGGGGACTAAAAACGAAAAATTTAAAAATATAGGTTGAAATAGAATTTAAATAAGTCTTGTGGTATAAAAAAGGAAATTCTCAAAAGAATTGAATAAAAATATAATTTTTAAGAAGTTTGAGATCAAATTAAAAATTTTAAAAAGGTTTGGGGACTAATTTGGAATTCTTAAACATTTGTGGGTAAATCTGTAAATTCGTATTTGAAATTTGGAAATTTTAAAGTTTGTAAACCCTAAGGAACTATTTACAAAAATAAATAAGTTAAAATAAAATTACTAAAATACCCCTCTATCCTCAAAACCCTAACCCTAATTTTCTTCTTCTTCTTTTTCCCCTAACCCTAGTCCCCCCTTTCTTTTTTCCCTTTCTTTTTCCCCTTTCTTCCCATTTCTCCCTCTTGATCTCTCTTTTTTTTTTTTTAAAAAAAAAATGCTATGGATTGTGGGACGTTATGAAAAATAGATGTTTTTAAACTTATTGCCGCTGTCGGCGTTTAGTCATATGACGGCGTCAATGGTGACGGCAAATATAAAGGAATTTACCTCTCTCAATTAAAGGAAAAATATGACTAATTATTTTAACATCTCTCAATTTATATGAGAGATATTAAATTTTAATGGATCAGAATTAATTAATTAATTAAACTTATTAAATTATAATTTGAGTATTACAAAATCCAACGAGATTAACAATATTCTGACGTTGCAAGTGAGAAAGGAGCTTTAGCTTTGACTAGAAGCGATCATCACCCCTAGGATAATGATTGTTAAAACAAGTGTTTTGACTAAAATTCCATCATAGATTCTGCATCCAAGCTTCTCTATTATTATCGTACCTCTATATTATATTTGGAATTGAATGTTAACATTTGACTTATTTAATAAAAATTAAGAAAAGTCTTTGACCTTTACAAAATTATTATATTATCCTTATTAATTTGGTTAGTGGTGATATCATTACTTATATTTAAATATCTTAAATTAAGGAGTTAGTTATTGAAATTTTAGATGAAAAATAAGTTTATTTTAGAAAAAATGGACACATTTAATTTTGGACATCCCAAAATGGATATATAAACATTCAATTCCGGACAGAGGGAATATTTTCACTGGAAAATCCATTTGTTATCTCTTCAAGATCAGTGAAAGAAAGAGCTTGAGGGGAACCGGTTATCTGCGCTAGTTGATGCCAATAAGGACACTGAGGAGTAGATGCTAGTGGAGATAGCTCTTCATCCTGTCCTGCATTAGCACCTTCATTATCTTGAGGTTGCTCAGATTCATTAACTGTGCTAGTGAAATCGTTAATTCCTTGACTCTCCATTAACCATTTTCCACACTCAGGATCCCTTGATGGCATTAAAGTAGCAATTCCCTTCCTCTTCATTACTGCAACATTGCAGGCCACATGCCCATATATGTAAACCTTTTCTTTCCTCAGGTGACTGCCAATGATGAAAAAAGGGACTCAGTATTCTTTTTCTTCTTGCATTTTGCATTCTTATGCATAAACTTCTGGCTGAGCTTAACTGTATGATTAAGTATAAGTAAATTACCTATCCAAAACTATCCATCTGGAATTGCTGTTGTGTGCTTCTTCCACAATTATTTCCCTTGTACTGAATCCTGCAGTAAGTTTGACCTCCAAATTCACCTGCAAAATGAAGCTTCAAGTGAATATAAGAACCATTAGCCAAAAATCTCAATTCTTCTCCCTAAGTCACCCTCCAAAAGGAATAGGAAAAAGGAAAAACGGATGGTGTCTGACCTCGCTTTTCTTGCATTGTTGGTGGAATGGCTGGAGTTTGGAATGGTACTCCTCCCTCTTTTTCTTAATTTCTTCTTCAAACAATCCAGGGCTCGTTTCTCCTTGTATCAAGTAGTCTAATTTTATAGCTGAGGAAAGGGAAACCCTCAGTGTTCTCAACTAAGATGCAGATTTAACAGATGATGAGCATTTTAAAACAATTTTCTTGATATTTGAACAAGCAACTAATAAACTTATGACAGACTAGAAAGATTATGATTAATCATATATTCTGGAACTAGAAATATGTAATAGCTGATGGACAATTAATTACCATTGTCCAGAACTTGGCAGTTGGTAGTATGAACATCAGAAAGCAGAAAGCAAAATTGGCTAAGGGCAAATTAGCTAAACACTTCCTTGAAAAACAGTAAAATTTAACTGCACTTCAAGAACAATTTTCTAGCATCACCTGTATCCATTAATGCACAATAAAAGTTTAATAGTATCACTTCTTTGAGTCTTTATCCAAAATATACATTTTCTAAAAATTGTACTCTGACATAACTCTCAACGTAGTAGAATGTCCCATATACATTCCTTCGTCATTATAAAAGACGAATCTCCCTGAAAAAGCTAGTCCACAAATCACAAGAACTGAGCTCTAAAGACAGTGCTCCGTCCTTCCCAGGGACGAGCCTGCCTGGTTCTTTTTCTCTTCTTTTTTTAAAAACATTTTCACATTTGCATAAGTTTCAAGTTGATTATTTTAATTATTAGTAAAAACAAGTGGTGGTACTTAGCATAGAAAACATGCATGACTTGTGTGTTGTGCTCCATTTCATGTTTTTTATTATTATTTTTATTACATTTAATTTGTGTCTAAATTACTATAAAAAGACTATTTATTATAAAATTATAAGAACGTTATTTTTGCTAATATAAGTTTTCTTGTACACATTATCATTTTCTCAATTGACAATATATGTTATGTTTAATTGTTAGTGTAATTTATATTTTAAATATTTATTTACAACATAAAAATTTAAAATATAGTTTTTTTAAAAAAACTATTTTTTATAATATTGTTAGTATCAAAATTTAACATAATATTTAAAATTTATACTTATACATTTTATAACAATAATACTTATAAATTTTGACGATTGAGATTTTATTTTTAAAAAATAGTTTTTAAAAAATTATATTTTTAATTTTTTTTGTTGTAGATAAATATTTAAAATATAAACTATACTAAAAATTAAACAAAACCAATATTTTCCATTGAAAAAATGATAATGTGTACAAGAAAACATAATAATGTTTTTTTGATTTTATAATAAATGATTTTTTAATTATAATTTAAACACAAATTAAATGTAATAAAAAAAACTCGAATGGACACGAGTCTTGCATGCTTTTTATCCCATGTGGTCTTACCACCACTTGATTTTACTAATAATTAAATTAATTCACTTAGAACTTGTGAAAGTATTTTTTTTATATAAAAAAAAAAAGAAAAGAAAAAGAATGCAAATGAAGTGCTCATACAGGTCCGTACTGTGAAGGACCTAGCGTTGTCTTTGACTGAGCTCCTTTATTGCGATTTTTGGACCAATTTTACTATGAAGGTCCATCTTTTATAACAACGGAATGGTATATGCTATATGCTGGGCATTTTACTACGATGAAAATTATGTCGGACTACATTTTAAAAAAAAGAAGAAGAAGATAAATTTAGGGTAAAAAAACTCTCACTTCATCACCCCATGAATTTATGGCAATCCAATTACCTTTCAAGCAGATAAAACAGCAGTCATGAATTCATTGAGCTCACCCATACCTGGAATGCCAATGAAAGGAAAACAAGAAAATGAGGACTTCTTGGGCAGCTGAGATAGGACCCCGATAAAAACCACGGTGTCTTTTGGCCGGACAACATATTTGATCGCCCAGTGAAGGGCCTCCAGGCTTCCATTGTCACGTTTTGCATCATTAACCACAATGATGGTCTCTCCAGCTCCTGGTGCAAAAGATGATTCTGATTGGAATCCCATTTTCTTGCTGCTACACCAATCAGAAAGGGCTGTAAGATTTCAGTTTTAAGTATTATGTAGATGTGAAAATGTCCCCAGCACCAGTCCTATTCTTAGTTGGTGTCGCCATGAATCCATAAACAAAGCTTTGTTTCTTGTTGAGTTCATTTCATTGTTTGGGAATTTCCACGTACCATGTTCCTCTTGCATTGGTGGTACCGTGGTAGTGAACCATGATAGAGATATATATGGATATAAAGACAGAAGTAAAGCCAAAGCAATCCGAGTTGAGCTCAAATTCAATTCTTTTTTTTTTTTTGGTGATGAATATCTTAAATTCAATTCAATTCATTATAAAAAATTTTAAGTTTTCGAATTTAAAAGAAAATACTGCCATATATGAATAAACCTATTTCTTCATCGAACACTTGTTTGTTTCGCAGTGTATTTTAAAGACCAATTCCTATCTCTAGGAACTTGAATAGCATTAGACAATATACTATTTTAGTTTGACCCATTATTCCTTCTTGCGTCCTTATTTTCCAGAACCAGACTCTCCCCCACAGGACCTGCCTTTTTTTTGGGGGGGGGGGGGAATTCTTCAACAACGGTATGAAATAAACCCCCGTGGATCTGATATCCGTCGCTCACCCCTGGTAAACGCCGAATTTGTCGATTCCATCTCTCTAGTACGCGATGAGCACCCCCTACCCGACGCCGATAGCTCCAGGCCAAACCCGAGTAGGTTGGGTAGGCATCGGAGTGATGGGTTCCGCCATGGCATCCCGCCTCCTCTCTGCCGGCTACGCAGTCACAATTTATGCCCGTACCCCTTCAAAGGCCCTTCCGATTCAGTCTAGAGGAGCCTGTCTGGTGAACTCCGTTACCGAAGTTGCGGGACTCAGTGATGTTGTTTTCACTATGCTGGGTCACCCATCAGATGTTCGACAAATTGTGCTGGAGAATCTGATTCCTCATCTGAATCCCAACAGTGTCGTTGTTGACCACACAAGTAGTCACCCCATTCTCGCCCAGCAAATTCATGATTCTGCGCTCGAAAGGCATTGCCATTCCGTGGATGCTCCGGTTTCTGGAGGCGATATAGGAGCAAGAGATGGTAAATTAGCGATCTTGGCTGGGGGAAATGAAGATGTTGTGAAGTGGTTGAAGCCACTGTTTGATGAAATGGGTAAGGTCACCTATGTCGGGGGAGCAGGAAAGGGACAACATTGCAAAATCGCTAATCAGATAGCAGTAGGGGCAAACTTGTTAGGATTGAGTGAAGGGTTGGTTTTTGCAGAGAAAGCAGGTTTAGACAAGGTGAAGTTTCTTGAGGCAGTAAGGGGTGGAGCTGCAGGGTCGATGGTGATGGAGTTGTTCGGGGAAAGGATGATCAAAAGAGACTTTAATCCTGGTGGGTTTACAGAATATATGGTGAAGGACCTGGGAATGGCAGTCGATGTTGGAGAAGAGGAAGGCGATGAGGCGGTGGTCTTGCCCGGTACTGCATTGTCCAAACAGCTGTTTACCGCAATGGTTGCTAATGGTAATGGCAAACTTGGCACTCAGGGTCTAGTTACTATAATAGAGAGCATGAATGGCAGGTAGTGTATGAATTATATCAACAGCCTACTCCTCCTTGCATTGGCAATTTTCAGATGGTGTGTGACGTTTCTGTTTCTCCCTTCTTTGCTGAGGTATGGGGATCAACTTATGGTGGCTAAAGGTGTTTATTATTGGCATTTGTTTGCTTGGAGATTCTATTGGGTTAGACTCTTTGTATGTACATATTAGAATAATCATCTAGTGAGAAATGTTTGTGAATCAACAACTTCTGCAGTTGTTAATGGAATTGGCAACTTTCTCTAAAGTTTTGTTTTCAATGAGTGAAAGACGAATCTGCAGTGCAGATTGCAAAATATACTTGGCAATTTGATGTGTTTTGCAAAGTACTTATATGAACATAAGTTCTCAGCAGTTATTACACATATGCATATATAATTATAAATATAATTAATATGAGTAGTTGATAAAAATAAATATAATTATATAAGCAATTTATTAAAAATATAAATATATAATATGTATATGCATGTTTATATATATCTAATATAAATTATACAAAAAAAATGCATAAAATTATATTTATGCAAGATGAAGTGAGGGTATATAATCATAAATTATATTTTCTTCTTTCAAAATGGAAGGTAAACATTTATATTTTAAGATATATCAAATTAAATGTATATTTTTACAAAAAAAAATCAAATTTGTTATTTAAAAATTTATTTAGAACATCATTAATTTAAAGAATTTTATATTTTACTAATTAATAATTTTATACTCACTAAATTAATAACAAATACAATGTTATAATTATGTTAAGATCAAAGTATTTTTAAAATTTTTAAATTAAACTAAGTTAATGTTCAATTTCGAATTGAATGAATATATAAATTAATATATATATATATATATAATATATAACGTATAGTCCTATATAAAAGAAATGTAAGCTTAATATCTTAAAAATGACTCTGATAAAAGTCATAAAATTCATCAAAGATCCAAAATTACAGTGACTTTCTTTTCCTGTTCTCGTTGGCTGCGGGTGTTTTTCCCCTTGGTTTTGTTCCTACGCGGCTTCGTTTCTCCAATTTCTTTTTTTAGTATTTTTTCATTTCCTCCGTGATACCATGTGGCTGCCAACTTTTTCTGTTTTAATTGGTCCCCCCGCCCCCTTATTTTGTGGATCGAATTGTTAAATCACACATGTAATTATTAAATTCTGCATTTTCTTTTAACAAAGTGCTCCATTCTTTTTTTTATATGATTGTAAACTGGGGACTGTTCGTATAATATATATATATATATATATATATATATGAAAAAAAGTCAATATTATTCAAATTTCAGGATAAACTTTCGTAATATTTCAATAAAAATATGTCTTACACGAATTCAAACATGAATTGTTGAAGGATTTCTTCGCACATCACCACGTATCTATACTGCTCCATTCTTTTTAGAATATCACCCCATTTCTTCATCGTGCACACAAATCCCTGTGCATCAATCGCTTGTAAATATTTTTTACTAAAGTCAGTTGCATTTATTGCAAAATAGGAACTAGGAGTACAAAAGTTATCGGAATTACAGGGCTGAGTACAAAACAAATTGAAAAATGTCTCTAACAGCCAAAATTAAAACAAACAGAAGTAACAATAAAAAAAAGTATATTAGAAATAACCTAAAAATCCCGTAATTAGAAGACAGAAGGAAAGATTATAGATCTATCGACGTCATCTTTTCTGAGTTTGTCTATCGTAATTCACATAAAATTTTTACTTCAGTGGGTATCAACAATATCAATATGTGGTTAAAGACGTGGAATGTGGGATTTAGAAATAAAAGGATATTATTGTTTAACTTTGATAAAAATGTGAGATGGAGTGTGGGATTTAGTAATTCTTTTTTTATATTGTCCTACAAAAAGATATTAAAATATATAATTCAAAAAGGAAATGTTTTTAAAGAATCCCAAAAGCAATGATAATAATAATAAAAGAATACCAAAAAAAAAGTAAATTAACAAAAATAATATTAAGCGAATTTAATCCATAAAATATATAAAAATTGCACATATATTAAAGCTTATTTAAGCCTATTAATATAATAAGTAGATAATTTTTATTGTCAAGATTAAGTGAAAAATAATAAAATAAATAAGAATAATATGGATTTATCAAATATCTTAAAATACAATGATAACATGAAGAAGGAAGTATTAATAATTAAAAAATTGTTATTATGAATTTTCTATGATAAAAAAAAAATTTCGAAAAAAGAAGAAGATAAAAATGTAATTAATTTTTTTGTAATATGTTTTTTCAAGATTCAAGCAATAAATTCTTAAATTTCATCATCAATTTCATCCAAACACACACATTTTTCTTTAAAAGTATAATCCATGCACGTTGTACGGATAAATAACTATTATTGTGATTGAAAATTTTTAAATATATTTATCTAAGGATATGTTTTTTATGAAAAAAATATTTTCATTGAGATAACTCTAAATTTATTGGACACTGCTATCCTGTCTCAATCAAAATGATTTTATCCTATAAAAGGCTATTAAAATTCAATAATTCAAAAGGATTTTTTTTAAAGAATTCCAAAAGAAAATTAACAAAAAGAATATTGAGTGAATTTAATTAGTAAAATCTATACAATTTTACATAAATTAAAGGTTATTTAATCCTATTAATATAATAAGTAGATTTTTTTTTGTCAATGAGATATAGTTTAAATAGTAAACACCTTCTGCCCAGATCTTAAGGTCTCGGTTTCTACACACCTTTTTTCCCAATGTAATAAAAATATATATTTTATTTTCAATTTTAAATGAAAAATAATGAAATAAATAAAAAATATATGAATTTATCAAATATCTCAAAATAAAATAACAACTTGACGAAGGAACAAGTAGTTGAATCGTGATTGATAAAAGTCTTAAGTTTGATTTTTGAGTTACATACTCTTCCCTATTATTGTATATTTAAAATTTTAAACATGATAAAAAAAAAGTATTTCATCCATTTTAAAATATAAAATACTTTAAAAAAATTTAAAATTATTTTATATTTTTTTCATTATTATCCCTACTCTTAAATGAAAAAAGATAAAATAAATAGTAATTTAATTTTAAATTTCTAGAAATAATATAACATAATAAGAAATAATATTTTAAAAAATTAAAATATCTCCTTTCCTATGATGAAATTCCAAAAGTATCTTATATATATTTTTGGCCACTATTAAACGGCCATTGTGAATTTATTGCTATGAATTGTCTAATATTTTTCTAATCGATTTCAAGACTACCCATCTATAAATAGTAGTAATCTTTGGTGGTTCATTTCATTACACAAAAGTTCCCTTTTCCATCTCTGAATCGTTTGCGCTCCCCGGATCGTTTCTTGACCACGCCTTTTGTTTTAGTAGTGTTTCTCTTTCTTCCAAGTTCTTTGCATTTACGCCATGGAACCAACTTTGTCTTCTCAAGTAACGTTAGTTACTGTGACCGAGACTGATGGTGGTGCATATTATACGTGGTCAGATTCCGAGACCTCTCCGGTGCTTGACCAGGCTAAGCTCGGTGCCGGAAAGCTTGTTTTGCGGCCTCGAGGTTTTGCTCTTCCACATTATGCCGATTGCTTCAAGATTGGTTTTGTTGCCCAAGGTAATTAAGCCCATAAACACAATCTTTCTTGAACTTGAAACCTATATTATATGTGATAGATCCACCTTTGACTTTGATACAATGTATAAATTGTCTTAAAACGTTATCAGAGCAAAAGGTTATGTGTGTTTTCTGAAAACCTGTGACGGTGATGGAACATGATAAAATGTATAACCTATCTGAGTAGAAGATTCTGTGTTATTTTTTGAAAATATAGAATGTGTAAATTGTTTTTTCTCTCTCGGTTAAAGATTTTTTTAGAATAAATGGAAATTTAAAAGACTCTTGTTTCGATCCGATCGTGTTGCATAATCTTAATTGTGTCACCTTTTTGACAGGTAGCTGCCGGGTTGGAATAGTGTTTCCAAACAGTACAATAGAACATGTCTTGTCAATCAACAAGGGAGACATAATACCAGTACATCTTGGAGCAGTCTCATGGTGGTATAATGCAGAAAGCACTGATACAGAAATCATATTCTTGGGTGAAACTAGCAAAACCAACACTCCTACCCAATTCGACTACTTCTTCTTGACTGGAGCCCTTGGTGTTCTTGGAGGTTTCTCCACCGATTTCATTAGCCAAGCATTTGATCTTGACAAAAACAAGTCAGAAAAGCTGGTCAAAAGCCAAACTGGTGCAGTAATTATCAAGCTTGAAGAGGATCAAAACCTGACGGAACCAATAAATAATGAAGCTAGCAAAAAAATGCTGTATGATCTTGAAAACGCAAAGCCCATTCTCCATGTGAATCACGGCGGGTCAATGACAGTCGCAAATGCTGAGAATATTCATTTACTCAAAGAATTTGGGCTCAGCGCCAGCCTTGTAAAATTGGAAGCTAACTCGATGTTAGGTCCTATTGCAACTGCTGATTCATCGTCCCAAGTTTTTTATCTTCTTGGAGGCAGTGGTCGGGTTCAAGTATCGGGTCTTGGAGGTAAGAACGCATTAGATGTTAAACTGCAAAAAGGTGACTTGTTCGTCGTGCCCAGATTCTTTTCTGCTGCAATTATGGCGGATGGAGAAGGCTTGCAGTGTTTCTCTGTGTTGACTTCTTCTCTGTAAGTTTTTTTCTCTCTCTTTTTTTATTATTACTTCAATTTATGACATCATAATCATATATAACACCTTTTTTTTCAACTAAGCAAGTTATTTCCTCTTTCATAGTTTAAAATTTCCATATCTCTCTCACTTGTTTGATTTAAATTCCGACTATATATATATATATATATATATAATCTTTTTTCACATATTCGTGATTTATGATTAAATGGTAAATAAACGATAAGAAATTCGTTTTTTAAATAAAGAAACATACAAAGAATATAATTAATTAAGTACGCAACACTCAAATTATGTGTTTATGAAAATTTTATTTTCGTCTTTAATTATATGTGCACAAGCGGATTCAACTATCAACAAAATTATCAACAATTTCTTAAGAATTTATCTTAAAATTAAATTTCAATGGTTATCATTTTAATAAGTTTAAAAGCTCTAGATCTCATATACTTGTCAAATTAGGTTTCAATAACTATTATCTTAATAATAAGTTTAAGGCCTAAAATTAAGTCTCGTGTAGTTGTCAAATTAGGTCTCAATAGAAATAAATACCAGTAATGCACATGAATAAAATGTTTCTTTCAAACTTGTAAAAGTTTGGTTTTTGTCTATAGGCCATCTTTTGTGAAGTTGGCTGGGGACAAATCAGTATGGAAAGCCTTATCTCCAACAGTGCTGCAAGCTGCTTTCAATGTGGACTTAGATTTGGTCCAACTTTTTAAATCAAAGATTGGAAATAGCAATGACATTATTGCTCCTCCAAAACATTGAATTTCTTTAATTTTTTACTTTTAGTTTCAAATTGATGTACAATTGAGGTGGATGATGTCCCCAGACTTGGGACTTTATCAATGGAAGCCTCAAGTATTACAAGATTTGTAGTTCGAAACAAGACAAATATTGTATTTCAAACTAAATAAATGTGTAACACATAAAATATTTGCTATTATGCAGATATGTACAAATTAATTTTACGTGACGTATAAAAAAACATTCACGATGTTACGAGTAGCTTACGATAAAACATTTACAATGTCATGACTAGAATTATAATGCATATAACATGTGGCGGATATACATGCTTTGAGTGTGGTGCAAAGATCCATTCTTTAATTTTTTTTTTAATAAAAAAAACTAAAGAGATTTATGTGCATTTTTGACTTTTTTTATAACAATTGAAATCACTCTTTTTAATGTAAAACGATTCCTTTATATGTGAACATGGCCGGATAAAGGGAATATGATATATGTAACAAAATTTTACAAGGAGTCTATATAGGTAAAATATTATAAAAACTTTAAAGAAAAATTTTTATTTCTTACTTTTTCAAGTTCAAAATTATCTATTGAAGTTTATATTCAAGATGCTTTAACATATTATTTTAATATAGATAATATACTCAATCTATTAACTCTACATAGTTGATCTCAAATAAAAAGTTATTTAGTAGAAGTAATGGTTAGATGTATGATTAATAAAATTCTATAAGTAATATATACAATTGGAAAATAATCTAATCGTTTTATGCAATTTAGTACCACAAATGGAATATTAATTTCTATGTTAAGAGTTTCTTTCAACACTTTTAATTTTGAAATCATTTTATAATCTAATTATGGATAGTTAATTAGATACAATTTTATAAGCTTTTAATTATCAATTATTTTTAATGGAAAAACTTTCTAGCATTTAACTTTTATTTATCTTTTGAGAGAGACTAAACGTTAACTTTTCATTCTTTTGTTCTTCCTTTTTTAGACTATCTAATTGATTATTTCTTAATATTAAATCATATTAATTATTTACCTAATATTTTAATTTTAAAAAAAATATCAACTCTCCAAAATTAACTTTCTTCATTATTTTTTTAGGTCTATAATTGACTATTTTCTAATAATTCCTTTTTAGGCCTATAATTGACTATTTCCTAATAATTCTTTGTGTAGACCTATAATTGACTATTTCCTAATATAATATCTAATCAATTATTTACTTAATCCTTTAATTTTGGAAAAAAGAAATATCAACTCTCCAAAATTAACTTTCTTCATTATTTTTTTTGGCCTATAATTGACTATTTCCTAATATTATATCTCATTAATTATTCACCTAATATTTTAGTTTTTTTTAAAAAAAGTATACATATATTAAATAGAGGCCTTAATTTGAGGGGCTAAGGCAATTGCCTCATGAGCCACACAACCCTCTACATGAACACCATTTTTAATTTTTTTTGGATCTCCCACTAGATATGACATTATCACTTGCCTCTTACCACATATGTCTTTCGCTCTCTCTTTGTTTAAGTGTTTGAATAGTTATTCTAATCAAGTCGAGTTAAGGAGTCCTATAATTTTGAGATTGTTCTTTTTATTTTTTGCAATATTACTAATTCAAGCTAAATCTTTTGTGTCAATCATATATAGTAAAATTTAAATTTTGTTTGTGTATAAATTAACTTCAATTTGTTCAATTAATTAAAGTTTGGATTGAGTATGATTATTACAAAACAATAACTATAAAATAATGAATATTTATATATTCATATTGCAAATATAAAAAATAATTTAGTATATTAATTATATTATCTGTGAATAAGCTCCTATTCGTTCAAATGTTAATCAATTTAAAATTTTTATTTATGTTTGAATTGATTGTTAAATGAACATTTATCTTTGTTTAAAAAATGTTGTATTCCTTTTTATTGAACCCTTTTCTATTTTAATGATTGTTACAATATATAATATATATATATATATATATATATATATCAAAATAATTTTTTTTACTTGGATATGCAAATACTATTCTATAATTTGACATTTATACTATGCTAATCAGTAATATAGAAACAAAAAGGGAAAATAAAATATTATAATAAATTTAAGTAGTGATAACTATTCCTTTTGTTCTAAAATATAATATATTTTATTTTTTATATTGCTTTTAATATTATTTATACTTATTTAATCTCTCACAAATGAAAGTATTTTGGTTTACAAAAATAATAAACATATTAAATGAGTATATTTTTAAAACTAAAATATTTCATTAACATATACTCATATATAATTTATAAACATTTACTGTGGAGTGGAATATTGGGCCACAATCCATCCCCATGCAGCCGATCACTGGGAGTGTGAGAGCCAAAAGAAAATGAAAACTGAGGAAAAACGATTTTTTCAAAGTTTAACATTAAATATTCAACTTTTCAAAAAACAAAATATTCATAATTTGATTTTTTATGAAAATTCACAAATTTATTTTAAAATTTATTAAATGTTCACTCTTAAAAAACAAAGATGTTTTAATATTTTTTCCTAAGAAATATTTTTTTTATATAAAATTTTCTAAATAAGTTTTTGAAAGAATAACATATGTATACTCCACGTTAATAATAAAAATATTATAATTATTTTATTAAAATAAAATTTTAAATTTAATTATTACATTAAATTAGTTTTGCAAATTAAATTCTTGAGGAGTAATTATTATGCATTCCTTTAAAGGTTCAAGGGAAAAATTGAATAAAATTCTCTCTTTTAGGCGGGAAAAATTTGACTTGTTCGTTTTTTCTCTCACCAAAGTACCTACTCACTCCAGTCTGCAATTCGAAATTCACGGGGCAGAGAAGAAGACCAAAATCTCGATCGGACAGCAAAAATGTCGAGATTCGACTATCCAAGGCTGCCGCGGCAAGAGATAATAGGCGTTCTGACCGATTTTCAGATAGCAAATGTCTCCGAGGGTGACCTTGTTCATCCTAACTCCGATTTCGTAATCAATCTTTACTCCACTATCCTCCTCCACATCGCCATTCTACCGTAATTCTTCCATCTGGTTACTTATTTTCTTGTTCTAGTTTTTTTTTTTAATTTTTAATTTTTAATGTATGTTTTAAGAACCTAACCCTAGTTACATTTTTCGTTTGGCGTGTTATCTTAGGGAGGACCAGGAGCAGTTTCATGACCAGGTGGATTTTGATGCCTTAGAGCGACTCGAGAATCCAGAACATCACGTTGAATCCGTCCGAGTCCTGAATTTGTTCGATAAGATCAGGCAAGTTGTTGCTGCTGTGGAGTGCCCCAAAAGGTTTACTATTCGGGATTTGCTTAAGCCGGATTCCGAGCGCACCGAGACATTTCTCAGTGCAATTCTCAACTTTTGCCTTCACAGGTATGGCGATACTATAATGGAAATGTGAGTTACTGTTAAATGAAATCTCAGCTGAGAGGTGGAATTTCTGGAAAAGATAAATAGCTGGATACTTGTAAATTTGATTTTTTTTGGGAGATATTTTCGTTGAATTGCTTACAGCAGAAAAAAAAAACAGTCATTTATATAACATACTCATTTTAAGATTTAGGATTCTAATAGCTGTTTATAAGCTATTTTTTTTTGCTGACCCTGAGGTTAAGCAACTAATGGGTTGAATAACATGTTCGTGCCTTTTATTATATTTTATTTACCCAATTTTATTTTCTCCGTATGATGCAGAGAAACCAAATTGAACCTATTTAGACCCGTTGTGGATGAGTTGACCATCCTTGAAGAGCAAAAACAACAGTTCGAGGGTAGAATAGCTCAGGTATATGTGGTGGCACAACAGCTTGACTTGAAAATCAGTTTATCATTTAAAATATTATGTGACACCACTACTTATCTGCCTTGCAGTTACAAGGAGAGATTGCAGAGCATAATCAATTAAGGGAAAATGAGATGCCCCTCGTTCAAGAAGTTGATGCTAAAGTTAGAGAGTTGCGGCAGAGCATTCAAAATTTAAACAGTCACCAGATGTCCTTGAAGGTTTCTTTGAAAAAGATGAAGGAAAAAGTTAAGGAGATGGACGAGAAGGTCAACTTCTTAAACTCTGCTGTGGAGATGTACTTCTGCTCAGTGAGGTGCACAAGATTTGTGCACATATATGTTGATTGATTCAAATATGCTTGATTCATTCTGATATTTGACACTTTTAGTATAATAGGATATTAAATTCTTGAAGTAAACAAAGTTGTGCTAACAATGAAAAACTAGAAAAAAAATTTTGGGCAGAGAAATGCAGATAATTTACTAATGTGTCTCAATCTATATATATGTATACTCTGTTACCTTTGCAGGTCTGTGAATGGTAAAGTCTCCTATTTCATGTGCTCCTGTGATGCTCCTCTCTTCTTTTTTTATTTTTATTTTTATTTTTATTTTCAGGGAGGGGTGGAGGTGGAATTGTTCTGTTTCCTTAGTAGTACACTGGGTATATTTGCATGTTGTCTTGTCTATGTTTATCTATATCTCTGTTTCATTTGGGGATTCTTTTGTTGTTACTGTAGTTTTTAAAGGATGTCTAATTTTCAGTCAATCAACTCACTATATTGATTATAGATTTTTCCTTTGTTATATGATTTCTTCATTGGAATTTTATGTTTATTTTAGCCCTTTTTGCTGTTACCTTTGTTTAGCTGTTGCAATGTTGATTCTTTCATACTAGTCATAGTGGTTATATCTATATCCTAATCTGCAACTGTTCATTTGCTACTTATGTTCTTGGGAGGCTGCTTGTTCAATCGAGAAAGAGGTTGATAATCAATTTGAGAGAAAATGCATATGTAGTCAGAGTTGTTGCTTAGATATTTTGCATGAAATATGTATATTTGGTTCTTAATTTGCCTCTTCGATTTAGTCAGAAAATAATGCAACGTGAGAAGTGGGGTTGGCGAGGAGGAATTTAAGGGCACCAGTTTTTTTTGATAGATAAGGGCACCAGTTAAACATTCTGTTGTTCTTTTTGGAATTGTCAAAATACCCTTTACTTTCACGTTCCATAGAAAACTGCCTATATAGGTGTTTTTGGTCTCTGGAATAATATTTCTTTTTCTATTTTTTCCTCTTCTCTTTGTATCCCAGATATCAAGTGCTGAGTTTGCCTTGGTGCAAAGTGTCCAAGAAAATGGGAGTCTACAATCCAAAATAGTCCAGTCACCTGATAAGCTTCAGGTACCAGTTGTGGAAAGGCTCAGTGGATTCTGTGGATTTGAAAATTAACATGTTATGGATGCTTACACTGATCTTCTGATCCTGTATTCATTTTCAATGAAGCATGTTCAATCTCCATACCTATTAGTTCTCTTTGCTTGACAAATATTTTCTTGTATCAACTGAATTAGAGGTTTCATGGAATAATCTATTTCATATATTTGTCACAGTTGTTGCCACCTGCCATGCATATTAGCTATATATATATACTCTTTGATATCCCAGTTTCAAGTGGTGAGTATGGGGAAGACAAACCAAAGATATCTCTGACACCAGTATGAGTTTAAGTGCACATTTTATTAGTTTATTGATTTCCCTTAAATAATTTGTGCCTCAATGGCAAGTAAAATAAAGAAGGAAAAACCTTTCTCTAACTAAATTTCTCATTCTTTATGGATTTCTTCTCTTTCATCTACCTATACTGTGAATTTCCTTCAGGAATTGTAACATAGAGTATTTTTGCACTCAAACCAAGTTAGAGACTAACTATGGGGAAGAAATAAGCAGATAAATACAGCTTGCTCATATTGGACATTAAAGCCATCATGAGTTTGATCCTGCATGTCCTACTTCAAACTGTATGACCCCCAACATGTGACTGAGTTCGGGATCTAGAAAAGGCTTTTGACATTTGTTTTGTTCTTTGGCTGTAGTAATAGGCAGGACCCATTGAAAGATTGCATGTTTAGAAGTTACGCTCTGAAGGATGGTTTTCATGCTTAAAACCAAACCTTTTACTAGCATATCTTCCTTACCTCTATTTGGATTTCTAGCAGAATTCTCGTTGACTACTTGTTAAAGCTACTGTCATCTAACCTTTTTCCTCTCTTTGGACATTCCTGCTTCTTCTCCTCCTTTCTTCATCTTTTCATGTTTTACTTTCTTGCTTATTCTAGAGGGCACTGGAAGAGAAAAAATCTCTGAAAGTTGAGGCAAAAAATGCTGAAAGAGCAGCAATGCAATCTTTCCATGATAAGACAGCTGTTCTTGAGATTTATAACAAGGTATTTCTTGTCTGAATTGCTCTCTTCATTTGTTCTCCATAAACCTTTGCATGCAGAAATTCTCACATGCTCAAAAAAAAATATTTTACCAACTTTTATAAATTAATTTGTTTAAGGAAGAGTTATAAAGTATGTGTGATTCTGTCATAATGGTGATAATTCTTTGCTCATGCTGAAAAATGTTCTTCAATTACTGGGAGTAACCAAGATATATGACCCCTGAATATACCTCTTCATTTGTAACATACATTTGTTATGCTTACTTACCAAAGCCGCTTGTCCTAGTGGTAGAAGTGCTGGGAGTTTAACTTTAAGTTAAAGCCTCTCTTTTCCTCCACCTTCTTCCTGCTTCCTCGCTCTTTGTGTCCCACTCCCCACCCCATTTCACCATTTTTTCGAGAAAAAAGAGAAAATTTTTCTATGCCTATTTAAATATATGAATACTTGGAAGATTGGATCACAACAACACCTTTTACACTTCACTATCTGAGTGTGTATTGAATTTACTTTGTTAAGTTAATATTGCAAAATATTTTCCTGACCTAGTGATGTACAAATGAGTAACTTTCTTGTCCTTTCCCCAATTGGATGCAAGTTTTCAACTGGGGAATTCATAACTAACCTTGCTTTTCTTGGCTTGTTATGAGATATTTTATGTTTTTTGAGGCTTGAGATTTTATTTGTCTACAAGTAACTTTATTCTGGTTGTTTTGACATTTTAAATTCCTATAACATTTTGTAAGTCATTCCTGTATTGTCCTTGCAGTGGAATCCCATTAAAATTGAATTAAATTACCTTTCTTGAGGTCTTTTTGTGGCACTTTTATTTCATCGGAGCTATTTAGGAAAGTGATAGGCAGTTATGTGTTGTGAAAATTTTAGTTTCGTCCTGAGTCCCTTTGCATGATTTCGCACTCTAGATAATAACAGACCTTCAGGGAATGTTCTTCTTTACTACTTAGCTTCATGGAAAAATGAAGAGAACAAGATGAGGGCACTATGGAAGAATTGAAAAAATGCATGTTAAGGTGATTAAACACAGCTTCTGTATTAAAATTGATTTCACATCATGTTTTTTTAGTCTGTTGTGTTGATACATCTTTGTAAACAATATTGCACCTTCTAATTGAAAATGTTCAACAAATTCTATTATTGATTTGTGTTCTTCAGACTTGCAAGAAACTATCCAAGCATTCTGCTCATATGAAGGCCATTCAAGAACAGGTCTGATTTATAATTAATTTATTATGGTAGCTCTGATTTTGCTTGTCTTGGAGAGTGTATAATTGTGCTGGTTGAATTGACTGGAACCTGTTTGGATTTTCTTATGTTACGTGGAACTGACTCTTTGTTTGGTTTGTAGAAGGGGAGGGGAAGGGAAAAAGGCACCTTTACTTCAACTAGGGGGTGTAATCACATTTGCTTCTATTTTGTTTGTTATGTTTGCATGGAAAGTAAATGATAAATACTTCATTCTTGTTTGATTCCATTGGAAAGTAACAGGGAAGGGGGGAGTTTTTTGTAAAACTATAAATATATCCACACTATAAAGGAAGAAAAAAGAGAAAGATAAAAAGGTTTTGGTTAATATTGTATTTATCATTGAAGTATTTGTGCAGTCCTTCCAAAATGGGAGGGTCCTAAATCTGATGCAGAGAAGTGCAGTCCCTCCATATTTACATCATACCAAACAAAGTATACATTTAATTCCCCTTCTCATTTCCTTCCAAACACAGGGTTAATCTTTCAAGTTGTTTAATTGTATCTTTGAAACTATCTTTTCTCTTCAAATGGTTTTGATGTGCTTTGAAGTCACTAGATTTTATACTGAACATGATAACTCATCTGGCAAAAACAGAAAATGAAAATTTGCTGGAAATCAGAAAGATTGAGAGATTACTGTTCATTTGTTTGTATCACACATTTCCTAACTTCAGCTTAGTGGTGGTATGTGCTTGTGAGATAGAACAGAAGCATGTTTTCACTCTTTTCAACATACACGAGTAATGCTGGAAGTTCTTACAGGTGAACAACTTAAAATCAATTGAAAAAGAACTAAAAGTCCTCAAAGTTAAGTTGGGTGATGAAGGGGTGTTAGATAAGTCGCTTGAGGCTAAATTGGTAGAACTGCAAGCAAAAGGTAACTTTATCTCTATAGAATTAGTGTCAGTTAGATACACTACAAAGCTTTACATTGAAAGTGCCTGTTCCTCAGCGGATCAACTGAATGAACTAAAGAGGCAGTTACAGCAAGAAAGAGATCTCCACTGTGAGGAGGCGACCAAAGAATTAAACAATGTGAGGTTTGAAATGGAAGCAAAGAGGAGTAGTCTTGTGGCTAGGCAAAAGCAGGTGGAAGCTGTAGTGACAGAGGTATTGTTTCAGGTTTCAATTCTTCTGGTGAAAATATTGTCATGAGTGATGGATCTGGTTTTCAAGCCTTGTTCTTCTTCAGGCTGATAGTATAAATGCAAAAATGAACTCGGTCAAGGAGTCTGGAGCAGCTACCATGCATGAACTTCACTGCAGATGTGAAGCTATTGTGAGAGAGGTACAACTTTCACGATGTCGAACTATTTTTTTCCAATAAAAAAATTGGGTCACATGTCCATTACCTTGTGATTTGTTTTTGTACTTTCATATATACTTTCTAATACTTATAATGTTTGTTGCAGTTTTATCAGTACTCGAATTCCCTCAGGGACTTGCTGCCAGGGATAGATGCTCACGTTGGAGGTTTTCAGGCAACATGAAGCGCAGCTTTCCTCACTGTATAGCTCATGCATCCAGTTTTTTGATTACTGATATAGTACTACTGTTCTAATTGAGTTTCCTGGGAAGCACACAAGTTGAGCTCTCTAGAAAACTTGAGTTGCTTTTGGCTAAAAGCTTGAGTTATTTACAACTGATGTAGCTGAATCCAAGCTTTGGTGGAACTCCGTTTGCGAGCTTGTGCGGGCGGTTCAACTCTGTTCGTGCGGGCTGACTCTCTTCTCCGGTTTGGACAGGCCTGCGGGCGGGCTTGTCCTGTTTGCACGGGTCTGCAAACAGATTGTGTTTTCCATTTTTGTTTTGTTTTGTTTGTTTAGTTTGAGCATATATGATTTTAATTTAGTTTAGTTAAGAATAATTTAGTTACTTTGAATTAGTTAAATATTTGTATTTAATTAGTTAAATTTAATTACTTAGTCCTTAATTAGTTAAGTCAAATTATAATAACAATAATTTAATATTTAATTAAATTAATATAGTTTAGTGTAGAATAATTTATTTCAAATAGTTACGTATTAAAAAAAAAATTTTGAATAGTTTAAGTTAATTAGTTTATGAATGGATCATTCTTTTTCAAATCAAATATACTATTCTACATTATGCTATTAATTAATTAAATTAGTATTTTTATTTTAAACTTAATTATTTCAATCTAAGTAATTAAGTTTAATTAACTAAACACAAGTATTCTACACTCAAAATAAATTATTATAATAGTCATGCAATGAAGTTTGATCACAAAATCTGTACATACGTTTACAAACACGTTTGAAATTTTTTCTAAAAACAACTGATTTTTGAAAATATATAAATTAATTGGGGAAATTTTGAAAAACAACTAATTCTAAGACTCTTGTAATTAATTAAATAAATGTATAATTAATATAAACAATCAAAAACACACATGAGAAAAGGTGGGAAAAATTTTGGCCGACCAAACCAATTTTGTCCGCATTGACTTGGGGACAAAATGGCTTTGTCCTAAAAACCCTGTGGACAAACCTAGTTTTCCCACTCCAGAAAAGCCAAATTTTCATCAAAACTATGAGGACAAATCCAATTTTCTTTCCAATTTGTGAGTATGAATCTAAATTTGTATAAATCTTTAAAAAAATGTATAAATTTAAGAGAAAAGACTGAAAATATACTTCATTCATTATTATCGATGATCAAAATAAAAATTAACTTTTAGATATTTCATTTATTTTTAATGTATTAAGAAATTTATTTTATAGTGAGTGATAAATGTCAAAATTGATAGAGAAATTGTGTGTATTAATTTCAGTGCGACTCTCTGTTTTTCTTCTTGTGTCAAGCCAAAAAATTACATAGAATGATTGTCCATTTAGTTTTTTTTTTGAAGTTCAACTGTATCATATAAAATAACATAGCTTAATCTAAGGCCCAGCTTGTTTTTGCATTCATGCCTGTTATGCAACTTAGAAAGTACCTAAATTCAAGTTTGCATTTTAAAACAATTTTTTCTCGAATGGATTAACTGGCCTATTTGCCAATGTTCCATTGTTGGCTGGTGGCTGCACAACCCATGTTCCTTGTGGTTCAACAGGTTGAAGGACGACGGCTCCCCCAGTGCTCAGTCCCAGGGCAATCTGATTCGGCTTTTGTGGATGAGCACTGATCACTAGTGTCTGCACATGATAACTGATGCCAGGTCAAGGTGGGATCCCTTTAGTTTTCAAAGTTGACAGTTATTAATGATTTTTTTTATTATAATTTTCTTTTATACTCTATCAATTGTTTAACTTAACTTTTAATCTTGTGGATCGAATTTTAACCGGAATTTTGGTTGAAAAGACAGTAATATTGGTAAATCGATTGAAACGACAGTAATATTATTAATCAAAATTGTAGACAACTTGTCTAAATAGGATATTCACAAAAAAGAAAAAGAAAAACTTGACTAAATAGCCATATATCGGATTTCTCAAAAAAGAAAAATGCTTCCGGAGATGGTTTCCCGCGCTCGTTAGCATATTGCCGTTCCACTCTGCAAAAGAGCGTCTGAGAAGTTCACCGGACCCAATTGCCGATTCTGGCCACTGAAGGTAAAAACCAGTACAATCTCTGGTGACAGTGTCTGATGATATGGAAGGGATCGCCATCGAATTCTCCGCGAACAATGCTCAGCAATCTCCTTCAGTCCCTCATCCAGAATCCACCTCAACTCGCACTTTACTCCCCCATTTTCCAATTCTTGATTGGCCAGAACTATCTCAAACTGGGCCAACAACTGCACGCCCACATGACCCTCCGAGGCCTGATTCCCGACTCTTTCCTCGCCGCAAAGATGGTGGCAATGTACGCTAGCTCTGGGGATATTGTCTCTGCTTTTCACCTATTCAGGGCTACTCAGAACCCATCTACCCTTTTGTTCAATGCAATTATTCGTGCATTTGCACTCTATGGAGAGTCCCGTAAGACCATCGAAATTTATTCGCAAATGCATTCTTTTGGGTTGCTTGGAGACTATTTTACGTACCCGTTTGTGTTGAAATGTTGCGCGGATTTGTCTTGTCTTCGGATTGGGAAGTGCGTTCATGGGCTGAGTTTGAGAACTGGGTTGAAGATTGATATTTATGTGGGGACTTCTTTGATTGATATGTATGTGAAGTGCGGTGAATTGGGTAATGCGCGCAGGTTGTTTGATGAACTGCCTATAAGAGATGTGTCGTCTTGGAATGCCTTAATTGCTGGGTATATGAGAGATGGTCTAGTGAACTACGCTGAGGAGATGTTTGGAAGGATGAGGGATAGGAATATTGTGTCTTGGACTGCGATGATTTCTGGGTACACGCAGAATGGATTTGCCGACAAGGCACTGGGATTATTTGATGAATTGTTGAGTGAGGAATCAGAGGTGAAGCCAAATTGGGTAACAGTTATGAGTATTTTGCCTGCTTGTGCACATTCAGCTTCCCTTGAGCGTGGAAGGCAGATTCATAGTTTTGCGAGGGAGATGGGTTTGGAGTCGAATACTTCAGTAAAAACTGCTCTTATGGGTATGTATGCAAAATGTGGCAGTTTGGCTGAGGCTCGTTCTTGTTTTGATAGGATGAGGGTGAATGAGAAGAATTTGGTTGCATGGAACACAATGATCAATGCATATGCATCTCATGGATGTGGCGAGGATGCTGTTTCCATGTTTGAGGATATGATCAAAGCTGGGCTCCAGCCTGATGGGATTACTTTTACAGGTCTGTTGTCAGGATGTAGTCATTCTGGTCTTGTTGATGCTGGGCTAAAATATTTTTACACCATGAAAACACTGTACTTGGTTGAACCAAAACATGAGCATTATGCTTGTACTGTGGACCTTTTGGGTCGTACAGGACAACTGGTTGACGCCTATAATCTTATTTCTCAGATGCCAATGAAAGCTGGACCAAGTGTGTGGGGTTCCTTACTATCTGCTAGTAGGAACTGTCGGAATTTGGAAATTGCAGAATTAGCAGCTAAACAGTTGTTTGTCTTGGAACCTGATAACAGTGGGAATTATATTATTCTGTCAAACATGTATGCAGATGCCGGAATGTGGGAGGAAGTTAGAAATTTAAGAACCCTGTTAAGGTCCGAGCGTGTGAAAAAGACTCCTGGGTGCAGTTGGACTGAAGTCAATGGGAAAGCACATTTCTTTCTGGGAGGAGATACTTCTCATTCTCAATCACAGCAAATATACTCATTGTTGGAGGAACTGCCTCAGAAGATTAAGGTAGCTGGTTACATACCTGACACTAGTTTTGCATTGCATGATATTAGTGAAGAGGAGAAAGAACATAATCTCAATGCTCACAGTGAGAAGCTGGCTGTTGCCTTCGGGCTTCTCAATACAAGCCCTGGTACTGTTCTTCGTGTGACTAAAAATCTAAGAATTTGTGGAGACTGCCACACAGCTATAAAATTCATATCGAGAATATATAATCGAGAAATTATTGTGAGGGATCTAAATAGATTTCATCATTTCAAAGATGGATCTTGTTCTTGCAGTGACTTCTGGTGATTGTACAGTGGACACCATGTTTGAATCATGAAAATCTGATCTCAGATGTTAGATTTTTATGCAGGTCCATTCTTGAATTTTCTAGAAAGAGACCACACTTGTACATTCCAAATGAATTAACTGGTAGAGAGCAGAATACTCTAGTTTTTCTTGGTTACTACCAGTGAGAATATGGATTGTACCAAAGAGTATTTATCAATCTGAAGAAAATTCATTGATGAGACTTACTTTTGGAGGCCTCCTTCTGAACTCAAGAAATGTTTATTCTTGTCAAAAGAAGCTCCATTTAGCTGCTAATAGCTTTCCCTGTCAGTATTGTGATATCTTGAACAACTGTGCTGTAAATGGTGGAAAGCAAGTTTTTCATCTTTCGAAATATGGTTCTGCATTGACGAGATCTGGAGGATGGATATTCTTGTTGGTCAATAATCAAAGAAGCATTTCCTCTGTGATTGCAACTGATGAGCATTTCATTTTGCATATCCTTGTGATGTGCTTTGAACTTTTTATGGAGGCAAGATTTCACATTTTTGCTGCTTTAATGAACAGCATACTGATCTGAAGGTTGGAGAAGCAGATGAACTAAATATCAGCTGCTCTGTTGTTTTCCTGCTTTGCCTAGCATCTGGGGTGGCTTTAGGTTCAAAACATGCTAAATGTATATTTAGATTATAGTTGTATTCTTTAATATGGAGCATCGCTAAATTTCCGGTTTTTCATCTTCATGTTTTATTATTATGATTGGGATGCAAAAATATATGATTTGGACCTTTAACCAGCTTCAAAAAATTTATTTTGTTTCCTTCCTGACTGTTTTTGCTAATGATGTAAATTCTTTCTCAAAGTCCTCTTTGGTTGATATTGATATTGCTTCATATGAACTAGGTTCTTCTTCTTTGCTGCCTGCATTTTCAATTCCCTACTAGTTAATCTATGGTCAAAGTTATGAAATACAGTGTTTCTTTAGAAGGTTTTTTAGTAAGATAATTCTGTAGGTTGTGAATCATATAGATGTCATGAAGTAACCAAAATTGGTCTTGCATTCTTCCCCTTAAGAGTACATATGCATTATTCTCCTTAAGAGTAGATTTGCATTCTTCACCTCTTCAAGAACGTTCCCCTTACGGTTTCCACTTTTCGGTTTCATTCCCAAATATTTCA
The DNA here is from genome assembly GCA_019593545.1 of Apocynum venetum. Lineage (NCBI taxonomy): Eukaryota > Viridiplantae > Streptophyta > Magnoliopsida > Gentianales > Apocynaceae > Apocynum > Apocynum venetum. The sequence continues at coordinate 1,826,661 of SRSM01000141.1, read as the reverse complement.
ATTGTTGATATGGGTTCTCATAACAGACAGGTACCGAGCAATCTAAAGTGAGAGACGAATCAATGCTCACTCCCAGAACTGTGAAGATTACTTCCTCAAAATTGAAGCGTCAGTTTCTTTGGAACCAGAGGGTTGATTTCTGCAGTTTCCAGTCAAAGTTGAGGTTGATGTTCGTGTCTGTTACGTTTGCCTTCCTATTTTGTGTTCTTTGAAGCGGAAGAAACTTTGTATGGAAGTGATAATATGTGTATCACGAGGGAAAAATTGTTCTTATATCGCAATGCGGTATTGCTCCTATGTTACCAATTCTCTACTGGAGTTTGCAGTTTAATATGATAATTCTTTTCTATTGCCGTTTGTCTTTGATATTTTTTGTTAAGCATCATTTGTCCTTCCATTATTATTATTTTGGGAGTGCTACAATGCATCATCAATTAATTTCACATTTCTACATCCTTTTACCTTGCTCTCCGGCCAATAGAATGGTCTTATATGGATAAATGGCTTTACTGGATGGATTGGAAATCTATTAGAAACGAATATCTTTTGCAAGTTAGTACTCATTGTCAATTTACCTTAACACAATAGTACTCTCTCTCTCTCATGCTTTTATTCATTAATTTGTTTAGGTATTCAAATAACAAACTTTATATTGATGAGTTCTGCATCCAAAACATGAGTCAAATTAGGCTTCTCTCAAAACTTCCCTAAATCAATGATCCTTTGAATGCACACCTTCTAGCTGATTGATTAGCTTAATTCGTCAAGAAAATGTCAATTTACTACTTAATCCCTGTAGAGTCTCTAGAAACCACGATGCAACATCTTTCTCATCCCTTTACAACCTCTGGGGTGTATCTAGATGCATCAATAAATTGAGTTGCAGAAGCTCATTGTTGAGAATCCCAATGGCAAAGCCTGTAATGTTATCTATAATTTTGCATTGGGAAACTCAAACCCCACATGATCCAATCTGCAATTCACCCCATCCCTTCTCTATATAAGGTCAAGCTGCGGCTGCTTCCTTTCATCAGTCACACACTCATCCACAGTGCAAGTACTCACCTATTTTTGATCATCAGTCACTAAGAAACAGCTGAAAATGAAATTCTCTACCATCTTTGTCATCTGCCTCATCTTCTGCGTTGCTTATATGGGCAGTGCAGCCATAACTTGTGGCACTGTTGACATGAAGGCAGCTTCTTGTGTGACATTTGCCCAAGGTAAGGCTCCAACCCCACCTAAAGCATGTTGCACTGGCCTGCTGCAGCTTGCTTCCACTGTGAAGACTGTGGATGACAAGAAGGCCATCTGCAAATGCCTCAAGGATGGTGTAAAGAACTTTTCAGGAGTTCAAGATAAGTTCTTGAGCAAGATTCCTGCTGCCTGCAAGATTCAAGTTGGCTTCCCAGTTTCCCTGAACACCAACTGTGAAACGTAAGTAGTATACTCTGTGCTATATATAGACTTTGAATGAATTCCATCGTGGATTTTTTTGCAGTTCTCATTGATGGGCTTTCTTGATTTGCAGGATTCACTGAACCGTACTGGATTGAAGAAAAATGGTAGCAGTAGTAGGATTTGAATAAAACCAATGAAGCAGAATGTTGTGGTTTGTAAGATTAGGGATGTACTGCTAATATGAAATTTGAATATGCTTTGATGAATAATATTCAGTGTTCTATTACATTCTCGGTTGTCTCTTTTTAGTTTCTATTATCTACAAGTCTATTTTGCAAAAGAGAAAATGCCAGCAAATTACTAGAGAGATCTTGTGGGCATCTTTATTTGTGAATTATTATGCAAAAAGGGAAAAAAAAATGATCATGCAAAGGCAAGAAATAAGATGTAAGCAAACTAGGATTAGGTCCTTTTTCATTGTGAAATATGCAAAAAGGATCCAAACTTAAAAAAATCTATAGCGAACTATACACAAATTTATGGGGTGAAAAATGAAAAAAAAGGAAAAAGGTAAAATAGTAAATATATTATCTTTTGGGCATTTTATTGTGTATTGTGAAGAAGGGAAAAAAATAAAACATAAACTATACAATATAGAAAAAGTCTTCTGATTTTACAGGGAAAGAAATCACAGAAAGCCATTTCTGAAAGCAAGAAAGAAATGGGAACTATGTTTGGAAAAAAAAAACAGGGAAAGGGAAAAATGATTGGGGATGAAGAAATAGGAATTATTTCTTGAGATAATAGAAAACAAGAAAGAAATAGGAATGTCTCTCGTGGTTTTGGGGAATTATGTCTAGAAAAAAAAAAAAAAAGAAAGAAATAAGAACTATCTATGTCTGAAAGAAAAAAAAAACACAAGAAAGGAAAAAATGGTTGGGGTGTGAAGAAAATAGAAATTAGTTCCAGTATAAAAAAAACCTGAGTTGGGGTGAGAGAGGCTCGAACTCTCGACCTCAGGATGACTCAGAAGCTATGAGACCTACGCGCTAGCCAACTGCGCCACCACCCCAATTGTGATTACTGCTACATCTCATCTGTCATGTTATATAACTAACTCAAATTTGTATACATTCTCATTTCTAGAGGGACCTGGAGGGGAAGAGCTAACTTCCTGTCTGTCACTTTAGTGCAAGAACTTCCACCACTAGAAATTGATCCAGAGAGGTAAGGGAAACAAAAAAATGCATATAACTTGTGTATATAACTTATTAATGGATTGCCTAGAATACAACGAAGGCTAATAAATACAGTCGATCTATAACCATTGTTTGATGAGTATTGAGATGTTTCTTGTATATTTAGATCATTATACAATTAGTTTCCAAACTGTTATCTTCCTGCGTGATAAATTTTGCGATTCTGTCTTCACTGAAACTGGAAAGAAGATAATTAGGGTTCCTCTACTGGAATACTTGTGTAAGTACAGGAGTTGCTCTCCACCTTTGTACCATCTTCATTAACCTTGGTCCAGGCTATTCTCCAAGTACGGAACAAACTCCGCCTGCAAGAAACATAAATCGGTGCATTGAAGTTAAGAAATATGTATCACAAAAGGCAACCAGAAGTATCTAAAGTTCAACCCTAAACAGACAAGTACAGGATACCAATGCCCACAAGAAGTTTCAATGTGACCAACAATAAAAGCAATGATTCGGAATTGGGATCCTATGGCTTCATAAGAAAAATTCATATTTCCTTCTATAACATTACTTGCACTGTAGTGAAAATTTAAATTGACTCTGTAAAACCACACTCCCTTCAAGTTAAAAGTGCATAGGAGTTTGCTGCTTGCTAGTTCTAAACAAATTCAAAAAGATCCACTAGTAAAACTTGAATATGAGCTGTCATAACATAGTCAACTAGACTTTACAGTGTATCAGCAATCAAACAAGCATAATATCTCCTGAATACATTGGACATTCATAAACCATGCATTATATGAGTCACAGCAAGTAGAGGAGACAGAAAAACTAATGCTACCTCTCTGTTTCAATATCTCTTTTCACAAGCATCAGTGTCAAGAAGACAGGGACCATTGCTGCAAATAGATGCTTGAGAGTATGCCCACTGACAATATGATGAGTCCATCCATAAATTGGTTTATCAGCAGCTTCTTCAACCTTAGCTAGAAGATAAAAACCTGTAATATTATGTTGTAGAAGATTAAGCACAAAGAATAAGCATGAATTACAAAAAGCAATTCAAGCATCCATTGAGAAAAAGAAAATTCAAACCTGCAGCCCACAACCAATATGTAGAATGTGTATACATTGGAGGTAATAAGATAGCCATTAAAGGGATGGCTATGCAAGGCAAAAACTGAACTATTGCATAAGGACGGAGATCATCAAAAAACCTACAAGATAAAATATGGGATCAATTTGCAGTTGGAGCATAGCAGTCACAACTACGAAACTTCAAACATTAAAATCTGTTTACTGCACATGCGACATTTTGCGACCTAATGAAATCGTGGAAATTGAAGAACTCAAAATTCATGGAAATCGACCAGAATCTCCTAAAATCTGTTGCATACTGAAGACAATGACTTACTTAGAACTATATACAAATGAATTGATTAACACGTATGAAAACGAACAATCAACAAAAACATTCTTACCTCCAATACAAAATGCTGATTATGCCAGCCAAGAGCAAGGGAGCAATTGACAGAGTTCCTTTCCTCTCATCCACTCTTTCAATGATAAAAATGGCAATGATGGATGTGAAGGCAACAGTCATCTATAGATAGTTTGGATCTTGAATCAGAAGCAAATACCAAAATACAAATATACAGTCAAAAACTGACAACTTGCGGACATCACTTGTAAATAACCTTACAGGCAAACGATCCCACACAAGCCGGGAATCATTTGGTTTGAGATGATAATAAGAGGATCCAAAAGCAACAGCTGCCACACCAATGAAGAAAATTACCCAACCCCATAGCTCTCCTTGCAAGCTTTGGTACACATGTCGTAAACAACATCACAGTCAGCCAATTAAATTCCAAAAATAGCTGAACACATAAAAACACAGGGACACACAACATATCACACTCTTACCTCAACTTGAAATAGTTCCGATAAAAACAAAGGACAAGTCCTACCACGCCAACAACAAAGAAGGGACAATTCGAAATCACATTCAGTGCATTAGGTATTCCTGCAAGTCATCATCAAACAATTGAGTGACTGACTTCCAAAATTGCATAACTTTAATTAATCCAAACGCTCTAAATTTTGCAAAGAAACTTGCTTTATAAACTATATCATCAGTTTACATTTTTTTCTTAAAAAAAGAAAGAAATTCCGTAACCTAAACTCGATTTGAGACAATTAGAAAGAGGCGAAAGAAATTTGCCGAATAAAAAGAAAAGAAAATAAAATTGAAGATAAGTTATGAACAAAAAGAGAGGGAATCACCGAAGAATTCACGTTGATCGGCGAAATTGTGGTATTCTTCAGACTGGGGAATTTTAGGAGTAACTATCATCAAAACTAGGAAGCACAAAATTGCTACTGCCCATGCTACCGGCGTCCGGTGGTGGCTCTCGATGAGCATCTTCCTCTAGCAGCTTGGATTCAGTACAGTTTAGGTCTTTCTTAAGCTAAAATATCAGACGAAAATCCAATTCAAGATTCACCTGAAAGGAGAGACCTCAGCTTGTTTACACGTTTCTGAAGGTCGGTCTTGGGGATGCACAAATCTTTCGAAAATCGAGCGCAAGTCTCAACATTTATTACTATTTTATCTTTTTATTTACTAACTTTTTATATCTAACAATTTTTGAATAATTATTTGTTATTAGTAGTATTTTTTTAAAAAAGAAGATGAAGAAAAATAGCACGTGACACTCACATGCTAAAAACATTTCCCGGCACTGTAAACCTCTTAACAAAACCCCAAAAAAAACTAACTACACAAAGAAGAAGCCGTCCCCACTCACCTCGGACCACCGCCGTCGTCGTCTCTGTTTATACTATAAAACATCAAAAACCCTCGCTCTGTTCCCTCATAGGGTTTCTCTTCCTCCCTCCTCCGCCTCCGACCCCGCCCCCGGCCCCTCTCTCTCCAAGACATATATATACAGGGTGGTGGTGTTGGGTTTGGTTATGGCTCAGTCACTGGAATTGTTGTTGATTCAATTTCTGATGCCGGACAATGATGCAAGAAGGCAAGCGGAGGATCAAATAAAGCGCCTTGCCAAGGATCCACAGGTTGTTCCGGCGCTTGTACACCACCTCCGCACCGCTAAGACGCCCAATGTGCGGCAGCTTGCCGCTGTTCTTCTTCGCAAGAAGATCACCGGCCACTGGGCTAAGCTTACGCCTCAGCTCCGGCAACTTGTTAAGCAGTCCTTAATAGAGAGCATCACTGTGGAGCACAGGTATGCAATTAATGATTTTCTTTCCGTTTATTAAAGTTTCAATTTTCATTTTTGTTTCTCTGTAATGGCTGTGTAGTGAATTTGCATTTTTTTTATCCTTTTTGGGTTTTTTGATGTCACATTTATCATTAGCACGTAATGAATTTTTTAGCTTTTCGTGTAGAATACGTAATTTCTGGAAGCAAGAATGGATCTTTATGGTTAGTTTCTTTTTTACAGTCCACCAGTGAGGAAAGCAAGTGCAAATGTTGTGAGTATAATAGCAAAGTATGCTGTTCCAACAGGGGAATGGCCTGATTTGTTACCATTTCTGTTCCAGTGCAGTCAGAGTGTGCAGGAAGACCATAGAGAAGTATGTTGGTTCCCCATAACACTTCAAATTCTTTTACTATTTCTTTTTAATATAAAAAGAGGTTTTTATTTTAATATTTTTACCGCTAACATTTTTCTATGACTCCTATTCTATCTCTAATCTTGTGATAATGTGGCATAACTAGCGAGTACTTGATTAGCCGTTAGCCTGATTTCTAAGAACTATTTGCATTTGCACTTGGCATGATTTTTTCTTGAAACTTTCAAACATGTATTTTTTTAAAAAATTTCATTACTTCAGTTGCTTTTCTTTCATGGAAAGAACGTTTCTATCATCTTGAGCTCAAATCTGTCTCTGCTTATCATATGCTCTCCTCCTTTGGTGAATTATTTAAAATCCTTTTCCATATCCGAAGTAAGATTGACTATTATTTCTTTTTATTTCCTTACCATTAGTCCTTTGGCAATTTACAACAGGATTATTGATTAAGCAAAGAGAAGTTGGTGTCAATTGTGTTATTTGGCATGTAAGGAAGAGGAAAAAGAAGTGCTGCACGCACCATAACATTTCCACTTATAATGGATAAAAATAAGATTGAAGTTCAATAAACTAGCAATACATAAGAAATCTATCGTGATTTTCTTAGCAATTCTCTGGTGTTACATACCATACATTCTTCTTTCCCAATTTATGTACATACTGATTTCATGAGTTTCTGGGACTTATCCTGAGTGCCCATGTTTGGCTCACAGGCCCTTGTATCCTGTGGGTCTTACCCTGTTTTATGTGACATTATATGGTAAAGCATCTCATGTGCAGCTGACTAGGGCATCTTTGTTAGACTTCAAAGAAATTTACTAGGGATCCATATCACCTGCTGTAGAACTTTTGAAATTATATGAGTGGATTGCTATTTATATAGTACTCTATCTAATGACCTAATCTGTTATTTGCTTGATTTTTCTGTCATAGGTTGCTTTGATACTTTTTAGCTCGTTAACTGAAACAATTGGGAATTCATTTCGGCCATATTTTGCGGATCTACAGTCTCTGTTACTCAAGTGCCTTCAAGATGAAACCAGTAACCGTGTCAGAATTGCTGCTCTCAAGTAATTTTTTGGATATATCCACTGTTTTCCATTTTTAAGGGACAAATAGTCAAGTTTCTTACATGTTGCATTCCTTTATGTCCTTTGTACTACCAGAGCAGTTGGCTCGTTTTTGGAGTTCACTCACGATGAGACAGAAGTGGTGAGCTATGTTAATCTTCCACTTTCTTTTCCTAAGGATTGGATGTTTAGAAATTTCATCGATGTCAAAATCTTCCATGTCTTTGATCTATAGTTTGATTTTGCTATATGCTCCTTGTTAGCATTCTACATTGCTTTATTATTACCCTTCAGGTTCTATATAATTGCTACTGGTTCTAGGGTTATTGGTAAAATTTAATTTGTACAAAGTGTAGGACTTAAATCAGTTGTAAATAGCTGCTTCTCGATTGAAAATGCATGATTAATCTTTACCATACCATGATGTGATCATTAATGTGTTTGGAATTACTCCCCTTGTTTGATATTGAATGTCCACATTTCCATTTTTGGATATTCATAATTGAATTGCCTACTTTTCTAAAATAAATATATTTTTCATCCAAAGTTCTCATAATTTAATGGATTTATATGTCACTAAATCATGTGATTCCACTACTAATTACATTAATAACAAAGAGTGTGATATACATTCTTTAATTTTTATATTATTTTTAAAAATAACATTCAATTCTGAACAAAGTGAGTTTTAGATATGAAAATCGTAAGAGGGGGTGAATTAGGTTTTATCTTATTTTTTCAATCTAATTAAATAAAGCCTTTCTGCTCACACAGTGTGTGTAGCAATGCGTTCAAGTAAATAATAGAAATAAAATAAAGAACACAATGATTTATAGTGGTTTTGTTTGTCTAATAAAATCTAGTCCAATATCTTGAGTTATCTACTCAAGAATTTCACAAAATATTTTACTAATTTTGCACAAGAGATTACAAAAATGACTTATCCAATTCACCTTAGCGTTTTACACAAAAATCTCTTACTTAATCAAGGTTCACCCAAATTCTTGAGTTTTACAACACAATCTTGATTATACAACTATCTCTAATACAATAATTAATAAAATATACACTTAAGATAATTACAATTATCTTTAATTTAAGGCTTACTTTAACTTTTAGATTTTTAAACTAAATGCAACATTGAATAAGAATTACAAGATGTGAATAACGAGAGTTTGATATAGATATCACATTTGTTTTGAAATGTTTCTAAAATGTTCTATAAAAAGTGTTAATAAGTTTTTAGCTCAAAAAAAATGTGTAATGAATATTTTTAAACATTTGGATAGTTATATTTGTGCTCTAACAGTCATAAAAATGACTGATTAAATCCTACTTAGGAGACTTGCAGTCGACCGCACCATAGGCTGGTCGTCCGTATCATCATCTGCAAGTATACCAAAGAGCTCTGGACATTCTATGAACAATGAGTTGAGAAGTCCGATCAATCGTATGAACTGTGGTCGACCGCACATACAGTTAGATTGATTGCTCAACACATTGATCATGCAATACGAGATTCCAATCAACTCTAAAAGTTGCAGAATCTATTTTATAAAATGTTTAAGCATATGCATATATTTTAAAAACCATTTCAAATATCCAAGTCATACTTTAACTTTATGAAATATATTTTGAAAATATTTAATTGATATCAACATTTAACATTATATCTCTATATTCTATCTAATTCAGAAACGTTTCTTTTCAACTATTGATAACATATGATTTTCCCTGAAAATTTGAAATTTCGAGTTTGAATATTAAAAAGCTATCACTTGTACAATTAAGTCATTAGTCCTTATCAATGCTTGCCATTAATTAAAATTAAGACATTAAAAGCTTTAAAGCTTTCAATATACTTGACTTTACTTTGTACTATTAATGTAGAACTAAACTCTAGAAAACTACATGTTTCATACATGCTAAACATGGTTGTTTAGTTCAAAGCCTCCACTAGATTCGATTTCTTTTTATGCTCTTGAATCTTGATGTTAATCTGGTACTCAGGAAAAGAAGATATTTTAGACTTCTTATGCTTTGCAAATGCGTACCATTGTTTGTTTCAAAGCTTCCTATCATTAGATAATGTGTTAAGATGCTCAAAAGAAAATGAAATTTGAAAGGAGAAATTTTGAAGGTTGTGACACATTGTATATACTATTTAAATTATTGGTACTTGGTTTTGCATATGGATGTCTCATTATTGTTTACATTATATTTGACCATATTTGCCATTGAGAGTACATGAATGTGAATTCTTTCCATTTGAAAGACTTGGCACCTGGATTATTTAATCAACCTAAGAATATATTCACTTGTATTATTATTGAAAATTGAAGTTATTTTCTTCATTTGTGTTACATACACTACACTGCTGCAGCTATCTCAAAGAAAATAAAAAAGAAAAAAGAAAAAGAGATTGTTCTGAGTGGGTTCAATATCCAGAGATGTATTGACTTTTTGTAGTATGGGTTCAATATCCATAGTTTTTTCTTCAGAATGTAGTATTCAAGACCTTGTTTTTCATCAGAGGAGAGAATCTCTTAAGAATTGCACAATGTCTGAGCCATTGACTCTTAAAATTTATCATAATCGCTTGCAATTTCTTTTGATCATAGATAAGAAGAATAAGAAGAATAAGAAAGCTTGTCTCATGATATTTGATGTGACATGATGTATTGCATTTCCTAAAGCTTCCAATCCTGCTTTATTGAAATTGACTTGTCTCTTGAGTTATGAGAAGACCAATCCTTCTATCTTTGCCTGATGTACCTTACCTGGTAGTACTTGTTTAGTTTGATATTTATGAGTTCTATAGCTGTATTCTGTATGTTTTCACTGTGATACTTTGAGTTAAGCTTTGTGGTTGATGCTGAACATGAGAATACATATTTAGTTGCTTTTCTTTGAAGTTTACGGTTAAATAACGACTTTTTAAATCTGCTTTATGCAATGGGATAATTTTTATGAGTAGCAATCAGACTAGACTGAATTGATTTTGGTTCTACCTTTGCTAAAATGCTGTTCATATTGAAATATTGTGTCATGATATTTTCTATTTCTCCGTTTTAGATTAAGTTTCGAGAGTTCATTCCCAGCATTTTAAATGTATCAAGGCAATGTCTTGCCTCTGGTGAAGAGGATGTAGCTGTGATTGCTTTTGAAATATTTGATGAGCTAATTGAATCTCCTGCACCACTTCTTGGGGAATCAGTAAAATCAATAGTGCAGTTCTCCCTTGAAGTTTGCTCAAGTCCAAATCTGGAAGCAAATACACGACATCAGGTAATTGTCAAAATGCGACACCAGTACAAAATATTTTCTTGCCCTACTGTAAAATGATGACTTTCTGTTTTCCTGGCTATTTGTTTAGTTTCATATTAATTTTTCCTGCTTCTATTATGTCATTTGTATCAGGCTATTCAAATTATTTCATGGCTTGCCAAATATAAAGCCAACTCTCTGAAAAAGTACAAGTTGGTCACACCAATACTGCAAGTTATGTGTCCGTTGCTTGCAGAGTCAACTGACAGGGATGGAGATGATGATCTTGCTTCGGACCGAGCTGCTGCAGAAGTAATTGATACCATGGCTTTAAACCTGTCAAAACACGTTTCCCCCCCTGTTTTTGAGTTTGCTTCTATCAACAGTCAGAATGCTAATCCAAAGTTTCGGGAAGCTTCAGTTACAGCATTGGGCGTCATCTCTGAGGGTTGTACAGAGTGGATGAAAAGTAAACTGGATGCTGTTCTGCACATAGTCTTGGGGGCTCTGAGAGATCCTGAACAAATGGTGAGAGGAGCTGCAGCATTTGCATTGGGGCAATTTGCTGAGCATCTGCAGCCTGAGATAGTATCTCATTATGAAAGTGTTCTTCCATGCATCTTAAATGCCTTGGAGGATGCATCCGATGAAGTTAAGGTATATTGCTTGTCAAAAAAAGATGCATGCAAATGAATTTTTGTTTTCTATTCTTTTTGAGTGGCTTTTGTTTCATTCAAGCAGGAAAAGTCTTATTATGCGTTGGCAGCATTCTGTGAGGAAATGGGTGAGGAAATTCTTCCTTTCTTGGATCCTTTGATGGTGAAGTTACTGGGTGCCCTCCAGAATAGTCCCCGTAATCTGCAGGAGACATGCATGGTGAGAACACTATAATTTGGCCTATTATTTATTGATGCTTTCTCTTGTTAATAATTGATGATTCTTTATTAACCTGCTTCTGTGTTTTAGTCTGCAATTGGTTCAGTTGCATCTGCTGCGGAGCAAGCCTTCATTCCTTATGCTGAGAGGGTTTTGGAGTTGATGAAAATATTTATGGTACTTACAAAGGACGAGGACCTCCGGTCTCGAGCTAGGGCTACTGAATTGGTTGGAATTGTTGCAATGGCTGTTGGGAGAACTAGGATGGAGCCAATTTTACCACCCTTTATTGAAGCTGCAATTTCTGTAACTTAATCACCCTTTGCACTTATTTAAAACATTTGGCATTTCCCAACCTAACTTATTGGATTAATGTCAGGGTTTCAGTTTGGAATTCAGTGAGCTTCGGGAGTATACTCATGGATTTTTCAGCAATATAGCAGAAATTTTAGATGAAGGCTTTGCTCAGGTAACACCTGTTCTCACGAACTGCATTCATTCTATTATTACATTGGCATGTATGAAGTGTCTGATGTATTTTGTTTTTTGTAATAGTACCTTCCTCACATTGTGCCTCTAGCATTAGACTCCTGCAACCTGGATGATGGCTCCGCTGTGGATATTGATGATTCTGATGAAGATGAGAATGTTAGTGGATTTGGTGGTGTGTCATCTGATGATGAAGCGCACGATGAGCCAAGAGTGCGTAATATTAGTATCAGAACTGGCGTATTGGATGAAAAGGCAGCTGCAACTCAAGCCCTTGGGATGTTTGCTCTGCATACAAAGAATTCTTATGCACCGTATCCTTGTTATTCAACTAAACACGTGTCAAAGTACATAAATGTTTACTGCCTTGCATTTCTTAATCTAGCTTAAGTTATTTGGAAGAGTCACTGAAGATTTTGGTAAAACACTCAAGCTATTTTCACGAGGATGTTCGTCTCCAAGCTATTATTGCTCTAAAACGTGAGTACCATGCGTCGTTTTCTGGTCTGTGGCTAGTGTTTTCCTGTTTGCTTGTAATCTCAAATTTCCCATCGTTGACAGGTTATACACACTGATACTGTATGGATCATTCACCAGCATAAATCATTTTGAATGTTGTTTGGTTTTTATTTATCTTTTACAAGTAAAAGGAACTTCACATGCTTAACACCATTAGAATGTTTACCCTAACTGTCCTTTTGCAAGGGGGGGGGGGAGGGGTGGCATTGAAAGGTAGACAAGATGCAAGGGTAAAGAGATACCCTGACCCTCCTTTCTTTTGCACCCTTATGCAAGCTTATATGTACATTCATGTATTTGTGTATGCACCATGCTTTAGATTCTTACTTTGTACCAATTCAGAGTCTTAAGCAAAGTAAGTGTTACTCGTAAATGCACCTAACCAAAGCATTTCTTTTTCCTGCTGACATTGTTTTAATTTCCTTGCATGCTCATGTTCAATTCTTGTTTTGGCAGATATTCTAACAGCAACACAAGCGGTTTGTCAAGGTCACAGTGTAAGTTCAGTTGATCCTTCATACCCTCTCTCAGGGGGGTTTAATTGGTCCTCAATATTTCTCACAGAGGGCTTTATTCTAATTATGTGCTTTCCTTGTGCATTGGCTGGGACATTTATAATCCCTGTCTAGGCATTCACTGTTGTTGCCATGTGTTTTATACCATGGGAAAACCAATTGTAATCTAGTTCTGATATTTTGCCAAAGACTTGCTAGCTTTCTCCCATAATTTCAGTAATTGCAAGTTGAGTTTGTCTTGTGATTGTCAATGCTCCTTAATGCTGTTGTTCTTTGAGCTTCTATAGTTGTCTGTGTTGTATATTTCTGACAAGATCTTAATTGCAGGAAGGGATGACAAAGATAAAAGAAATCCTTGGTATGTTTATTAAAGCAACTACTTTGAATCTAATTATTGTCAATCCTTAGTTTAGCTGATGAGGGATTTCTAAATTTTTTCTGCAAAACCAGACACTGTGATGAATATTTATTTGAAAACAATGGATGGAGATGATGATAAGGAAGTTGTTGCTCAAGCTTGTACGAGTGTTGCTGACATCATCAGGGACTTTGGTTACATGGCCATGGAATCCTGTAAGCATGATCTTGCTGGCATCTTAGGTGCCTTCTGTTTGAAATGATGCTTGATACCTTCCTTCTTCACTTGGATTCCAGATATGTCTAAGCTTGTGGAGACTACTTTGCTATTGCTCCGAGAGCAGTCTGTTTGCCAGCAGATTGAATCTGACAGTGAAGTTGACGAGGATGATACTGAACATGATGAAGTTCTTATGGATGCTGTTTCTGACATTCTTCCTGCACTTGCAAAGGCTATGGGCTCAAATTTTGCTCCTATATTTGCTAAGCTGTTTGAACCATTGATGAAATTTGCTGTAAGTGAACCTGCTGCTCACATCCCTGGTATAAATGTTGATATGGACAGCTTCAGTAATATTTAGCTTTTTTTTTTCTTCATCATTGTAGAAAGCTTCACGTCCACCCCAAGACCGGACAATGGTGGTTGCATGTCTTGCAGAAGTTGCTCAAGATATGGGGCCCCCAATTGCTGGCTATATTGATGTACTTACAGAATTCAAATTAACTCTCCATTTGTTGGGTTTCTGTAGTCTCAAATTAATGTCTGCCAAATTTGTTTCAGGTTGTGATGCCTTTGGCACTCAAAGAAATGGCTTCACCAGAAGCAACTAATCGGAGGAATGCAGCATTTTGTGTTGGGGAACTCTGCAAAAATGGTGGAGAATATGCTCTAAAGTATCCTTTCTATATGTGTTTGAAGGAATAGAAAGGAACCCTTGACTGGCCCTTTTCATTAAGCTCATCTATTTTTGCAGCAGGTTGTTTTCCTTAAATTGATTAGGTACTATGGTGATGTTTTACGTGGTCTTTATCCTTTGTTTGGAGAATCTGAACCAGATAATGCAGTGAGAGACAATGCTGCTGGTGCTGTGGCTAGGATGATCATAGTGCATCCAGAGTCTATCCCACTCAATCAGGTTTATCTTCTGATTCTTGTAATTTTCAGTTAAAAAGACACTTCAGTTTTGCTATATTTTCTCCTGTTTTTTGGGCTTTCAGGTCCTTCCTGTGTTCTTGAAAGTTCTCCCTTTAAAAGAAGATCATGAAGAATCCATGGCTGTTTATAGCTGCATTTACAATCTTGTTTTATCATCCAATCCCCAGGTACTTGTTTCATATGTTTTTGTCAAAATGTTTTGGCTGTTCTCCTTTTGTTAATTCTCAGTCATCTTATATGGCTTTTTCCACATTTGGGTGCCATGCAGATTTTGTCTTTAGTTCCGGAGTTGGTTAACCTTTTTGCCCAGGTTGCTGGATCACCTGTTGAAAGTCCAGAAGTCAAGGATCTTATAGGCAGAGCTTTCTCACACCTGATTTCACTGTACGGGCATCAAATGCAGCCTCTTTTGTCCAACCTTTCACCTGCTCTTGCAAATGCTCTAGCAGCTATTGCACCTAAGAGCTGATAAATGAGCAACACGTCCAGCTATATCATTCTACATTTTACAAGTATTGTTTGTTGCCAGGAAGTCTAGTTTTGATACAATTGTTTGTTGTGCTTCATACGCTGGGATGGCTTCCAGAATGGAGGATCTCTCAGCCAGGTTTGTTACTTCGTAGTAATACAATAAATACGAAAGCATGCTGGTACATTTTGTCATACTACCGCATGAGTAAAACCTCCCTTGCATAACAAAACGAACTCACTATGGTCACTCCCACCGCAAACAAAATATTATCTTTGATGGTGTCAGTAGGCAGGGATCCTCTGACAAATGCTGGTTGACATGGAAGTCTTCTAAGAAGGGGTAGTGAAGTATAGGTGGTAATTGGTAGAGGGTTGAGAAGAGAATATCCTTTTGCTAAGAAGACAATGTAGGAGAAATCTTGTAAGATTACATATTCGATTTTTCGATCAGCATTCCAACATCTTGAATATCTGTTGATGCATGTTTTGTTTCTTACGTGCAGGTCTTAAGTTTGCTGGTTTTTGGTGGGTCTCCGATTTTCCAGTGGGGGAGATGTCCTTGCTCTGCAGTTGGGTACTTTGTAGAAGCCGTTCCATTTTTTTCTTTTCTTAATTATCAATCATTCTTTAGGTTTTTTTAGTGTTTGCTTTCTTCTGAGCTCAGTTGAGATCATGCAGTGTGAGGATTTTTGTAAATTGCAGCTCTCTTCTTATGAGATGCGTGAGTGTATATTCTTTTCCCACCGGCCTTCGTTTTTATGTACTCTAGTGTTGTGTGTGACTGGCATTTGTACTTTTGCTCCAAATTATTTTCTTTTTTCTTAGCGAGGGAGAACAACTCTCAAGTATAGTACAAGAGTCTATACCAAATTGATTATTGAATAGATCTTGCGTATGTGTTTGCATTTGCAAAAACATATGTATTCTCAGAGTTAATGGGCAAAATATTATAATGTTTTAAATTCTTGCTAATTTTTGACTTTAACATATCAAGCATAAAAAATTCAATTCCATGTTAGTGCATTCATCATTGATTCAATTTAATTATAACAGGGTCTAAATTATTACATATAAAACGAAAAAGGAAATAAATAAAAATTATCTCAACCAACACAGTACCTTGGGTCTTAGTTTTTTAATGTATTCTGCTCCGAGTATAGTCTCGTTCCACTGCTTAAATAGAAGGGGAAAATCCGCGATGGTAGTAATTAGTCTAAAGCAAGGTAGAAGAACCATGAAAGAGTAAACTAATCAACTAAGCTTTTCTGTGATTAAAGTTCATCAGCTTTTTTTTTTTTCCTTTTATAATAAAAATTAACATTACTACTATGTTGGATTTTCAATGTTTTTATTTAAAGAAATTAAAGGGTGATAATTTTTTTGAGAGAATGGATAGTTTGATATGATATTTTTTGGGTTTATATTATTGATAATATTTATAAAATGTATTAAAATATACTAATGTAATAAATAAATTGTTTGAGAATGATTTTAATTAAAAATATTATTTATGTAAATAGATGATACTCAGAAATTTGAAAATTTAAAATTTGAACATAATAAAACTTTGAAAGTAAAAAATATTTGTAATAAAACGAGAAAAGAGGTTTCGAATCAGTAAGAAGCAGCCTTTGAAGATGTAGATAAACGGAAATATTAATGGAAAAATAGCTTAATTATCTTAGTTTTAGGTGAAGAACATTGTTTTCCCTGATAAAAAAGAAAAAAGAATAGAAGTACCTGAATATGAAGCTGGTAGCAGGTTCGTTTGTCGCAGATGGAAAGAGTAGAAGCAGTTTTAATGTAAACTTGTTCAGCTTCCATACTCTCGAGAAATCTTGAGAAGACTTCATTGTCATGCTCTTCTTTGCAAATCTGAAGAATTGCTTCACCATTTTGAACTTGGTTAATGGAAACAGTGAAACTTTGGGGTTCTTGATTCAGGAGCTGCTGCTGCTCTTGCTTGTTCTTAGCTTTATCTTTGATTTGTTGGAGGCTTTCAATCTCATTCTCCAGCTCTGGAATGTATTTAAGAACCTTATCGACTGTGGCTGGCGCAGTCCATCGCTTCTGCCAAGAAAGAAATAAATATATTTTTTCATTAGGAGCATTAATTATTTTAGCTGATATCCCCGGATACTTCTGGTCCCCAGGGCGATGATTTAAATGGTGCCCCAATCAATCCATATAAAAACATTACAAAGCCACTATCAAATTTTTTTTTTCGAAGAGCAATATAGAAAATGCTATCAACAAAATTATAAAGATTAGCAGCAAACTCCAACTATCTCCAACAAAACACTAATAGAGACAACAACAAAAATGAGCTACATATAAACACCAAAATACTGATACAAGAGAGATGCTAAATTGTAACCCATACATGAAAACTAAAAATCAAAACATCATAGTCAAAACAATTCATTACAGTAGTATGAACAAAGTGTCAAAACAAGATAAAACAACAATTACAGGTCGCTCAAGTGATCAAATGATTTTATCTACTATATAAACTCAAAATTTTCAAGATAAAATATTGCTAAATCATTAGCATGACACCTTACTTCATTATCATTGCCACTTTCAACTACTACAAGTAAAGCTTCTTTTAATTGAGGAGCTTGAAATCTGATTGATTTAATAGCTTCTTCTTGTAATAACCAAGTAGACATAATTTATAAATTTTATGATTTTTTTCACGGGTTTTAGATTGATATTCTAACCCTTTAATCTACATATGCAAAACATTAATGCCATGACCTATCACATTAATGTGTTGAACAATATGACTAATTTGATACTCAATCCTGAACCTATGTAAGACTATGATATCTTTACACGTTCATAATAAAATGTCCACATTTGACTTAATTTACAAATTAAGAATACCCTAAATGAAGTTTCCTTATTATCTTTATTATTAATTATATTAGTGGTCAAAGACATTAGTTAGAGGGATGTATATTTTCAGATTAAGTAGGTGATTAAGTAGGTTATTAGTAAAACTTTAAATGAAAAATAAAATAGATAATTAATTCCAAATATAGGAAATAATATAAACAAATGACTCTAAACATCTTTATCCAGATGGGATATCTATATTGATATTGTAAAGTTAGTACTAATATATTTAGTTGCATTATGGTTCACATAGATAATCAACATGCATAATAGACGGGTCATTAACAAATCCTAAATAATCTACATGGATAACGCAGCAGCCTAGCAGGTCTAGCTAGGACCACATTTTTAGCCCAGAAACCATTTTTTTTGTGATGTGGGATCTAGGTTTTGTATTATTACCTTTGATCTTCTGGAATCTGGTAGGAGTGCACGAAGGGCTAAGTAAGATGCATTGAGCCTCATTCTTCTCATCCTCTCTTTCGCATTGTGGTCACGTTTCTTTGTAGATGACGATCCTTCTCCACCATTCCCTTTCACGGCTTTCACTTTTTCAACTAATAATTGCTTCACTCTTCTGTGTCTCTCACTCATCTTCACTGGAGCGGTGTAATTAGGAAGGTCTGATCCCTCTTCTGCACACAGTTGTGTCACCATTATCACATGCTTACTTTAAAATATTCTGGATATATGTATGTGTAAAGAATAAATACAATGCACTATTTTTATTTCATATTGTAGTACTCACTTTTGTTGTCCTCCTCAAGATTCTTGGCCTGATCATCAGCTGCAAAAGTTTCTTGTAGAATTATTTGGTCTGAATATGTATTTGGTAGAGATGATGAAGGAAGAAAGCAAAAGTCTTCAAAATTGACATCATCAAAATGTGGCTGATTCAACATTTTATGTAACGGCCTCGGCCTGATTACCAAAATTAATCAGTCTCAAGTAAATGATACGTCCAGTGTCTGGGAGGTTGTGGATCAGGTTCGGGCAGTAATGAGATCTTGATTAAGAGTGGGGTTGCGCCGCCTACTGACACATACAGCTTTTGGCTTCCGGAAATTGCTTCACATTTTCGTTTAGTTTCAGAAGAAACTGATGCTGTTTGAATCTGCAGCAACAAGATATACATATGAGAAATGCAGCATACATGTTAGGGAACAATAAATGTTAGTTAGGTTGTATCAGTTTTCAGCCTTCTATAAATCTTAACTTCCTGAAACCATAAATCTTAGCTTCTGAACTGAAACCCTAGTCAGCAGCATGAGCAAATACTTAATATGTTGGAAATTAAGGGTAAAATGATGAAAATCATGCAACCCATATATATAAGAAGATCCAGGAATTTTTTTTGTTTGCAGATCGACCCTCTTGACATGTGTATGGGAGCACTGCAAGATCTATCCCAAGATACATATATAGGAAACAAATTACAAAGCTCTAGGGTTAGACTATTTTTACCACACAAGAATCATAATTTGTCAAGAAATTTAAATCATCAAAGAGAGAAGACTATTATAGGCTGTGGCATTTAGAAACAAGAATTGATTTAATTAAGGTCTGATGATTTTGTAGTACCTTTGAATATCGAAAGATTCACAGATGATGAAAAACCAAGAGAAAGTGTGTGTGAGAGAGAGAGAGAGATCTTCTTGTACCTTTTGGATAAATATGAACTCAAGAAATGTCGGTTTCAATGGCATTTTGATATGTTCTGTGGCAAAAAGTCAATGAAAATGAGATGAAAGTGCGAAAAGTCAATGAAAATGGGATGAAATGGGAAGACAAGCTCTTCATGACCTAATGAATAAACAATTTGAAGACTATAAAGGAAACCAGAACTGAGGAAAATGATCAAAGTGATAAACTTTGTTCTCCTATTTATAATCCAATATAAGTGCATGAACTGATCACATATTCCAAAGCCTTCAACTTTTTTAAGCCATGGTAGATGCAGATGGGTTCTTAGTTGATAGTACAACACTGTTGACTAGTACAATATGCTCTTGTACATTACAAAGTACAAATGCCCCTAGCTCCTACTACAGCTGTTCATTTTGCCCTAGTTTAGGGAGATTAAGGTATCATATTTATTTTATCATCAATAGTTATATTCCCTCACGTTGGATATATCAGTTGTCAATTCAAGATTTAATTTTTCTATATATTTAATGAGTCTATACATAATAAAAATTGTGTAGTATAGAAAGTTATGATGGATAATTAGAATTGTGCATACATGCAATTGAGTTTAAAAATTTATAGTGGTAGTGATTGACTAGTGTAAATGAACAAAGTCAACGTCACCCTTAGGCAAAATTAGATAATGGCATAAAAGTTAGGCCCCATATATTTATCCTTGAGTAGAAACAATTTTTCATAAAATTGGAATCATCAAAAGATTTTTTTTTTGACAATCAATCATTATTTATTTTTAATAAATTTTAGCCGTAATTAGTTAGTAATTATTAAGTAATTTATTTTTGTAATAATTTTTTATCCAATAATTTTTATGTTTATCTCAATAGAGCCTTTTTTTTTATTTTATGAAAACATGTCATTATAAAAAAAAATTGATTATCAATTATTATTTACTTCTTTAATAAACTTTGGTAGTAATTGTCGAGTATTTTAAAATATATTATTTTTATACTTAGCAGATCAAGCTATTTTTTCAATCAGAAATAGATTTTAAAATATTCAATAATATGATAAATATTTTTTGAAAAGTTCTGAAAATGTTTTAAAAGAATTTATACAAAATGACATATATATTCATATCTAAGCAGGTAACTATATAAAGCAATAATTTTTTTCCAAATAAAAAATGTTAGAAAAATTAGTATATAAAAAAACTTAATCAACATTTTTGTACTTCAAAAATAAAATTTTAAGTAAAATATATATTATTATTGTTCCTTATTATTATTATTATTATTCCTTGAGACAGTTCTGCACAAGTGAGGCTGTGTTGTCATGGCAACCCAGACCATCCTATGTCTAAATTTTTGGAAAAATAAATTACATATGTATTTTCTTTGAGGGGGAATTACATATGTATTTTACAACCATAAAAATTTTTATTAGTTATTTTTTTCATAAAAAAAATAATTTTAAATATAACTTATTTAATTTAAAAAATATTCCATATGTTCAGAAATACAAGTCTATGAGCCCACTTTAACACAAATCAATGAATTTTTTTTCTTCATAAAATATCTTTAATTATTATGTTTTGGAAATAAGAAAGAGAAAAAAAAGTTTGTTTTAAAAGAAGAAAATATCAAGACTTTGTCTTGTAAATAATAAAGAGGTGAGAGGAGAGATGAAAATAAATAAGGTTAATATTGAAAGTCAATGATAAAATATAAATAAAATTTCGTAAAATGACTTTTATTTTGAGAAAAGAAAAAGTCACACAATTACTTATATTTCTGGACAGTGAGTATAATTTAGTATTTAATAAACTTTTAACTTTTTTTGAGGGTATGTAAACTAGATGTTAGTTATAACATGGAAAATTACTATCTCCAAACTATTTTTGATTCTCATGATTCATCTTATTTCTTTGTTTTTATCCAATTTTGTCTTAAAACTATTTTTGGTTCTTATGATTCATCATTTTTCATTTTTTTTATTCTATTTTAAGTCACAACTTTCATCATTCCGACTTAAATCTTACCGAAATCCAGCTAAATCACGTGAGAAATTCTCTATCGGTTGTTTAATTTAAAGACACTTAAAATTTTGGATTTGAAAAGAAATACATTGAACATTTGTGTCAATTCATTTCTTTTGATAGCTTTGCTTATTCATTCCTTATCAAAGTTTCGAAAAATTTGAGTCAACCACGGCTATGAAACAATTACATTGTTATAGTAACAAAATTAATTTTGTGTCCAACAATTATGTTCAAACTTTGTTAGTGGAACAATTCTAAGCTCCATCTTTCAAGTAGGAAGAATTGGGGAAAATAAATGAGAAAGAAGAAGAAATGTGATAGAAGAAAATGAGTTTTGTTACTTGAAATTAGTTCATGAATATATTTTTTACCCTTCATCAATAAAAAAAAAGAAAAAGAAAAAATGTGATTTTGTCGAATTTCAGTAAGATTTTAGTTGAAAGGATGAAAGTTGTAATTAAAAAATTACTTAGAGGATAATATCGGATAAAAAAATGAAAAAGGATGAATCTTGACAACTGAAAATAGTTTTAGGATAAAAATAGATTAAAAAATAAAAAATAATGAATAATGAGAATTTAAAATAGTTGGAGGATGTAATTTGATAATTGTACTTACAACATTAGCTCATATGGAAAATCTTGTAGAGAAGATACTTTATGTATATTTGAGCACTTGTATATATATATTGAATGACAACACAGGGAATCTGTGGCTTTTCTCCCAAAATTCTCTGCATTCTCTACACAGAACAAATTACATTGGTCATGTTTATGTTTTCCTTTCCTCGCATGTTAAAAGGGTAGCTGGAATGACTTGAACATTTTTTTTTCTTCAATCATTTTTCTTTTCTATCCAAAGAAGTAAATTAGAATGCACTTTTGTGAAATTACAATAAAAGTTCATAAAAATTGGTGCTAATCAAAATAGCACAAAAAGCAAGAAGTTTCAAAGATGTGGTTGTCCTTAATTATAATAAGTATTATCTTCACTTTAAAAAAGGGTAAAAAAGAAAAAAGGTGAAATGCAAATCAGGTCATAAAAAATACTATAAAGAAAATTTCAATCAAGTGTTTTATTATTTTTTTAAAAAAACCAATTTAATCAATAAATTTTGAAAAATATTTTTTACTCTAGTCCTTATGTTTTAAAGCTTTAAACCAAATTTGATAGAAATTATGAATTTTAGCAAGCTTCCCATGAAAAGTCATATAACATTTTTTATCTAAATTTCTACTCAAATTCATTCAAAATGATGATTTTTGTAGTAATAATAATAAAATAAAGAACTTAATTAAAAAATTTATAACTCAAGGACTTAATTAATATTTTTTTTTTTGCAATTTTAAAGGACATATATTCTTTGAAAAAATGTATAGTAGTAGATTGGAGAGTTTAATATCCCAAACAGAAAAAATGTATGTCCAGTCTGTGTCTTCCACCATGACAGCGACCTTATATTCTTCTTCAATCACAGTATTCTCTCGTCCTTTACTGGGGAGACTCGGCCGCTGTGAGACTTCTTGCAGCCACCAGCTCCGGCCTTTGCTGAATTCTCCGTTGCTTTGGTCTAAATTCCATGGAAATCAAGATATATTTCGTTGGCGTTCTCCGTGTCGGGCTTTGCCTTTCGACCTTTCCCCTCCTCCCATCGACCATGAAGATGACTACCTTCTTGTGGGTTTAAAAGTTTTTCTTTTCTTTTTATAGTTCTTGATTGGCTACAGCAAAGGAGAAATCTTTGGATAAACAGATAAAAGTTAATTTTACTCTTGAAATGGGTTCAGCTAATTTGTATTTTTTTCCCTTTTGTTTGATTGAACTTATTCTTGTATGGTATTGGTTTTGATGGTTGGAAATTTACAGGAATCCGCCACAGTTGCAGAAGAAGTTTCTGAGGATGGAAATGTTGCAGCATTTGCTGATGATGACGAGGCATTAGATGCTGCTGAAAATGGTGTTGTTGTAAGTACCAAACTTGCTACACAGTTTTTGACTACTCTTTTTTTCTTTTCTCTTTTTCCTCCTTCGTACTTATTGCCAGTGCGATAGACATATTCTGGAGAATTATTTTCTTCCCCTTATTTCGGAAAGTAAGCAGCATGAACTTTGTTCTACTGTGTTTGAATTAAATATTTAGCTAACCTAGTATTCATTCCTTGGTGTTCTTGGTAAATTGCTAAAATGGAATTCAGCCCTGTAGAAGCAGTGCTTCAACCAGATTTTAGTACATAGTTTTAGAGCTTCTTTCGGTTCAAATGAAATGTTCACTTGTACTGCTGCTACATACACAATTCTGTTTGGTCTAAACTTGATAAGGTATTAACAAGCTTTTATGTGCTGGTTTAGGTTGTGGATGTTTCACATTATGCCAGGATTAGAGGTAAAACTCTTTCCTCTCGTCATTCTTATCCACCAGGAATGATCTTTTTGCTAAGATATAATTCAGCACTTGTTGTTGCTTATTTTATCTCCATCTCTCACTTTATCAATATTTTTTTTTTCTCATTTTGTGGTTCACATGAAGTTGGTGGAGAAGATCGAATTCAGTTTCTTCACAACCAAAGTACTGCAAATTTTGAATGCCTTCGTGAAGGCCAGGTATTCTGTGATGTTATTGAGAATATCTATTTTGCAGGAGATTAAGGTATTTAGTTTGCTATTAGATTTATTATTTTAATAATCATGCTTCATATTTGGAGGGATGTGATACTGTGTTTGTGACACCAACAGCTCGGACAATTGATATTGGGCACGCATGGGTCATGGTAACTATTTTCTCGTTCCTGGGACTACTCTTACTTCTGGATTTTCTGATATTTTGTGTTTGCTTGTTTTTCAGCATCTATAAAGGAACAAATTTTGTTTGCAGAAAAATGCAATTCTACTGGTGGTGTCCCCTTCAACTGGAGAAAGAATAACTAAAATGCTTCAGAAGTATGTTCCCACTGCAAATAAGTTTTACTTGATTTGACCTATATATATATGTGTGTGTGTGTGCAATTTGCATTCTTGTCAGCTTGCCTCTTTTGTTGGATATTGTTTGTCTTGAAACTATTTTTGCTTTGATGCCCGGATTTTGTATTATCTTTGGGTCACAGACAGTGTTCTAAGGTAGAGCCACCAAGATCTATTCCTGCTATATTAATGAGAATTATAAATTATATACAGTGGATTCTCATTCATGCCCAAAGGATTGGAATAAAATTTAACTGCTTTGTCTTGTTTTGCTCTTATCTATGCACCATTTTGCAGTTGGCTAGCATTTCAGGTGTCTGGTCCTTTTACATAATTGGCTGAAATGGTACCACTGTTTCAATTAAGAATAGATTATTAGATATTTCAACTAATTATCTCTGTAGTAATTCTACCTCAATATGTGTGTGTGCGCAATAGGATTGATGGAGCTATTTCCTATTTTAGTCAGGAAAAAGAAATTAAAAAGTGAGAAGGAATGTTGTGTTGGAAATTAAAGTGTTTTACTTTAGAAAAATGTTGATGTTCTTGAGTTAAGAGGAAGTAGATTATCTGATGGTTTACTTTCACACAGCTTTAATGCCCCTTTTATATTTGATAAAAAGGTTCTCCTCTTTTAGGTACTTCCTCATTTGGCTTAATTATGTTATTATAGGTATATCTTCTTCTCTGACAAAGTAGAAATTCAAGACATAACCAAACAAACCTGCATGTTTGTTGTCGTGGGTCCCAAAAGCAACCAAGTATGTTATGATATACTCGTTATGTTTCATATCAAGTCATTTTAAATATTTGCATACTTATTAAGAATGTTGAAAACAATATAAAATTTAATATTAAGTTTTAAATCTACCCATAATAAATATTCTAATTTAATCTCTCATTAGTCTCTCTCAATATTAATGATTACTCACATTCTCTTTTCATTTAAATAGGGATAAAATTGAAATATAATAATAAATTATGCTAGAAAGACTTAAAAACAAAATTAAACTCCTATAATGACACTTAATTTGAAACGGAGGGAGTATAAATTATTTATTAGATAGTTACTTGTGCCAAATAGATGTCTTTTCGTCTTGAAAGAATGAATTTTCTTGCTCATGTGCAGGTGATGGAACGGTTTAACCTTACTGATCTGATTGGGCAACCATATGGCTCACATAGGCATTACAATGTAACTTCTTGCTGCACATTTTTCACTTACCATGCCATAATAATTTTTCATGGGCACTTATTTGTTTATTCTACTCAATTGCAAAAAGGCAATTATGAGTAAGGAGCAGTCTAGTTGAAAGACTTTTTGGCTTTTGGGGCGTGAATATGTGCAACAGCATGTTTAACATATATATATAGTCAAAACAATTTTTTATATCTTGCAATGAATCTGTATCACTTTTTGTTCTCTCCTTTTCCTCTGGTATCACTAAATCATCTATGTGGCATATTTTTATGTTTGCAGGTTAACGGGATGCCAATAACTGTAGCTGTTGGAAATATTGTTTCTGATGAAGGTTTTTCATTCTTAATGTCCCCAGCTGCTGCTGGAACAGTCTGGAAGGCTTTTATAGGCCGGGGTGCGATACCCATGGGTCCTGATGCATGGGAAACATTAAGGATTCTTCAAGGTTCCCTTTTCTTGCAAAAAAATGGTTTTTATCACTTCCTTGTGATATTTTTTTCTGAGAGATCTGAATATATGCTAGTTTGATTTCCGGTATTTTTGCATAATAAGATATTACCAGCAGCACTCCACACTGATGGACAAGCAGAACTAAAAAAAATTACTTTGCTTGTGCATATGCTATTCATTAGCTAAGAATTTCAATGATTGGAATGGCAAGAATCCTAATTCTTCTTTAGGTAGGAACCAGAAAAGTAACTAAGATATTTTGTCCAGATATGCAGAGTAAGCTAAAACTATTTAATTTTCAAATAAAAGAAAAGAAATTATGTTCCATTTTTCAGTAGAGTTCAATATTTGCAATCCCGTCCCTAAATTGGAAAAAAAGGTTTTCCTCCTTCAGGGACAGGGATTTATCTCCAATCGTTCGCCTTGTATTAGAAGTTAAGTAAATGTTATATATCAAATTGTATGTCCATCATATTTTTTGTCCCTGATTGCATCTAGCTCTAAATCCAAATTACTACAGGAAGACCAGCTCCGGGTACAGAGCTCACCGATGAATTTAATGTTCTAGAGGCTAATCTGTGGAATGCAATTTCTCTCAACAAAGGTCTGTTATTTCCTTCCTCGGCTTTGTAAATCACGTTTCTAGTCATTGTTCTTAGCCAGAAAGAGTTCACAGGATGTTACAAGGGACAGGAAACCATTTCTAGACTTATAACCTATGATGGCATCAAGCAGAGGTTGTGGGGAATTAGTCTATCATCTCTAGTTGAACCAGGCAGCATTATTACAGTTGCTGGGGAAAAGGTACAAGTCTCCTGCTAAACTCTTCAAAAAATAAATGGATATTGTGGTTATTGGACTCTTTACTTATGTTTAAAATGCAGTATATGAATACTGTAAAAAACTACTTGTCTCACTTTCATATACTGGCGCAGGTTGGCAAACTAACAAGCATCACAACTGGTAGAGGTGCTTCTGAGCCGTTTGGATTAGGCTATATCAAGAGGAAAGCTGCATCAAAGGGTGATACTGTTACTATTGGTGGTGATGTTATTGGGACGGTGGTGGAAGTTCCTTTTCTTGCTCGCCAGCAGGCACCATAAAAGAATTTGACACCATAATTTTTGGTGTCTTATCCTATGTACGAATTAGATGCCCCTTTGGGGTGGGATGTCATGCTTCTATCTGGACAAAGTAATGCATAAGCAGCAATATTGTCAACAAAGTATTGCATGTTCCATAGGAGCTCCTAGCCCTAATCCTTGGTTGCTTTCACTGTGTCCTTTTCATTTAGAAGTGTACATCCAAAACAAAAGGTGCAACATTTGTTGGAAATTCATAATTGGTGGCACATCTATTCATCAATCTAAGTTGAAGCATCAAATGAAACTTGGTTTAGGGATCTAATCATCCACCAATTTTGATGGAAAATTTTCTTGGGGCATGTAAAATGTGATCTTCAACATCAGAGAATACTGTGAAGCCTTAACTCATTTTCACTTGTATAGATGGTATAATACAAGATTTTCTACTCAATTTTTTATTTGTGATCTTCTAACTCGTTTTCTTACTTTATTTCTTGCTTGAATATCTTACTACCCTTCACTATTAATCAGCTAAAGATATGCTGCTCTAATTCGTTACTTTAATGGTTTGTGTCCATGTTTCGCATGTGCTTGGATTGAAGGAAGGGAGACTGGGAGAGAAGAGGGAGGATAAGATTTAGTGTTTACTGTATTTGCTGGGTAAAATGTTTTTTATGAGTGAAAAATTACAAGAATTAGTAAATCAATTTTGAAAAAAATTGAACATTTAAAAATAGAAATCAATTCCAGGAAGGAGCAATTTAGTTTAATATGTTCAATCTTTAATTAAAGGCTTTTGCACCTGTTATTAAAAGTTTGTCTCATAATATACTTTTCAATTAAAATGGAATTATTGTAATTTTCAATTGTAATCACAGTAGTTTGAGTTGAATAAGCATGAAATGTCCGCATAAACTATGAGCGGAGTTAAAACAGAATTGAATATAAAATGAACAAAGATTTAAGCGAATTTAAGTCTGAAATTATCTAATCCAAATTCAGCCTTAAATATTATAAACAAAAGAATATATCGAAGAAATTGTCTAAATATGCAGTCTAATTACAAAATCTAAGCATCACATGATCACTAACAAAATAAAATCCTGCCCTAAAAAAAAAAAAACTCCTGCTTAGATTTCTTAAGAAATTCTTTTCTTTATAATATTTAAGTTTTTATTTTTAAAAAATTGTATGTTTTAATATTTTGGGGTACGTAGAGCACCAGCCTTTTTTGTCCGTTAATGGAAGGTAATATATGAGAAATTCTTAATCCAAATAGTAACAGACTAAGAGAGGGCCTTAATTAATTGAAACAAATTTCTGACTTTAAAGACTTAATCCATAAAATTGAACTCCGAAGGACTTACTTGACATGATTTCCTAATTCGAGGGGCTATTTTGAAATTCACACTCTGAAAGGATAAACATAAATCCAACATTCGAAATAATTATTAATTATCAAGTCCAATATTAAACTTAAACCAAATAGTATTAACAATTCATTCAATCTCAGAAGAATTCTTGTTGTTACAAGTAATCCTTTCCTAATAAAACTCTTCTGGTTCTATCATATTCCCATGCAACGTAGAAATCAAGCCCTTCATGTCTTCTTTTCTTGAACTTCGATCGAGTTCGAAAACCATGGAACTTGATCATCATCACCAAACTCAGCCGCAACTCAAGGTCCCTAGTACAAGTCAAACTGCACACACTACTACTACCACTACCACCCTTCTTGCTTATCATGATGAACCATACAAGAATAATGCTGAAGATGAACCTATGATTCAGGCTAACAATGGCAACAGCTTCATTAATCATAAAGCTTTCTTTGATTCTCTCCCGCCCGGTTACCGCTTTCGCCCCACCAAAGAAGAGCTTATTGAGAATTACCTCTTGCCAAAGATCAACGGAGAGATTTTGCCTCCTTGCCATATAAGAGATGTCAATCTTTATGAGGATAGTCCAGATAAAATTTCAGGTTTGTGTTTGTTTGTTTGTTTGGTTTTTTTAAATTCTTTCTTTCTTTCTTTTTCAAATGTAAATTTGTATTGATCAAAGAGGAATGTACAAAATATAGTTCCTAGCAAATCTAAACTACTTACAGCTTACATAAAAACACTTGCCCCTGTCTAGTAGTATAAAAAAGAGTTAAAACATAAGGATACAAGGAGAAAATAACCTGTATACATGTTCTTTCTCAAAAATATTAAAGGGTTTTGTTTGCTTAATATATATGGACATTCCACAGATATGTATGAAGCAGATGAGAAGGAGTGGTATTTTTTCACTCCGAGGAATCGGAAATATCCTAAAGGTCATCGGCCTAATCGAGCAGCTGGTGATGGGTATTGGAAGGCCACCCAAGCAGATGTGAAGATTTTCGATAATGGAGAAAAAATTGGATTTAAGAAATCATTAGTTTACTTTGTAGGTAAACCTCCGAATGGTGAAAAGACTAATTGGATTATGCATGAATATCGAGTTCAAGACAAGGTTGCACCAAAGAAGAATGTGGCAAGCATGAGGGTAATACTATATTTTTCTTCCCTTTCTTTTATGAAATAGATTTGATTTGTAATATGATAAAATTCTAATTAATTATGTGGCAATTAATGGTTTTGCAGCTAGATGATTATGTCTTATGTAGGATTTACAAGAAAAATGATCAACAAAGTTTGAAAGGCCAAAATTCAAGGCAAGAGTTTCAAGGCGGTAGTTCTTCAAATTCTGTGAAGGATTGCAACAACATTAATATTAATAATGCAGGAGAATCTGATCATTCAAGTAGACTGGTGACTTCACAAGAGGGCGTTCTTTTGATGGATGCTTCAAGGGGGCATGGCAGTAATTTCCTTATCAATAATGAAGCCACACCAGTACTCAATTATGGGTATGAGTATGAGCTGCTCCCTTGTAATGTAAACAAAGAAGAGTTTGAGGACATTTCTCCAATAGATGTAGATAGCTTCATAGTCGTTCCCCCGGTTGATGATCATCTATCATTGCCTCTTCCATGATCTATCTTTAGGGTTGCTAATAGAATTTGTATTAGTAGGATTTATGGTTTTTTATACCATTTACGTAATTATAGGTGCAAAGGACACTAATCTTCTTGGTTCAGGTTGATTTGTAATGGTACTATCTGCTTTTTCATGCTGTAAGTGCAACAAGGGATATGCAAGCAAGTATTCCCTCGTTTATGGGTTTTTAACTGGCCCTTTTTCTAAAAAATTTCAATTGATAAACTTTACCATCTTCATCAACATTATAATTTTTATCACTACATGTATGATTTTCTCTTGGTTCTGAATTTCTTGCAATTTCTATGGTTTGAAAGTTGTGCGTGATTTACACCAATTGAATTTAATATTCCCTAATTTTAAAAATATTTACTAACATTGCCACTAAAGTCACAGTGGATAATCAATAACAACAAGGAACAAAACATTTTGAAATAGAAAAGAATAGATATATTGATATACCAAAAAACGAAAAAGAAAAAAGGAGGTGCATTGTGATTTTAATCATTAACAATATTGTAAAATCATTTGTTTGATTCAAACCAAATGATCGTCATCTCCAATAGGGCCTGAGTACTACTCAATTCACATATGCTGGGATTGCATCTATACATACAGTTTCCAGTACCTATTTGAAAGTTCTGCCTAATGCTACCATCATGTACATATTTCTGCAAGCCAATCTGATTTTTCATTTAACAATATCAGAGTGTAAAATACTCACAATCTTGCAATATACTTACAATATCATAGCGTTGTTCTTCACTCAATTCTACCGGAAATTCAACAAGAAATTTGAGTCTGAGGTCTCCTCTTGCAAAAGTTGTACTCGCTTCTTTACAATAGGGCATACCTTGTCCAGGGATGATTTTTTCATATCCTGGAAATATGATCTCATCATCAAGTGAAAGATTTATCTTTCCTCCTCCTAATAAGGGAACAGAGAGTGTACATCCTGTCAAAGCTTGAACCAAAGGGATCTCAACTCCTAATTCCAAATGATCCCCTTCTCTCTTGAAAATTGGATGCCTTTTCTCCTCAATTACAAAAATTATATCAGCTGGATGCATCCCTGGTTTCTCATCTCCCTTGCCTTCAAATGTGATCTTTGTTCCCTTTTTCCACCCGGGTTTAACTCTAATCTTTAGAATCTCCTCTTCTTCAACAATCATCCTGTGACAAATGAAGAAGCCTAAAATTCATCAGAAGGAACAACATTGAAAAACTCACAAATTAAGGAATCTTATGATAAATGTTTAATATAGTATCAGAGAAGGAGATCCTGATTGAGGGCGAGTGATAAATGAATTATATTTTGATGAGGTGGAAATTTGACATTTTAGAGATTAATGATTTAACAAAGAATTTATTTTTTAACATACCCTTCATTTGAGATGGCCTCTCTTGTAATCATCACCTTCTTGACACATCCATGGCATAATTCCTCAAGGGTGCATTCAAGCTTCTTCTCAATTGGCTGTGGTTTTCTCCGGGCTGTGGACTGTGAGAAGATAATGGGGGTTGAGTTTCTTCTGCTGGCCATTTTCAACAAAGCAACGGGATCTGTTGGGGTGCTAGGGGATCCTGGATTACTAATCTCGCTAGAACTTCTTGAATGCATGTAAAAACCTCTAGCTGTTGGCGTAATGCTCCTCCGGCTAAAGCTCTTTGACAATGATCGTGGAGTTCCGGTCGGGGTAACGCGATGGCTTGTACTCGAAATAAGGGAAGGGCTGGAAATGACAAAATCGTCATCTTGCCCATTGAAAAATGAATTTTCAGGTGATTTTGAATTATTTGAGCCTTCTGGTGATTTTGAGCCATCATGATTGGAACCATTTCCTTCATCTCTCTTTTTAACACTAAGAACCTGAAATTAGTCCAATACAAGAAAAGCATATCAATTCTATATAGATGAATTTGCATGGATTGCATGAATTTCATTCATGAAGAAAAATAAGAACAAAAGGGGCAAAATGTGGCATACTCTGTAGGCTTCATCAATAGATTTTAATTTGGCTTCGGCTTCAGCTTTGTTGGATGAATTTTTTTCTGGGTTCCATTTCATGGCAAGGAATTTGTATGCTTTCCCAATTTCAGCAAGAGATGCAGATTTTGGAAGTCCAAGAATGTTGTAGAAATTCGTCGTTGATATGGGCGTCGTTGGATCTCCCATCTGAGAGAGACGGGTTGGTTGGGGTTCACAAGCAAGGGAGAGGAAAACAGAGATGGATTTTCCAGAGGAGAGGGAGGAAGGGCAGTGGTAGAGAAGGAAGGAGAGATGGTCAATCAAGGAATAGAGTAGTTTGTGTTCTAACAAGCGGTGACAAATGGGAGCCAAAAAAGTGCATTTATATGAAGACATTTGTATTTATCTTTGAGCATTAAACTCGAGACTTATGACCGATTAGTCTAATAAAAGGAATTTTACATGGACTTTGCACTATAATATTACTAAGAATTATTGCTCCCTGGCCTACGTCCAAAATATGCACATAAGCCAAAGTTTTGATTGGATTGACCTAGTCCAACTCAAACCCAAGGATTGTCATTGTATATACTACCTCCACCATCAAACAGATCTTGGTCCAGCCAGATAATTCTGAAAAAAATAAAATAAAAAATAATAAGATGTAATCATAGAAAGTAATTGAATCAATGCAATGAAAAAGTTATGGAGTAATTGTTTAGAATTTCAACTGGCAAACCTGAAAATGTTTGAAGAGATATTGACATCCCAAAATTGTAGGTAATGGATAAAGGAGTAATAAGGGGATAAACTGATTCCATAAGCATAAATGTTGATTCAATAAACAGGGCAAAACTATTGAAAGGTGCAACCATATAATGAGGTTGACATCATTTATCAAAATAAGTATTGCTATTTGTATTTATATACAAAATCAGTGAAGATTAACAGATCACTTCAAGATTGTGCTTGAAATCTGCTAGAACCATATGCAGAATGCAAGAGGTTTTTATCAGCATAAACTGGCCTATCTAAAATTTTTGGGATCTCAATATCTCCTTCAAGCATTCTCAGGGCATCCAAAGTTGTAGGCCTTAATGCCACCATCAAATGAGCACATAAAATTCCAACTAGCAAAAACCTTTCCATTATCCTCTTTGGATTTCTGCTTCCAGATTCTGCATTTTTCAGAAGTGAAGGATCAAAAACTTCTTCTATCTTTCCAGCTTTCACTAGGGACCAAGCCCAATCTGTGATTAAAAATGTGCTAGGAGATTCAGCTGGTAAAGGATCAAGAACTTTTCTTCCTGACATGATTTCAAGAATCACCACTCCAAAGCTATAGACGTCACTTTTTTCAGTCAATTGCCCATAAAGTGCATATTCAGGAGCTAGATAGCCTTGTGTTCCTGCTACTCTAGTTTCAAGATGAGATTTACTTTCTCTTTTTTCCCTTACAAGCCCAAAATCTGCTATTCTTGCCCTCATATCTTTATCTAGTAGTATGTTTGTAGCCTTGATATCTCTGTGGTAAATTGCAGGTTTTACCCCATAATGAAGATAAACTAGAGCTTTTGCAACGTCCACGATTATGTTCTTCCTCTGAGGCCAAGTCAAATACTTTTTCCCAGTCCCCAAATGACTTTCCTCAGGCAAAAATAGATGTTCACTAAGATTTCCATTTGGCATATAATCATAGACCAGGAATCTTTGTCTGTCTCCAGTGGAACGTTTATTTCTATCTGAAACACAACATCCTCTTAGTGGCACAAGATTCCGGTAATTTAAACTGCTAAGAATCTCAACTTCATTCAAGAACTCAGCATCCCCATAAAAATCTGAGTCTGCAACCAATTTCTTGACTGCTACCACACTTCCATCCTTTAGAATCCCTTTGTAAACAATCCCAGATTGACCTCTCCCAATGAAATTATTAGGTGAAAAATAGTCAGTTGCCTTCTCCAGCTCTCGAATCTTGAACCACACTGTTCCTGACTTGGTTCTCCAATGTGACCATGATCTAGGAATACTCGAGTCAGAAACAAAATGAGAGAATACCTCTTCCGACCTCTTCTTTTTCTTCCAACTGCTCCACCCCAGGTATAACCCCACAAAACAAAATGCAAGAAAAATAGAAGAACCAGCTCCAGCAGAACCAAAAACCAGTGCCAATTTTGTGGTGTTGCTTGATTTCTCTTTCAAGGACAGAGGCAATCCAAAGATGCAGGAAACAGCCCCCATGCTCTCAGGGCCAAGCTCATTTACAAATGCTGCAGCATATAAAATTGTGTAGTAAAAGCAACCTCTGGCATGTGAACTATTCCTGTCAATTGCAAGCAATTGGGAATGAACTTTGAATCCAGCCATGACACAAGCACCACAAGAAATGAGATCAGTAAGGTCTTGCTTACAGTCAATGTCAAGGGAGGTAGATTGGCCAAGCACATCAAGCCAGTCTTGCTTAGTCTGAATGTTTGCACAAATATTAGTGCCATTAACAAAGCGCTGAGGATCAAAACACATGGAAGTAAGGGAAGACGGTAGGGAGAGAGAATCGAGCTTGGCTTGGAAATTAGACAGACAAGAACTGGAGGTTTTCAAGTCTGGAAGCCTGAAATGTGATGTTGTTTTGAGGTATTGGGCAACGCCTATGCCATAAAGGCTGGTTAGAGTCTGGCAACAAGTGCTGTTATTGCCATAACCATTTTGGCAAGAAGATGAGTCCCATGGGATTGTTAGAACAAAATTTAGGTCTATGGGACATGAGAATATGCTGGTGGAAGAAGCTGAGACGACAACATTTTTGCCAAAAGACAAAGAAACTAATGATACAAGAATCATCAAAATATCAAGTACCATATCTTTCTTGCCAAGAATTGGAGAGCAGGGCTTGTGAAATCATGAAAGTCCCTAATTTTCAGCTCCTGAGTAAGTATTATCTTAAACTGATTTTTTTTTTCCTGCTTAAGAGATTTCAAGATACTTCTTGGCTTTTCATTTGAGGAAATAATCGACAATTTACCATAAAAAATAAATAATTGACCATCAAGTATAGAAATGTAAGTCTAGCTATCAAGTGAAGGTGATGGTTTTTAATATATTTCAAAAACCAAATATAAAAGGGAAACTACAAGGAAAGAATCCGATGATTGTGGGTGTCATGATTGGCTAATTCAACCCATTTTTCCCTTGTAGAAAACGACTATTTTGTTAGTGCTAGGCATATCACATATTCTAATTCTTGAGTAAATTTCACTTAATTTCGAAAATGACTGCCCAAGGGGAAGAGCACTGAGACATCGAAAAGGACCATAATAGTCAAGCACTTGATCAAATCAAATAGACAAAAGAAAGAAAGAAAAAAACAATTGTGGTTTCCTTGCAATTTCTCAGCTGGATGAAGGGACCAACATTGAAAAAACCATGCTAACTTCTTTACCACGATCATATTCGAAAATTACAAATGATAGGAGTCC
This sequence comes from Apocynum venetum, assembly GCA_019593545.1. Classification (NCBI taxonomy): domain Eukaryota; kingdom Viridiplantae; phylum Streptophyta; class Magnoliopsida; order Gentianales; family Apocynaceae; genus Apocynum; species Apocynum venetum. Next base: position 1,790,987 of record SRSM01000141.1, on the reverse strand, counting down.
TTGAGTGAAGATCTTTTTTTAAAATTAGAGTGTAATTCTGAATCATGAAAGCTAAGAGAGGCACCGTTCCTGCAAGACTAGTTAAAAAATTTAAGAGTTTATTAATCGTTTTAGTCAAAATTAGATAAGTGATTAGATAGTAAATTTGGTAGATAAAATGCTTTCTTTACAGGGAAAATGTCATGAATAACAGCATTAAGACTTAAGAAGATTATATCATAAAATTTTTTTAAAGAGAATTATATAAATAAATGTAAATATTGGATTATATTATTGATATGGTACACTATGTACTAAAAATTTGGGAGGGTTTTATTTTTTAATATTATCATATTATAAGTTTTAGCTTGGTAACCTTTTTCTATAATTTTTTTGTGTTTATTAATTTTATTTTAATTTTTTTTTAAAAAACTATTTATTGCTGCTGATTGTTGATGACAGGCTTGTGGTTAGGGCTGCTACCTTGTGAATTTTCCCTGTTTTAATTTATTAGAGAAGCAGAAAAGTACTTGACAATCGACAAATTGGACAGTTATTTTAATTATGTGGGCCGGGCCATTGTAGAGGCCAATCTGGGTCCATATGAGATCCCATTAGACAACTCTATGTCAAATTGCTTTCTCAGTGTTTGATTGGAAATTAAATTTTTTATATGATATATCTTGAATCTCATATTTATAAAATATAGTTAATAAGCTTTTTTGAAAATATGATTTTAATTAAAAAAGTAATAAAAATATTATATATATATATATATATATAAATAGATGTGGCCTATAAATGGAATTAAAAGAGAATTTTATAGTATATTTGAATTGAGTTTTGAAAGTATTTTTTTATTTTATTTTAAAATGAAGTTATATTTGGAGAATAATTTTTTATTAGAAATTAAAATTCGATTGATATATTTTGAGCCATATATCATTGATAATAATATAAAATGTATAAAATATAATTAATAAATTATTTGATATTGTAATTTTAATTAAAAAGTAATAAAAAATTATTTATATAATCAAGTGAGATTCATGTGTAACGTTAGAAAAAAATTGTTTTGAAATATATTTTATGAGAAATTGAGAAATTGATTAAGAATCCGTCCAAATATAACCTAAAATTTTGAATGTGAAAAATAATTTAAGTAAAAAATTATTATATATATACAATAGGAAAAATGATTTAGTGTTTGTATACAAATTTAATTTACAGTCCACTATTAATTTAGTTTACTCTTTTAATCGGGCTCTCTTGCAACCAGGGATAACTCTTATAAGAGTCATACTAGTTATTGTTGTCCTAAACTTGAACTCAAATTTTTTTTTGTTGAAGATGCAAAACATCTTCTTACTTGGATTGACTCACATTTTACTTTTCATAGCATACAAGGATATTATGGAACAAAAGTTTAAGATTTACACAATTACTTAGAAATTGTTTTTAAAAAAATCACCTTGTAAATAATAAATTTTAAATTTTGAGTCATATGAATACGTTTTCATCAACATAATTAAACCTCATTGCTACACTATATTACTAGATATAAGATTGCAAAGAAATTCAAAGGCATAAAAAGAAGAAAAAAAAACATTATTTTAGAATGTGATTGTTTAGAGATGATCAATGGTGTACATAATAAGAATAATTTTCCCTTTGTAATCAATTAGGAGTTAATTTGTAATGTTTCTAGGAATATCTATACTTTAGCGGATAGACTTGCATATTACTCTTAACATTGTCACACTTTTATGGTGTAGTCATGTAATTTATTTATATTATTTGTTTCTTGATAATGAATGAAATTATTTGTTCCTAAAAAAAAATCTGTAAATTTATTATGAAAATTAAAAATTGATAACTCATTGTCATCAATAATATAAATCTCCCCCCCAAATAATGCTTATTGTCATCAATAATGATTTTTAGTTAAGTTAAATTGGTCTTCCCTTTCTTGAGTCTTCCATAATATTATTCATTTTAGACTCATAAAAAAGATTTAAACACCATGAATTGGGTGGAAAAAGCATTTTATGAGTCAATATGTATAATGCTTAATTTTTTTTTTAAAAGATAGAATCCAAACTTATATGAACATATTTTTTTAAAAAAAACATATTTAACTTATATGAACCCAAACTTGAACTAATTTTAAACCACTTAAAAATTAAGTCCAGCATGCTAGATTCATCGAACCTAAATTCATTGAGTGCTCTAATGTTGGCCCGATTTTGACTTTCCCTTTCTAAATTGAACCTTCTATTTCTGCAGAATCTTTCGTCATATTCATATGAAGTTCCCTTTTAAAAAACTCCAATAGAGTTAGCTAATTCATAATTTATATTTATGTTCTATTTTTTATTCGTTTTGAGCATATTTATCTGTAATTTCTAATTCTTTCTTTTTCTCTTGATTCTTTTCCATTTAGATGTATTAACCTTTTTAAAAAATCAGTTTCTTAGCCTCCTACTTGCAATGTCAACTTCAAGCTCAACCAAACAAAATGGAAAAAAAAAAAAAAAAAGAGCCCTAAAAGCATCATAAAGTATCTTTGACAATTCCACAAATTTGTTCAAAATTCTTACACAACACATCAAGTCATCAACCATATCGCCATTTGGCAAATTATCTATGCATTTCAATGATTTTGCCATCAAGTCCTTCCACGTCTTTCAACTTTCCTATCTTCAATGGCATCGCCTGTTGCAGCCGCCATAAACGTAAAGAATCAAATCCTTGACTTGTTTTTCATCACACAGTTAGCTTAGACGCCTCCCAAGTCCCAGCTACAGAACAAACAGATGCCTTTTTCTCAAAAGTATCATAGACATACAGTTGATTTTCTATGTCATAATCTTACCTGAATGGGGCTTAAGTTTACTTTTTCTTAGATACCCACATAGGAAAACTCCTTACTCCCCCTCCCCTTTTCCTATTCAGTTGCAGAAGCAAGAAATGGGAATGAATTCTGATTTCTTGATTCTCTTCCTTATATTTTGTCTTTCTGCATCAGTTTTTGCAGCTTCTAATAACTCTAATGCATCTGCTACTTGTCCAATGGATCTAAACTATGTTCTGAGAATCCCGTGGTCTACTGATAGCTGCAAGGGTTATCCCAATTCAAGCTCAACTTCACAGGTTTCCAATGGTTCAGACTCCAGCAACCAGTGCTATCAAACCCTCCTCTCTCTTTATGGGATAGCCTTTGCACAGCATTTGAAAGAAACATCTTTGTTCCAATTACCCAATTTGGAAACCTCCATTTCTTGTCTAAATGATTTTCAGTCCAAACTTGATTCTTTCTCTCTTCCCTCAAATCTTAGTTTTCTATTGTTTGATCCTCTTCAATTTGTCATCACCCCAAATATCTGCGCCTCTATTCAGACCACTCAAGATTGGGTTAAAAAGCTTGGCCCTTCAACCCCTCTGGACTCTGCTTGCAAGTCTGACCTCACTGATCTCACAGCATGTGATTCCTGTGTGGCTGCCGGGTTTAAGGTTCAGTCAGACTTGGTTAAGATTGATGGTAATACATCTCATACCAAGGAATGTTTTTATTTCGCAATTTTATATGCTGCTGGTGTTGTCAATCAGTTTGGGCCTCAAAGTGATGCTGCCATTTCTTGTATTTTCAATCTTCAAATTCATCCCAAGAAGAGTTCTTGGAGCAAGAGACATTATGCTTTGATTTTTGGACTGACTGGAGCAGCTGTTGCAATTTTGGGCGTGTCACTTTTGCTGGGATTTTATCTCTGGTGGGATAAAAGATGGAGGAGAAAAGGCGATGATTTTATCTGGGGTCCAGAGGAAATGGGATCTAGGCCAAGAATGAGGCCTAATGCAGGGTCGATTTGGTTCAAGATTCAAGAGCTTGAGAAAGCTACCAATAACTTTTCACCTAAGAATTTTATAGGTAGAGGTGGATTTGGGATGGTTTATAAGGGAAAATTGGATGACGGGACTGTTGTTGCAGTCAAGCAGATTATAGAGTCTGATTTTCAAGGAAAGGATGAATTCTGCAATGAAGTTGAGATCATAAGTAATTTAAAGCATCGAAATCTTGTGCCCCTTAGAGGAAGTTGCGTGACAGATGAAGATCAAACTGACGGACACAGAGAGAGCCAAAGGTACCTCATATATGAGTATATGCTGAATGGGAATCTTGATGACCATTTGTTTCCAGTGAGTGAGGGTGGAAAGGCGAAGCCACCATTAACATGGCCTCAAAGGAAAAGCATAATTTTGGATGTGGCAAAAGGGTTGTCTTATCTGCATTATGGAGTGAAGCCAGCAATTTATCATAGAGACATCAAGGCTACAAATATACTGTTAGATGCAGACATGAGAGCCAGAGTTGCAGATTTTGGGCTGGCAAAGCAAAGCCGAGAAGGGCAGTCTCATCTCACCACTAGAGTGGCAGGAACACACGGCTACTTAGCACCAGAATACGCACTTTATGGACAGCTGACTGAGAAGAGCGATGTTTATAGCTTTGGGGTGGTAGTTCTGGAGATAATGTGCGGAAGAAAAGTTCTGGATTTGACTTCTTCGGGATCCCCTCGGGCATTTTTACTCACAGATTGGGTATGGTCAATGGTGAAAGCAGGGAAGATAGAAAAAGTTCTTGACCCTGCTTTATTGAATGATGGTGATTCATCAACTTCAAATCCAAGAAGCATAATGGAAAGATTTGTACTAGTTGGGATTTTATGCGCGCATGTAATGGTAGCTCTGAGACCTACCATCTCAGAAGCACTGAAGATGTTGGAAGGAGATATTGAGGTTCCTGCAATTCCAGATAGGCCAGCACCTCTTCTGCATCCATTTTGTCATCGTAGTGAGGGTAAGAGTTTTAGCATATCACCAGCTTTAAGTGGATTACGGCTAAAAGCAGGAGACATGCTCAGATAATTAAGGAATCACCTACTAAATGAGCAATGGTGCACGCAATAAGGAGCTTCCTCCTACCTAACCTGGGAAAGTTTAGCCCTTGATGCGGATGAAGACTGAGATTGCTGACAGTGATTTTTCGTGGGTTAGATAAGTGATATAAGAGTAATGAAACTTGCAGGAACACAACAAAATATGATTTCCAGAAGACATTAGCTTTAACTGTTTCCTTCTGATTTTGCTTCAAACCCAAAGGAGCAGATAGGTGAGCCCATAGAGAAGATGAGGAGAGGTCTCTTTGTCATATATAGTTAGGTGAAACTGAAAGCACCGTATAATCTAATTGTATATAAGATAAAACATTGTTTATTACTACTTTGTCTATATCTCAAAATTTCAGCTTCAATAACGCATAGGCTTTGATGTGGCTGCACTTAACTTTCCACAAATATTGGGGGCTTCAGTTCCAAGGTTCACAGGCCTGAAGTTGTAATTTGATGATTTTCAGCAGTATCGGCAACTGAAGTATCCTGTCTGAGGATGTCTTCAGGCAACAAGACCCTGAAAACAGCATAATGGTGATTCAAGCTCGTTTCTCCCTGCAATCTGTGAACACTTCCAAGAGCACCAACATTTGGATTTGGAAAAGCATAAAATATGCGCTTGACTCTCTGATGAACGAGTGCCATCGCACACCTAAAGTCAGAAACCAAAAAAAGATCTCAGAAAATATAAATACACACAAGATTTAGCACAGAGGCTTTCACAAAAGATCTAGTCAGAGATAGAAAAGGGACTCTCAGAAGATGCCTCAAGAGAGGCCAGTGTGACAAAAAAAAAAAAAAGCATAAAGTGTAGCATGACCAAGATATGCAACTAAACTAATCAGTCCAGGTTTCATTTTAAACTACTATGGTGATTGCTAAGGTAGAACATCAAAGCTAAATGAATCAAAGAAAAAGCACGCCATTTCCCTTAAAGAGAAAAGTAAATGGAAATGAAGGCCAGATAACGATAGCAATGGGAACTTACATCGTGCATGGCTCCCAGACAAGGTAGATATCGTAACCAGTACATAAATATGGCCTAACTGTATCGGTACCGAAACCATTAGTTTCAGGGTTGAGAATCCCATCATCCTTGGCCTGAAAGAAACAACAGAAGGAATTTCTTTTATGTGACCTGACAACATAATCCATTATTATATAAAATATATATATATTTTATTTGTGGACTAAGACCCGGTTTCTACGAAATTCTTTTTTTCTTTTCCCCAAGGAGAAGCAATTGTTTCAATTAGAGTGAAATAATCACAATAGTTTCATTTGTTAACATGAACATGAGTAAGTTCCCCTATTTCCAATGTCATCTGACTATATCAATCATTGCACAAGTAAAAGTGCCTCAGTCACAAAAAGTTTCTATGCAAAAGAAAGAAAAAATGTTGTGATAAAATGGGTCAAATCCTCCTTATAACATATTAAGAAACAAAAAACAAGAGAGTAAAATGGACATCACACAACAACAAAAAATGAAAAAGGAGAGAAGACTTACACTAGAAAGATTTGTCTTCTGCCTTTTTGAAGGCAAACCTGTTCCAAGAGAAAGTGTATGATCCTCTTGAGCAAATTCACCATGGCAATGTCCATCACTAGGAAAAAGAAGTCTATCTCTTGTAGCAGAAGATTGAATAGCTACCATAGCAGCGTGTTGCAGAGGATGCCAAGAACCAGAACCTGTAAGTTTCTGTTGCTCAGTCCACCGCCATGGATGCAAACAGGATACAGAGTCGTACCACTGTTTACAAGCACGTGAAGAATGGCTTGAAAGTTTCTTTTGATGTTTATCTATATCCAATAGGTCGCCAAATTCAGTTGGGTCTGAAGGTTTGAAGCAATTTGTTTTTGTGGTATTACATTTTGGAATATTACAAGGCAGGACCTGGTCATAAGCACTTGAAATAACCTCTTTAGTTGAAGGATCAACAACAACAGCAGCATTCACCACCTGAAAAAAATAGCCAGTTTACAGATGAGAAACGCTTAACCAAGTCCAATAGAATTAAGCACTGTGTGTGAGTTTGCCCATTGCTCAAAGTATAAAAATACATGACACTCATGCAATCTAGTTAATTAAGTTCTGAAAAGTTTGTGGAACATGAAAAGAGCTTAGTCAAGCCATGACTTATAAGGAAACAGAGTAAGATCCAACTTGTAGTGAATATTACCAACAACATAGTTCTTTTAATCAGCATCCCCTTAAAGGAAAGGTAGAAAACAAAAGCAAAGCAAAACCTATATGAAGCAGACATTTGCTGGATTCGCTGCCAACTTTGGTGGATTTTAGTGCAAACCAAGAAAATATTACAAAATCCCAGATGACAAAATTAATTATAATTTGAACTGGAACCAGGAATGACAAAGCCTTCTGCTTATGTAAAGCTGATTTACAAGTCAAGAAAAGTTCAGGAGTATCTTCAACTATAGTATGGTATGGGGAGGTACTTTAAGAATTTATACCATTACAGCATCCTAAAGATCTTATTTTAGATGAATAGGACCATCACTATGACGAAACTTCAGGCGAAAAAGTTCAAATTACATCCATGCACAAGAGGCTTTCAACTTGTTTTCAAACAACATAGTGTGGACTGTGGACAACCTTAACAAAAGTTCGAAGGATATTAGAAAGTCCTCGGAATTTACCACATCAGTGCTTGTTGTTGCCAAATCAACAGCATATTTCATAAACCCAAAAACTGACTGCAAGTCCTCTTCACTAAAGCCGGTTATGCCAGAGATATTACTGTCAATGGAAGAAAAAGAATGTCAGGCAAAACCAGGATTAACAGTTCCAGGATCATCTTTAGACAGAACATATCAAGTACTTACTATGTAGGTGGATGAAAGGATGTTGGCCAAAATTTGCACTGTTCTTCCCATTCTTCTTTTGTTGATGCAGCATATTTGCAAACCTGAAACAAATAGGAAGCAGCAAAACATGATAACAGCATTAGGGAAGAAAATCACATTCATTTAAGTTTCAAAATGAAAATAGCTAGTAGCCACATAAGTAAGGAACCAGAGTGCAGTGTAAGACAAGAAACATCTGAAAATACATTATTGTATTTTATGTTGCTTGCCAATAACATAATTCCTTATTTAGACATAGACATTCACAATTCATACAAGAAGAGTAAGAAAAATCTTCATGAGAAGTGGCCAATATGCTGCCTACCACCACCAATAAGGGATGGAATTATGAAAATCATCATTAGTAAAATGCAATGCAACAGCCATCCCCAGACTCCCCACACCCCGAAATAAAGAATCAACAATTCATATTCACAAGATAACAAAATTTCGCAGAAGAGCCTCAAGAGAGTGGACTATTTGTATGTTTTACCATGCGAAAAGGTTTTGAAGAAAAGGGACTAATTATAAAAAAATGGTTGCCAATTGCCCTAGGCATTGGTAAATTGACATGATAATGCCTAACATCACCAGGAACAAATTGTCAAATTCTTCTAAAAGTCGCCAATTACTGAGCAACTAATCCTGTAATTGTATAAGGGAGAGTCAAGCTCGCTCAAATTTACAGGATCAAGTACTCCTCTGGTTATTATGAATTAAGAATTTTCGACCACAAGCTACCTAAGTATTTTCCACCTTAAAATTACTACAGTCAATGATGCTGGACTGCTTTGCCAAAAGCATAAAAATAAAATAAAATAAATCAACAAAAAATGAGGAAAAAGTTTAAAGATAAAAGGAAAACCCACTTTAGCAACAAAAGTACTCAACTGGTATTGCTTGATGAGCTCAATCACTTCATTAGGTATGCCATCCAAGTTGCCAGCATTTTCACAAGCCAAGCATAAGATCACAGATAACTCCCATTTTCCTGTCAAACAAGCACTGACTCATATTACTAACTATAGAAACATCACCACTCTTGAGTTCAAGCAAATGATTTCATAACAATGACATACAAATCCACATTGAGGAAAGGATAATGTAGTGTATATTCCCTCTTAAAGTGTTAAAGCTTAAGTTTTTAGCAGGACTAGCTAATATGGGTGCATTTGAACACTATTTTGAAAAGTGTTTGTTGTTTTGTTTATGAAAAGTGTTTTTCATAAACTATAACATTCTACAAAAGATTGGACCATAACTGTTTTTATATCATTGTAGCAGCTCATGATTTCCCATGAATCGTATGTTCTCCTGTACAGAGACATATGTTGGATATGGTACTGCCCACATTTCTAGAATGTACAAAATTGATTTGGACTAATTTTCTGCATGTCATTTATTCAAACATTTAGCATTTACCTCCTTCGAGACACTTCTTTCGCACACGCTTGACATGGCGAAAGTTTTCCATTGGCGCAATTTGATTTAACTTCCTAATACCAAAAGGAAATACACAAAAACCCAGCATAAAAAAATGATCTTTACAAAGTCTAAACGGATAAAATCCTCCAAATTAACAATATAATCAACCTCAAAACGGTTAATAGAACTATACTACCATAGAAAAGCAACAAAAGTAAATCTGTAAAGTAGATAAAAGACAAACCGCACAAGAGTGTTGGCATGTTTTGGTTCAATTACAGCAGCATGAACATCCACTGTCAAAGAAATCAAATCAAAATGTAGCAAAACGGTAAAAGTATGAGAAACAGGAATCTTTTTCTCTGTAGTTGTTGAATTTACCGGTGGGCTGGAGATGGGGTGGGACTGGAGGCTTTTCAGGTATGTGAATGATCTTGCAGTTCTCAACTCTAACTCTAGCATTATCATCAAAAAGATTTGCAGAATCCATATTCTACCTCTAAACTTCCTTCCTCCTCTTTCGGTTTCACTATCCTTTTCCGGGATTCAAAAATTTGGGACAGAAGGGATTCGAGGAAGCAGCTGATGAGTGGGAAAGCTACAGCGCCGACATGAACGCATTCACCGGAGTGCTTGTCATCTTCTTCTACCTTCTATTCTTTTTTTTGAAATCTATTGTCTAATTTACTCTCCTGCTCAGGCTCAGCTGTGAGCTGTGCCTCTATAAAATAATATATTTGTATTCTCTTATTCTCTTCACCAGTAAGAGAAAGCCACGTCAGATTCTGACATGGATTGTTTCAATTGACTTACCAATCTACCCTAACCTTGTTAAAGGACTAAAGTACCCCATATAACCTACGTGTCTCTAAGTGATTGGGTAACTTACTTTTCAGTTGGACATAGAAGGGGACACAGTTGAGCCCTAGCACTGTCACACAGTCACACACTGGCACTCATCAGACCAGACCAAAGACTCAAACCTCTCAAGGTCTTGGTCGCTGCTACTCCTGGAAAGCTCCAAAGCGCAGACTTCAGCCCTTCACCCCAAAAAAACCATTAAAAAAAAAAGAAGTCTTGGAGGACCAAGAAAACATTCAAGATTTTCTAAATTTGGGGTTGTCGTCGATGGGCACATTTTGATCATTTGAAAAGCCGTGATCAAGATTCAGCAATGATGCCCCATTTCAGATCTGGGTTTTGGGTATCCCTTACTGTATTACTCCTTGTTTGCCTTTCGGGGCATTCAGTTTTTGCACAAAATCGTAGACCCAAGAATGTTCAAGTGGCACTCAGGGCTAAGTGGTCTGGTACCTCCCTAATTTTAGAAGCAGGGTATGCTCTTTTTAGAAATTTGATATTTTGGTTATGATCCTAATTGTTCTAGTTAGTTTTACATTGTGGTAGTGCAAGAATTGTTCTTAAATGGTTGTTTCACTGTGATTGGTTGCTTAAAATTCGTTAAGTCAATCACTGAAGCATACTGACCTTAGTTCTCTCCTTAATAATTTAGTGCTGATTTCAGGGCATGTTAGTCAAACTTCAGAACCATGAAAATTAAGAGAATGAGTCTCAAGCTTTCTTGTAGTATCAGTAGCATCGTGAGCCTTTGATTCTTGTTCCATGCTTATCAAAATAAATATTGATCGTGCATGAAATGTTTGTCTCCTATGATATGTAACTTCTGGATGTATGACAGACTAGCAAGTTAAGAGCTGCAAGTACTAATACTTTTAGAGATACATGATGACTACTAGACACTTTCTGCCTATTGAAACACATTCGAAACTTTTCAATGGATCCCTTTCTGCAAAAAACCTTTGTCGAGCTTTTACATTAATCCTTCCAGATCATTTACCTGACAGAACTTTCGGTAATATATTACACTATCAGAAGATTTTAGTAGTAAGAATATCATATACAACATTTTCAATGAAAATAGATCTCATCGACTCTTAAGTTAGAGTTTGTTATCAAGACAAATGCAGCGAGAGAGTGTTTCTAGTTTGCATAGTTCTTGTATGTCTAAATTTCATAAATATGTAGAGACAAGTGAATGGAAGTGTGACACCTAGAAGGATGGCTTTTATTTATCCTTAATAAAGGGACTATAACAACTTTGAATTTCAATTGATCAAAAGTTCTCTCACATCCTTCAAAAGATATGTCTGTTCCTCTCTAAAGAAATTGCATGTAGAAGTTGTGCTCAGTACCGGAGTTCTTTTTCTTGCCCTTTTTCTGTAGTAACTCCAACTTATTTGACAATCTTTGGTTGATATTGTCATGTAACAACCCGTATAAAACTGTTAAATAGTTCATCCCTCAATTAGGAAGCAACTTCACAATGAAGTAAAAGGATTATGCTGTCTCCTCATTTCTTTTGAACATAAACACAAATTTATATAAAAAAGCTGTTATTTTTACTGAATATAACTGGGAAGTTAGTTTCATTTATTTTGCATTTTTATTATGCTTGTTTTGCCAATTGTAACTTGTAAATTGTATGTGATCCATGGTTCAAAGTGCAAAGTATAACATGGGCTAAAAAAAAAAACTGTATTATTCTTTAATCACTGCAGATGATAAAAACATGTTATTATTGACCTGACTTTACTCATTCAACTTCAAGTTGTTTCGTTTAGGATTGTCATTGATAGTTATACATTCACTCAAAATGAATGTCGATTGTGGTTTCACCGCATACATTAAGAAATTTAAAATAAATTGCCTTAGTTATAAGTGAAAAAGATGATATAACCCTATCACATCTTGAAAATTTGGAGAACCAATTAATGTGGTAGTTTAGTGGAGTAATTAAGGTCAGAGTAAAATAAAAAAAAAATGAATATCTTCTTTATTTTCCAAAACAACAGATAATTTAAAGCAAAAATATTTCTCTAAAATGATATCTGGTAGCCATGCATAGAATTAATTCTTTTCTTTTTGTCATCCTAGATAGATCTATGCAACCAGCTTTTCCAGATAGTTTGCTGATAGCTCATGTTAATAAGCAAATTTGATATTTTGAATTTTTCTTTGACAGGGAATTGCTATCTAAAGAATGGAAAAATCTTTTCTGGGACTTCACTGAATACTGGCTTCTTGCAGAAAATGAAGATTCTCATTCTTATACAGCCAAAGATTGCTTGAAGAAAATTGTAAATTATGGGAAATCTGTACTAAGTGAGCCTTTGGCATCAGTCTTTGAATTTTCTCTTACTCTTCGATCAGCATCCCCTAGATTAGTGCTCTATAGACAGTTAGCAGAGGATTCTCTTTCCTCCTTTCCACTGATTGATGATAGTAGCTTGAATCCTGTCAATGAGGGTATTTCTGAACCAACAATTATTATCAAAAGCAAGAAGAATGAACCATCGCTTGTGGGAGCGAACCCAACAGTTCCTAATGGAAAATGTTGCTGGGTTGATATAGGGTCTGCAATATTTTTTGATGTGACGGAGTTACAACTATGGTTCCAAAGCCCTAACAAACTGTAAGCCCTAAGTATATAATTTTAGAAAGTTCTACTTCAAGCTATTTAATTACTCAATTTAGTACATGGTTAACTTTATTATTTTTTTGCTCCCAGGACTGGTGATACATTTCAACAGCCTGAGCTTTTTGAATTTGATCATGTCCATCCAGATTCGAGTACTGGAGCTCCAGTTGCCATTTTGTATGGAGGTCTTGGAGTTGACTGCTTTAAGGAATTTCATGTCGTCTTGGTTGATGCTGCCAGACAGGTCTGTTCATTACTAAGCTGATCTCTTGTCATTTGTCTGAATAACTGTTTCCCTTTTCCTTAGTTTAATTGAGTTCTTTTCATATAATAAGACACTGTCACTTGTTTTAAGAGAAGTGGCAACTAACATAGCAATGGGGCAGATTGGTTTAGCATTTGATATGGTGCATTTTAGTTTTTACTGAGATAATGCAAATATTTTGATGTAGAGCAATTTGATTAAAGACTTTACTAACAACAACACTAATCACTTTTAGTAAAGTAGAGAATTATTGTCTTCAGAATGTGCCGGATGATATCTTGAGATATTTATGCAGTATAATTACTCTTACAACAGCCTGATCCAACCCCTTCAGTTTTTTATCAATAAGAAATTGTCACAAGAGCTTGTTTTGTCAGTTTTGTGTGGTTGTTAAAGGTGCACAGTATGTTATATTTTAAGTTGGTACTTGCCTTCTGAAATTCTCATCTTTCAATGTCGTTAATAAACTCCTAATGCTCAGGTTTTGGATTGACATATTGATATTCAATGTAATTTCAGGGCAAAATCACTTATGTTGTTAGACCTCTGTTACCTTCTAGCTGTGAATCAAAAAGTGGTCTTTGTGGAAACATTGGTACCAGAGACCCGTTGAACTTAGGTGGTTATGGTGTAGAACTTGCTTTGAAGAACATGGAATATAAGGCTATGGATGACAGTGCAGTTAAAAAGGGTCAGTTCTTTTTCTGGTGCCTCAGCTTAGTTCCTTGCCTGTATGCCAAGAACTGTCCTCTAAATTGACTGCATCAAATATGAAATTACAGTCTTTTCTTGTTCCCATTATTTTCCCCGCTTAATCTTCATTTTCTATTTGTTTTGGGAAATCGTTTGATGCAACAAGGAAATGTGTGAATAATCTAGAGGATATGTGGCTTCATTGAGAATCCCCAAGTTCTTACCATAGGCCACTTTGTCTTCATTATGCCAATTAGAGGAAAATGTCTCAAAAGAGATGAAAACTCAACTAAATCCAAACAGACTAATTCAGTGCTTTAATTTCCATTGGGCCAAATAAAGAGAAACAGTTATTCCTTTGGTTTTAGAATTAACGAAAACCTAACCATCAAAGAAAAAATATACGTTTTTGCTAAGATAAAAATGAAGAAATACAAACGTAATCAAATGAATAAAGATATAATATTTCTTATTAAATATACAGGTTATTTATATTTATCTAATTGAGTAATGCAAATTATTGGACAAAACGAGAATAATTTAGGATAGCTTAATCTGGGAACTAATTGAATAAGGAAACATCCAAACAAAATTGTGGTGCTGCTATAATTTTGATTACCATATGCTTTTCGATTAAGTTGCTGCTACAAGTGTTGGATCTTATTGTTTTAATTCAAAATGATTACTGTGGTTACATTTTAGTTTAATGTACTAGAGACAATGAAATATCTCATACATAACTCATTAGTTTAATCAAATATGAAGTTGCTACCTCCAAAATGTATATAAACAATATTACATAAAACTGCATCTTTTATAGGTCTATTTTTAATTTCTAACAAAATTTCTGACCTGGAAGGGCTAACTTCAATAAATTTTATTTATCCTTGTAGGTGTTACCCTTGAAGACCCTCATACTGAAGATCTCAGCCAAGACGTTAGAGGATTCATCTTCTCTAAGATTCTGGTTTGTTTACTAAATATATATAACACTGATTTAGGCTTTGGGCCTAGTTTCAGTCATGAAAATGCTTGCAACTATGGGCTTTTGGGCTTTGCTACAAGGCCTAGTTGACCATTATTGTTTAGGTGGAATCCTTGCCGCCTTATTAGGATGTCCATCTTGAATTTTTAGCAAATGAAATCTCTTGTATGAACATATAGCCACTTGTTTTAGCCTCTTCTTCAATAACACTAGGATTTATTACTCCCTCTGTCCTGAATTGAATGTTTATATATGACTTAATCTAAAAATTAAGAAGAACCTTTAATCTTAATGAAGTAGGATGTAAATCTCTCAAATTAAGGAGGTTGTTAGTGAAACTTTAAATGAAAATTATTTTTATCTTAGGAAAGTGGATATTCAATTTCAGGCCTCCCAAATTGGAAATGTGGACATTTAATTTCGGACGGATGGAGTATTTTATTTCACAAAATAATGATAATCTGTAATTTCATAGCATATCATGTAAGTTACCCAGCAATTGTTGTTTGATGTTGTGATTTATGTGATTCTTGGGCAGGAACGCAAACCAGAGTTGAATTCTGAGATAATGGCTTTCAGGGATTATCTTTTGTCATCAACTGTATCTGATACCTTGGATGTTTGGGAATTGAAGGGTAAGGACCTTAATTTCTTTGGCAAGTCCTGATTATTTCAGAAAGTCGTCGGGTCTGACTTCTTTTTCATTTCACTTGTCCAGATTTGGGGCATCAAACAGCACAGAGGATAGTTCATGCCTCTGATCCTTTACAGGCAATGCAAGAAATTAACCAAAATTTTCCTAGTGTTGTGTCTTCCCTCTCTCGTATGAAGGTAGGTATTTTATGACACAATTTACATGCAGTTTATTAAGGAGCTGATTCATGGACTCTACCCCCCCCCCAAGAAAAAAAGGTGCTGTTGCATAAAATATTAGGGCTGTTCACATCCCATCTTGTAATATTTTGCAGCTCAACGAATCCATCAAAGATGAAATTATTGCAAACCAGCGTATGATCCCGCCTGGCAAGTCCTTAATGGCTCTAAATGGTGCCTTGATCAATATTGAGGACATTGACCTTTACCTGTAATGTGTTCCTACCCTGAGTTTGTTTTTTCTGTCATTTTTCTGTGTTATCACATTGGATTCTGTCAAAGTTCTTTGAAAGGGATGGAGAAAATGTGATTGTTATCAGGAAGAAGATCTCAATGGATCTAGGTTAGGACATGGTAAAAGATAAGACTATGTAATCAAGTGTAAATAAATTCTATACTAATTTCCAGTAACAGTAAAAGACACACTTTAATCTTGCTTTTGTATAGAACTTTAATAGTAATTATTTACTAAAAAATACAACTTAGGATTGCTTTCCTTGTGCCTAACAGTTCCTTAGGGGGGGGGGGACTTCTGAAGAATTTTTTTAGTACCATAATCTATTAACAAATGATTTTATGTACATTGGCCTGATGAACATAACCTGGACATTAAATGCAAGACTCAAGGCTGGTTCTCTCTATCTTTCTTCTCTTCTCAAGTTATGACTTTCTGGATGCTTGTTACAATATTCTGCTATGTGAAATGCCACATATTTCTTAATGTTAAGACTACTATCTGCTGTTGCTATTTTATCTATGCATAACTCTAAGATTGACCCTGCTTATGAATAAGCTTTGCAGTTGCCCCAGTTGGCGTAGATAAACTTGTTTTGATTCCACATGTTCAATGCATACATAAAATGATAGAAACATGAGAAGGGTTATGATAGAAAAACAATGTTGCCATGATCCATGCTTGTATAATAAGATCCATTTCCTATTCAAGATATTCTTTGTGTTTACAGAATGTTCCCTTTTCTTTTTTCTCCACTTTTTTTTTTGGTCAGTTATGATGGAAGAAATAGTGTTTAATTACTAATGATTTTTCTTTAGAATTCGGCTTGAAGTGGTTTGCCACAACGACAGACGTTAGAGTAGTTTCTGAACTATCTTCAATGATTTAATCACAGAGCCTTTCATATGAAAAAGATTTCAATTGGCTAATCTTGATTTTCTACCATGGAGCTTTCAACTTGATGATCAATTAGTCATTCTTAAAATTAAAATTATATTTAGAGTGATTAGATGGCCTCTTAAGGCAAGACCAACTGCTCCAATTACTGAAAATAGAGTCTTCATACCCTGTCTAATCAAAATTATATTTCAAAATCTCCAGCTTCAAGTAGAGCTACATTACATGTGCTGGAGCTGTACTTACCTTTTGACTTAAAATATTGGTGATTCTTGTCAAATTATCTCATGTTGCTCTTTTTCTACCAAGAGTCTCACTCCAGGTTTTTATCCTTGCTTTTTTAGGTTGCTTGACATGATCCATAAGGATTTATCTTTGGCTGAACAATATTCTGAATTGAAGGTATGAACTGTTCTCAAGCTGATGATATTGTTGCCAAGAGTGTCCTATTTGAAACTTCTTATTTAGGCTTCGCCTGTTTTAAAATGATTTTATGTCCTATACAAATATGACAATTATTCTCTGCATACATGAAGTGCCAGAAAATTGTCCCCAAATTACCTGGTAGACAATGCTCTTATATGGTTTGACTGTTGTCACCATTTACTTCTTGTTATCTCTATTTCCGTAACAAAATCCTTTACGATCGTTTCAGTTTTTATTACTTTGTTTTAATGATCCAAAATCATTCTGTTGTATCTGCAGAACTCTGGATGATTTAACTGATAGTTCCGAGTACTTTCTTTTATCACCTGCACTGTGGCTTCATCTGGGCAACTTTTCTTATCATATCTTTTATTGACTTTATATATCGTGTATGCTAATGGCCATTGAGTGTTGACTGCTGCATGACATATAAATACATTTTGGAGTAACTTTTCATCTATCATATCGAGCAAATTTACATTTAACAAGGATATTGTAATTTGCAACATTTCTTGCATTTTAAGGAACTATTTTACTTTATTATATTTTTTTCCATTTTTCCCCCTTAAATTTGAGGATGTAACAAAATTATTCAGAGAGCTGAAACAGTGCACAGATTAAAGCAATGCAATAATTAGTTGATGATATTTCTCCATTTGTTTTTTTCCATCTATTAATTTTTCTATCATTGATGTGATTCTCCATTAATAACATTACCAAAATTTTCAGATTCCTTCAAGTACTGTAAGGAAACTTCTTTCACTTCTACCCCCATCAGAATCCAACTTGATCCGTGTAGATTTCCGTTCTATGCATGTTCATTATCTCAATAACCTGGAGGTTGACGCCATGTATAAGCGTTGGAGAAGCAATATAAATGAGGTACATTATCTCCTTTGAGTTCTGTTTATTTGGGGAACGTTAGGTGATTTGTATTATATTGGAGTTGCATTGAGCACAATTTTTCAATGTGGTGATTTAGATCTTGATGCCAGTTTTCCCTGGACAATTACGGTACATCCGTAAAAACATATTTCATGCAGTGTATGTTCTGGATCCTGCCTCCATTTCTGGGCTCGAGGCAAGTCTCTCGGCTTCTCATTGGTGCTCCTTTTTAATTATTAATCGTTCATGTAACCTTTTAAAATCTGGTGGCTTGTTGACGTGATTTTTTTTCTATTTGATAATAATCTCTTTAACCTTTTAAAATTTTGTAGACTGTCGACGTGATTGTTTCTCTGTTTGAGAATAATCTTCCTATGAGGTTTGGTGTGATATTGTACTCGACAAAGTTAATCCAGAAGATTGAGACAGAGATTGATGAACTCCAGCTCGTTAGTATGGAGGATGACAGTCAAGTGGAAGATCTTTCCAGTTTGGTAATTGCATCAATCTCATTCTACATTCTGATTCTTTTCATTTATTTTAAAGATAAATAATGGCTCTTTCTTCTATTAGCCACTTACCTCAAAAGAAAGGAAAAGGAAAAGAAAGGAGAGAAAATAAGATCACAGGAATTTAATACATGACACATTAACCCAATGTTGGATTTGGATCTGTTCTTGAAGATTGATAATGAACAAATATTGTCATTCTTGAAAAGCTTTATGTGCTTCTGGTTAAGCACTGAGAGTAAAATGTGTCAATTAATGTGGTAGAGATCACAACAATGAAGAATTTTTTGTTATTAGTTATTTTCCATGAGGCTTGACTCTTACGGAAAATTATTGAGGATAGTTATAAGTGAATATGTAAATCATTGCTAAGGCTGCTAGTAGCTTGCTTAGCCGTTAAGCCATTACTACCATCTTTCATCTTTTAGTTCCACTCTGTCTAAACTTCAATTGAGCACAAAATCTAAGTTCAACCTACGACCCACTCTGGAGAATCTCACATGTGATCCTTGTGACATAAATTCAAAATGGCACAATAAAATATTAAAATGGCTCAAGAGAATACTTCTTCAACTTCTAGAACTAGTTGAAGGCTAACTTGGTAATACCAAACTTCAAATTTTTTGCTTGTTTCATAACATTCATTGAGATTGATTTGTATTAATTACTTATAAATGACAAAATGACACTTCGGATGCAGATGATTTTGATGACAATTCAATTGTGCAGGTGATTCGCCTTTTTATCTATATAAAGGAAAATCATGGGACTCCGATGGCTTTCCAGTTTCTAAGCAATGTATGAATTTCATCTCTTTACTTTCTCGTGATTTTTGTTCTCTTTTGGGTGCTGATAGACTATGCATTCCCTTGGATGTTAGCTTTTTCTTCTCTTGAGAAAGAATAACTTTCTGCATTTATCTGTTGCTTAATCTTGCTTGATGTGCTTGTCACTGTGCTTATCTTTTGGCAAATCAGAGACAATTGTTGAATTCCACGATTGAATTGTTCAAGAACTTCATGCTAGATACTTGTCTCATGAGTTGAACTGATGTCATCACTCACAACCCAATTGGAATTTCTGAATCATTGTTTTAGCTGAGATGCATTTGTGCCATCTTCTAATCATGCATACTAGCTAACGTAGAGTATTTTTATGCACCAGCTGGATGGTTTTAACATCTAATTGATTAACTTGCCTTAAAAATGCAGGTAAATAAGTTCCGACTTGAGTCAGATGCTGAAGAACCTCCTGAAGTTCATCATGTGGAAGGAGCTTTTGTAGAAACACTATTGTAAGTTTTCAAAAGAACTGCATGAGGGTGTGTTAGTATGGCCATATTATATGATTTATCCAATGTATAAACTACATTAATGTTGTTTTCCGAGTTTCTTGTGAGACATTTACATGTTTTATTTTTTTGGTCATCTTGACTCTCTCTTTAGACCTGCCGCCAAATCTCCACCACAAGATATCTTATTGAAACTGGAAAAGGAGAAACCATTCAAAGAACTCTCTCGGGAAAGCACGATGTTTGTGTTTAAGCTCGGTTTGGCCAAGCTGCAATGTTGTCTCTTGATGAATGGGCTTGTCTACGATTGTAGTGAGGTACTGCTTAAATTGGTTCAGCACTCAAGGCTAGTGGTTTGAAATTGTTATGTTTGTCTTATGATATTGGTATTTTACATCTGGCCTATTGCATTTGTTACTACATTATGTCTTATTTATTTCTGGTGTTATAGTTGCTTGCCTAGAATTGTTTCTTTTTCCAATTTTTGCTACTTGATTGATAACCATTTTTGTTTATACACAAAGTGCTTGGTAGACTGTGTCAAGTTTATGGATGCTTATGTTGGCATCCATAAAGGTTTTACTGTAACTTTACATACAAAATAGAGGTTTTTCGCTGGGGTCATTCTAACTTTCTCTTCCTTGGGTGTCGTTCATGCATTTCCTTTTTCACTAAGTCATTGATGAACTCTGTCATTTTTCTATAATTGCTATGTTAATTTGTGTTTATGCATTGGATTTTGTAATCTGCCTAAATTTTTCTTGAATGGTCGGAGCGAACTAAGAAACTTGTAGTATGTAGTGAAATACTTACTGATTACCATTTTCAGGAGGCTCTTATAAATGCAATGAACGAGGAGCTTCCCAGGATACAGGAACAAGTTTATTATGGCCAAATTAGTTCACATACAGATGTTCTGGATAAATTTCTATCACAAAGTGGTATCATGCGATATAATCCACAGGTATAGCAATTTTTAGATTCCTATGAGTTGTGAACATTACTTTGTGGTGTTATTTGACACAAGCAAAAGCTTTTTCATAGACATAATGTCTAATGCTATTATGCAGATAATAGCGGATGGGAAGGTCAAACCAAAATTTATCTCCTTATCTTCATCAATTCTTGGAAAGGAATCTTGGATAAATGAGATAAGCTACTTGCATTCCCCTGAAAGTAAGTTGTAAACTAGTTAAAACCATCAGTCTTTCTTGTGATCTATGGTTTGTGTTCCATCTGCATTACTGTTTTGATATGTTTTGACCGTTGAACTCAAATTCCAGCCATGGATGATATAAAGCCTGTTACTCATCTTCTCGCTGTCGATACAACATCAAAGAAAGGGATGAAGTTGCTTCGTGAAGGACTGCGCTATCTGGTATTGCATTCTCAAATTTTGGAACTGTCAGAATGGATTTTCCACATGATAGTTTTACATTATCTTCTGTTTTCAATATTGATAGTTCAGTTATTGTGATCGTTGCAGATATCAGGCTCTAAAGTTGCTCGTTTGGGCATGTTGTTTGATGCTGATAAGGATCTTCATTCGCCAAGTTTCATATTTGTGAAGGTTTTCAAAATAGCTTCATCTTCATATAGGTTTGTGAAATGATTTTTCATTTTATTGAACACTTTTGGGGACCGTATTTATTAGCAATGACCTTTTTTTCTCCCCAGAATTATTTTACTTCTCTTAAGTATGTGCAATGACTTTATGCAGTCACAAGAAAGGTGTGTTGGAATTCCTGGATCAAGTCTCCTCATTCTATGAATGCAATTACATGACAACATCATCTCTGGATACGGAAAGCAAACAAGTATTCATCGATAAGGTCATCGAATTTGCTGGTGCAAATGGGTTACCATCTAAGGGTTTTGAATCCTCTCTCTCCACATTTTCTGATGTCAATTTAAGAAATCACTTGACTAAGGTATGCAGTTGTTATTGTGTTATGTTTCCCATTTCTGAGTACACAAGTTCATAAGCTATGATATTTTTATTTTGCCAATCCCCTTTGATGCCGAACAATAGTTTAGGTTTCTTTAATAGTTCAGGAATATTCTATTTTATGTAATTTAGAATCCTAGTTTTGTTTAGATTCCTTATTAATTATTATTCTTGGAGGACAAGAATCTTGGTATTCTAGGTTTAGTCTCTGTATAAAATTCTATTTTTCTGCCTTTGTAGAGATACTCATACTTTTGACAATTATATGGAATAGCCTTGACTTTTGTTCTTCTTTAAAGAACGTAGGGCTTGCTAAATTAGCCCCTAAAAAAGGGTTTCTATTGCGATTCCCCTTAAAAATCATACATTCGACATGAATCTAAGGCCTTACCCTTCTTACCATGCTTCTGCCAATGTCACCTTCTGTCTGAAGTTGTTTGATATACATTTATGTCTCTTTTTTTTTTTTAGCAACATTTTTTGACACAACTTCTGGTTGAATGATGTGTAACTGTGAATACAATTCATTAAGTATTATAAATTGTCTCTACTTTCCTCTATTGTGCTCCTTATCATACATAGCAAACACTAGGCAAAGTTTTGAAGCTATCATGCTAAAGTTTTCCTACTATTCCTGTGGTGGAAAAGTTAAATAGGTCAAGTATCTAGTTGATGCACACTTGCAACCATATGTCCTCCCCCGCTTGAAACTTATACAACCAGGCAGGCATAAAGTCCTCTCTGCATTGGATAAAATTTTGTGCATCCTGATTCTTACTCTCCATATTGGTCACTTTATTGGATAAATTAACCATGAACATTTTTAACTTATTAAAACATTTAAACATGTGCATATGATCAAACTCTTCCTTTTCCATGTTGCTGCTTTTGATTGTAAGAGATGGTTGCCTATTTGGTGATACACTGTTAAGTAATCAATTTTACGTGCAGGTAGCACAGTTTTTGTACAGACAACTTGGGCTTGAAATTGGTATCAATGCAGTTATTACCAATGGAAGGGTGAGTTGTTCCAGTATTATTTTTACCTGCTTTCAAGTATTATCAAGAATGCTTCATTATGATTTTGTTGGATTTATTGGGGACGTGAAATAAAACAGGATTCTCAAACTTCATTTTTATTAAATTCAAATTACATTATGAAGAACCAATCTGAATGAAGTTTTAGAAACTTTCAATCTGAGTATGACTGAGAATTATAAGGGACTCTAGAGATTTTTAACTTATGATGGATTTTAAAAACTGTTAAAACACATATGCTGAATCCTTGATGTATGTGATTTGAGGAATGGAAACGCATAACTACAATGAGTTTGATGCTAGAGCATTGATTTGATTGTATGCAAGTCTTTCAATCCAAATGGGCTCTCATGAAAGCATTTCACATTATTTTAGCATTTCCTAGGCAATTCTAGTATGGTAGTGTTTTCATCCTTCTTGATTATATTTGGCAAAACCTCAAAAACTTTGTGTTTTTAAGCTTGATGAAGAAATTCAATCGATTTTGGTTTTAACATGTCATTTTTTAACTCATTTTCTACATCTTACAGGTTGTCCGCCTTAGTGGTGGAAGTACATTTTTGAGCGAAGATTTGCATCTTTTAGAGTCCATGGAGTTTAAGCAACGTATAAAGCATATTGCCGAAATTGTTGAAGAAGTTAAATGGGAAAATGTGGATCCTGACATGTTAACGAGGTTTGTAGCCTGTCATATTATTTTGGTATTTAAATTTGTTAATTGATATGAAATAACAGCAAATTGTTATCTTATTTTTGTTAAAAATATGTTAACTCATGATAGTTTCTTTGCTAATTCTGCAAAGTCATTCATGAAAAAAATCCATCTGAAGCCAGTAAATTGTATCACATTATAGAGCTACTTACCACTTTTCTGTTTCTTGTCAGAAAGGCTTTGAGCAAAACTTTCTTTTTATTAATGTCTGCTTGTTGCTTTCTTGTAATGTATTGTTCCTCAAAAGGAGGTTGTGCTTTGGCATGCTAGTGAGACTTTTTGTTTTCTTTAGTTCAAGAGGCTTGAGTAACTAAAAGTTTCTGTGGTGCTCTCTCTCTTTAGCAAGTTCATCAGTGACGTCATTATGTCCGTTTCATCTTCAATAGCTACGAGAGATCGAAATTCTGAAAGTGCTCACTTTGAAATATTGAGCTCAAAATACAGGTGCAGTCCATTCTTGCCAGATACCAAATTTTGATTATTATTTTCTGTTATGTGTGTATAAGTGGTATTTCAATTCTCTTCATTTATGCAAACATTAAAATTTGATTTTAAGTTATCATACATCAAAATTTGAAGGTCTTAAGAGAGAATAAGAACAGTCATTTGAAAAGCAGATGAGCACCATATCAATTCTCTCTTATTGTGATATTGACATCTTCAAATTAGTTTTCTGCATTTGGGAATTGGTGGTGGTCTTCTGCAGTTGCCTCACATGTTACAGCCATCTCTTTGTGCCTCAGATTGATGTGATAGCCTTCATTAGTTAGATTTTCTGGGCTTAGTTTATAGTTTGTTTTAACTGCTTTTTGCACCAAGAATGTGGTTAGTCAAATCACTTGATGAAAGGTAGTAGAGTAGGGTGAGGAGTAGGGTGAGGAAAATCGAGAAACTTCTATGTAAGATTTGTTTTACCAGAAATGAATGTCTGACTTTCTTTGTATGGCATATATCTTGCTGCTGATAACAGATCTCTTGGGCTAAAAAAATTTCAGTTATTTTGTACTTGGCTGGTATTAATTGCTTCCTACGTGTTGAGCAATTTTTGTGAAAACTTGTCCTTAAGGATGATGAGAAAGGTTGCAACACTAATCAATACCTGCCTTGGTAAAGTACAAAATTACATGGAATACACTAAAGACCGATGTTAAAAATAAAATTAAAATCCTCTGGCATTGGTTTGTAAAATTTGAACAAAGAAACTTTTACCATGTTCTTGTTCCCTAGAGCTTTGGAGAAACAATTCTTTTTTATGTTTGTCTATCATTCAGAGATTTGAAAGTTCACATGAAAAAATATGCAGATTTCAGTCAGTGATGGGTGTTAATGAATGTTTATATTTTGGGTGGTATGATATTTTCAGAGTTATTTTTTCATTACTTTTCTGGAATTTGGTGATAATATAAAAACTAGTTCTTGAACAATTTTTCTGCAATCTTTGTTTTCATAACCATGAAGATAAGAACACAGCCACTAATTATTGTAAAGTTAATGCAAAATAGATGGTGGGATGTGGTCCAATTGGAGGTGAAATGGAACAGGGTTTTGTTACTTTGGTTCTGATGTGCTAGGCAATGTATAGGTGGTAGTAGGTCTGTACTTGGTCCGTGTTCAGGAACCAATTAATGCCCCACTAACTTTAGAAGTACATAGTTGCTATTTTTTTTTTCTTTCAATTTTTTAGTTAGAATACATAGTGTCTATGAGGGACAAATGTACACCATGACCAGTTTAACCATTCAGAAGCCATTGTTGCTGTGTCCACGTTATAATGAATTATTAATATTTGCGCATCAAATTGCAAAATCATCTGTAAGGATACTCTTTATTATTTCCCAGTCAGTAATATGTGAAAACTCTTAGTGAAGTGGAAGCATATGGGCATGAACTTAAAATTTGGTTTAGGAAAAGCTCATTTTATGGATCTGATAACTGAACTTTTGAATCACTGATGTGTGATAAATTGAAAATTTTATTTCTTTTGTTTTCTGATATGTAATACCATTTTATAAGTATTTATAAAAGATGACAAAGAAAAAGGAAAATTTCAAAAGAAATTCATAAGTTGCAACGCACAGATCTATGATATCTGCCTTTAGCTCCACTCCCCTCAACTGGTAGAATACCTCAAAGAATATTTTTACAACGTCTGAACCAGCTAAACTTCACTTTCTTTCTCAAGTCAACTTACTCTCTTTGTGCCTCTCTTAGTGATTCTTGGGAATCCTTCCCTTGGCTTCTGGAATATGATCTTTTGAGCTTTGTGAGTGTTAGTATATAACTGTTCACTCTCTTTGAGATAAAATGTGCTAATTCTGTTTAACCCACTTTATCTATGCGAAGTGCTGTTGTTCTTAACAATGAAGATTCAAGCATACATATTGATGCTGTTGTTGATCCTTTGAGTTCTTCTGGTCAAAAGTTATCATCTTTACTTCGACTTTTGTCGAAGTATGTTCAGGCAAGCATGAGGCTTGTGCTTAATCCAGTGGTACGTCATTTTTCCCCATTATTATTGTTTCAAGAACCTCAAAAATGTGTATTTCTTCTCTTGATTGTTAAGATGTCATTTTGTTTTATCTATTTGAAACTGGTTTCCCAATCAAGAAACGAGTAACAAGTAATGAACTCAGGCTAGTATGTCTGTCTTTTGTGTCTAATATAAATATTGACTAGAAACTCCTTCAAAATAATTTTTAAAAAGGCATTTAAGTGGGTCCTGAGAGGCTTCTGTAGTTTAAAGGCAGAAGTGATGTTCAGAATTAAGCTTGTTCAAACATGAGATTAGGCCTTAATTGGAACTCAAATTTGTCAAGGAAACAAAATGAGATTTTATTAAGCATCTTTTGATTGGGAGCTTTTACTTGAAGAGCACTTGACCCATAGAACATGGCTTTTTCTGGTGTTTATCAGTGATGGTATACGATGTAATCCAGGTTTCTTAGAGCACCTGACTAGTAAAGATGAATAATGATCCAAGACAGAAAGTAATGCTGGAAAACTTAAACACATGTATTATTTAATTACCCAATTTTCAACTATAGTACAAACTTTGATTGCTTTTTTTTTTCTTTTTGATGGAAAAATGCAAGTTCCAAATGGGACCTAAAATTAGACTCTAGCAAAGAACTTGAATTGGGGTACATGTAATCTGGTTTCCCATTGTAATATGAAGTCTCTACTACTTTTTCTTCTTTCTGCAACTTCCTTGTGGAACAGCTTGTGACTAAGATATCTCTACAAGTTTGGCATGTTAGTATAACTTAGGATTTCAAATTTTGATTTTCTCACATTCTTCTGCAGAGTTCCCTTGTCGATCTTCCCTTGAAGAATTACTACAGATATGTTGTGCCAACAATGGTATCGTGAAGTCATCACACGTCCCTAACTGCTTTTTTAAAATAGTTTTCCTTTTTAGTTTTATCATGTCATTCTTTAATCATGTGCAGGATGACTTCAGTGGTATTGATGAGACCGTATATGGCCCAAAAGCATTTTTCGCTAATATGCCACTGTCCAAAACTCTTACCATGAATCTTGATGTTCCAGAGCCATGGCTTGTTGAACCAGTTATTGCAGTGTATGTTTTTTTATATATTAGTTTTAATTTTTGTTGAATGGAGCTCTTTTTGCTTTGCAGCATAATAAATTTTGTGGTATTAAACTTGCTATTTTTGTTCTTGGAGAAGGTTGGTGTTGTTTTGTCTCACTATGTTATTAATTCCTTCTGTTGATTGTTTTAGTCATGACCTGGACAACATTCTGCTTGAGAACCTAGGTGATGCCAGAACATTGCAAGCAGTATTTGAGCTTGAAGCTCTTGTTCTTACTGGTAGAATTAACTTTCTTTTACTGGTGTAAATATTATTGTAATGCATCATCTTTTCTAGTTAGAATTTTGAAGTTAAACAGCCTTTTTAATATCTAGTGAATAAATTTTATATCAGGCCATTGCTCAGAAAAGGATCATGAACCTCCCCGAGGCCTTCAGTTGATCCTTGGAACCAAGAGTACACCCCACTTGGTTGATACCCTAGTTATGGCCAATTTGGGATACTGGCAAATGAAAGTCTCTCCAGGGGTTTGGTACCTGCAGCTTGCTCCAGGTAGAAGTTCTGAGCTCTATGTCATGAAAGAAGATGGTGAGAGAAGTAAGAAAACAACTTTATCAAAGCGTATTACAATAGATGATTTGCGAGGTAAGTTAGTTCATTTGGAAGTGGTGAAGAGAAAAGGCAAGGAACATGAAAAATTGTTGGTCTCCTCTGATAATGATGAGGGCTATTCATCAGAAAAAGTAAGCAATGCCTTTCTTTAGATGATTTTCTGGTTTTTTTTTTTTTTAAAGAATAGATAACACTGTTTACTTCCGCCTGCTGTTTTACTTGATCTATTAATGATGCAGGGTAATCAGAAAACTTGGAATTCTAATTTCCTTAAATGGGCTTCTGGATTTATTGGTGGCACAGATCCAGCTAAGAGAACTGAGAGCACTTCAGTGGTGAATTGCACTGTCTCTGTGTTAATTGTCAAAGTGCAACATAAGTACTTGAAGTAAGTTACCTCTAAGCATTGATAAACTCCCATTACCTTTCTTCAGGAGCATGGAAAAAGTGGTCGTCATGGGAAAACTATAAACATATTCTCTGTTGCATCTGGGCACTTGTAAGCGCTCTCTTTCTAATCCTCTTTTAGCTCTTTCATTTGATTTTATTTTTCATTTTTCCTCTTTCTTCTCTTTTACACTTAATTGTAAAATCCTATTCGAGAATATAAGTATGGAAACAAGGATCAATATATGAAATTCATAAGACAAAGCACAATGCAAGATGTTTTGTAATTGTCAAATTTTTAAATCAAAATGCAAGTATTCAGATTTTTAATCTATACAGGAAGTTATCTGATTTTTCTCTGGGACTTGCATAACTTTGCAGACTTCTGTTCTGTGATTTGCAGATTTCCTTTTCTAATTTTCTTTTAGATGCATCTGCAAATTATTTGATATGTTGGAATTCTTTAGCTTCACAAAGTACTTGTCTTTGCAGATATGAACGCTTTCTAAAGATAATGATATTGAGTGTCCTGAAAAGCACAAACAGGCCAGTAAAGTTCTGGTTTATAAAGAACTACCTTTCTCCTCAATTCAAGGTTCTATATTTTCTATTACTCTTGTTTAGTTCCTCCAAACGTATTCTATGAATGCAGTTGTGAATTTCTAACATGGTTGTCTTTTCTTCATGATTTATTATGCAGGATGTAATCCCACATATGGCACATGCATATGACTTTGAGTATGAATTGATTACCTACAAGTGGCCTACATGGCTACACAAGCAGAAAGAAAAACAGAGAATTATATGGGCATACAAAATCCTATTTCTTGATGTCATTTTCCCTCTTGCTCTGGAGAAGGTGCTTTGATTATAGTTCAGACAGTGTTAGATTTGTGGCTTGATTGATGATTTTTGTATCTTCTGGCATCTGGATTTAGATGAATTGCTCTGGAGTCACAGTTTAAATTTACCTCTTTGCATCTTCAGGTTATATTTGTTGATGCAGATCAGATTGTCAGGGCAGACATGGGAGAACTCTATGACATGAATTTAAGAGGACGACCTCTCGCATATACCCCTTTCTGTGACAACAACAAAGAAATGGATGGCTACCGATTCTGGACACAGGTATATCATCATAGTTCTGATTGTCATTTTTCTTTCCCAGATCCTCTTGTAGTTCTCTCTTTGTTCTTAAGAAGATAAAATCTGCTAGAACTGAAACACGAGAAGAGATTAATACTACTGGGTGAATTTTTCCAATTTTTTACAGGGTTTCTGGAAAGAACATTTACGTGGAAGACCCTATCATATTAGGTAAACATAGCACTTTCTATACATAGAATATTGTTTTGGAGGATCCGTTTATTTCAGAAATTGTCAAGTCTTACCTGTGGTACACAACCTTCAGTGCTTTGTATGTAGTTGATCTAGTCAAGTTCCGAGAAACTGCTGCTGGAGATCAGTTAAGAGTGTTCTATGAAACCCTCAGCAAAGATCCAAACAGTCTCTCTAACCTGGATCAGGCAAGTAAATGTGTATATATAGGTTAGCCATACCTACCGGACATTTTGTTGCTCTAAGTTGAATTACATTGAGCCCCTTTAGATTGGATCATACAACAAAAAAACATTGTCAGTTGTAATATCACATCAAGTCTGACATGTTCAAGGCCAGATTTATGTTATGAACGCCCTAAGATTTCCCATGATGCTTGTAGTTTCTTGAATTAGAAAAATAACAAAACATAAAACATATTTGAAAAAGAGTATTCATCTTATGCTTTTTTCTGTCATTTCATAAACTATCAAAAGAATATTTGAATATCCGTACATTCTTGCATAGGAAAATTCTGGAGGTGGAGAGATAGATGAATGAATTTTATATACACATACAACTAATATTTCTCTCTACATATCTGCTGATAAAAGTATTCTTTGTCTCTCAGGATCTTCCAAACTATGCACAGCACTCTGTTCCCATATTTTCTCTTCCACAAGAATGGCTGTGGTGTGAGTCGTGGTGTGGTAATGCAACTAAATCAAAGGCAAAGACAATAGATCTCTGCAACAATCCCATGACAAAAGAGCCAAAACTTCAGGTGAATCCTAGTTTCTTTCAACTCCTTTTTCTGAGTCTGTTGTGATCCTAGCACTCAACACAGTCTCTTTATCCCTTTTTATTCTCTCATGACCATTAGGGGGCCAAAAGAATTGTTGCTGAGTGGCCAGATCTTGATCTTGAAGCAAGAATATTCACAGCAAAGGTTTTAGGGGAAAATATCGAATCCCAAGAATTGGCAACACCAACTCCAGAAAAGCAAAGCTCAATGGATAGCCTTTCATCTGAGGATAGAGAATCAAAGGCAGAGTTGTGAAGAAAATATACACGAGTGGACTCCTAGACCAAAGATGTTTAAATTTGATCGAAGGGCCTATTTGAGCAAGTCTTCATCAGGATGTCTTGTCATCAGAGTGACAGTTTGTTGCAGCACCTATCCTGTTCAATTAACAACTACAGAGGAGCAAATCCATTGAACCATCTTTCATGTGATTTGATTTCTTCATCAATCTCTGGAACTGCATAGGTAATCGTAGGATCCTATTAGAGCTCATTTTTGTAGTGCGGACGTCTCAAAACTCAGATCATTTACATCAGGTACAGTCGATTACAGGATGTACAATAGGAAATTATGCAAAGAAACTCAGAAGCTAATTGAACAAGTCTGCATAAAAACACCAAGTAGACTCTATAAACATTGTACATCTATAAATATTTAGTCCCCCCTATTATTCTTACGCAGAAATGCTGAGATTTTAGTCACATAATATTTTAACTGTACCAGATGAAAATCTTGTTCTCTAATTTTCATGCAAAACCAGAGGCTTCTCTTTTCAGAATTTTTTTTATTGAGCAGAGATAATGTTGTTACTCCAGCTGTAATTTGCATTAGGAATTCAGTGATGGACACTAAATCTCCTAGACCATTGATTGATTTCTAATCATCCATAACTATGAGAATTTTACTATTAATATGATTAAGGGAAAGAATCATCTTTAGTCCTATTAGTAGAGGATGCTACCTTAGCTTATGGCACGGTTGGCTGGTACATGTGCAATGTTCTTGCATTTGCAGAAAGTATTTGCCCATATTTAGTATCAGATTGTGTCAATTCACTTCATTTCTACCTTCAACCCCATCACTTTTGAACTATTCCTACTTAACAGGTCCCTTGCCCATAAATGTCGTCCCTCTAGGAGATTTCATATATATATATATATATATATATATATATATGTATATATGTGTGCGCTCAAAGTCTTTATTACTTTGCGTTATGAGTGTTGATCTTTATGATAATGCTTTGAAGCTCGCAAATTTTCTTTTTAAAAATTACTCCAATTTTGTTTTATTTTTTCAAAATTGTCATAAAATTTATGAAATGCATTTTTACATTTCTCGAGAAAATGTTAATGCATTTGTAGGGGGGGAAAAAAGGTCCAAAATACCTATGAAATTAGGTGAGTTATTTCTTCTTTTTTCCTCCAAAAAAAGAAGGATGCAAAAGAGTATAAGTTGGAAGTTTTGACTAGACATTTGAGTAAACTTTAGTTAGAAAGGTGTAATGATAATAATAAATTTATAATAAGAAAAATGAAAGGAGAACGGAAGGAGTATATTTTATGCAATTGTGTCGTTTCTTTTTAGTGTCAAAATAGACCCGATATTGAGCACGGAATGTGAAAAAATAATAATAATAATAATAAACTTTACACTTTTAATGAAGGGTAAAATTTAAAATTATGTTTTTAATGTGAACTTATAGTTTTATAAGAAAATGATAAAATAGCAATATAACATTTTTGGGTAATTAAGAGTTTCACAATAAAAAGAATGATATGATTGAAAAAGTCAAGACATTTCAAGGGCAAATATATATATATATATATATATATATATATATGTCATAGTATTGGTTTGATCAATTATCATAAACAATCAGCCAAGCTAAAACTTGAAATTAATTTTTCGTCATTCAACAAGAGATCTAATTCATGACGAGATGATATTTGAATTTATTAAGATGTCTTTTATTAGATGAAAATCTTGAATTTGATTTACATTTTTTCCACGGACAAAATGAATTATTATACATTACAATTATTATTATCAATTTACAAGTAAACGACAAAAGGGTCTTTCTATTTTTTCTTCCCTCTATAGAAAGGCATTTGATTGATAATACTAATAATCCAATTAGAAATGTACAAAAATGCCCCAAGTGTGAAAAAGGAGACTTTAAGTTTTGAAAGTGAAATGATTCCTTTTTCTGATACGAAATGGAATGATTCTTGAAACTATTTCTTTTGTACTCCTTCATATGGAATTGAATATTATATTTTTATTGTATTTTTTATACAATATTTCATTAATAATTTTATTAATTTAAAAAATTTATATCTCACCATCTTATAAATTTCACTACTCACAATGATAATTTAAAAATTTTACATTATACTAATATATAAATCTCATCATCAATTAAATTAATATTCAGGATAATTGAGCAATAATTCCTATACGTTCGACAAATATGGTATTAATCCTCTAACTTTAAATTAGAAAGTATTTGACTCTAAACTTACAAAACATATAAGTATTGACTCTTATGCAAGACGTGTAAGTCGCATGTGACAATTGAGAAATAGTATATTTGTCCAAAAAATATAAAATTAAAAATTCATAAAGGTCAAGGATCTTATAAAAATTAAATGACTTATTTTTGTTTTCTTTCCTCTCATCCCTCTTCTTCTTTCTCAATTGAAAAAAACTCTACTTCTCAAATATATGTTGTTTTATTAAAATCATAACTCAAACATATATATATATATATATATATATATATAATGATTTATTTTTAAAATTGAAACTATTAATTTTTATTAAAAAAACTCATTACTTTAAATAATAAATAATTTATTTTCATAAACTATTACATCATGTTTAGTTACAAAAATTAAAATATTTCATATGACAATTTTAAGTACAATTTTGTCCAAAATAATTTTCTTTTTAAATTTGTTTACTATTAAAAATTTATATCTATAACATATATATATATATATATTGCACTAAAATATTAGAATATATTAATTTTTGTAACTAACATGATATAATAGTTTATAAAAATAAATTATTTATTAATTAAAGTAATGATTTTAAAAAAATTGATAGTTTCAATTTAAAAGTAAATAATTATATATTTTATACATATGTATATATATGAGTTATGGTTTATAATAAATAATATATATTTAGGAGGATATATATAGAGAGAGAGAGATGAGAAGTTGGGTTTCTTTCAATTGAGAAAGAAGAAGAAGATAGATAAGAGGAAAGAAAACATAAATAATTTTTTTAATTTTAATAATACCCTTAACCTTTAAGAATTTTTAATTTTGGTTTTCAAAATTTCTAATATTTTTTGACAAAAATATTCTCTATCAAGTGTCACATGTAAATTCATAGTCCAATACTTTCTATTTTAAAGTTCGAGAGTTAATACTACATTTGTTGAAAGTTTGAGAGTCACTTGAATACTTTGTCTATAATAATTTGATAGCTTAATTAAAATGAAAGACCTTATTTATTTTTAACTAAATTTAATTTCGAACGAAAAGAGTAATTGTTTTGTCGACCAATAAATTTCAATTCTAGTCGATAGCTTGTTATGTATATTTATTTGACTATTTTAGTTATTATTCCCTCGGTCTCTTTTTGTAAGATTTCATTAAGCAAACTCTCTTATCTCTAATTATAATATATGTTTTACCTTTTATTGTATAAATTATTTTCAAATTCACTCTTAATTTATTGAGAGATAGAAAACTAAAACAAATACTAATTTTTTCAAGAAAGATTAAAATAAATAAATGTATAATGGAAAATAAAATAATTTATTAATTTATATGAAATTACTTAAAGCATCTTATAAAAAAAATGGATGGAGTAATAATTATATTTACCTTTTTTGTCCCTAATATACTTTATTATTCTTTAATGATTTTTTATCTTTTTAAAATTCTTAACGTATTTTTTATTCAAATTCATTTTGGTCCTTAATAATTGTTTTATCTTTTTTTTTTAGTCTTTAATATATTTTCTAGTAAACAATTAGATGATTTCAATCACAAATACAATTTGTAACATCAAAATAGACTCAATGTTGTCCCTTAAATGTAAAAAAGAAAAATAGATAATCAATGCTACACTTTCATTACTCAAATTGGAGGATGAAATTGGGAGTAATGTGAAATTAATAGTTTTATAAAAGAAGGATTCAATCACTAAAGTCATAAATGGGTAAATTCAAGAGTTTCATAATAAAAAAGAAGGGTACAATTGAAAAGGCATTTCAAGGGCAAAAATGATTAAAAAATAACAATTTATTCTATTATTGATTTTAATCTTAAACTATCATCCAAAATTTGAAACCTCAAATATATTTTCATCATTCAATAAGGAGATCTAACTCATGATAATGGGATATTTTAGTTGATTAAAATATACATCTTTAATGAGATAAAAGACTTGAATTTGTCCCTTCAACCTCACAAATTGAACAAAATACATCGATATACCTCACAAAATAAATAAATATATTGATATACTTAGATGTAAGTAAAGGAAAAATTCATAAACAAAACAAAGAATGAGATAAAATAATATAAATGTAAATATTCAACTAATTAGATTAATCAGAAATTTGATCTTGCCGGAAAAAGCTTCCATCGCGGGCTTCACGACAAGAAACAAGAAAGAGAAAGATGGGTTTGCCAGCTATGAAAGGCCGTCTCAATGATTTTGGAGGACTTAGGCAAAAAAAATTAAATGAGACATTTTATTTAATATTATAATCATAATAATAATTAAAAATTATTATTATTTATTTATAAGATAAAAATATCTAATTTTTATATCTAATTTTTCTAATATATTATTTCAAGATTCAATCAATAAATTCTCAAATTTCAACTTTAATTTTAAAATTTAAATAAATATATATATACTTTAATAAAAATATTATTAAATTTTTATATCTAGTTTGATTATAAAAATTTGTTCTACCCATTTCTTCTTTAAAGTGCAATTTTTGTGCCGTCAAACGAGTGAATAATTGTCATACTGTTGAAAATTTTTAAATATATTTCTCTAATGACATGTTTTTTATGAAAAAATATTTTTTTTTTATTTTTTATTTTTTATTTTAATTGACAATTGTGGTGAGTGAGACGAACTCATGATCCTTAGATACATAAGTGATTCCGTTTACCAACTAAATTGCACCTACTTTATCAATTAAGTCTTATTCGTTATAGTTATTTATTGATTTACTTACAAGAAGAAAAAGAAGAGAAAAAAAACACACACACACAAGGGCATTTGTATTCTTCTTCCCTGTACAGTAAGGCATTGATTAATTGAAATCTAATTAAAAAATGTGGTACAAAATAAAAGAAAAAATAAAAGGTCTTATAAGTTACGTTGCTTTGAAAGTGAAATAATGAATGATTCAATCTTTGAAATTATTTCTTTTGTCATTGCTTTGTTCATGTCGGCTAACAGTAAAGTAAAGCAATGAACTAAAACAAGATTTTTTTTTTTTTTTTTTGGTTCTAAATTTTGTATTCTAGTCATGTTTGATGGCCGATGGTAGGTTGGTTTCCTTTTGATCGTTCACTGGTAAAATAATTCATGCGTCGGAACATTCTAACTATTTTCAAATAAAAATAAACAAGTTAATCAAATTTTTTTATTATTATTAACGTAGTTAATAATTAGTAATAAGATGTAGATGCACGTACTGGTAGGAATAGATTTTTAAATTAAAGAAATTATTTTTTAAAAAAAATATTTATATTAAGAAAGTGAACATTTAATTTAAATAAAGAAAATATTTATTTATTTTGAATAGTTTAGACTCACCGATATAATATTGCAATTTTAACTGCATGCTTCGTGTATATAATAACTTTTATTTTCTGTGTCAAAAAATATTATAAGATTTGTTATGTGTGTATCATTAGTTAATTAATTAATTTTCCATGCAACGTAAATTTTTTTGTGATTTGAAGACACAATTTTATTTTCAAATTGTTTTCAACATTTTTAATAATTAGGTGTGGAAATGATTAAATAATATATATCTTCCATGTTACATATAATGATCCGTTCAGAAGTAAAACAACCTTGTTTTATACGAAAAATATTGTATATAATTTTTTAAATAATTATACGTACCATTGTGAGGATTTCAAATCATTGTCAATCCAAAAAAAAAAAAAAAAAACACCTTGACCTTGGAAGCATATGCTTAGATCTCAATGGAAAGATTGGCAAGTCATAGATTGGAAACATGAGATTGATTTTCACGGTCAGATGCGACTATTATCATGTTCAAACTTGTTTAACATTCATAGATTTCTCAGAATCCTTTTTTAAGTTCTATTCCACGGAATCATCTTGTAGAATGAATTATATATTGCTAGTCCCTCTGTTCGGAATTTAATTGAATGTTTATATATTCATTTTATGATGTTTGAAAATAAATGTTCATTTTTCTAACATAAATATATTTTTCATTTAAAATTTATCTAATAATCTTCTTAATTTAATGAATTTATATCTCACTAACTAATTGTCTCGCCACTAATCAAATTAATAATTCTTAAATTTCAAACTAAATCAATTCAATTACGGACGAAATAAAGTATTTTCATCCCAAAATATTATTCATTTCAGTTTCAACATCTTATTCCATAATATTATAATGATGTATACATAATTATGATACTTCTTTAATATTTTTACTCACTATAATTATAGTCATAAATAGGAAAAAAAATAAATTTAAGAACACCTTAGATACATGCTGTTCACATTTAATACAATATTCTTAATTATCTACAAAATGTTCAAAGTAACTTTGAGAAGAAAGTACCAGTACTATATTTAGATGAGGAAACCATATATAAAAGCAACCAACGGGTTTGGTACGAGGACTGAAAATTATTCCAAAGGCTAATCTTGCCTTATTTGAAATTCGACCACTTTGTCATTCATAATTCAACAAACATTAATAGCATGGCACCTTATTGTGGAAAACGTTTTCACCAGGGAAATTACAAATCGCATTCCTTTATTGTGAGAAAAAAGATGAAGCCTACAAAATAGGGTTGTTAAAGCATCATCATGCAAGGTCAGAAGAAAACCAAATAAGCTATGCGATCAATAATAATTTTGGAACTGAAAAATTAAAAGACAATTAAGAGAATAAAATTATTGCGTGGAAACAACGATAGATAGATCACTACCGACTAATTATTGGTAAATCGCTATAATTCCCACATGAACATTGCAGGCCACATTATACTCCTAGTGCCACTATTAAACACAATTTGTCCACGAAATGAGTACAATAAATTTGGCTTTCTGGAAGTTGTTGTATGCTAAGTGTTTAAACATTAATGCAAATTAAGACTCTTAGAGAGAGAGAGAGCATATAGTAGTGGACCTCAAAAAATGGATCCAAAATAGTATTGGATGCCACAACCATTCGCATTAAGCTGACCCTTATCGTTTAATGCAGGTACTTTTATGGGACAAAAAATATATATTCATCTCATTTCAGCTCAAGATTTTGAATTTTATAGTTACTTAGATTAAGGTTACTTACAAATCGTCTAATTAAGGACCTACGCTGATTAAGGTTACTTACAAACCGTCTAATTAAGGACCTACAAAGGTCAGGGAGTTATCTTTCGAGCTCGTCAAAAGAATTTTGATGAGGACCGCCAAGCAAACCACCCATTCTTGCTCTTCTTTCTTTTCTTTTCTTTGTCAGACTACACCACAATTATTTGTCACACAGAGCCAAAAATAGTGCCATTTTCATTGCTCTCTCTTTCCCATAGTCCTTTCAATCCATCTATAAAAAATAAATATATCATCAGCATTATTGTTTCCACAAGCCTGCAGAAACCACACAAGAGAATATGGAGATGAAGTTTTGCCCCAAGTGTTTAAACTTGAGCTCCAGCATGGATAAGAAAAGCCAGGAAACCATTCCACAACATGTTCAAGATAGTTCTGGAGATCTCAACTTGAGCAATTTGTCCAAGCTTATTCTTCCTCCATTAGGCGTTTCCGGTTTAAACCAAAATCAGGCACAGTCCAACCGGAGGATCATCTCTCCCATGGATTCAAGATACAGGTAATATTTATTAGTCATGGCTGCCATAACTATACATCTATATACTTTAGTTCCATTATTGGTTTGACGAGATATAAGAAGGAATATCGAAAATTCGAATGGCTAAAGTTAAAAAGTTAAAACAAAAGTAACAACTGCAGCTGGAGAGTCAGAGCCGAAAAGAGAATTTTAGTTATAAATAATAGCAAAGCATGTTAATAAAATACATGTTAGTGCTATTGCCTCATCCATAAAGGCAAATACAGCATGTTATTTGGAATCTTTCATATTTATTTGATTCTAGTTGAGATAGAAATTATTCAACTCATCATTTAGCAAGGTTAGATTTACTTATACTATTGTGTTGTATAGTGATTTTTCGACTGATGTAATCTCAATCGCATTGACTGATCCATCTTTTAATTAATTAGCTTACACTTCTATTATTCATTGTGATTTGCTGTGGTGTGTACGTAGGTGCTGGGAGACCCTAATGGTGGTGTTGGTAGGATACTCAGTATGGGTTTGTCCATTTGAGATAGCATTTCTCAACTCTCATACAGATACAGTTAAACCTCTAAACATAGCCGACAATATCGTGGATATCTTTTTCGTTGTGGATATTGTGATGACATTTTTTGTTGCCTATATTGATCCAAGGACTCAGCTGCTTGTTCTGGAACCTAGAAAAATTGCAACAAGGTGAGAATTCCCAAGAAATGTTTGTTAATTCTAAATGAAGTATAGTCATTGCTTTTTCAGATGATTGTCAAAATTAAGGTCTTTCTCATGAAAAGATTAGGTTGGACAGGTTTTGCAAGATCTAACTATTTGCTTAATTATAGTATAAATTGACTTGTTCATGCACCTAAATTTTGTGGTCAATATCAAATTTAGATGGGATTATATTAGGCAGTTAGCAGACTGAAAAAGGAAGATAAAATATAAAAAATCTTCTCTCTGTGGTTATGGGAATGTCATTGGTGTGTACATACATGTTGTGGGGTTGTGGTCTTGCAGAAGAATCAAGAATGGAGAGTGGACCACCCAATCAATTAACTCGATGAATTTCTTTTTATTATTTTTTTCAATTGTTATGGCCATCAAAGTGGAAATAATAATAATAATTGATTGGTTGGTTAATTTGATCGAATTGTTCGAAATTTAATAATATTATTTTCTAAAAAATTATTAGTTCGTTCCTAATTAAATGTTCAATTTGACTTTAATTTAAAATTAATAAAGATATTTAACTTTTAATTAATTTACTAAATTATATTTGATATTAATATAATATATTTTAAAGCTTATAAGTTAATGAAATATAAATTTATTAAATTAAATTAGTGAGAATTGCATAATATGAGTTAGTTATATATAAATCAATTAAATTAAAAAAGTTATTAATAAAATTTCATATAATAAATATATTTATTTAAAGAAAGTATACATTAAATTTTAAAAAAATTATAATATAAATGTGAGCATTCAATTTAATTTCATGGGAGGGATTTTTGTTTTAACATACATTTTTATTTATTTATTTATTTATTTTGTATAATATTATGATAATTTACATGGAATTGTCGTAATTGCCATGATCTAGAGTAATTCTCAAGTCCACTATTTGTTGACCAATTAGGCCCAAAAAGAAGAAACAAAGGGTCCACTATTTGTTGACCATGATAGGTAGCCCATGGAACACGTTGAGGTGATGCATACGGTTGGGTTTTATTAAATCCCTGTCTATCCAAAGAATTTTATTTATTTATTTATTTTTCCTTAGAAGTACATAATGGTACTTTTCGTGCATGAAATCATACGGTTCTAAAGAATCAGAATGTGTTCTGAAGAGTTTTAAGATCAGATCGTAAAGGCACAGACAAGTTAGAGAAATTTTTCTCCAACTAAACTCATATCCACAAATATACATACATATATATATATATATATATGTATGTATAATAATTGAAATTTCAACCAAATTTGTCCATAATATCATAATTTGATAAATCAATCCGAACCAGCTGTTTCTTTTTTTGAAAAAAAACTTCAAGAAAAAGCCAAAAATTGGGAAAAAAAAAAGAAAGTATGGTCAAAATTGAAAATGTCTCATCAAAAAATGGTATAAAACGAATAGTAATTTTTTGTTTATATAGTTTTTCCAAGACCTCTAAAAACTAAAATACCAAAAAATATTAATCTCTACTTGAACTGTGATCAAAGAATTAGACCATTTTGGGTCACTTAGTACCAGTAGCACCACTAGTCCAAAAATTTTCCCTTATGTTCCATTTTTTATCAGAAACCAAGAACAAGAAGATCAATAAAGATGAGATCTTTTTGTCAGAACTGGGAAAAAATTTGCTTGATCTTCGGAAATTTTGAACAATCAGAATTGCCATTGTTGCAACACTAAGAATGATATATGAGCCAGAGAAAAACGGAGAAAAAGAATCCAAGAGTAAAGATGTAAAAGGATGAGCACTTAAAGGTTCTGAATTTGAAAATGATACAGGTATCTTTCAACATGGTTTCTGATGGATGTGGCCTCAACAATCCCATTCGAGACAATTGGATTCTTGTTTACTGGAAAACATCAAGCAGGTGTTTCCTATTCCGTTTTGGGGATGCTCAGATTTTGGCGTCTTCGCCGGGTTAAGAATTTCTTCACTAGGTCAGTTTCCACGCAAAATTTAAGGTTGCTTTCAACTTCATATTCTTTAATTTGTCAAAAAAAAAACACTTTTCTGTGGAAATGGAATGAACAGGGTAGTTTAAATTTCAATTAAGAATCTTGAAAGTAATGTTGATGGAAGGTGCTTCTTGATTGTTTTGCAGGCTAGAAAAGGACATTAGATTCAGCTACTTTTGGATCAGATGTGCTAGGCTCTTATTTGTAAGTGAATCCCATATATTACCTTCATATGTTAAAAAAAGCAAGAATCGGATGTATGCACTTTAAACAATGGTATTGGTAGGCCAATCGTTGTTTGCATTCAATGTTGTTAAACTATTGGAATGCATGTCTAAATTAATGTGCTTACTTGGTGCATCCAATGCAGATGTATATCTTGCTTACTCAACATGTGTTACATGCAAACAGATAAGAGGATATAGGTGTATATAGATAATATCTAGAAATGGAAAAAATGAAGGGAAGTTTTACTTCAAGCAACTCATCTTTAAGTGTAATATTTCATTTAGGTGACACTGTTGCTTGTGCATTGTGCTGGATGCCTTTACTATCTTCTAGCAGATCGTTATCCACACCAGGGGAACACATGGACTACTGCTGTAAATCCAAATTTCAGAGAAAAAAGCCTCCGGTATCGATATATTTCAGCCATGTATTGGTCCATGACTACCATGACTACAGTTGGTTATGGAGATATGCATGCAGTAAACAGTGTGGAAATGATTTTCATAATTTTCTATATGCTCTTCAATCTTGGCCTAACTGCTTATATAATTGGCAACATGACAAATCTGGTTGTTGAAGGAACTCGTCGGACTATGGAATTTGTAAGTTCATTTTCTTTCTATTTTGCCTCACGTATAAATTTTACAAACTTTAATATCAATTACGTAAATTTGGTGTAGCATGGTAAAAAAATCAATTTTTTTTGTTTATGTTGTAGAGGAATAGCATTGAAGCTGCATCTAACTTTGTGAACCGAAATCGTCTGCCACCAAAGTTGAAAGGGCAGATACTAGCTTACATGTGTTTGAGATTTAAAGCAGAGAGCTTGAATCAACAACAGCTGATTGAACAGCTACCAAGAAGTATTTGCAAGAGTATCTGCCGGCAGTTGTTTCTGCCAACTGTTGAAAAGGTTTACCTATTCAAGGGTGTCTCCAGGGAAATTCTCTTGCTCCTGGTATGACAGTTTATTTCACTGCTGATCAAAGTTGAATATTCATGTGACCACTTGATTGGCGATTTTGTTTATCTAAATTGTAAAATATTTTTGGGTAAGATTGAGTGTAAGCATACCTCATTTTCTATTCACCTGACCAGGTTGCAGATATGAAGGCAGAATACATCCCACCTAGAGAGGATGTTATAATGCAGAATGAGGCACCTGATGACGTTTACATCATTGTATCAGGAGAAGTGGAAATAATCAGCTGTGAGATAGACAAAGAGAGAGTTGTTTGGACTTTAAGATCTGGAGACATGTTTGGCGAAGTTGGTGCCTTTTGTTGTAGGCCACAGTCCTTTACATATAGAACCAAGATACTCTCACAAGTCTTAAGACTCAAAACTAGTGCTCTTGTTGAATCAATAAAGACCAGACATGAGGATAATATTACCATGATTAAAAACTTTCTGCAGGTATGCTATCTAACCAATCAGTTCTTGTCTTCACAAGTGGAAACTCTTTCTTTTGTTGTTTTCTTTTGGAACACTAGCAATTGGAATCTCTCATGCACCTGGCTTTTGAAGCTAGAGATATTCTTAATTAATATGTTATATTTACAATGTCAAAAGTCAATTGAGTTACTTCAAAGTAGTTTGACACTAAATAATATGGTGGCTGCAGCATCACAAAAAGCTCAAGGATTTGAGACTTGGGGATCTATTTCTTGAAGGTGGGGATGAAGATGGTGATCCAGACCTGTCTATAAACTTGCTTACTGTTGCCAGTACAGGCAATGCAGCTTTTCTGGATGAGCTTCTCAGGGTAGGGTTGGACCCCAATATTGGTGATTCTAAGGGAAGAACTCCACTGGTATGTTTCCTTGGTGCTCTATTTCTGATACTTGACAAAATTCATTTTATTGTATTAATCATTTTTCTTTGGCAATTCTGTCCTCAGTTCACTCAAAGTCTTTCTTCTAATTCCAGAGAGGGATATACAAGTCGAGATATTTATATGTATATAACCTCAAGAGAACTTGATAGTGATGTACTGGACCTTATAACTGAGTGTGCTACTTGTTACTTTCTAGCGATCCAGCTTCTGCAGTCCCTGCTTTCTCTTTTCTTTCGTTTTTTTCTCTTTCTTGAAGTTTCTGTTTTGATAAATCTCCTTTTCTACATATCAGCATATAGCAGCATCAAGAGGGCATGAAGAGTGTGTTGTGGTACTCCTCAAACATGCTTGCAACATTCACCTGCAAGGTAAACATATTATCCTAATATCTTAATATTGAGCCACAGACACTGAGAAGATTAAGTAATACTTTGTCTAACTTAACAAGAATCGGGGTTGTTTCATAATTTGTAGATTTAGATGGCAATACTGCAATATGGGATGCTGTAGCCACAAAGCACCACTCCATATTCCAGATTCTGTACCACTGGGCATGCATTTCTGATCCCTACATTGCGGGTGACCTTCTCTGCACAGCAGCAAGAAAGAATGATGCTACAGTGATGAAAGAGCTTTTGAAGCACGGATTACATGTCGACTCCAAAGATCACCATGGAATGACTGCTATTGAAGTTGCAATGGCAGAAAACTTCGTAGACATGGTGAAATTTCTTTTGAAGAATGGAGCTGATATCAATGAAAACCTTAGGCAGAAGATTTCTTCTTTGGATTTGATTGAAGTGCTGCA
Source organism: Apocynum venetum (assembly GCA_019593545.1). Taxonomy (NCBI): domain Eukaryota; kingdom Viridiplantae; phylum Streptophyta; class Magnoliopsida; order Gentianales; family Apocynaceae; genus Apocynum; species Apocynum venetum. The sequence goes on along the minus strand of SRSM01000141.1, from coordinate 1,747,136 downwards.
AAAGCGAGAGATAGGACATCGTATAATATTTCCTGAAACATTAGGTAAAGATGATTTCAGGTGGCATCAAGATGAGCATGATTGTTGTCAGGGAAGTTTACCACGTTCTTCAAGTTTGAGCATAAGGGTGAGCCTGTACAGAGGTCATCCTATGTTCAGAAGAGACACGAATTGCACTGAACCTGGAAGGTTAATCAGGTTACCAAAATCACTTGCGGAGCTCAAAAGCATTGCAGGTACATTCATCATTTTTCTTTGGCATTCTTTTCTGATCATTTTCATTCTAGCAAACTTTAGGCCTAGCTTTCTATGAGATTGCTTTCTGCATGGGATAATTGGAGTTCAGTGACTAGAAAAGTTTCAAAATCTGGAGTCTTTTGTACTTGCTTTTAGGTTGTCTGTAGTGCAAATATATGTATACTTTGAAGTATTCTGTCATTACTCATCACTCCTCAGAAATTCTCCACCAGGTGGTAAAGCATTCTTAGAATCATGGAAATACTCCAAGCATAACTCATACCCCTTGGTTGAAATTCTTTTAGTTCATAAGAATTTTGAAAAAATCCGCATGAATCTGATGTCTTATTTCATATTCATATTATTGCTGTCTTCATAATCTATCGCCTTCAACTATTTTGCAAAAAGTTGAGCGAAGTCACTTCTCGTGTAATTTTTCTGCCAGGTGAAAAGTTTGGGTTTGATGCAACGGATGCTCTGGTGATGAATGAAGGAGGAGCTGAAATCGACTCTATTGAAGTGATAAGAGATAATGATAAACTATACTTAATCAAAGACCCCAATTCCCTAACATAGTATGAGTATTGATCCTCAATGGATCAAATACAGCAAAAAACTCACATATGAATATTATATACATCTTAAAAGCCCGGACACAGGGATCCTTAGGAGCCCTAATTTCAAATTTGCAATTTTAACTGTAAAAAGAAATACAAGTCAAGGTTCTATGCAAGTGTTCTTCTTCTTTATTTTAACATGAAAAATCAAAGGAACTTCTTGTAAATAGTTGTGAGAACTACAAATTTGTCATTTTACTGATGGCAGCTCTTTCCTTTATGATGCTTTCTTTTAGGAAAATAAGATTCCATTCATTGCATAAGTTTGACAATACATCAAGTCCAGATCTCCTAAAAGCCGGACAGAAATACTGAGTGGGGTTGCAGGGAACTTGAGAATATTCCATTGCCAAAGTGATGGGAAAATTCCATAACAACCCCAATAAAAATTTCCAGATCTTCTCATGCTTCATTTTTGCACTGGGAGGTTAATATGCTTGAACAGTTAAACTATTTGAACTGCTCAAATGGCACTGCATTGTATTCTTCAGTTATATTTATGTACAAATCTATATTGTCTGTAATTCTTTACAGCTTCAAAAGTTACATTTGCAACTTTTGCTGAAATATCTGTCATCCATAAACAAGTAAACCAGGCTGCAATCTATTCATATTGAAGTCATCCAAAACTCATTCATTATATGGCTAGTTAGAGGCCCTGGTGAGGAGGAACTCGCAAAGCAGAAGTGATGCAATAATGGCTCGATGAACTGCCAAACCATTAACAAAGTGAACATGATTTGAGTGTACCATTAATGTTCATTATGCCAAAGATTGATTGATTGATTGATTGATATCTGAGATGTAAGAAGTTGTATTTAGGTATATGATGATTATCAATCCTCATACTTGGCTAACAACCTGCAGTGTGTTTTTTGTCGCTCGTGAATAGAACAATTTTGCTAGTGCAGTCCAACAGAAATGGCTCATGAGAATGCTATTTCTAGTGTTTGGCTATCAGACTACCACTATGGCTGGTGAATTTTGATCCTTCTTATGGTTTCCATGAAATCTTCTCCTCTTAGATTTGATTGACAATTCTCACTCTCTCCAGTGGCAGCATCACACATCGCAAAACTCGATCATGGTGTCCCATCCTTCCCATGATTCCCCACACTCCAAATTGATTTTCATGGAAACAATGCATTAGTACGACCTTGTTTATTTGTTAATGATTTAAAGCACTTTGTGGGAAATTACATAGGGCCCAAAATTATGCTTTTACTGTTCAACTTAAAATGTAAATTTAGTAACTCAGTGTGCAATTTCCCTTGTTTATATCATAATATCTCACTTCAAAATTTAATATATACATTTAACTTAATATAAAAATTAAGAAGATTTTTTGTTCTTAAAAGAATTATCAGTAAAATGTACAAAATATATTGTACATCAAATCTGTAAAAATGTACAATTCTTTAAAAATAGATATAATTAACGAGAATTAAGTCCATGTAAAAAGTTTCCCTCTAAATTTTTTATTTGTTTAGCTCCATTCTAATAATCTGTTAGATTTTCATTAAAAGAATGAAGTCTCATAAAAATAAGATACAATATTATCATGATGCATTCTCTAAGAAATTATTAATAACACGTTAGGACAATATATTCTAAAAATAAGAGAAACATTTCACCTACAACCACGCCCCCCCCCCCCCGGTCCTTCCTCTCATTATATGTGAGCAGGTACACCTTTCTTTTTAGTGGGGTTGCAATGTACACAAAAGAATAATATATTCGTTTCCAAGAAAAAACACAAAAGAATTTAGAAATGGTACCTGAAATAGAATACTGGGGACTCAAAAAAGGGCAGCATCTCTGTATATATAAATCAGCATTCAAGGAACTTAATCATTTTTTTCCATAAATTAACAAAAGCAGAACAAAACAAGGAGGAAAAAACCCATAAAGGATTTTATATGTCTAAAGTTCTCAATATAAAAGGGGAACAGAATAAAAAGAAAAAGGAGAAAGAAAGAGAAAAAGGAGTTGGAAGCAGCCAACACAGCACTCAGTTCCAAAGAGAACCAAATCAAACTTGAAAATTGGGAAAAAGAATCTCAGTCAAAGTAGTCAAGCTTTTACAGCCCAAGAAACAAAAAATCTCAAAACCTCTAGAATAAAGAGCTCCAAAAGATTAAAGATTTTCTCCCTATTTTACCATCCAATGTCTACCCTCTCTTAAAAGTTTGAAACATTACCATATAATTATAGTAATAATCTAATATTCATTTCTTACTATACACACATAATTAAAATTATTTCATGTATATTATGTTATAGACAATTTTTATTACACGAATAAGATTATTTTGCCTGTGGAATTGTGGATCAAAGTATAAACTTTCATGTGAAATGTAAAGGCTAACTTCAAAAGTTGTGTGTTCATTCCTCTCCTTGTAGTGAAAACTAGTGCAGATTTTGCCACAGATAAATGCATATCTATCTATATATCTCTCTCAACCTTTTTCTCTTTTGCTGCACTTCTACCCATTAAATAATTGAAATTGGCAGATTCCCAATCATCCCCTCCACTCCATAGGAAGCAAACATCATTGCTCCCAGTAACCAATCCTTTTCACCATATGGAAACCTGAGCTCTCTATGTTTACTACACTTTTTTTGGCTTCTTGAAAACCTTCTTCTTCCGCTGCATCTTTCAATTTAAATATCTGTCAATCTCTATCACCTTTTCTACTTCTAACTTCAAAAACAACATAGAATTCCTTTTTTCTTTACCTTCCCATGATGAGTCATTCTTCTTCTGCAACCAATTCTGTCAATGGTTTCTACAACTTCCTCACCAGGGGCCTTGACAATCTTGATCACTTGTTTCTTTCTCAAAATTTCATGTCTTTCCAGTTTCTTGAACATGTTCTGTCACTGCTCCAATCCTTTCATTCTCAATTAACCTTTTTGATCCAGAAATTACACTTGCCTGTTGGCGAAAAATGGCTCGATGAGTACATGGATGAAAGCTCTAGGCTCTGGGAAGCCTGCCATATACTGAAATCAGGGGTCTGCAACATGGAGAATTACTACTCTGCTGGTTCTAATATTGCTTCTTCTCTTGATGATCATCCTATTTTAAACATGCAAATTTCCCGCCAGGTTAGTACAACTACTTCTAGTTCCCAATAAACAAATTTTGATTAGGATATTTCAGTTAACATGAAGATACAATTTTGAGTTTCAATGCCATATTTATTGGACAGGTTGTTCGAGCGATAACAGCGTGCCAAAGAGAAATAGTGGCACTGGAAGAGGAGAACAAGAGCCTAATGGAAACAAGAATGCAATATTTATCATTGAGATTTGATGAGAATGTGATGATAGAATCAAAATTCAATGGGTTCATGGGCTTTAGAGGAGTTCTGTATGCAATGAGGAATGTGAGCTCATTATTATTATTGATCTTGCTAAATGGGCTTGTGTGTTACTGGCCTGAAACAAACCTTTGGCAAGGTGGGTATGAAGGGAACATGGTATTTGGTTCAGCATTCATGGTTTCAACAGCAAGATTGCATCAAAGAGTAGCAGCTGAGATAAACCAGAATGAAGGGCAGCCAAGAATTCTTCTTTATGAGTTTCAAAAGGCAAGAATGATTGTGGAAGAACTTAAAGAAGAATTAGAAAGAAACCAGTATGAATCACAAGTAGATATTCATGACAAGGTTGAAACTTTCAAGAGTTGTTTTGAAATGCTAAAAGCTGGTGCTGAGACTCTAATTGCCCAACTTGATGACTTCTTTGATGAAATTGTTGAGGGCAGAAAGAAGCTTTCAGACATGTGCAGCACACACAGGTAGGGAGAAACAGAGAGTTGAAATGTAAGAAATTAAATCTGCTACTGGGGTAGTTTTAGACCTTTTTTTATTTTTCTCCATCTTTATGTATTTACTTTGTCATTTTCATTCTGAAGAAGTTGGTATTGGGACTAATGAGGTATTGAAGCTTTAAGGATAAGTTTTTTCTATAAAAGTACAAGAAGGAAAATAATAATAATGTAGCAGCAAACAGAATGTGATTCTTGCTTTCAAGAAAAGTTCACATTGCTATCCGGAAGGAAGAAACAAGAAGAATATGTTTAGAGAAAGATAAGCTTGAGTTGAAGTGAATTTTCCAATGCGTGGATGGATACCTTTCATGGCTGAAGCAGATAAAATGCTTCTGATCTTAATAAAAGTTTTCTTTTCTAAAAGAAAAGATGGAATAAACAAGAAGACTGAGATTAGAATCAACCTTGAAGTTGGAAACTTTTATATTCTTTGATTCTGATAAAATGTTCTGTTGCATAATTTAAAAAGTTCATGTGTAACATCAAATTCCTTTACAAGAGAAACTGAAGCACCAATTTGACCACATGCCCTTTCTCTTGCTTGTTCCTTGTTACAACTCCTAACAATAGATATCCACCAAACAAGAATTCAAGGATATATTTACATATCTAAGCATGGACCGGAAGGAAAAGCCTCTATGTTTTTGTTTTATACTTCAAGTGAGCTAAAGCATCTACTTCATTACCACAAGCATATAAACCATTTTTATACCAAAAAAATTTACACCCCTTTGTTATTTCTTTTCCTAGGAAAGGGAGGATGAGAAAGGAAAAGAATAACTTTTCTGCTGTTCATAGTCCAGGGGGCAAATTTTGCAATGAAAATGAAAAAAAGTAATGAATATGTTTTGATAGTTGTCTTACATCCATAGGGACTGGTATTGAAAAGCATGTTGAAGATGGGAAAAAGAAACAGTACAAGATATGATACTCTCTTGCAAAAAAATGATATAGTCTAATTAGATGCTTTCACTGTCACCACAAAGAATGTAGTGCAAAGTGGCACTTCACATCTTAGAGCTTTCTTGAAATCTCAATTGTATATTTCTTTTGACTTTTGATCCATTTGTAAGAAATTTAGGTTCACTCATACCCTATGAATTCTATTTCTCTTTTTCCCTTTTTCAGTAAGCAACCTCAATTTTTTATAACAAGTCACACAAGGAACAAAATTGAACAATTAATAGGAAAATTTGAGTTAATCTTTTGTTGAAGAATGATTTTGTAGCCAGTGGTTTGGGCAGTTAGTACTATGTGAAATGAGTTTTGAGTCAATTCATTCCCCTGGTTAAGAGTTAGCCTCCAAATACAACCTCATATCCGAGTCGGGACTCGGGATTAGTTTCACCAAGAGTAGAGACAGTAGATATTCTGAAGATAAATAAACAAATAAAGGATTTAGTAAACCGCCTTGCATATTTTATTCCATTATCAACTTCCCAAGACTGCTATCATCCTTTGCAAATGAATGAATATCTTAAATTATGTTTATAGAGTGGAATTCTTCTCAAATTAAGTGTCTTTGCATCCATATCCTTACCTCATAAGACAATTTAACTCTTTTCTCCAGCCAGTAGAGATAGTAGTAAAATGTCTGATTCATATTTACCAAAAAAAAAAAAATTAGTCTGATTCACACTGCTCTACTGCAAAAGGTAGCAAAACTTTCCTTCAGTTGTTTGCCAGCAAATTTTCAGGTATCGAGGCCAAAAAAAGAAGCAAAGAAACTTCAAATCAAAATCTCAGAGCTTTCCCTCATATGTTGAAACAAGGAAAATCAAAAGACCAACCAGAAATCAACTTTTCAAGGGAAGAGAATAAGAAACATGTGCAAGTTAAATGTATTTAAAAGAAATAAAAACACACCCCAAAAGGAAAAAGAATACACACAGTCAAAAAGAGACTATATCTTTGATTTAATTAAATGAATTAGCAGACCAACAAAGATATTAACGTGCATTAAGGTGTGAATCAAAATGCATTGCCATGCAAATTTAGGTCAAGAATTAGCTCGCTTTTGCTAAATCCAAAGCATGACACCTGTAATCTTTAAAAAGTGAGTATCAAAACAAAGAAACTTGAATTTAGACAATAATCGTCTCGTTACACTCAATATTATCACAAGGCGGCAAAATTTGCAATAATAGTTACAAGAGATTCTTTTGAAAATGACAGCAAATCACTAATCATTCCACTGGGAAAAAAAGTGGAAGAAAGGACGATATGGGAGGAGAGAAAGGCCAAAAAACATAATTGATTATGAGATTCCTTAGGGGCTGCTCTCTCTCTCTTCCTCTCTCTATCAGAAACAGGAAAAAAAAGGCAGCAGTTTCTTTTTCTCTTCTCTTCTCTTCTCTTCTCTTCTGTGCAAAACCCTTTTGTCTGATTCTTCTTAGTTTTCCTTGGAATTTAAAGTAAAATGGACTTACTTCAGTATTGTTTGTTCCATTATGATATGATGAAAAGTTTCCAAGTCATGTGTTTCATGATGAGGAAAAGACTAACTAGTCCTCCACCTGCGACATATTTATCTAGCTTGACAAGTGAAATTTACAGATTCAAAATTGTTATGAGTATAGTATAAATTTGATCATTCACCCTGTAATATATTTATGTAACTTGACAAGTTAAAATCTATAAATTTGTAATTTCATCGGTTATAATGATTGCAAAATAAAAAAGTAATGTGCTTCATTTTTCTTTTTAGTTCTTTCACGTACAACAAAATTTGTCCATGTCTTAAGATCTGGCGCATCTTTGATTCCCCTACAAAACCTTTCTGTTATTATGGCATCTTTTTTTTCTCATTTGTTCTTCCCATCATGCATTATGACCAGTTCCTTTCATCAATTCAAACTCTGGTGGTTCTGGTGCCAAAAAACCAATCATTTTCTTCACTACTACTTTTTCCTCTCTCAACAGCTGTTTCTTGAAACTCAGCAACCTTGGCACAGATCAAAAAACTATTTGTTCAGAGTTCCTAACAATTAGTCCAAATCCAACTATATGTTCTGAATCCTTATTATTGCTTTGTAGGGTTAAGGGTTGGTTCTCTAGGCTAACTACATGAATCTTTTTCTGCCTGTTTCATCATTAGTACTATATATGCTTTTGTAGTAAATCAGAAAGAAACGAAATATAATTAGGTTTTGAATTTTGAACTCTCCTTTATTTTTTTTCTATACATATCTACCAAAAGCGAAAATTTGTTATATAATTCCTCACTCAAAATTGAATATCTATTTTTTAATTTTATTAAAAATTAAGTAATATCAAATTATCATTGATATTAATATAATATATTATGAGATCCATAATTTATTTAATATAAATCTTTTATTTAAGATGGTGATGATGTGTATCATGTGTCAGTAATATATAATTCTTTTAAATTAAATAAATTATTAATATGACTTTGGATAAAAATAAAGCAGATAACTCACATTTTTATGAGTACATATATATTACCAAAATTTAAAAAATGAAAAAGTACAGATCTTGAATTTACTAATTTTCCTTGATATTATTAAAAAATATTTTCGTTTTAAGTTCTTATAAAACATAATACAAACTTACATCTAATCAAACCCTTCGTAGTTCTTTTACCTGTAAATTTTCTCTTACCACAATGGATTATTCATGGGCTTCCATCTTCAGTACTAGCAACAATACCATCAGTGTCAATATCAAATAAATTTATGAAGTTGGGACGAAGATTTTATTGTTGACATCTTTCAAGTTTTAACTCAATCATCAAAATAAGATTGAGCCTTTAAATAATTAGGACTCAAAAAATGATAGATCTTCTGATAATATATTTCCTCCACTACTAAAAACTTATTCTACTGCAACTGTTGATATTGGAATTGGCAAGTATATCTCTAGTAATCAAAAATAAGATTGAAATTTTTTTTTCCTTTTTTCACTCTACCAATGAATGATGTTAAGGTTTTCAACATAACATGCATCTTCAAACTCAAAACAAGTTGTTAGATAATCTTCGAGTTTTGAAATGGAATTCGATCTGGATGATGACGATGAGGGTCATGATTTTTTATTCTGTTGTCGCATTAATAGATATGCATGACCTTTTTGTTTACTAATAACAGCAGAAGATGATTACTTAATTTGAATTTGTATATCATAAGTAAAACTATATTCAAAATACAAATCATGTATATTTCTTTTAACATTATTAATTATTCTTAAAACATCAGATTTTATCATAATTTCATCACATATAGAATCATAATATATATCTAAATATTCTTGTAAACCTTCTATTTTAATTCGAGGATAAAAAATAATTGCAATTAGATTTATTTCATGTATTTCAAAATAATATTTAGCCCACTTTATTTTCATTGCATTAACACAATCATTAAAAGCATTTGTATTAGTCCACTCTTTTAAAGCTACAGCAATATTAAAATATTCATAAACAATTAAATGACAATAATTAGCATCATTAAAAACTTTTAACAATTTCAAACATTTTCACAAATATCCCAAGTAGTCAGAAATAAACACATATTTTGCACATTGTAATTGAAAAAATCACATAAAAGTTCTTTATATTGAAAAAGATTCATTTAATAAATCATAAGTTGAATTCCAATGAGTTGGAACATCATGGGAAAATTTTTTTAGTCTCATTTTATTTGCTTTACAAAATCTAAACTATTCATTTATTACTTGTGGGTGTGACCAAAGATAAAACAAAGTTGTTTTGATATGTTGAATATAAGTTTCAAATTTTTTTAAGTCATCTTGTACACATAAATTCAAAACATGACATGCACACCTAACATGAAAATATTTACCACCAAATTGTGGTTCACAATATTTTTTTAAATCAGGAATCGAAGCAGTCTTAGAACTAGCATTATCAAAACTGACAAAAAATACTATTTTTACAAGATTATGTTCTTCTAAAATTTATAAAATTAATTTTGAAATATTGACAGTCGTATAAAAATCATCAAAGACACGATATACAAGTATTCTCTTTTGTATTATTCAATTATCATATATCCAATGACAAGTAACAGCCATATAAGAATGAGTTTGACAATGATTACTCCAATATCACTACAAATAGAAATTTTATTATCTAAATTTGAAAATACTTCAAATAATTTATTTTTACCTTTTTTCTATAATTTATGCACAGTACGTATCAATGTGGTACGTGGAATACATTTAACTGCACAATTTAATGCAGTTTGACAATAATCTATAAAATTTAATTTTTCCCCAAAACTAAAACTTAAGTATTCAACAGCAACCAATTTAACTAATTCATCTCTATTTTCTTATCACTATACTTAAATAAATAACTAGAATCAGTAGTAGTTGTGTACCCGGTTATTTGTGTCTGTGAAAATTTCATACCAATTTTGTCTTTGTTATTCTATTGCAAATGTCCACGCAGGATCTCATACTCTCCTCTTGATTTCCATTTGTATGTAAACTTACAATAATTGCAGTGCACAATATATTATCCTCCTCTTGTACTAAGTTCTTGTTTTATGAAGTGTTCTTTGAAAATACCATATTTGATCATTTTAATTTTATTTGTACTTGGAACACAACTTTCTTGGGTGTGTAATGTTAATTCTAATTGTCCAATACTTTTTTCTCTATTATCTTCATAAACTTCAAATACGTCGTTACCGGTGCTAGTGTCGGCGTTGGTGCCGGTGCCAGTGATAGGAATGGAAAAATCAATTGTTTGTGGATACTAAAAAATGAGTTGGTGGTTGAAAATCATTTAGGGTGGTAAATTGATCTGTGTAAAGATATTAATAAAGTGAACGCAATGGAAATTCCATTGAAATCTTCTCATTGTTCATTGACTTACTTGAATCTGATATATTTTTTTCGTGTTTGAAAAGAAAATACAAAATGACAAATTAAAAATTTAATAGGAGGTTGGAGATAAATTGAGAAAGATAACTTATAATAATGCTAATATATAGAAAAAATAAGACTGATATTTGATAAATGTGTAAATAAAATTTATCTGAAAGAATTTATAAGGAATTTTTTTTAAACCGTTGGAATTTCAACCATTTATTTTTCAATTTTTTTCTTTTTTTGAGAAAAAATAATTTAAAGGGACAAAAAAATACAACGTGCAAGTTTGAACACAACTTGTTTAAGAAAATAATGTACACAAGTCACAAGACACAAATTGTCATACCATTAGGGAACATAAATGATTAAAATAAATTAAAAATGACATGTATCACATAAAAAGTTTTATATTATACTAGGGAGTAGGGATTGTTTCTTTGGCATTAACCAAAGAAATTAAAAATTGGCATTATACATAGGTTTGAGGAGGGAAAATTAGAAAATGACAAAATAAATAAATAAATAATGTGCACAAGTCACAAGACACAATTTGAGAATGATTCCATTGATTCAAAAAATAAAGCTACGGTGTATGTCTATTTATATAGGTTAATTGATACAAAACACTAATTATATTTTATTTGTCCTTTTTTATTTTGAGGGGAAAAAATAAAAGAAAGTCAAAAGTCATGTGATTAATTTGAGGGGAAAAAATGGGTGAGATTTATTTGAAATTTAAAAAGATTAAAATTTAATTTTTTATTTTATATAATGTATTAAAAAAATATAACTTATCAAATAAAATTATATATATAACTTTTTTAAAAGGTATGAAACGCCGATTTAAGATTCATCAAAATGAAAAATCTAAACTGAAATTGAAAACTGTCGGTTCATAATTGTTTATAAACCGTAAATCTAATTAACGATTTTAGAACTATTGATCACGGTTCGATTACGTTCCAATTTTCTGATTCAGGTTCAATCTTGGTAAGGTCTAGACAAAAATTCCAAAATTATATAAATTACCCGGAACTCTTAGAACTTTCTAAATCCTAATGTATGATCAAAATTTAAAATAGAAAACTAAGCATAATCCTTAAAATTTCTTTTGACATTTTTAGGTAACTAAGCTCAATGCTTATATTAGGACAATAGTACTCTCAAATGCTTGAAGTGAAGTGTGGATATCATGGATACATTATCACATGAATCGGATATTAGTTTCTTATACATATAACCATAACAATACTTCTCTCCCACCCCCCACCCCAATCACATTATTCTCTGGTAATTAAATTTAACTTTTTATTTTAATTAAAAATTAAAGAATATCATTTATTTTAATTAATTTGTCAAATTATCTTTGATATTAATATAATGAATTGTAAAATTCATAAGTTAGTGTAATATAATTTTTTTAAATTAAGATGATTAGTGATGGAGAATATTAGTTAGCGAATATAAATATCTTAAATTAAGGAGTTATTAATGAAATTTTAAATAAAAATATATTTATTTAAAAAAATTATACATTAAATTCTTAACAAACAAAAATATAAATTTAAACACTCAATTCCGAAACGGAATATTTTTTTAGATTTTTCACTACTTTTAAACCTTTTGAAACGAGAAAAGAATTCTTTTGCTATGCTATATGTAAGTTTTATATTTTTGGTATTTTTCTCCTTACTTCGTTCTATAAATAAATTTAAAAATATATATTATTAAGAAATTCATAATTTGATCCTTTACTATTCTAAAACCCAATCTGAGTTTGATGATTCTTGTTTTGTTTCAATTTTGACGAAATCATAGATCCAAAATTGTTTTGCCTCATCCATGTAATATTTAACTTATTTTTTAGATTGCGAGCAAGACTTCGTATATTTTAGGGACAATTGTTCTTGTTCTAATAAGGTGACTTCCTAAAGATCTGCAACATCGATTTTCTAGTAGTATGATGACAGATGTTCTGGAGAGGATTGAAGCATGAATGAGCTTATCTTGATTCTATAATTTATAGAAAAACACACACTAATATATAGTACAGCAATGAATCGATCAAGTCACATGCTGAAAGAAAAGCTTTATCGGTCGGTCCTTTACTCGAGTGAATCCTCTTCCCTTTCATTTTTTCTTTTTTCTTTTTTTGTTGAATTGGTTGGGTGGGTGGATGGGCATGGGGCGTAAAATTGAGTAGTTGGTGCCTTCCAATAAGCCAGCAAAAGGGTTAGTGCAACAAGCCATATTGTTAGGATAACTCACCACATGTTAGGCATGCTAGGTCTCCAATATCACAAAATTCCAAAATGAAAAACCTTGATGTATTTTCTATTGTGAGATTTTTACAATACAAATAGAAGGGTCTTTGTTGGGCCAATTGCCCCCACACTCAAAATGCATGTACAGCAACAATCAAGTCATGTTGTGAAGGAAGAAGGTTCCTCTGATTGTCACATAATTCAGTACTCGACTTAATTCAAACATCAAAACCTGGCATTGCACACTGGGATGCAAAACATTCAACACGGCTGCGAAGCTCCAGTATGTCTTTGTTGTTCTCAAGACCCTTCGCAAAAACCTTGGGCATCTTCCCGTGTTCTCTCTGTACTGCACTAGCAATCTGCGCAGCTATGAAAAGGAAGTCGGCTATTGTCTCAAAATCAGACTCTAGACAGCCTCTTGTTGTCATAGCAGGTGTACCTACAGCAGAAACATGAGCAGACATCAGAAAAAGATCAACTACTAAAGATCTCCTAAGGGTTAATTATCTCAGTTCTAAACAAACTGATATCACTTACCAATCCTCACACCTCCAGATGTAATTGTGCCATTTTCATCAGAAATAGTTGCTTTATTAAGAGTGATATTACACAACTCACAGACCTTCTCAAAGTTCTTACCTGCAAATGTGATAAGAGCAAAATATGAGTTTCCTCGACTTCAGTTGCGTGCAACTAGAGAAGCCATCAAATGTATACATGTTTTCTGATAATAAATGTCTCATTTGGACAAAAAGGCCTAAACTTCCATTATCAAACTCAATAAAAACTATGGAAATTTAACTCCAATTAAAAGCAATCATTCCATAAGCTTGGAACAGAAAGAGTTAAAGGATAATTATTACTTACATACATATTATAGTGATGAACTCACTCACGACACATATAAGAGGCAAGACAAGAAAACAAGTCATTCATTAGAAGACAATGGCAAAAGTCCTGAACTACATCATGAGCCACAGAACAAAGTGCATGCAAGCCCTGACCTCTCGAAACAAACTAATTGAACCCCAAACAAGGACTCCGTGAGACATTGCACAATTTTCATGCCAATTTTCAGTATATCTTCCTCCCACTCTCCTGTTAAACAATTAGCACAAGGCAAAACTCTTCCAACAGTCTGAATTCTTCAAAAATAAATTCATTCCAATTTTTTAAATAATTAATTGATTATTAAAAAAATAAAAAGAAACTCCAAACATAATTGCTGCGAAAAGAGAATCACATCCAAACATTAATAAGAAGAAAATTTACTTAACAAGAAAGTATGCGCTCTGCATAGCCTGTGTCTTCATAATAGTGAAGAAAGGGGATTATAAAACTTATTCAATTCAATAAAGAAAACCTTCACCTTTAGCCGTCCCAATTTGAAGACATAAAATTTTAAAACAATTATCTTTCCCAGAGATTTCCTGCTTAAACACTAAATGAACTAGCAAATAAAGTGCCATGTCTTATTCCTCCACTCGAACAGTGAGTGCAGATGTGATGCTTGAATGGCACTTTTGCTTTGGGAAGAAAATACTTGCATAGTTATATTGAGCTTAATTAATAAACAGTAGACCTATATTCAATCTGAAAACATATGGAACTGCATCAATAATTATTAGATTGCTGATGAGAATAAAGCATCCCTTTCTGATACAGAAGAATCACAATTCAGGACCAAGTACTCTACCTAGATTGCAAAATTACATTAAAAAAACAAGCCCAAGTCACACCTTTCATATTCCAAATCAACCGGGCAGAAAACCATAATGCCAAATCCAACAAGAATTAAGAAAACCAATTAACATAAAATAGGAAGAGACAGCCACAAAAATACCCAAAAAAAATAATACCTGTTAACCCAATGGACCTTAGATCCCAAAGTAACAAATGATTGTCAGTGCCTCCAGTCACCAGTCTACAGTTTCTTCTAAGTAAAGCAGAGGCTAGAGCCTGAGCATTTTTCTTTACTTGTTGCATATATGCCTTGTATTCAGGAGTAGCCACTTGTTTCAATGCAAGTGCAAGTGCAGCTATGTGGTTGTTGTGTGGTCCACCTTGCATAGCGGGGAAAACAGCAAAGTTTATCTTCTCCTCAAAATCATATTTATCACTTCCATCACCTTGATTCAAAAGCATCCCTCTTTTCCTTGGCTTTGAACCCTTCCTGTAAAAGATAATACCTCCTCTTGGACCACGAAGACTTTTGTGCGTTGTTGATGTAACTATATCACAGTAATCAAAGGGGCTAACACATTCCTGCAGGAAAATCACGAGCAAAGATAAGTCAAAAGTGTTACCAATTGCCCCGTGATCTAGAGACAAGATACCAAACTTTCAATGTAACATGATAATTTGGAGCAATTATCAGGTGCAAGTTCAACTGGGTGAAAGTTTGATATCTTGAAATACAAAATTGAAATTAGAAACTTTATGCAATTTACATATGTATAAAAACCACTTCAATGAATAGGATAGGCTTAGTGGAGGCAGTGCATCATGCTTGATAGCACCGTCCCTCTCAAAAAAATTGATATTTAATAATAGAACATTAGAAGACCTTGAAATAAAAAAATTAAAGATTGTGGATTTTATTAAAAAATTTGACATTAACACATTAATTTTTTCAAAATATTAAAATCATGGTAAAAGCCTTCCCCTCCTGGAAAGTGTGGTTTGTGCTTAATTCAGCCGATCAGCAAAAGAAGACTATAAAGGAACCTATTGGTGGGGTAATATATTAGGACAATGTTAAAAAGACAAATAGATTTTCATCTACAGAATAGAAGCACCATGTAAAAAATCTCTGTCCACCTAAATGTCTTTGCCAGATTATGGCATGGAAAATATCAGTTACTATCTAGGTGGCTAAATCTCATTAATATTGAGCTTCATATGAAACAATTTTACTTGAACTATTCTGACAAAGTTGAAGTAATCACCATGTCTTGTGTTTTAGGAACTCCTAAATAAAGGAATGCTTCACCTGGTAAGTATTTCCACAATCAGCTATATTTATATCCATACATTAAACAATCACTGGTATTTTTGCAAGCAAGAATCGCCAGCATTTCTGTTATGACTAATGACTAAGACAAATTTTTCCTGTCAATATTGCAGGCCTTGTCATGTTTCTTAAATCCCTAAATCATCAAACCAAAGCTACACCAAGACTATAATATAATTGGTAGAGCTACTCTATTATTCTAAATGTCAACTAGTTTCCAATATTAATAGAACTTATCAAACAAATTAAACACATTCAAACTATAACATCTTCAAACCAGATAAGGTCAGACTTGTAAATAGACAGAAGTAATATAGCAATGGAACATGTACCAAACTGAAAACATGACTAGTGATTGAATTGATTGTATAAACCACAATTTGATACATCAACACAGAGAATACAGCATGAGACAGACTAAATCCTCACGAGAAGAAAAAGGCCTAACCTTAGCAGCAATAAGACCGCTAATCTGAGCCATATCGCACAATAAAACAGCTCCACATCTATCTGCTATCTGTCTAAACCGAGCATAATCCCATTCGCGGGGATATGAACTCCCACCACAAATAAGTATCTTGGGACGAAAATCAAGCGCCCTCTCCTCAAGCTTTTCATAATCAATATAACCTGTTTGTGGATTCACTTTATATGGTAAGCTCTCAAAGAAAATGGAAGCTCCGGAAACTTTCCTTCCATTTGGCAAATAATAGCCATGGCTAGTATTCCCACCAGAAGGCGTATCTAATCCCATTATCCGATCACCAGGCAACAATAAACCAGTATAAACAGAAAAATTGGCAGATGTACATGAATAAGGCTGCACATTTACACCCCAATTCGCTGAATCAAGTCCAAAAGCAGTTAATGCTCGTTCACAGCACAGCATTTCAATCTCATCAATGTACTGATTCCCACCATAATACCTTGCCCCAGGCATCCCTTCGGAGTACTTGTTAGTTAAATGGCTTCCCAAAGCTTCCATCACCGCTTTACAAACAAAATTCTCAGAGGCGATCAATTCAATTCCTTTGCACTGCCTCTGCTTCTCCTTTTCCATAATCTCAAACAAATCTGGGTCAGCTAGTTTTAGCGTCTGATCACCCCATGCTCTCACACTGTTTCTCCGCGCCTCGAGCTCATTCGAAGCCCTCCCATTCTTGCACGAAGAAGACGATGTTGATAGAGAATCACAATCCCGCTTTCGCTTCAAACACATAGAATGCCCTAAAATTCGAAACTCCTTGTCTTCACCTTCACTCTCCCTATCACTATTTTCATCCCCCTCCTTGTGGTTCTCATTTAGCTGCTCCATTAACTGAAGCGGAATGGACGGCAGTGGATGCGCCGTGTCGCGAATCCTCGAATCTATTTGGAAGGAAATCGAATCGTCGGCAATTTGCATCCGATTACTCGATTTAGGCGCGGCTGGTGAAGCGTGAGAAAGAAAACCTAGAGACAAGTTACTGGATTGCGAGTGAGATAAATCCATATCAAACATTCAACTTCAAAAATGCAAACAACTTGGAGAAATTACTCAGTAAATTATAGGCTTTTTCACTGACAGCTAGAACAACAAAAACAACTAAAAACACAGCAACGTGAACAGCGGCAAGAACAAGAACGATAAGAAGTAGATAATGAAACCGATGATGAAGCTGCTGTTGCTGCCATCAATCAAAGATTTTCCAAAAAACAAAGAAACCCTAAATATTTGCAGATGAAGATTCTATACTAGTGGCGATGATGAAGAAAATGATGAACCGAATCGCCGGGAAATGCTTATATTTTATGAGGGGTGGTTGGGAGAGAGGAGCGTGAGCGTACGCGTGGGTTTGACGGAGACTGTTAGATTCTTTGGGGGTGAGGGTGAGGAGGGGAATGTATCTGGACGATTTTTAATTTTGAGGAGCGAAGGTAGGGGCAAGTTCCGACGACGACTGGCTGTGATTTTAACGAAGCCCACGTCGAATTCGACGACCCAGAGAAGGCGGGATTCAGTGTGTGCGGGTGCGGATCTTTGTACCTAGGGCTGTGTAGGTTTGGATATTTTGATTGGTTGCATGATCTAACGGCGGCCTAACTATTTGGCTTTTTCTTTTAGGACTCCTCCAAAATATTCATATATAGATGTTTAAAATAAACATATTTTATATATATAACTTCATTAATAAATATATTAATTTAATTTAACATTTTTTTTGTTCAATCACTTATAACATTTATATGAAAAATGTGATAAATTATTTAAAGTAAAAGACATATTTTTTAATTCTTAAAATCAAAAATAGACATTTAATTATCAACAAAAAAAAAGTACTAGTATTCTCTATGTTGCATATTAATTCTTAAATTATTTATACTTTATTATTTTATTTTAATTATAAAAAAAACTCCTTTCTCCCTTTTCAATTAATATCACATTAAACATATTCATAGTTCATAATTCCAATTACTCATTATAATTTAGTGAGAGAGAAAGGGAATTAAGAAAAATTGATAAATTATATATAACTTAAATTTTAATAATTTGTACTATATAAAGTTACTTTAATCTATATTTTTATAATTAAGAAGGAAACAAACGGGATAAGTTTAAAATTTATTAATTTAGAATATATCTTATCTCTTTCTTCCTTTTTTTTTAATGGAATATATCTTATCTCATCATGGCCACCTTCTTTGTGCTTATGCATCTCAGATTCAACCTGGAACAACTGTGGAGTCTGTAGAGTCAATGGCTCTTGTTCGAACATTGCAGTTTGCAGCAAATAACTTCAAGCGGGTTATTTTTTAAGGAGATTGCCAATATATCATTCAACAAGTAAATTCATAATCCATTGATTTATCAAGTCATGATCGTGCGATTGAGCTTTTTAAAGAGGTTCAGTGCCTTTTTTATGCTAGCAAGTGTTGTTTATATTAGAAGGGAAGACAACAGAGTGGTGTATTGTTTGGCTAGTTTATGGTTTGATTCTTCTTTCCCTATTGAATAGTTTTCGAATTTTCCAATATGATGTACTTTCAGTTTTTATCGCTAACTTTTCTTCTTAATAAAGTATTTTATTTCTTCAAAAAAAAACCAGAAGGGGTATTATAGACATAGAAAATTAACCCCCTTTTTGTATGATAAGAAAAGAAGAAGAAAGGAAATATCAACCTTAATTGAATGAGGCTAGTTTATTACAATCTACCAAATAATCAATTGGGCTGATTGCACTATACAAAAACACAAAGGCAATTGGATTTTCTTGTGAATTAACTTAGCGAGATTCTAGCCCATGTCTTAAATATGATGGCTGGACTTTATTTTTTTATTTTTAGAGTAGCTTCAATTCAATGTCCCACAATTAGAGTGTCAATCCATGTCAAGTTAATTGGTATTTAATTTTAAAAATTATCTTAAATACATAATATCAATAATCAATTACATTGTTCAATTGTCATTTATTAATTGATAAATTTATTATAAAAAAAAGATGATCAATTGCATTGTTAAGATGTTATTTGCTAATTTTTGAATTTATTAAAAATTATTATTATTTATGAATTATCATATAAAAAAGAATGTAAAAAAGATGGCATGCTTCCTTAACATTGTTAATTGTATATGCTATTATTGAATGCTAGTACCATTGTAATGGTGGAATATACTATTAGTAGGGGTGGCAAAATCGGCCCGGCCCGTTGGGCTGGCCCATTAAGCCCGAAAAATAAATGGGTTGGGCTTCATTATTTGTGGCCCGAAAAAATCGGGCCTAATTGGCTCGGCCCGTTTGGCTCGCGGGCCAAATGTGTTCGGACCATTTTAGCCCGTGGGCTGACGGGCCGGCCCGATTCTAATTTTTTTTAATTTTTAATTTATTAAATGAATGAACATTATGCTTGTGTTTGATGGTGTAAATGTTTTTTTTTATTTGCTTGAAGATGGTTGGTTTGTTTTAGAAGTTTTTGGTGTAAAATTGTAAATATACTGCAGGTTATAGATATAAATATTACGTAACATTCTGTGTTTATCTTTTATGATTTAAATTTATTGAAGTTTAAATTACATAGTGGACTATTTTAGGCCAAAATAAGACTATAAATGTGTTTTTTGCTTGTAATAATTTAATAGATTTATTTTTTCAACCAATATAATATCATAACTTTTAAAAAAAAATTATAAATTTTCGGGCTATTTTGGCCCGTTTGCCCGTAAAGATTGGGTTGGGCCTCAATATTCCAGGCCCGCACAATTTCAGCCCGGCCCGAATAGGCCCGATTAAATCATTTAACCTGTTGGGTTGGGCCGGGCCGGCCCGGCCCGCCCATTTTGCCACCCCTAACTATTAGTATTATAGGGAAATTAAAATATAAGTAAGATTATGTTTTTCTTAGAATGTACAACCCTATGAATGGATACAAGAATATAAGTAAGATTATTTTACTCATCACATTTGAAGAACTTAGTTTTTTATAGGTTCTTGCCAGTTTTATGAAATTTGTTATGTATTTATTGTTATTTATATATTTAATCCTTCTTTCGTTATTGTTTTATCAAGTTATCAAACATCTATTGCTTTTATTTTCAAAAGGGATTTAATTCAGTATTTTCCCTTCAAAATTACACGGATTTCAAAGGTTTATCGATAATTTTAGATTTGATAAAAGACATTATCTAAAAAGAAAGAAATCAAAGCATAGCATTTTTTATTTTCATTCTAATTGCATCAAAGCAATGCCCTACCCTTCCGCACTAAGTTACTTCCGGAAGACTTTGATAACTCAATAAGAATAGCATATTTATTGTACAAGCCAAGCACTTTGGATTGGCTTTTCAAATTTCCTTATTGGACTATTATCGATTTTCGATTTCATACTATTTTCTAATTTTAATTATGATTTTTTATATTTTATTTCAATTTTTAAGAGTCAGTACTATTTTCGATTTTTAATTATGAATCATTGTATTTTATTTTAAATTTTTAAAGTCCAGTATAAACTAAGCACTTTGGATTGACTTTTTAAATTTCATTATTTTATTTTAAAAATATTTTTTCAAGAAGAATGCAAATTTGAAATGTATTATTTGATAAAGAACAATATTTTTTTTTATCTCAAAGTATATGTCACTTTTCTTATTAAAATTATACGTATTTTCTAATTGATAAAAAATATATATTTAAAATGATATTATTTGTATTTAAAAAATACATGTAATTCAAAATTTCTCTAAAAACCCCTTTATATTTTTTTTATGAAATATGTAATAAGTTTTATTTGCCAAAAAAAATGTAATAAGTTTGAAATTTTTGTTCTTAATTTTTTTTTATAATATTTATTATTCACTTAAAATATTACTGTCAAATAATTTAACAGAAAATTTATTTGATCCCCATAAATACATTTCAAGCCAGCGTACACCCGGAATAGCAAGGACGATATAAGAAGAGCAATGCGTTCAATCCATGAGATGAGTCAGCCAACTGCCAGCCACCAAGCCATAAACATGCATTTAAATCATGTCCCACTGAATAATATATTTTTTATTAATAATCATTCAAAAAACATAAATACTGCAGCCTGCAATTCTAATGCACACATAAAAAACGTGAGCCTATCTTCATTTAATTTTTTATTATTGATAAAAATTAAAAAGAATGCAAATCCTACCAATGCAAATTTATCTTCTTTTGCTATTTTTGAATCTTCATTTTCAGCTACAGGGCCGTGTAATATTACTTTTAAAAATATGTATAGACCTTATTTAATTTAATTTTTTAAAAAGAAGTAAAATGGATCAAAGTGATCAAAATTACAAAAATATATTTAATTATTTGCCCTTGAGAATATTTTAGATGATGAAACGAGACAAACCAAGTTACATGCTATCTCGGAATAAATTGCATATATATATATATATATATATAAAATATTACACGTGTTTCATTTTATAAAATATAATAAATAGATTCACTTGTTATTAAATATAAGATACTTTATTCGTTCCAATTGAATATGTACTTTTAAATTTAGATAAAATTAATAAAAATTATTGACTTTAATTATCATTAACACAAGTATAATGAATTATAGAATTCATAACTTAGTGTAATGTAATTTTCTTAAATTAAGGTATTGAGTAGTGGAGATTATGAGTTTGTGTAATATAAATACCTTAAATTAATGACGTTTTTAATGAAATTATAGATAAAAAAATATGTTTATTTAAGTAAAGTGAACATTCAATTTCAAAAAAATTAAAATAGATATGTGAATATTCAATTTTGGGTAAAGGAAATATTTTAGTACTTTTTTATGAATATTTTGTCTATTGCTAATTTTTTTATCCTTGTTTTATTTTTGTTCAAAGCGTAATAAATATTTCTATAATAGATAAAATAAATATTCATTGTTCAAAGTATAATAAATAAAAAATAATTATTTAATATATGTAAAATTATTTGTAACATTTTATAAAAATGACGGATTAAGTAGATGATTAGATGCCAAAAGAAAGAAAAAAAAAAGAGGAAATATGATAAAATAACATGAACACATAGAAGGACCACACATAAATACATAATGCACAAGGAGGACTATAATTATAGGTGGTAAAAGGAGTAGCCCTTTCCAATCTACTCGTCAAAGGGAAATGCCGAATCAAATTGGACCATGTCAAATTATCACCGAACCTACAAAATACACTCTTAATCGTGTTTAAAATTCGAATTGACCAGGATCAAAATGATATAGTTTTAGCCTAAAATATCACTTTTTCATCTATCACATGAATTGATGTGATTCAATTCGAAATTTGATCAGATGATCTAATACAATAGAATCAAGAAGACTTTACGGGTCGAGCTTTACCATCTCGAATTTTCATAAATTAATTATTATAAAGTTCATTTCGATTTAAATATAAGTCACAACGGCCGAACTCAAAGTTACCCCCCCAAGTAGATATATAAGTGGTTGAAAATAGAGCCCCATACAACTTAGCCTACACCATAATTTACCTAACCTATCTATCAGTACGAAGAAGACCTTTTACGCATACGTGGCTCTATGCTCTTGAGAGGTAGGCGTCACCTCCACTGTGGGGGTCCCACCTAGATGGCGAAATTTTCAATTGGACAACTGTTACATGGTTGAAATTCCACAATTGCTACATCAAGACACGTGGTCAAACTATGCCTGCTCTTTGTGGTACCGTGTTTGGAAAAAGCGGTCCTCTGTAGCCCTCTCCATGGCGATTAAGGTAGGTGGCCATTAAAAGTTGAATTTAATTGAATAACTAATTCTCTACATCATAACACTTAAATTGTTGTTTTTTAGAGAATGAGTGATCGTCCACTACAATTTATCTATTGTAAAATGGATATTCAAATATATGTATAAATTTATATGGGTGTTAATTTATTTAAATTTAAATTATTTATGATTCATTTATAAATGTTTTAAATGATTTGATTTTAAATAATTTATGAATGTCCATGAATATTCATTTATTCATATAATTTTAATTATATTTTTTTAATATGTAATTCTTTGTAATTGTATTCAATTAAATTACTTAATATAATTTTTACTATTTAATCTCATCTTTAATTAACTTTTAAAATATTTAATTAACTGATCATCTATATACATTTGTAAATTATTTGAATATAAATGGTTTATAAATATCTTTGGACATCCATTTATTCATATAATGTTTTTTTAGAGTTCGTTCTTTGTAATTGTATTTAATTAAATTTCTTAATGTAATTTTTATTATTTAAACTAGTCTTCAATTTATTTTTTTAATATTTAATTTCATATGTATTAGAAACATGTAAAAATAATAATTACATTATTAGTTGATTATTTTTCTAACAAAATTTTGTTTCTGTCAACATATTATATAAAATGTGTAAAGTTGTGAGCTTTAAAAGTTTAATTAGTAAAGAAATAAAAAAATAAAAACTAAAGATGTAAAAATAATAATACTTATATAAAAAACTTAGTTTGATATGAAATTTAAAATATTTGTACAAATTTTTTGTTTTAGAATTTTATAAAAACTTAATTATTCAATCTTGTGTATTTGAATAATAGTGTTTTTTGTTCAATGTTAAATTGATTATTAAAATAAAATTAGACAATAAATTTGAATACATTCAGAAAAAATCATCACAATCAATATTGAATATTCTATTCTTTGTATGAAATTTTTTCGTTTTCTTTTTTCATTTTTTGAAAAAAACTCCTCATGTAATTAATAATACATAATAAAACTTCAATACATAAACTACTTATGAATTATGATAGTTCTATAGACAAAAAGTGAGTTTTTTTTTCTTCAAACATAAGATTTTTTTTATAGAGTTAAAGTGAAATTAAATATATATATATATATATATATATTGGGTTATAATATAATTAATTAAATTTGATTAATGAACATCGATAAAGTTAAACCTTTTAGAATGAATGTTTATTGGATTTCATAAATATTCATTAAAATTAAGTAGGATAAAAAGATTTAAATAGATGTCTATTTAAAATCATTTAAGTTATATAGATGAACCAAATTTATTTAATATTGAATGATTTTGAATGTTGGTTGGATTTTCATTTGACACTCATAAATTTACCTGTAATGTAAATTTAGACCGTGAATAAGTTATGCACATCAGAATATACTATCCAGTCTATTGTATAGTATTTTATTTTATAATTACATCACTTCCCATTATGATACTTCGAGAGAATGATATATGTTCGAAATCGGTAATAATTTTAATGTTCATGCATATTATTTTATTTGATGTAATTTTAACTATTATAATCAATTTATCTGATTTATTTTTCGCTAATGTAATTTTGATTTTTATTGACAATTCATTTGAATGATTTTTTTTTTCATTTTCAAAAAACAATAAATAAAAAATTACCTTCATCATAGTATTTAAAGTTTGATGATTCACATATATTTTTACAACGCGGAGAAATAGATAGATGAATTTGCTTCGTAGCACATATAAATAATCTCTATGAATTTTAAATTGAATAATTCATAGGTTAGTAATCAATATATTGGTATAATCTATATCTTTTAAGTATATAGTAAACCTTTTTCTGAAAAATAAAAAAGAAGAGTTGAGTTTGCACAAATTAACTCATACTGAAGAAAAAAAAATTAGTCTAAAATTTCTTAATATATTACTATAAATAGAAATTACTTATGTAAATTTCATTTTAACATTAACAACTTATTTGTCAACTACTTGAATTTATAAAAAAAAGCTACTCTATAATTTAAATATTGTATTATTTATTCAGTGTAAAAAATATTTGATAATTTTGTAGAGTTAGGTGATATTTTCCGATTAATCTTGAAAACTTCAAATTTTCTTAATTGTCTCTCTATTTTCCGATTAATATATATAAAAAATGGTAAAAAAGAGTAAATGAAGTTGGAGTAAGTCAAAGCAGTGATTAGTTCTTTATTGAAAATAAGGAAATTCACTTTTATCACTTTTTTTTAATATAAAAAATTAGATCTAATACCTAGCCAATAATGTATGTTTTCACGGTCTATGACAAGACCCAGAAAACTCTAAATACTCCTATATATATATATATATATATTCATATACAATGCTTGAACTCAATCCCTTATTTAAGTATATCAAAGTCATTACAACAAGTTGTCAAATGTTGTTAGTGTTTTAATACGTTTTTAAGTTGTTAGCCTAAAATACTTTAGGAAGCGAGTAATATGAAGTATAATATATACATGACCTTAATATTCTTTCTATTCCATCCCAATAAAATACTTTTTTTTATTTGGAATTGAATGTCTATTTTTATTTTATTTAAAAATTAATAAATATCATATATTTTATTATTATTATTGATATTAACCTAATGTGTTGTGAGACTTATGAGTTAATCTAATGTAAATATTTAAAATTAAGATGATAAGTGATGAAAATTATGAATTAGTTGTATATAAATATGTTAAATTAAATAAGTTATTAATGAATTTTAGATTAAATATATATATATTTTAAAAATAAATATTTATTTTTTTTAAAAATAAAATTAAAATATGAATATTTAATTTTGACTAAATGATTAAGATTTATGAGCATAAACGATGAGTTTTTACTCACAATTTTATTTGTGTAATTTATTTTTTATTTTAAGTGAATGACTTAAAAAAAAAAAGAAAAAAAAGAAGAGCATGTGGTGGGAAAAAGTGGGTGAGTAGAACTAGAACTCTGAAATGGGGGGATTGATCCCATTGTGAGATGGGAGGGATGACGTGGGCATCTATTTGGCCAAAAGGAAAAGAAAGTGGAGCCGTCGTTGCGAAGCGTCACATCTTACCAGATCCCTTCCGAGAGGTGTAGAGAGTAGAGTAGTAATTTGTTTTGTGAAATTACATTTTTGTCCTCGTGACCGTTGGTGACTTGGTGTTTTATACTAAAGGACAAATGGATAATTTTACTTTTTTCTGTAAATAAAACAAATGTTATAAATTGATTTTGTATTTTTTTCCTGTCGTCTCTGAAATAAATAAAAAAAACACACACACACACCATAATAGGAGTAAATCAGTTTTTGGACATGTTAGATAATTTACAAGAGGTCCGCCAAAATCATTTAATTCCTCACATGTTTTGTTTTGTTCCCTAATTGTGTCCGGGTTACATCCGGTATTTTTTTTAAAAAAATAATAATAATACATATGGGTAACTTATATTTCAATCTTCTCCCCTCATTTATTTTTTAAAATTATATAAATAATATGAAATGATTTTTAATTCTAATTTAATATGTATTTAACGTTGTTGTAATTATTTTTAATTGTTCATATAAGACATTTAAGAAATTGTGTGCTTATTAATTTTTTTTAATAACCGAATTAAAGTTTCATTATCAAACCTCAACGGGGCTTAATAATGGAAAATAAATAGAATTAAGCCTTTTCAACAATAAAAAGAAATTGAGTTTTTTCACATTAATATAGGAAAGGATGAAGGAATTTTATAATATTCACATTGATTATAGTATTTTATATGACTGAAAAAGTTATTGAGAAGTTCTTAATTCATGCCACTTTCATCATTAAGTATATTAATATAATTAAGGCCTTTTAAATTAATTTTTATATGATGTCAATTTTTTTTTAGGAGTTCATTAAATATTTTCTTATGCAATAAGGAATACTCCCCAAAAAATAAGGACAAAGCAGGAAAAAAAAACGAGCAGGAAAATACTTCAAAAACAATAATAATAATAATAATAATATAAAAAAAGTGGTGAGAAACTAGAAACGAGAAACAAACAAAACAGAGATGTACCGTTGGCGTGGGTGTATAGGATGACGTGGCAGACTTTGCAGATAAGTAAATTACTTCTCACACTATACACTTTATTCACGCCTTCTCTTTTCTCTTCAAGAAACGCTCCCTCTTTCTCTCTCTAAAATATTCCTCCTTTCTTTCTTCAAACTCATCGTACAAAACTTGTTCAAATTCTTAAAATTAATCGTCGCAACCCTTTTCTTCCACGAATCCCACTTCTTTTGCCTTCTAGTTTTCTTTAAATTTATGTATATTTTTTATATCTTAACAGATTCTTTCATCAGCTAAAGTGTTGTATTGTGTTTGATTATTTGATTGATTGGTTGGTTGGTTGATCAAATTTGGAGTTGCAGATAATTTGGTTTGTGGATTTTTTTATTTTTATTTTTTAAAAATTGTGGTGTTATTGAAGATATATAATTGGTGATGGAGATGGGAGTGGAGTCAGTGGAGGGTGGAAGGATGGTAGCGCCGGGAATTGTTATGGAATTTCCGGTGAGTGATGGAGTAACGGGGTGTTCGCCTGTAAAGATGCCTTCTAGGCTCCGTCAGAGGTTGTCCGAGTCTAAAAGTCCTGCGCCTTCTACTGTTGAAGAAATTGAAGCTAAGCTTCGTGGGGCTGATCTTCGTCGACAGGTTTTTGTCTAATTATTTCTTTCTTTCTTTCTTTCTTTCTTTCTCTTCACTTTCACTTTTCTTGTGGTGTCGTGCTTTTCTAAGTTGAAGAGAGGAAACCAATAATTTAACGTTATGGGCGCTTGCTCTTTTGATTCGCAGTAGTTGTTAATTGTGATATTTTTTCAAAGGGATGTTAAAGAATTTTGACCGGTGGTTTCTAGTTTCTTGAAAGTTTAAATCTTTTTTGCCTTGTCTTGACGGATATTTCCTGTGTCACTGTGTGTTAGGTGGGCGTTGGGTGATTCTGCCCTGCCTTAGTTTTTTGTTTTGACCTTTTTACTGCTTTTTCCAAACTTCTGTTTAATTTTTTTGCTTTTTTATTAAGGAAAGCTCTTTCTTCTCGACTAATTCTATTGTGTTTTTCACCGTTTTTCATCACGAGAATGCAATCCAATTATCTTATTTGAATGTAAAGCTATGTGAGACCCTTTTGCTTAACCATGTTTACTTTTTTCCTTTTTTCCCCGTATTAAAGAAACATTATGAGAATTTGTCAAGCAAGGCAAGGCCAAAGCCGAGGAGCCCCTCCCACTCCTCATCTGGTGAGGAGGACCGTGGACAGCGCCTTGAGGCTAAGCTTCAAGCTGCTGAAATGAAAAGGTAATATATTTTTGTTACATAATTTTAGTCTTTTGTGTCCTGTCTGACTTATTTAAAAGCTTAAACCGGAACCCTATGCCGGTCTCTTCATGCGTGTTTCGGTTTGTTGGGTTGATTTTTTGACATGCACTGTTTACAAATCAAATTATTAGGCCCTTCATGAAATTCTTTCTTTCAGCCAGAGTCCTCTGTTGAATTTCAAAAGGTTATCCATGTGATTGTTATCATCATCGCCTAGGTCCTAGGGGACAATATAGTCTCCCAATTAGGTAGGTTCTGTTTGTTAGCTTTATACTTTTTCCTTTAGTTAGTCTTCATTTTTTTTTTCCAAGGTTGCCGTCATAATAGATTTAGCCAAGTTTAACCTATACAAACTATTGATATGTTTTGACGTCTTCTTTTTCTCTCCTTTGATTAACCGCTAACCTATTATTTATTGGGTTCAAATATGTTATTCTGCCACTTCCTCTTGGGTAGATAGACTCTTTTTTCTTTTAATGAGTTTTTGGTCAGAAATTGATCACATGAAAACTGCCTAGAATGAAACACAAGTAAATTGGAGTTGCTCGTCATCTTAGTTTCTTGTTCACATATTTGCATACAGGGATGTCTTTTTGTTGTAACATACAATCTGTGGCCAGTGTACAGCTAAACATAGGGAGATTTTCTCTTTATAACTACCACTGACTAAAGTTGGTTCCCTTGATCAATAGGTTAAGCATTCTGGCAAAGGCTCAAATGCGTCTGGCAAAGCTTGATGAACTGCGGCAAGCAGCTAGAACTGAAGCAGAACTGCGCTTAATGAAGGAGAGGGCTGAGTTGGGTTCAAAGGTGGAGTCGCGTGTTCGGCAGGCAGAGGCTAATAGGATGCTTATCCTGAAGGCGCACTGGCAGAGACGTGCTTCGCTGAAGGAGAGAACATCTCAGTCCTTATTACGAAGGATGGCCCGAGAGAACAAGTACAAGGAGCGAGTACGTGTTGCTATATGCCAAAAACGTGCAGCTGCTGAGAAGAAGCGATTGGGATTGCTGGAAGCAGAGAAGAGGAAGGCATGTGCAAGAATAATGCAAGTGCAAAAAGTAGCCAAGTCTATATCTAATCAGCGTGAAATTGAAAGGAAGGAGATGCAAAACAAATTAGAAGACAAGCTTCTAAGGGTATTTAAGGAATCTAACTTTCATCTTTGAGTTTCTACATGTCTTATTGGTCTTTCCCACAACTATGTTCATGTATTTTACTGTTCCATTTGGATGATAAATAGGCAAAGAGACAACGAGCAGAATATCTCATGAAAAGAGGTAGGGGACCTGGTCCTGCTCGTGCCAATTGGAACAAAATTCAGGATCAGGCTGATGCTCTCTCAAGAAAATTAGCTAGGTAAATGAATAAAAATATTTTCCCAGTAAATATGGTGCAGAGTAATTGGTTTGAAATACCTAACCTTTGTTATTTCTATTGGAATAGCTGACCTTGGTTAATTTTTATTGTTTCCCCGAGGTTCTTTCTGTCTCATTTTTTCTTTGTTTCCCATATGGAGTTCAAGAGTATTTGCTTTTTGTAAACTGGTTAGGAATTTTCTCATCCTGAAAATCTTCTCTATCTATTTCTTTTCCCTGAATCTTCTAAATAGTAGCAGAACATGCAGCTCCCTATCTAATTCTTTTCCTGGAATCTTCTAAATAATAGCATCACTTTTTTGGATGGTATGTTGAAGCCATTCTGATTATCTTTGTTTTCAGATCTTGGTTGACAAATATCATTGTATTTTTCCTTCTGGGTTCTATAACAGGTGTTGGAGGAAGTTTTCAAACCTGAAGAAAACAACACTATATCTTGCAAAGTCTTATAATGCACTAAATATCAGTAAGAACACTGTGAAGTCAATGCCTTTCGAACAGCTTGCACTTTTGATCGAGTCAGGTTCTACACTTCAAACGACAAAAGCATTGCTTGACCGCCTTGAGAATCGGTACAAACTCTCACGGGCTTTTGCTCCTACACCAAGTCCTTCCTCCTGGGATGATATTGATCACCTTCTTAAGCGAGTATCTTCCCCGAAAAGGAGAGCTACACCCAGGAAATCTACAGGGAATAGGGAGTCAAAGAAACTATCTGCAACTAGACAAACACCTAAAACTCCCATCAAATTATCCAGGTACCAAGTGAGAGTTGTGCTATGTGCTTACATGATTCTGTGTCATCCAACTTCAGTTTTTAGCGGTCAAGGGGAGCGTGAGATTGCTCTGGTACAGTCTGCCGAGAAGTTTATCAGAGAGTTTGAGTTGCTAATTAAAATAGTATTAGATGGTGCTATCCAGAGTTCTAATGTAGACTCTGATCTTGCATCAAGGGGAAGAATGACCTTCAGATCTCAGGTTCAATTTTTTGATTCAGCATGGTGTTCCTATCTGAATAGCTTTGTTGTGTGGAAAGTTAAAGATGCTCAGTCACTTGAGGAGGATTTAGTCAGAGCTGCATGCCAACTCGAACTTTCTATGATTCAGACTTGCAAGATGACTCCTGAAGGAGAAACTGGAAATCTTACTCATGACATGAAGGCTATTCAAAAACAGGTATTGCTACTACATCTAGAATCTAATGCATAGGAGTAACATATAGCCATACAAGTGCTAAATTTGGTCTGGAATAATGAACTTCATTGAAGTTGCCCCGTAGTTCATTTAATATTATTGCATTTGCAAAGCATTCTTATTACAGTTTAGTGCCACTAATATATTCCTTCCTGCCAAACAATCCTCCCCCCCCCCCCAACATCAAAAAAGGGAAAAAAGAGCAGTAAAAACTCTTTTTACATTTGTTATTGGTCTTTTGGTCTTTTGAGTCTTACGTTGGTTTAATCACCCTAGCATAGTTAGATACAAAAACAGATTTTTATATAGGCAGAGATGGATGTTCTTCTCATGGTTTTCAATTTATTGTTGCTAATTTTTCCTTCATTACTCCAGGTCACAGAAGATCAGAAACTTTTGAGGGAGAAGGTTCATCACCTGAGTGGGAATGCTGGTATTGAACGCATGGAAACTGCACTGTCTGACACACGACTGAGATACTTCCAGGCAAGGGAGAATGGGAGTCCCCTGGGTACACCAGTCTCCCACATTTCGGCTCCCCTACCTGGTAGTGCCCCAGCTTCCCCTTCCACTGCAGATGAAAGAAGCAATTTGGCGAAGGACCCTCATATGTCAAGCCATGTAGCAAGAAAATTATTCCAAGGTGAAGCTAATCTTGGTGATGCGGGTTCTACCAGCCTAACCCACTCTTCTGTTAATATGATGGAACTGGAAAACGAGTTGATAGTAAATGGAAGGCTTCATGGAGAGCTCCTTGTGCTTGATGATAACACTCTCTCTGCTGATGAACCCCAGAATAATTTCAAGGTTAGTGAATTGCCTTTAAGTTTTAATTTCGTTTGAAGTTGAATATTATGATTGCTCATCCTGCACACCAAGGTAAACAACATAAAATGATTTTTAAGAGGATTGTAAATTTTACAGGAAAGGGTAAAAGAAACGATGAAGAAAGCTTTCTGGGATGGCGTCATTGATTCTGTTGAACAGAATAAACCCAACTATACCCGAATTTGTGATCTGGTGAGGGAGGTGAGAGATGAAATCTGTGTAATGGCTCCTGAGAGCTGGAAACAAGAGATTTTTGAATCAATAGATCTGGATATTCTCTCTCAGGTATCCAGCTATTTCTGTTATTGGCAGCTCATTATATACATGACCTTTTTTTAGATGTCCTGAACCATCTCGCTTGTTTAATTTGTTATTCTCACTTACAGGTGCTCAATTCAGGAAATCTTGACATCGCTTATCTTGGGAAAATTCTAGAATTTGCACTGATTACACTGCAGAAGCTCTCTGCTCCGGCAAAAATGGATGAACTAAAGACAATTCATCAGAAATTTTTGGCAGACTTATCTGAGACATGCCAAGTTACTGGCGCATCAAATAAGTCACACATTATTGCACTAGTGAAGGGTTTGCAGTTTGTCCTGGAGCATATTCAGGTCTTTTTTTATATTATTTTTATATTTTATTTTAATACACTGACAAGTTCCTTGTTGATTAGATAGAAGATTCCAAATAAATGGAAGCAAAAAAAAGAGCTACTGTCCAGTTTGGAATCAAGTAAATGTATAAATTCAATTTGTTCATTAAATACCTCGTTACACTAACGAGGCATATCTTCTCAGAATCTCCTCATGGGTGATATTTCATTAATAGCATATATTAATGTAATGCAAGGCAGCAAGTATTTTTAAGAATGTCATTGTGGAAATTTGTGCTATTTGTAGAATGTCAAGTTTTACGCAACTAATTTCCGGTACATGTTGCATTATTGCAGGCACTCAAGGAAGAAGTCAGCAAAGTGCATATTAGACTCCTTGAACCATTACTAAAGGGGCCTGCTGGTCTGGATTATTTGAGGAAAGCTTTCACTAAGCATTATGGATCTCCTGATGATGCTCACTCCAATTTACCCTTAACAATGCAATGGCTCTCAAATTTTAGTGATTGTAAAGATCGTGAATGGAATGAGCACATGATTACTTACTCAGAAATGGTTCGAAGACAAGTAAGTTCATCTAAAAGTGTACTTCCCACAACAGCACTTAAGACTGGGGGAAGCTTTTCAACGATAAGGGCTGGACTTCTAGCTTCTAAACCTTCTTCCTCCTCTATGACTTCTTCAGGTTCATTACTATCTAATAGTAGATTTGTGTGTTTGGTTCTGCTAGTTTTCACTGCAGTGTTTAGAACTTTGCTCTATTCTTCATCATTTCCCAGGGATGGTTGTCGAATATCCAGAATGTAAGGGAGAGAAGGTTGACTTGCTGGTGAGGATTGGGTTGTTAAAGATGGTCTTTGAGATTTCTGGTTTAACAGAAGAAAGCTTGCCTGAAACTATGAAGCTCAATTTCTTACGATTGAGGGTTTTTCAGGCCCGTATTCAGAAGATCATTGTTATTGCTACAAGGTTAGTGCATGATTTCTATCCCCTGGTTTTAATATACTATCTTTGTTCCCATGTCACAAGTCTGATGCATAATTCTCAACTGTGCAGTATTCTTGTCCTGCGACAGACTCTTCTTAGTGAAAAAATTGTAAGCAGCCATGGAGGAACAGAAAACATAGTTTTGAGCAGCGTTAAACAACTTTCTGAACTCCTGGACACAACAGAGGATGCTGGGATCTCGCATATTACTGAGGTACTCAGCAAACTTGTAGACAATGGTGATAATCCTATTGATAGCGTGAAGCTTCAATCAATCAAGAATATCATGGCTAGAATGTTAACCAAAAGCCTGCAACCTGGAGATACTATTTTTGGTCGTATCTCCAAAGCAATATATTTAGCTGTAAGAGGCCCTGTATTTGTAGGGAGTTCAAGTGTGCATGGAAGAGAATTGGCAGAAATTGCTCTCCGGCAGGTGGGCGCAACTGTTCTTGTTGATGAAGTGATAGGAACTGCATCAGCAATAGGGGTAGCAGCTACCGTGTCTGTTAATGTCCATGGTCCTTGGTATGCTCGCTTGGTAGATAATATGTAAAGAAATAATGGGTTCTTGGTTAGATATGGTGTTGTACATATTAGGAGCTCTTGCTGGTTTCTTATGTGATTGGAAATTGTAAGACTGCAGCTATTACATAGAGAAAATTGTAAATATAAGTGAAATAAAGTGTAGAGGAGAAGCAGGCCTAATTACCAAATCCTCTCGCCCTTTTCTATAGTGAAGTAACATTTTCAGTTTGATTATTCCAAATTTAGAGTGACCCATATTCTATGATATGCAAAGATATATGTATCTGTATCCATCATAATTCATATTATCTGGTGTCAGGGTTTTGCATCAGGGGAATGAAATTAAACTTATCATCCTACTCTTGCTTCCCCACATAATTTCGCCAACACTTGGCATACCCTTCTCTCTGTTATATACATGTACCCCTCCAAATCCTTTCCATCACTCACGCCAGTCTCCTATAAGGAGTAGTTTCTGTTTCGAGCTCCTGTTACTGTTCTTTCTGTGTTTCTTTTCCTCATTCACGGCCATGACATTGACAAGGCCATTCAACACAAAATCAACCCTATCAGACCGGTTAAAATTAGACAAAGATGACTCATACACTCGTTGAGATCGTTTGTTTGAGCTTCAAGCATGCAGGTTGCTCTTCTTAATGGGGAAGCATATCTTGGTGCGATCTGTTGTCGCACCATAAGGACCATTTGTATCGAATGCTGATCTTCAATGTTTGGTCCACTAGTATTGACACTGAAGAAGGTGATACAGACTTCTGTGATACGGCTATCAACTTCGGCACTCCCCCACAGCCACCAGCTTCTCCAGAAGTGCTCTATTCTGCCAACGCAATCACAACAATGTCCCATGTCGTCGGGGGATCATGATTTGCCTGTCGAATATATATTAAAAGCGTTGGTTACGTTCTGTTAGATTGAACTTTTTACCAACAGATTTACCCATAAAATGTTCTCTCTTCACTGGATCCAATTGGTCAATTAAATGGCAGTAACAGTAAACACTTACATTCCAATGGTAAAAAGTGAACAACTGAACCGAAAACTATCAAAACTGAATCAGTACAGAAAGACCACTACTGCATCAATTTAATTAGGCTTGTTGATTGCACAACCTCTCTATTAACCAAAAGGTAGCTCTCAGAAAAGAAGGTTGTCATATCGATATACAAACAACAGAATGAACCTTGTAGTAACATATACAACATGTTTATTAGCATGCTTTCAACCATAACTATTTACACAAGTATCCACCAATAATTACAGCTTCACCCATATCAGATGCCTTTTCTCCAGGAAAAGAGAGGAGGGAGAGAATTATGAAACCATGGCCATTTACTCATCAAAGTTGAACTGCAGCCATCTCCCTAATACGCTGCAATCTCCTCCTTCGGTGATATAGCCCAAAGGCATACAATAAGAACGACAGAGCCATAGCTGAGTAATCAAATACATCAATAACATTTTGTCGACCTAGACAGAGCAGAAACGGATACAGCAGTGTCAAGAAAATACTTCATTTAGGTCTCAGAGAACCACATCAAAGGCTCCCAAGACATATGACTTCAAGAAGACCTCAAGGCAAAAATATCAGAATACTACGGAAGGCCAAAATAACATGTATTTTCTATTACTCCATCTGTAATCATTAAACAAGCACTGAAAGCTCAGCATCATCTTCAAATTTCATAATAGCTTACCTATACGCAGGAAATCCAAGGGGCTGAATGTGTAGAGCAGACCCAAAATCATCTATAAGAGAGCAGGAATATGATTGTTACTTACCCATTAAAGGTAAATACCAACTAAGTTGAAAGGATAAACAGTTTCAACAAATCAATTTAATTTCTTCTCCAAAAAGTATAGCTTTTTACAGCCAAATAAGTTGTCATACCTTGCCAGAGATTACAAATTAAACTGAGCATAATATAGTAGTGGACAAAATTGTGTGTGTGAGAGAGAGAGAGAGTTCAGGTACACTTAACTGCAAAAATACGCAATTTGTTGAGATGAGCACCAGGTCTGTCAGGATTCATCATATCGTGAAACATTCGCTTGATATATAGGGGCAGCTCAAGCAGCTTCTGCAGAAGAGACAAAAGAAGGGGGAAAAATATTAAAATGCATACAAATAATCTTCTTTTGTTTTTTGTTTTTGAGAGCCTACAAATAATCATAGGGGCAAAAAAAATTGCTTACAAAAATACAGCATGAAGTTCACATACTGTTAATTACAGGAAAAAAAAAAACTTTTACAGAGATCACTAAAATCAACAGAACAATACATCATGATGACTGCAAACTGATAACAAATGCATCCAGATCACCACATATTCTTTATCAATACTGAACACAATGTTAACTCTCAGTACTCTGAGACTGTGCCCACAATCAAACACAATATGCAATGATAAACATGCGTAGAAGAAAAAAGGGAAAAAAGAAACTACCGCATGAAAATTCACATTTAGATTTTAAAAGGAACAGTAGCATTGGTGATTGGAGCTGGAGTGAGGAAATTTAAGGGAATGAAGTCTAGTCTTGTTAAGTTGGAACTAAGATTGTGGAGAATGGTTAGCATGTGATTTTTGGCCAACCCACCTTTTGCAAGGCTACATTTGCAGGATTTTACACAAAATACATTCTCAATACTGAAAGTAATATAGTTGCATTATACTGCAAAATATGAATACAAAATGCATATATAACTTCATTAATCATCCTACAACCAAATACTCACAAATCAGAGAGAGAAAGATAGAGAAGAATTTCTGCTGTCTCATCACATACAAATACCTGATGTGACACCACATTCAGTTATTCGGGGACATTATGTCAGCTAATTCTTAATCCATGAAAATATAGTTGTTTGGTGAAGCACTAAATGGATTTGCCAACAATTATCTACAGACTGCTCAGAGACATGTTGTACCTCAAGCAAGTCTAGGGGCACCTGAAACATCTAACATCCTTTTAGAGCCAAAATCTTAACAACTAAAAAAGGACATTGGGACCAACTATATTCTATATCTTAAATAAAATAATTAGTGACGGTTAATGAAGTGTGCAAAATAAATTTCTCAGCTCAAATAGATACAAGAATAAAATTGACCGACATTTGGAATGGGAGAAGGGGAAGGAGGATGCTCAACAAATGTAACATGCAGGTTTTTAAATTAATTCATTTACAAATAAATCTTTTTTTTTTAACATACTCTAAACGGACATGCAACAAAATAAAAGACAGAGACTCACCAGAATAAAACCATATGTTCCTCCCACAAAAAGGCGATTATATCGGCGGACATTCTTCAGAATTTCAGTAACATCATCTTCCCGGTGCAGGTATAATGATGCCTGAGGTGTCAAACTAGTTATCTTCCGTGTGCACATTGGGCAACTGCAAGGCTGAAGTGCTGCACCATAGTTCCAGTACTGCAGAATGCAACCTCC
The DNA here is from genome assembly GCA_019593545.1 of Apocynum venetum. NCBI lineage: Eukaryota > Viridiplantae > Streptophyta > Magnoliopsida > Gentianales > Apocynaceae > Apocynum > Apocynum venetum. The sequence continues at coordinate 1,709,663 of SRSM01000141.1, read as the reverse complement.
TGGACAACAATCAAAAGACACCAAGTGGTAAAGAACAACAGTTCCATACTACATGCATTTTACCTCCTTATCAACTGTCCTCCAACTATCATATGTAGTTTTCCATTTTGTAAAACAAAAGAATAAAAATCCAAACTACAATTCACCCTACCAGTACTTCTTTCAGTTACAAATCTGAGTATATTCTGGATGCAAAACCATGGCATAACTTTTATTTTCTTCACTATTTTCAGTTTTATACACAACATCTCGGCATAACCTTTTAATAACAAAATATGTAGAAAAATATACCAAGGGTAGCAGCTTCAAACTACATTATTGGAATAAACAACTCCTTTCAGGGAAAACTATCTATTCTTAAAGCCATAACACTAGGTTATTTGACACAAGACCTTCCTCAGAGTCATTCGTACAAATTTCCCCAATTATTCTCCTCGAAATTCTCGTCACAATCACGCAAGTAAAAACTGCCACGACCTGTCTAAAGTGCCAATCAATTGATAATAGTTTATGTTCAAATTGATCACACAAATAAAATCGAAAGTCAGTCTTACCACAATACCAGTGGCCACATGGAGCTTTACACGGTACAACAAAAGCACCAAAGCAAATAGGACAGCAATCATCGGTAGGAGGATTATCTGTGTTCCTCTTCTCCTCCACTCCACCAGAACTAGTCGCCGGCAGATCAGAGTTAACGCACACTAACGCCTTCGAACTCTCACCTTCCTCCATAATCCTTCTCTTACCAGCCGACGACGCCGTATCCTCCATTTCCGCATTCCTCTCTCCGCTGCTACTACTTCCATTAACACAAATTCCAATCCGGCTCGAGGAAACCGTCGCAGTCCGATATCCATCCTCCTCCTCCTCCTCCGCCGCCTCCTCACCGGCGACCATTCCGACAGTCCTCAGTCCAACATACTGTTGTTCGTTTCCGTTCGGATTCAGGTTACGATTCGTTCCTCGAGCAGAAATTAGACGCAGGCGAGGGAAGAATTTCATTGGGGTTAAGCAGTACGTGGCGAAAATGGAATGGAAATCGATGGAATTTATGGAAAGGGGTTTTTAACCGAAGGGAGAAGAAGATGGTGACTATGCATAAAATGGGCCCCATTTTATTATAATAATTTCTTAATAATTTGATCTCTTACTTTTCTGTCAGTTTGAGTATCTATCCTTTTTTTTTTCTTTTTTCTTTTTTGTGAATGAGTATCTATCTACGCTCTCATGCATACTCTTATCTGACTTTCCAATCGGTAGAAGTATCAATGAAATATAGAAAATTTGGCGGAATTTATTTAATAGCTATTTGAGTCACGAAAACCTTTTTGATGGACAAGAATATAACAAAGATAGACTTGTTTTTTTTATAATTTTCTCTTCTTATTGAATTTAATATACATATATTTTATTTGAAATGTACGAGATTAAATAATTACTTTAATATACATTTCACTAGCTAATAATTATATTACTAATTAAATCAATAATGAGGAAAATGTGATAATTTTCTTATGATCAATTTTTTAAGATTAATTTAAATATGAACATTTAATTCTAAGCGATCAAGTATTATATTTGTTTTCAAGTATACTCTTTAAATTTAAGTTATTCTAATATCTTTGTTACTTATTCCAATCATCATAAATTGAACATTTACTTTAAAAATTAATGAAGATATTTGAATTTAATTAATTTACTCAATTATTCTTGATATTAATATAATTGATGGTGAGACAAGTGACTTAGTAAATGTAAATTCATTAAATTAAAATGGTAAATAATGTGAATTTTGAATAAAAAATATATATTTATTTAATAAAAATAGACATTCAATTATAGACAAATTAAAATAAAAATGTACACAAAGGGAGTATATAAAACCAATAACATATAAATTTTTTTAATTAAATTTATTTAGAACTAATTATTTACTTTTGACTTAAAGTAAAAAAAAAAAATTTCTTATGAGAAAACAAGGGAACTTCATTATAGCTAAAGATGACCCAATGACTTAATGCAATTGAAATTAAATCATCAAGTTACTCGATGACTATTCTAAAAGAAGAGAGATTGAGAGACTAATAGTTGCAAGACAACCACATTATCACCCTTCCTTCCAACAAATTTGAAAATCTCTGCAAGCCCCGCACCCCCCACTATAGCACCACTATGATCCCTTACAAGTTACAACCACGCCCACAGCAGCTGAAGACCCCTTTAAAAGCACCATCAAAATTAACTTTGATTTTTAAAAAAATTACATTAAAAATGTTACCATGATGAGTGGAAATTTTAAAATAGAAAATTTGTTTTAGCTTAGGAAAGTAGACCTTCTATGCTTAGATTATAAAAAAAACAAACATTTAATTCCAGTGATTTCAAAATAAAAATATAGAAATTTATATTCAGATAAAGAATAAAGTAATAAATTCCTTTAATTTTTTTTATTAAATTATTAAAAATAAAAAACAATTTATATTAAAAAAAGTTAAAACTCTGAAATGATTTATGATAAAACAAAATAGTATCTAAGAAAGGATATAATATAGGAAAATTTATATACCTTAAGTCTTCAGAGAAAGAGAATAAAGTAAAAGAAAAAAAGCAAGAAAGGTGAATGTTTATGGTTGTTATATTAATTTTTACTGAAGTTTTTGAAGTATATTTTTTTTTTATTAAATGGAGGATTTTCTCAAAAAAAAAAAAAATCGGAGGATTATTATATAATTACTTCTTTGGAAATTTGCTGAACAAAATTATCCATCATTTAGGTGGCAATGCAACAATAGGTGGGAAACGTGGTCTGCTTACACACTACTGCTTGTGAATTGAACTTATTGCTTTATGAACTTTTCTATACGGTTGAAATTGGCTGCAAGTTGGATGAAAAGCTAGCACAAAACGTTTTGCTTGGGCATTGAATAGTGTCAATATCAAAATCATTTGGCTCATAATTAAATGTATATGCTTAAATTATTATAAATGTCAAATAAAATTATTGAAATTTAAAAATTTATGCAATTTTTTGTTACTTATGTGAGTAACAATGAGACAATACGAGTTTAAAAAAAAAATCTGATAAATATTTAACTTTAAATAAAAATTATTTATTTTAACAAATATTTTCAATTCTAAATATTTCATTGCAAAAATATAAATATTTAATTCTGAACGAATATATTAATTCATATTTGTAAGGACAAAAGATTTTGCACTCCAATTTTAGAAGTGTAAAATTTAATAAGTTGCCATAGCTATTAATGAGATTACATGAATTAAGATATATAACTATTTTAAAATAAGAAAGTAAATATTTTATGCTTAAATTATAAAAATAGACATTTAATTTTATAAATTCAAAAATAAAAATGTAGAAATTTAATTTCAAGAGTGTAAAGTTGTTTTACATTTTGTACATAAAATATGCTTAAAAAATTATATATTTTTTAAAAATGTTCCAATTAAATTATTTTAAAAAAATTAAAAGCATGACTAGAAGGGAATAATACTGAAAAGAGTTATTAAGTCATTATTAATTTTTTAAAAATTAGTTTAAAAAAATTTAATACTTGAAGTCCAAATAAAAATACTCTAGAATGATTTATGATAAAACAAAAAAATTATATAAGAAAATATATAATATAGGAAAATTTATGTACATCTTAAGAGAAAGTGAATAATGTAAAATAAAATATTAAAAAAAGGCAAGAAAGGTGGAAGTTTATTGTCGTTATATGAATTATTAGTGAAGTTGAAGTAGATTTTTTTTTTCAATAATTAACTGGAGGTTATTATATAATTAATTTTTGGAAATGTGCAGAACAAAATGATCCAACTCATTGCATTTTATTCCATATATTTAAAAAATGTTCTATTTTGTTATTTATTATTATGAACTTGAATGGCTTCAAGGGAGATGAGGCAGGAAGAAACGGGATTATAATAAAAGAATAAGACCTTTCAAAATGATAAATATATATTTTTTCTGAATTATTATTTTTAACTCAGTAAACTACAAATCTAAAATAGTTAAAATCGTTTCTTGAAATGAATTATCTGAATCACCTGCCAATTACATTGTTACATATTTGATTTTAAATTAATATTAAATATGAAAATCAAATAAATAAATCACAGATTTATCTGATTGAAAGGTACTTTCATTCTTCTATTTCACTCATTATTGGTGACAGTGTTTATTTTACATTTGAGAACAATTGGCAAACGGTAACACAAATCGTATAAATAATGAAAGACAAGTGAAAAAGAAATTGTATGAAATAGGTACTCCGGATTATGTTAAAAACGTAGTCCTTTCCCATTTCAAGTCTATCAATTTAATAAAAGCAAATGTTAAATCTTTTTGTATATTATTACTTCATTTAATTTTTAAAAGTAAATTAGAATAAATTACACCTTTATTCATTAAGAAAATAAGAATAAACTGCTCTGAATCTTCTTCTGAATGAAACTTTTTCTTTTCCTCTATATATATATATATAAATTCAAATTTATCTTTTAAAAAAGGCAGTTTTAAGTATGTCACAGTCCTCTTAAAAAAAGGATGTTTTATATCTTCCATACCTCATTACTGTTGCATCTAAAAACAATTGGAAAATCCCAAGCATATATTACACTAATCACCATGAGTAATGCACATGAAGAAGCTTTTCATGTGTACCAAAGCTCAATCACCGTTTAAATTTACCCTCAAAAGAGATGATGCAGTTATAAACTTGCATAACTAGTTATTAATCTAAGCATATACCTTAGTTTCCGGACTCGACCATGAAGGCAGAACTCTTCCTCCATCATTTACGTCAACATTCATGTTTGATCCATTGGTTTCCATTTCATGGTTGGAATCATCAAAGTCAAAATCCACATCGAAAAATTCCTCATCATAAGAAACTGGCGGCTCTACTTTTTCGATAGCTGCAACATCTTTGTTCTTTTTCTTGAGAATCCTTTTCTTAGAACGACCAGTGGCTTCAGTGAAGTCATCCTCAAGTTTTGAATCCCCTTGTGGCACTTTGGTTGGGTCTCTTCTTCTCTTCATTGATTCATTACTGTCATTACTGCTGCTACCGCTATTATTTCCTGTCTTGTAGTGTTCTCTGATAGTGGCCTCAATGGTCCCTAACACCCTATCTCCATACTTGGTTACTTTGGCCCTACATTCGGCCAAAACATCGTTAAAGATGTGTTTCGTGATAGTGAATTCATGCCTTAACCAATGTGCAAAACTTACTTGCTAACTCCATTTATTTCCTGAAGTTCATCCTTTGTCCTGGGTATTCTCTTGCTTATCTGCTGTAGTGTAGCATTCCTGGCCATGGAACGTAAATACTATGGTAAGATATTGATTCATCATAATATCAATAATCTTGCATTCAAGACACCAGCATACAGCCCCTAACCCCCGTCCCCACCCCAGAAAAAAAAGATAAAAAATAAACAAAGGAAAAAAAATTGAAATCAGAAAGAAGAAATAGAAGAACAAAACACAAAAATTTGAGTGTTATTCTTTCAAACACTGCAATGTATCAATCTTCTATATAAACTACATGAATTTGATATTTAACTTTGTCTTCACAGTGATTTATGAACCTTACCCAAAGATATGATATGCCATGACCCCCTCTGCTGATTCCTTAACAAGATTAGTTCGAAGAATCCGCAGTGCAGAATAGAGTTTGGCTGAAAGGTTCTATAAATGCATGCCAAAACAAAACAGAAATAAGATCTACTTTAATGGTTCAGTGAAACAAGGAACTAGCAAAAGAAAACTCAAATAAATCCATAAGCTAACCAAATCAACTTGGTTTTCTGGTTTGCCAGGAGAAACCACTTCCGGAGGACTTAGCTTTCCTGATATTAATGAGCCTTTTGCCTGTGTTTTTTCAGATCTACCCAAAGATGCTTTCGTAGAGGAGGGAAATCTGCAAGGGACAGAAAATTCAGCATAATGTGCAGCTATAGTAGTGGCCAACAGAATCTTGGTAGTCAGGGATAGGATATTTTGCAATCCATTAACAAATGAATAGGTGTAGGGATCATGTCATGAACATCAGCCAGCCAACGGAGAAATAAGTTTAGGGACCTTCACGAATACTTCCAATATGTTGCAAATAATAATGATTCATCTTCCACTAAATTCAAATGCATTTAGGAATGAGAATTAATGATATAACTCTGGAGGGCTCAACACCAAATTCAAAATCTAATCTGCAACAATGTGTTTAATTATCTTGTTGAGTAGAAATCTAGAAGAAAAGTTTATGGCAAGGTTGCAATAGAAACAATATCAATGCATTGATCTCATAACAATTTCACTTCTGAAAAATAAATTCACTTCTACTGCGCAAATATGTGTTAGGAGCAAAATGAGAAATTAACCAAAAAAAAGAAAAAGAAAAACAACTATCTAAAGAAAACTTGTGCCTCACACACTTAAAGCCAATTTCTAATGTTAAATGCCTCGCACCATTTCTTTTATCTCAAAAAGATGAGGAGAAAAAAAAGCCAGACAGGTAACGGAGAATCAGTTAATTAGAAAGTATTCCTTCCATTTTGTGATGCCTGTAGCTCTAGGATGACAGAATTCATGATTATGAAAGTTTTTGAATTTCCAATCTCAAAAATGCTACAAGCAAATGTCTGCTTAAGACCTAAAAGCACGTGACCCAATAAATCTGCACAGCCTAACGAATTTGGCAACTGCTCCTAGGCTGTGTTGATCCTCCCACTAACATGATTAGAATATCTCTAACCAGAATTGGTTCTCAAGATAATAACTGAGATCTTGCAAACACATATTCAAGCCAGGAATATACAAGAAAACAAACCTCAATGTAATTACCCTGCTGCCAGACAGCAGATTGTGGGCCTTAGAATTATTCACCTTCAGAAACCAATCCACAAAACAAATTGGAATTCATTAGTGCAACCAATATTAGAGAATTACAGACAAGTAAACAAGTACAAGGGAAACCAGTTATACCTTTAATACAGATGATATAGATCCAAAAACATCACTTTTCTTTATGTCCTCCATAAGAACATCCTCAATAACAAGATGACGCACCACGCGGGATGCTTCGCCCTTAGGAAGATGTTTTCCAGCTCCATGCAAACTCAGGGTCTCATGTTTATGTTTCTTTACCTAGATTTTACAAGAGAATATCACAAATAAGATCACAAACAAAATGAGTAATAAGCAAGAGCAGAAAGGTTTCTTCAGTACATACAAACTGGTTCAAGGAACCCCTATAGACTTCCAAGATATGAGCTGATGAAAACTGCTGTCCTGTCATCTTCACAAGCTCAACCTGACAAGTACATGGACAACACCCTTTAGTGGAATAAGTAAATGCTGACATGCATAGAAACACAATGTATTTGGGCTGAAATATGAGATTGAAAAATGTTAAAGAAACAGACCAATTGCTTTGCTATTGTTGTGACTTCTTTCTCAATGCAGTTTTGAGTCTTGGAACAATTATCACATGTTTTTTGACAATTGACAGAATCAAATTTTTCTCCAAAATGAATCAGCTGTATGAGACGTCGGCAATCAACATCATTTTCAGAGTAACTGACCTGAAAAAAGTAACAGTTGATAAATAACAATTCCCGACAATAATAGTAACATGAACAGCTGAGTTTTCCTTAAGTACCATTCTCATAAGATTTTCAGTATTTGTTTCCAGTATTCTCCCACTGTTTGCTGTAGAACGATTATAATATCCAGACGAAAAAGAATTCTGCTCTGCAACTCCTTGACTAATCATATGCTTGACTCGAATCTGAAGGAAGAGGGCACACATACATGTATCACAGCATGTAGAAGGAAAAGAAGAGAAGAATAACTGCAAGTAAACAAGATGGAAACTTGACCAGAAGATATTATGTGAATGATAATAAATTACTGCTACAGGCTAACATTGATAAGTATGTAATTAAACAGTATAAGATGGCAGAGTGAACTCACATAATCACTGTAACTATAGTACAAGAGACAAGATGAAGGTAGGCCATCTCTACCAGCTCGGCCACACTCCTAAATATAGGAAAAACGGAAAACCCTGACAATTAGACAGTTTCAAGATCTCCACATTTTAAGATGCTACCATTTTTTTTAAGTCTGTAAAAAGCCAAAATTCAAAATGCAGGTTATCATAACCTGATGGTAGCCTTCAATTGACTTTGGAAGAGAGTGATGTATGACAAACCGAACATCGGGCTTGTTAATACCTGGAATATCTAGTGTAAGTACATATGTTTATAAGCTTTAAAGACAAAATCAGAAAGAGTTACTCGTACCCATTCCAAATGCAACAGTAGCACATATGATATTAATCTCATCCTTGCTCCATTGTTTCTGAACAAATGCACGCTGAGCAGGATCCATGCTACCATGGTAAAAAGCTGCTTTGTGACCATATTCCTGACAGCATAATATGCCCCATTACAAACAATCAGAAGTATTTGTGAAATTGGCCAAATTGCCTATTTGATTTTCCATATTGCACAAAAAAAAAGAAGTCAAAATCTTTGACCAGGGTCAGTATATAGGAATCAGAGGTTGTTAAGAATAGGTGTGATATGAACCCTACAGAAGAAAATATCTATAGTCTCATTTAAAACAATGTTATGCAGAATGATGATAATAGACCTCAGTCAGTAGCATTATGAGTAGCTATAATACTTTCTATTAGAATACAAATAGGAAGTCCATCAGAATGATACAGGAACAGCTCCAATTCTACCGCCTTCAAAGTTCAAAAGGACAAGTAAGCAGAGCCTTGTAGCAGCAAAAAACAAAGCCAAGGAACTATAAACTAGAACATCCATGGTTAGGCTGACATAGAGTTACATATATAAGAATCAAATGCATGGCAACATAACAACCATGTAGGATCTTCACCAAAAAAGGTGCTTTGTGGGACTTTAAACTATGTTGTAGTAGAAGGTCTGATTGCCAAATCAATACCTTAGTTTAGCATAATTTGTTAGTTATATGTAGTTTATAGCTTATAAAGTGCATGCATGTAGAAGACCAAATACAATGCATAAGGCACCGCAAAACAGTTATTGCGTTGATAGTGTAAGAAATCCTAGCACACTGTCAAATTTCCACATTTCAGACTGGTGACCTCAAATCACAATAAAAGCAATCATATGAATTCACCAATGCATGCCCTCGTCTTTGAATTACTAAATTCTACCATTCCAGAACACTAGTTGTCCCCATTAAAGTGTTAAAAGTGATAAAAAAAAATCCTCATAATAGCATTTGGTGCAATAAAGGGACAAAGATTAGTTTGGAAAAGCCACTAAAATAAAATAAAAAAATTAACCTGTAACTTCTCAGCAACTTTTTCACAATCCAATCTTGAGAGACAATAAATGATTCCGCACTCATCAAAATGATTCTGTTTTATGAAGTTATCAATATCATCAACACATTTCTTTGTCTTGGGGATAACAGAGTATCTGCAATACAAGCAAAAATAAATAAGGCGCGTGCATTTTTTTCTTTTATTGTTGGCAAAATGTTTTGTTTTAATTGATCAATACCGTAGGTTTGGACGATTAAAACTTTGCCGGAAAATAATGCAATTAACGAGACCAAGAGCCTGCACCACATCTTCTTTCACACTAATTGTTGCAGTAGCAGTCAAGGCCAAGACAGGTACATCTGGAAACTTCTGTTTCAAGATACCAAGACCCTGGAAAGATGAACTTAGCATATGAACATCAACTAAAATAATGTCAAATAACTTAACAAGAATTAGATTTTATTTGAAGGGAAATCTGATACCTGATAATCTGGTCGAAAATCATGTCCCCACTGGCTTACACAATGAGCTTCATCAATAACGATCCTAGCAAGTAATCCACGAGTATGGAGACTCTCCAAGTGTCGCAGCAGAACATCACTTCTGCAACATTAGTTATGTAGGACATTCAGAACCAATCACATGAGAATATATTTCATTCTGAGATAATTTAGAAACCTTTATGACACGCTATATCAATTAAAAATGCACCAAACAATTCAACATATTGCTTATTAGGTTCCATACCATGCAATTCATGGCCATGTTATTCCAAATATAACAGTACAATGCAAAAGTTTCTCAAGGAGTATGTGACACTAGCATTCATCAATCACATCCAAATCCAATTAAGATGGATCAGTTTGGATTGTGTATTTGGATCATGACCTGTTTTGATGCCCTTTATAAGAACTCGCAGCTCAAATAAAGACACTTCTTGTTTATCAGCATCTTGAACAAGTTCAATTAAGAAAGAATTATTTTGTCAATATTAACATGAGATGTCTGGAAGTAAGCTTATTGATTTTCCAAAATATTTGGTATTAGCAACCAAACTTTGTGCATTCTGGTTAGCAAGATGGTCACTAGCTAGTGCTTTATCTACTTATTAAGTTGGATTGAGAAATATACATAAATACAGCGTAAGTAGTAAACCAAGAGAAGACTAGTTTCCAGCAGATTCAGAAGAAATCTTTCAATTGAAGCACATGAAGTTAATATGGAAACAAAACACGCACTTGGCAACTTTCTCAGGAGTGACGTATAGTAGCTTGTATTTACAATAATCTGTATTGAGTTCCCTCAGAATCTCTTGTTGTTCGGTCCACTCCATGTTGGCACTTAGATAAGCAGCAGGTATGTTTGCCTAGAGTAATAAGCGATGAAAAAAGAAACTGAGCCGAGGGTTTTTGCACATCAAAAAAAATAAATCAAGTAGATAATCTAAAACCCCTCATACCTGTAGCAGATGCATTATTTGATCTTGGATGAGAGAAACGAGGGGTGAAATAACCAAAGTTATCCCAGGGCATATAAGAGCAGGCAGCTGTCAAAGAAAATTTGGAAATAGTACAGTTATTAACATGGTGCTGCACAAACCCAACTTTTTAAAACCAAAATACAACCCCCAGAGTATACAAAATCCATTTATCCAAAAGGACGGCAATAATTTATAGTTGCAATTAATATCTCTTGAGCAAAATATAGATATAGAAAACATTGTCCGAGAAAATAACTACTAAATGTCATTGAAATTACATAAGAGAAGCGAGTGGATGGCACAAAAGAATACCAGGAATGAACTTCCATTACACATATCTCATGACTAACCAAGTACAACATATGGGAAATATTATGTTAGGAATGAGATAATAAAGAAAATTGAAAGAACAGAACAAAACTCTTGACCTGATATGTTAGGCTTTTTCCTCCTCCAGTTGGCATTAGTACAAAAACATCATGTCCACTCATAGTTGCATTGATCACTTCTCTTTGATTGGGACGAAAGGAATGATTCCCAAATACCTTCTTGTTATTCGCCTAAACAGTGACGCAATAGACATATATAAGAGGCAAATAAGCCCATGCCTCAAATATAAAAGCAAGAATAATTACAAAACAGACCTCTAGCTTTTTTGTCCATGGAAAATCCTGGCAACTCCATTTCTTGTCACTTGATCCCTCAATATAATTGACATCAACATACTTTGGGACATATCGTTCTCTTTCCACAGGAACTGTTGAAGCTCCATACCAGTCAGGAGAAGAGAATGCCATTGATGAAGAATTGCACCTATCAAAACCATTGTATTCATTGTGTACAGAGAACTGTGAGTCAGTCCTTGAAGGACCATTCTTGAAAGAGGATGACTGAGGAGTTTCATACTGATAAGCCATCCCTGTTGCTGTAGACGCAGAGAAATGTGAGAATTTCCTTTCATCATTGACTGACGTAGCACGAAGATGTTTTTCAAGTTGCTGAATTTGTGTATTTAATTGCAGCCTATATTCAAAAATGAAAAGCAGCAATATGTTGATATGTTCTTCAATGTATTGAAGGAGGAATGTGCAAAAACAAACAGAACAGAAATAATTGTAAAAAATAACATTTAAAATGAAGAAAAACAGTGGCATACAGAGAAAGCAACATGAATCTGCGATATAGGTAGTTTCCACATTTCTTATCTATCTTGTCTCCAAAATAGCTTTATCAATATCAATTATCAAAAACAAATAAATCAAGACAGGATAGAGGCAAGCAAACCTGTCCTGGCGGAGCTTCTCTATCTGATCAACATTTAGGTTAGTAATATTGTCAAGAAGATCATTTGATATTCCAATTAGCATATCCTTTAGCTCCTGTAAATGCACTGAAGAGTCTGGGCAAGATCCTAGCTGCAATAAAATCAGGAATCAGGCATAAATGCTTTCTGTTGATTCCAAACATGTAATGAAAAGAGTAGTGAGAATACTATTCCATACATTAAAACCATGACTGCACTTCAAGCACAACTCTGGTGGCAAACTTGTCTTCTGGGGTCCTTCAAAATTTCTTTTACTTGCAACAGGAGTGATTGGAGGAAGTTTTGAGATTGATGGTTGAGGTGTACAAGTTGATTGGTAGTGTTCCATAACTATTTGGTCCACATCAATATTCTATAAGAGACATTGAAAAATAAAAAAGAACATGTATTATCAATATAATAAAACTATTAATTGACAATCAGAGAAAGAAAAGAAAAACATTGCATGTTTTTAGCCAGCAGTTATCAAATTAAGATTATCAAGGCATGTTCAAATTCTAAAACATGTAACCTCAAGCTGAGCAAGTTCAAGAAACTGATCAGGTTTGACTCATAAAACTGCTGCTTCGTAACACTAGATGACTTATCATCCAATTGATGCCATACTGATTTGGCCATGTGTATTGCATGTGAACTAAGTAGATTACCTCGAGTATGTTATCATCATCAATGTCATCATGATAAGCATTTCCAGCCTTTTGAGTATCACCAAACTGCACAGCAATGTTGATAGACTCTCCATTTACGGCCTGTGGATAAGAATTGTTACTTGTTGCAGCAAGCACAGGATTATGCTGGTTCAACAACTTTCCCTCTTCAAACACACCATTGGTAGTTAGAAGCTTAGAGGCTCCCGTGAAACTTCTGGGTTCACCAACTTTTACACTAGTACTAAAAGTTTGACGTATTTGTACATGTCGTTCGAATGCGCTATTCATGCCCAAACTGGACTGCTCAGAAGCTTGCCTAGATTCTCGAGATGCAGAAGCACTAAAATCTTTAGCTAATGGTTGAGTTTTTCCTGGTTTTACATAGTTCTTGGAAGAAATCTTTATACTTGAAAGCATTTTCCAAGCCTGCCAAAAGAGTATAATACAAAGAAGTGCAATAAAAATATAAGATTAACAAGGAAGTGATGATAGATTGATATAAAGTTGAAGGAAAAAAATGAGAACAGCTCCTGAACAAATAACAGGTGCATGTGAACTTGATAAAAACTGAATATATGCATGTATTCAAGATCTAAATACTTATATTTCCTTTGATGAGGTAACATTATAAGTGTGAAAAAGTAAATATTCTATTGAAATAGATCTGGTCCTTTATCAAGTTACTGAAACACATTAGGTTTACCCTTTCAACTTCTGGATTGTGTAGGCCTGCATTCTGAACTTGGCAGACCATCGCCCTAAAAAAATAAAGTGAAGAGTGAAGTCAGGATGACGGCCATAGTTAAAAGAACCAACCAGTTTGATCATCCAAGGATTTAAATTGAGGAGGCCAATATAAAACAAGAAAGTATTCAGATTCAGAAATCAAGCATTTGAGCCAAAAATAAATATAGTTCAGTAAAGAAAGATTCTTGGCTGTCAAATTAGTCTTGCACTAAGAGAATCAGATAAAAAATGGAAAATATGCAAGAAAGAAGTGAAACAAAGAAAATACATACTTGGAAAAAATTCACACGTGATATGTCTGCTAAAATTTAACTAATTTAAATGCTTGCAGCCTCTACAATCAGGAAAAGATATAGATAGTCCAACAAACTGAAGACAGTAAATAAATTGAAGACACAAATTGTATAAAGAAACTATAAAACCGTAAATTCCGTGATGGTAAAGCACCTTTGAATCATTGCTTCTTCAATATGTGGTTTCTGAACAGAAAGGGAATAAAGAAAGTTTGAACTCAAGAACTTGTCTTGATCTGAAAAATCATTATGTGCTTTGGCATGCTGAGACCAATTAACTTTAGGTAACTTGTCGCCGAATTTGGAACTGTCAGCTGAACTGTTCCAACTACATCTTGACAAGCAAAGGGGACAATATCAGGATTAGATTTTCAGGGTAAGATTTTTTTAAAAAAAAAAAAGGTTGTAGCAAAATAAATGAACACAAATGTTTGCTATACTTGCCTTCTTTCGTCCATTTAACATATTCACCTACATTTGCCCGTTATCTTCTAAGTCAGTACCCACAGCCACAGCAATATGCTGCCAGATGAAATGCTTCAGCATTTAAACAGCTGTAAATAAGAGATAGGTAAAAACATATTTGCACTTTTCAAAAGGAAAATGGAATGACAGCCCAGACATGAGCAATTATATGGTAGAAACTGAAACAAAAATGAGTATAAATTTACCAAGAGATCAGTATAAATTGCTTGCACAAACAAATTGGAAAGAGACAATAACACTCCCCTTTTAATATTTTTGAAAAAGTAGTCACACCCTTTTCTTTGATAATGCTTAAAATGCCCATCAGAAATAGCATGAATTGCTTTGCAGAAAATTAATTTTAAAATATGTAGTATCATGAGAACTGAAAACACTATCGAAACAAAATAGGAATTTGCAACATGCAAGGCAACCATTTTTAGTAACAAAATGATATGTGATCATTAATTAACATAATCGGGCAACCTGTCAAATGCTAAAATCATGACTACTAATCATCACATAAGGTTTGTCCTTGCTACCTACCAAACGATACAACACAATTTTCCATTCTTCAGATTCAAACAATTGCAATCCTCAAATTCATTTTTCATTTCTAAAACATTCAAATATAATAAATATCAATGTGAAGCACAATTATAACTTATAGCCCTAAGAACACTGAAAATGAAAAATATACAAGAAACATATATAATGTGGTCATATAGACGCATATTCCATATTGAAATGAAATTGAAAAGCATAAAACTTCTGTATTTGACCCAAATTTTCAGAGAAATGTTGGATTAATTAAATGAAAAGTAAGGAGAAAATGAAACTCTAAGACCTGGACATTACCGTTATATCAGAAAGCCGTCTCCGATTGCGATTACTGGAACAATAAGCTGCTCCGATATGAATATTTGCGCATCCGTTTTGCGTGTGAGCGGTGCGGAGATGACTGTGCGGACGCAGAGAGAATGGGGATGTGTGTGTCAGGTGTGCGAGAGAGAGAGGGGAAGGAATTGAGGGAAGCTTCAAACCAGAGCGCGTTTCGAAGTGGCGGGATAATTTCAGTGGAATTTTACTTTTTGAACCGGCCCATTATGGTTTTTCCCTTTTTTAACTAGTCGGCCCATTATACTGGTTCAGCATTATCTTGCGCGGCCCGTTAAAATTATTTTTTCCCCCTCCCTTACTCCAATACACTCGAGCCATAAGTAATGCGCCTTTTGACCACAATAATATTCTTGAACTCGTTTAAGAGAGAAGCCCAATAAATTTCTTATTAAAGAAAAAATTATTCTTGTTTAAAAGTTAAAGGTATGTCTTGTTATAATTTTTACACTTATTTAAATAAATTTTAATTAACAAAACAAATATTTTAAATTGATTTGAAGAATGACAAGATAATTTGATAAAAAAAAATTACAAATGAAAAGATTGAGGGGGAATAATATTGTACAATAACTATCTCAACAGTAGATAAATTATTCTAAAAAAAAAAAAAGATAATCCAACTTTTAGAAAGGAAATTAATATTTTTAATTGATGTTAAAAGAAGGCAATCATATGTTTTACAAATTTTCTTTCCATGATCAATGTCATTCTAACAATCTAACTGAAATAGTTTATACTTAAAAATTATATGTAAATCATACTTAAATTGGATGAAAATTTTTATTATGTATTAATTAAAGATAAATTATGTGGAAAAATTCTACTAGTGGGTAGAGATTCTGTACCATCTCAATATATCTCTTACAAAAATAACATATCACAATTACAATAAATTCCTCAATTTATGTTATATTTTCATTCAATTAATTTTTTCACTTTTTAAATATGAGTATATTTTTTTATAATGTGTGTCTCATTATTAGTTATATTAATAATCAATACAAAAAAAAGTAATTAACTTACTTTTCAGGGGGGAAATGAACAATACATTTTTAAAAAAATGATTAAGAATATGAGTGCATATGTCCTGCCACACACGCGTACATAAAATGGTAGCAAGAAAATCACAAACTCCATACTCAAATAACAATTATTGAGCCGCACACGATTTAATTATTGAGATATTTTTTAAAAAAACACATTTTCATGATTTATATGAAAAAAACTTGAAATATTTTTTTAAAATTAAATTGAAATGGTTAAATAACGAAAAACTATTTATTAATGTTACTTATTATTCAAAACTAATTTGATAATAAAATTGATTATATGAATATTGTAATCCTAATTAATTATAATAGGAAAACAAAAACTTCATATCTTAATTAATTTAAAGACTATAACGTCTATAAAAAAACTTGATTAATTTTTTAATCCCCGAAACCACTTGACTTTGCAAAACAAAGTTTTGTAGTTAGTTTTAAAAAAAGCATTCCATCCACATAAAATCAAAAGTCCACATTTCTATAATATCTGAAATTAATTAATGACTCTAGCTAGCCTAGTTAATATTTCCTTCAAACGGAATTGAATGTATAAGTTATACTTAATTTTTTTTTTTTTAAGATGCCATCAAGTTATTATCCAAAGTATTTGAACTTCATTTTTTATTTTATTTTTTAAACCAAATGCAATACTTTCTTAATTTTTTTAAAAATGTTATAGAGTTCTCATAAAGTGTTTGAAAATTTTATTTTTTAAAAACATGAATCTAAGTTTAATGTAATTTTGTTTAGATGCTTCTTTTCCTTTTTTATATATATTTTAAAACATGATGCAATATTTTATTTTTAGATTCCATGTAATTTTCATTAAATGTTTCAGAATTGTTTTTTTAAAACCTGATGCATGGAGTTCTCATATAGTATATGTAAACTAATTGTTAACTTAATGTAAATTTATTAAATTAAGAAGATTGTAAATAGAATTTTTAATAAAAAATATATTTATTGTAGAATAATAAACATTTTAATTTAGACTTTCTAACATTAAATACCATACAAACGAGAAAAAGTAATAAATATGATAATTTCGAAAGCAATTAATTATAAAATTGTTGCAAAAATTTCCCATGTACACGACGGTACATCCTTCACGCTCTACCACTTTGAAGTTTGGCAAAAACCACACAAGAGTCCTGTGAAATCTCTTTATTATATCCAATGCAACTGCTTCAAAATTCACGCAACAGCTGCCTTTTACTGGATTGCATGGCCGTCCACTGCCCTCGCGTCTTCTCCCCTCGCAAACCTAAGGTACCACTCAATCCGCAGGTCATCATTTTTAAGATAAAAACTATGTTCCAGAATTTGATTGAATTTTTACTACTTAATTGATTCATTGCTAAATTCTTGGTGTTTTTCCCCCAATTTATGTTCATTTGTAGAAATTTTGGTCACTGAGTCCTATAGCAGCAATGCAGCGGGAGGGTAAAGTGAAAGTTCCACACGTTCTTACCGTCGCCGGTTCCGACTCAGGCGCAGGTGCTGGAATTCAAGCCGACCTCAAGGCTTGTGCTGCGAGAGGAGTTTATTGCTCCACTGTCATCACTGCTGTCACTGCGCAGAACACTGCAGGTGTTCAGGTCAACTATTTTCAAATGTGTTTTGAAATTGTTGAGTTTGTATGTTCAATTGGATCCGTATGCACTGGAGCCAATTAGTTTAGTTGAAAAGTTTTGATATTGAGTGGTTCTGTTTGGTTGATGTTAGGGCGTGAATATTGTGCCGGAGGAATTTGTTGCAGAGCAATTGAAGTCTGTGCTATCAGATATGCGTCCTGATGTTGTAAGTAAAATGCTAACTGTTTCGCTCGTCTATGCTTCTTTGACATGGCATCTTGGTCGTAATTCATATATGGTGAATAAGTTTCCTTTTCTTTCTTCTTTTGGAGACTTCAATTTTGGACTATTGCTTAAGGTGGTTTTGCTACGATTATGGTAGTGTCAAATTGTGATACTCGTCATACTGAAATGATATTAGGTGAAAACAGGGATGCTTCCTTCAATAGACATAGTCAAGGTCCTTTGTCAAAGTTTGAAGGAGTTTCCAATCCGAGGTAACACAATTTTGCATAGTAACTAAGTGTTGTTTTATCAAGTTTTAGTATGAAAGAGCCATTTTCGTTCTGAAGGCAGCTCTGGTGGTTGATCCTGTTATGGTATCTACAAGTGGAGATGTATTGGCTGGACCCTCAGTTCTGGATACTTTTCGGTAATTAAGGATTGAATTTCTCTGATCTCTCTCTTTCAAGATCACCTGCTAATGATTGTTTCTTCTTGATGTTTGATGAGGAAACAATTCATGTAATTTCCAAGTAGCAATCACATGGAATGTTGCTCCCTGTTATATTTCTCAAGGAAGCTTGTCTTGCATGCTTCTCATTTTACTCTGGATTACTCTTATAAAAATGGTTCTTATAATCAGTGTAATAACGTGAATCAAAGACAATGCTTGGGTATGATGTTAAAACTGTGTTATTTGTTCATATTTATCTATATAATAGCTGGATCAGATGTTGATTGCTAACTGTAAAGATTGATTTTTTATTTTTTATTTCAAACAAATGCAGATCAATTGTCATATACTTTAGTCTTTCCTTATGCATATGTCACTGCAGAGGCACAGACTACTTCCTTCTCTAGTATTCATCTTTCCCTCTTTTTTTTCCTGATTCCTGGTGAAATATATTAATCAATTTCAGCCTACACCACCCTCAGGATTGTCTAATTCTTCTCTGTTACTTTACCCTGCTTCTATAGTAAATTATTAGCTGTCATTCTTTGTAGGAGAGTCTTTGCTGATTATATAGAAAATTTTGTGCAGTGGCCATTCTCATGCTTTATGTTTCCACATTGTCCCTTGCTGAATTATTTGTGCTGTTGTTGCTTAATCTGTTTTCATTTTTCTCAAAATTCATCTCTCTTTTAAGTTGGAATTGGGTCTCACTGTCTTCTGAATTTATGAGAGAAACTCCATTCTCTTGGACTCAATTCCAAGTACCACTCGATTTAGTGGGCTAACCATGTTGCCTAATCAAGTTCATCTTCTTTATTTGTTTCAAGATGTAACTATGCTTAGAGGTTGGAATTATCATGTATTTTCAGTTCACATTCATTTCCTATATAGTTAGATCATGAGGGCTGAGACATTGGGTCAGATAGCTACTAGACCACCAGAGACTTTTTCTCCTCTGCGCTACTGACATATCTCAAGATGTTCTTTAACTTGTTCACCTCTCTATTGTTTCTCTGAACTGTGGCTAGTCCTACCTAACTGCAGCTTTTCCTCCTTGTAATAGGGAAGGATCTTCTTCCCATGGCTGATATCGTTACGCCCAATTTGAAGGAAGCATCTGCTTTACTTGGTGGAGTGTTGTTGGAAACAGTTGCAGATATGCGTTCTGCTGCAAAATCTATCCATGGTATTGGCCCACGGTGAGTTCCTACAAAAGCATAAAGGTTTTTTGTACAGGATGTGATTAAATGGAATTATTCAAAAGCTGCTCTTCCCATAGCAATTTTTGTTTTCTAGAACTAGATTTTCAAATTCTTGTTTGAAGGAAGTAAATGAAGCTTTTTCCCATGTGAAAAAGTCTGGAAGGCTTCAAATTCTGGCAACTGGTGTTTCTAGTCTTGTAGCTAGTACCTAAATGACCCTAGTATTTGCTATTTTCATGCTTTTGAGGAACTTAGCAAGGTTTGATTTATTCAGGTGCAAATTCACTTCCATATTTCTTTAGCAGACTATGACTCATAACACTGATTTCCAGACTTAGATGCTTTCAGTTTTGACCAATTGAAGATAATGTCTCCTCCTTAGATTATAAGGGATTTAAGGGTTTTTTTTTTCCCTCACGATCCTTGTCCCAAATTGTTTTCTTTCTTAAGTTATCTTTCTCCCTTGTTTGTTGGGTAAATTCTTATTCTTCTTTTGTTCTAATCTCCTTGTGAATAATTGAGCTGAGAAAACAATCTGCTGAATGTGTTTGTTTATTCAGAAATGTTCTTGTGAAAGGAGGTGATTTGCCTGACTCATTGGATGCTATTGATGTTCTATTTGATGGTATGTTTGATGCACTTCTTAAAATTCTCGAGGACAATCCATAAAGCAGTTTTAGCACAAGTGTCTTCTAATGCTTGTGGTTGATCTTGCAGGCAAAGATTTCTTTGAATTCCGGTCTTCACGCATAAAAACTCCTAATAGTCATGGAACTGGTTGTAGTTTGGCTTCATCAATAGCTGCTGAGCTAGCAAAAGGCTCTCCATTGATTTCTGCTATAGAGGTTTTTCAACATTAGGTCCTTTATTAACTTGGAAATTATGCTCATTCAAAACTAAATGTCTCATTTTAACCGTATACAAAAATAAAATTAAGGAGAGCTTCTAACCAATAACCATAGATAAATTAGTTATTGGTAGGACTCGTATGTTCGTGGATTGTGAATTCTTTAATTAAGGATATTGATCGTATAACCATAGATAAAAAAATATGTTTATTTTAGAAAAATGAATATTCATTTTTTGACATCCCAAAATAGAAATATGGGCATTCAATTTGGACAAAGAGATTATTACGTAGCATGGTCCTTTTATTATTTAAGTTGCCATTAACTAAATTGGAATATTGTATGGGCTTACTGAGTATTGCTTTCACTTTGATGCCCACTGGGAAAAGAGTATTTACATTGATTTCAAGGAACATTTTCATTAATGTTCTTGATCTGCAGAATATTGAATTCAGTTGTTCCAATAATAAAGGCAAGGCATTATGGACTGGTTTTTTTTAATATTGGTGAAAGCCATTTGCTTCAGTTGTCTCGAACTCTCAATTTTAGCTATTATTGAGTAAAAACACCAAGAATGACTTCATCAAGTCTAAGATCTTAATTTGCAACTACACAATGGTGGATCTGTACGTTACTGGACTCCAACCACCACATTCAATTTCTTAAAAAGGATTGGACCCGTATATGTCATTACTGAGGATTCAATATCAATATCTTTATTTATCAAAAAAAGAACAAGAGGATTCAATATCTTTGTAGGTCACATGAATTAAAGTACGATAGAGAATTTGGTTGAGGTACAGAGATATTCTGGCCCCTATGAGATGATATTAAATTACTAAAGTCAAACAGTTGTGGGATTAACTGTCAATATGAGATGATTAAAGGACAAAAAAAAAAAAATATTTGTAAATAAATAGGGTGAAATGGGGGAACTCTTAGACACTAGTATAAGACACTATTAAGTATCAAGGATTTTTTATAAGTTTTGCACCTGACTTGGTGCATGGTTTCATATTGCTCTGCCTCTTCAGAAACTTGTTTCTGTAACTGCATTGTACATGAGTCAATTGTTTTATTGCCATTTCTCATCTTTATGTGGTTCATCTCTTCTCAAGTCTTGTATGTCTATCACTTATAGGTTTCTAAACACTATATCGAATCTGCCCTGGACTATAGTAAGGATATCATCATTGGAAATGGACGTCAGGGTCCTTTCGACCATTTTTTGAAGCTCAAGAATAATGAGCATACTTTATGTAGGCGGAAGCCATTTGATCCCAGTGATCTCTTCCTCTATGCTGTTACAGACTCAAGGATGAATCTGAAGTGGGGTCGTTCTATTACTGATGCTGTGAAAGCTGCTATTGAAGGCGGTGTGACTATGATTCAACTGAGGTTTGGAGCAATTACGTTCTTATTGTGCATTGCTCTTTCAACGTTTCTTCTTTTCCTTGCTTCTTTTGTTTTCTTTGGTTATCTTTATGCAAGCTTTCTCCTCATTTATGTTCTTGATCTAATCTGTCTGAAATTTAAATGACTGCATTTCTAGGTTAGTTGTGTAGACTAGTGGCAGTGTCTTTTTCTCTTCCTCTGTTTTATTCTTTGACTGTGCTTGTTTTATTTCATCGATTAAATGATTATTTTTGGCTGAGAGGGAAGGAAGGGATGTGGGGAGGAAATGGATTTTATCCAACATAAATGGGTGGACGGAGTGACAGGGATAATGCAACATTATAGAGGGCGCTCACCCTGCATTAATGGATATTTTTAGTTCATTGAGCATTGCAATTTACATGATATGAAGAATGCTTGATAATCATAAGAACAGATTCCATTTGTCCAAACTTATTTATAATAATTGCAAACACCGTATTTCATAGGTAGTGTCATATTTTGTATTAACCCATCTTCTTCATTATTGTACTAATTGAGGTTCCCATGCTTTTCATAATGTTTGAATCCACTGCAAAGTGATTGTTCATGCTCTGATTGATTATTTGATAATTTGAAACATCTGAAGGGAAAAGGAAGCTGACACTCGAGACTTTCTGGAAGCAGCCAAAGCCTGTTCGAAAATTTGCCGCATTCATGGTATCCCTTTGCTGATTAATGATAGAGTTGATGTAGCCCTTGCTTCTGATGCAGATGGCTTGCATGTCGGCCAGTCTGACATGCCCGCAAGCATTGCCCGTTCCCTTCTGGGCCCTGACAAAATCATTGGGGTCTCATGTAAAACACCAGAGCAAGCTCAGAGAGCTTATTTGGATGGAGCAGATTATATTGGTTGTGGTGGTGTTTTTCCAACAAATACAAAAGAAAACAATCTGACTATTGGTTTGGACGGGCTAAAAACTGTGTGCTTGGCTTCCAAGTTACCAGTTGTTGCAATAGGTGGCATTGGCATTTCAAATGCCGATTCTGTGATGTGTTTGAGGGTTCCAAATCTAAAAGGTGTTGCAGTTGTTTCTTCCCTGTTTGACAGGGAATCTATCTCAGCCGAGACCCAGAAGTTGCAAACAGTATTAGCAAAGTCAACTGCCTCATTAAGATGAAAAATGAAAGTATAGGAGGCTGGAATCCACTTCTAAATGGCTCATGTAAGTTCGTCTTTCGTATAAATTTCGTTGGACTTGATATGCATTTTTCATCCTTTTTGCCTTTATAAAATGATCATATCCATCCATGGTCACCATCATTTGTTGAAATTTGAAGCCAAGTTTGGTCCACATGAAATCTTATCAAACTGAAAGCGACTGGTTAGCCATTGTTCCTCATGTCTTCCTCCCCCCCCCCCCCCCGGCCGCGGTCTCCCTCCCCGAAACGTAGGCTTACAAGTTGTTCGCTCCTTTATGGATTTTGATTCCTTGCATCTTGACCAAGGATAAGCATTATCATTGTGTTCACAGAGATTATAAAAGTAGCAAAAGCATGCAAAATTCTTACACGTAATTGAATCAGAAAACTATAAAAAAATTGAGTCAATATAATTCTGTTTGGCCTCAAACTCATATTAAACAAATAATAGCGTAGATGTCATTTTCTGCTGCAATAAAATTATAACTGAGTTTTGTTGCGGACCCCAAAAGGCAAAAACGACGCCTGTCTTTGAAGACTTGGTCCCTACACTACAACTAAGCGCAGAAATATTTGACTAAAAAAATCCCTGATTCATGCATATTCACGTCATGACCAAAAAATGTAGCAGGCCCAGGCTGCTCCAAGATTTTTATTCTTTCTTTTTAACAATCGACTATTTAAGAGCAATTGCATTCTATTATACTATAAATATATTTGATCTTGACATAAGATATATTAATGATACTGATTGTCTTTTTTTTCCTTTTCCTTTCTTAAGTAAACAAATGAGGTAAAGTTGTACAGTCGTGTGGGCATCGTGATGTTTTATTAATGCAAGGTGCAGCAGCAGGCTGCGGCATCCACTTTAAATAACTAAAAATCTGCTGCATGAAAGTAGAAAGTATTATTGGAGAGCATGGTGATGGACTTTATACTTAGACTACACCAATAGGGGAGTAGTTCAAATCCAGACTGTCGAGCATTTTAAGAACCTTGGACACTTTCCAGTCTTTTTCTCATCATTTTGCATTGGAAAAAAACTGTCCAGATCAGAACATTCTGTAGATGATTGTCTGCAGAACGAGGCCTTAAGAATCTAGAATCTATAAACAAAACTCCTTCCAACCCCACCACATTCTCTACCTTAAATCAGTCCATAAGTACCTTACCAAAACGGTAAAAAATCATAGAACACTCAGTATCCCTACAGCTATTAGAGTTTAATTTACACAGGCAGAATACGCTGTTAACCCGCGACAAGACAGATGTAATGTAATTATCACATTGGTATTGAGACGTCCATAATCCTCATTTAGCTACAAATAGAACACGTTGTAGGATAAAAAAATTCCCCCTTCTAATTGGTGGGGGGGGGGGTGTCGATTTGAGTCGTAACCAACAAATACTGAAACCCACAGCTCAGACAAGCTTTCCAAACACTATAGCAGAATGTGCAAAAAAGTTATACATGTGAAGTTGATAGGAGATGAATTCCAGCTGAATGTGAATGACACCATAGGATTAAAAAATACTTAAGCAGCATAATCAAGCTCATGATAGACACTAATAACAGACTTTGAAACAGATAGTCCCAAATCCAGAGAGACCTGTACTTGTAACCCTACTGGTTTTTTACTTCACTACAGCATTGCATGTACTCTTATCTCACTAATGCAATTCACAAGCCTCTTTATCAAATCAATACATCATCTACAAGCTTACTAAACGGTGTCTTGAGCAGTTTGACTGATTTTTACACAACCCTGAAAATATTGCAAAGTTGACAAACATGAAGACTTAAAAATACTCAAGACTATGAAGACGGATTTTCCTTAGCTAAGCCGAACTTCTCCACTGGCTTGTGCCTCCTTCACTTGCTTATCATATTCATCTTCTTCTTCATCTTCATCTTCTTCGACTTCTTCCTCCACATCTTCTTTCTCCTCCTCTTCCTCTCCTCCCCATCCAAAACCACTAATTGTGCGAGAAGCAGGGGGAGGAGTCTTGGCCTCTTCAACAATTTTTGTGATCTCCTCCACAGATTGAAGAGAGTAAGTAGGGTTTTCTTTTCTGTAGTAAAGAGCTTGAGCTGCATCTGTCAATTCCCTTGGCAAATTCTTCAGAAACCATGGGTGGGATTTTATTTCTTTGAGTGTAATCCTCTGCAAAAAAAAAAAATATTATTTTACAATCCTCCTCACTGGTGGGCAGGAAAAGCCATAGACCATATAGTAAAAGCCATATTCTTAAGAGTGCAAACAAGAAGTAAAGCATGTCCACAAATTTCTATGCTGTTCAAAGGTAAAACATAGTAGTCAATAGATCCTACATAATGATTTTTCATTTTTATAAGGGCATTCATAGTTCCATTCAACCAAAAAAATGAAAAAAGGAAAAGAGAAAC
The DNA here is from genome assembly GCA_019593545.1 of Apocynum venetum. Classification (NCBI taxonomy): domain Eukaryota; kingdom Viridiplantae; phylum Streptophyta; class Magnoliopsida; order Gentianales; family Apocynaceae; genus Apocynum; species Apocynum venetum. The sequence goes on along the minus strand of SRSM01000141.1, from coordinate 1,684,124 downwards.
CACAATTAAGAGCAGCAACTAATTTTATGTAGGCTGCTTGCCATAAAAACTGAAATTTGCAATCTAGAAAATTCTTGCAATGAGAAGTCACTTAAACATATCTTAGAATAATGTAACAGTAAAACCTTCTTCCTTGATGCAAGATAGAGGAATCTAAATTGTTTTCTTTGAGTTAAAACAACCAGATGCTGGACAATGTGAAGCTTACACAGCTAGTTTTATAATGAACAACAAAGACGAAACACTTGCATATTTTAAGGGACTATCAACATGTAGTCAAGAGTGGCATCACTCATCTGCCACAACTTAGATTTGCTTATTTATACCCAGCTACATGATGGAAACAATCAGTTATTCACTTCTTACGTACCCTTGATGAATTGGCAACAAATATGCGAGAAAGGAGGTGCCTACAATCTTGAGATATGTGAACATAGTCCGGTATCTTGTACTGAACGGCCATTATTCGCTGGAGAGAGGATAATAAAGTACATTAATAACATTGCATTCTTTACTAGAACAACTGAATATGTAATGGCATGATCACACCAAAATGAAGAAAACCTACTTGAATAGTCTTCCGGAAATTCTTGGGATCTTCTTGGTCTTCAAAAGGGTATGCTCCTACGAGCATAACATATAATGTCACACCACATGACCATACATCAGCAAGCTGCAAAAACAACCCAAATTTTAAGAAAACAACCTTCAATATGTACAATCACTGCTAAAGAAAAAAGGAGGTGGAGAAGAGCATCATAGAGTAAGGTTTGTGCTCCATGAACTTTTCCTTCGGCAAGTCATAAACACATATTTATCTATCTTTTCACACATAGTTGTCTATCTTTTCTAAGGCTAACGAGAAAACATGAATGCATACATATGAAACTGAATAAAAAATATAACTGCCAGAGCAAAAGGAGGGGAATACAATCAAGACAGACAGAGAGAATATGAAATTGAAAATTTTTCACAACCTAGAAAAATACAAGTTGATAATCGCAGCTATATACAGCTGATCCAAAAACACAAGAAGATGCTGACCTTCCCATCATATTCTCTCCTAGATAGAACCTCTGGAGCAATATAAGCTGGAGTGCCAACTGTTGATTTGGGTCTTGAATGAAGAAGAGAGGACTGTAACCAATCAACAGTTGATGAAGTAAGCCAAAGCAAAACAATTTTCAGAATTTTAAAAAACAACCACTTTCAATTAACATTCTATACCTTCGAGTAACCAAAGTCACAAATTTTCAGCCGCGGTGCAGGACTTCCATCCAAAAGAGTATTCTCCAGCTTCAAATCTCTATGGCATATTTGCTGAAGATAATTGAAGTATTTAATCTCAGTATGGTAAAGCAAGCTTTAGCAAATAACTAGAAAATATGAATATATCCATGACGCCATATCCAAATAATAATGAAATGCATGTCCATAAATACAAAAAGGAATGACATCACCATAAGCAAGACTGTCTTGCCGATTTACCATGTAGTGACAGTAGTGGACGCCAGAAATAAGCTGCTGGAAGAAGTACCTGGCCTGAAAATATAAGGCAAAACTACCAATTAACCCAAAATAGAACTATTTTGTTCTTTAATAGTAAATATTTGCTTTCTGCTGTCACTTATCCCTTTCTTCCCCTCTTCTTTCGTGTGTCATTGTGCTGAGAGAAGCAGTTGAGACAGCAGAATTTAGAAAAAAGTCAAGCTACCTCATCTTCACTGAATCTTCCAGCATTGCAGATTCTTTCAAAGAGCTCTCCACCAGCTGCATACTCCATGACTATGGCAAGATGTGTTGGAGTCAGCACCACCTGCAATCCCATAGATCCAATCAAACAAGTCTTGCTAGGTAATCTACTTTTTGCACAACAAGATCTGATTTTGGTTAAGAACCAACTATGTTCATTCATTCACCTCCTTAAAGCGAATTATATTTGGATGTTTTAGTGATCTGTGGTTTATAATCTCCCGGGCAACATTCTCATCAATCTACACAAAATGACAACAAAACATCAATCCGCAGAATTATGCTAAAAATCCAATAAAAAAAATACAAACAGGGAAAAATAAATCAGGGCAGAAGAAAACAATTTGATAAAAGGGTGCCTTGAAATGCTTTAAGACACCGAAATCTACAATAAGAAAAATGGCAATCAATTGAACAATCTAATGCTTATAAAGCAAGTAAATTATCCAGACCTTGTGCCCTCTTTCAATGTATTTCATGGCAACAAGTTCCTTTGTCTCCTTGTTCCTCATAAGTCTAGCCACACCGAAATTCCCAGATCCTATATCCTTAACAAGCTCGTACTTATCCATTTTTTATCCCTTTGTGTTGCTCTGCCTTCTAGCTCTAAGCAGAAAAAACAAGAACTTTCTATTTAAACCAACAAAAACTAATGAGAATCCTCAAAAGTACCCAAAATTCACTTCAATTCATGCCTTCCAGCTCAATTAAAACACACTACGATCAAATTCCTGTAAAACCAACCCTTAATCGCTCAGGAATCCACCAGAATTGGGCACAAGATTCTCAACAGACAAGAATTCAGAAAAATCCCTAAAATTGAACCAGCAAAATGCAATCTCAAACCCTTAAAAAACACTTTCCAGCTGGATTCCAACTTGATTTCCTTTAATTCATTCCAATCCTAGCCACAGATCGAAAAAACCTGCCTTAAATTAAGCTGGGCTATCCTCAAAATTGGTGAATTAGGGTTTTCTGTATAAAATTACTCTTGGAAAAACACAAAAGGCATTAATTTAAAGGGGTTTTTGAAGAAATTGGAAAAGGGTATTGATCGATTTTTTTTCCTTTTCTGAGGGAATTGAGATAGGTTCTCGTGAGTGAGAAAAAGTTGGGAATTTGCTACGATTTGAAGAGAAGGAAGGAATATATGTTTGAAGTGGCAGCAGTGAAAAGTTTGTGCATGAGAAAGATGGTGAGATAGATTTTTGTATTCATAAATTTAAATTGCTTTTTTTCTTTCTTGCTTTTTTAATTGCAAAAGCACTTTATTTGAATTATTATAGAGAAAGATTTATTCTCACGTCGGTTAATTGTATCTCACAATAATGTATGTCTCATAATATAATTCAAATAGAGTATACTCTTCTCTATTTAAAATTATCACTAAACATATTTTTAAAAAAAATGACTACAAAAAATAAAAATTTTAAATAGTTGTAGATTTTTAATGAGATAATACAATTTTCTTTATTGTATTATGAACGAGCACTAAAGGTTTAGAAAATTATGAATTCGATACTTTTATGTACTCTTTTTAGTTTTATAGTTTTTTCTCAAATTATAGATAATTTTTATTATTAAGATTATATGTATTTATTAACTAGTCAAAATATCTCTATTAAAATTATGATTATTTGTGTTTAAAATGTACATAAATTAATTTTGGATTGATAAATTGTGAGAATATTTAAATAATGCTTTATATAAAATATATATTTATAATATATTATTTATATTTTTAAATCGGTGCAAAAAATAAAATAAGTTTATCCATTTGTAAATGAAATATTAATTATAATAAATGCAGTTGGCCAAATGTCATTCTTCTTAGTTTCATGGTGATTGAAGACTAATTTGCATTAATTGTTAGGCAAATATTTTCTCCCCTAGTTTATCCACATTCTTTATTTTCATCACTTTCAGCAAAATGTTTGAACTTATTTTTATATAGTACATTATTTATCTTATTTTCCATTACAATATTAATTTTATTGTTGTATTTTCCATATTATTTCAAAATGTAAACTAGATAAAATATTAGTTTATTATATTTCATCTGTCTCATTTCAATTATCCACTTTCTAATTTTAGTACATATTTTTATAAATTTACCCTTGTTATTAATTAAGGCTTTGGATAAGTTGTTTATAATTTATTGAATATTGTATTTTTTTATAAATATTAATACTTATACATTAACTTTTAAATGATTAACTTAGAAAATTTATGAATATAATTATCATTTTCAATACTTATATAAATTCATGTGCAAATTTAAAATTGACAATTAAAATGAGACGGATGGTGTAGTAATTTACAAATTAATGATAAATTAATCAATCTAATCATTTATGTTTGTGATATTGTTAATTTGGTATCTCATTTTTTTTTATAGTTATTTTGATCCCTTATCTATATTTTAGATATATAAGGAATCAAAATAATTAGAAAAAAAAATAGACAATCAAATTAGCTAAAACAATGAATATAAAATATCAAAATTAAAAGAAAGTAATATCTGACCATCACTAATTAATCTCGTATCCCTTTAATAAAATTCATATTCCATTTACCAATATATTCTCAATCCCAATCATGTAGTGTTAGAAATTCAATGTTGGACTTGACAAATCATTGTCGACATGTGTTTTGTTTATTTCTTTTTCTTCTTCTTTAAATGTTCTTATTTATGTTTATGTTATTTTCATTACATGAATCATTACATTAGGGAGCATGAAAGAGTTTTCCATTTGTATTGTCGTATGCTTGAATTAGAGTTGAACAATGATGGGGTAACTGAGAAGCATGTCAAATAGTAGCATTTTTATTCTCGACCTCTAAATAAATCATTAAATAATACATTTTCAAATTAAATTTATTTGTTTAGATTTATTTCCAATTAAATAATTATTCACTTAAAAAAAACACTCTTGCGTCTTTCTGGTTCTTTCTCTCACATTTTCCAAATTTATGAAGGAATAAGTGAAATGGATGAATTTTTTTTTATTATTTCATTTGGATGAAAATTTAATGAAGTGTCAAAGTCAATATTAGTCGATTGTATTTTGAACATTTTAGTATATGTATAAGTAATATTTAAAATTTAATTTACTAATATGCAAGATTGGTAATATAGTAAAATAAAAAATTATAAGTTAAATACTATATTAATAAGGTTGTTATGAAAAGTTTAATTAAAACTATATTTAATTTATACAAATAAACATTTATTATAAAATACTTGTAAAGTGCAAGGAAAGATTCCCTGTTTATGGTAAGCCATGAGATGTTTTGAGTATGGCTCAAACTTGCAAATTACATTGATCATTTATCTTGAGCTGATTCAATATTATAGTATAACTCTTTTTTTTTTCTTTTTCTTTTTTTTGAGGGAAGTATAACTCTAATTACTTCCTCTAAATTACTGCATTGAACCCGTTTTCATTTTTGTCGGGTTTGGGCCTTTTGGGCCACTTATTAGCATTATTCAGAAACAGGCTGGGTATGTACAGCCTGAACTTTTAATGATAGGGCATTTACTTGGGCTACAAAATTTTGGGCTAACTTGTAAGACTAAAATTACTCGAAAACAAAACTTGGGCCTCTCAATGCTTCATATGGGTGGCATATAGAATATAGCAAAATGGGCAGTTGGGGGACCGTTCCCTTACGGGTTGTCCGTTGTTGATGATAGTGATCTTTAAGGACTTGAGAGTCACATCTCATATTTTTTATAATTAGTACACACGTACAAAAGGAAAATTATTTCAATTAGTGTTCTCAATCAAATGTTTATAGTAAATAGGTAAGGAAGTTCTTGATTGATAAAAAAAATAAAGAAGGTAAGGAACTTGTTTTACACATTATCCACAACAATTTATAGCAATTGCATAATTATCTTTTACTAATATTATATTATTTATGATCAGTATATTTAATTGAAAATGTCGAACATTTTTCACCAATAAAATTTAAACAAATTGTAAATAGTTTGATTCCCTTAATGAGATATTTCTATTTCGACTAATTATATCATAAATAACAAAAAGTTATGTAAAACATTACTGATAGAGTATTGGTGTGATTTTCTTATTACCGATTACGTTATGATTGAAGTATATATATATATATATATATATATATATGTAAATACTCATTGCCAATTTAACATAATTATTTTGTTGACTAATGGCCAAAACATAATAATAATAATAATAAGTGATTTGTGAGACCAAAAAAGAAGAGTCAAACAAAATGTGGATTACGAGACAGAAAAATTATGTAGTTGTCCAAATACAAAAAAAGATTTCTAAAGTTTTAAAATATTTTTCTCGATAAAAAACAACAACGTTAATGAAACTTAAAAGTAGGAAAAAAGGAACAAAACTAATGAAACTTGAAAAAAGGAAAAGGAAAAATAGAAGAAAGAAAGAGAGCAAAACTAACCATGTAGAGAGTTTTATTTCCGAAAAAAAATCATAGGAAAGTTATAGAATAATGAATAAATAACTAATAGAACTTCAATAATTTGTAGTAAACTTATTTTATTTATAAATTATTTTTCAAAATTCAAATTAAATTTGACCGATTCATGGATATGATAGAGAAAATAAAAAAGTAAAAAAAAACTTATCATAATTAAATGTCTACATTTGAATTAATACAAAAATTAGAAATAAGGTATAATCTTATAAAAATCATCACAATATTATTATCAATAAATTGATTAGTTTTGGAAAGCACGTTTAGTGATATATGATTTATTAAATTAATAGAGTTATCAATATAAATTTTAATAAAAATATATTTATTTTGAAATTTTGTTATCATTATAAATCTAAATACCATATGTAACCTAATTTGTTATTTTGAACTCATGTTAAAACTATTGAAATAATAATTGTAAGTTAAAGAATTAATTTGTCAAAGATAAGTGCACAATTTATCACACAATTTAAATCAAATTTATACATATTTTCACACAAATAAAAATAAGTTTGGTCAAATTTTAAATGTAAGGTGAAGGAGGATAATTAGAAGAAAAAATAATAATTTAAAATTTCAATAACATTAACTTCCCTTTTAAAATATGTATAAAACCTTCTACACTTCAATGTTAATGAGGAGGAGGGAGCATATGCTTAACTATATTACTATAATGTGTTATGCATTTAAAAACGATTATATTCAACTCTTTCCCTAAAATAGACTTATTCAATTGCTTAAAGTATGGGTTGGCAATAATAAGACTTATAAAAAAATATTTTAATTCAGGCTATTTTGCATATAATGTCCAGTACGATACTCCCAAACAATTATTTTTTGAGCACAACTCTTCGTATTAGTTCCATATATCAAATTAAATTACACATTAATTTACCCAATATATATATATAATTTCCCGACTCCCACTCTCCGCTCTCGGATCTCCCCCTTTCTCTTTCCCTCTCCACCGTGTCTCGCTCTATCTCGACTTTCGTCACCGTAAGATCCAAATCAACGCCGGCGACTTCTTCCCCGAGATGCGGCTGTCCGTCCGATCCTTCGTTCTCCTCTCTGTTCTCTCCGTTTTTTTCCTTCTATCGCCGGTGTTTGCCTCCGAGTACGATCATAAGGTAAGTTCATCAGACATTTCTCCGCAACATGCTCGATCTTCTAGTATTACTGGAGGAAAAGCCTAGTTTTATCTCTAGTATTGTTTTGCATTCGGATTTTTTTTGTCGTGGATCTTTCAGTTTCTGCACGAGTAGGTTTCTATTGCTCAGATCTGTGGAGAGATCAGCAAATTTTTTAGGTCATTTATCTGCATTTGAGTTCTTGTGCTTTTTTGGCTATTGGTTGCAAATTTATATTTTAAGGAGCAAAATTTTGGTTTTGAAAGTCTAAATGTACAAAAGTTTCCTGCGGAACTAGTGCGTTTTTATCGTTTCGAGGATGTAGCATATGGATCTCAAGAATTTCACCATTTTGGCGTCAAAGATTTGCAAAATACACTCGTGCACTTGTTTATTTATCAAAGTTTTAGCTGCATCATTCAGACTATGCCACAATTGTATTTCTTGTGCTGATGCACACAAAAAGTATGCATTAGCGTTGGAATCGGCTCTGGAGGTTTGGGATTGTTGCTGTGCAAGTAGTAATACTGGTTTATGGACTTGAATGTTGTTAATATGACTGGAAATATGTATCAACGTGTGAATAACCGGTCTTGTGATGCTGGGCTGAGTAAGTTGAGGTGGAAACAGTAGGAGAGGACCCTTGGAGGGGAGTGATTGAGATTGGAGGTAATATACCTATCAAAATTGTTTTCTTTTGACTTGACCAGGGAATGGACAACCAAGTAAGATAGTGGCGACAACTAAGATCAGAGTTGAGATACACTTAAAAATAGTCCCTGTGACTTGTTTAATCTGTCAAGAACACCCATAATTCACATGTTGGAAACTAATCATTGGATGTAATCAACCACATAAAAGGTTTACCTCTTTCTTTTATTTAAATGTCACAACATGCACTAGTAACTTCAAGAAGAATCCTCATATGCATAAACAAACAATGTAGATCTATCCTGTCTTGTTTTTGCTTCTGTATTAACTTGTTTATCTGTATCACTCCTCTGTCTCTAACGTCTTGGAGGGCAATGATTTTGTAGTCATAACGTGAATTTTTTATTGCATCTGCCGAGCTATTGCCGAGGCAAGGTTGGAATCTTAGTTATGTCTGGATTTGTTTCAGTTTTCTGATAAGCTGTATGCATAGTATTGCCTGGTTATAGTTTTGAATTGGTATCTCAGTGCACCTCTAATATTTTATCTGTTTTTCCCATATAACTGCATTTTTCTAGTTCCTAAACTGCCGAATGGTAGATATTACAAATATTTTTATTTGCTTTGTCTTCTTTAGTGGTGACTAGAAAATGAGATCTCTTGTCTTGGTTACGCTTTATATTAAGTCCTTCTCATCTATGCTTTGATAGGCCTGTTGTTCTTTTCTTTCTTTCTTCTGCAGTGTGCTGTGCATTTGCTATACTTAAGTTCTGTTTCTTATTGTCCATGTGCAATGCATATTAGAGTTTATCATTCTATAAAAGCTTTTGTATTTATTTTAAATGAGATTTTTCACGAAAATTTAAAACTTGATTGTTAGTCACGCATCATCTAACACTGTGTTGCTTTTGTCAACAGTATCAAGAGGAAGAAAAGGTTACCCTTTGGGTAAACAAAGTAGGGCCCTACAACAATCCACAAGAGACATACAATTATTTCAGCCTTCCATTTTGCAAGCCAGAGGGGAATGCTGCTCACAAATGGGGTGGTCTTGGTGAAGTCCTTGGTGGAAATGAGCTTATTGATAGTCTCATTGATATAAAATTCAAAAGTTCGTATTTCTTTCTGGTTCTGTAATTTGAATTATTTCTTTATTAGGCAAAGTGGTGCTGAATATTTCGTTTCAACAGAAAATGTGGAGAAGACTACCTTTTGTGACTTTGAACTTGATGAAGCCAAGGTCAAACAATTTAAGAATGCAATTGAGAACAGTTATTGGTTCGAATTCTTCATGGGTATGTCACACATTTTTCTCGTAACTCATTCATATTGTTTAATTTTTTTTGCTGCTTTAACTTAGAGAATCTATTTACTGTTTTTTCTTCTTCTCAAAATATAACATGATTAACTAGGTTCCTTTCAAATACTGTCGGTAGCGTTCTATTAATTTGTCTTGCTTATGGAGTTGTGTTTTCTAATGATGGTTCTGATGTTTTGTTTATTTTCCGGCTTGCTGACTATGAGTTCAGATGATCTACCTTTGTGGGGTATGCATCTCGTATTCTTTTGTTTGTCATTATCTCTACAGTTCTAATTTGTTTCAAACAATGCAATAAGGCTTTAGATCTGACTATAATCATTGTTATAGGTTTTGTTGGAGAGCTTCACCCTGACAAAAACAGCGATAACAAGCATGTGCTTTACACCCATAAGAGCATTGATGTAAAATACAACAAGGATCAGGTTTCTGGCTTTTGATTGTATTTGAATTTCATGCTATCTTTTTCTTTTCCTTTGGTGTATTTATTTCTGTTGCTGAATGCTTGTCATTTTGTTACAGATCATTCATGTAAATCTCACTCAGGAGAGTCCAAAACCATTGGAAGTTGGACGGACGTTGGATATGACATATTCTGTCAAATGGACATCTACAAATGTCACTTTTGCACATCGTTTTGATGTCTACTTGGATTACCCCTTCTTTGAACATCAGGTGGGCAGTGGGATTCTGCAGTTTTTATATGGCTAATGTCTCTTAATTCTGCATTCTTTGCTCCAAATACGTTGTTAGAGATGCAATCTCTTTGAATATGTTTGTCTTATTTCAATATCAAACCTTCCTCTATTTTCTTTTTATTGTTCTAATCAATCATGGTTGGCATTGAGTATTAATATTAGTGTTTCTCTCTCTCTCTCTATATATATATATATTTATTTAATTACTAGAAGGATTGCAATGCTTTCATTTCAAGTGCAATTCCAAGGCTTTCCTGGTCCTATACTATATCAAGTGTATTTAGTTCTATTATATGTTCAATTACTTCTAAGCTATACCTGTTTTAATTACCTTTCGTACCTTGCAGATTCATTGGTTCTCCATTTTTAATTCCTTCATGATGGTTATCTTTCTCACTGGATTGGTCTCAATGATACTCATGCGAACTCTGAGAAATGATTATGCTAAATATGCTCGGGAAGATGATGACCTCGAAACCCTGGTATTTCCCTTTTCACCAGTCATTCAGAAAGTTTGTCTTCCTCATTCACTTTGTTGGCAATTTCAATTCTTCATTTTCAGGAAAGAGATGTTAGTGAAGAGTCTGGTTGGAAGCTTGTGCATGGAGATGTATTCCGGCCTCCTCGCAATTTGGTGTTACTTTCTGCTCTTGTTGGCACTGGTGCACAACTTTCTATACTGGTTCTTGTTGTCATCTTATGTGCAATTGTGGGAATGTTATATGTTGGGTAAGTTGAGAAGTACTTTAGACTGTCAATTTGTTTTTCTGTCTTGTATGTATATTATGGAAGAGTGAAACATATATGAAAGCACCTTATTTTCATTTTAAATGCTTAATTTAAACTTCAGGATTTTCTTGGCATTTACTTGACTGGTTCTTTTGGTAATGTTTGTGTAATTCTGGAGGATTTCTTGGAATTTTGTTGACTAGTCCTCATGGTGATTTATGTGTAATTCAGGAGAGGAACAATTGGCACTGCTTTCATTGTTTGCTATGTCTTGACATCAATTGTTTCAGGCTATGTTAGTGGTGGAATGTACTCGCGCAATGGTGGTATGTATTCCTTCCTGAATATGTGAACGCATATTAATCTGGCATATGGGTTACTCTTGGGGGTTGCACCATCATCTGTAAATTAGAGGCAGTGTTATGTATGCAATTCTTTTTTCCACTTTGCCAACCCCACCTTTTCTTTTGGGGAGGGGGGTGGGAAGAGTTGATTTTTCTCAAAGAAATTTTGTTGAGGGAACAGGTTGATATCCATGGCAGTTTGTGGGAGATTACTTGTTCATGTATTTATCTAGATTCAATGAATCATTTCTTGTCCCATCGCCATCTATGTTTTATATGGGACTCTTATTTCTTTATTCATCGCATAATATACCTTCTTTTGGTTCCAATCCATTGTTTATTTGTTTGTTATTATTAAGTAGTTAATGCCTCCGCTCCTTTGTAGGTAAAAACTGGATCAAATCAATGATCTTAACAGCAACCCTTTTCCCATTTTTATGCTTCGGGATTGGTTTCATCCTTAACACAATTGCAATATTTTATGGGTCTCTGGCGGCCATTCCTTTTGGAACGATGGTGGTTATTCTTGTCATCTGGACTTTCATCTCCTTCCCTCTGGCACTTGTTGGTACAGTTGTTGGAAGGAACTGGAGTGGTGCACCAAACAATCCATGCCGGGTGAAAACCATTCCCAGGCCAATTCCTGAGAAGAAGTGGTACTTGACACCATCTGTAGTTTCCTTGATGGGAGGCTTGTTGCCATTTGGCAGCATTTTCATTGAAATGTATTTTGTTTTCACCTCCTTTTGGAACTACAAGGTAATTTTGTGGACCTCATAGATGGTTAACTGACATGATTGTATTCTGTTGTTGCTTTGTGTTGATTATGTAAGATTTTGAATAAGTTCATTATATTATTTGTATCAGACAAAGTCTTAAATTTGTCAGAAATTTAGGTAAAAAACTGATTAAACATAATTAACATTTGGTTGATGGTGGCCTATATGTGCATTAAGTAGAAGATTAAGTCACAGAAATTTGATGCTTTAGGAAGCTTAAATTGCCTGAAGTAGACTACTGTTTTCCTTCAACTATTCTTTGATTGACCTGTCTAAAATTCAAGCCACGGATGCCATATCAATGCCTCTTGAATGCTGTATAAATTCCAGGCAAAGAGGGATGAAATATTTTGTGCACTTCATCCTTTCTGGGCACTTGTCAAGCCAACACTTGAAACAATCCAGTTAGCATTATGCTTCTTTGTGTAAAGATAAAATCCTAAGTTCAGTGATCTAAATTTGGGTGTTGCCACTGCTATATTTGTAAGAGAGAAATCTGTTGCTGTGTAATTTTTGTTTGCCATTGATATAGTGAGCTATAGGAATGATGATTGCATGAAGAACTTGGAGTGGCACCTCTTTCAAACAGAAGACATGGAATGTTATCTGTGTATTTCTTCATTGCATATGCCAACTCAGTTATATGTCTCTTGTTTTCTTGCAATTGCCTGAATTTGCAAGGGTATAATTTTTGTTGATTGGTTGGATAAGTATCATTGAATTTTGTGATTGTTTTTTGACAGGTTTACTATGTCTATGGTTTTATGCTGCTGGTTTTCCTTATCCTCATCATTGTTACAGTCTGTGTGACAATTGTTGGTACATATTTCCTGCTAAATGCTGAGAATTATCACTGGCAATGGACCTCTTTCTTCTCAGCTGCCTCTACAGCTGTATATGTGTACTTGTATTCTGTGTACTACTACTATGTGAAGACCAAGATGTCAGGATTCTTCCAGACAAGCTTCTATTTTGGTTATACACTGATGTTTTGCATTGGCTTAGGAATTCTCTGTGGTGAGTATAATCATATATTTTATGCTATCTTGTGAATTAAATGCTTGAAATTCTAAGTTCTTTGTCCCAAACTCTATTGTGTATGGGTGGAGAACAGCTGAGTGCATGTTGTCACCGTGCTTTGTTGCTGGAGCAGTATTGGTGTCATTTGCTCCTAAAAAGTCATAGACAAAGTGTATTTTTTCACGGTGTTCTTTTCTCATTTCAGGAGCTGTTGGTCATTTAGGCTCTAATCTCTTTGTGAGGAGGATCTACAGAAATATCAAATGTGATTAGTTGTGAAGGGATGATGAAACTTTGCTTCAGCCAACTGATTACTTTGGCAAGAAGTGAGGAAGCAAGAAAATCATTTTTTGTGCCAACCAACAATGTTTCATCAAAGGGATTGACAGGATTCAACGATGGTTTGTAACACAGTATTGTGGGGGAAGCTCTGAAATTTTTCCTGTTCCCCAGGCTGTAGAAAAAAGACCTTTTTGTTACTTTATTAGAATATATGCAGAGACTGGTTCGATAATTTGGAAAAAACCTAGAAGGATGTTGGCATTGCCAGTGTTGGTTGTAGTTATTTCTCTCCACATCCCTCTATACGGTAGATGCCCTTGGCTAGCTCAGTCTTTTCTTCTTTTCCCCCTTAATTAATTTTGTATTGCAATTACTGTGTCTTCTGGTTAAGTAGTAATTTGTTACGGGAAGATTAATGAAGAAAATATTTTTGTTTGGAAACTCTCTAAACAATGATTCTTATTATGTGGTTACATGGAAATGCCACCGTCACTCTCTGAGATGTACCTTTTCTCTCTCTGTTCCATTCTTTCCTTGTATTCTTTATTATCTTATACCTTCTGCATTTATTAAGCACTCCCATTTTCTTCTCAATGGGAGTGCTTAAGGAATAGATTTGGTGGGTTTTCTTTCTTTTGTTAGTGTATGAGGAATCTTAGAATAAAGCAGAAGAAACAAGCACCATAACTCAGGTTTCGAGTTTGTGTTCCATTATTTTTGGACTCTTACAATTGGCCTATCGTTGATTGAGAAATGTATATTAAAGATGAACTATTGATCTTATATAAAAGATTAATGCACGTGTTTTTGTCTTTATCAGAGTTCTAAGTTCGAACTCAAGTGTCAACTAAAGGTTAGCATACTTGCCTGTGTCTTTGCCGTATGTAGGTTCATGATTACTTTTCAGGCTTTTGTCAATTTGGCCTATGCCCGGACAGAGCCCACCATTTTATCTCCGCATTGTCTTAATTAAAATTTTCTTTTGCTCCTTTTTTTTTTCTTTTTTCTTTCGGAGGGTCTTGAATGGAAGAACAATGACATGGCTAAATTCATCCATCGATGATGGACCAGGTGATACTAATATTGATAAAACGAACCACAGGATGTGGACACGTGGGGATGGAGATAGATTTCTTCCCAATTCATGACCTGCCACACGCCCCCTCATCCACATGCCTTCTTTGAAATTTGAAGGAAGAGAAGAGCCTTAAAAACGCCCAAACATAGATAGCCTTACGAGCCTTATCTCATCCTCATCTCTGAAGAAAGCAGCGATTAGCAGATCCGCAATGGCAACTCTCTCAGGCACCATGGTGAGCACCTCCTTCCTCCCAAAAAAGCCAGCAGTGACCAGCCTCCGTTCCCTTTCGAACGGCGGTCAGCAGGCACTTTTTGGCTTGAAGAGCAGCGGTGGTGGCAGAGTGAGGTGTATGGCTTCTTACAAAGTGAAGCTGGAGACGCCAGAAGGACCTAAAGAGATCAGTTGCCCTAGCGACACATACATTCTGGATGCAGCAGAGGACAACGGCGTAGACCTTCCCTACTCTTGCCGTGCCGGAGCGTGCTCTTCGTGCCTGGGTAAAGTACTAAGTGGAGAGGTGGATCAGAGTGATCAGAGTTTCCTTGACGACGCTCAGCTTGCGGAAGGCTTTGTTCTCACTTGTATTGCCTCACCTATTTCTGACGTCGTCATTGCTACCCACAAAGAGGATGAGTTAGATTGATGAATGATGACCATCTCTTTTTTTAACTCTTAATAATAAATGTTAAACAGAGATTTTGTGATTCTTGTAGTACAAGTAAGTATATCCCAAAATTTTCTCTCCTGATTATAATTATGGTTTAGTACTTCTTGTTGAGAATATATTGTAAGGGAGGGGGAAAAAAGGGTGTTGAGAAATTATAGCCTAAAGCTTTTTCTTACCAATTTCATTGATCATGAGAATTTGACACAGCCTTACTAATTGCACCACTCCTTCCTCTCGAAATTATTTATCTATTCTTTTTATTTATTTATTTATTTTCTTCAAAATTTTCACATAACATATATAAATATAAAATTGGAAACAATGGATTAGTCAAGTTAATTTTAATTTATGTGATTTAAAAAATTATATTGTTAAAAAGTTATTACTATTGCTAAGATTTGGAAAAGCAGGCAGGCACATTTCGAGAGTTGATACATAGTAACGTAAGGATCCTTATTCAAAAGCAGTAAAGCACATAGCATCCACACAAGATCCTTATTCAAAAGCAGTAAAGTAGATAGCAATAGCATCCACACAAGATCCTTATTCAAAAAGACTAGTATAGTATCCCAGTGGATTCGACTCTCAGGGGAAAGCATTTTGCTTCCTTCTACTCCTAAGGGAAAGCATTCTTCTTCCTTGATCTTGGTGATTGAAGATCTACTCACAAGTCGTAGCAAATCCAAATGTATTCCGAAATTTACATGGGTATCATAAAATTGAGGGTCTGACGTTGCTATCTTCAAACGACAGTTAAGAATAAAATCGAAAGTATATGTATAATAAAGGCGTAATAATTTACAGCACTTAGAGACTCAGATCAAGAGCAAGTTTGGAAGTTAGATCATAAAACATAAAAATAAAATAAAGAAGCAAGAGAGATAGTTATCATATACTCCATCCGTTCCAAAGAATTATTCAAAATTTTAATATTAAATTCTAAATTTATCTATAATAAATATTCTAAATAAATAATACATCCATCAAGAATTGAATATTCACTTTTAATTTTGACTAAAAATTAATAAAAATTATTAAATTTAATTAACTTATCAAATTATTCTTGATATTAACGTGATGTATTATAAGACTTATGAGTTAGTATGATGTAAATTTTTAAATTAAGGTGATAAGTAATGGAGATCATGTATTAATTTTATATAAATATTTTAAATTAAAAATGTTATTAATGAAATTTTAAATAAAAATATATTTATTTAATAAAAAATAATATTTAATTTTGAACTAGTTAAAATAGAAATGTGAATATTCAATTTCTAATGGAATAAAGAGTTATCTCATTATTTCTATCTCCAAATTGAATTGATGAGTATAATATTTTCACCATGAGCTGCATGGCTACTCTCCCGGGCTATTATTTGTGAATGGATCACAAATCGCGACTGCAAGATCCCTTTTCAATTTTCCTTTTGTATTTTGGGCTTCTGCCCAGATGAATACGAATTTGAGCAGTACACACATTTAATTACTTATTATTACGTGTAGATGAATCGTTCTTTGTCATGTTAAAATGAAGATATTTTAAAACAATAAAATAAATTTAAATAGGTACTCGGAGTATCAAGCTAAAGTTTAAAGTCTTTAATAGTTTAAATAGAAAAAAATAAAGTTCAAAGTAACACAATTACACAAAAACTTTAGTTATAGCTGACAATGTTACAAATAATTCATAGTTAAATTTAAATTTAAATTTATTATATTATATTAGTTGATCATATTGTTAGCCCTAGGTTAAATCGGTCCAGGTTTTAGATAGGCCAATCGAACAGTTGGGCTGGTCTGAATTGAATCAACTTCAATGTTCTTGCTTCTCTCGGGAAATGGTAAATTACTCATTCATATATCGTTTCAAATCATGCACTTTCTGATTCCCATTCTCACTACGTTCCATTTCATTTCATGTAACTGATATAATTGCCAATAATTGACCATATTTAAGTCCCTTTACCACTGTGTTCAAGTAAGAAATTTTGACCGCAAATTAGTCAATTTAATTCCTTTTTTATTTTTTGTTCATTTTGATACTTATATATTTATTTTCAAATATTTTAGTATTTTTTACTTAACTCATAATTTAACAATCAACTTATGAATTAAAATGGGTAAAAATACGTACATAAGGATCTAATCTACTAAAAGGATGGAAATGATTATTTTGCCAATTTCAATTGGATATTTACATCTACGGAAACGAGCCACAAGAATAGTGATAAAACAAACCACAAGATGCTGACACGTGGATGTACAGATAGAGTTCTTCACAATTCATGACAGCCACACGCCCTCATCTTTGTACTTCGTTATTTCTGGACTTGAGAATAAGAAGCCCCTTGCAAATCAAACTGAACGTCATCTCTCACACACCACACCACACCACTCCAGGGGTAGAAATGGCAACTCTCTCAGGAACCATGGTGAGCACTTCCTTCCTCCCAAAGAAGCCGGTAGTGACCAGCCTCCGTTCCCTTCCGAACGCCGGTCGGCAGGCACTTTTCGGATTAAAGAGCAGCGGCGCGCGCGGCGGCAGAGTGAGTTGTATGGCTTCTTACAAAGTGAAGCTGGAGACGCCGGAGGGACCTGTAGAGTTCGAATGCCCTGACGACGTATACATTCTGGACCAGGCAGAGGAAATAGGAATCGATCTTCCGTACTCTTGCCGAGCAGGCTCTTGCTCTTCCTGTGCCGGTAAAGTATTAAGCGGGGGAGTGGATCAGAGTGATCAGAGTTTCCTTGAGGATGAACAGATTGATGAAGGTTGGGTTCTCACTTGTATTGCTTACCCTACTGCTGACGTCGTCATTGCTACCCACAAGGAGGAAGAACTCACCGCTTGAGAAAATTTAAATCTCTCTCTCTCTCTCTCTAATTTCAGTCAAAAAATTTCTTCATAATTATCTCTGTTTTGTGGTTCTTCTTATGAACTATGAAGTGTTAAACTGAGTTTGTAATTTTCTTATCTTACCACAATTCACAAAAACATGTTATATTTTTGTATAATCCTTAGTTACATGCAAGAGTATATATGCATTCAGCTTTTTTTTTTAACATACCCTTTTGCTACATTTGGTCATAGCTTAAAAGTTGGGAAGCAAAATTTGCAGCACAGATTTTGATTGGCTGGAAATTCATTTCCATCTTAATTTTGGTGGGTATAAATATGCTTTTTTTTTTTTTTATAGTAACAATGGGGAGTGTTAATGTGGGACTCGAACCCAATTCCGCACAGATGCACTGGAAGGATTCTGTCACTGGTATAAATATGTTGAGAGTATTATCTGAGGATTAAGATGCGAGTGTTCCCAATTTTTTAATTTTATTTATAATAGCCGATATTTAAACTACAAGACTTCACTAATCCAATATATTCATTATTCGGTGAGACATTTCTCAAGAACATCTGATATTTTAACCGATAACATAACAATACTGCATTAAGAGTTCAAATACATGACATATAAGTCAAGTGAAGAAGTTATAAGTAAAAAGATCAATTAATCGAGTTAATTGTTGAGTTTATCAATTATTGAGATAGAAATAAGTAAGAATTGTACAAGACTTGCTTAGAGTAATTTCTCTACTTCGTGTGATTTAGGTGTACCTTCTCCTCAATTGGGCATAACTCATTCCAATTCCATCCAAAAGATGAACGGTCAGAATTTAACCATGATATGTAAGGTCTATACTTCACGAGCATCGCTTTCTTGCTCCTAACACATTCACAAATGGACGAGTGAGAATTGAACCATAAAACGTTTGACGCGTGGTGGATAGCCCTCCATTCCCATTTCATCCCTTGCATGGCTACTGTCTCCAAAGTTATGACTCTCTGGTGAACCCCACCCATGTGGGTGGTTATGGAATCACCTTACATCACGAGGTTTGGTAAGGGCAATGCACTTACTCGTGGCGATGTGAAGAATCAATTTTCAAGTGTGAAATTTCTCAGAATTTTTACTTTTTTTTTTCTTCTCTTTTTCGCCCATGTGTATGGCCTATATGAAACTGCTTGTGAAATGCTAGCCATGCATTCAAGCTAATTAATTAATAATTCTTTGCCCTACCCATTGACACTTCATTCATTTGTATTCCTACAAAATATAACTCATGTTTCAGGAATTGTAGCTGAGAAAGAGCTTTCAAGTTTCATGTTAACTGGGAATGAGACTTTCAGTAAGTAATTAATATATATTCTTTTGACCTGCTAGTATGACAAATAAACTTGCAAGGCAAGATCAAACATATATAGTTTTCTATAGGAACTCCTAGCACAGTGCCTATGATTTAGAGTTTATCAATATCTAATTAACAGGTAGCAGTTCCTTGTTAGAGGTGTGGAATAAAGTTTTCTACAGCTGGTTTAGAGGCTCCAAGAATGTCAAGTGTTTATAATGGAAGTGTCTTCATGTCTTCAGAAACAGCTCAAGAAGAGTCTCGGGCTGCTGCTGATGTTCCTCTATGTTATCAGCATTGCTTTGACACTCCTCTATGTCATCACTTGTGTTCCAGCACTCCTCTATGTCATCAGCATTGTTCTCTATATCACTAGTCATGGGATGGGATCGATTCTCTGAATCGTGGAAGGAGAATTTGTGTTCGGGAAGATTGGAAGCCTCAATGCTGCAATCTGGAGGCACGGCTGACTCCTTGTGGTTGTCTAGCTGGTTTAGTGAGCCTGATGAAGAACATGGAGATAAAGTCCCCGATGCAACGGTGATCTCATCCC
The DNA here is from genome assembly GCA_019593545.1 of Apocynum venetum. Classification (NCBI taxonomy): domain Eukaryota; kingdom Viridiplantae; phylum Streptophyta; class Magnoliopsida; order Gentianales; family Apocynaceae; genus Apocynum; species Apocynum venetum. The sequence continues at coordinate 1,664,441 of SRSM01000141.1, read as the reverse complement.
TCTCATCAATTATTGATTCAAGTGAACATGTGGATCTTGTAGCAACTGAGAGCTTAGACCTTTCTTTCACCCTCTTACACCAACTGTGCAGTGACTCTCGGACACTTTCAGCAATCAAAGCCTTCTTATGTCTAGAGCCCATCTGCAGAACAAGAAAATAACAATTTCAATGACCAATATATACATATAACATCAAGCAACTGCTTTACATAAGCCATTCTATCATCAAATTTGGATACTTGCAAGGCATCATAAGAATGGACTTCTTTGGTTAGACCGCAAACCTGTGTGATGATTACATTCAGTGGCACAGTGCTGTAGCTGCACCAGAACTGAACCAGAATCCTGCACGTTATAAAAAGAAGGTAGATACTAAGCACCATCAAATTTGTCTATAACATGGCCACTGACAAAAATGATTCTGTGAAAAGACTTATATTTACAAAGCCGTTATTCATCATAATCATTCATTTCTAATTTTCAACAAAGGCAGGGAAATATTATCCTTATGAGCTATATAAGATCATATGTACTGTAAATGAAAAATTGCTCTAGCATTTACAGTAGTTTAAATTCAAGAAAGCTAAGATGACTAAATCATCCTGAATCAATTCATCACCATGGTTAAGTGTACATTTAACTCCAGATAGGTATGGTTAAACATCTTTAAGCTGCAGAAGCTTGAAATATTATTCTTGATTGAACATGAATAACAGAAGAGACATACCCTGAGATCAGTCGAATGGAGATCATCACATGGTTCTTCATGAAGCATGATCTTTGCTTGAATCCCCACTGAAAGAACACACGAAGAGCAACTTGTCACTTGGTAGATTTTTGTTTTGAAAATTGCCTACATTAGTTAAAAAGAATATTAAGATTTCCAAGTCCATTGAGAAGCATTTTTCCAAATATCTCACCATGAAGACATAACTAAAAATAACTTAGAACCTAAATTTGCTCTCTTCTAGGACAATAGTTCCGCATCTTTTCTCACTGAACCTCTTCCGAATTGTTCTGCTTCAATTCATTACTATAAAACCACTCTTTTGGGACTAGTTTTCATTTCTGCTCGATGACACTCTTTGGATCAGTACAGAAGGGTCATGTATGTGATTCAGAAAATGACCATATAATGATTAATGATATATATCACAGATGATTCTTTTCTAACAGGTTTTGCAGTTTTGATAAGAATGGATTTGGAAGACAGAGAAGTCTTGCATTTTAGACTGCATGCCTCGTTCTCATTGACAAAAGTATTCACTGCTTATTCCTAGAGATAAAAAATGGCTCAAACAGTATGATCCCTCAGTTAAAGATAAGTTTCAGTTACTTGAGAACTAGAGTTTCTTGCATACTATTGGCAATTGTTGAATGACTTTCCTGTGGTTAAAAGGTACTCACGAATTCTTGGTTTGTGCAGATATCATATTTGATATATGAAGCATAATGCTCATGCAATCTCATATCATAGATCGGATGTCGAATAATAATATGAAGGAGAGGAGAAAAGAGGGAGGAACATTCCCTACCAAAGACCAAATAAAAGTTGCCATCTCAAAAGCATTCTGCAGACACAAGAAACATAATCAGGACTAAGAATCAACAAAAAGGCTACCTCCCTAGATGAGAATCAAAATTATCACCTGAAAAGATATAAACTGTATTAAGAGTAATAGTATTTCTGGTTTCCCAAACCAAAACAACTCGTCACGTGGTTTTACTTGGTTTCCAGTGGATGGACCCTTTGGCTCAGCAATTTCAAGTGCTAACAAGGAGACGACATGCTGAAGTTTTGTGCCGACCAACATGACAAGCTTTAACACAAACTTATCAAGTGTTAGGAACTTTGACTCTGGCAAGATCAGGCTTCTTGATTGAAAGACTATAAGAGTTCGAAACTTACAATGACAGGAATAAAGGAGAGCCAGAAGTAAATGTTAAGACCTGTGTGTCACAAGACTTGAAAATAAAACATAAATCTTTAGAAAATTTGAGATTTTTATTGGCATTCTAATAAAACTGATTACCATGGATGTTTATGAAAATGCAGATTATGGCATAACCCCAAAGTGGCCAGCTGCAAGGACCAACGATAGAATGATTCAAGATTATCTCTATTTGAAACACAGAAAATCTCAATGTCATCCAGGTAAATGAAAAATACGTACCCAATCCCCACAATACCATAGAATTCATCTTCCATGCTACGAACCATGTACTTATGGAAATTGTAAGAAATTGGAAGGTTGTGATTCTGCATAGTTGCATGAAAAGATGTCAGGATTTGTCCATCAAATATGATATACAAAAGCAACAAGTTTGCACTATCTTGTGGACTATGCAGAATGATAATGGTTTTTATAATGGTTGAAAGATCAAAGAGAGATAGATGTATGCTTACATGATTTATTTAGCTTGATTGACATATAGAAAGGATTTTATATATGATATTTGCTGTTTGATAAGACACAAGTACCCACAGTGATGAAACCCAAACGCAGTGCCAAGTAATCTGATTTCTGTATTGAACTTCTGAACTGGCGGAGAAAGCATAGCTGAAATAGAAGAGAAAAGCACATATATGAGCACAACATTAACATTTCCATCAAACTAGTGATTAATCTACTGCACCGACATTGACCACTCCAAGGAAATACCTATAATAGCAAAAGTAGAAACTGGGAAGGCAAAGGGAAAAGTGTTGATAGAATATCATCAGTTCAAATCTATTGTCAATCATTGGCATCAGGATACGGTAATGTACAATGCTGTTACCTCGGCAATGACTACGAAATTCCATTGGTTAAAGAGACACAAGGCAAAACAGTTTCCAGTTGAGGGACATGGAACGATTTTTTGTTTTCTTTCTCATCTGATGAGTAGCAAATTAATGTCCCATTAATCTAAATTCCAAGTCCATCATAATTCAGAAAGTAGTCTAACAAATGTTAATCTCTTCTTAGACATTTTATTGAAACATGTGCACCTTTCAGGCAGCAAGAAAAAGCAAGATTAATTCGAGCATCGTTTTGTTTGAAGGGAAAGTGACAAAAGGAAAAATGATCACCAACGAAGAAAAACAACTTACAGGCAAAAGATGTAACAATACATTTTATTAACATTTTATTAATATTGTTAAGGAGTGCTGCGGGGGTAATTACCATCCAGATAAGAACTCGGCTCCTACTCCATGGGTGAGATGCATGATGTAGAGCAAAGGTGGATTGTCGTCTCATCACCTTGTGCTTCTTTGCTATTAGAGGGGGGAAAAAAACAGATTGATATACTTGAGGATCCAGTTTACTTAATTTACTCTATCTAATGCAATAGCTAGAGGAATTTATCCAATTAATTCGCATACTTGCTTCAAGGAAAAGGCACTTGAAATTTTACAGTAAGGACTAAGGAGAAGAGACAAGGATTCATTTTGATTTGGCATACCTTGCATACTTACTTCAGCTGCAAAAGTTGCTTGATTTTCCCATTTCCTCCAGCTGTAGATCTGGAATCACAATAAGCTAGAATAAGAAACTTTCCAGCCACAACTTCAAGACTGAAGTAGGTTTCCGTTTTTTTATTGAGATTGATTCCCAGTTTTTGAACATTTTCAGTGTCAATTTTTTCTTGTTTTCTCCAAGACTGCCAAAAGGGTTATTAATTCTACCTTGATCATAGATAAGCCAACCATGATGCAACTGTACACAACGTGTGTAATACCAAGAACAAACAAGAACCGGTGAAGCTGTTCAAGGCCTTCATATGAAACAAATGGTTCACGACCCTGAAACAGAAATGCTTGAGTTTTGATACAATAATTTGACGGCCTCTAGTCCAAAATGAAATGGAAGGACTCACACCTCACCACATTGATGTGTTATTGCATAAGTTAGTCCTTTAGGAATCTCAGTTTCATTTGGGTAAGAATCAGAGTTCAAGAGTAAAACTCTCTTAGTATCTTCATAATCTTCTTCGGAGCAAAGATAAAATTTTCTGTTGAAAAGGGAGGAATTGACACAAATTCGAGAAATCCATCTTGCCCATTGCCCCAGCAACAAAGAAATAAGCCCAAGCAACATCAACTCTGCCAAAAAAAACAGCTTTATTAAAATCAAATGATGATACATACAGAAAAGAATCCAACTAGAATTTCTGCTGAAACTCCCACCGCATTACATTTTGCCACCCCAGCATTCAGTCAACAACTCACCCTCTTTAATCTTCTCCAAAGAAGCAGAAAGAGCCTTCCTTCTTGTCTTCTTCAACCACTACCCCATATCAAGAGGAAAAAAAAAACCCTCAGTACCCAAATAAGACATTATATATGTAAAACAGAGTATATTTCAGCAATTGCTCCTCCAATGCTCAAGACGTCTCACCTTTCCAAATCTGTAAATAGACCTCTCCACAAATAAGCAAAGAAAAACCATCAAAGTAGTTACTGCAGCCACTGACCATGTAGGAGTTTCCTCCAAAGATCTTCCTTCTCTTATCATCCCTCCACCCTCCATTTTCCCCCACCCTCTTCAACTTTGTGGGCTCTCTCTAAAAACAATTTTTTTCTGCAAAATGTTGTGATTTTCTTGCTGAAATGTGGGGATGGAAACAGAAGATCCAGAGATAGGGAACTGGGATGCTGTTAATGCTGCAACTGCACATTCTTAGGCTTCTTGAAATATGTGTATATATATACACACATACACATGTTAGTTGGAGTAGGGAGTAGTAGGAGTAGAAATTTATCATAATGGTGATGGATCAAGGAATCTTGATTCATTTCAAGTAGAAGAAATGCAGCGTAGGATTGGAGGGAGAATAGATTTAGCTGTTGCATGTGAAATGTCTTTTTGATTAAAATAAGACAAAGTCCCCTTCTCCCCGCTGCTTCGAACGCGTTGGATTCGAGAAAATGTTGGCTGTGATTTACTCCATGCCCCGACCTCCCCACATGCGCATTTCCCTGGTTGGCGCGCCGTCTCATATTTGCTCTTCCCATTGAAAATAACATTTTTACACCTTTTTTTTTCTCTCTCATAATATAATTTTAGACCCAACAAAACTTTTAACTTTTACCAAATCAAATCACTTTTGCCCTTTTCTTTTCCATGCGTGCTTTTTGTGTGTTTTTTAGACAAAAGATTCATTAAGAAGAAGAATAAGCTAAAACATTTGAAATTATATAAGAAGTATAGTCATTTACCGTCCAAATAGTAATATATGACATGTTCAATCGAACTAAATAATGTGCATATAATCTTCTTAATGATATAATAAAAATCAAATAAACATAAAAGATTCTTAAATCACTCTGACTATATGGCCGATGGGAGAGTTATCTACTTTGGAGGAATTAACTTTGTTGATAACATTGAGGCAGTCTCCTTCAATGTGCACCTTTGTATATTTCTGAATCAATGCAAAACTCACAAGATGTAACAAAGCTAAAGCTTCAATGCAGTAATCCACATTAGTAGTAGTGTAAGGAACCTTTGAAGTCATTGCACAAAGAATAGAAGAAGAGGAATTCCGAGCAATAACTCCAATAGCACCAAATGGCGATGAGCATGCACCATCAAAATTGAGCTTAGCTTGATCTGCCAAAGGAGGAATCCACTTGGAAGGGAAACATTGCCGATTCGAACTGCAAGAAACTGGATTGGCTAGTAAAATTTCCTGCACAAAAACTTCATTCTGTAAAAAACTATGCCTGGGAGCTTTAAAAGGAATTGCATCAAAAGTAAATTAAGGGAACACTTTTTTAATAATAAGTGTCCCCTTAATATATTTTTTTAATGCCATGAAAGATTTTAAATAAGAAAGGGACACGTAACAAATTTACGTGAATAAAATAAATTAGGTCATTAGACGTAATGAATTCATTGTAAGTGATTTTTTTAAGTTTGCAAACTAATCTCTATTTTTATTTATTTATCATATAGTGCATTAAAAAATTGTATATTCTTAGAATGTATTAAAAAAATCATCAAAAAAAATGGGAAGGTATTAAAATTTGTAATGAATATAATGTATTTTTTTATGTCTTGATTAAAAAAAATGGGAATGCAATCCATTTTAGTTTTCTATTAATAACTTTACTCTCTACTTAAATCTCTACATTTTATTTTAAAATTAAAATGTCTGACATTAAATACTTATTTTTTAAAATTTCTTTTTGAATTTTCACTAAAATATTCTCCAGATATTACAAATCAATTACTCAATGTTTCATCAGTAATTTACCATTAATTAAATTAATAACAAGTATATTGTGATAACATTTTTAAAATTCAATGACTTAAAAGCTGATGTTCAATTTCGAAAAATGGAATATTCTCATGCTTTATTTTTATTTTATTATTTTACTCATTGTTTCTTGTTATAAGAATTATCTTTGTGTATTTTAAATAAGATTTTAGGTTTTTCATTTCTAAAAAAGATAAAGAAATCATAAATTCGGCCAAGCTTCAAGTCCAATAATGTGAGTCTTATTTGGAGTGAAGTTAAGAAAAGTAATATTATCATCTAACTTATTCTCAAAAAAAAAAAAAATGTCATCACCTAACTCTATTAATTTGTTCTTAAAAAAGAGAGAACTCCATTACTTTGCCAGGAAGGGGGTGGGAATATTATTACCAGAAGCTTTTAATAAAATTTAAGTTTTAAATTTGTTCAAATACTGCATGCTAAAAGGTCATAAAAAGTAGAATCAAAGTTCTCAATATATATATATATATATATATATATTTCTCGATGGATATTAAAAAAGTTTTAAAGTTTATCTTCTTTTTTTTCTTATACAACATTGCAATTTAAGAAATAAAATATTTTAAACTGAATTTTTAAAAAAGTTTCAGATATATAATGTTTTATTTAAATTTAATATTTTCTATATAAATGAAAATGTATGTGCATTGTATGAAAAACCAACTCCTTTTTTCTTTTATATAAAAAAAGAAGAGACGCCACTACTTAAAGGGAAAAAAATGAAAGAAAAAAGTGATAATATTGATGATGTTTGGATTTAATTTTAAAGTTAAAATTTGTATTAGATACATATATTTGATTAGGTTTTGAATTTTCTTATTTTATCTTTTGATTTAAATATAACTGCGTTTAATCTAACGGATTATATACCTTTTTTTATTTTATCAAAATGATCAAGATATAACACATTATATACATTTTTATTTTAAAATTAAATAAACATATAATAACTTATGTATATAATTGCATGTTGATTATTTTTAAATAAACATATTTTCTATTTTAGTTCTATAATTATTAATTTAACATCTTCACATTTTTACTTTTTTCTTAACATCTATTATTGATTCTCGTAATAAATCGTTGTGACTATTTTCTTTGGACAAATAGGTTGCATAGTTAAATGCTATAATTACTTAATTTTAAAATAAATAAAATTTTAAGTATATATTTTGATTTAAATTTTAAAAAGATATATTTTTTAAAAGGAGATATTTAATGTAAATATATGTGACTGACTTTTTTAATGTGTGGAATTGAGTTAGAAAATATCAAAATTCAATTGAATTAAATTTTTTTATTTCAACTGGCGTAGGGGGGAAGCGAAATACACAGTAGCCACAAGTGAAAGGATATTTATCCAATCCACCAACCTTACTTGTCTCAATCCAATTAATATTTAGAAATGAAAAATATTACTTTATTTGGAAAAAAATATAAGTAGTTGTATCATATTTTTATATACGATAATTTTTTTTCCTTCTAAAATACCTTTAATTATAATGTATTGAAATAAGAAAGAAAAAAATTTTATTTTGAGAAAAAGAAAATATAAATATTTCGTCTTGAAAATAAAAAAAGAGTTGTAAGATAGATGAAAATAAATATGAATAATATTAGAATTTAGTAATAAAATATCTATAAAATTATATAAGATAATTTATATTTTAAAATAAGAAATAAGTCATTCATGCTATTTATATTTATGGAGAAAGATACTAGATTTATTATTTTTAGTGAATTAGAGAGTACATTTCTATTTGTTAGAAGAATGAATAAATCAAATTAAAACCCTAATAAGTCCATTCTCCTTCCTTCGAACTCGAAAGTCAAATCCCTAAAACCCTACAAACTCCATTCCTAAAACCCCCAACTGCATTTCCCTTCTCCCGGATACACTCTACTTCAACCACCGGAGATGGCGCAGTACTCTCTCCGGCTCCGCCGCGCCTTATCTCTCTCTTCATCTCTGCTACACCAACAGCAATTTCACTACTCCAAGCCTATTTTTCCATTTCCCTCGATTTCCCCTTCTATGTTATCATCCACGCCCAATTCTAAAATCCCTAGCTTTTCTTTCAGTTCAGAACTACAGTTCTTTAAGTCATTCAGATCATCGGCTCTATCTTACCGGAACCAACGTTCAGGCCCCGTCGACGACCTAGAGATTGGCCCCGACACTATCCTATTTGAAGGATGCGATTACAATCACTGGCTTATCACCATGGACTTACCTAAAGAGTATACTCCTGAGCAGAAAGTTGAAGCCTATGTTCGAGCAGCTACTCAAGTATTTGGAAGGTCATTATTGTTCCTGTGATTGTTAATTCATTCATAATTAAATGCATCTATTCCCTTGCAATAATTTCTTTTGTGCATGTATGATAAATTGTTGAACCTCCTCAGTAACTTATTTGGATAACAATTTTCTTAATCGGGGAATCCTTCTCTTTAGGAAGAGAAAAGGATTTTGTTTTGTTCGTGCCTATTCAGCTATCTTTGATCAGTGTCTGTTCGTAACATTTGTTTTTTTTTTTTTTTTTTGAAGTCTTTACCCGCGTATCTGTTTAGTTAGTTTCTTAGTATGCTTGGGACTTAGAATTCGTATATAAAGCAGTTCAGTATCAAATGAATCTCATTGTAACGCTTGTCTTTGTCTGATTGTCTATGGTTTCAGTGAGGAAGAGGCAAAGAAGAAAATATATGCCTGTAGTACATCTGTTTATATTGGTTTTCAGGTTGAGTGTTCAGAGGAAACATCTGAAAAATTTAAAGGTAGGCTTACAAAAGGCCGTTCTTATGCAACAATATTGGACTAGAAACTGATGCTGACATTTAAAACTATTTGTCAACAGAGGTAGAGGGGGTTGTATTTGTACTGCCAGATTCCTATATTGATCCAGTTAATAAGGAGTATGGAGGTAGAAGTTTTTAAAAAAGATTTATTTATTTTGAATACTCATTTTGTAGACATATTTGGTCTGGTGTTGACTACCATATTTAGTCTTTTGCTAATTACTTTTATATTTCTTTTCCTTTTGGGGTGGATTGGCGAATTCTCATACCAGGAGACAAATATGTGAATGGAACAATAATTCCTAGACCACCCCCCATTCAATATGGTAGGCGAGAAGGGAGATATGGTGATCGCCGGCCTAGAGCTCCACATCAAAACAGGGGACCAATGCAAGGGGATAATAGGAACTTTGGACCTCCGCAAAATCCCCCATCTCATCAAAATTATGGTCCAGTTGGAGGTCCTCCCCCTCAGCAGAATTATGGTATGCCTCTAAATCCTCCAACTCAAGCTCCTCAACAAAATTATGGCCCACAGCAGAATCCTCCAGGGCAGTATTATGGTCAGCAGCAGAATTCTCCTCCAGGGCAGTACTATGGCCTGCCACAGAATTCTCCTCCAGGACATAGTTACGGTCAGCAGCAGAATTCTCCACCAGGACTTAGTTATGGTCAACAACAGAATTCCCCTCCAGGACATAATTACGGTCAGCCACAGAATCTTCCACCTCAACAACAACCAAACTTTACTGGCCAACAGAATTATGGTCCACAAGGAACAAACTTTCCACCTCACCAGAACTATGGCCCTAAGGGTGCTCCTGGGGGATGGAATGACAATCAAGGTGGCAGGAGAGACTTCCAACAAGGGGATCAAGGTGGCAGAAGCTTTGCAGGCCCAGGTCAAAGTTACTCGTCTCCACAAGATGTGAGTTTTAATCAGGGTCTAGGTGGAGCTCAGCAGGAGATGAACCCTGGATATGGTCAGAGACACTCAGGCAATGCCAATGAACAGAGATTTCAACAGGGTGGATATGGGAACAACATGCAGGATGGGGAACAAAGGCAATATCCAGCCACTGGAGCAGCTGAGCAAGTAAGGGTTTCCCCCCTTTTTTGATAGTTATGATTTTCTGACTTTGAAGAACCTGGTATCCTTTGTTGTTTGTTACATGTCAATTATTTCTGTTAAATTTTCACCAGCTCTAAAAAATGATAGAAATTGATAGAGAGGGGTTGAATTTAACTATTTAACATGCCCCTCATGTGTGTGCCTAACAAAAATTTTCAATAATAGGCCCAAGAATTGGATAATAACCAATAAATGAGCTGAAGCAGGGGTTTGAACACAAGACTTCTCGCCATGTTAAATTTTCACATGTTCTAAAACCTAAAAAAAAACCTTAATCTTTGATAGAGAGGGGTTGAATTTAATTATTTAATAATTTCATAAATATAGATTCACCAAGCACTTTAACTGAAGTTTTTTCTTTGATTTCTTTTCTCTGCCAAATCAAGGTTGAGAGGATATGATCTTATTTGTTTTTGTTAGATCATTTTCATTCTTCATTGGAGAGTTGATCATGTAATCCTAGGATATTTGATGTTGTTATAGACAGTCATGTTTATATTACAATCTAAAGAACTCATTAGACTAGTTGAATCTAGCTCATTGATTTTGTGTTAATTTTCTGGATGTGGGTGTTCAAAGTGTTGGGCAAAACTTGATAGCAGAAGACTTCTATTCAATCAAACCATGATTCACAAGGTTTTTCTTGTTAGAAATCCTGAAGGTTCAAGGGATAAGCATTGAAGATGTTTCTGTGATTTTGTAGGAGGGAGGGGAATTGGGATTGTTGGTTTTATGCTAATTGGGCTTGTAAAGCTCGCTGGGAAATGGAGTAATTGAGAGGTTTTACATTTTTTTGGTGTGTGTGGGATATTGGCATCCAAAGGTTGGATGATTATCTATCCCACCCCACCCTCACAAAAAGAAAAAAGAGCTGTACAGTGTACTACATATCGTAAGATCTTTGAAGAGGTCACTATAACATGGCTAACATTAGTTTGTTTAATTATCATGCAGTATATGTTGATTTAATAGTTGGCATGGCTGCAAAATCTCACATAGCTCTGCTTGCTTGCATATTCTTACTAGTGTATGCATTTAGATGATTTTTGTACTATTCTCGGTTGTATCTGAATCTATTACATTGATTGATTTCGGCAGCTACCAAATCTTGATATTTCTTGTTTTCCTTGGAGCAGAAATACTAGAAGGTAGAAAGCCCTTATCAAGAGATGATGCAGTTGGAATTTGCAACAAATTTTCCTGTTTTGGCCGGGAATACAAGTAAAAATATCAAGAATCTTTCCCTTTCTACTGAGTGAATGATTAGAAGAGTTAATGTTTCTGTTCCAGTAACTGCTGAAATTGTAGCAAAAATGTTCTTCTTGTCTGGTTGATATTTGCAGACATACTAGCGAAGACTATATTTAGTATGATCAGCCCCAGAAAATGATTAAATACCTTTTTTCCCCCTTTCCGATGCGCATCCGTAATTGAATAAATAGTTTCATGGAGTTTGATAGTTCAATATATGTAAATAAGATACTCTTTTATTCAAAATTGGTAATATTACGCTTGGTATAATGGCATGCTAATCTAGAATAAAATGATCACGCTGTATGAGTGCCAATATTAGAAATTTATCATTAGAAGTGAAGTCTTAATAAGTAAACTAAAAGTTAGTCTTTATATGTAATACATTTAAAATTAATATACAAAATATAAAATGTATGATACACTATATACACAGTTATATTATGATTATATGTTAAGTCTATGAAATAAATGACTCCTAAATTTTCTTAATTCAAATTTAACTCATATTTAAACTGTGTAAAAATATTTAACATGGTTCAATTTGACTTAAGTTTGTTAATAGGGTCAAATATTAAATTGAACCATCATCAACTTGATTCAACTCATTTTCACCCTTCAGCAATGGCATTGCCTGCGGAATAAAAGCCCAGGAAGCATAAGAAGGAAGGGCACCGAAGTCAAAGTCGAGATGTTCGGCCCTCTTTGTGCAAATAAGTCAATGAATTAATGTGAAAAATAATTTGAATTCTCTCTTTTCTTCAAAAAAAGAAAAGAAGAAAAAGGTGCAGTCTTGAAAAATAATTTGACTCGATTTATATGATTCAGTGCTATATTTTATGAAACTTTGCACTGCCTCGGTACCGCAAAGAACAAAATAAATATTCATTAAATCAAGAATTGGCTATATTTGAATTGAATTTGTTGTTTTGTTTTTTAATATAATAGTATAATTTTTTAGGAGGTAAAAAAAATACAACTTGAATATAAGCCAAATTGAAAATTAGTATATAACCCAACTTAGTATAAAACTGGTAGAAAATTATAAGCCAAATACAACTTGAATATTTATATTTTAAATTTGAAATGTTTAAAATTAAATATTTACTAATTAAAATAAAAATGTTTATCATTTTAAATTCTATCAACTCTTTCTTTTAAAAAGAAAAAGAAACTTTTAATACCTCATTAACTCACCTGATAACTTTTAAAGATGAAATGTTTTTTTTTAAAAAAATTATTCTATTAAGTGAATATGATCATATAATTGTGAACCAAAAGTGTAAGAGATGAATATTAAATAATTTTGAAAATTATCTTACTATCGAGTACTTAATTTAAATGAATATTTCAACTAATCATAAAAAATCATAAAATTGGTAAGATATTTTTTAAAAAGAATTTGTAGATTATTTATTTAAACCAAGATATTTTAATTTTAATTAAAATAGTAATTATACTTTTCCTCAAAAAAAAAAGAAGAAGAAGTAATTATACTTACATAGCCAACTTTGAGAGCTTTGGCGTTGGGTCAATTTTTCCGTGTAAGAATAAATTTCATGGACTCAAATAACATAACATTGAATTAAAATTAATCTTGCCAAAAGTAAAGATTCAGCATTTTTTTTTTAAAGATTCATAACATAATAGAATTAATTTTAAAAAAATTCATTGTCCCAATTAAGCTCGACTTTGCTCACCGGGCCGGAGAACTTTTCCCACCGAACACTTTCTTGTGTCACCCTCCTTCCCATTCTCAAATTCCTAGTTTTCTCGTCATCTCTCCTATACGTTGTTACAATGGATAGGGTTTAGGGTTTTGCAATGCAATTCAATTACAGAGAAAATCCAAGTGTGACCTTTGTCAGTTTTAAATTACTGTTTTCCTCTGTATAGTTAATTATCTTTGCTCGTTCTAGCAGTTCTCGGTTCATTAAATTATTCTCTTCCTCTGGACCTCTGTTACGCGAGCTCTACAGGTACTGGTTTCATTTCTCTGACAATACTTCCATACTGTTGCACGTTGTATGAATCCAATAAATTGTCAAAGAAAATAGAAACTTCATGTTTCTTCAGTTATGTGTAGGATTATATTCTCTTGCTATTTTGAGTGTTTTGGAATGGAAGAAAATGCAGAATGTTTTGGAACCCTTGTTATCTTATTTGATTTTTTGATTGTTGATTGAGCTAGAAAGATGAGGTGATTTTACGCTGCGATTTAGTTTTGTTGGGATTACTTTCTCTGTTCAGTTAGAAACTTTTTTTGAAATTATGATTTAATCAATTCTTGAAATATTCTGACATAGACAGTTCGCACTGAACTCGGCCTGAAGCCCAAGTGACCCCTACAGTTATGAACCATGACAAGGGCTGGGGAGGCATTCTAATTAGGGTTTAAAATTTCTCTAGGCTTTCTATTGGCCAAGATTTGAGGAATGCATTTCTTCAACTTCAATACATTATATAGTATTTCCTCCATCCAAAATTAGATGCCCCTTCTTTACTTGGGACTACAATACTTTGGGGAAGCCTAAGTTATGGGACCCTTGTTTTATTAGGATATGAATCCCTCAATTAAATGAGGATACTTGTGTAACACTGACTGTAAAATATAAATTATGTTAATTTTAGGACGGAGTAATACTGTGTTGAGTTTGTCGATTTGATGGTTTTGTTAATTGTTATGGGTCTTTTAGTTAGAGACTACTCGTTTTTGTAGAGCGAATATGGCTTCTTCAACAATGCAATCGGGATTAATGAAACGCGAGTCAACTGGCAAACGGGAGGGAGATCAGCTCATAATTACCCCTTTAGGAGCAGGAAATGAAGTGGGTCGCTCATGTGTGTACATGACTTATAAAGGGAAAACAGTTATGGTATGCTACTATAAACTCATAATTGTCATTTCTCTACTGTGAAAGAAAATTCATAGCGTTACTAATTACGTTTTTATTTGGTAGTTTGATTGTGGTATTCATCCTGCTTATTCGGGCATGGCTGCTTTGCCTTACTTTGATGAAATTGATCCTTCAACCATTGATGTTCTTCTTATTACTCAGTAAGCTTTCTATTTCTCTCATCCTGCATGCCAATATCTTTCCTTATGGTGATTGTGATGTAGATTTTTTGGTTTTCCAAGATCTAGCTGCTAATTTGAGAAAAAGAAAAAAAAAAAGAGAAGAAACTTAATTTTTTTTTTTGTTTGAAATAACGATGGATATATTATTTAGTCATCTGCATAAATGAATGGAAACTTCTAATTTGGAGAACACTTTGGAAGTTAAGGAGGAGATTGAGTGATGAAATTTGATATGAACTGATCAGGTTGAGTTTTAGTTGATAGATGAGGCATTATCATAATTCTTGTGTAGTTTATCTTATTTCAGTTTTGGATATTGCCTAGTTAAGTTCTCAAGTTGTTGCACTTGACATGATTTTTTAATTTTTTTTTATTTTATGGAGAGGATATAAGGATGCTCAATGTGTGTTTTATTATTGAGTTATAAGTGAGCGAAATTATGAGCTGAATTTCATTTATCAGTCTATTTTTCTGTGGAGTTGGTTTCAAGTACTGTATTTTGTGGCATTGTACAAAGCCAAATCTATCAAAGTGCTTCATATTTTTGTTGATTTTATTATCTGTAGCAGCAAATTGACTCGAGGTTAAAACAGCAATACAGCATGTCTGACAAAATTTTCAATATCATTTACTAACTTTGAGAGAATTGTCTTTTGGGCTCTTAAAATTTCTCCTTGGTCATAATGATTCCTGAATTCTGCACATTATTACCTTTTGAGTCTGCTTTTATTTATTATTCTCTTTTCCTTTTTACTTTATGAACTTTCTTTCCTGTCTTCATGTTTTGCCATACTTATATGAGAACATTTGCAGCTTTCACTTGGATCATGCTGCTTCCCTTCCATACTTCTTGGAGAAGGTTTGTTCCTTAACTGAGCTCAATTATTATCTAGATGTTTGTCAGGGAAGTACTGATTGCTTTGACTGTCTTCTAGACTACGTTTAAAGGGCGAGTGTTTATGACCCATGCAACTAAAGCCATCTATAAGTTACTTTTGACTGATTACATCAAAGTGAGCAAGGTTTCAGTTGAAGACATGCTGTATGATGAACAAGATATTCTTCGTTCCATGGATAAAATTGAGGTACATTTTACTCTTCTAGTCTATTTGTCATTTTGCATTGTGACAACTAGAATTGTTGTAAAATCAGCTTTTTGATATCTTGTTGAATCTAAAATTAAAAAGCTCAAAAATCAAGAAGCCGAATTTCTGCCTTTGGTGTTTGCACATGTTAAAATTTCACCTCATCTAAAAGCTTCAGTTGATAAGAGAAGGGTACACAATAACTATTTAATGAGCGGAAACAAAATTTGAACATGAGACCACTGACTTTAATGCTATATTAAATTTATACCTCATCTAAAAGTTTTAGTTGATATAGAGATGTACAATTTATATAATGTTGGAATTCAACATGTGTTAATGTTGTGTAAAAGGTTGCGTTTGATAACCTAATTAGGCTGTTATACGCTCTATGGTCGGTAGTCTAAAATGGCTTCCAAGTTTGTTGTTTTCTCTTGTATAATTCTATATATAGGCTCTCTTGTAAGACATTTGTATCAAGTAATCCAAGATGTAATTCATTATTTTTAATATGGTATTAGAGTCACTTTCTTGTGGCCTGAATGTCTTTGAAACTATCACTTGTTCATAGTTTGGTCATCAAAAGTTTCTTCCAACATTAAGAAACTTTCAGTTTCTTAGTTTTAGTTTTTAAGTGTTGTATGTTTTCTGCCATTTCTTCAATTTTATGGTTGTTGTTTATTAACACCGTGAGGTGAGCCATGTACCTGGCAGTCATAACCCGAACACCCATTGCCGAAATCCAAGCGTGTGAATAGTACGCCAGCTTCCGGCTTTCGATTGCTGCTGCAAAAATTCCTTAGGGTTCGTTGGCTTCTTTAGACCCTCTCCATGTGTTCTTTCTCAGATACAATTTCAATCTTTGAAATGGGTTGAATTTATTTTCACAGAACTTTCGATTTTGTCTCTTTCAATCTAAATTTAGTACTGCCTTCTTTTCAAATTGGAAATTTGTGTGGTGCTCTGGTTTTCTCTTGAAAGTCTAGTTGAAATTTCCTTGAATTTGTGTAAGTATACCAAAGTTGGTTTCTTGAAGTTGGACTTTGGTTATGTTGGTTTTATTTCTGCCTCGAAGTCTTATTCTTAAAGTCTTAGTTTTACTCTCCTCTCTGCTGCGTTTGTTTGATGTCTGGAACAAAACAACCACTTTATTTTGTTTTTGTCTGAATTCTCGACTCTCTATTCTTTGATTTGCAGACCAGACTGCGTTTGTTCTGTCATATTTCTTGTTTCCTTGTCTCACTCAAGCAGAAAACTCATTCTAAGCTCTTAAGTTGGTTTACCATTTGCCAAAACAGTATTTAACCTTCGGAACAGTACCGTTGTTCGGAATTTTCTCCGGTTTGTTGCAGTTTGCTCACCTCGACTTCTGCAATTTGTCTTGTATCTGTTTGAGAGTCACCATCAGTGAAGTGCTGGACCTCGCTAGTTATAGGTTTAATTTTTATTTTGAAATTTGGATAGTCAAGTATGTCATCATATCTGAAGAGATTGTCACGTGTTACCGTTACACGTCACCTTTCGTATATCAGATCTCTCATTTAATATTATATTTGTTACAAGCTGTCATCAATATATACTTCAGTTTGAGGGGACGGTTGGAATTAAACATGTGGTAATGTGTGTAAAAGGTACTCTTTAGCAATCTAATTACACAACACATAGGTGGTCTAAAATGGCTGCCAGATTTGTTTTTTTTTGTGTAATCCTATATATAGGCTCTCTTGTAAGATATTTGTATCAAGTAATTCAAGATGTAATTCAGTATTTTTAACATATAACAATACATATTTGTAAACCTAAAAGTGAGAATGATACAAACATCAATAAATATGGGCAAACAATGGCTAAATTCTTAAAATTGCATTTATTTGGTTTAAATTCAGTGGATAAAGTCAGAACAGGTAGTGTGTGTGTTTCTTTTAAGGATTTGTTTTAAAGTAATTATTATTATTATTGTTGCTGTTGAAAAGAGAATCAGAAAAGGCTGGGATTTCTTCTAGGAAAATATGGGGACCTAGCTGTGGCTTCCAAATTGTATTTTGAGTACAGACTGTTGACAAATCAACATCTATATCTTTTTAATGCAAATATTAATTTTATGATGATTCTTCAGGTTATTGATTTCCATCAGACTCTGGAAGTCAATGGCATCCGCTTCTGGTGTTATACAGCAGGCCATGTCCTTGGTGCTGCCATGTTTATGGTTGATATAGCAGGTGTTCGGGTGCTGTACACTGGAGACTATTCACGCGAAGAGGATCGTCATCTTCGTGCTGCTGAGCTTCCTCAGTTTTCTCCAGATATTTGCATTATTGAGTCAACCTATGGAGTTCAACTTCATCAGCCGCGTCATATTCGAGAGAAGCGTTTCACTGATGTCATTCATTCCACTGTATCCCAAGGTGGCCGTGTCCTAATCCCTGCTTTTGCACTTGGTCGTGCACAAGAACTCCTGCTAATTTTGGATGAGTATTGGTCAAACCATCCTGAACTTCACAATATCCCAATTTACTATGCCTCTCCTCTTGCAAAAAGATGCATGGCTGTGTATCAGACATACATCAATTCCATGAACGAGAGGATCCGTAATCAGTTTGCCAGTTCAAACCCCTTTAACTTCAAGCACATATCCCCTTTGAAAAGCATTGAGAGTTTTAATGATGTGGGTCCATCAGTGGTGATGGCAAGCCCTGGAGGACTTCAGAGTGGGCTGTCCAGGCAGCTGTTTGATAGGTGGTGTGCTGACAAGAAAAATGCTTGTGTAATACCTGGGTATGTTGTGGAAGGGACACTTGCAAAGACTATTATTAATGAACCTAAGGAGGTTACCCTCACAAATGGCTTGACTGCTCCTCTCAACATTCAGGTTCATTACATTTCCTTCTCAGCTCATGCAGATTATGCTCAGACAAGTACTTTTCTAAAAGAGCTTATGCCTCCAAACATAATTCTGGTTCACGGAGAGGCTAATGAGATGGGAAGACTTAAACAGAAGCTCATGTCCTTCTTTGCTGATCGGAACACTAAAATCATCACCCCTAAGAACTGTCAGAATGTTGAGATGTACTTCACCTCTGAAAAAATGGCAAAAACTATCGGAAAGCTGGCTGAAAAGACTCCTGAAGTTGGTGAAACAGTTAGTGGCTTACTTGTAAAGAAAGGCTTCACATACCAGATTATGGCGTCTGAAGATTTACACGTCTACTCTCAACTTTCCACAGCAAATATCATGCAAAGGATCACGATCCCTTATTCAGGTGCCTTTGCTGTCATAAAATACAGGCTTAAGCAGATATATGAAAGTGTGGAATCCTCAGCAGACGAGGAATCTGGAGTACCAACTTTGCGAGTTCATGATCGGGTGACAGTGAAGCAGGAATCAGAGAATCATATCTCAGTACACTGGTCAGCAGATCCAATCAGTGACATGGTTTCTGACTCAATTATTGCTCTAGTTCTAAATGCCAGCAGGGAAATGCCTAAGTTTGTAGTCGAGTCAGAACCTACAGCAAATGAGGAGGAAGATGCTAGGAAAGCTGAGAAAATAGTACATGCACTGCTTGTGTCTCTCTTTGGAGATGTGAAATTCGGGGAAGATGGGAAGTTGGTGATAAGTGTTGATGGGCATGTGGCACATCTTGATAAACAAAGCGGGAATGTTGAAAGTGAAAATGAAGTCCTGAAGGAACGTGTGAGATTGGCATTCCAACGCATAAGAAGTGCTGTGAAGCCAATCCCTCTTTCAGCATAGCTACCTTTGAAGAAACCCTTCTTCAGTTCTTTACTAAAGCTCAATTTTTGCTGGCGAGCGTCTGCAGTTACATTTTTCTGTATGCTCTGATAGAATGTGACTAATAAAATAGTTGGATTTTCATAGGTTGAAATGGACACTAATGCCCTGGGATTTTGCCTGTTCTCTCCATCTCCTTTCTTTGGGCTCAGGAAACTTTAGTGGAACTATCATCATTAGCCAAGCCATCCTAAATTTGTAGTTATCTTCTTGGAAGAATGTTTCTGAAGATTCTTACTGGAGGACTAATAGTCTGGTTGACGCCTTCAATTGGTTCTTTGGTTTAGTAAAATGCTGATATTACTATAAATTTCACTTTAAAGAAGTTGTCGGGTCTTAGAGGGCAGAAATCGGAAATTCTGTTGAGCACTGTTGTTGAACAGGAAAAAGCTTTGCAAACTAGATTTGAGTATCGATTTGCATTTGCACATCATGATTATTCATGATTCAAAAAGCCAATTGGTACAATGAACTGTTTGTTTCTGTATTTTGCTGTCTCATTCATGTAAATCTTTACCATCTGGATGTACGAATCCCTATTCATGAGTGATAACAGGGGAAAGTGTGGAAGGGAAGTCTTTGAAGATCGCTCATGCTACTGTTTCTATGGTAGCAAAGCTATCTGCTTATCTCGGCAAACACACCAAGATCTAAGAAGGCAAGACCATTAAGATCTAAGAAAAATTCTACATTGTGGTAACCAAACTGGATAACTCAGGATATTAGCAGCACTTAAATCTATGGAAATTCTTGGTTAGTATCATAATACCATTGCCTTCGAAGGGTAAATGTTTGCTCTTATTACATAGTCCATTTGATTCAACCATCTTAATTTTCTAGTAATTTGTTGATTGAAACGTGATGAGTTTAACATATTAATTGGATTGGGAGTTCAACATATTAATTGGACTACCCAATTTAAGTGGAAGATTGAAAAAATAAAAAAAGATAAGTAAAGACAGAGTAATATTTGGATTCGAAATCAAATATAAATAATATTAATTGCATTGGTTTAGATGTGATTATATCATATTTGGAGAAAACAATGATAGAATAGAATATAAAATTAGATGTATCAAATATGGATTGATATGATTTATTTAATGATAGATTAATGAATTAAATATTTAACTTGAATCACATGATTCAAGAAACTTAATGAAAATATTAAATAATCTTAAAGAGCTCCAAATGTATATAAAAGATGGATGCATTAGCACAATGCGCAAGTGATTATATTGTATTAGGAGATTTTGATTAAAAAAACAGTGTATTTCAAATTTTCAAATATTTATTCAATTACTAAAATTTGCAAACTTTTTTTTTGACAAAATTATATGAAGAATTTTAAAAAGGAGCATTTCTTAAAAAAAAAAGAGCAAGGGCAAAAAGGATATTTTAATGCAATTCCACACAGCAGTCTCCCGAGCGAAAAGTCCTCACTCATTCATCCCTTTCCAACCTGATCTTTGTCTCACACAAAAAACACCCTTCACATCTTCGATAGTGATGAAAAAATATGACTCTTTCTCTCTCTCCATTCCTCAGTTTTTTAAATAATAATAATAATCATAAATAATACTTTCATTTAGCATTCAAACTCTTCACATGTTTCATCATCTTCCCTTCACCCCTCACAAAATGTGTTGCTCATCTTCCTTTTGTTTCATACCTCCTTTGTGATTGTGATCCCTTCTTTCTTCTCCTTCATCCCACCATATCCTCATTTCCAATTCTCTTATGAAAATTCCCTTCCCAATCACCATAAGTTTCCCTTTCAGTTGCCATTAGGATCTAGGGTTTTTGCAGGCTTTTGTTAATCAGTACGTGAGTAAGCATAATTCTTAAGGTTTTTTTTTTATAACTGTTATTTTGGTTTTGTTTTTGTTTGTCTGTCCTGAAAAAGGTAAATTCAGTTTCTGTTTTGCATGTTTGTTGAGATTCTTGACATGATTCGAAGGGCTTTTTTCCTGGTTTATTTTGCTTCTGGGTTTTGGTTTCTGTTTTTTCCGACTATTGATGGGATCAAATGCGGAGTTGACTTTTTATCTCCCTACCATTGGTTTTGGTGTGTTTTTGAGCGAACTTAAGTTGTTTTCTTTAAATTTGTTTTTTCATTGAGTTGATTCTGTGATTGCATTGGATGTATTGCGTTAATTTCTACTGGTTAAAAGAGATGATGGAATTGAGAAAATTGATGAGCGAGAGTTTAAAGTGATCATTTAGTTTGTATGACTCATAGCTCCTAGAGTTTTTGTAGACGTGTTTATCATTTGTTTCAAGGGTTCTGAGAAAGCAAACCAATAGAAATTAGACTTAAAAAAGCAAACTTATTGTAGAAATCAACATTTCGTTTGTGACTTAAAAGCAAATCATGGGTATTTAGATATAAAAATCAGTCTTGACTGAGGGTAGCATTTGGCTTGCGCCTTAAATTTTGATTTCTTGTAATGAGTTCTTTTGGTTATGGATTTCAACATGTTTATTTTAGTATTCTTAATTCTTGGTGGACCATTTTGTGTTTGTGCCTGTAGGTTGATTTATGACCTGCATTTATGTCCAGACCTTGATGAATTGGTTTATTTTAATTAATGCCATTTGAACCCTAATGATTATGATTTATGATTGCTATTAAACTTCGTCATTGTAGGTTGTTGGCATGAAGAGAATAGCATATTACGACACTGTTATCCCACAAATGCAGGACCCATGGCCTATAAAAAAGGCTCTTACTTTGTCGGATGTAGATATTACTCATCCATTCCTCACTCTGTCTCGTCAACAAGTTGAGACTCATATTCTTTTGAGCATGACGCAGCAGCAACAAGATCAATTGAGGTCTGTCGGTCAGGTGGATTTTAATGCTCAGGATGATGATACTGGAGAAATGTATGTCATGAAGTTGAAATGGCGGGGAAGCTACTATAATCTGATTGGCAAATGGGGCAAGGTTGTTCGAGGGAAGGGACTTGATGTCGGGCAAGAGATTAAAATACGTTGGGCTAATGAATGTCTACACTTTTCAGTCCCACAACAAGAAGTAGTTGCTGTACCACCTGTACGAATGGTTGCAGCACCGCTAATACAGGACCACTGGCCTATTAAGAAGGTTTTGACATTGTCTGATGTAGACACCAACCATCCATTTCTCCCTTTGCCTCGTCGATCTGTCGAAGATCATATTCTTGTGTATTGGTCACAGCAACAACGTGAACAATTAAGGAAGGAAGAGCAAGTAAATGTAAATGCTCGAGATTATGATAATGGTGAGATTTATTTAATGAAATTGAAGTGGAGGGGAAATTATTACAACCTCATTGGAAAATGGGGAGCAATAATTCGACAGAAGGGGCTGGGTGTTGGGAAAGAGATCAGATTACGCTGGGGAAATGAGTGCTTATACTTTTCAGTTCCTCAAGAGAGATATATTGCAACAGCATCAGGACAGGAAAGTTGGCCGATTAAGAAAACTCTTACTTTGTCTGATGTTGATACCAATCATCCGTTTCTTACTTTGCCTGGTAAGGCTGTTGAAGATCATATCCTCTTTTATTGGACACCCCAAGCTCGTGAACAGTTGAGAAACGATCATCAAGTAAGTGTTAATGCTCGCGATGAGGACATGGGTGAGTCATATTTGATGAAGCTTAGATGGCGAGGGAGTTATTATAATCTTATTGGCAAATGGGGCAAAATTATTAGAGGGAAGAGACTTCATGTCGGAAGGGAGATCAAGCTTCGCTGGGACAATGGATGCTTACTTTTCTCAGTACCTCAATGATGCTGTCTTTTATGTAGGTGGTCAAGTAATCAATGAAATTCTATTTTTGCTTCTCATCACTCTTATTTTGCATGGTGTGTCACTTTAAATTGCCCCTTTCTGTTGTGTACGCTGTTCATAAATTTTGCTGGATGGCCTAACAGAGCTGGTTTATATCTAATTTATATTTTGAGACAAATAGGACTTTGTGGAAGTGACAAGCTCAACAAGGCGACGAACATTTATATTGTTGATTAGATATCTTTTTCTGAAACTGTTGTATCTTTCTTGCTGTTTGGTACATTCAACTCGTCAACTCTTCTGCATTTTGACCTTATTTTATCTTGCTAAGTAGTACTTTTGTCCTCAAATGAAAATTTTGGCTGCTGTTGCTAGACAGAAGCATGACTTTATCTCTCAGTCTTCATGTTTTCATATGTGTTCCTTCACTATTTCATTTTAGAAATTTATTGTCTTGAATAATTTTTGATGACTTGGGCATTTGATTTGAGGGAAGGCCTTGTATGGACTGGAGAAATAGAAAACATCTATTTATGACATGTGTTGCTTTAGCTAGTAGATTTCAAAGAACATATGCTATTCTCTCTTGTTTGAAAATCTTTTTCTTAGGGAACAAATTTAATTCAGATACCCAAGATGTCCTTGCCTGAATTGTTATCATCCTAAAAAGTGGAAAAAAGTCTAGGTACAAAAGAATTCCTAATTCAGAACAATCACTAGAAACCTACATAAATAGCCTTCTATTTGTCTGTAACCCAAGTTACTCTTTCTTAGGGTGCTAAGATAATTCGCTTTCTTGGTTTAGCAAAGTTATTTCTTTTCTTATTTTATGAAGACACGCCTTTCTTTTAATGAAAATGATTGATTTCTTGCTTTCCCTGACCTCCTCGTTTTCATTTCATTAGTAGTTTAATATAACCAGCAATTTTCTTTGTCATTTCGTGTTCAATGGTGTGCTGGCCTCAATTTGAAAAGGATATGTGGAAAGAGATGCCACAGATGAAGGCTTTACTTAATAAGCCCCCTCTACCCTGTGGAAGAGTAGAATAGGAGAAAAGTGCCAAGCAGAGAGCATAAAGTTGAATTCATACCATTTTGTACTGCACTGAATTTTTGCCTGTGGTTGGGCTTTGCCATTAAAGTACGTGCATCTTGTGCATGCATTAAGTCACATGCCTAGGATTCATGACTTTGGTGGGCAGGGGCAGGTATCGCGTTATTAACTGTTAGATACTTGCATATGGTACCCTTCATTTCTGCTTATGCTTTCATGGGTTTATAGAATCTGAATTCTGAAAAGACATGTAATTTCTACTATGTTTTTATAAACTACTCTAATGATCAGTTAAGACTTACGTGGAATAGTTGTTTTATTTATGGTATGAGAAAATCTTTGAAATTTCAGTTTGACTCTTTGCAGGTTTTCTTATTGCAGATTAAAAATGATCTTCTTCAAGTTTGAGATGACTTTTCTGGTGGTTCAAAGCCTCCCTCAGAGAAGATTCCAGTTTCTGAAATATTTGGAAGTTTTTTGTGATATCTATGATCAATTCTTCAACTTTCTAACTTCACTAATTCTGGAGTACTAGAAAAGAAGTATACCAACCTTCACCAACAATTTTCCGATAGGGGTACTTTCTAACACCAGCTTTTGCCTCCTGGCCATCTCCAGCTATTTATGATTCTTGACAACTAGTAGCATTGTGCAGTATGAAAACGCACCTTGTAATATGAGTTCCTGGTCAAGTGATGAATTGCTTTTGGCAGGACTAGTGAACAGCATGATTGACATCGTCCAAAACCTTTGGGAAGTTCATCTTACCTCTGTACATATTTCACCAAAAGATATAGGAAAGTGGATAGTAGATCCAATGTTTTTGCTCCAACAGTAGTTAAAGCTTTATAATTTATTTAATATTGTAGAAGCTTGTGCTTTTTTGGCATTTCATTTAATTTGTTGAATTAAATATTACTTTTAAGCTGTCTTCTGCCCTATGTAACCTTTTCTGTTCTGT
Source organism: Apocynum venetum (assembly GCA_019593545.1). NCBI lineage: Eukaryota > Viridiplantae > Streptophyta > Magnoliopsida > Gentianales > Apocynaceae > Apocynum > Apocynum venetum. Next base: position 1,639,242 of record SRSM01000141.1, on the reverse strand, counting down.
CCTCTCTGGATATTTTTGGGAAGGAATTTCATGTACTTAGCATATGTGTAACCCTTTTTTTTTGGCGGGGGGTAGAAAGCTCAAATGAGAAAGGGTGCATCCAGAGAGGTCTTCTGATTTTTTTTACAAAAAGATGTTCTTCCCATTGGATAGGGATGCCAGTTGGTCGAAATTATTCTGGCTTCCAGTCAAGGGGCAAAAATGAGGCTGCAAAAGAGATTCAGGTGTCTACAAGACAAAACAGAGAAGAGAGGCTGTCTGAATTGGGAATTGCTTGCATATCGTTGTAGCCATAGATCGGTCTTGCAAGCCTTGTATCTGAATTATTTCCTTACTTTCCAGTCTGTACTGAAAGGATCTATAAAAGAAAGGCAACAGAGATGAGAAAGTGGAGAAGAAGATGGCAGGTGAGTACATATTTTCATTTAAAATATAGTTAGCAACTTCTAATATGCATACTCGTCGTTAACTAATTAATAAAAATGATATTATAATAAAGTTTGACATTCGTAAATATTTGTATTAAGTTACATTCATAGAAGAAGTATATATTACTCAGAATCGAATATCAAATTTGCCCAATAATAGCCAATCAAGAAGATGGTGGGTGGTGGTGGTGGTGGGGATTGCATTTTGTGCTGTCTAGTTTGGAATGATTCATGACTCACGAGCATCATCTTAGCTTAATAATTAATATAGGCGGAAAATTAGGCATTCTAGTTTTAGTTACCTGTTTCTTCTGCTTTTATGGCTTCAATTACCAAGTTTTAAATTTTATTTGGAATTTTACGTCACCAATTTTAATTCTATTAAAGAAAATACTCTTTTAAATTGAAAGCTTGGAACTTACATAGAAAACGGCTTCCTCTAGAAGGTAAAATTATCTAATACAATTAACAAAAACTAATAATTTAATGTAGCAAGTTCAGTTGTAAGCTTTCTTCTGTATATATCATCAACCAATTACAATATAATCTCCACTTCTTTAGTAATAAACTTGATTTTTCAATATTCAAAATACACAAATTTCCACTATAATCTAAAATTGGCTTAAATAATTCTTGAATCCATAACATTGTATTTTTGGATTTTATTTTAACATTAAAATAACTTGTCAAATAGTTCAACTATGATTGAGATGTTCTTAATTTTTTTAATTTTATTTTAAAAAATGATGATGGTGATGAAAGTTAATTTCATCTAACCCATTATATAATATTTTATATTTAAAGACATTAATGATAAAACAAAATTTTTCTATTATATTATATTTAATATATATTAAAAATAATACATCCACGAAAATTTGATTTGCACAAGAATATTTTTTTTAGACATATAACATCTCCACTTTTAGTAGTAAATCAATGTGATATTTGACTTATACATATAATTTTTTAGAATTAAAGGTTCACATTTTTATTTAAATATTTATTTATAATTTCATTAATTTAATAAATTTATATTTTATGAAGTTAAATTATACTTATTTTGTCCTTTTTTATAAGGTGTATAACTTTATTATTTATAATTATAAGATATTTTGTTACTTTCTATGATAATTATATAAGCTATTTTCAAATTTATTCATAATTAATTGAGAGAGATGAGACATATTTCATTTTTAAAAAATACTAAAATAAAAAATATATAGTGATAAGTAAAATATTTATTCATATAAAAAAGAACGAAAAAAGTATAATCTCATCATTAACAATATTAATATTAATTATTTTTCAAAAAATTATATTAATATTAATAATAAGAATAACACAATAATTCTTTAAATTCAAAAGGTATATTTAATTATTGAATAAAACCACGTTCAATTTAAGTCACCCCATTTTAAATAATTATACTCCTAAACAGAAGAAGCTAGGTGGAGAAGTTCTCTTCTTTCTCTTCTTCTTCGTATGGGGGAAGAGCAGCAGCAGCAGCAAGAGCAAGAGGACGATTCAGAAGATTCTGAAGCAGCTTTCCTTTTCATGACATAATCCTTTATAAATACCGACGGTGAGGGGTGGTTGGGGAAGAGTGATTCTGTGGTGAGGAGAGAGAGGGAGAGAAGGATGGGGAACGGGAAATTGACGTTTAGGCGGAGGAAGAAGGCGTCACCCCAGCGGCCACCGCTGCTGGAGATTGAGGCTTCGACTAGTACAGCGGTGGTTGTGAATAATGGCAATAATTCAATGATCGCGGCGGGGAGTAAGGCTTCTGGAAAGAAGAAGACCGGTGGAGCGGCGAGGCTGTGGATGAGGTTTGATCGGACAGGGCAGTCGGAGTTGATTGAGTGTGATAAGAGCGTTATTATTAAGCGTGTTTGTATTCCTGCTCGCGATCTTAGAATTCTTGGTCCTATCTTCTCTCACTCCTCCAGCATTCTTGGTACTCTCCCTCTCTCTCTCTCCAATTTCTCTTTTTATGAAATTTACCAATGTAGTTTCTTTACATTTTTGCTAGAATTTCTAAATATGTTTACTTATCATTCAGGGAATGATGTTTGGGAGATTGAATAATTTTGTGCTGTTTTTTTTGCACTGCTTGAATTTGAATGATTTGTTGTTAGATTACTTAAATAATACCGAGTTGCTTTGCTTTGGTTAAAAGGTAACTTATGCTGCATACTTCTTACTCCTATCAGATATAAGTGGGGGAGTAGGAGTGATATAATTGGTGTAGGTGCCATATGAACAGGGTGTATTTCGTCAATTATATCAGCCTCTGACTAAATTTTATTTTTGGAGCTTATTTTGTGATCCTAATGGTTATTCAAATGTAAGTTGACTTTTTTCCATTGATCCTCAATCTCTTCAATTTTTTATTAGCACACAGTTGCATGGTGGCATATGCAGTGCAACTATTTGATTTCATAATTAGATTGGATGAATTTTGTGTTGTTTCAAAATATTTAATAGTTTTAGGACTTTTTAGCTTTTATTTTGCATCTTTCTAATGTTACTCTAATTGATGAGAATTTCAACAAATAAGAAAAACAATAAATAGTGGCATTTTAAGGAGAGAATTTTTTCTTGGTACGTGTAACGATTTATATTTTTGGACAAAGGGAATACTTTTTAAAAGTTTCATTTTGAAATTTCATTACTGTTGAACCTAAAACTTTTAGCATGGAAGATTTATATTGGTCTTCTGTGCATTGGTAGGTCTTCTGTTGCACTTTAATATGGACTGTTTCTTTGTCTAGGGAAATTCTTACAATGGACGTGGTCTTTGTGAACTGTATGCATAAAAAAGTTGTACCTTTTCAAACGATACAATATGCAATACACATGATATAACTTTTCAATCTTAGGGCCTTCTGTTGATTTCCCTCTGTATAACAGACAATATATAACCTTACCTTTTGTTTCCAGCTAGGGAAAAGGCCATGGTTGTGAACTTGGAGTTTATAAGAGCCATTATTACAGCTGAAGAGGTGCTTTTGCTTGATCCTTTGCGTCAGGAGGTCCTTCCCTTTGTTGATCAACTAAGGCAGCAACTTCCTCAGAAAGGTGCATTCAGGAATAATGGAGCTGGCCAAATGCTCCTTCAAGATGAAGAAATGCTTCCCACTTCTGGACAATGGTTACCTGTCCCAGAAGCTGCTGAAGGTTTGCAAGCAGAGCTTCCATTTGAGTTCCAAGTCCTGGAGATTGCATTGCAGGTGGTTTGCATGTATTTGGACTCCAATGTTGCTGAACTCGAGAGAGATGCTTACCCTGTTTTGGATGAATTGGCCATGAATGTTAGTTCAAAGAATCTTGAGCAAGTGCGGAGTTTGAAAAGCAATCTGACCAGATTGCTGGCACGAGTACAAAAGGTACTTATTTTCTTCATTAATATTCCAATATTTGCTTACCAAACCTTATATAAATGATAGAACATAATCTTCCTTCCTATCTTTCTATGTATGCATCTATCTAACACTGCAAATAGTACTTTGTACGTATTAGAAACTCCACTTTATTCTATGAGCTTTGCCTGAAAGATTGAAATTTGGGGTGGGGGAGGAACACATATAATGCCAATTACATTACATAGAGCTGTCTTCTGCAGTCATCTATATCCCTTTGGAATCAACTTAGGAGTATTTTCTTTTAAATGTAAAGTTACAGTTTCATATCTTGGTGAGAAATCCAAATAAAATACTAAAATTCTATATGGCTTTGGGAGTTTATATTATATTTGAAAACATTACCTAATTTTCCTCAAATGCAACATTCAGCATAAAAAATATGCTTAGTTTACACATTCCCTGATAAACTCTTGTGCTAAATTGCAAGCATGCTTGTCGATAGTTTGTGGGGGATCATTATGCTATCTTTTCAAATTTGTTTCTATTTGATGTAGCCCTTGCTGTCGATTATGTTAGCCATTCTGCTACTTAATTTACATGAACTTGAGATGCTTTAACTTATGAATGAGTAGCTCTTAGAGATTCTACAAGTGAGTTGATTGTTGCTTTTACATTAGGCCCAACCTGAATTGATTTGTCTATGCTCCTGGGGAGAATTCGAGCTTACTTCAGATGCACTCATGAGTTCAGTCTTTGAGTGACATTTGACTATAAAATTTGCTTTCTGTGCTTGTTACAATTGGTTGCGATACCAAATAATATAACTTTTTGAGGACAGTAGCTCTACCAGAATGAATTGCTCCTAATTTTCTTGAAATCTATGGTGTCATAAGTATTTTTTTCCTGTTTTCCTTGAGTGCCTCTTGCCACGGTTGGCAATTTAGGCACTCTGTTGCTGAGGTCCTAGCTAATTATCGCTGCAGTAAGAACCATTTTTCTAATTGATTTCTGTTTGTTTGACTCTCTCTCTCTCTCCGGTTTCTCAGAGCAGTATTAATAAGGTCAAATAAACATTTGTAGGTGAGAGATGAAATTGAACATCTTTTAGATGACAACGAAGATATGGCACAATTATATTTAACTAGAAAGTGGATTCAGTATCAGCAATCTGAGGCCTTGACAGGATCCATGGCCTCAAATAACATTGTTCCTGCTGCCGGTCATCTTCAGCGGCTAAGTTCTACAAGAAGTGGAAGTATGACAGGCAACTATCTACATGAGCATGATGTGGAGGATCTTGAAATGTTGCTGGAGGCTTACTTCGTGCAGCTGGATGGCACTCGCAACAAAATATTATCTGTAAGTAATTATATCGTCATTATAGTGATTCTGAGTGTGGTAACATTCCTCTTCTGCATGGCACTTGTCACTTTGCAAGTAATTTTCTCAACCATTCTGACGTCTGATAATTCTGGTGTAGTGTCTGATATTTCTGGGATGTGGATGAGGTTTCAAAGGACTCTGTATCCTAAACAGATTTTAATGACTTTTGTAAATCTATAATACATGTGCATAATTAAGTTTGTGGATTTGTGTTTGGATGATTATGTTAGTGTTGCAAATGTGTTGGTAGTAAAATGGTTTCTTGATAATATACTTGTCCTGTAACTTTTTTAATGCGCTTGAGTTTTAGCTTCTTTGTTTAACAATTTGTTTATTTTGTGTCTTTGCTGAATCACTTGTAGCAGACACATGAGGGATTCCTTGTTGATGGAATTGAGACCTCAAAAGCTTTGGGATTGAGAATAAGCTTGACAATGGATGTTAACTTTGTGCATTTTTCTGTATTACCCATCTAAACTTTTCTCAAAGAAAGAAAGCAGTGGAAATACCATTAGATTAGCTTTGTCATCCGAGTGAGGGAGTTGAAGGGGATACTCTAAATCTCTTTGCCTTCTTAATGTGTTTATATTATAAGATCCTGGTAGATGATTCATGCATGTTTGAGTAGGTATTGTTTTTATGCCAAATTGGATCTTCATACACGTACTAAGATTGAAAATAAGTTAAATTAGTTAGGTTGCTTTGCTTCCCTGGCTAGCTATATGAACATTTCTCTTACAAAATTCTTGCTCTTCCTGGCATGTATTTGAGATTGATTTCCTTTAATTGCAAGTTTGCTTTTGAAATAGCTTATCTGCATTGTGATAAAGCATGAGTTTGAGTTCTTTTTTTTTTCTTTTTCTGAACTTGCTTTTTTTGTCTGTTCCTTCCTTCTACTGGTCTGCTTAATTTTTTATTTATTATTATTTAATTTGAAGGTACGAGAATATATTGATGATACAGAGGATTATGTGAACATCCAACTTGACAATCAGCGAAATGAGCTCATTCAACTGCAGTTGACATTGACAATTGCCTCTTTTGCTGTTGCTGTAGAAACATTAATAGCTGGTATATTTGGTATGAATATCCCCTGTACTCTATACAAAACCACCACATTGTTCTGGCCTTTTGTTGGTGGCATTACTGCAGCGTGCATATTACTTTTCTTTCTTGTTCTCGGATATGCCAGATGGAAGAAACTGCTGGGGTCTTGAACCAAACATATTGCTGGTTAACCTCAACATATAACAGAGGATATCAGATATTTTGTTCTGGCTTCCATAGGGTTCTTTTTCCCCTCTTCTTTTTGGGTCATAACTGGGAGCTGCAATTCATTGCTCCCTTGGAGTTACATACTACATGATCTCATACATATGAGACACAATTACTGATGTCTATCATAGTTAATATCCATCTTATGACGACTCCATCATGCTTGTAAATGTCATATTTTCTCTCTAAATCTTCTTCCTCTTGCTTCTTTTGTAAATGTCATATTTCCTCTTCCTTTTGCTTCTTGGTTCAACTAAGATATAGCAAACTAGTAGCCTTGATGAAAGCATGAAGTCAAGTTAGTTTCTGATGATTATTAGCATCCCGACCCATCAAAAGGATTTATTATTATTTTTTGATAAATAGGATCTATTATTATTTCATAACTGGGACTTTGAAAAGAGGTGAAACTTAAGAGTTTAGATTTTAGTTTTGTAAATTATGAGTCAAGTACTTGCTCAATAGTCTCCATACTTTTGTTTGATCCAAGCGTTTGTCTTATAGTTGCTACTTGCTAGGTAGTTATTATCTGAAAGTGATGTCCAGCTTGGGGTCCTCTTGATCCTCGCTGTACTTAATCAAGTGGTTATATGCAGCTGCATTCAGGGTGTGTTAACCATTTAGTGTACAATTTTCTCAGGGTGGACCAGAAATTGGCTTTTTCTTGGGGTCCATAAAATATTCGCCATATATATTCTTAAACAACGAGGGCCAGATAGACACAAGAAATTTGTTGTTTCTTGAATTTGTGATGGAAAATCAGCATACAAGTTAGTTTGTTTTTTTAATTAATTTTTTCCTTCATGGTAAAAAAGTAAGATTCAAAGCAGGAATGGGGTAGATCTAGAGATAAGTGCTAAAATGAAGGATTTCTCTCATATATTATCGACTGAAAGAAATTCGAGGTTCAGAACATCTGCCAGTCAGTCATAAGCACCACTTTAGTCGGTATTCAGGGTTCCATTCTTGATTGATGTACCTACTATTGAAGCTTCTTCCGCCAACTTCCATCTGCTCATTCCTCAAATTTGTCAAATTTTAATTCTACACAATTGTTATGAATCCTTTTTAAATACATCATTAAATTATTTTTGATACATTAGTGGTGTGGGTGGGACTCGATCTCACATCCTGTGCAGGTGAATGTACACCATATAAAGGGGAAAAAAAAGGATACTTTGACACCCTACAAAACAAATTGTTTTGCGCCACGCGCCCAATCTTCTAATCCTATAATTCTTCACTGATATTCTGGCACCAGAACAAAGTGGTCAACTGAAGGCTGTGAATACCATACCAATTATCAAAGCTTCCAGCTTGCCTCTTCTTCTTTCTTTTTCACTGGCAACTGGAAAGTGTGTATTTAACACCAATCTCAAAACATTGCCCCAGAAAGAACGAAAAAGATTCAAACCAGACTGGCCGGCCCATCTTAGGATTTTGGACACACATTAAAGATCATTGGCCTCTCATTATGTATTTACAGTCCAGTTAGTACTTTGTTTCTTTTCAGGCATGGGAAGGAATGTGGAGTTCATGACCATACTACTCTTATATGTAAAAGTAAATTTGATGTGAGCATAGATAAATTAGTTTGACATTTTCACTTAGACTGAACAATTCAAGGTTGAAGATTCGAGTTGTTATAATGTACTATAATATTATTGCTTTTGAGGGGATGTCTATCATTGAATTTTTAAAGGAGATGCATAGTTAATTATATTTCATGATAATATGGGAAATACCCTATGATTTTTTTAATAGAAAGGAAAAGGAAAAAGAAAAATAAAACGAATAAAAAAGAATGTGCCAAAGATATTAAGCATGATGCCCCTCTCCCTCTGTCTCTAGCTGTTTAGCCCATATCCTTATCACATTGAGACATATCAACATTTGACAATTCCACTATATTAGGTTGTAGGAAGAAGATGGTAGCTTTTGACAACCACATTTTTTTTTTTTTATCATTAGATTAGTCCCCTAAAAAAGTGTTAGCCTTTTTGTGCTCTTATTTTAATATACACACAACCCACAATATTGGACATTAAGTTATCACCTACCTTTAATGCCTATTGGTCACAAACCATTATGTACTTTGACAATGAGCTGTAAAATTCCTGTCACTCACACTGCCCACATCTTGGGCTAACCTAAGCCCTTAACCTTTACACATGATTACGATAATAACAAAGCTTATTTTATTGCCATAAGACTTACTATTAAGGTGACTTACCCCTTTTATAAAAAAAAAGGTGACTAACAAGTTTAAATACAATACAACTATTTATTGTAAAATTATATTATAGATGTATCAGAACAGGTTCGAGTCAAATCTTCATAAGCTATCACATAAAAAATTCATATTTGTATAATTTCTATTTTAAAATAATTTAAAATTTTAATATTGTACACTACTGAATTTATATATAGTTTCCTTTACGAAAAGGCAAGAAAGGGGCTTGAAATGTTGAAGAATATAGGGATCAGATTGGAAAATAATAGAATCATTAAAAACATCTCATTTTAGGCTGTCAATACTCAATCTGAGCCCTTTCTCCAGCCTGAGAGAGAGCATCAACGACAAAGTTTAGAGAGAGAGAGAGAGAGGAGTAAGGGAGCTTCGAAGAAGCAGGCAAACCCTAGCACAATCACAGGGAAGAGGAAATCTACAAATCACATTGTCAAGATCTTATTGCTTCCAAAATAATAAAGGTTTGCTACATTTTCTTGTTGTCAGTGAAAAATGTGAAAGGGTCTGTTCTATGTGTATTTGGGATTATACTTTATTATTTCTTGGTTTGGGTTCTTTCTGGGAATAGGAAGTGATTCTTTGGTTTGTGAGAAAATGTGGGTTGATGTGAGAAAAAAATTTTGGGGAAAAAGTTTGAATCTTTGAATTCTGGTTTTTTTTTCTTTTCCCTGGGTGATTGGATGCTCGGAGAAGATAAAAGAGAACAGATTGGGGGATGTAAGTGGTGACATGAAAGTTAGCATTTTCGCAATTGGTCACGCTGATGTAAATTTGTGATCAGTGGTTTGTGTTATTATTGAGAGGGATTTTTTTTATTGGGGGGGGGATACAATTGGAAGTGAATTTGTTTGCATTTATTTCTATTGGGAAGGAAACCACTGTTCCATCTCTTAATTTTTAAGTGCTATTTGTGCAAATAACTTGACTACAAAGTGCTATAGTCTTACCCTCGAGACGCTTGAAGATGGCGTAGTCAGGAAAATGGGAGGAGGCTCATACATTAACTTCACTCTCTAACGATAGGACTGGTTGACCAGAGAAACAATAACAACGCAGTAAATCTTCGGTGATTACTGTGTAAAGCGGTTTCTTGTATTTGTTATATGCTGATACTTCCTTATTGCTAATGGAGTTCACTTATGAGCTCTTGAAATATAAAATAAAGGTTCAAGTATTCTTTCCTCTCTTTCCAGATGATTCCCTCACCCCCCCCCCCCCCCCGGGTGATGCATTTATGCTGTAGTAGTATATGAGATCAGGTGCGAGTAACATTACCTATCAACAAAATAGATTGAATAACATTAGTATCACAAATAGATTGAAACGTTTCAGGTTTTACAAGATTAAGGTTGTCGAGGGGCAGTTGTTGAATCTGGTGGTACATTTTCTGCCGCAGTCTTTCACTTAGTCAAGTAGTGGAAATTTTCTTCTCTCTCTCTCCACCTTTTGGGGCGTGATATGAATCTGATGTGAATTTTCCAATCTAAGAAGGTAGCTGGGCCTGCCAGCTGGTGGGTTTTCAATAATTCAATGGTTAATTCAATGATATGTACTGCATTTTATGCGGTTTTTAACACTTCTTATTAAAATAGTGTTTACTGTTACTGAAACAAGTGGTTCATTTTAGAGAATGTGTGCTTGTGCAATCTGGATATCACATCAGAATTTAATGGTTTACTTAAAATTCATCTTCCTTTTGCGTGATTGGTGTTTGTTCTAGTTTTGGAAAATATCAAAATATTGTATCATATCAGTTCGCTAAACTTGTTTATGGTGTTTAAAATGTATATATTGATGCTCTGGAGCTCTTTGTATTTTTAACTGAGTTTGTAATGCTTGTCCTTTCTTCTTCAAGGTAGAAGGATAACTATCAAAATGCTCACTGTTGGTTTCTTTTTTCCTTAAAAGAGTAGTATCTGTCTTAAAGACTAATGTTTATAGGGTTTTGACATGAGTTTATCTTTACCTTTTGATTAGAGCATTTTGTAAATGTAACCTCATTCAACTATTGCCTTTGGCAGGGACTGCTTGTTCTTGGCTATGTCTAATTCCAAGGGTCCTGCTAGTGTCAGAAATTTAATGTACAATACCAGGAACTCTTTGTTGCCTCCTAAAAGTCCATTTCCCTGTATTACTCCAGCATATGTTGATTATGTCCCTAGTTCTGCTATTGGTCAGAAAACCCAAAAGTCTAAAGAGGGAAACTCGCACCATCAACGTACTTCTTCTGAGAGTCTACTAATAGATGAGCAACCTTCTTGGTTGGATGAGCTACTCGATGAGCCAGAAACCCCAGTACGTAGAGGTGGTCATCGGCGTTCATCAAGTGATTCATTTGCATATATTGATGTAGCTAATGCTGTTAACCTAGATTATACAGCTCAAAATGAGAGTAAATTCAAACATATGGCCCCTGTGCCTTCTTGGGGATCTCAAGATTTTGATCATTTCAGAGATGCACAACATCCTTCATTTTTCCCAGAGCTGAATTCTTTAACTAAACATAAGAATCGGGCATGGGATGCAAACCTAAAGTTATCTGGACATTCCCGTGGATATTCTTCTCCCAGTAACATGCTTAAGAACTCAGGAGCGTTGTGTGCTCAACAAGAATCAGATGTGCCATCTACAGTTTCTGAGAGAGAGGACGCAGTTGAATCTGGCCCTCAGGATTCAAAAGGGTCTTCTGAGAAAAAGGATTGTTCTCATGGCAAAGCTACTGCCTCTGACACGGACACTAAACGTGCAAAGCAGTATGTTTACTCATCTTGATGACCTCCAGTTCTCCATATAAAGAATATATTTTATTGATGAAATAAAATGTGCAACATAATATGTTTTCCAGCTATCCCATAGTTGGTGAATATATAGAGCTCAGCTGCTATAACTGTATTGTTTGTCTCTTTTTATGCTTTTGGGAGTATGCATTTACTGAGATAGTAATTATACTAGAAATTTTCTTATTCTCAGCTCTGATGGAGCCCCTGAGACCTTGCTCTCAAACAAAGCTGTAAGTTCGAAGCATGATATCTCTAGGAAATCTAGAAAAAGAGCTGTTTGGTAGTAGTTCAATAGGAAGGAAAAATAGATTATGACCACATATTTGGCCAAAGGGTTTGAGGTTAAATTGACTTCAAGACTTAACAAATTTATTAAAGAAAGGAAAGGTATAAAAAAAAAATGTAATTGATTGTGACAACCCATATTCATGTTCAATTAAGGGAACTTGATGTGATGCTCAATCAATGTTTTATGATGGAGTTTCACTTGTTTTCTTCATTATGGGCCCCTATAGGCTATAGCCATATGTTATTTCTTCTTGCAGCTGAATGTGGTTCTTTTTGAAAAAGCTTGTCATGTGGTTGACGGTACTCTAGGATCTTTTCTAAATATGGATGAACTATGCATTGGATACATTTTATACCACAAATTTGGTGCCAAGAAATTTTGTTGATGTTTTTTTAAAATAAATAAATATACATTCTGTAATGCAGACAGTTTGCTCAACGTTCACGTGTTAGAAAACTTCAATACATAGCTGAGCTGGAAAGAAATGTGCAAGCTCTACAGGCAAGTATTCAACATGCTTTACAATTTTTAAATGTTGATATGGCTAAAATGGTTTCCTGAGTCTTTTTATGTGGCCTTATCTATATTAAACAGGCAGAAGGTTCTGAAGTTTCTGCTGAGCTAGAGTTCCTCAACCAGCAAAATCTTATTCTGAGCATGGAGAATAAAGCGCTGAAGCAACGTCTTGAAAGTTTAACGCAAGAGCAACTTATTAAATATTGTAAGTAATTTTTTATTAGTTTGTATTTATATTAGTTGTGATGAATTTCTAGAGTTATTGCTGAAATAAGAGCTGTTGTAGGTTGTATCTGAATACTGGTGCTTTCTGGTTTCTATCTCATCAGCAATAACGTTCTAAGCACATAACAATTATTTAGTGTTGCTAACCACTGATTCCGAGGAAGTAAGAACGTACATTTCATATATTCAAATCAGCTTGTGTATAAGTAGAGAAATGCTATCAGATGATTAGTGTCCATGTCAATTACAAGGGCTGGAATTTGAGTAGCAGAATGTTCATCTTATACATTTTTCAGAAACTAAAAGTTATAATGCTCTTTTGCAGTGGAACATGAAGTGTTGGAGAGAGAAATAGTAAGATTGCGAGCCCTTTATCAGCAACAGCAACAGCCTCAACAGCTGCCAACTCCTAGCCACCGACGCAATAGTAGTAAAGATCTTGATCAACAGCTCGCCAACCTTTCTCTGAAGCAAAAGGATGCTAGTTCTGCGCGTGATAATGTTTCTGGGAAACTTCACATTTGATGGTACATACAAATAGGCTTTTGCATTGCCTCCTGACAGTTCCTCAACTAATTTTTGCCCACCAGTGACATAATTGTGGTTTTCCCTCATGAGGGATCAAACCAAGTTCTTGTAGTCTTTGATCCTCCAACTTTTCCCTGTATTCCCATTTTAATCTATGTGAGTTTACTTCATATTGGGCTATATTTTCTTTTTCTTTTCCTTTTATCAGGGAAGAAGGAAAGAAATTTACTGCTGTAGTTCTGTTGTGCACCTGGAGGTCAGTGCCAGAGAATTGATATTTTGGCAGCTGATTTACCTGAGGTGGTGATTTTTAAGATGATTGTTTCATCTTCTTGTATGTTCAAGTAGTGAATTCCCCTTAACTTGTAAAATTCTAGTTATTTAATTGGATGGTTTTTTCTTTTTCATTTCTTTTATTTTATTTTATTTTTATGCATTCTAATTGAGATCATTTACCATTTATGCAACTGATAAACGGGTAGGTTGATTTTCCTTCCTTCTCTGCTGTTAACTGGCAAAACTGAGTCAGGAAAGGATTCAGTATCCTATCAAAGAAGTAATATTTGTTACGGAAAATAGCTGCCCTTTCTAGAGTCTTCAGCAATAAGCTTCACCAGCCCACCCACCACAAAAAAAATAATAATAATAATAATCCTGTAGAAAATATACCCTTTCTATTTTGTGCCAATGCATCAAGATCACTAATCTTTGGCATTTGACTAATGGATAAATATGATGCATGTTTAGCTATTTATATTGGTAAAATTTTTAAAAATGTATACATCTATATTTTTCCTGATAATAGCAGGAACTTTAATCAACCCAGGTAAGTCAATCAAACTATATCAAATACGAAATTCTCAAGTAAATTTAGTCTTCATCAGATGCATTACTAATTGTTTTCAAGAATTTCTTCCTTTTTCTGATTTGTTTTAAGAAATATTAAATGCTTGAAAATCAGAAGGATTTCTCCCTAATCTCGAATTATTTTCCGCATTAAGCTCATTCAAGAAATCCATTTTGTCGCACAATTTGTTGATTCGATTAATTTTTCATCTCTGAAAAACGGAAGAAAAAAAAAAAGAATTAGTCCATAAGAGGAAAATTATAATGTTGGCTTTTCTCTAACTACCTTTCTCAATAAATAGCTTGTCTACAAAACATGAAAAAGCTAGTATAAACATGGAAATTGGACAATACAAACATGGTGGAGGAAAAATTTTCAGGACAATAAATAAAGAACAAATATTGGTAATATAATTACACTCGAGAATGGTATTCCTCTTGCTTTCAACTGGCCAGTATTTGGAAGTCTTGGATAGTTATCTGGTTGTGGCATTACACATTCCTGGCCATTGAAAGATATTTTTCTCGGAAATGCCCAACCTTCTCTGAAAGTAAAAATCTCAGGATCTTTGTGCAGTAACACCTCTGTTTGCACATTCCCATTCTCCCCTGATTGAAGTAGCATGTCATTGAACGTCTTGATCCCATAAAATATTCCAGTATCATCTGAAGAAAATTAAATTCAACAGGAAATGCAAAACCGATGTTCAGAAATTTGCAATTCAATGTTCATGGAAGAAGATTTTGGATGACATTGAAATCAAGTAGTCAAGTGCCTCAAGAATTCATATCCCAAATCCTTCTCCCTCCCCAATAATCAAAAAAGAGATTTTGAACGCACAAGATAATGAATTTTGATAAATTTAGTAAACTAAAGGATTTCAAGACTCACTGATATCACCATACTGATTGAGAGGCTTGTAGTTGAAACTGAAAACCTGAGTGATGCTCCTCAAATTTGGATGTAGAACCACCAAGCTCCAATCACTATAGTTCTTGACATAGTTCAAATTTGTAACTGTGATCTTCACTCTCCAATATTCTGTATAACTTTGCTTCACATGCCAATGCACCTTTACTGGGCACATATGATGTGTGCACTGTACCACAGGCGGGATTTCTTGGTCCGGTTGTAGCTGCAACACGGGAGGCAGATCACCTGGTCCACTGTTTTTGTCAATGACAAATAAACTATCAGAATATCTAAGGAAATGTAAAGATATGATTGAGATCTCACAGTAAACAAGCTTTCTTTTAATTAGTTTCAATTGTTAGAGTGAAAACCCTGCTTCATATATGGCTGAAGATATACAGTGAGTACCCTTACTCTATTCCTTCCTTTTTGGTTAAAAACTGAGTACAGAACAGTGGACTTTAGCTTGTTATGAGGACAGATTGGAAGTTTTTGAACCTATCTGCAAGGCCATTGTTGATGCAAAACTAGAAAGGGATCAAACAGTAAAGAGAAATAGTTTACTTTACACAATTTTCTCTGGGTTGTCCTGGGCAGGAACAGCTGCATTTCGGGCATCGAACTATGGTATCATTGTAGAAAGCAGACAAAGAAACACAGCAAGTTGGAGTAATCGATGCTTGGAACTGAGAGTATGAACAAGTAACATTCCATGTATCTGCAGGAAATTCTAATCAAGAAATCTTCTTCTACAACAAGAATGACATATTAAGTTTGACAAATTACTTACTTACCTAGAGCCTGTGTCCTTCTCCTGCCTTCATCCACAATAAATTTACTTGGAGGGACCTTAAATGGATCTCCACAAGTATAACCGGGGATTCCAAGTGAGAAATTTCCAGGCATTCTTGGATCAGCACTGGTATTAGAAGATCTTCCAATACTCATCTGAAGAGCAGAGCCAAATTTCTCAGGATCTTGTGCCATAGATGAAAGTACACCTCCCTTGCAACAATTGGCAACCTGCTTGTTATATGGCGCATCAGGCAAAAGATCAACAATCACCGGCTCCTTTTCGCAACAATGAGGAAGAACTCCACGACCTACAAAAGCAGAACAATTTCCCTGTTCTGTAGTCTCAGCTCCTAGCATGTTCCAGATAACCTCATCACTTCCCCATCTCCAACTCAATCTCCATCCTGGATAATCTATGTGGCGGAACAGCTGATAATTGTAAATTGACACCAATACCTGGAGAGGAAAAAAATTTGAATAACAACAAACACTTACAGGTGTCTCTAATCAATCCTTGAAAATTTGAAGTCCACTCTATTTGGTAAATAATCTTGCTACAAAATGTCATTTATTATTGGAGTCCAAAACAAAATAGTCTACCAATTATTCACACATTTCCAATTCAATGAGCAGTTAGCAAAAACCAAAAAGAGTAAAAGGTTACTTTGAATCTTCCTCTTTTTAAAGTCTTCTTTACAAGTTACTTTCCTTTTTCAGGCTTTCTCAGGCTTTCCATTGGAAACCCAATTAATACTGAAGAAGTCTTTTTCATCATTAACAGTAATCTTTATACATAAAGATAGAAATCAAAGTTCTTGACCGGACTTAAGAACGTGCCCTTTTGGTTTTAAAGCCGAATAAACATGGGTAACGCTGATTTTGCTTGGCCTATGGGAAGGCCATGCATATTAACAAAGAGGACAAGATTGTGAACAATTTATTGAATTGAATTAAAAATGAAACACGAAAACTTACATCTTGAAGACCATCATTTTCGAGCAATACATCCCATTTGACAGTGATGTTGCCGTTAGGATCCAAAGGATCATATCCATCTGCATTAAAACTGAAATTCACCATTAAAAGAATTTTGAGAAATCTATTAAAAACACACATTAATTTGTTTTTCAATGAGGAATTAAATACAAAAATAAATTGAAATTAATCCCAAAAAAAAAAAAAAGAATTCAATGTAAACTACTCACACGCTGATGATACAAAATACATGGTATTCCAGCAGAACATCAAAATCAAAAGAAAACCCATTAATCTTCTGCAGATATACAACAATGGGTTTCCAACCATTCTTCACGTAATCAACAGAAACTCTTCTTCAGACAAACCAAAGCGCAGACAAATTTCAAGAACTTCTCTGTTCTTAAATTCTCTGTCTTGTGATGTGTGAAAGTTTTTGTTCTTGAAGAGAGATATGAAAAATCCAGCAATGTGAAATGAATAAATTCAGGAGTGAATGAATGAATAGGCAATGTGCATGAAATCTTCTGTGATGAGTGTGAGTAGTGTCTTTCGAAGGAATAAAAGAGGAAGAATTTACAATAAATGATGAAAGAGAATCTGAAACAGAGTAATTAAGGCAAATGAATGAATTATGGGTTTTTGTCAAATCAAAGAAATAAAAGGATGGATTTTGCAGCAATATTAAGGAGTGAGAGTCATAGAATAGAATCAATCAGGTTTTGGTTTTTGAAATGGTTGTATTCAAAAGCTCTCACGCCTTTGGCTCCGGGCTCTGTGGCGTTTTGCCAAAAAAAAAAACCATTACCATAATTTACTTCTGATGAACGTTCAAATTTCCCATAATTTACTTTCCATTTTATTTTACTATTTTATTTTTCTTGGAAAATATTTTCCTTTTTTAGAAAAAAAAAAAGAAAAGGAAAGAGAGTTTTATTGTAAAGGTGATAATAACAATAGGACTGGCAGAAGAGGAATAAAAATATTTTTATTCTTGTTTATTAAGTACTCCTATTATTATTTATAAAAAAAAATCTGTTCTAAGAATTAAACACTTGTTGTCTAAAAAAAAAAAAGAGAATAAAATACCCACTCGTGTGAGAGATTCCCACTCAAATTCCGATACTTACTTGGGATGACTTTTTGAAAAACTTTCGATATATGAACAACTGTCTAAATTCTTATCCATTTTTGAAGTATTATTATTATTAGGATTGACATAAAGAGGATTGATATATTTCAATATCATCAGATCACTCCCTTAAAATTACTAATTGATTGGAACAATAATTACTAATTAATTTAGACAATAATATTTCCAAGGAAAATGACTTCCTACTAACCCGGATAAATGTAAAAGTATTTTTATTTTTTTTACTATAAAGTGAAATTTTGGAGTTATAGGAGAGAACAATTCTAATGCAATTTATTCTATAAAAAAAAAATTTCTAAAGCAATTTAGAGAATGTAGTACCGTTCTAGTACTAATGCATCAAATCCCATCATAACAAAGACAAGTGTTATCCGCATCATTTGGAGAATGTTGTGAACTATTGGAGGACAGGTTTTCAAGAACTATTAAATTTTTAAGGGGATTTTCATTTTATGTTCAAATTTTTTAAAAAATTTATATAATAATATCTTTGTTTAGATAATCTAATTGATAGATTACAAGAGTTTTTTGAGCATCAATCTCTCATTCAAAATACACCTAAATAGGTAGTTTTTTTCTTTCTTTCCAAATTACACTATTGAAACACGATAACATTCTCTTTATCTTCATTTTCTTATTTTTATTTTTCTGTATTATCATAATTATAAGAGTTTCATAAATTTATATTTATCACAATTTTATTTTCCCCCCAAGTTTATAACTTTTAATTTTTTAAAGTTCCAAACAAGTATCTCTCAAACAAAATAAAGTTTCAAATAAGTAATTTTAAAATTGTAAACTTTTGAAATGTGTCTTTTTAGATTGCTCTTTTTTTTTTCAAATGCCTTAAAAAAATTAAAAATACATTATACAAACACATTGTTGACAATGTATTTTTCTAATATATTGTCAATTACGACTTATCTATATGATGATACGTACATGGACGACCATTTTAAAGTTCATTTTATTTTTAAACTATCCCAAACAGCAAGGCCAATCACAATATAATTAACAAAAAAGAAGGCGAAATTTATCAAAAACTTCATTTTACAAAAAATCACATTCTTTTTTTTTTTTTCATTTCTAAAAAGGATTAGCTCAATCTTTTTCTTTTAGATGTCTATAGAATCTATACCTTTTTAAAAATGTGTATCTCAAAATTATGATAAATATTTGAGAACAAATGTAGTAGTAAATTTTTCGTTTTTTTCCTAAAAAAAAATTATTTATTTTTACTTTTGACCATCATAAAATTCATGTTATTATGGGCAGATTAGATTAGTTTGAACCATATTCCCCTAGCCAAGAGTTTTTCACATAGATTAAGATTTAGTAAAATTAATATATGTATACTTCTTCACTAAAATACCATTTATTTGTTCTTCACAAATGGACTAAAAATGAATTAAGTGACAACTCTTAGTGGTAGGCGTAAAACCCTTTTGTATCTTTATTTACTTAAAACTTTGTAACCTTGTCAAGAGCACCCACTCACTTAACCACATCTACAATTTTTCACCTAGCTTTTCCCGGAAGTCAGAGTTGTGGGTTTGAATCACCTAGCACATAGCCCAACTGTAAGTGGCTATATGCTTTACTATCTAGAGAATTTCACCTTCCAGGCTCTCTAGGGACAACGGTAATTGGCTATATGCTCTAGTTTCTAGCCAAATTAGCCGGGACCTGACACCAGTGAGATCAAAGAACTTTGTAACCTTTCTATCAGTATTAGTTCATTTGCCATTGAAAAAATCTATTTCCCCAGTGAAATAGCTTATCTGCCACAGGAGCATGAACCAGCATTGTCCCAAAACTTCCAAGAGTCCCTTTGTATTTAATCTGGTGGCAGTTACCCTGTTTAACTGATTGCATTGACTATTATCCCCAGACTAATCTGACTATGGTGGTATTAACTGAACTTTCAGATTTAAAGAAGAAAAAAAAGAATTGAAGGGTAAAAATGGACTCTGGAAATCAAAATAAAAAAGCAATTGTTAATACCATAATCGTAAAATTCTTGTTTTGGCATACAAATTTAGTAGGGTAAAATTTCAGTACCTATAGGCACTGTTGAACTAAGACTGATCAATGACCCTTTATACAGTATACCATCCTAATGAGATCCAGGATGCTTTTCAATTACTTCATCGACAGAGGAGAGGAAAACTCTGGAGAAGTAACAGTTTTAAGTGTGTATTTAGCAGCAATCACAGCCAGTTAGTGATATGTAGGATTTTAGAAATATCACCAGTCAATCAAGCATGCCTACGCCTCTTGAAGCTGTCTTCATTGAGCGACTCCCATTTGTTATGATCAAGGCTGCTAATATCCTCAAGATCTGCAATGGCAAGCAAGTACTGGGTGAGCTTCATCAGTTCCTGATCACTGCCCCGATTTGCATGGGCCTTTCGGAATGGTTTTATAGCCAAACCATTTTGAGGATTCATCACAAAATTTCTTCGTAAATCATCGAACATTATGGTGTTCTTTGAACTGTAAAACTGCAAACAATCACCAGAAAGACAATATTCAGCAGAAGGGATTGACTTTAGAAAATTAACCTTGCGGACAATTATCGCATGCAACAACAATGAAATATTGGCCAAAGGAGTTATGCAATTGCATTCATCCGCAGTAGAGCAAACAAAGAGGGAAAGAATTTATGTGAACCTCAGGAAACTGAGCCCAAATCAAGCCAAGAGGCTTGCAATCAAAGACACCACGAGTATCTGATTTAACTGTTATCATTGCTAAATGATCCAGAAGTGCTGTAATTTTGTAGTCTCGGTGATTGAGTACACCAAGTTGTCCCATCTTTAATTCAACCCACTTCATGCTGTGGAGAGAAAATAAAAGAATCAGAAAAGTGAACGGAATGCAGTTTTGAAAACCATATGATAATGTCATAATACAGAAGGAAACCTCACTTGGTTGCAGACCATATCATAATGTCATATTCTGCATAAGCGGCCGAAAGAAATTCATGAAGATCTGCATTAGACAATCGACAATGGAATTAAAAATTATCTATTCCTGAAGAAAGCACAGGACAAATAATAAATAAATATATACTTACAAGGCCGCATCAACTCAAGAGGGTTCTCAGCTGTTGACCGGTGATCAAATAGGGTGTAGTCAATATCTAGGACAAGCAGTTTTTTACCTTTACGGCAAGGATTCCGCAGTTCAATCTGAAGTTCCATGTAACACACAGTTAATGAATTACCACCACCAAATGATACTAGACAAAGCCACATAATTTCTAAGGTGTTACAGAGAGAGACGTTCAATTCTCGCTCTTTCTTCATTTCTTCCCACTGCTGGAGGAGGGTAAGAATTCCCTCTATGTCACACAAGCAACCCCTAAATAATGGGTAGGAGCATATTCGGATGAACTTAAGCTCTTTAACATTGTCTTTAACTAATATCTAGCAGTAAATCTATGTGAGAGGGAAACAATATTCTACTTCCACTTTCCCCTGCACCCAATCCATCTATGTAAACCAACCCACCTATGCATACTTGGATGCAGTGCAAAAACTCTGAAAGAAGAGATAGCAGGAAATTTGCAATGTAGAAGAAGAATAAATATTTGTTTGACTACTAGAAAAAGCAAGGAATGAAATTCAAAAAATAAACCATCTTGAGGTCATGAAAGATTAGTGCAACGACAGACTCATCAAGGAGCAAACACTCCACTATCTAGAGTAATTCATCCAGGTATTAAGCAACTGTTTTACTATCCACAGACATTGGTAAAAATCAAGAATAGACTAGGATTTTTCAGATCAAACTACAGGTTTCAAATCAAAGTAGGACTACAGTGAGAAAATGAGCCAATTTAAATGGGCCGAAACTTAATCAGACATTTTGCAAGAGACAAATCCTGAAATGCCTCTAGTGAATAAAATGCTTGATGCTGCAAGAAAAACCTCAGAAAATAATAAGTGTTAATTATTCTGATCAGATTCATTCAGCTATAAAAGGATGCTACTCAAACAGATAGAGATTACTTGCCAACAGTCCAGTTTTCTGATCCTAGGACTTGCTAACCTGTCACTACCATATAATCCTCCAGATATGTTGGCAAGGATGCACCAAAGATGGATAATCCTCCCAAGTATAAACTTAAGTCATGAAAAGGCCAAGAATATGGTTGAGACTAAATGAAAGGAAGCTGAACTTGATATTGTAAGAGGTAAGTGCTGTTGCCCGAGAAAGATACACTTTTTGGTGCAATCAAATTCTTAGAGGCAGGGAAAAAATTAATAAAGATATTATGCTCATAATACCCATCAATCAGTTGACCATGTCTTGCTAGTCTAAGGTTTGATTTGTAACTAAATTCTATGGACAACACGTGCATATACATCTATTGCCTGGTGAAAATCCTTCAGCTAATGGTAAATAAAGAATAAACTCCTCCTTTCAACCACTTGCAGGGTATTTATTAGTTATGCATTGTCCCATTGTCTAGATGAGGAAAAAAACCTTGTATTGCTCAATGCGTCTTCTAAGCTTCTGTTTATTGACTTCTTTATCTTTGATCTCAACAGCTTCATCTTGGCCAAGCTCAAAATCATCTATGATCTCAGGGGAATCCACTTGATCCACAATTATATCATCTTCAACAGTACTGCAATCAATCCATATTTGAAATGAGAAAAGCAAAATCGACTGAAAGTACTTGTAAATATACACGATCACAAAATGACACACAAGGTGCAAGAGAGTCCCAAAAGTAATGTTGGTTGGAGATTCTACTGAATAAACTAGGTCCTAGAGTCCACACATAATTTACTAAATCCACATAGACTCATGCACCTGTTTGCACATACATGCTTTAGTTCAACTGAATTGAGCTCTGATAATATATTGGCAAAGTAGTTATTCAAAAATGTTTTTGGAAACTAAGATTTAGTGATCAATTGAATGATCTAGTAATTATATCAAACTTGTCAAAACAATCTGAAGATTAAAATTCATCAATATTTTCATACATATTATGCATGCATTATATTTTTTTTATATCAAAAGATAAGCACTCTTTCATTTCAAATTGGATTCCCTTATTCTAGTCAGACTTTGTTGTAAAAAAATGACATTTCATGTAAACATGAGTTCCCCAACCCCCCCCCCCCCCCCATTTTAACAGAATTTATGTAAACGAAAACATACTTAAAAGGTTTGTTTGATCCAAAAAGCAGAAAACAGGATTTTAATAGGTAAGAATGGAATCACCAGAACAAGCCTTGCTACAAGGGCAAGTCTAAGGATTCACAAATAGTAGTAGAGTTTGCATCTGGTCTAATTTCATGAACTGGAACAGAATTCTTTGCAATTAAAACACATTATAGAAACCCAATATTTATGTCTCTTTTGGAAACTTTTCTTATATGGCAGACCCATTAAAACAAAATCTAAGCATTAAACTACATATGTGAACTTCAATCAAGTTTTTTGCGTATAAATAACTGGATTACATTATAAATCTCAGCATTTTGTTTAGGACGTCTGAAAACTTTATTTCATTGTTATGCTAATCATGCAGCTTGCCGAGTAATAATTTAATGAGAAATACAACAGCTTTTGTCTACGGAACCTCTATTTTCAAAAGCTGTCTATATTTGAAGATGCTTGCTGAAAGGGATCCTCGGAATCACCGCCAGAAAATAATAGTAATTAAAAATTAAAAATTATGCATTAAAGAGAAATAGGATTTCAACCATTAAAAGGCAGAGTTCCTCTACAAGTCCTACTTTTCCTCTATTTTCCAACATAATTAATCTCCAAACAATTGCTACAATCTTTCTCTACACTAAAGCCAGCCAACAGAGTTCTCAAGATGAACAGCAAGACAATCATAAAGTATCAAGATACATCAACCAATGATCCAACACCAATCGTACTCTACGCCCTTGATGGATGCAACCATTTTGTGCCAAGCAAAGAAGGCCCAGTCTGCCAAGCTTGTGGATGTCACCGGCACTTCCATAAAAGGGTGAAAACAGAAAAAACTCAGCCAGCACCTAATCATGTCACTAGTACCTTCTCTAGCAATCCCTCAGTATTTGCTTTACCTCCACCTCCAACACCAGCATCCCTTGAGCAAGATCCTCCTGGATTTGCTTTACCACTGCCATCAGTTCCACCTCTGCCACCAACAATTACACAGGCTCCCTCAATATTTCAATCACCTCTAGCTCCAGCTAGACCACCACGACAACCAACATTCACAAAGGACAAGACTGAAGCAAATATTGCCTCATCACAAAATGAAACAAATCATAAGGAGATTAAGGTGCAAAGTGCAGGAATAAA
Organism: Apocynum venetum; assembly: GCA_019593545.1. Taxonomy (NCBI): domain Eukaryota; kingdom Viridiplantae; phylum Streptophyta; class Magnoliopsida; order Gentianales; family Apocynaceae; genus Apocynum; species Apocynum venetum. The sequence continues at coordinate 1,615,196 of SRSM01000141.1, read as the reverse complement.
GAGGACAAGGACAAAGTTTACAAAGACTCAGAAGGATCAAATGGAAGCTTTTGCGAACAAGATAAATTGGGGATTCCAGGGACAAGGCAGGGAAGAGATTGACCAATTTTGTTCTGCGATTGGAGTCACAATTCGAGCTTTTCAAATTTGGATTTGCAATCACAAAAGCCGATCAAAAGTTAAATAACCAGATATAAAGAAAATCTTATTTTATCTCCTGCAAGTTTGAATTAGGATCACCGGTAATAAAAGTAAATTTGATGCATAAGATTTTCTCATTTAGTTTCCCTGTATTTGGATATTTGGCGCTTGTTTTAAGAATTATTGCGTTATGCATCTTGCCTTTATTTCCAATGAATTTTAAGTTCTTGTTTCCAAATTCCACATTGAAAGAGATCAAATTAGAAATCTTTGGATCAAAATTGCTTTCTTGGTTTTCTTTCACATTTATCCCTTCTCTGTTTTCTTTTTCTTTTTTTTTCTTGGGGGGGGGGGGAGGGGGTTTCCTTCCTACAAGGACCCCCTTGAATTGAAAATACTACCCAGAGACAACCCTCCCTACACAAAATAAAAAAGGGTAAAAGAAGAAAGTGAGGACAAAAGCCCAAAATCCAAATTGAGAGATTGGATTACATTTTCTAAAGCCCAAACTACCCACCGAAAGAAACTAGAAAGACAAATGACAATCAATATTATCTTCAATGCAGAGAATCTTTTTTCCACTAATAAGAAAAAAATGTTAAACTAGCTAACCAAAAGCCAAAGAAACCTCATTTGAAAATTAAATGTGGTTGGTTGCACCAGAAACAATAAATGCAGGCAAAAAATTTTACTCAAATGCCTGATGGAAAAAACTTATCCCAACCTTAAATAAATAACAACAGAAACAATTAAAAGAGTCCAACTACAAACCACTTCACTTCAAAGAAAAGGATAAAAACATTTAAGTGTTCAAGAAACAGCCCCTTCTTGCATGTGAACACATTCACTAACTTAATTAACAAGAAGATAACTAAATCACAGAATCACAATGGAGGTGGGCATAAGATATACAACATCTTAAAAGTAGATCAAAAACTGATCACAACCCTTCAAATCTACACATCTAACCAAAGATAAATAAACAAACACCGACACCAAGTTAACGACCTGAACATAACAACAAAAATTATTACAGCAGTGGGCAAAACAATTCAATCTCAGAGAAAAAGGTGTAATCAAAGCAATCTAAAGCTGCTCACTTATTTGCATATAAAAAACTAAGGGATTGACATGACACAATTAACCACAGTAATCACACACGCGTAATTAACCACTTAAATGAAAATAAATTTCTATGACAATCTAATCTACCAGAACCTCAATCTTCTCCAAGAACAAGTATGAAGTTGCATCTAATTCACCAACTCGGCACAAAGGAGTAAAGATTAGCACAGCCCTTCAAAAAAACCACAGCATACTTACATAAAACCCTTAACAGATAACCAATTACTAACTTAAATCACCAAAAATGGGGAGGAAAAAGAACTAAATTTACAATCCGGTCACAAAAATGTCCAAGCCCCCCACGCCCCAAAAAAAGGAAAAAGAGCAGACTTTCGTAAATTTCAAATTTCAGTGAGGCTACAATCACAAAATTGTGTAAATAAAATATTTAAATAAGATGAGTAAAATGACAGAGAAGAGAGCGTACCCGATCATGGTCATTTTGAGAGAGGTTTTGAGGGGCAGCTGGGAGAGAAGTGTGGAGTCATCAGCGAGCTTTGAGCCAACTTTGGGGTAGAGAAGCTTCTGGCGTTTGGGCAGCACATTCGTGACTTCACATATGCGCCTCTTGAGCTCTCCGACGGTGTCATCGCCGCAGACTCTGACAGTGTACTCTCTGCCGCTCCACTTTACCGCAAGAGTCATCTCCTCCTCTGTGATCGGCGAGGCCACCGTGGCAGCAGACGAAGATTCTCCGGCCATTTTGGGGAGCGTTTGGTTTGGTTCTGTGACAGTGTTCGTGTCTCGTCGGGCAGCCGTTGGCCAAAACGCTGCGTATTAGAACCTCTGTTAGGGGGAATGCCCGAATGGGGTGTTTCTAATAAAGGAAAGGTTTAATACTATCACTAACCCGTTAAACCCCGTTAAAATCAGTGTTTATATCACTAACCTAGCTCCCCCCACATCCCCCCAGCAAAACAATTATGAGTGACCAATTTCTTTAACCATGTAACGGTAGATTTTTACTATTATTGGGAAATCTATAATTCACCAATATTTAGTAGTAGAATATTTGACTTATAGTTTCAAAATTAACTTTAATACATGAAAAAAAATTGTTACCTCCATTTTAAATTTTTAATATATAATTTGTTTTTAATTTTTACATACAAATTAAGAATTTTTTTTTTTTAAAAAAAAAAAGACATTCTCTTAGTCAAACTTGTAAAAGAATCATTGAGTAAATTACTTAAAAAATTGAAAAGTAACAAAATATAGTTTTAAAAATTAAAGAGAATAGATAGAGAAAAAGGAAAGGTAATATTATAAAAAATTATTAAATACATATCAACTTCACTAAAATAATTTATGTTTAAAATAATTCATAAAAGTTTTGATTACTCACGAGTATTTTAGTTTTTTACGTTATTCTCTAAAGGGAAATGAATTAGTTGATAGAAATTGAACTTCACTTCCATTATAAATTGACAAAATAACCCTTTATTTGTACACTACTCTTGTTTTTCAGTTTTCTAATGCACCTGAAGTGGTGTACTCTTTTCCTTTTCTTTTTCTTTGTACATTGACTAATAGCCATAGCCATTGGATGCTTTTGCAATTATTGAAGTCATTCATTGTATCCGCCATTGTTGTTCATCTTCTCATCTCTTCAATGAAACCAAAACTCTCGTTCATTGAAAAAACGTTTTGTCTTCCATTCTCAACGTTTCAACTTCAAGAAAACCTAAAATCTAATTATTCTACTCATATTTTCATGTCCTTAACCATTATGATGAATTTATTATCCAATTATATTCATTCACTTCATAAAACATATTCATAATTCATTTTAACTATTATCCGCACAGTCATTTTGGAATATATTTCCATTAGAGGAGTTAACTTGTGAGATGCTAATTTTTCCTTTTACCAAAAATATTTTAATTTTTTGGTAATTTAGTATGATTTTATTTCGAGGCTCAATACTAATTGATTTGGTGGGTTTTGAATTGTGGGTTTCTTTCACAATTTTTTTTTTTAAAAAAAAAACTCCTCATGTAATTTCGCTGTTTTTGAATTATCAAAAAATCTTTTAATTTTTCTAGTAATTTGGCATGATTTTATTTGAGGCTCAATGCTGACTGATTTGGTGGATTTTGAATTGTGGGTTTCTTTCACAAATTTCTTATAAAAAAAACTCCTCATGTAATTTCGCTATTTTTGAATTATCAAAGTTGGTGCAATATCACATTTCATTCCTCTGTTTTTTTTTTTTTGGATAATTCTACCTGTTTGCATTGTATGTTTTTTTTCCCTTTTTTTGAAATTCGTGCAACCTCATCGCAATGAATATCTTTTTACCATAAACACATGTCTTACTTCTCATCTTTCATCACTCTAACCATATGTACTATTTAGGGGACCAATAAAACTCCGCATAATAAAATGACAATATATCTTGTATTCTTTTACTTTTCAGGAATCTTGTCACTTGAATAAAGTTCTTCTCAAATATATATAGACCAATGAGGGAACTTGTCTTTTTAGCATCATTTGTCAATCGATACTATCTTTTTCTTTAATGCTTTGATTTGAAATTTTCCAGTTGTTTCTTTTCTTATTTTTTTGAGTATTTTTTTCTATTTGGCGCTCTTTTCCCCCTTTAATGGTGAGAGTTAAATTTGCTTGGTGATATTGAATGATTAAGTACATAATCTTTGTAGCTAATATGCTAAGTATTTATCTAATTACCTAAAAAAATGCCAAGTATTTATCTTTTAGAATTTTGGTTTAACTGTAAATTTTTGAAATTATGAAGAAGAATTTCCATTTTTTTTTGTTAGAAATGATTGTTGACTAAAACTGGTATGTATTTTGTAATATTGATTTTTCTAATTTTCCTCCCATTCTATTAAATTTCCACCTGAATAGGAATTTGAATGAGAATGTTAGTAGCCATACAAATTAGAGAATCCTTTGTTGAGTTAGGGAGAATTGTGCAGAATTCTTAGTTTAAAAAAAATGTAACCATAACATCTTTCTTGATATATTGGTGCATGGTGCTCTAAGGGAAATTGTGGAGACACTACAGAAGGAAGTTGTTGAAGGTGAATTGTTAAGGGACTGCCTTGAGGTGGGCACTAATGATTTGAAAGGCTTTGTCCAAGCTTTGAACGATATATATACTCTGGTAGGATTGAGTTGCAATCTTCTGAACTTTTGTACAGTATACAGGACGATAGCCAAAGAAGTAGAATGAATGATGGTAAATGTGAATTTGTCACTTAATTAACTGTTGCTTATAGAGTAGTTTTCATATTTTCTTCAACCATAGAACAGTAAACAAACTCTTCTCTCCATCATATGCAAATTGTTTTCCAGATAACTCAGTATCATGTCTCTTGCACTCTATCAAACACTCGTGTACCAACTCCCTTAGCATCAACTGGACGACCATCTTCATAGAAAAGGGCAACCTACTCAAAATTAATTTCAAAGAGCAAAGATAAGTTAGCATAGACCAAAAAACTTGAAAGACTAAAATCTAATTAGAAAGATTGTGACTCGAAGGCATGAACATACAATGTAGTGGAAGAAGTGGTCATCAGTACTTTTTACATCCACCTTAAAGTCATTGGTTAGAAGCTTTAATATTGGGACTCTAAGCTTTTTTTTATTAGTCAGGTTTAATATTCCATGAAACCAATTATATTGAAATAAACATTTCATGCAATCAATTTCATGTTAGCAAATAAACTTTTTATTTTAATGAAAGTGATGGAATATTTATTTCCATGAAACCAATTTCATGGTAGTTGAAAAAAAAATTAAAATTCTAATATTATTATTCAATTTTCAAATTAGAAAATATGCATACAAATAATTCTTTTTATGATATCAGTGTACCTTTACGTGCCAGGCACGAAGCAAGTCACCTACTATTATTATAGAAAAATCATCTAGTAGTTTTACCAAGAAATGCCATAAGTTTCTAGCCAATAATTAATATACTAAATCCCTTAAAACTATATTGCATGGCATATCAAACAATGAAAGTCTAAAAAATACATAACAACATAATTTATAAAAAAAAATTGTAATTCAAGAGATTTAAAGGAAGATATAAATATTAACGTGAAGTTATTTTATTGATGGTTGTCATCAATTTATTATATATTTATATAAAAGTTTAAAATACTCAAAATTTTGTTTCATATTCTGTTACATTTTACACCAATAAAAGCTTCCATAAGAGGGTTGAAAAAGAATTACATATGCATCTCCACCAACAATTTGCCAAGATAAGACAACTCGAGTTAATTATGTTGCATAAATGAAAATACTTTCTTTCTTTTTCTTTTTCTTTTTCTAATCCCACCCAAATCCACCACATACTGGATGGCCAAGGTTTATTGTCAAAGCAAAAATATGTCACAAATCTTTATAATTTGGGGCATGCTTGATAAAACAGAAGTCTGAAATATCTGAGGTCTACTACTGAACCTGAATACTGAAATTAGAAATAAATTTAAAAATTAAATTAGTTTGTGTTTAATAATTATTCATCACAAATTGAAAATTTTGAAATTTTAATAATTTTGTTCGAGAAAAATTAGAAATAGATTTATTCGTGCTTCTTTCATTAATGTGATCATATAAGTATGATTTTGACCCCAAAAAAAACTCATAGTATAGTTGATTTTTATTGATTTATAGAGTATAGTTGCTTCAATCTATTGGCTAATACATTTAAAGTAGATTTTTACTCCTTTCATATGAAGGTGAACATCCATTTTGATGACTTAGCATATAAAAATTAAGAAAGTATTTAACTTTGAAAAAGTTATAACACATTATCCTTGTTATTAATATAATTAGTAGCAGTATTACCGGTTAGTAAAATGTAAATTATTTAAATTTAAAAATTTATTAATGAAAATTTATAAACGTTTAATTCTAAACTAATAGAGTATCAAAAAATTTAAATTAAAAAGGGTAAAAATCAACTTTCATTATTTTCAAACCCTATAACTAATATATAATTGTCACGATGATGAACAAACGTAGCCAACACATTTTTTTTATTTTGCATGCATGAACGCCGTAATACTCCAAAAACGTAAGATAGCTATCTTTTTTTGTTGACAAGGGAATTACAATCACAACAAGATCATAGCTATCCTTTTTAAATAAATTTATTGAAATTATTAGAGCATGATAGAAGACTTGCAAATATATTTAAGTTTTAAAGCAAGAACAGAAAAACTAAAATTATCATTTTTGCATGCATGAAGATGAACGATGTAATTCTTAATTCAAATTGAACGTAATAGTAATAGATAACCATCTTCTTCATTTATATATATATAGGAATAATAGTCGCTACAAGATAACTATCTTCTTTTAGTAAAATTAGTAGTGCATGATGGAAGACTTGCAAAACATACTTAAATGAAAAGCAAGAACAAAAAAATAAATATTTCCTTCTGCCGGTAAAATTTATATACTACAAAATGAAAAATTATTCTCATAAAGTGTAAAATGTCAAATACAATATTTGCCATAATACTGAGGTTTTACTTGAAAAAAAAATAAATGTTATTTACAATATCAAGAAAACAAAGTTTAATAGACAATTAATTATAGCCACAAAGGAAAAAAGAAATATATCTATGTGTGTGTGTGTGTGTGTGATTTTAAACATTCAAAAATTATGAAGTAAATCAAATCTCAATAGAAAAAAAAAAAAAAGGCACATCAAATTAGTCGGATAGATTAACCAAAACTGGAATTTTAATAAATTCAACTATTGGAATACAATTCCTTAAGTTTAATTTAAAACAGTATAAATGTATTTCATCACCTTTATAAATGTAAATCTGAATAATAAATGTAACCTACATATTAATCAAGTTAAAGTAAGTTAATATACATCTAATTACATTAGTGTGATCTTCCAATTAAAAAAGAAAATCTTTGCCACCAAAACTACAAATCAAATTACAAATATGCATTATATTCTTAGATTTCTTAAGGCATTGATGTAGTCATTAATTTCCATGATCAATGTAGTCTAGTTAAAATAGTTAAAAATAAACAATCTATACTACAAAAAAGGTTGTATAAAATGAAATAAGATAATCCTCATCAAATGCAAGCCTAGCATATGTTCGAGTATTAAAGCACTAAAGATTATAGAAATCATTATTAAATATAAAAAAAAAACAAAATGTGAAAGATAAACAGATCGTGTGGTAATTGAATTGTGAATTTTATATCTCTTAGTAATGAATCACATTTACAAAAAGAAAAAAAAAACTTAAATATATATTTTCAATAGGTGTAAGCATGTCCATGTAGAAAAGTATCAACCTTAAAAGCTAGTTGAAAAGATGGTTAGATGAAATGCAAAGCCAACTAAATCAAGCCCTATCTTCACATAACTTCACATTCGTTCACATAAATCCAAAACATTGCACAGTCATCCAATCTATATACACATCTCTATTATTATTATTATTATTATTATTATTAGTAGTAGTAGTAGTAGTAGTATATTTATATTTATATATCAATTTATCATTTTTTTAGCGACTTTCAGACACCCTTAAAATTTAAGCGGATTCACCTAATAGCCATGCATGAAGACACCTCAACACTCAAGACATCCCCTATATATACACCCCTACCCTTGTGGTTGATTGATCACTCCTCTCTAACAGCTCTCCTCCTCCATTAAACTCCATATATCTTTCTTTCCAATCATCATTATTTTCATAGCTATGGCAACTAACCGTGCTGGAAAGTATGAGATTGTTGTAAGTTATATGAAATGCTTAAGGAATCATGCATCTGGATCAATGGCTATTGTCTTAGATGGCTGTTGTGAATTTGCTCCTGGTGGTCAACAAGGTACCCCAAGCTTCCCATTTTGTGCTGCATGTGGTTGCCATCGTCATTTCCACCAAAGGGTTGAGAAGTTAGTCCCTTCAGCACCACCCAAAAATCCCATTGAGCTGAATCAAATCATCAACGATAACTCTCCGATCGCCGCCCTTCCTGTTCCGCCGCGAAGGCCTTATAATCTGCCACAAGCAGAGATGGAAAATGTGGGGGAGAAGAAGGTAATTATTAGAACAAAATTAAGTCCAGAGCAGAAGGAAGTCTTGAGGGCCTTTGCTGAAAGGGCTAATTGGACAATTAGAAACTGTGGTCAAGAAGAGATCATGCAGATTTGTTCTGAGCTTGGAATCACAAGAACCATATTGAAGAATTGGATCAATAACAATAAGAAGAAGATCATGGCACCAGCTGGACAACAAGCTGGAGGAACAGATGCTCAAGATCAAGAAGTGATTGTTCTTCAGAACTAATTAACTATTGAATTTTTGAGAAATTATGGAAGTTTTCAATAAGGGGTTTTTACCCCTTTTGTTGATGTTTGGATTTGGAATGTTTTTATTTGCTTTCCTTTGTTGTGCTTTGTCTTGTCCATAGTTTTGTGTTTGTCTAATTAGGTTTCTTTTGTTTTCCTGTTTAATCTTGTATGTAATTAAGTTATCAGTTAGTTGTAATATGTTGTTTAAACAAATGAAGTTGTGTATGTTTTAAAGATTTTCCCAATATTATTGCATGAGTAATCATGTGCATAACAAGATTAAAGGAAGAATTGCATATTTACCTAGCTAGTTGTATTTATCAATCTCTCTGACTAAAGAAAAAATAAAAGGTTTTAAAAGGAAAAATAAAATTTGAGTGAAAAAATCACAATAAATCGATTCCAAAAGCGTTCTCTATCTTTTTCTTTCCTTCATTCTTTTTAACAAGCATATTACCTTTGGGATCCTAAAAACAACTCTGAATTGTCTCAAGTTTGTTGTATACTTCTGGTTCTGTAGGGAGGGGGTTAAAACATATAGTAGTAATTTGGACAAACAAATGAAATTATATTGTGTATATTGGCTAAATCTTATCTAGTTGTTTAATTATGAAATCTTGAAATTTATATAATTCAATTTTTTCAATCCCTTGTGTTGCCTAATACCAAAAGATGAAAAAGGGAAAAAGTAAAATAAAAAAAAAGAGTTATTTTGATTCAGGAATACATTTAATGTGGATTCATTTAACTTCATGAACAAACATAAATTTGCTGCTTAATTACTAAAGCCATTATGATGCTTTAGACATAAAATTTTATCATTTTACATGGTGTAAAATTCTGGAAGAAAATTTTATTCATAGAATCAGTTTTCACTAGATCTCCCAAGTTCTTAAAATTATATAATCTAGTTTTTTCCTTTTTGAAATATATATAATCTAGTTCAATTACAATTATATATCAATCAACATCTCTTTATATCTTTAATTTATATGCTTTATTATCTTCTATATTTTAAAGGAAATTTTATCAACTAAATCCAACAAATCGAATGAGAGATTAATTAGTTCCTTCAACCAAAAAGATTTAATGGAGAAAAATAGGAGTTTTGGGTCAAAAAAAAAATCGAAATATGTCCCTATTTTCACAGTAAGAATGGTAAACTTTGTATCTTCTTTCGTAGCATATCTAAATTGATCGCGCACACTTCTTGAACAGCTTACCATTCTGTTTTACAAAGAACACAAAGCCATTTTATTCCAACATATCACAAACATGATGTTAAAACATAAAATAAACCCTAATAAGAAATGTAAAAATATTTACAATATTTTTTTTTTATTTTGAAGAAAAGAACAAATAATTTTATTATATTCTATTAAACACGTGCTACATAAAATCCAGAAGTGTCAAAAGACTACATCATCTTCTTTTTCTTTTTTCTTTTAAACGAAAAGAAATTATTATTAAAAAAGCTTACTGTTACGTCATTTTCTTTTTCTTTCTTCTTTTTTTTTTTTGAAGGAAAAGAAAGAATTACTTAGTCATAGTGTAGACAAGAGGTGCATAATACCAAGAAATTCACGTCAAATGCGGTGCACTCAGATATCTTCCGGTTTGTTCTTTTTCATATCCAAACAACACAGAAAACCGTTTTGTTTCCTACCACCGCCAGAAGAGGCAAAAAGGCCAAAAGGGAAAGGAAAAAACTTAATGATGCCAATAAAACAAAAGAGTTATCCCAAGAAAAGAACAAGTGTAGCCGTTCATAAGTTGTTCTAAGCAAATCCAAGTTTGAATTGCAACACACAAAATGTAATAGCATTACAGTGAATCAGGTAGCAAACTGATATTACAAGTAAAATCCTAAGAAATTTTACCTAAGAAAAGGTCTAAGGGGTGGGTATGCTAGTTAGATTGGTTGAAAGTTTGAAATGTACTCTGAGCAGAAATATTAATGATGGAAATATTTGGTCCAGTAGTTATCTATTGGTTATGCTGTGATTCTGTTCTCTGAGCAGAAGAGTAATAGTGTGACTCAAGCTCCTTTAGGCTAGCAGCTGCCTCTTCCCCAATTCTGGCTATTGTAGTCTCGGTTTTTTCTGCTTGTTGATTAAATTCCTCTATTCTCTGCTCTACATGGTCATTAAGAGAGGCAAATCCTGAAAAGATTGCTGTTTGTTTCAACTCTGAGACCAACTTAAGCAATGAATCAGAAGCCTGGACCTGTTTCAGTAAGGTCCAGTTAACTAACATGTAGCTGAGAATTAAACTGGATAATATGAAATGCTCACACTAGAGTTAAATGAACTGGAATTCCAAGTTTTGGCATACAGAGAGAACTCAAAGATAAGATGCATCCTGAAGGGAAGGTGTGTTATTGTTAAATGTAACAATAGTTCAGAATTTCAACTAATTTGACACATCAGGTGGATACAGATTGAACTAAATATTCACACAACCTAAATATTAAAATTCGGGTAACTTTAGCTCTTCTTTTATTGTAGTACATGTCAGTATAAAGTATGCTCAACTTCTCATGCAAGACATGCACCATCGTAACGTCAAACAAGAAAAACCTCACCATTCTGGCTGCACGCATCTCCATCATGAAAGCTTCTTGTGAGTTTCTGACTGGTGGATCATTAACCTAAAAGATTTGGCAGTGTCAGGTGATTATAAATTTCTAATTTGATATCCGGAAATGCTCAAACTATTCCATGCAAATCATGCAGAAATGAGACGACTTTCACAGGTTAGGCACAAAAGGATAAATGATTTAAAAAGTGAAAATAATCTACATCAGGACACAGTATGCACGTTGACATTTTTGTCAGTGCTCTAGATGTCTTACTAATCCCCAAATGCAATTAGCACATTAATCAAGTAATGTAGAAAGAAGAGCATGGAAACCACACGCTGTGCGTGCGCGAAAGAAAAAGGTGCATAGACACCCAACATTGGAGAAGGTTGGCAATGCCCATGGAAGCATGGAAAGCAAAAAAGAGGGCCTAATTTCATGTCCAATGCATGATTTTTACAGAAAAAGATCCAATGGAAACCTAACAAACCCTAGATTCAGAAAGATGAAGGCAAGCCAACATCTGTTTGATATAGTTGGCAAAAATATAAAACTGGAAAGGTTGAAAAATAAAATTATATAGAGCTTAAACCTAAAATACTAATCTAATAAGGATTCTTATCTTTCAACAAAATAATTAATAAGGAAACTCGAAAACCTTAGGATTTTAAAGAGGAAACATAATAAAACCAGACTATATTAATGTTTCATCAGTTCTCTCCAGTTGGAGAAAAACTCATGCTCAAGCTTTCCATGATCAACCTATTAAACTCTGCCATCCTCTCTTCTCTTCCAAAGGATTTTCAATTCCTGCGAATTTGCATTTCTCAACTAGGTAGTTGAATGAACAATTTAGTTTAACAGAATAACAGTAGTAAACAGATTTGGTACACCAGAAAATGACACCAATGTTTTCTAATTCAAGGTCTTCACTAATTTCAAGAGTTCCAAACTTCTTCTTAGGGACTAAATCTACTCCTTTCAAACATGTAGCAGACATAGAAAAGGAGGTTTCTTTAACTACCAATGGTTTCATCCGTAGAGTTAAATATGGGCCGTCCAAAAGAGTATCAAACGCCACAAATTCATCTGTGTTTTCAATTTATTCTTCTCAATGAAAAGACGATGAGAGGAAAGTGTTCAAATTCATAATCATCAGAGTCATTGGGGTAATCATCAAATTTTGGTGAAGAACTATAACTATCTCTTTTGTTTTCCTATCAATCAACAAATGATAATCTTCTCCATGACTATCTTCCAGCATGTCTAGATCATACATCTTGATTTACCTCTTGATTCATGAGTTCATCAACATGAGCCGCTAGATGCTTCAATTCTACCTCAACTTTCTTCTAAATCCTTTGCCTCATCAATGGTCTTTAGCTCTAATACCAATTGATGCCAGTGGCAGCAGGAAAAGAGAAGGACGGCATATGTAACATACTGAAGGTATGGTTTCTAAAGGAAAACCCAATGGAAACCCTAAATTAGAGGCTAATTTAGCAAAACCTAAGTTCTTAAAGAAGAACACAGAGCCAACAACAATTACATGTAATTGTCAGAAATATAAAATTTCTTTTATGAATGCTGAAAAATAGAATTATAAAACTAATAAGGATTCTTGTCCTCCAAGATAAATTTGGGAAACATAATAAAACAAAACTATATTAATGATTTCATCCTGCATCAGTTGGGGTTGGTTGAGGCTGGGGCTGGGGGATTCCTGATGTATTGTCACACAGTAATAAGCTCGCTTCCTACCTAAATGTCAAGCTCCCCAAGTCTAGAGACAAGAGGCTTCAGATCGAGGATACATGTTTTTTCTGGCAAAAAAAAGGGAATAAAACCTCACTGTAGTATAATCTTTTGCCTATAACTAACATCATATTGAATCATGTAGATCTTAACATCAAACCAAAACAAAAGTCTCATAAAAGGGCTTGACAAAGTACAACATGCATCTCAATAAGTACTCTTTTCATTAGTAACTGCATAATATCACATCTCCAAATTACACAAACACATTCCCTATGTGTAAATTTAACTTAACATAAATGATATTAAAGTTTTGAAAATAATCTATTAGTTGCAGAATCTGATAGCAGATTTCCATTTCAGTTTCTTTATTCATGTCTAATTTTTTGACAGTACCTCCACTTCTGTTTTCCTTTTGGGGACAATTTATGGTTCAGGCAGTAGGGTTGGAAAATCTTCAATATATAAGTTATCTCGTTTACTCCAATTTTATTTCACATGAAGCAGAGGAGAAGATAACATTAATAAAGAAATTAAATTGGAATTCAATGTTTCCACCTTCTTTAGAAAATAAATAAACATGGTAAATTCCATCATTTCGCAATCCCCCTCCCCCTAAAACCCAATATGAGCAGGAAATAAGAGGTTTTCATGAGGAAAGAAAGAAGGATACTGAGGCAATCACATATAATTTCACTTTCATCATTGCTTCTTCTCATTTGCATTCCAATCATTCCTGGCATTAATCCAAATGAATGTACACAGAAATTGATTAAAATTAACAAAACAGAAAACAAGTATTCAGAGAAAGAAATTTACCCGTGCAACATTTACAAGGAAAGTAAAATTATCAACTATATTTCCAATATCAGCATCAACTCTTTGCAACAATGTCTTCTGCTTTTGAGCTGCAGCAGCCGCTGCTGCAGCAGTTGGTCCACCTCCCCCACCACTTCCAAGCCCAATGCTTCCTTTGTTCATTATGATCCCTGAACTGTATTTTGATGCACAAAGGAAGCACTAGTAAATATATGCTCTGATAGATCTCTAACCAACAGTCCTTCCTAACACTCTATGTATCTTAATATAATGCTTGTCTGTTTCCATTCAACTCTGGAAACAACTAATGAATGCTTCATAAAGGAGCAAATCAAGTGAAACAAGATATGAATTAAGAGCAAAATCAGGAAGTAATGAAAGAACCTTGAAAACATGAACCCACATGGAGATAATTATAAATAAAAATAATAATAAAGAACAACCATAATTTATAATACTAGTATCTGAAAGACTGAAAAATGAGATCTTGCTAGCTGAAATAGATCTAGAAAATAAATACAATTAAATTTGGAAGGTGGCATAAATAACACATGACCTAATTTCTTTAACAAGATCATCATTCGAAAACATATTAACCACCACCCAACTTTAGACCCACAAGAATACATTTGGTCCACTCAGTATAAACATCAGACATTAGTACCACCAGATTAGCATTCCACACATCATGCACTGAACAATACTATTCTTTTGTCTGCACACTGTTAGTCATCTGTGGAAAATTTAATCACTAATATCTCAAAGGCTAAAGCATCTAAATTGGCTTCAACTGCTTGCAAAAAGTATAATTCCACAAAAATCTAAACATTTTCAAAAGCAGAAATAGAAAAAAAAAAAAAAAATAGGCCATTTCAAAGAAGACGAGGATAGCAAGTAAATAACCCTGTAGAAAAACAATCCCAAAATTCACAAGCAAACAACAGATGACCTCCATTTCATCGAACCAGTACTATCAGGAGCCATTTAAGTTATATTTGAGAAATGGAACTGGTATCACAGCAATATACGAGGGAATCAACACAGACTAAACTTTATATTCATTTCTTTTCTTCTTCTTCTTCTTCTTTTTTTTTTTTTTTTTGTGTGTGTGTACTAACGTTAGAATGCATATCAATAATGCAAATAAACTGCATAGGTTAGCCAAGAAATCTTTAAGTTTCAATTTTGTCCATGCCCTTTACACAAAACACTAGAGAAAAATAGAACCAAAAGCATTCTAATAAGGTGAGGCCAATCCCAACAAAACCCTTTAACGATTTTCCATAGCCACAAAGATTTCTGTGATAGATTGAGGAATTCAATGTCAAGGATAAAGGATATAGAGCAAATGATCACTCTGTAGTGCGAAAGTTTCGTAATAAACAAAGAATCTGACCAAAAAACAGGACCAAACTTATCAAACAACAAATACAATCATCCACCTTTCGACACCTTGAATTCTCAACTCTTCTTCAACAGTGGTCTTATTAGTAGTTTACCCAATTTGCAGGAGAAGTGAAAGACGAAAAAGGATTCAACGAAGAAATAGCATTCTAATTCCCAAAAAAAAGGGAACTAAAGCACTAAATCTTTAGCCATAAGAGTAAACTTATAAGTACAGACGCACAATCTAATCAATAATAGAAATTACTAGTGAGTTGAAAAGAAGAAAACTACCTGCGGTAAAACTGAATAGCTGGACTTGTTGGTTGAAGAGCGTTCTACGCACTAGCTTCAAAGGCTTGATGGTGGTAATCGGATTTTGACGCCGAGGCCGAGGCTATTGTTTCGCCGGAAATGGCGAAGGGGTTTTACCAGTTTGGCCGTTTTTGACCCTACGAATAAATTTAAAAAAAAAAAAATCGAACTCGGCATTCACTATGCGTTCCGTTTATTGTAACCTAAGTTACAAGCCAGGTAACGGATCCTAAGGTATGTTTGGTTCAAAATATGGGAGGAGAGAGGAAGGATTTTAAGAAGGGGAGGTGAGGGGAAAGGAATGGATGTAAACCTTTGGTTTGATTAGATAGTAGAGAAGGGGAAAGAAAATTTTAAAAAAAAAATTTGGTTTGTTAGGGGAAAAGAGGAAAAATATAATTAAATTGACTATTGTATTAATAAAGTATTTATTATTTATTACTATTTTTTTGTAAATTTCTTCTTTTAGTTCTAAATTTAACATTTTTAATTTAGGTGGAATGGTAAAATAGATAAATAAATAAAAAATGAGATAAGAATGAAATGAATGAGAAAATAAGAGAAAAAATTAAAAAATATAATTATAAAAAGATCATAAGGGCAAATAAGACATTTGATAGATTTTAATTCCCCTCCCTTCCAAATTATCAATTCCCCTTCCCTCCAAAAAACTTAACCAAACAAGGGGTTTTTAAAAAAATCTCTTCCCAATCAAATAGACGCTCTCATTCAAATCTTCCCAATCAAACATACTCTGAAGGAATATTATCATAATATTATCAATTTTCAATCCTATATTATTTTTAGTTTTTAGTTATGTGTCATTATTTTTTATTTAAATTTTTAATATTTTATACTATTTTTTATTTTTAGTTATAAGCCTTTATATTTTGTTTCAAATTTTTATTTTTTTCAATTTTTTGTTAATGATCTTCCGATGAGTAAAACTTATTTTCCAAATAAAATGGCGTCCATCCTCAATATCTGTAAGGGTATTTTTGAAAAAAAACTTAAATTCATCTCTATGGTTCTTCAATAAAGGGAAAAAGTTAGTGAAAAAAAAATGTTGAAGAAGCCAAGGTGATGAGTGTTTTAAATTTTTTATTTTTTTTTTAGCAAAAATACGCCTAAAAGGATTTATGTTGGACTTTACCATAGCTGAAAAATAAGTTTTAATGATCAGAAAGTCTATAACTAAAAATTAAAAACAGTAGTAAATTTTAAAAAGTTAAAATAAAATATAAGGGTTCATAACTAAAAATTGAAAATAGTACCAAACTCTAAGAAGTTGAAATAAAATATAAGGGTACATAGTTAAAAATAAAAAAATAGTACGTGACCCTTAAAAGTTAAATAAAATATAATAGTCCATAAATAAACAATGATAATAATTCAAGGTAAAAAATCGACAATAATTCGAGTTTCTAATCATGAAGTAAAATTTATGAAATAGGGAAGAAATTTAAGGGATTGAATTGTTGGGAGAATCTTTCATGTGGGGAAAGAATTAATAGAAGTGTTATTTTGATAAGTATTTTCCCTTCTACAACTTAAATAACCGTTCGGCTAGTAAAATATACTATTATTTTTCATTCTTTTTTGAGATAAAATATATCCTTTAAATTAATATCATTCCTCTCAGTAAATGAGTTGAGTCAAAATACATACACAAATTAATTGAGAAGCTATTATATTGGACAAAAAGAATTTTACAAATAATGACAATGTCTCTTAGAGTTTGATTCTGTATTCTTCACTAAGTTTACATATGAAGGGGAGGTAGACAAAAAAAATGTTTTCTTTTCTTTCTAGTGAGTAGTGGAGGATCAGAATTGCACATAATAGCCAGTCTGAAAAAAGTGATTTAGAGAGAAGAGAGCATAAAAGCTTTGGAAGGTCATAGGTAATTGACAGGAACACACAAAGAAAATGGAAAGAGAATGATGGTAGGGAAAGAAAGCTTCTTATATAATCATATCATATATGCATGTCAATAAAAGTTTAAACAAAAGATCTCTTTCCACCTATGAACTAAGTTAACAAAATATGCTAGTAGTTCTCTTTATTCTCCTTCCTTGAACTCCCAACTCAAAAAAAAATTGTAGATTTCTTATGCATTATCTAATCCTCATATTCTGTCTCTTCATCATCCTCATCATTTTCTGCATATCTCCAACCATCTGCAACATTGTCACGTTCCTCTTCTGTTTCTTCACTATCTTCTTCATCGTAAACTTCCTCCTTTACTGGCCAATGCTTTTTCATCACAGTGATATTAGCAGGCGAAGCAGCGGAGCTTTTACGTTGAGCCACCTTTGCTGGAGGCAACTTTAAGTTTGGCTTTGACCTCCTCTGCTTTTTGTCATTGCTCCGCTTAGCAGCAAATGCATCTTGATCACTGGCTTCATCCATATCATTATCAGCAGTAGCTTGGGCATTCTTAGCATTATCCTCTTTAAAATGGCCAGGATGCTCCCTTCTCAAATGAAGGTTAAGCTTGTATTCATGGATGTAGGCCTTGTCACACCCTTCATATGGGCAGGTATAAGGACGGTCGGCTGATGCAGAGGCATAAGTTGTAGAAGAGGATTTTGGAGTTTTCAGTGGTTTCTCTGCAGGCTGGGGATACTTTGTTGGCTCTACAATACTCTATGGAAGATGAAAGCAGGACGTAAGATTGTATTACACATCAAAAAGTAAATGCACAAAAACATTGGAATGCATAGTTATACTAACAACTAAAAAAGTGACAAGATAAAACAAGATTTGGGGGAAAAAAAAGAAGAAAAGAAGAAAAAAAACACCCAGAAGCAAAGTACGGAGCCAAACCTTCTCATGGTGAGAAGAAATGTGATTTTTTAGCTTATATTCATGAGCATATCGCTTTCCGCAGTCTGGATAAGGGCAGATATGATAGTTTTCTTGTGAATGTGTTTTCATATGCGATCTAAGGTTAAAATCCAGTGAGAATGCCTGCAAAACAGATAACTAAGAAATATAAACTTCAGCCAAGGCAAAAGCTCAAGTATAATTTTGATTGGTATTATGTATATCAGTGTGTGGGAAAAATAGCAAAAATTATCAATAGGGAAACAGAACCTTTCCACAGCCTTCATGTGGGCATACAAAATCTCTCTCTCCAGTATGAATAAGAAAGTGTCTCTTCAGCTTTGAACTATCCAAAAATTTCTGCAGAACAAGTTAATAATTCAGTAACAATGCAAAAACAAGTGAAAGCAATGAAAAGGATACAAGGAATAAAAAACGTGTTAAGATCAAAATCCATAATGCATGCTTGATGAACCAGAAAAAATTTGAAGAATTGATGTCTGGATATTGAAATTAGTCAACTAAGGTCAACTGGAAACATAATGTTGCTAAAAAATAGGCAGAAGCTAAAAGTCAAATATCAAAAATGTTATTTTGAAATACAAGTTATCAAAAAACTAAACTTGAACAATGAGGTCCAGCAATAAAAAGTAGTCTTTTAATTTGAGGATGTGACCGCAACTTGCAGTAATGTGCTATACATGTTTAGGACCGTCTTCTGATCCAAGAGATAGAACACAGACAATATAATTTCTGGATTTGAGGCATAGAACTGTGGCCTCATGCAAAGAAGCACATTGGTGTAATAGAACAGATGAGGTTAACATTCAACAGAATTTGCAAAAGATACTGTTCAAAGGTTGCAGCAAAAACCTCAGGCTTTCCTACCACATGCATGCAACAGGTTAGAAGGCCCCTGACAGAACAGTTATTTTAAACTCCATGACATCCATCCAATTCCAGTCCATCCTTAACTAGTCCTTAGACCTTAAAGTTAACAGATAAAGTAGCAAAATATCCTTCTAGATATTGACTTTACCTTTCCACAATTCTCATAATGACAAATGTACTGCCTCTCTCCATGGATGTGAGAGTGCTTTCTCAAAGCCCCAGCATCAATAAAAGTCTTTCCACAGCCTTCATAACTACAGAGAAAGAGAACCTCAGTTGTTGGTTCAGGCTCTGGTTCTGGCACTTCTGGGTCTTTTTTCTCTCTGAGGGTCTTCAATGTAGCCTCTACAAGGAAAAAGATGATAAATGTAAGTGAATATAGATAAGTTGCAACCCTTTCAAGATTTTTAACATTGGTAGCCCTATTCTGTTTGCAGAAAATATCATAATGGCCAATCAGCACACATGAGAAATCTGCAAAAACTAACCATTGACCCATCTCAGAAGTTGGCATTTTCCCCCAGTAGCTACAACATCTTGTGGTACCCTAAAATAGAACAAAGCAGATTATGTTTAAAACGCACATCAAGAAATAGTTTTTAAAAAAAAATAGAAATAGAGTTGAAAGGCATAGGTAAAGCTATTGCACTAGGCCTTGAGTATTTATTAAATGGTACAACAGTTAATTTTGATTTATATGCAGAGCTTGCCTCTCCTGACATAACTTCATGAAGGTTGACAACCCCTCCCCACCCCCAAAACACACCAAAAAAATAGGTTCTCAAATGGCTTCTATGCAGGCATTAACAGGGGGGCTCCTGAAATCCAGTGATCGAAGCATGAGTTACAAAGAATTTTCATTTTTATGCAAATATCTAGAGTTTGAGGCCAATTTCCATATTGTTGCACTTTAATCACTTATATTTCTGTCTTTTTTTTCCTATTTTCCAGAGATAAGCACCCCATTCTCTCTTCCTCCTCCTCCTCCCCTTCCATTGATATAATTTTCTCAATAACAATCAAAATGTTATTGCGAGGATACATTACCCGCAATTCCATCCTAACACGTCCCAGTAGAACCTCAACCAGAACCGAATCATTCTAATTACTAGCCTATTAAATTTTATGAGAGAGCCAATAACTTTTTATAGAAAAAAAAAAAAACTCCCCAAAGCCTCCTCCATCCCCCAAACACCCACTGAAAAGAAACAATTCACAGTTTCAAACATTTAATTCCTATGTTCAAACAGTACACACACCTACAAATACATAGAACAAAAATCAACAATAATAAGTTAGCGGCTTGATAAGCATAAAAGCAATCAACTATGCGTGCAAAAACTACAAGAACATGAGAACTTTACCATTCCTTAAACCATTTAACCGCGGGAGCTCTGGACTTGGATATGGAGCGCCTCTCAAATAGATTGAGATTCATATGAGTCTCCATGTGTCTCCTTCAATCAGAAACTGCTGATGTTAATTTTGAAAAATAGGGAAAGTTAGGGTTCTGAAATTTACAACTGAGAATCCATGAAAACACAAAAGAAGAAGGCGACGGCGACACGAATTGGATTGAAATTGGACTATAATAACAGATTAAATTGTATAATTTATAATTGGAAATTGAGATTGTGAGCAAATTAGGGAAATTTTTGAAATCCAAACCCAACGGGTTAGGAACAGAGGACGTGTGGAAACGGCCATAGTGTCATGGCTTCTTAATCCAGACCGGACGCATTAACCCGGCTTGCGGACACTGCCCGGTTCGCGCCATACGTTCCTTTGAGAAGATTGCAGTTTGAACCTCTAAAGTTTTGAATTTAATCGATTTAGTCTCTAATTTTATTTTTAATACTTATGGTGCCTTTAATTTTCCTCTCATGTTTCCCGGGACAATTGAAGTTAAATTGTATTTGGATTTTTTATTTATTTTAGGAATGAAAATAAATTATTGTGTTTGGATAGGAAAATTTAGGAAATAAATTAGAGTTTGATATGATTTTTTTGTCCCTTTTATTAGAAAATCAGTCTCATATTATGGATAATATCATAAAATGTATAAAACATAGTTAATAAATTGTTACACAGTGTGATTTTAATGAATAAAAAAAGTAATTAAAATATTTATATGAATATGTGAAACCATATGTGGGAATGGGATTGAATAAAGAATTTAAAACTTGTATACAATAGAAATTTTTTAGATAAAAAAATTGTGAGAATTGAGAAAAGAGATTTTGAATTGGTAAACAAATGAAAGCTTAACACACATTTTTAAAAAATTACCTTAATACATTTGTTTGTTTTAAGATTTTTTAAATTAAACATTTATTTTCAAAAAAATAAACATATTTTACATTTAAAATCATGCAAATACTACTTTGATTTAAGCTTGCTAATATATATATATATATATATATATATATATAATCAATTTATAACATTATAAAATACAATATTCAATGCATATAATATAAATACATAATTCTTTTATAACTTCATTTACCTACTATTTTTACTTTTCTAAAATATTCGTTCCAAAGATGAGAAAGGAAGAAATGTTGAATAAATCAAAAGCCAGATAGGCTAGCTAGGTGCAATTGCACGTTTGTCTCCTATTTGGAGTTTCAATTCTTAAAGTGAGTGGCTTAAAATAAAATAAAAAACAAAAGCTAAAATAAAAGGCTAGTTCAGTATAAATTTATAAAGTTTTATTCACTGTAAAATAATATTCTGACTCTTTAAAATTTTGTCCAATTAGGTCAACGCAACTCCACAAATACTTAGTGATTCAACCTTTAAAACTCAAAGATAAAAAGTCTCATAAGGTTTGAAGTGAGGGTCAATGATTTAACCCTGTTGACCGTGTGGAATACAAATTGCCCAGAACTGCTGCCATAGTTTGCCCACTTTTTTTACATATTTATGGAGTAGCCATTTCTCAATTTCCCATTCCGTTTTCAATTAATTCAAAAACCGTACTAAATTTAGCAAAGTGAAATGACAACACACACGTGATCTGCATGTGCGGTCAAAACTCGCATTAAATTGTCTCCAATGATTACAACCTCTACCACATTTTATGAATGGTTATATTATATTTTATCCATATATATCGCATTTTATACATAGTTATATCATACTTTATCGGTCGATATTTTAGGTAATTTTATATAGATTATTTTTTTTTTATTATATTTTTATTTATTTTAGTTTTTCTTAAAAAATATAATATTTTTTTATCTCTTATTAAAACATAAGTAAATTTAAAAATAATATACATAATAATTATAAAAAATGATAAATCATTTTATAATTAATAATAAGATAATTTACTTAATGCATCTTATAAAATGGGATGGAGGAAATATCTATTTAAAAAATTATATTTTTATAATTTATCCTTTCTTATCAAAAGAGGATCAAAGTATATCCATTAATTACAAAGTTTGCAATTTTATAGTACTAAATTTGACGGGAGTAAGTATTCAGATTTTTTTGCTGGATATTCGATTTAGAAGTTCAGTTCAGTTTTTTATAGATTTTAGAAAATTACATTGAATTAAAAATTTCGCAAAATCAAACTTAAATCCCAAGAATCAAATTAAAATAATTGGAATTAATCATATTTTAAAAGTATTTTAAATTTTTTAGAAATAAAAATAGAATTTAAAAATTTTCAATTAATATACATTTTTTAAAATTACTTAGTAGACCTCAATCAAATCATTTTAGAAAAGTATAGTAAGAGAGACTAATAGGGTGTAATATTAATATATTAATTAAATTATTAAAATATTAATTCACTCTGAAATTGTGTATATAGAGTATCTAGGCCTTTTTTTTTTTGGTAGAAGCGCATGCAAGTCAAAATTGTACAATCTTTGGAATTATTTTTCAAGGATGAATCATAAAAATATTTAATATTTAATATTTTTAAAAATATATAAAATTTATCTTTTGCTTTGCCAAAATATTTTCAAGATTTTTTTAAAATGATTTTATTAATACTGATATGCATCTTAGTATAGTTTGGCGTAATCTTCGCGTTACCTTTTTTCTTGAAATGCAATCTTTGCATTGCTTAATTTAGACATTCAGTGTTTTAGTCAAAAGTTATTTTTAGCGGTTATGGATTTCTTTTTCCAGATTTCACATTTACAAAAAAAAAATTAATTTAAAAAACTACTCTCAATTATTTTTTATAACATTATTTGTTGACAAGTGATTATAACTTGGATTTGAACACGTACTCTCTCGAAAAAATATTATATATTTATTTTTTTAAAAAAAACATCATTTGAGATATTATATAATTTTAAAATAATTATCTTAAGGACATTTTTTTACAGTTTCAAAAAAGATCCGACAGTCGGGAATTGACTCTTTTATCCCTATGAAACAAATATTTCTGGCTCTGTCCGCATTAAAGTTATCGAAGTATCGAACCTAAGACCAATCTGAAAGGATATGTTAACTCTTTCAGAATGACACTTAAATGAGCATGGGCAGAAATGGTAAATAGAGGATGGTGAAGTTGTGAGGTAAAACAGTGAAAGAAAGGACTGGGGAACAGAAAGAAATGAAGATCACCATGAGAATTAGCATCTAATTTGGAGTTTTTTTTTTATTAAAAAAGTACAAATATTCAGGCGTGTGGTACTGCTAACCATGATAAACAGGATTTCTCTTCAAAAGGCAGTCAAAGAGAGGGGTAGGGGTTTCTGACAGTTATATATTGTCTATATGTACATCTTGTATATGTATATTTATGATGACATTAATTGTTATGAAAAAATAATAATTCGTTAACTTTTAATTTTTGTTAAAAATTAATAAAGTTTATTGATTTTAATTAACTTATTAAATTATTATTGATATAAGTTAGTTATATATAAATATTTTAAATTAATAAAGTTATTAATAAAGTTTTAAATAAAAAATATTTTATTTTTAAAAATAAATATTTAATTTTAAATAAATAAAAATAGAAATATGTACGTTCAATTCAATTAAGAGACGGAGAGATAGAGTGCTACTTTATAAATTTAGCAAAAATAAATTTAGTTAGTTGGAAAAGGATAGGAGAGGGAAAGAAAAAGAGGCAATGCTCACTAGAATGGTCACTTTCAAAGTACCCTTTTCTATGTGGAAAACCAAACATAGATGGTATGATGTATGAACAGTAACTTTTCTGTTCAGTTCTGTCCTTACTTTGCAGGGATAAATCTGTTCTGTTACTGTATCACTAGCTTTTCTATGAAATTACACATTTGCCACTTAGATGGTTATGGAAATTGAACTCAATTATACATATTATTAGATTAGGGGTATGTATACGGTATACGATACGAAATATGATTTTAAAATTCAATATTTTGATATTTCGATTTGAGAATATTGAAAATTGTTTTGTATCGTATTTTTAAAAAATCGTACCGTATTGTATCAAAATATTTCGGTACGATATAATACGGTACGGTATGTCCCGATTTTTTAAATTTTTTATTCAAAATTTTCTTTATCATTAAAATACCTGTTAATTTATCCAAAAAAAAACACTAATAAATGATATCTAAAAGCAAAATAATATACCAATAAAAATTCATTTTGGACCTCTAAAACACCTATAAAAAAAGAACATTTCACACTAAAACTTATAAAATAGAATAGTTAAACTTCAATTAGACAAATATGTTGTCGACAATTTCTATTAAAGATACATTTTTATCAAGTAAACAACTTCATCCATCAAATCTTCTAACTCTAATAAAATACAATATTCAAATTTTATTTATTTATAAAAACAATTATATTTTTTATTTTTAAAATTAATATTTCGGTATTACAGTATGGTACAGTTTTAAATTTTGAAAACCAAAATACCGTACTGTAATTTTTTAAATTTTCAAAATCGTTTTGTATTATACAGTAATATCGTAAAACCGAATCGAATTTAAAAATATCATATGATACAATATATTATTTCAATTTGTACCGTTTAATACACACTCATACATATAGTTGTTGCTCAAAGAGTTCGTGAGAACTCCATCCTACATCTCATTATAATAATGAGATATCAAAAGAGTTCTCATAAAATATTTGAGAAGTTTTGTCGTGTAAATCTCAACCAATTTGAGATGGAATATAAAATATATATGTATGTGCATATATCATATTTTTATTTTTTTGAATATTTAAAATTGAACTCTACTTTCTAAAAAAAATAAACAAATTTTTATTTAAAATTTTACTACAAAATTATTTAATTTAAAGAGTTTATATTTCACTAAATTATATAGTCTATTCATTAACCATAATAATAATAAAGATAATGTGATAGTTTCTTTAATATCAAATAATTTCCTAAATTTTTTAATTGAGACAAAGTAAAGATTTAGTTTTCACATAATATGAGTAATGTGGGTATTTGATAAGGATTATTTAAACTAGCCCAATTACTATTGTTTTACTTTCAAGGGCTTGGTTTCCCTTTAAATTTTTTTTATCATAATGACATTTCTTTTTATAGAATTAAGATCCGACAATAGTGAAAATAGATCTCTTGACAATTATTTTTTTAATCCATATTAAATGTATAGTGGGTTTCCTCATAATATGTGTAATTTTCTCTAATTATCATGTCACTTCTAAAAGTAAATACAATTTGAAATGTATTTTATTTTTAAATATAAAAAATAACGTTTTCTTGAATCAATTTTAGGTGCATTATTGAAATTATTTTAATTTGGAAACACTTACATAACACACATGTCATTTCTCTTTAACATTCGTGATTTTTCTTTTGTTTTTTTGGTAACAAGAACAAGAAGGACACAAAGAAGCATCAATGCAGCCAAATCACAATAAACTCATAAAATGGGGACTGCAAATTTGCAATAAACTCGAAGTAGAAGGGCACAACAACCATTCTTCCAATATTTTATCTAAAATTGTTGCTCAAATTTTCCATTAAAGAAAGGCAGCTTTTGGGAAGGGGTAGAAGGGGAACAAACATAGGCATTTTTTTAATTGAAGATGCTCCAAATCCAAATATGCAGTATCATTGCCAGAGTGAGATGGGCGAATTCTTTCATATTGTAAAGAGATTATAATATTTTCTTATTTAACATTTAATTAAAAAATAGATAATATGGATGTCAAAAAAAGAAGAAGAAAGAAAGATTAATATGATTGGAGATGAGGCTATGGGTTGGGCTTGTATAATTCTATAGTTATTTATTTATAGGTTCATCATTGGTGATGGTTATCTATCCAATTCAATATAAAATTCCATAAAGAAAGTGGGTCCAAGTGGATTTGTCTGCCTAATTATTGTTAATGCCTTAGTTGGTTTGAATATTTGTGATAATGAAACTGATATGATTAAGGCACCTCATTAACCTTTAGTCAAATTGGCTCATTTCGTCCTTGTGTTTTTAGTTTTTTGACATTTTGGTTCCTGATTTTTTTTTCCAGTCATAGTGATACTTATCTATTTTCGAACAATTATGTCTATCTCTCATTTTTATTTTCAAACATCAAAATCCTTTATGAATTGTGTTTTCAATCATTTTAATTACTTATATTATTACTTTTTAGCTATCTTAATTCATAAAACAAAGGACAAAATTTGTTGTTTGAAAATATTTATGATACTATGATGATTAAAATAAAGATGAGGGGTCAAAATTTCTAAAAATTAAAAGATAAGGGACGAAATGTGCCATTTTTCCTAACCTTTAAAAGTTCTTTAAATCTCGCATAATAATGAGTTGACAAAATTGTCCTTTTCTAGCCACTTTGTATCGTTATCTCATAAAGCATTAGGTAGAACAAATCATCTCAAAGATTATAAGATCAAAATGATGCACTTAATTCAACATGTATATATACTATTTTACATTTTCTTTTGGCAAAGGGTCAATAAATATACGTGTATGCATTTTGTACTAATATTTTCATGTCAAATAATTAGACATAGTTGATTTGTTATATATAGAGTTATGTCTATTTAAAATCTTTATACTCTTGAAAAATAATCAGTTGGTCTTGTTTCTTGGATTATATGAGATAATATGGAATTAGATTTGTAACCCAATGTCATATTTGTTTGGTTGAATCTTTTTAATTTGCAATAACTAATATGATTTTATTGAGTTATTCCACTTAATACGAAAAGAAATGATTATATATATATATATTATTTGTTTTCATAACATAACTAGCAGACCATATTCGAAAGTACATACTAGATAAATCTTTGCCTATAAAATGGCTTGAGTACCATGCAAATAGTAATTTGCACTAACAAGTTCTATGCAATATATTTATGTTTCTAAAAGGTTTAATCCCAAACAATAAACTATATTTATCTTTTGATTCACGCTAAGTATGATTAGATTTTAATTCATATATCTATCCTATTAACCTTGATTGAAAATAATTTTTGTCCTTTTATATCAAATTATTAGTTTGAAGGTTCCTCATATCATAAGTGGATATCTCATTTGACGTAATTCAATCCGTGAGTACAACGAATCCAGAAAGATTAAAAATTAGGAAATATAAGGGGTGAGGAAAAACACAAAGTACAGGTTTGTCTTTGATGGAAGAAGTTGTGGCAATTATTAAAAGCAAGTGTGTCCATAGAATTTAAAAATGGATTGGTAAATGCTTGATTTTGGAACATGCAGGTGATGTTTGATAAGTTGACGGGATATCGCAAATTTAATAATTTTTAATAACATATATTTTTAAAAAATTGAATTATATATTTATTTGAATAATATTCAAATTATGCAAACACCATCGGAATTGAATTCAAAATAATCTTTTGTAATAAAATATCGAATGATGTAGTAAAAAAAAATATGGATAACAAAGGGGCTAAAGAATAATGCATAATATATTATATGAGTATTTATTTTTAATTTAGTATAGGAAAAAAAAAATAAATTATATTATATTATTTTTATTACTAAAAATAGTAGATAAATTATTCAAAACTTGAGACAAGTAGCACTGAAATTCAAATGTTAAAGAAATAAATCGTTTTAAAAAATATATTTATGTTAGAAACTGAATTTCAAAATTCAAACTTTTTTAACTTTATGATAAATTGAAAAGAAATTTGAAGAAATTATGCAAAGAAGGGGAAAGAAAAAAATAAATAAAAAATACATAAGATTAGAACAGAGTGGGGTTGAGTTAGAATGAGCTGTCCTACTAGTGCATTAGATGCTGTATCTGATGCTTACCTGCATTGTCTATCTGCCACCCTGGAGTGGACTCATCTCTCTCTTTCCCTATTTTACCCTCATTTCATTTACTTCCAAAATCCACCACCTAATCAAACAAAAACACCCACATACCTATGAAAACCCCATGTAAGAGGGAAAAATCACCATTTGAACTTGCCTTAAAAACTCCATCCCAATTTGTGATATACAACAAATAATTCGTTGGTTTAAAATTATAATAAAAAGAGTTTTAACTTTAAAGAAATTAACTGTATTTTCCTTGTTATAATTGTAGTTAGTGTTAAAATCATATATTAGTACTAGTCAGTAGAATACTAAGATGTGAATCTATTAAATTAAAACAACTATAGATATACTTTATATGTAAATTTTTTGTTTGAAGAAATTGAATATTCAATTTCGAATATTCAAAAATAAAATATAAACCTTAATTTCTAGAATAAGGGAGTACTATGTTATATGTTTTAATAGCTATCTATTTATTTTTTGTTTGTTAACATAAGTGTGAAATGGATTATATTTGAAAAATGTATGTTTCACTTTTTCAGTTGAAATTGAATATTCATATTACATGCTTTTAAATTAAATGTATATTCATTTTAAAATAAAAATATTGTCTATTTAATGTGTCATTATCAACCCTTTTAATTTAATAGTTTTATGTTCTATTAACTCATATAATTTTACCATCAATCACACTAATAACAAATATAATATAATAATTTTCTTAATTTACAATAAGTTTCTTTATTCTTTGTATTAAATATAAAACCTGTGAATTCCATAATTTAAATTACCTTCTTTTTTTCTTAGTTGGAAAGTATATTGTGGAGTTATTTAAATGGATAAAAAAAAATTCAATCGAGTTGGTTATCCAAATATAGCTTACCTACAATTTAATTTGAAAACATGGTTCACCTATCCTCCCCCTCCCTATATGTATCTGCTCTTGCATATGAGCATATATATATATATATATATATATATGTGTGTGTGTGTGTGTGTGGTCTTGCATGCGATATAATACCCCAGGAGAGGAAGCTAGCAGATTGGTGTAAGAAAGTAGTACTATTCTTCTGCTACTCGTTTATTTGAGGGACTGTAGATTTTGCATTTTACTGCAAAACATGCCCTGTGAGAATAATAGAGGTAAAATACAGTGTATAAAAGACAATGATGTTTTTTTTCTTCCCAAAATAGACAAATCCCATTTGGGGTAAAATATTTTTTAACCTTTTCTTTTTGCCCCGCATGCAGGATTTCAAACTCTTTTTTTTTTTCTTCTTAATAAGTTGAATTTTGTACTCTAATGGCCCTAGTTTCATTTTCTACTCAAATTTTAAAAAAGAAGAAGAAATAACAAGTGGGATAATGGGACTTAATACCAATTGAATAGTGAGGTCAAGAATATTCATACAAAATGTAAAAAAAAAAAAACCCCACATCTAAAATTGAATATTCACATTCATATTTTAAAATATTCACTTTCATAAAATAAATAGATTTTTCATCTAAAATTTTAAGAATGAAATCATTAATTTAAGTGATTTTTATTTCATTAACTAATAATCTCATTATTAACTAAATTAATAAAAAAATATAATATTATAATTTATTTAAACTCAAATACTCTTATTAATTTCTAAACTAAATCCAATGTGAGTATTGGATAAAATAAGAGTTTTGATATTAAAATGATTTATATTTAAGAATGTGATTTAATTAAAACTTTAAAGTTTAAATGCCAGCTCTTTTAGGCTGTGATAAATTTTTACTTGGTACTATTATTATTACAGCAAATATATTAAAAGGTAATTTTTAACATTCCATTGAGAGAGAGAAAAAAGAATACCCCACGAGTGGGCTCTGCTAAACTTTTTTTTTTCTTTCTCAGGTCCCCCACCTGCTTCCTGAGCTTCTTACCATCTTTCTCTTTCTTTCTCTCGTAGAGAAGAAGAAGACAAGAGTCAATCAGAACACACAGACAACCCCACCAAAAGAACTCTTAAGTCATAGTTAGGTCCAGACTCTGTAAAAAAGTTTTAAAGATTTTTTTTTTCTTTCCCCCTCTCTCTTAAAAATTCCCATCTTTTCTCTCCCCCTCTTTTTCTCTCTCTAAACAATAACAAGAAGAAGGGGAAGAGAGGGATGGAGATGGGGTTGATGATCAATCATCAGACAAAGAAAAAAGAAACAAAGAAAGATCATCGGTTTTGAACCCACCAAGAAAATTCTTGGATTACCCCACAAATGGAACTCACTGATTTTCAAACCAATAAACTAACTAATTCCAACACCAACATCAACACCAATACTTCTTCTTCTTCCTCCTCCACCACCATCACCACCACCACTTCTCAACCATACCAGTTCAGTCCATTCCACCTGCACCACCACTTGCAACATGGTCGATCAGGTGCTCCATTCATTGCTTCCATTTCGAATCGAGCTGGTCTAACAACGGGTATTGGTGGTGGTAGTAGCAGTTCATCTACAGTACTCTCATCATCATCACCATCAGACCCTTCGAACACCGGTGCTTCCACCGCTGGACCAGCGCCTCATCTTGTGGATGCCTCTCTTGGGATAGCTACCAGATCCGAAACCCTAACTGACTTGTCTAAGAAGTCCCAAGAACAACAGCAAGTACAGCAACCACCATCGCAGCAGCAGGAGCAGCAGCAACAGTTAGTCCAGCAACAGCCACCCAAGAGAGCAACAAAGGACCGGCACACCAAAGTTGATGGCCGTGGACGTCGTATTAGAATGCCGGCCGCCTGTGCAGCTAGAGTATTTCAGTTGACAAGAGAATTAGGCCACAAGTCCGACGGTGAAACTGTGGAGTGGCTTTTACAACAGGCTGAACCAGCTATTATAGCAGCCACTGGCACCGGTACCATACCGGCCAATTTTACTTCGCTTAACATTTCTCTCCGGAGCAGTGGCTCAACGCTCTCCGCTCCACCTTCAAAATCAGCTCCTCATAGTTACAGTCCATTAGCTTTGGGTCACCACCCTTTTGAGGAAGCTGGCTTTACCAATATGCTGGGTTTGCAGCAGCATCAGCCACATTTTTTATCAGGAAGCCAAATAGCAGAAGCAATTCCCAGCGGAGGTGGAGGAGAGAGAGGCGGAGGAGGAAGTAGCGGACGAGATGGGACGGGGAATTATTTAGGGAAGAGATTTAGAGAAGATTTCTTTAAAGAGGAAGGTTCTACAAGTGGGCAAAGGGAAGGACCTGATTCAAGTTCGCCTTCTAACAAACAATTTAAAGGCAACACTATCCAATTGCCGAAACCTCAAGACGTTGCTGGACCGTCTTCTAATATTCATATGATGCCAGCCACTGCTATGTGGGCCGTGACGCCGCCGCCCAGCAGCGGAGCTAGTGGCAGTACGTTTTGGATGCTACCCTTTTCGGCCGGTGGTAACGGCGGCCTGCAGACATTGGCTACGGCTGTGGCTAGTACATCTGGGCCGAGTCCATCTGAGCCCCAAATATGGCCTTTCCCTACTGCAACCGGAAACACACTCCAAGCGCCGTTACATTTTATGTCGAGGTTTAATATTCCGGCGAATCTTGATTTCCAAGGAGGGAGAGCAAGTCCGTTGCAATTGGGCTCAATGGTAATGCAGCAGCAACCTTCTCAGCATCTTGGATTGGGAACGCCCGATTCCCATTTGGGCATGTTGGCTGCTCTCGATGCTTATTCAAGAGGTGGTGGCATAAACATGAATTCCGATCGTCAGCAGAATCATCCAATTGATCACCACCATCATCATACACAGCAGCACCAGCCTCAATCTACAGATAGTGGAGAAGATGCCCAAAATAGCTCCCAGTAATTTTCTTAAAATCTAAAGTGTAAGTACATTGCAATTCTTCCATAAGCAAAATTTTCTGAATTATCTCTTTCGAGTGTCTGTTGGATTAGAATTGAAGATTTTCTTGAATTGCTTTTTCTTTTTTCTTGTTCAGATTCAGCAGCTAAGTTTGTGATGAATCAAGAATCCTGAATGAAGATTTCATGACAGAGAAGATAGGTATCTACAACACAATTTAGATTATCTTATCATAAAAAGGGAAAAAAAATTCTTCTTTTCTACATTTTCCTCCGTGAGTATAGTAATTTTATTTTTTCCATAGTATTTTGATTTAGGAACCCTTTTCTAGAACTTTGTGAGGATTTGGCATGTAAAAGTTGTTAGTTTGATTCATAGGGACAATAGGTAGGAGTGAAAAGAGAGATTGTATAGAAGGGTTGGTTTATATATGTTTTTAGTTGAATATATGAATATTATTACATTTTGTTTTGCTTGTATCGACAATAAGAGAATTGAATTAAAAAACAAAAAGAAGCTTCTGCAAAAATTTGTGCATTTTGATATTCATTTTGAAATATATATATATATTTTAGGTATTCCTTGAAAAAGGAGTTGCAACTTGCAATCAGGCAATAGCTTCCTCCCATTTTTCTTCTCTCTCTCCTCCCAAAAAAGGGAGAATCAGAATGAAGTCCTTGGTAATGTTTTATATTTTTCCACTTTTCTTGGATGGAATTCAGGAATTCTCTTGTTTGGTACAATCCCAACTTATCTATTCTAGAATATTTAGAAGAAATTATATATGTCCATATGCACCCACAATTATATATATATATATATATATAATTATAGTTCCTTCATCCACTGTCTCCTGGTCATAGTAAATTGTTTGTTTGCTGCTAAAGCAACCCCGCCTCCTCCATGGTATCTCCCTACCTTAAAAGGATTTTACTTGGATTCCCCTGATTGTTTTCTCTTGCACCAAGTGTTATATCCCATATTCTAAGTGATGAAAAAGTTGCCAAACTTCGAAAAGAATGTCTCAATTATGATTTTCTTGATAACTTTGCAATCGAGTGCTTGTCTCATATTTATATTCCTTTTGTCCTGTGTTCACTTTTTATTTATTTATAATGTTCTACTTTTTCATATATGAAATTAAAACTTGTATTTTTTAAAATAAATATTTTTTATTTATTTAAAGAATTTATATTATAATCATGCTAATAATAAAAATGATTTGAAAATTTTATTAAGTTTAAAGATTCGCATTAATTCTTTATTCAGTAAAAAAATACGGTTTAATCTCAAATGAAAGTGAGTATTACTTTGTTTTTAAATAAATTTAAATTTTATTATACATATAAGAATAATCACTAAATCAATTTTAGACATCTCGTGTATATTATGATCTAACATTTTCCACTTACCTCAGATATATTGTGAACTAGACTTGAGAGAATTCCTTTCATTCTCTCCCTTCCCAAAAGGGTGCAAGAAAAAAGAAAAAAAAAAACCCATAACAAATATATGGATGCTAATGTAAGAGAAAAACATGACTGCTGATTAAGGCAGAATTTTTATGGTACCATAAATTTGAGAGAACTCAGTGAGTTGTACCTGAAAAAATGTGTTGGGTGGACTCTTTTTTTTTTTTTTTTTTTTTGTGTTCTGCATTCACACATTCTCAGAGAGTGACTTTTTCTTGTTCTTGATTTGTGTACAGTCAATTCATTCAGATGATGACTTCCTCGTTTTCATTGCTATAATCATTTTTGTTCTTATCTTCCTTCCCCCCCCCCCCCCCCCACACTCCTCCAACAAACCCCTCTCCCAAAAACACAAAATTAGAAGTTTTTATACTTGTGTCCCTTATAATGATTTTACACAACAGACCCACAAGTAAAAGAATATACATCAATTTTTTTAATATACGTGACATTTGTCGATAATCTAATTCGAATACATACGATAAGTGAATTTATTTAATTAATTAAATTGTATTTATTTGTCAATATAAATTAAATTACTTTTTTTTGTGTAAAAATATTAATTACCAAGTGTTTTAAAATGGTCAGTAGCTAATGATATGAAGAAATGGAGGAGTATCTATCTCTCTTTTTATATGAGATTTCGTTTCATCTACTCTTTATGAGAAAACACTTTAATAAGAATCCAATGTAAACTTGTTGATTTGATTTGCTATATCAAATTCAAGATTTTAATAGGTTGTGAATTTTGATGGACAATAATTAAATTAGCTTTGGATGCTTGACCACCATATCCATCCATCTACTTAATTTTAATATTTGTACAATGACATTTCCGTTTGCACATCATTTGGCATAATGCAAATCCAAATACAATCCAAAAAAAAACTCCATATTCATTTAAAATATACAACAACTCAATTGAACTGCTTTGGATAAAATATTCATGTAATAATGTACATTGTCTACATGCCCAAGTCTATTAATACCAAAAATCAAGAGGATGATATATATATTAGATTGCAATGTATAAGTGACGGCATCATTTATTCGTCTTTAAATTTTGATGAATGATGTAAATCACATATGATATATCTTGATTGATATGAGGTTTGTGTGTGCTTTCAATGAAACCCACCAAAGTAATTTTCTACACTTGTAGGAATCGAACTTATATCGATGTATCCATTTATGTAATTTTATTTTTCACCATAAATCTAGTTGTATCGATGACAAATGATGAATATTTGTTATACCCATTAGATGGTCCAATATAAGAAAAGTTTTATTGTGTGAATCGTTCTCTTTGTTGTTTGGGTTCAATGTTATACCTATATTTTAAAAAAAGAAATAACTTCTATAAATAATTAATTCATGTAGAATTTGTGATTTTATAAAATAATTATATTATCATTATAAATGTATTATATTGACTAAATTTTTATTACTATTCGGTTGGTGTTAAAATGCTTTTTTCCCTCAATAATGTAAATTCTAAAATAAAAAAAAACAATTCATTTTATGAGTGAAAAACTACTTAAACTAGCGATAAAACAATGCATATAGAAAGACAAATATTAAAAAAATTATAAATACTCCCATTTGTTATATTATGAAATGGAAATAAAAAAATCAACTTGGGGGGAAGGTCAACGGGTGGCCCGATTTTCCAGATTAAATTGGACAAAACTGAACTTTCATGCAATTGATTATTTAAGGAGAAAAATAATAGTAACATTAACATAGGGATGCAAAAAGAAATAGGTGAAATCAGAGACAAAGATGTGTGTGTCTGTGTGTGTGGATCTATCAAATTCAATTATAATAGTACAGTACTACTATTACTACTACTATTTATTTAATCAATCAATCAAATCTTTCCCGCCATTATACTCCTTTTCCGTGTGTTGTTGGGTTTTCCACAATTGCACTAATCCGTGATTCTCGCAACGAATTGCTTTTCCTTCACACACACACACACACACACAACCCTTAATCTAACGTTATAGTAAAACTTGGAATGGAGCTCGAATTGGTCCCTTAAATATTCAAATTGAATTTTAAAATATTTGATTCGTAAATTAATCGAACCATTTATGTATATTATTTTCTTTTTTATTTAAATTTTAAATTAAAATAAAAAATTTTAAATTCAAACTTAACATAACTTAAAAACTAACTTTATATTTGAATTTGAGCATATTAAAAATTTAACAAGTCACTTTTAAAACTTTCAATTGCACCCCTAAATGTAATAGTGATAGTTTGGTTCTAGCGAGCTACTTTAACTTAGTCGCTTCTTGTCCATTTTTAATTAATAAATATTTATAATTTTAAAAAGATCCTCATATTATTTTTATCATGATTAGATGTGATACAATATAAGGCATGAAAATGTAAATTTTTTAAAATTAAATAGATTATTAGTAATTTTTTTAATAAAAATATATTTATTTTTAAAATAAAAACATGAATATTATTTTTGAACAAATTCACAATTTTTTTAATACTTAGATACCATGCTATTCTTATTTTTAGTAAAGATAAATTAGTCCGGAGTTAGGCTGTATTTACAAAATTTGATTTTAAAATTTAATATAAACTCCGTTTTATTAATGCTATTAGAAGAAGTTGCATTTCAAAAAGAACTCGTCGAGTATAAAATATTATCTTAGAATGAACAGTAGTTTAATAAGTATTCCAAACATGTTTTTCAATTTTTAATTTTTTGAGTCTCCTCTAATTATTATCCCTCACATTATAGATATTGTTTTGTTTTTTTTCTTCTTTTTCTTCAAAAAGGAAAAAAAAATCAAGGAAAATTATCAGATGGTCTGTACTATTTTACTTTTTTAACTTTGATAATATATCTTTTATTTTTAATTTTATAGTACAAGTATTTTTTTGACTTTTCATATTTGATCAATTTGACTATTTATTTTTGCAAATATTAAACAAAATCAATGGCTCACATTTTTATGAGGACATATATATATATATATGCCATTTTCATTAACAAATTCGATAATTTTTTAATTTGTTAATTTGTTAATTCTATCAATTTATTTTTCTTCTTTATATTGAAGTTTTTTTATGATTGTTAGTCATGAAAATGACATATATACTCTTATAAAAATATGAGTCACATATTTCATATAATGTTGGTAGAAAAAAAATAATCAGAATGATTAATTATGAAAAAACAAAACAATGTTTTTACTGTAAAATTTAAAATAAAAGATATGATATCAAAGTTAAAAAGTTAAAAAATACTAATACCATAAAATTCAAAATAAAAACTATGTTACCAAAATTGAAAAAATAGAAAAGTACTGACCTCAAATTTGCTAATTTTCCAACAATTAATTAATTGAGTAGAAATGTAGAATCACGTTTGACCTCTCCCTCGTCTCTCTCAATTTTATTTGGATGGAAAGAAAGGATAGGAATAGAGAATTTTGAGTGGAGGTTATTGTTTGAGAAGATTGAAAACAAAGTCTCCATCATAGATGACGAAGTTCATGAAGTGGATGAACCTTCAAGAATCCTTTTTATTTATATATTTCTGTTACTCACCATTATAATTATCTTTGTATATAATACAACTAAAATTGAGTTTTCACTAACATAATTAAATAACAACTTTTAAGTTAAAATAGTTGATCAAGTTAGTAAATGATTAACAATTTTTATTCTAAATTATTTCAATTCCATTGAAATATTCTATTTGTTCGAAATTAAATATTCATATTTCTATTTTAGTTTGTTCGTAATTGAATGTCTATTTTCCTTACATAAACATATTTTTTATTTCAAGTTTTATTAATAACCTCTTTAATTTAAAGTATTTATATACAAATAATTCATAGTCTACACAACTTAGCACTTTAATTTAAAGAATTTGTATCTCACTAACTCATGGGTCTCACAATCCATTATATTAAAATCAATAATAATTTTATAAGTTAATTAAAGTCAATAAATTTTATTAAATTTTAATCAAAGTCAAAAATTGAAATTCAATTTTGGTCAATTATAAATAAACATTTAGGGTAACCAAAAATAACTCACGGCCTAAGATTCTTTTGTTGGTATATGACACATCACATAATATCAGAGATAAGATAGCATGAATGATGGATGTGTTTTGCTTTACTTGGTGTGTTTGATGATTTCATTTCATATACACATTGACACTCACTTTGGGCATTCAAAATTGAAATAATTTTGGAGTATAAGATATGGCATAGGGAATAAATACCCTATTCCACATCCCACAATCTTCACGTGCACTTATAATTAAGATTGTTAGATGCCATTTTGCTATCTTGTGATGTGAGAATTGAATGAGGAGGAGATGGCTTTATTATTAAAGAGGAGGAGCATGAATTGTGAACAAATATATCCATGTTAGTTTAAATTGTCCTTTTCTATCTTGAACTTAGAATGACCAATTAAACTTTTTTCAATATAGAATCATTTATATATTTACATTTTAGGAGGGAAAATAATGTAAATCAAGATTAAATTTTTCTTTAGTATCTATTAACACCACTTAAGAGTATACATTAGATTGATATTAATTACTCCTTCTCTCCCTTTTTATAAGACGCATTAAGTAAATTTCATTGTCTTTAAATATAAGATGTTTTGTTGCGTTTTATGTTTTTTTGTTTATTATTGATTATTTTACCCCTACTTAAAATTCTCTTTATTACAAGTATAATAAATACTCATTGAAAGAGATAAAACAAACACTCTTTGTTATAAGTACAATAAATAAATGTATAATAAAAAGTAAAATAATTCATTGATCAATGTTAAATTAGTTAAAAGAATTTATAAAAAAGAACGGTAGAAGTAATATGTTGTACTCCCTCTATCCTTAATTGATAGACTTGTTTGATTTTATTAAATATATATTTTAATAACATAATTAATGTTATTAAAATATATATTTTTCATAAAATATTATCGTCATTTATCATTTTAAAGTGAATTTAATATATTTTTTATATACAAATAATTTCACTTCAAATAGATACATTTTTTGTCAACTAATAAATACATATATTTTTAATGAGAAAAATGACATAATTTAGAATAAATCAAAAAGAAAAACAAGTTTATGAAATTGGAATGGAGGAAGTAATTGATTAAAGACCATAAAGTTCATATGAACTCAGTCCATATCAATTTTTTCCGACACATAACATTGTCCATTCATATATTCCTCATTCCCTTGCACATGCCTTGATGCCACCTTAGGAATCTTTCGGTGTATTACAGTTATGTTGTGAGTAAGAAATTATTTACAAGGGTATTATTATTATTATTAAAAAGAAGAGGAAGAGGGATTTCTGAAGAATATTGAATTATTGAGTAATGTGCTTCTTGAAGATGCGGTTACACGTTCTTCTATCAAGGGACTAAATATTTTCACTAATTGATACTACGTGCAATTGTATATTGTACGTTGAAAAAAGGGAATATGAAAGCAAGCGCAAACGATTGCGAAATTGATGGCTAATAAAGAATTGGGAGGAAAGAAAAAAGAATAAAGTTAGATACAAAATATTCTACCAGAAATGGTCCTCCCAACAATAATATGAAAGCAAGAACTAGTATTGGTGCACTCATTTTCCATGAGTACAAAAAAGGGAATCAACTCTGGCTCTTATCTACTTGATATTATTTATCAAAGGCTCTTTATATCTAAAATGATGGAGTAGAGAAGGAAAAGATGAAATGGGCACAATGAACATGTCAATAAAGAAGTCAAAAGAGTTATTTCACTGCAAGCAAAATGCTGAGATCTTTTTAATGACTAAAAAAGCAACTTTTGGCATCAGTCAATAAGATTACTCATGATTTCTGTTCATAATTGTTATGAGCTAACTATGTACAATTGGGGAGGGGGGGAGAGGGAATAATCTAGTATAGTAAATTAACAAATTCCAGCAAAATAAGAACTTGTTATGAATGTGTTTGCATGAGGTTTTCCCTTCTCTGATTGTTGGTTTCCCAGGCTATACATACGTACTGAGAAGAATTTCTTGGCCCTGTTTCTTTCTTTGCATGTAACATAGCGATGGAGCATCAAGCAACAATTTTCTTTCGCCTGTGAGGAATGCGGATTCCAAGGAAATCAAGACTTGAGAGGATTTGTTATTGTTAAACCTACATTTATAGAAAAAAGTATCTGTTGTGGCATATAACAGTAATATGATCCACAAAGTTGCCCTATGCTGCTATTGCTGATGAGACTTCATAGGGAGCAGAGACAAGGTACGCATCCTAAAGAGCAAGATGAAAGAAGATTCAATTAAGCTTTTCATAATACAATGGGTTGTTGTAAATATTTATAGTAGCCCACATATTTCATATTCCTACTGCAAACAAGAAGCTCCACTTTCAAGTCAAGCTGTAATAAGGGAAACTAGACTATTACAAAAGTCAGGCAAAGGAATCAAATGACACTGCTTTGAAAGCAAGGAGAATTAAACAAGCAAAAAAGAAGTGATGACAGCGGTAAATTACTTACGATAAGTAATCAGCAGCACAAAATATCGGAACCCTTCCCAGCCCAGCACCTTTCCATTTTCTTCTCGGAAGAGCCATAATTTTGTCAGCTTCTGACCCTGTTGCAGTTAGTACAAACTAATGGAGCAAGGGTTAGCACTGCATCAAAGAAAGATCATGTAACCAGTCTTTAATCTAATATAAAAGAGCTGAGAGCAAGAGAATTTTATGTTCATTGAGACTTGCAAGCAAAGAGTTTATCTTGAACAACATTTGGAATTTGAAGAGGGTGGATAACCACAAAATGAATGAGAAGGACAAAAGTATAATGAAGTAACACCCCATTATTGTATGCTAGTGATCCTATTAAGGGTTTGATTGAAATAGTTCCTGTAAAATATTTCTTAACATATTTAAATTTTAATGTAGTGAAAGGCAGGAAAACCCTCAGTTTCATCAGCAATATAATATACAGCAAATCAACACAAAATGATGTCTTTTTGTTGATAAAGCATGGAGTTAAATTTCTACCTCATCCAAAAGATTAAGTGATAGAAAGGGATCAAGCTCCCTCATGTGTGAACCAATCACGAATTTTTTGATATCAGGCCCAACACAATGGATGATAACTATTTAATGTGTGGTTATAAGATTTGGACATAGGACTTTCTGCTTTAATACTATGTTAAATTTTTACTTCATTTAAAAGTTTAAATTGAAAGAAAGAGATATAGTCTAATAATTTTATGACATAGTATATACCTTTCTCTTAAATTTTGAAGTTGGAATCATTCACCAGATTCAGATGAATTTTCAGTAAGCTTACAGCACATAGCAGTTTAACAAGAAAATTAAATATCAAGGAAATTGAATTAGAGAGCAGGCACAAGAATGAAATGCTTCCAGCATAATAAATTTAAGGGTCCATAGAAAGCCAAGAAAGAAACTGGAAACAGATTGCTGACTGGAAATGTATGTGCTTGGACATGGTGGAAGCATCTAATGTAGCATGCATGTGAAATAAAAAATAATGGTGAAACCTACCAGTGGATACAGGATAGCCATTACCCCATAGCTAACCAGAGGGGAGAAAACAAATATTGCCAGAATGCAGGGACATCCTGAAGAGAGACAACAGGAGGACATCAGTAAATGGATAATATATCTTGAAAGCAAAAAAATTTTGTTGACTTGTTTTCTGTTATGAGAGAACATCTGGATGACAAAGGGGTTCACATACTTCAACAAGTAGCTGGTTCAAGTATAAAAAAGAACACTTCGAGAAATATAGAAGCAACTCAAATAGAACATTACCAAATCCAGCAAAAAAAGGCCAGTTGGATTCAAAGAAGTCCAGCCTCTTGTCCAAACTCAATCCAGAAAGATTCCATTTATATCTGGAAAAAACAATTGCATGGTTATTTACATAAAAGTATAGCATATTCAGTACGAGGAAAGGAGAATAAAAATTTATCACTTACTCAAAACAATAATACGCATACATCCATGAAAGGAGGAGAAAATTAATTGCCTTTCCAATATGGGGGATGAGTCCAGTAACATAAACCTGTATAAAAATGCAGAAGGTAATTGATAAGTATCTTTTGCAGTCATGGCAACTGGGAACCAGATTGCAAATGAGACAATAAGGAGCCTATTACCTCCAAGAAAAAGAAACTTAGTAGGAGGAGTGAGTACACCTGTTCAGCTATCCCTATCATAATCCTGAGATAGAAAAGAGAGATGAATCTGCAAAATTTATAAATAGCAGCAATCTCTATGCAAAGTATTAACTCTTCAATCAGCAGCAACTCATATACTTGGAATCATCAAATAATAGACAAAGAACCCCACCCTTGAAGGTCAGTTGGTTTGTCTGCATGACTTCTATTTTGTAAAGTCGGTGTCTCTGCTTTGCTAGATGGGTATTTCTCAATTGCAACAAAACCATGTTTTGCAATGTCATTATACCTGGATGAAATATATCATCAGATACATTTCACAAGGAAGTTTCTTATTCAGGAAAGTAGGCATTATTAGATTAACTTCATGACAGATATAAGTAAAAGGCACAGTGTCAAGTTCAGCCTAAAAACAATTTTTCGTCCC
This sequence comes from Apocynum venetum, assembly GCA_019593545.1. NCBI lineage: Eukaryota > Viridiplantae > Streptophyta > Magnoliopsida > Gentianales > Apocynaceae > Apocynum > Apocynum venetum. The sequence continues at coordinate 1,572,824 of SRSM01000141.1, read as the reverse complement.
AACCGGACAAAACTACTAACATAGAAATGCAGAAATTCAGTCCTCACCCAGAGAATAAATACTAAAATAAAAAACCAAGAAGCTAACAACAAAAGACGGATATGAGAAATATAAGGGTGCACTTGGTTTGCATGTTAAGGAAGTTTCAATACTTAAACTCTGACAAAGAATAATACTAACCAAAAAAATCAATAAGCTAATGCCAAAACTGAGATATGCAAAGGGTTGCTTTGTTGGGAGAGTCCAATTCTGAAGTTTTGACAATGGATAAACACTAAGAAACAATAAAAAAACCTAATGAAAAAAAAGAAGAGATACATGAAGTTAAAGAACAAAAACTAACAAACAGTCAACCTAACGACAAAACAGATGTACATGAAAACTCTAGCCAAGAATAAACACCAGAAAACATCAAGAACCTAATGTCAAAACAAAAATATGTGAAAGAAAAATGGTCCATTGGCTTGGCACATTAGAAAAGTCCAAAACTGAAATGTGATAGAACACATGGAGATTCATTATCTGCTAAATTTAAACAAGCTTTTTCTCTCCATCACTTTCACTCAAACAAATTGCCAAATTACCAAAAAAGAGCAGTTAAATGAAGTGTGAGAGCTGCTTTGAGTAAACTATCTCAATCAGTCAAGTACTAGATATCAAAAGGGACCTGCATGTAGCAGTGCTTTATAAAAGCTTTCATCATCAACTTAGATACTAAGCAGTGAATCCAAACAGAACAGATGTCAATGCAGTATGTAAAGGTGACACAGAATATCTCACTAGTACTTTTCCAAAAGGAACATCCTTGCTTGGTACATAGGCAATAAAGAACAATACAAAGAGCATATAATAGGCCATTGGAGAAGAATCAATACCATATATTGCTGAGGATAAAGCTGAGTAAGTACATGGGATAGAACCAGAAAACCTGTCAGGAATAATCATAAGGATTTTCTGCTTTAATTAATAAGGAAGATATAAATATATTAATTGACAAAAACCAACCCAAGCTTTTCATTGAATGGACTCAGAGAATATCAGTGTACTCACATAAAAGATCTGCACAAGTCCGGAGCGTAAGAAGGAGTAGAATCTCAAAGTACCCTCATAGGAACATGATTCTTGAGAATGGATGTGTGGGCATAAATCAGGTAATATCCATTGCAGCATTGGAATGATTACTGATTTTAGAATAAATATACTGCAAATCAAAGATGTTTACACAAGATAAATAAAATCTAAATACGAGAGTCGATGACAAAGGAAGTGATATAGTGTCCAAGAAATAAACCACAACATAGCAGATCTCAAGAATTGAAAATAACATATAACTTTTCTTAATCACTCCCCGAAAAGCCTTGCATACCTTTTTGGAGATGTAACTCTCAATTTGTGTGCAGCAGTGGCTGAGTGGAAAAGTCCAAGACACTGGAATATAATATTTCCGCAAACCATTCACGCTATGTGGCATACCCACAATCAAATCTATTATGGATCAACAGTTTCTTTTGCAAATAAACCTGTGTTTAGTGCGTAATATATTGGCTAGAGTACTGAATGTGATTGCTGTGCAGTTACAAGAACTAAACAATGGTTTAATGGAGTTTGGTTCTTTGGAACTACCTTTGTATATATATATACCAATCAAGCAACAAGTGCAAAGAACACATCTTAAACCTAATATTCCGTAAGAGAAAGCAGGCCGCATGCTAGGCAGTACCTTTCACATACTTTAATTGATTGATAAAGGTTATGGATCTTTGGCAATTTAGAGGTTCATCCATGGTAAGAATATGATTTCTTCTCTCTGACTGTGTTAATTGAAATCTATACTAACCAAAGATTATTACACAGGCTGTTCCAATTATTACCTAGTTTATAGTCCTTACAAAACCAGTTGTCTGATAATTATAAATGCATCACCCAACTATGTGTTCCGAACAAACTTTCCAGATTTTGTAAATCCTCCCGAGATGAAAACTCTCAAGTAATTTCATCAACAGTTATTCAATCAAGGAACTATGTGGCATTTATTGTCTCCCCCAAAATATTTCATCCTTTTTATGGATTTTTCTTCTAATTAACCAATCAAGCTCTATGCATATCATTGTCATTTGATACATTCAGTTCAAATTCCTCTCAATCAATGATTCTAGCATTCCACTAACAAAATTCTTATACTATATAGAAATTATTCGATCAGGAAAAAGTTGTAGTACAAGCCAATAGATTCAGTTGGGCTAAAATTCCACATGCCCTTTATTAAACTATCCACAGTCCTCAATTTACAAGAAGAATCTTGGAAAACAAAAAGCAGCGAGATCAAGTCAACAACACCAAGCAGATACTAATTCACGGGATAGAAAGGGAAGATATACAAGATGGGAGAGTTAAACTGAGTCAATTACCTTCCTAAAAAAATAAAGCCATTCAAGAGAAAACACTGGCCGGTTCTGACCGCGAGCTCTCTCGACCTTCAATCAGAATTATCCAACCCAAAGAAACTTCAAATCAACATCAGAATTAAGAAACAAAATTGCACAACGCAACAACTAAAAGTACTGATGATCGGGAAAGCTAAACAATCAAAAGGGCCAATTCCAATTTACCAACCCCGCCCCCTCCCCCGCCAAAAAAAGAAAAAAAGAAAAAATCAAGAATACCTGAGACAATATATTACAACACGATGAAGACAACAGGCATCTCGGAAACCCTCAAGCCATAGAAAGGACGCCTGCTTTGATTTTGCTCCAACAGTGGCCATCAAGGGCTCGATTCTTTCCATGAGAATTACTATTACAATGGAGGAAAATATCAGCCGGGATCAAGTATTTTCCTCAAGAACGTGATGAACGGAGAAGGAGGAGTGGCCGTAGGTGGATAACTAGCTCCTGCGCGACAAGCAACGTCAAAGTGGCGGCACTGTTGGCTATGGCACGTCCGGCCGTCTGTCCAAACCCCAAAGGTTTCCCAATCAGGAGTCAGGACTGTGTGGGTACATTTCTATTTCATTTAAATTTGTACTATTATTAGTTTGAGAAATTAAGAAAAATAATCAATTTAGTCCTTGAAATTATTTTTAAAGTCATTTTGGTTTCTAATCTTAATTTTTAACATTTTTTCTATGAATTATTTTTTGGTGTCCCGTCGGTCAAATTTGGAATGTTTTTTGATGAGTTGATGGTGTATATGATGCCCTTTTAAGAGCAAAATGATCAATTTACTTGGTTCCTCTTCTAAAATAGATAAGGTTTTTGGGTAATTTACACCTCATTTTCCTTTTTGGCAATTATTTTAGTGGAAGGAATTATATGGATTGTTGTTTATTCAGCTTTCAAAAACTTACATACATTACACGTGCATCAACGGTTCGAAAATCACTGCAAATTTAACTAGAAAGATAATGATAATAATAATAATAATATTAAGTAGTCAAAAAATAATTTAGGGACTAAAATGTTTTTAAAAAATTAAGAACTGAAGTAACTTAAAGAAAATAGTTTAAAAACTAAATTAGCTCCTTTTTTTAATATTATCAACACTTATATGATTTCCTTTTAAATTCTTTTGTAATTTTATCTTTTTCCTTTTTAGAATCAATATTTTTTGTGTAAATTAGATTTAACATTTATTGTTTAATAATTAATAAACTAAGAATCTCGTGTATTTTAGTGGACATTCAATTTTACATAGAGAATATTATAAAGTAAAGAATGTCTATATGATAGTGCATTCTATCATAGATACAATATATTATTATGAATTAGATTAATTTCACTATATATTCTTAAAAATTTTATTTAAATCACTCTTTTAATTATCTCAATATCTCTAATTATCTTCTTTTTAAAATAAAAAAATAAATAAATATATTTTTTAGAAATACGAATGCAAGCGACACTGACTTCGAAGGTAGTGAACCCCCTACTTCTAACGGATAAGAGTCCACCAGAGCTTACGGCATTCCTCGCTATTGGATGATGGATTGAGCTCATATTTTCACATAGGCTTTGTAGCATGGGCTTGCCAAACCACCCCTCTACATTAGGAAAGATGATGATTTTGGAAACATGAATGCTACTGACTTCTTAGTTAAAATTGAAGGTACTCTCACTACTATCACATCTCCGACCATGCCCATGCAAGCAGAGGCGAAGGCAAGGACAAATTTTTTTAATGAACAGTGTGATGTTGTGAATATTGATACAACACTTATTCCCTTATTTCTTTTTCCTTATTCATTTTGTCACTCTCGATTTCTACATTGGTTCCCTTCCTCTCTTTTTCTTTCATTTCATATTCTCACATGATTAAACAAAAAAAATAGATGTATTTTTATATAATTTTATTATGTTATTTATGTTTAATTTTATTTAAGTTATGTTATTTTATGATTATTTTACATTTTCTACTAATATTTTTTTGTAGTGTTTTTAGATATTTATTGTGTTTTTTGTAATAAAAATAATAAATTGATACAGTAGATGACACGTGTCAGTACCACGTGTACAAATGAACCACGTCAGCCGCGTCGTCAGCACAGAAAGCGAATCAGATAACGACACGTGAAACTTAACTTTTAAATGATGATGACACGTGTCATGCATAGAGGATCGTGATATGGTTGAATCTAGACGCATCTCACCGAACCAATCAGATGGCGACACATGACATGGACGATTGCTAAAGAATTGCGCAATCAATCATATGGCGACACGTGGCTGCTGATGCAACTTTTTTCATTTCACACGTTTTTTTCCAACATTTTAGAAACTCCACTTTGTCCCCCATTACTTTTATTTTTGTCATACTTTATTTATTTTTATTCCAAATTTGTCCCTGTAAATTTCTATAAATTGGACACCAAATTTACTATGCTAGTACTACATTCTACAATAAAAAACTCTGTCAAATTTTCTTACAAATATTTTGTAATACATCTTAGGTATTTTTAGAAATTTTTAGAGTTTATTTTGGAAGGTTTTTGGATGAGATTTCAAGAATACCAAGATACTACTATCGGGAGAAATCCAGGGAAATTTATCATTCTTATTCTTGATTTCAATTCTTAAAATTCTTCATTTGAGTCATGTATTTACCATTAGTAAGGACATGTATTAAAGTTATTAATTAATGAAATTTTGAAATAATTCTCATTGCATAAACACTAGAGTTTATTTTTTACCATAACTCAATTAATTTAACAATGGCTAGTTTTACCGCTATAACTTCAAACTTTTAACTACTAACTTTCTAACTTCTAACTTCTAACTTTTAAATTTTATATTATTTAATTTTTATATTTATTTTTTGTTATTTATTTTCTGTCATTTATTTTATTGTACTATTAGTGAGTAAAATCACCAAATTTATTTTTCATACTTTAAATTTCGTAAATGTGGAGAGTAATATCTTCATCTTTTATTCTTTTGTACTTTTTATTGTGAGAGTTAAAATCTCTATATTTTTACTTTTTATGACTAGTAAAACTGTCAAATTTATGTTTTTTTTAATATTTATAATTTTGTAAATATATAATTATGTAACCATTTTATTTTATTTTGTAGGTTTAATTGTCCAAATTTGTTTAATTATTTTAGTCATATTATTTAATCATTTGAGTATTTATATAATTCTAGTTGTTATTATTAAATAATCATGTTTAATTAATTAGAAAGTCTTTTTAATTGCATGATTAATCAGTTAAGATTATGAATCTTTCATTGATAATCATAGTAGCATCTGTTAATTTAATTAAGTTGCAGTTCTTGACTTAATTAATTTAATAGGGAATTATATGATTTAAATTATGTTTTTAAAATTCAATTAATTGAAAATCCTTCACATTTCACATATTTTGATATCAAATTCCTACCCAAAATCTAAAGAACCTGAACTTTAGAATTGTAAAGTTGACAACTTTAAAGTCAAAGTCAGATCTAACTATTCGTCTGCTAATTTCGAGTCAAGTTATTAATCTTGTAAAATTTGTGTGTTTTCCCTTATATTAAAAGATTAAAATACCCATGAGTAACTAAAATTTTGACTTCTTATAGTATATAGATAGATTTAACCCACCTCATCACTTTTTTTTTGCCACAAAAAAATTTAAAATTCAATTAATTGAAAATCCTTCACATTTCACTGATTTTGATCTCAAACTCCTGTCCAAAATTTGAAGAACTTGAACTTTAGAATTGTAAAGTTGACAACTTTAAAGTCAGATCTAACTCTTCATCGACTAACTTTGAGTCCAACTATTAGTCTTGTAGAATTTATGTACTTTTATTCATATTAAAAGACTAAAATACATATGAGTAATCAAAACTTTGACTTCTTATAGTATATAGATGTAATCTTTATACTTTGCTTTGAGTCATATATCTTTATTCATTTCAGAATTTTTTTAAAAAAGTAACTAACTCATAATTGAATAAGACATAGTGTAACCAATACTTCTATAATTTTTACTCATAAATAATATTACGTTCGTTCAAAATTGAATATTTATATTTTTATTTTGAAATATATGAAAATGAATATTAACTTTTATAAAATAAATATTTTTTTAATTTAATACTCCACTAACACCTTCTTAATAAGTATAAAGTCATAGTTTCTTTGAAGTCAAAGATTATTCCTAATTTTTAAACTAAGCCAAATATATACTTATATTTTGATTCCTTTTTCATTAAAAAAAAAGTGTTGTTTTTCTCTTGTTCTAAACCGGGCCGGCCTGTTCGCAGCTCTTGGTTCCAATCATTTCCCTGTCACATCAAATCAAGCCCAAATCAGGTCCGAGACCTACAAAATTCAGAATTTAAACGATGTGGCATGAGCTTAAAATTAAATACTCTTATTTATTTATTTTTTATAAGTAACATGAGTTATTTCTCAAAAAAAGAAGAAGAAGAAAGAAGTAACGTGAGTTTCAATACTCAGTCAGCGTGGCCATCTTGAATTCCTACGCAACTCTCCATTTCAATTTTCGCTTCCCGAAGAATCAAGAGAAACCATCGGCCTGATTCTTGTGACTTTTCATTGTTTGCGCTGCTGCTATCTTTTTTTAAATTTTCCAGTTTTTTCAAGCATAGCAATTTTCCAAACCAGAGAAATTCCACAATCGAAGTCGCAGAAACGAGCCAAGATGCCGCAGCCAAGCAAAGAGCCCTGTAAAAAGCAGGCTTGTGATATTCAAACTTGTCTCTCCAAGAACAATTTCAATTCCCAAAGGTACGTTTTTTTTTTGGGAGGGGGGGATTATTCTTGAATTTATTGTCCATTTTCGATATCTGTTTAGCTTCCTTCCATCGAATCGCTGAGGAAGAACCCAGTTGTTTATCTTTCTTGTTCGTAGACTTTGATGGCACAGATGATAACTTAATTATTCGCTTTCTTTTAATTTATTTTAGGTGTGAAATTTGATAATATCTTTATGAATCGAAGAATTGTTATGCGTATCTATAGACGTGGATTTGTATCGCTTTGTTGAAGGAGATTAACTTGGGTTGCCTTACTAGACATCTTTTTAATAATTTGGAACTTATATTCTAGTGTATATTTTATTAGTGGTAAACTTATCATTAGAATAGATAAATTATTATGTCTATGAAGCCTTTTGATTTTCAGTTAATTTATGAAGAAAAAGTGGATAAGAAATGTGGGTTCTAGTTCTACCCTTTATACCTCCTGTGTGGAGATTGAAATATATTGATAAAGAGCCAAAGTTTTAGTTTATGGCAGCTGTGTAAGCCTGAATATTTTGAAGGTTTTGGGTGCTTTGTGATGTTGTAGTAATACTGAAGTATCTTGCTCCCTCTTGCTAAGCAAGATCCAGTTTCAAGATTTTTCCATTTAAAACTTCATTGGAATGCAGATAGATGGGTTAATTCCTGGAAGTTGGGGCCTTTTCAGGCTTTCCCTGGGAACTGTAAAAGGTGCACTTTGCTTATGGTAGTAAAGTTGTAGTATTGTTATAAAACACTTGACTATTCTTGGTAAGCAAGGTACAGTTATTTTGTTGTTTAAGACTTCACTGGGATGAAGCTGAGATGGGTTAATTCCATGGAAGTTCTGGTAATTAGACTTTTTAGGGACTCTGAAAAGTATCACCTATGTGTGTTTGTTAATCAAGTTGTGTTAATTAGGAGATTGATGAGTTTTCATGTTACTTGATTTTCCTTATTCCAAACAAAGATATTTGTGTTGGTGCTTGTTATCACTCTGTCACTTGTTTGCTAGTTTAGTAAGTTGAATTGATCGTTCTGCTGTTGAAAATTTTACTGCTGTTTTTTAGACATGATTGGATAAATTCTTTCGGCCACATTTCCTTAGTTGATGTGTTTGTCATTGTGGTTGTACTAGAAAACATATCTGCAATCTTGTAAGGCATTTGAAAAATTTAGCAGACTGATGGAGTAATGTTGTTTCACTTAGACACTTGAGCAAGGGTGGATGTGCTTTCTCTTTTGACAATTGTATTTTTTTTTTCTCTTGCTCAAATTCTAGACTGAATTCGTTTCTTCTTAGCTATTATCAGAGATTGTTTCTCTTGCTGAAATTTTAAACTGAGTTCTTTTCTTCTTAGCAGTGGTACATAGACATTTGCATTTTTTGTTTTTCTTGCTGAATTTCTAAACTCAATTTGTGGTACCCTTCCCTGTTCAGTGAACTTGAATAGGGGATGTTACGAGCATATTGACTGAATCACGGTTTTTGGGTTACACTAGAAAAAATTTGTTGTGTATACCTATTCTTGTAGGACATTTTTTTAACTTAAAACACTTTTTGTCCATTATTTTAAAAGTTTTCTTGTTTGCTTTTGACGGTTATCTTGACTGGTGATTCTTTGAACCTAGTAGAGATTAAACATGTAGCAAGTTTTTGTTTTCTTTTTCATCCTGTTGACCCCTGCTATACTTTTTCTTCCTGTTGACCACTGCCAAGAAAGAATGAACATAAAAGAGCTAACAAGGTATATCACAAATTGAAATACCTCATCAGGTAGCAGTATTTTTTCTCTTAATATATATGTGTGTGTGTGTGTGTTTAGTCCATGCAGGGAAACTGTAATTTCCACGGATCTCTTGAAACTTGTATGGCTTTACCTGATGGATCCATTATCTTCTTAACCATATTTGATCTATTATTCTATTCATCTGCTTCCCATTATTTTGGTTCATGTTTTTGGGGGTCCATTGTTAATTCAGCTAAATCACCTTTTCTGTAACATGAACCTTGCAAAAAATAGCCTGAAGAACTGGCAGTCACACAAGGACCTTATAACTTTCATACTATCCTTGAATCTGATCCTAGAAATTTGATTGGTCGAAACTATTTAGGTATAGTCTGTTTTTTCCTTAGTGATTCAGGATAAACAGGTGAATTGTTTTTGTTTCTTTGTTTTTTTTTTGCTCGGTGGTTGTAAACTGAATTTATTTTGCATTGTGCATAAACTACTACTCATCATGCTTTTATTTTTGGTATTATGTATGTTTTAGGTGTGTCAGAGTCATTGAATTGTTGCAAGCATGCTGCGACCAGTGCAATCATGAATCAACACACTGCGGTTCTGTATCTAATCTTCTAAAGCAGATACACAAGAAAGAACCTAAGCAGATGCACACAAACTGAAGATATGAGCTCATTGTTTTGGTAGCTTTCAACCAATATAAGAGACTTGGAGGCTATAGAAAAACTAAGATGGGATTAGTTTCAAGTACAAAATTTTGAAAGAAAGACACTTGTCCTCGCCATCAAACGTCCTAAGCCCTTGAAGGAAAAGAGGGAATTCATGTGCCAACAGTTATCAATCATCTGCTTGTGCATGTCTGAAATATCTATCAAAAAAGAATAACAAGATTGATACTTCTTGTTTTTAGGTTGTTTCAAAGAGTTGTTGATAGCCTTGTTAATTCCCTTAGTTTTGCTTTTGGTTACCATATTGGAGGATTGAAAGGCTATCAGCCATCTCTGCCATGTAGTTTACTGTGGAAAGGAAATTTTGTCAGGAAGGAATGTAGTGAATTGAATATAGCTTATATTCCTATTTGAACATTCCAAGTGTCAAAAAATAACTAAAAGAATCTATCATGATATCTACATTATGTATAAACTGTTATTGAGAATCAAATGGTTTACGCTAAAAGTGCTTTTACCTCTTTTTTTCCCTTAATGGACCCATTCAAATTTTGCATTAAAAATGAATTTAAAAGATAAATAGGTAATTGACATTGTACAAAAAATTACTAATGTTAGAAATTATAATAGTCGCATAGTTAGGATGACGTCTTATAGGAATTTGTAAATGAGATTTGAATCTTTGAGTGCTATTCATGCATAGCTATTTGCTGAGCATCGACATAGTTTTACAGTTATTAAAATGAACAAATAACTATAGAATTTATTGTGTTTCCAGTTGAAGTCATAAGATAAAGCATTGCAAATGGGAAAAATCATAGGAATATCTAAGTTCTATTTTTTACATTTCTAAGGATCAACACAATACAGCATTAAAAAGAACAAATAACTAAAGAATGTAGCTATATGAAAGAAGAGAATAGGAAGAAGGAAAAAGTTAAAAATTGGGGAAGACGAAGAAAAGAGACGATAGTTTTCCCCCCCAAAAAAGGGAAAAATTCTTCCTTTCTTTCCCATTCATTCTGTTGAAAAATTAACATATTTGTTGGGGGGTCATTTCGATGTTTTCTGATAACATACAATTTCACATTTTTGTGCCCTTTTACCCCACAAAAGTATGACTCACAACAGATGACACAATCCAAAAATTTTCTCCAAAAATACATTATGGAGTTCTTAGTGAATCCTGCCGCCGAAGAGGGATGCCTTCTTGACCAAAACCATCCCCCTCATCCATGTGCTTGGAAAGCCGCGAGGAACCTTTCATAAGCATAAATATAAACAACAATGAATTACTCGTTAATAGGAGAAACTACATATAAGCATGAAGGAATATGATAGATCCGCGAAGAAACTAGAAAGACCAGATTAACAATAAGAGAGTCTACCGTCAGCCATGTCCTTCGTTTTGTGAAGCAGAAAAGTGCCAGAGAGGATTGTAACAAATCCACACATTTCAGTCACTATTTGAGTTGGGTTCTGTCTATCCCAGTCCTGTAAACATCAATGAACTTAGAGAATAACACAGTCCTGAACTTAATCAACAGGATTATGAAATTCAAAGGGAGATCAGCGATAAGTTTTATAGGATTATGAGGTGCTCATGTTTTTGTATATATCAGTGTATTTTTAATAGGTAGTGGTTACAGTCTTACAGATATAGATTAAGAGGAAATCATTATCCAATCAAGCATAATATTTATTTCATATGACAGGATTACCAACCTTGAACATAATTACACTAGCCAATATAGTGAAGGAAGTGAACATGACATAGTAAATGGGTGAAACAACAGCTGTGTTGAATGTATCGAGCGCCTGCAACCAAGTTCAAGAAAAGTCATATATTTGTAATGGGACAATATAGAAAATAACAAAAACTGTACAGACAAATGAGCATAAATAACTACATCTAAGAAGCAACAAAAGGAACATCAATAATGGACTTATTCTCCTCATGCTGCATAAAATATTTATGCCTTCACAGATAAGCACTTAGACCTCAAATTAGAAACTTGAATTCAAATGAGTATCCTCTTATCAAAATTGATAAAATGAAAATTCTAGAATTACTTGCCAGGAATTTATTCCCCCTTCCACCTGAGAGAGACTGTGTTATGATTAATTTAGTGTTTCTCAAAACAGCAATTAAAAGAAATTGTTCACAAAGAGTTTAGAAGAGCTATTGGATGAACCACAACAATATCTCAATATAGTTTTTCATGAAAAAAAAATTTAGGAAAATTTATTCAACCTGCAGATAATAAATATAGAAATTTATTATACCTTGTTTAAATAATTCATTTGGGTAATAATACAAACAGCCACCACCAATGTAAAGAACCATGTCTGTGGATATACTAGCTGATTCATTCCTGATAGAGTTAGTTTCAAAGCAATTCCAAGTGCTTTGACACTCATGACCTGTCATGTCACAGCAAACCTGTTAACTGAGGTATGTTGCAGGGATGCAATACAACAGAATTCTTCAACAAAGAACTGTAAAAGAGAACGTACCGATAAGGAACCCACTAGTGAACAAACTCCGATGTAAAATAATATGTGTGTCTGACCATATTGAGGTATATAATGAAAAATAAGAATCAACACAGCTATTATAACCACAGCTGCATAGAATAGAAAAGCTGCAGGAAAATTTAATGCTATTAGGCACCAGATATCACAAGGAAAAGAGAAGCAAGCAGTAAAACTAAACAATCAAGAGCAACTATTGCTCCAATGAAAAAATAAACAGTAAAGAAATCTACCAGGCTCAGTAGCAAGATCCCACACTTCTGTAACAGATTCAATCTCACGTTCTTGAGGAGCATGAAGAACAATTGTTGTAGAACCCACAACACACAAAGCACAACCCAAAATTCCAAAAATATGCAGCTTTTCGCGCAAAATAATGTGTGCAAGGACAGCACTGTAACACAACTACTCAATTAGTAACCAAAGCTGAATAATTAAAATTAAGCAATGAGTTTAATTTTCAATCATGCCTTATAATAATGCTGAGTGCACCAAGAGGAGTGACTAAAATAGCTGGTGCAAATGCATAAGCTGCAAAATTAGCAACCTCTCCAACAATCACTGTTCAACAAAGAACCAATTGGACATCAAAGTTCTGCTTTGACAAGTCAGCAACAGAACAACCAAGCAAAAGAATAATACACAAAGCCCAAGAAACGCTAGAAAACAAAGTACTGAGAAGATTAGCAGAAGGAAGACAACAAAAGTTTCAAATGCTGGACAATTAAGTAAAAATAAATCCTTTTCAAATTTAGAGCTTTTACCATTGAGCCATGAAATTTCATTGGCAACAGAGTGGCTTCAAGGACATACCACTCCAGTGCAGCAAAATCAAGATAATAAAGAGCTTAACATTATACAGTAGAAAAGCTAAAAAGAATGTGTCACTGTCAGGAATTGCATAGCTAAACCACTCCCTCGATAGGATACCGTGAGATCTGGCAACCAAATGAAAAAGGCGAGATGCAATTTCTAGTGTAGTCAACTTACTGTTATATTTTCTCTCTTTTAAAATCTTTAAAGAATTTCTAAACCATTTATGTGTAAAGAAGGACAAAAGACAATGGATCATGTGGTGAGAAGGTGAAACTGGGATGACTTAATTTAGCCTGTAGCACAACTATGCTTTACAAACATTCAGGCCACTAACTTCAAGCTACATACACAGAACCAGAATTTATGTGAAGGGCAAGTAACGCTTTCAGAAAGAGTAGATCACTTATCAGTGCCTTGAGTAGTCTTTGAGATAACTAGAGCTCATGCAAAAACATTTTCAAACCACTCCAAGCCACATGCCTCAGTCCCCACTTCAAAGTCGACCAATTAAACTAGTTCTGTTACAGATTACTTTTAGTCTATATGTGTTCTCTAGTTAAGTGCTTATAACAAAGTCAACCACTTTTAACTAGTTTTATTTCAAATTATTTTTAATCTATATTCTTAAAAGAAAACTAAACTAAGGAATTCCTGGTTGATGAAATAACCCTTTTTAATTGCCTTTTCTTCAATGGCTAAAGATAAACACGCATTAGCAGTACTGATTAGAAAAATATATATATTTTATGCAATAAACCCATAAATGGGGGAATGCTGACACTCTAATTCACACATTGATATGATTAAGCTACCTGCTTCCAGATAAACCAGAATAAGTGAACTCAAATCTACTTATGTGACTAAATTATGTGCACTGTGCAGTGACTCAGACAGAGAATAAAATGTACAAGCTCGTCACAAATTAAGTGCAAATCACCGAATGATCTTTTTGAACACATGAACTGCAATTGTTAGGTGTAAACAGTTCTAATATATAGCAGAGGGACATGTACTGTACATGAATCGATAAGAAAATATTGAGAATGGAAGTTCACGAATAAGAAAATATAACTCACTTGTTATCATGCCCACCCACCAAAGTGGTTCATATAGATATGAGTATCCTCCAACTCCTGGAAAGAAAGAAAAGCAGGCCCCGGGGTGTCAAGGTCAACGGTCTAGTTACCAAAAACGAAAAAAAAATAATGTAGGAATTACACCATTTTCAATTGCAAGAAAAAGTAATTTAAATGGCTGTAGTCACTACAGTGCAGTATCAAACCAACTGAGATTGGACTATGGAATTTAATAGTGGGATCTGAATCATAAAAAGCCTCTGCACAGATACAGAGTAATGCAACATAAATCTTTTTACATTCAAAAGCGCAATCAACGTGTAATGATTTTTGACGTTAAATGTTGGTGGGCTCATTAAAAACAAAGAGAATAATGTCTGTAAGATTTTCAAAATTACTCATTACGATCTGAAAAGCTTGAGTAAAATACCTTTCCTGAGTACACTTGTATCCTAAGAGAAGAGTTGAATAACAGCACAAAACATCTGATCTTCTGATTCAAATTATACTTCAAGGCAAGGCCAACTAGGGACATCTGGAAAATATATTATTAGGGTTCTTGGTCGTAAATGGTATGACCTTGTCTATGTAATGCTAATCCTGTTACAATTTATTTATTTATTTTAATTGGCAAAAGGATACAAAGTACAACTGTGAAAAGACATTCTATGTCTATTAAACACCTGCTCTATAGCACATCAAGAAATATCTAAAACTACCAACAACCATGACTACGCCTTCTAATCCAACTCCAAAGGTCCAACATCTCTCATATCCTATTTCAGGAACTTGCCATTATACAGCAAACTGATGCAGGCATTAAAGGGGGACGTTTAGTGATTTACAAAAGCTCTAAACAACTAAAGGTTGCATTAGTCCAGAAAGGCAATTAAATCCTGAATCCCTGATCATAAGATTATGAACATTTCAAGCATGGCAATAGCTTTAAAAAAATCATATTTCATACGGCAGATTTCTCATATTTAACACATCCCTTTATCAGTATTTCATAGATCAAAGCTAGATAAAACAGCACAACGCCATGAGTGAATGTCAAATTACCACATCATATTCGATGAAACTGAACAACCCAATTTGGTAGATGAGCAAATGACAGAAGTCAATCTCTTTTGCACAAAAATGAAAATTTTAATACTTGGAACTTAAGTCAAACAGTAAAATGATCAAAATCAAAGATAATATAAAAGATTTATAATGTACCAGCCCTGACTCCCGAAGCACCGGCTTTCTTTAAACCCTTTTTCTTAACAATGAAGCTAGCACCAATAAAGAAACTGGAAGACAATGCTAGAACCAATCCCTTAATATTATCAGAGGACATGCCCTTGTAAGAGTCCGTCCAGCTCTGCGAAGCAGCAACAGATGCCGCTTCTGTCGCCATTAAAAATCCACCAAAATGAAAACCCAATTAAACCCTAACCCTCCTCACACAATCATTCCTGAAAAGCAATGCCCCAATTATATTTCTGCTGCTTTTTCTCCAAAATTAGTGGGATCTTATCCAAAATGCCAAAATATATCCTTCTTAACCACAAATTTTCACCCTTACAAAAAAAGGAAAAAGAAGAAAACCCAGAAACGAAAGGCAAGAAATTAGTAAATGGGGAAAAATGATGGAGGAATTTGATGAAGATCTGGAAGGTTTCGAAAACTGTTGGTTAGTGAAGAAGCAGGATACAGCTAAGCGAGGACGATAATAATTTTGTTGCTCAGATCGAAAGAGTTAAAAAAAAAATGTAGTGGGAAAAATGAGGGGAAAATTAGGGCCAGTGAGAATTGAGTAATTACCAGAAGAAACAGCAGTGGAATGGACTCTCTCTCTCTCACTCGATCGACTTTGGGTTGATGAACACTACACTCCAACTCTTACCTTCCTAAAGCTAAAAGCCTAAAACCCACTTTTCCAGAGTTTTCATTTTTTTAAAAAAAATCTCGATTATAAATAAAGTACATATGAACTTGAATCGTAATTTTAAAAATACAAATTATTTGAAAAAAAAAATTAACTTAAATTATTCAACTATTAATTTAGTTTTTGTGGGTTAAAAGAAATAAGCCAATCTTGATTGTTTTAAAGAGAGGTTTAAATTTTAAAATATTGTCTTGATTGAAGATGGTAAAAAAAACAGAATTTATTTAGAAAATTAAACTATAATCTCATTATATTTCTAAGAATTTTTCTTAGATATTGTTATTAATATTTTATATCATCTAGTTGAGATGAATATAAAGTAACTTCATTTGTTATTGGTGTTGAAAGAAAAAACTTCAAAATACATATTCTATAATAAAAAATATTTAATATTAAGTTTATTGTAGTTGAGTCGCATTTAAACTATATTTTTTAAAAAATAAGAGGCATTTAAACTTTGAATTTCATATATCAATTTCATTGTTTTTTCCCCCTTTTATTCCATTTAAATCTATTCCACAAAAGAAAAGACAAATCTCCTCCATCAACTTTAATATTCTTGTCAAAACCTCACTTACATAATGTTAAAATGATCTTTTGTGAAAATTTTTATGTGATTATCTACTTATTCTTTATTTCTTTTTCTTCTTAACATTCTCTTTTACAATATTTTGTATATTTATACAAATTTAATTATGCATTTGTAAATATTAATTATGGTTCAATTAATATTTATAAAAATGAAAAATTAGGTTTGAATATTAGTCATAATAGTATATCCAAAATTAATTTTTGAAAAGGTTGAAACAAATTTAGATTATATAACTTTATTTTACTATAAGGAAAATACATCAACATTTGACAAATTTTATTAAGTTAAAGGTCTCATTATAACATAAAATATAATGTATTTTAGAATGGAAAAGCATTATACATTTATTTACAATTTTCTAAATTAATTGTTCAGACAGTAATCGTGATATGAGCACCCTTCATTTGATTTATTTTTAAGGCAAATAATCTGATCACTACAGTTCTGAATTTTTTTTTACAGCACATGGTGCCTAATTATTGTTTAGTTTAAATTTAGTTTTTTTATTAAATACAAAGAAATCAATAGAAATCGTTTATCAAAAATAAATATATTATTATTAAAGTGAGAAAATATCAAATTAAAAATATTATATATATAACTTTTATATAAAACTATTTACATTTCAAAATTTGCAAATTGGCATATTTCGTCCCTTATCTTTGCATTTTTTGCGATTTTCGTTTCTTATCTCTTTTTTTTTTTTAACCCATCTGATCATTTATCTTTATAACCTTATCTAAATAGATTTTTACCATAATTTTTTCGGTGAAAATTTCATCAAAATTCTCACACGTTTGCCATGTGATAAAAATGTAGGAGTAACATGGTAAATTCAATTTAAGTTAAAAAAACACAATGATTTATTTCTTAAATTATAAAGATATGAGATCATAATATCTTAAAAAAAAAAAAGGGGGACAATATCAACTAAAATTACAAAGATAAATGACTAAATATGCTAATTTTTTATCTTTTAATTAAGTTTCACTTCTATTAAATATTTTTTATTGGACTTATCTTAAGACTATTTTTCATATTTAATTGTTTAATGTAATTGTACACAATAAATCTGCATCCGTAAAATATAAAAAAAACGAGAAATAATATGACAAATAAAATTTATATTAATTTAAAAATAAGTAGTTACAATATTTAGAATCTCATTGATTCTTCTCGTGAACTTGTTCCGAGTAATTTAAGCTCAATCTCGGGATTTAATTTGAGAATTATGAGAGCTTTGTCTTTTAGAGTTCCACTGTTTCTCTTGGAATATTTATTGTCACGCCCCCAAACTGGGATGCAAGACGCTGTGACCATGAAGTATCTTTCATAATTATAAGGCTACAAAGACTTTCAAATTATATTATAACCTATGAAATAAAAACTACTTATTCAACTAAATAAAAATATAATTACATCAATCAAAATCATCCAAAAAAATAATTAAAATTCAAAACAAAATCCAAAAGCGAGTATAATAAAGTGTAATAAATAAATAACTATCAAATTTTCCAATAACAAAAGTTCAAAAATTGATAACATATTAGGAGATAGTCAAAGCCTTAATCTACCAAATGTTCTTTTCATATTCCTCAAATGTAGTCTCATCATCTGAAAATATAAAATAATAAAATAATAAGCACACACAAGCTCAACAAATAGTTATGATACCTCAAAGGAACGAATTATTACATACATGTATGATTCTTGAAATCTTATCTAATTCAAATGGACATGTAAAAAATAATTATGTTTAATACGTTTTGTACAAAGTTCTTATAAGTATTTTAATAAAATATTATGTGTATAGATAAAAGAAACCATTTTCTTTAATCATTTTTAAAGAGAATAAATAAAACTTTGGGAAAAATTAATATTTACTATTTAGAATTTGAATATGCACATTTGTAAAATTATTTAAGTCATTTTTAAAGCTAGAATATGATAAAAACTTTTACTGGGGCATAAAAAATTAATTTTTGGACAAAATTTATTCTCATTTAGCATCTGATGTTGTGTAAAAATAAGCGCTGTAAAATAGATAAAAAAAAATTTTCTATAAAATTTATTTATAGAATAAATATAATAAATGATCCTTACAAAAAAAGTAACTTATTATCAAAATCAATATCATCACAATTTAGAAAACTCATTCGACAATAATATCCATTGATTCCAAAACTGTACTCCCGCTAGGACGACCAAATAACAAACAAATTTTTATTCAAATGAACGAAATCAAATAAAAAGTTAGAACATGTTTTTACCAACTTCAAATTATGTCTCATGAGTTCCACAAAAATCATTTATATTTTCAATAAAATCAATTCACAATATACGAATAAATCATAAATTAATCAAACTCATTCCATAATTTATATACAAAAATAATTAGATAAATAAAATCACAATTTTTGAGAGATACTTTTCAATAAAATTAGAGGTATCAAAATTACTTAGCTCAATCAAATAATTCTTTCTAACTTAGATAGTTTTCGAAAGAATTGCTCTCACCTATTCATAAAATCCTCAAATTAGATTCATAATATACTTTTAAAAAATTATTGAAGTCATATAGTTACTTAAAATTGACCTTACTTGGGATTGAGTGGTTCTTAAAAGAATTACTTTGTCTAGCCGTTTTCTTTGTTTCTCCAAAAGTTGTCTCTAGATAAAATAACATAAAATAGAATGGTGAAATAAGGTTAGTCTCATAACTAGATATTTATACATTAATCCTTACAAAATAAAAGCAACCATAATAAAATAATTGTGCACCTAATAAATAAAATAAGCTCACCATAATAAAATAACCCATTGGGTCGAGTATTAAATTTCTTCTATCTTATCCATTGATCCTAACCTACTATTTATATGAGTAAATAGCTAGAAGTGATGACCATTTAAAATAATTTAAAAATTATCTTAATATTTAAAAGATATCTATCAATTATAAAATAATTTGATTTGTCAAGATCTCATTATGACACTTTTTGATTGGTCAACGCACTCATTTAATTTTCATTAGTGAAGTTTTTGTCATTCAGGACACTTGTCATAGCTTTACTGGACGATACATTTGAATTAAATGATTAAATTTATTTTCCATTTATTTAATTCAAAATATTTATTAAATTAAATTTTCATGTTTACAGTAATAAGTATCTAAATATATATTAAAATAAAATTTTAAAAATATTTTCAAAATAAAAATAGTGACAATCATTTTAAATTTTGTTAGTGCGTAATATGTATAAATCAAATTTTAATTAAAATTTTTTATTAAGATAAATTCAACAAAGGTTCGGTGATGGTATTCAATATTTTATTTAATAGAAATGAAACTTATTTAGAATATAACAAATTAGCCTATTTAGTCATTTATCTTTGTAAAATTTTGACTGATATAGTCTATTTGTTTTTAACCATTTTAATTCCCTATGTTTATAAATTCAGCTAAATGGATATTGTTATTTTTTTTAACTCAAATTAAATTTACTATTTTACCTATGCAATTTTATCACATGATAAACACGTGAATATTTCCATGAAATTTTTGTAAAAAAAGAATGATAATGATCTATGAAGATGATATTATACAAGATGAATTAAAAAAAAAAAGGGACGAAATCCAAGTTGCACCCCCGCCCAAATCCTGTACCGACACCATAGGTAGGTTGAAGGACATGATTGGTCTAAAGTCAGCCCCACATATCAATCTTGCGTGTCATCTAATCAAAAGCGAAAACAAATAACGTCCGCAGACAATCCAGCCCTCAGATAAAGATTCCAAATAATATACCGAATCTACCCCTCAATCCCGTGTCCCACTCAGAGTCTGGACTCTACTGACCAACGGAGTACATCTTCACGGCGGCGATTACTCTCTTCGCAACCCAAAAAAGCTGTCTCCATCCTTCTTCCTCCCTCAAGTTTCCCCATTTTCAGCAGCTTATTAGATTGGAACTGAGAATAACCTTAGGAACTTTCTCATTTTCTTCGTCATGGCTGCAGTTCAATCAATTTCTTCACACTGTTTTTATTCGTCTTCGTTTTTACATTCATCTCCAGCTAGAATTTCTGTTAAATTCACAGTTTCTTGTTGCTCATTTGCGGCGTCACCTGTTACTGTAGTAAATGGAAATGTTGATAATCGGCTGCCGGAAAGGAATGAAATTCGCCTTGGCTTGCCGAGTAAAGGTCGAATGGCTACCGATACTTTGGATCTTCTGAGGGTAATTTGCGTTATGGTTTTGGAGTTTTTTTATTTATTGGTCCTTTCTTGTTTTTTTATGGCTAATTGAGTGTTCTTTTATGTAAAAGGATTGTCAATTGTCAGTGAAGCAGGTCAATCCGCGACAGTACGTTGCTAAGATTTCACAGGTAATACTTGTTTAGTTTCTGTAATTTTTAAGCCTCTGTTTGATTGGAGGTTTTTGTCCATATGTGGTAGAGGATAGGAAGGGAGAAACTTGTTACTTCGATTAGTTCCAAATTGTGACGTGTCTGAAATTTCATCATCTATATAGTCTAGAAATATTCATACTTTTGACTAGCTTACAAGATTCACGACTGAAGTTAGAATTTCTAAGGAATCAGCTTCTATACTTTGAGCAATTTTTTTTCAGTATTCAATTTGATGTGTGGATACTGCACTGTGCCAATCTGCATTACAAAAATGAATTGCATGGCTGTTCATAATACTAACTTCAAGTTCACCATCTCAAAGTTCCTATTGTAATTTACCTATGTCCTGTGCTCCTAAATGAGTACTTGCTTCGGATAATGTACCTATCTCTTCATTTGATCTGTATATGTCAATACTAGTTGCAAGCATGCTAATTTTTGTGTCAATATAGCTGCGTGTATTTAAATTTTTTTGTTTTAGTTGAGCTGCTTTGGATCACTTCAGCCTGTTTGTCAAACTTTTGAGATTTTTAAAAGTATTGATCTCTATCTTCCCTTTTATATTTAGAAACAGAAACCATTATATCTGGAGGATTCTTCTTCAGATTTACATTTTACTTTAGATGCAGAGTTGAGAATTAGTTGCCAAATTTTGTTCAAGTAAATTGGTTCTTTAGTTCATTTTGTATTCAGGATGTTATGAGGGGGTAGTCTTTCCTCTTTCCTTGCTAATGTACTTGGAATATCAAATTACTATTGTATAGAGGAGACTGGTGATGCTTTCCTAAAAGCAAGGGCTTGATGAGGGGGCTGATATTTTCCAAATGAGTTTTCATGTATATGGTTGGAGAGCTACTTGGCAACTAGGACATCGCAATTGTTACGGGACCAGGGGGTTTAAGTATTTTGCTGGGGCAAGGGGGATAGCAAAATACGGCATTTCTTTGGCAGATGGTGGGAGTGAAAAGGTGGGAAAGATGATGATACTGCCCCATTTTTTATTTGTTTCTTGGTTATGTCAGAACTGGATATTCTTTCATCCTCTGCCCTCAACTTCTTCCTCACTTCCTCAGGTTCTTCTTGTTCTATCAGTTTGACAAAAAAATATATACTATCTCTTTTTCCATTTTTTCATTGGCAACTTGTATTCCCACTTGATGTTGATAGGTTAGTTTTTGAAAAACTTGTATTTTTCTTAAAAGAGAACATTATCTCTGTGTCTATCTTTCTATAACTGGAAACAACCATTCCAAATTTCTGTTGCAGCTCCCGAATCTGGAAGTTTGGTTTCAGCGGCCAAAAGATGTCGTGCGGAAATTGGTATCTGGAGATCTGGACCTTGGTATTGTTGGTCTAGACACAGTCACTGAATATGGGCAAGTAAGAACTTGGTAGCAAATTGATTTATTTTTTTTGTTGCATGCACTGTACAATGTTAACAGTGAACTGCAAGGCAGCAAAAACATCTGAAGAGAGTTATAAAACTTGCCGTGCAAATTTTCTAATCAAGCAAGGCAAATGAAAAGAAAAAAAGAAAAAGAAAAAAGACAGGTAGTGAAGATGGAAAAATAATCCTCAACTTGTACTCTCTCAAACCACATATCTTTTTTGCTTGTAAAATCTTGGTTAAAATTCCAGCTGTTGAATCTCTAATGGTGAAAGAATATGAAAATCCTAAGAGAATATCTAGAATAACTAGTGTATTATGCTACTGTGATATAATTCATAGCATAACATTTTAGTTTTTAGATAATAAGCTCTGAACATTTTACAGTGGAGTTTTCTGAACTTTGCGGATCATTTTGATTTAAATTATTGAACTTTTTTCATACAAAATTTTTAAAAATGATCACCAGCTTTCCTTGTATCAGTATTTTGGTCCCTAAAGCTTATGTTTGTCTCTTTCTTGGTGTTACGAGCTGAAGAAAGTTTTTGCTGCAGCTTGATGCCTATAATTCTGTTCGATCTAAAAATGTTAGCTCATGTGCATCACTTACTCTTTTTCCTTAGACTAATGCATTGGAATTTCTTCACATAGAGGCTGAAATTTTTTTATTCCTTTTGGTAGGGGAATGAAGATCTTATCCTTGTTCACGATGCTCTTGAGTTTGGGGATTGCCGCTTATCCCTTGCTGTATGTCAATTCTCATTTGAATTAGACTGGGCTTATTGCATACTGCTACTATATTGGCAGTTCTAATATGCTTCTTTCTTTCAGATACCCAAATATGGGATTTTTGAGAATATAAACTCATTAAAGGAACTAGCACAAATGTCACAGTGGACTGCTGAGAGACCCCTAAGAGTTGCCACTGGCTTCACTTATGTATGATGTATTTTGATTTGTAATTTCTATTAAAAAGTTTGATTTCCTTCACTTGATTTGGATACTTTACTACATTCTAGATAAGTACTCCATTTTCTTTTCGCAGATGGCTCCTAAGTTTATGAAGGAGAACGGTTTGCAGCATGTAACATTTTCAACTGCTGATGGTGCCCTAGAAGCTGCCCCTGCAGTGAGTCTAATTTCTTTTATTATGAACATTGTGTTTCTCCATGAAGTCTGCTACCTTCTATTTCAATTTCCTATCTGAGCTTTGGTTTTTAACATGTTGTCATTTCTCCCCTTCTGTTTCCTTACCAACATTTATTAGGATCTTCTACCTTCTTCCCACCTCATGGCTAATGTGGTTATGGTGTCAACTCCAAAAAAAGAGCTTCATGTACTCCATTTTAGTGCATGAAGTGCCTTTATGAGCATTAAGATATAGAATTGTCCGAAAGCTACCAATTTACAAACTATGGTTGTCTATATTAACTGTTTGTTTCTCTACCCGTAGATGGGCATAGCGGATGCTATTGTGGACCTTGTGAGTAGTGGAACTACATTGCGAGAAAACAACTTGAAAGAGATTGAAGGTGGAGTTATCTTGGAAAGTCAGGTAAAAACACTAAACTTACTGACTTTATCATGTGCATCGTTGGTGAACAATGTAAAATTACAGTAGAACAGAATTTGACTTGCTTTATACTGGTCATCTGACTTCAGTTTACCCATTCAGGCTGTCCTTGTTGCTAGCAGAAAGTCACTGGTCCAGCGAAAAGGTGTACTTGATGTAACACATGAAATGCTTGAGAGGTTGGAGGCACATCTGAGAGCTATGGATCAGTTCACGGTGGGGATAGTACTCTTATCTTGTTCAGATGGCTGTTTGTTGTCATTGCTATCTTCTCACAGTTTCTAGACAGGTGACTGCCAATATGCGCGGAAGCAGTGCAGAGGAAGTAGCAGAGAGAATACTAAGCCAAACATCATTGTCTGGTTTGCAGGTAGATCAAGTTGTTCTTAATAAAAAAAAAAAGAAAAAAAGTTGAAACATGCACAGTAGCAATAAACCATGGTTTTTTTACAATATTTTTTATTCCTTTCAGTTTCAAGTGCTTGTCTCAATACTTCATTGTTTAAAATGCAGGGACCCACTATAAGTCCTGTTTTCTGCAAGTGTGATGGAAGGGTACAGGCTGACTACTATGCCATAGTTATATGTGTGCCAAAGAAAGCTCTATACAAGTCTGTTCGGCAGTTGAGAGCGGTGAGACAACAGTATCTCATTAACTAGATGCTTATGACCTTGCCATTTTGACAATCTCCCCACCTTCTCTTTGCCTTTCTCCTACTTTCATACGGTTTATTGGTTCTTTTTTTCTTTTCTTTTATCCAAAAACAGAACCAAGGAGGGCAGAATTTTGGGTTCTAAAATTTTCCTCAGTGTTTATTCACCTGTTACTACTATCCATTTCAACTTTTCCTCTGCTTTTGTCAAAAGCTACTAAATTTCTGATAAATTTCTAAATTGATCAAACTCTTGTCAGGCCACATCTTTTTCTGATTTTCCAAAATATTTTGGTCTGTTAACAAGTATAGAAAAAGATGGTTTTCCCTACTCCATTGCTGCTTTATATTCATGTAATTGAGTTCATTGCCAAGGCATTCCAGAGCAAATGCAAACATGCACTATGATAATTAGTATGTAGTTTAATCTATTAAATTTGCTCCTGTTCTCCTAGGGTAGTGCATAGCCATATGAAACTCTTGGATCTAATGCCCTAGTTCTCATACACAATCACTCATTTTCCATCTTTATAATGATGATTGATTTTAGTTTAGTCTTGGCCTTTGTTGAGCTCGTGGAGAAAGTACTTATCTGATGGTTCAGAAAAACTTTAGAAGATTTTCTTTAAGCATTCTACTAAATATGTTTGTGTCCAGATTATCTCCACGAAACTCATCAATGTGTGTTGTTCTTTGGTGCAGATCGGAGGAAGTGGCGTTTTGATCTCTCCCCTAACGTACATCTTCGATGAAGAAACTCCAAGATGGCGCCAACTTCTTTCAAACTTGGGGCTATAGCATTTAATGTCAAGGTCCATCTTTCCTTAGTACATCTTGGAGAGAAGATTTAGCAAGTTCATCTGCGCCATAGAAAGATAAACATACTTGTATTCCTAGTTTTGCAATTTTCTTATTTATTTCAGGTTTTTTGTACCTTGAAATTTGTCGTAACTTAGAATAGCGGTACTTCTCTGTGCTGTGTCAAGACTACTTTATTTGCCTACCATACTGTCTAGGGGTTTGATGCCTAGTTAGATTCTAGTCGGCCATAAGTGGCCAATGTATCTGTAGTTGCTCTGCTTTCTTGAATGGTTGTAGCCTTTTAGGCTTGTAGCTTTGGATTTTTTATATCTGATAGCTTCAACTCGGTACTTCTCTTCAGTCCCCCCCCCCTCGGGCAAGAAAAAAAAACAAAAGAAAAAGTGAAATTTGAAAACATTACAAAAGAATTTGTCTAAGTCCCTGGGAAATTTTTGTGGTCAATAATGGTAGTTTGAATTTGAAAAGGAGTTCTTTTTTTTTTTTTCTTTCGAAAAGGGGAAGTTCTAATTGGTAGGATGCGATTATTTATTAACAAGCTCCACAATGAATGTGTTTCGTATATTTTTAATGAGATTTTGCATTTTAAGCAGAAATGAAAAGAGAGATGACATGAATCAGGGTTGTGACTTGTGCGAAGAGTTTTTATGCCTTTTTCTACCTTCAAGAAGGGATTAAAGAATTTAAAAGTTCATTCAGGTATTACATTCAATCTGACTGAAAGATGAATTAGTGATGTTAGAATCTAGTTGCCAAGTATATTTTCATAATTAAAAAATACAAAATTGAAACTATACCCTTAAAATATGACTGAGTATCAAATTATTTATTGTCCATACAGAGCTTTAAACGGATTGGGTCTGATTCTAATTTAGGGTGTCAACCCTTTATATTGCATTTTTTTGTGAGCACTGTGTAAATTTTTTTTTTGTCTCTTTTAATAGAAATAAAGAAAAAAGGATAAAGTATGTATTTTGGTAATTTGTTTTATTCTGCAGAAATATAAGTGAAGAATCGCTCAAATTGCAAAAATGAAAAAAGGTTTAAAAAACTCTATGTCATTGGTTTAGTCTATATGTGGGGTCAAAAACCGTAACACCTCATAACAATTCTAAAACCACCCATAACAGTATTGGCCGCTAAAAGTAAAACCCCCCACAAAACCCTAGTCTCCTCTGGTCGGCCTTCATTCTCCAGTTCCTTTTTCCCCCGCTTTCCCCAAGCACGCATCCACGCACAGAGAGACTGAGGATGGCGAAGTCGAAGAAATCACAGAATGAAGAAGCGAAGCAGGAAGTGAATGTCAAAGCTACCAAACCAGTGGAGAATCCGAATAGATTAAAAGAAGAAGAAAAGGTGCAAAATTCTAGTTCCGAAGTACTTTCTCCCGTTGATTCTGAAGCAGAAGCTGAGGTAACACTTCTTCTGATTTTTTAGTTATTTATCTTTTTCACTTCAAGCTGAATGATACGGAATGCAAGAAAAAGAGACAAAAAAATACTAACAACTTTAATTAAAATCATATTTTTGTTTATTTGTTGGCATTTTGATGATTTCTTCAAGACTGTGTGACAAAATCGATAAGTGAATGATCATTACTGGCTACCAAAATAGTTTTTTTTCAAGTTCAGGATTGCCTGTATGACATAAAATTCTCTTCTTGGGTTATCCGCAGGATTTCACCGAGTCTGATGATGACAAATCGAGTACATCAGGATCAGAATCCAGTGAAATTGCCGAAGATGAGGTACATGGTAATTTCCTAAATTTATCATAATGGTTTATAACAATAGAAAAGTTAAACTTGCTTCACATGTTATATTTATTCAAAGTAGTCCTTTCGTTTTTCTCTAAACTTAATGGTAATGATGGCAGGATGTCTTTGTGTCGAGTGACGATGATTATGTGAATGGTGACGGGACTACAAATGGACATGTTGACAATGATGATGATGGTGAAAGTGATGATTCTCGGCAAGCAGTTGAAGAGAGTGATTCCTCTGAAGATGAGGTTTGTGCAGTTTTTACACTTGTGGGAAGAAACAGAAGTCCTTTCTTTTCAATATCTTTAAGACATTTGGTTAATGGTGTTCAAATTTTCAGTGTTGTACTGAGGTGCTCCTAGCTATGTATTTAAGTTTTGCGGTGTATATTTAAATTAAAAGTCAATTTCTGATTTGTAATTACACTGTAACTCTATTTTCAGGAAGTTTTTAGTTGCTTTTTCTCCAAATTAATTGTCTTCTAATTTTGTTCTTCCTCTTGCTATATTAGGTTGCTCCTCGTAATACAGTTGGGAATGTTCCCTTGGAATGGTACAAGGACGAAGAGCACATTGGATATGATCTCAGTGGACAGAAGATCAAGAAAAAAGAGAGAGAAGACAAGCTTAATTCTTTTCTTGCCAGTGTGGATGACCCGGAAAATTGGTGTGTTGTGTATCTTTTGTAGTTTCTGTTTTCAAACTTGAGTTCCTCCTCGATATTCCAAACAACAAATACTACATAAGTGAAATGCTGATCCTAATGTGTCATATCCAATTTGTCTTCCATTTAGCTCATGCATGTTCTTTTCACTGATTGGAAGTATTATTGTCCTTATTATCTTGAGAAAATAAAATAAAGGAAGCAAATCAAAGTTTCTGTTCTTCTTGATTTCCTGCTGATTTGGAGAATACATTCTTTTCCTGAACCTATTGTATGTAATCATTTTATAGTTTCAAACCTACTGAATGCATGTTGTTGCTTATCTAAATTTTTCGTCTTTTGTGGGATGTGTATACTTGGTGGTCTTATTTATGTTCTTTGCTTTTGAAAATAATATTCTTGGAAACATTTAAGACATTTTCATTTTCTATTTGCAGGCGTAAAGTTTATGATGAATATAATGATGAAATCGTTGAGCTTACAAAAGATGAGACTAAAATGATCAGAAGGGTGCTGAAAGGAAAGGCACCACATGGTGATTTTGATCCGTATCCGGTCTGTGCCATCATATAATATCCATATTTCTTGTGTTTTTCCAGTATCATCATTTTCCCTTCCTTTTTCGATGCCTTTGAATTTTCATCCTCTTATTTCATGTTCAATTTCCAGAAGTTTCTGATTATCCTTTTGCATGAGCTGCAGATGGCTGTTGATTGGGTTACTGTGAATGACTTTGAACATCCATTCCCAGATGCACCAGAGCCGAAGCGGCGTTTTATTCCTTCTAAGTGGGAGAACAGGACGGTATGTGATGTTTATATATATATATATATATAGAGCTGTGGTTGAGTAATGTTGCTCCTTAAAAATATGTGGAGAGTTTCTTGAGTAAAGAGCGGTAACATTATAGCGCTTTATATGGGGTCGCCAAATTATTTTGGTGTAATCTTCTGATACATTTTGAAGAAAGACTTTACATTTACTCCTTGACTAGATCAGCAATGGCTGTCTTTGATCCTTGTCATAGAGTATTGATAGTGCAATGACCTCCATTGTTGACAGTAGAATTTTGATTATATTAGGTCAGCATTTTTCAATGGATTTAGCTGTGTGTGTGTTCCTTGGCTTCTTTTCTTCAGTGTATACATTTTTGACACTTGACATTCCTTCATGCCAGAAAAGTTGCTGAAGTGAATTTTGTTGGCCTAATTTTGCTCTGAAATTGCTAATTCGATATCCTTTTCTTTTTTCTCCCAACTTGCAGGTCGTTCGTCTAGTCCGTGCAATTCGTAAGGGGCTAATAAAATTTGATGAGAAGCCCAAAGAGGAGAAGAAACTGTATCTTTTGTGGGGTGAGGACTCTAATTCAGCAGAAAGGCACCATATTCCTGCACCAAAACCTAAATTGCCAGGTGGGAGAATTTGACTATCTTTAGCTGTGTTTATGTGTGTTTCTTCTCTCTATTTTGGCAATGTTTGAGTTTCTTTTTGCATTTATGTGAAAGAAGAATGTCTACTGATCATTCTTGGCTTCCAGGTCATGAGGAATCTTATAATCCTTCTTTGGAGTATATTCCTACTGAAGAAGAGATTAAATCTTATGAGCTTATGTATGAGGAGGACCGGCCTAAATTTATCCCAAAGAGGTAGCTTTTGGTTCCAAATTTCACCTTTGTATATGTTTTACTGCTGTTACTAGAAAATTTTCATTTTGTGTTTCCTTCTGCAAAGAACTCTAACCTATTTGTACTTCCTTAGATTCACATCCTTGAGAAGTGTACCTGCCTATGAAAAAGCTTTGAGGGAAAATTTTGATCGCTGTTTGGATCTTTACTTATGCCCAAGAGCTCGGAAAAAACGTGTATGTATCTATTAAACGGTTTTTTCCTTTTTCATCTAGTTTAGATCAGTGGTTCTAACTGATGCAAAATCCCGAACTTCTTAGATCCAAAATCTTTATCAAGATCAATTGGGACATTCATTTCCCTCTGTAAGAATGAAGGCAAGATTGTGTATATAACCAAGTCTTTTCTACTGCAGATAAATATTGATCCCGAGTCTTTGAAACCCAAGTTACCAAACCGCAAAGATCTTAGGCCTTATCCAACTACATGCTATATTGAGTATAAAGGTCATAATGGTCCTGTTGTATCAATTTCTACCGATCCTACTGGAGAGTGGATTGCTTCTGGTATGGAACCTGTTCTTAGTTGTTTCATTTCATTAGCAGAAAGAATTTTCAGTGACTATTTCTGTTGCTAACTTATATTTCTTCTATGAAGGTTCTGTTGATGGAACAGTCCGTATCTGGGAAGTTGAAACTGGAAGATGTCTTCGAGCCTGGGAGCTGGGGGAAGCTGTTCAGCATGTTGCATGGAATCCTTCTCCTCAGCTTGCAATTTTGGCTGTCTCTGTGTAAGGGCAATAGTAGTTCTTTCATGTTTTGGTGCTATTTTTTGAGCATGTGAGATGATGACTGCTAAATTGCAGGGCACAAGATGTATTTCTTTTGAACACTGGCATTGGGAATGAAGAAGAACAGAGAATGGTTGAAGACCTTTTGCATGTTGATTTGCATGTGGGACCAAATGATTCAGGTTAGTTTGAATAGTTTGTTGGTAGCTTACCACTCAGGCAACCTTATAATGCTGTTCTCATGTTTCTTTGATCAGATAGTAATGTTCCTATTGTGACGTGGTCTAAAGATGACAAACTTGGGGGAGTTAGATTAAATCATTTCAAGGTATATCAGATTCATCTGCCTTTCCCTAATTTCTCTCTCTCACAGATAAAAAATTAATAAATTCTCTCGTTTCAACTGGAGGATTTTATACGGGTATCTAACTGGTTATATGTATGGGATTATGCAGACTGTCTCTTCAGTCGAATGGCATCGTAAAGGAGACTATTTCTCAACTCTTATGCCAGCTGATATCCTTTTTTCTTTAATATTTATATTCATTTGCTTGCTGGTTAATTATTTTCAACCATGTCAACTGAATACCTGCTAAGAAGTGTTTGTGTGATATTGGTTTGAGGGGCAGGGGCCATCCTGTTGTCATGCTACTATTCACGTACTTCTGCTGGTCAGAGAAGTTCCAAAAGTGCATGGTCTCTGTGTAATCAAAATTAATGTGAATACAGAACCTATCAAGTACCTTGAATGCACAAGGTGAATGGTTTATGGCATAACTTAGGCATACTTTGGGTATGTGGTTTCAACATCCTTGATATCTAGAGAACAACTTGCATTTCTGTCTCCTGTGTAATCAAAGTGCCAAGTATTTTTCTTTTATTATTTTTTTAATGATGAATAATTAAAGTGCCAAGTTATCAAACTCAATGCATTCTCATTTTGGTTAATGTCATTTCTTGACTGGCTTGCACGTGAATCAAGAGCAGTTTTGGTTCACCAACTCTCTAAGAAACAGACACAAAAGATGCCTTTCAAATTGCACGGGCTTCCTGTTTCTACTGCTTTTCATCCAACTCGCTCTATTTTTTTCATTTCAACAAAGAAAAATGTTCGTGTTTATGATCTATTGAAGCAACGGCTTGTCAAGAAGCTTGAGACAAGAGTAAGGGAAGTTTCCTCGATTTCCATTCACCCTGGAGGTGAGTGAATACTTTCCCCTTGCATTTGCTATAATCCTTTCCTTTGTTATAGTTGCAATTATCATCTACTCATGTTTTTTGCCCCTAATTGTCCAGGTGACAATGTTATTGTGGGTAGCAAAGATGGAAAACTATGTTGGTTTGACATGGATCTGTCATCTCAACCTTATAGAGTTCTCAAGTATGTCTTTGCAATTATTTTGATGTTTAGAACTTTATACACGTGTCTCCAGAATTTCTCCAAAGTTCATGAATGGTTGGCATGCAAAGAAAGTTATGTAATCATAGGAAATTTTGTTGGGACTATTTTATCTTTGGCATTGGCAAACTAGGTAAAAGATAATACATGATTTATTATTATATACTCCCTTTGTCCATTTTTATAAGATGGTACAAGTAATTTCACACTGATCAAGGAATTATTTCGTTTTCTATTATATCCTTATTTATTGTACTTGAACAAGGAGTATTTGTTTTCTCTCTCTCAAGTGAGAAGTATTCATTGTATCTGTAACAAGTAGAAAATATAACAAGTAGAAAATAAGCAGAGATAAAATAGTCAATAACAGACAAAATAATCATAAAAAGTAGTAAAATATCTTCTATTTAGAGGACAAGTAAATTTGTTTGTTGCATCTTATAAAGGGAAATAGGGAAATTTTGCTCCTGGTGGGAAGCAAGATGGAATTTTGCTTAGGCCATTTGTATGTGTCAATCCAATATAGACCAATGATTGAAGATTAGTGGTGTGTTAGCCAAAGAATTCTGGCCCTCTAGGATCTGCAGAAAATGGATTTTTACGGGAATATTATGTTTATTCTTCTTATTGTGATTGTTGATTTCTGAATGTAAATTTACCCTCTTGATGTGGTTTTGAATTTCAGTTGCCATCAGAAGGATATCACGAAAGTGGCTTTCCACCGTTTATACCCTCTATTTGCTACAAGTTCTGATGATTGTACAGCATATGTTTTCCATGGTATGGTATATTCTGATCTGAACCAAGATCCACTAATTGTGCCACTAGAGATTCTTCGTGGGCACTCCAGTACAAATGGAAGAGGTAAATGTTTTTTATGTTCTTTCTGGTTCTGTTTTGTTTTTTTTTGTTGGGTTGGGGGGTGGGGGAGGAGAATTGGGTACATTACATGTGTATCAACTCTTTTTTCATTGCATTTACAAAATTCACATTTAGTTTCTAGTTAAAATTCTGTCATACACTGATATCGACTAAAGAAATAAACATCAATAATTCTCATTTCTGCAGGTGTACTTGACTGCAAGTTCCATCCAAGGCAACCTTGGTTATTTACTGCAGGTTCTGATTCTGTGATCAAACTCTACTGCCATTAGATAATTTGTCTGGAGATGATCTGGTTTTAATAGGAGTAATGGGTGGTCAACACTGATGGAATCTGAAGTCTTGAGAATATAAAACTCAACTTCTATGAGCTACTGTTGAAATTATACTGATTCAACTGCTACTAGAGTCTGAATCAGATAAATGCATATGGCTGTTCGTCTATCCAATCCATAAACTAGTGGCAGTTTTGCTAGTTTTATTATTTTTTTAAAAAAGAAAAAAATTATTCTGTATCCAAATTTTGCCTCCATTTTCTGTTTAGGAATGATATTTGCCCTCATTTTGATTGTAACCGACATGTATCATTGTCATTAATGTATTAGCACTTATTTGCTCCCATTGATATTTGTGACTTCATTTCTGATGAAATTGAGAGAGGTCAAAATCATAATCTCATTTTTTCAGTTCAGCTGTCATTTGGATTAATTCGACCTTAAAGATCTTAACATTGTTGAGCTATTGGAAAACAACGTAAGAGCGCCATCCTCGTTAACTCGCATCCTAAATATTTAGTTCGACCTCAAAATAATTCCAGCTATGGATAAAATGATCATTGAATCTATTGTGCTCTGACAATACCTTTTGGTAGAGTTGGATGTGCCCAGTTTATTTTACCTTGCACAATAAACTTATTGAACGCAGTGAGGTACGTTGCATCACTCTAGTTTACTTTGATTCTGACTAACACAAACAAATATCTATATATATTCATGGTTCTGGCAAATTAGCAGACCCAATGAAAATAATTCCTTTTACAGGAGATCAAGATTCCAACCGGCAAAGTCCTATTTGGCCTTCCTTTCGTGAAGGTTTTTTTTTTAGGTAAATACATAAAATTTCTCAAATTCTGTCACGGCTCTCTTCTGAAAAAAGAAGCAGAATATATTTCAGGTTCCGGCTTCTTTTGAAGCTCAGCCAGTTCTCGGCAAACACCAGTACCTTAAACTTGAAGCCATGGTTCCAATATCATTAGCAGCATCCAAACATTAAACATTCTTGGCTGAAATCAGATGATCTTTTTTTAGCTTTCAAAACGTTCCAACAGAAAATACATGACCAAAGAATTTTTACCGAATATATACACTAATATTTTTAATCTCATATCGTATATTTCATATAATGCAAAAAATACGATTCACAAGAGCATGCAGTCAAATGATATGCCAACTATACAGAATGTAGTTTTTAGCTTCTGCATTTCACTGGAAACAGCTCCCAGCAGTTGCTTCTGTACTTGGTTCTTTCACACAATTTAGCTTTTATAGACTGGTGCATGGTTTGCTTGTGAAGGATCTGAAATGAACAGTCCAGCAAGTCTCTTCTTTTCATGTGGGAAGATTAATGTGGACTACTTGCAATAATCTCCTACTGCAAGAGTTGAACTGCAGCAATGGCTGGGATTTTTTCTCGCAGTTTCTGAGTAACTGCCACTCGAACTGTCATTACACCTGCTGCAGGGCCGGTTATCCTGACCTTCACTATTGGCTCCTCAATTCCTACCAGTTCCAGAGTTCCACCCGCAGCTCCAACAAGATAAGGTCTAATTTCCTCAAGGACCTAAAGAAGTCGAATTCATTTAAACATAATATGAAGAAAACATATTAGCCCAAATCCAATCCAAAGCGAATGGGTGCACTTGAAGTAGACACAAGGGCACACATATACACATACCAACAGGGCATAGAGAAAGTCATTAAATCTGGCAAGTTGAACAATGTAGATGAAACCAAATATTTTTATATATTTGATTAACATCAATGCTTGAATGAAGGTAATAAAAAACAAATGCAAGCAGTATCTTATTTTCTTTAGAATATTCATTGGTGCTGCACAATTTTCTAATGGAGGGCACCAATAATAGTCTTAATAGAATGGCAGTCAGTCCCCCAGGACAAACGCCTTTATTCTTTAAATGCTATAAGCTGCTTTCTTCCAAAGAAATTCATCTGTTAGGTGTAGAAAATATCAGTTTTTCAGGACGATAAATATGCAATTGGACAACTAAGATTAGACACTTGAGTCCAGGTTCAGAGCAGGCTGAACCCTCCATTTTTTCCTCTGTTCCTCTTCAATGACCCCCCAGCCCCAACCAAAAAGAAAAATGAAATGACCACATAAATTCTCAGAGAAAAAGTTCAACAAGCAAGGCAGAAAACATTTACTAAAAGATGTTAAAATAAAACCTACAGAATATAGGAATGGGTGTGGGTGTACACCGTTATACATTTCAAATTTAGACTAAAATTGTTATCTAACTTGTTGGACCTTACTAGATCTCCACCATAAAACAGCTAAAACCATAAATGACTACTCAAGGTTTAAAGATGGGATATAGATGAATGTAGTAATTCAGATATTTTTAATCAATTTCTGAAGCTCTGCATGGTTCTACATAACTTTATATTGTTACAAAGCCAACCTGATCATCTTAATTGCAAGTCAAAGTTTAATTAAAATGACAAATCTGCAAATTACTCTTCTTCTCATACATGAGCATTTGGACAAATTGAATACTCCTGTTGAACTTAAAAGGGAAAAAAAATCAGTTAGAACTCATATGATTCATTTGCACTTGTAGGTTAATTATAGTTTCCAAAGAAAAGAGAAACAAAGAACTAGCTGTTCTGCACATGCCTATATAACACAGAATTGAAGGTAAACTTCCCTAGATGTACACACATAGATGTGTTGTGAAACTGTTCTACCCATAGTTCTGCTAAATAAATACAAAGTTTTCACATCCTTGAGGCCCTAAAAGAAGGTATATCCATTTTAAGTCAAAGAACTTGTCAGGTTTATGGTTAGAAAATACATGTGCCGTTGGTGCATAATAATGTAATCAGAGCATACTAAGAAAGCAGAATAGTTTTTGTTCATAGGAAGCACAACTAGGAGAAACAAGATGATACTTGCTCAAAATTCCATGAAACTCACTAGAGCATCTTATAGTGGAGAAATAGCACATGTGTAACGCATTTGGATTAGAAGTCACAATCCAACATACATAGAAAGAATAAGCGACTTGAAGTTTTTTTTATCACAATATGTGCTGTAGGTCTTCATTTAACACCATGCAAAGATATCAGTCTCAAATTTTCATATTATAAACACTCCCTATGAAAGATCTAACTGCATAAGTGAAAATGGCAAGCTCTACCTCTAAACTCCAAAGAGAGTCATCATATCCACTACTTGTCTATAAATGAGAAAAACCAACAGCTATTAGATCAGGATTTGAATTGGGATTTTTTAATTTTTTCCATTTTCTAATTTGAAATTAATAAATAGCCATTTTCAAAATCCAACAACTTTGACTACACAAAGCTATTTAAATTTATCATATTCTTACTCTAAATTTATGTATTCAAGAACCATATAAAAAGTTATAAATCCCCCTCTTTTTATAATGTTAATTATATTATTCTCTCTTTTCCATTTTTCTTTCCACTTCTCACCTCTTTTCTTTTGTCCTCTCTCTCTCTCTCTCTCTCTACATCACTTTCCCTTTCCTCTCCCATTCTAAATCCATGCCCTTGTCATTTGCCACCCACCACCCTTGTTTCTGCTCTCGTTTTGTTCCGGGTCTATCTCCATCTTTCTCTATTGGGATTCATTAGAATGGACTTCAAAGTTGTTGACCCTTTTCATGAAAGGAGGTGACAGGTGGCAGTGTGAGGTGGCTATTGGCATTGGAACTTGGAAGCCATAGCTGCCACTACTCTTGTGTGAATGTGGAGGACCAGTATTGAAGGAGGAGGCAAGAATGAGGAAGAAAACAAGATGAAAAGGTTAAAGAAATGGAAGGAAGATGGCCTTGGCAGCCATAGGCACAGTGAATGTGCTGCAATGAAGAGGGTGAGAATTAAGGAAGGATAAAAAAACAAAAGAAAAGAAAAAAGATAGTGAGGTTGTGGTTTAAAGAAAATACCCCAAAATTCCCAAACACGGACTGGATCCGAATACACCATTAATTTACAATGGAATAGGAAATGCATTTTAATATTTGGCAAAAAGAAACAGTAGTATAAGCTCAAATTTACCTTTTCTATGTTTTCTTCATCCAGCTCAAGACCAGTTTCTTCATCTGGTACTGATTCAACAGTAACAATTTCAGGTATCTTTTCCATCAACCGACGCTCAATCCCCAATTTCATGGTCGTTACAGAGCTTGGACAGGAGCCACATGCTCCCTGTAGCTTCAGCTTTACAACATTGCCATCAATTTCATGTAATGCAACATTACCACCATCTGCAATCAAATAGGGTCGAACTTCATCCAACACACTCTCAACATTTTCTGCTGTAAGGGGCAATTCCAAAGCTGAATCCGGAGTTGCAACTGCTTGTACAACTACATAAAGTGACAAAAATGGAAATTATCACTAGCCATTTATTAAGGAGACCATGCAACATGTTTATAAGAATTACACCTACTAGAACCCCATGGCAAAGCAAGTTAAATCGATTCCCTATACTATATCAAACAACAGGAATGTGCCCATCAAGTAAACCAAAATGCATCTTAATTGACATAGTAAGACCAATGAACTTTTGTTAGGCATCCAAATCAAAGTATAAGATAGGTTCTGGTGGAAATACTAGGTCATAATGGCTGCTTCTGGATAAACCCATTTCCAAGGGTTCAAAACATTGAGTAATTCGCTGTTTATAGAGTTAAGGTCCTAGCAGATTTAACTCTTTCATAGAAATCTGTATAATCTAACCCGTCTTTGCCTTTGACTTAAATTCACATATCCTCTATCATATCAACACCCAAAGTTGTGTTAGTATTCACCCAGGGAGGAGGCATGATACCAATCAATCAGTCAAAAATCAAACTTCATTATCCTTTCATGTTATCCCCATAAAAAAATTTTAAAAAATCAGAACTTGAAACCTTCAAAAGACTTTTGAGAGGTAAAAAGGACAATAATAATACAGCAGAAATTCACTTTGGATTCTAAACAACAAACTCAAAACATATCAGGGGGCAAAAGCCAGAAATTTACTAAAATCAAAGCAATAAATAGGTACAGAAAATTCAAGGCCTACCTAGCTGCCGTGATTCCTGAGGCAAATTAAACCGAACAGAACCCGATAAGCTCCGCCGCAAAGGATTCCGCCTCCTCAACGACCAAACTCCACCGCCCAATAAACTGGGAACCTGCAATCATCCAGCCAGCTGACAAAAATTAGCCAAAAAAGAAAAAACAAAAAGAAGAAAAATAAGGGAAAATATTAGCATTAGAAGAGACCTTAAGAGGAGGACAGGAAGGAGAACAGGAGGAGGGTTCCAAAGCTCGTTGGAAACGAGTGCTGTAGGCATATGCTGGAGGATTGGAGACCACACTTGCACTCGCTTGCATCTTTTCCTCGTGAATTCTGTTCTTGAATTCAATCCCTGGTGTCTTCTTCCTCAATCCAATTCAATTCCCTTTTTCGTTCTTCAAATTTTCTTGTGGCTTCAGCAGCGAAATATTTTGTGATTTATAGAAATTTGCTCGTGATTATGTATTATATACCACAGTTCTCCTTCTCTTTTTTGGGGGTTAAAGGTTAATATTATTTTTTGAGGTGATATAACGGAGGCAGGGCCAACGTTTCTTGCTTGTCGGTTTTCTTTCTTTTTTTTACACTTTCCATTTTAAATTTAAAAATTAAAAGAGTGGTAGTTTTAATTTTTGGGTTACACTCATTTGCTAAATGTAATATCCATTATGACAAAAATGCTATGTATTTTTCTTTCTTTTTTTTTCTGAAAAAACTTGTTTTCTCTTTATACAATTTCATTATTTCTTCTCTCAATAAAAAACCTTGTCTAATCTTATATTTTTCAAATAATAGAGTCAAATTTTATTTTTTCTATGAAGGGTTAATCACGTGCAAATGAGCCATTAGTCATTTAGAGTTAAGCATAACCCTATTACTGATCGAGTCATTAGTCATTTTCTATATATATAGTTGGACTAATAGGTCAAATATTATATTGAGATGACATGATCATGAGAGATTGAGAGGTGAGATCTCAATATGCACATTTGTGACTAATTTACCAACGAAATGATTTGTTTATGAATAAAATTATTTCTAACATTGTTTATATTTTAAAATTTTTTTGTTTATTTATTAATTGAACTAAGCTTTAAAAAAATCATTTATTAATGAACGGAAGTGAGCTTTTTTGCCAACATCTTATTTAATATATATAATATTTTTTATATTATTTTATACTTTTTTTGCTCATAAATATAATTCACTAGATTCATTTTTTCTCAAACAACGACAAAAAATCTTAAAATATCCATACTTATTATGTCTTAAAAATAAAAAAGAGAAAATAATGTTTATTTTGAGTAGAAGAAAATATAAATGTTTTGTTTTGAAAATAAAAAAGAGTTGGAAGAAAAATATTAAAATAAATAAGGTTAATATTAAAATTAAATAATTAATATTCATAAAATGACATATTTTAAAATTAGAAGAAAATAATCATTTATAATTTTTTTAATAGAATCTCTATTACGTAAGTTTATACTTTTTCATCTCATTTCAATTGTGCACATTGAATTTGTATAAAAAAATATATTAAAAATGATAATTATACAATTAAATTTGCTCATTTAATAACTAGTGTATTATAATAAATAGTTGACAATTTATTCAAATAGGTCATTAATAATAAGAATATAATTATAAAAATACGTAATTAAAATTAAAAATTGAATAATTAGAATGATAATAAGTATTAAATTTTTTTTTAAAATAAATTTTTAAGCACTTGGTTTCAACTTTCTATTAATTATTTCCTTTTCCGAGAACATCCAGCGCTTCCCCCTGCTCAACTCTCCACCCTTATCTCTTCCCAGTCTCATCGGCCGTCATCAGTGCTTGGCTCATCAG
The DNA here is from genome assembly GCA_019593545.1 of Apocynum venetum. Classification (NCBI taxonomy): domain Eukaryota; kingdom Viridiplantae; phylum Streptophyta; class Magnoliopsida; order Gentianales; family Apocynaceae; genus Apocynum; species Apocynum venetum. Next base: position 1,533,088 of record SRSM01000141.1, on the reverse strand, counting down.
TCATCACCATCACTTGTTCTCTCCTCACCTTAGTCTCAGCTGCTACTAGTTGCTTGCATCAATCGTCGACATTGTCGCTGTCGTTGTTCGCCAGCTTTTGCATCCCTGTAAGTTCGCCGGAGTTATTTTATTTTGTTCTTTTATGTGACATTTTTTTTCAAGATTGAAAAGTAACCCTCGGGTAATTCAAGAATTCAATAGAAATATTGTTCTGTTGTGAAGATGATGGTTCGCAGGACCATCTGCACGGATTGTAAATGAACGTTCTTCCGACCACTTTTGGTCCATAATAACATTCTAGTAGCATTTTATCAATGTTCAGCCCATGAAATTGCAGCAAGTGATGTTTTCTTTCTCAATTAGCGATCTCTAGACTGAGAGTTTTGTTGTTTGTTGTTTTTGTGTTGAAAAGAAATGAAGGGCATGGGTTCAAAGCAACACCAAATTTATGAACTTTGGACTTCCATTTACCTGATTTTTCAAAAGTTTCAATTGTCCCCTGGCTTGGATAATTGTTTTTAGTATACTTTACAACAATCTGCTTCTTGCAAAACTATGCATTATTATGATTTAATTATTTGAATATTTATTTATTTTTATGAAATATTCAGGAAAAATCAGAAAAAATGAACTTGAGCTCAAACCTGAGCTAATTGAATAATTTGAACCTAAATTGTTAATTAAACGAGTTGAACTTTAACGAATGTGAACTTTACGAATAAGCATTTAACTCGAACAATAATTCTAGCTCAGTAAACGATTGAACTCAAACATTGTTCGGTTAATATTTGAACTCGAGCTCAAGGTTTGACTTGACTTGATGACAGCCCTAGTTGCAACACCATGAGCATAGTTTCTTTTATTTTTATAATTATTATGAATTTTAACTATTTTTTTATTAATTAATTACTAATTGTATTATTATTTAGTTAGTTTATTAATAATGATATTATGATTTTTATTATTTAATTATGATTATTTTCATCTATTTTATAAATTACATTAATTAATTTCCTATTCAAAATTAACCCAAAACCTGACCCACCATAGGATAAAGTAACAGGAAGCTCTGTTGCTATGGCTAAATGTGATCTCTCGTGAATGCTACCTTAATCTGTGTGTTGAGTGTAGTGTTACAGATTTGCCTTTGTTTTTGGCTTTCCTACTGGGCTTCGGTGTTAAAGGATGGTTTCTGTTGTTAGTTGTTGCTGCCAGTAGAGGAAAAGAGGAGGAGTCAATCGAGAGAGTTAATCTTTCAATTCAAAACCAGGATGAGATGATCAAAGCTGGTCGTTTGAGTGAAGCATTAAAGGGTTAGTATCTTGAATTGCTCACCATACATGTAATATGACAGTTATTATTCAACACTCAATCTTTCATCTGCTTCCATGATAGTCCTACCTTTCAAGATTTCTCCTCTGTTTTTGGAATTTTCTTTTTAGTTCCACCCATTTATGTTGTGAGCAAAAAGTATGTGTGGACTGCAGTGCAGCATTTGCTTAACATTCAGCTTCAGATCTGCACAATGACCTTCTTACCCAATAATTTCTGCAAATATAAACGACTATTTTCCTCACATTTTGATTTTATGTTTATTCATTTACTATGTTTAGTTTCATATTCTCTTTTAAATTCATAAGGGGTTGTCTACTGAAATTTTTACAGTGTTCTCCACGCATTTACTTGGATGTCAATGAACTGTTTTGACCTCTGATTTCCTGGAATATAATTTGCATGTGCAATTTTTAACGAATTTTGGTGTTTTATAGGTGATGGGTGTTTAGATTAATGGATTATTGTTATGATTTTGTCAAATTTGATTGGGATGTGGGATCTGTATCTTTCCATTCCTAAGTTTGTGAATATATCTTTCCATTCCTAAGCATGTTTACTCGTATTCAGGACAAATACTTCTATAAATCCAATTACGTGTACAGTATAGGTTCTATAAATCCAATGCTACAAAGATGTTTTTCATTATGAAAATCCAATTCTCAGAGGGCATTTTTCATTTCATAGTCCTTCTCAGCCTAGAGAAAAAGAGGAAATCAAAGTATATATAACCAGTCATTTCCTTCTTCCCATTAAATATTAAACTATTTGAGACAAAAACTCGTATTAATTACAATAATAATTAATAATCACTAATCATGAAACACTTACAATGTAGCTGTCCTTTTTGTTTAAGCCTGAAAGCATCTGAAATCAGTGAAACCATAACAGTGCACTCTGTTGTTTGCAAATCGCATCTAAAGCCAGCCGGCAAGAACATCATGTCCCTGTTTCCAATCCAAATATATATCTATATTATATTCATACTTATAATTTGGCGCAAGTATCTTCAATAAAAAACATTCCAATTTTTGCAATACACCCCTGTTTAGCTTGTTGGCAGATATAGTTTGGTGTAAGTATCTTCAATAAAACAATTTGTTTGCATGAATAATTCCAGTTTATGTTTTGTAATTTGAATACCTGTTTATACTTAAAAATAATCTAGCATTTACTTTTGGTAAAAGACTTTTCTGATTCTGATTGTTGCATATTCTCACTGAAAAAAATATGCTGCGTATTAACAGATGATCCATCAAGAAAAAATTTCTAAAATTTCATAAATTCTCTAACCTATCAAGAACCAAGCATAAGTCCTAAACAAAGAAAGAATGAACTAAATTGAGAACATGTCCATAAATTTCCATGCAGTCCAAATTCTCGCTAACCCCTGTTTTAGCTTGTTTTAAGAGATCACTTGTCTTTGTTTCTGCTAAAACTATAGATGATCAACAGGTCCCAAAAATACTAATTACAAAACACAAAATATGCATATATAATCACGAAAAAATTCAAAATATGGGAAACTCAAATATCATAACATCTATTACTTAATATTTAATAACTTGCTGTTAGATAAAAAAATACCCAATATCAATCCACGAAATTTTTTTTCCTCCAAAACTAAATAATTCATCTAAAAAAACCATAACAATAATATTCAAAATCCAAATAAAAAATACTCAGAAACCACAGCAGAAATACTCAAATCTCCTAAATGCCTTAAACATCTCTCTAAAAAAAACCTATTTTTCACTCTTTATTTTTTACATGTGCTGAAGTATAATATAATAATTGCCAAAATATTTTTGTTGGGTTCTTGTTCCGTTTCAGCTAATAAAAGTATTAACTTTTGATTGTCGTGTTTATAGGGCATGTTCAGACTGTTGCCAGCCTGTAAAGGTAGGCAACTTCCCAAGTATTTTCCATTCTTTAGAACCTGCAATTCATTATATTCTACTGCTGCTGTTTGCATTGAGATTCCACCAAATGACATTGAGAAGCCAAAGAAAGAGATTGATTTTGAGCCTTTGTTTCAATTATGTAACAAAGTATGTATTGCTAAGCAGTTGCATGCATGCCTCATTGTGTTGGGGAGGATGCAAAGTATCTCGAGTGCAACAAGACTTGTTAATCTTTATGCCCATCTGGGCGATGCTTCAGTGTCACAAAGCATATTTGATCAAATGCCAAGCAAAGATACATATACTTGGAACTCAATTGTGTCAGCTTATGTCCGTAATGGCAATTTTCATAAAGCTATGATCCGTGTGTTTGAAATGCTGTCAACCTCTGCTGTTCGGCCTGATTTTTATACTTTTCCTCCTGCGTTGAAAGCTTGTCTTAACTTAATTGATGGAATAAGGTTACATTGCTGGGTTCTGAAATTGGGCCTTCAGTGGGATATTTTTGTGTCTTCTTCTTTGGTCCATATGTATTGTCGCTTTGGCAAGTTTAGTCTGGCACATAGAATCTTCAAAGAAATGCCTTTTCGAGATTTGGGTTGCTGGAATGCTGTCATTTCCGGGTTCTGTCAGAACGGAAATATTGTGGAGGCACTAACCATCTTGGATGAGATGAGATTGAAAGATATTAACATGGATTCGATGACTGTGTCAAGCATTCTTCCTATTTGTTCACAGATAGGTGATAGTAAACAAGGTTTGCTGATTCATTCGTACACCATAAAGCAGGGTTTGGACTTAGATGTTTTTGTGTCCAATGCCTTGATTAAAATGTATGCTAATTTTGGTGAATTACAACATGCGCATAAGATCTTTGATCAGATACTGTCTAGAGATTTAGTGTCATGGAATTCAATTATTGCTGCATATGAACAAAACAATCGACCGGATCTCGCAAACAGATTCTTTCGTCAGATGCTAATAAATGGTTTTCAGCCTGATTTGTTAACATTAGTTAGCTTAGCTTCCAGTTTTGCTCAAACCAGGGATTTTGTTTGTAGCAAGTCTGTTCATGGATATATTTTGAGGAGATGTTGGATTCAGAGTGATATTAAAGTTGGAAATGCAGTTGTGGATATGTATGCAAAATTGGGTTTTGTTGATTCTGCACATAGAATTTTTGAAGAACTCCCTGTTAAAGATGAGGTTTCCTGGAACACAATGATCACTGGTTATGCTCAAAATGGTTTTGCAAGTGAGGCTATTGAAACATACTGCAATATGAAGGATTGTGAAAATGTAACACCTAATCATGCTACCTGGGTGGGTGTTTTACCAGCTTATGCTCATCTAGGAGCCCTGAGAGAAGGTATGAAAACTCATGGTCTGGTCTTGAAAATAGGTCTCAATTTGGATATGTTTGTGGGTACCTGCCTTGTTGATCTGTATGGAAAATGTGGAAGACTGGATGATGCGATGTCTTTATTCTATGAGGTTTCTTGGAGAAGTGCAGTCCCTTGGAATGCAATTATATGTTGTCATGGAATCCATGGGGAAGGTTTAACGTCTATACAATTGTTTAGAGATATGCTAGATGAGGAGGTGCAGCCAGATCATGTGACCTTCCTATCTCTGTTGGTTGCATGTAGCCATTCAGGTTTGGTTGATCAAGGTAAGTGGTGCTTTGAGCTGATGCAGCAAGAGTTTGGGCTCAAACCTAGTTTGAGACACTATGGCTGTATGGTAGATTTGTTTGGCCGGGCTGGATATTTGGAAATGGCATATAATTTTATTAAAAGTATGCCTATCCATCCTGATGCATCAGTCTGGGGTGCTCTTCTTGCTGCCTGTAGAACCCATGGAAATGTTGAGTTGGGTAAAGTGGCTTCAGATAATTTGTTTCTAGTTGATTCAGGTAATGTTGGATACTATGTCTTGTTGTCAAATATTTATGCAAATGTTGGGAGATGGGAAGGGGTGGATGCAGTAAGATTGTTGGCCCAAGACAGGGGATTGAGAAAGACCCCTGGATGGAGCTCAGTTGAGTTAAACAATATTATTGAGGTCTTCTATACTGGAAATCGGTCCCATCCACTATCTGTAGAGATATACAAGGAATTGGAAATATTAGCTGCTAAAATGAAGAACTTGGGTTATATTCCAGACTATAGCTTTGTATTACAAGATGTTGAGGATGATGAGAAGGAGAATATTCTCATGAGTCACAGTGAGAGGTTGGCTATTGCTTATGGAATTATTAATACTCCGCCAAAAAGTACAATTCGAATTTATAAGAATTTACGTGTTTGTGGGGACTGCCATAATGTAACCAAATTTATATCAAAGATTACTGAAAGGGAGATTATTGTTAGAGATTCCAACCGCTTTCATCACTTCAGGGATGGTTTTTGTTCCTGCAGGGATTATTGGTGAATTTGTTGGTCAGATTTTGTAAAACTAAGAATACTGATCTATGCCCCTTCTCATTCAAGATCCAAGGTATGAGAACAAAAGCCTGACATAGACTTAATTTGCGCAAATCATGGTCATGCCTGCTTGCATTTCTTGGCATCTAAGCAGTGCACAAAATATATGAAAGGCTTTCTTTTCTACCTTCTCTGCTGCAAGTATTGTTCTTTTTCTAATCATTTCCATACCATACTCAAAATGACGTGTTTTTGGTTGGAGTCATCTATCCTAGATAGATTTGAAAGTTTTATGAATCAAATACTTAAAAACGAAAAGTTTTTAGAGTGAGTGCAATCTGGGTTAAAAATGCAGCATGCCATATAAATGAGATCATCCTTTTCAAAACTATTTGTAGAAGTCATTCGCAAGAAAAGGAAGGATAAGTTCAAACCCTACCAAATAAATATATTTTAGCCACATTTGGAAGGTGTTTAAATTTTTAAAACTATGAAGGAATGGCCATTTGTGTACTTTTTGGTTGAAGTTTTAATTTCTAGGATGTGTGAGGTGATGCTTTAATTTTTTATTGCAACTCATCATGTGAGTGTTTAGTTGCTCTGTGTTATGTGTTTATCTGTTTACATCCATGTATCTTTTATTTTGGTTTTGTGACAATGAGAAAGAAAGATACAGTAGAAAATCATGTAGGTCACAAAATTTAAAGATGTCATTTTTATCTTGAGTCTGTTTATATATGTTTCAGAAATCTTATTCGTGTTTTCATGTGTAAGAAGGCATCGTTAGAGTCGCTTGTACATCTTTATTGTCTGCATTTTGCTGGTATTCCTTGATCATTCATCTCTTTTCTGTGTATGGGTTTTTCATGAGCTGCTTCAGGGGATTTTGCCTCTAGATGCTTAAGAAGTTGGTTAATTTTATCCTATGTAATTGTTCTTTCGTCACAATCAGGCTCTTGCTTGCCCGATAACATGGTTCAGGCTGTTTTAATTTATGGTTTTAGCCAAATCCGCCTATGTTATTGTTCCGTGTGTTATTTAATGCTTATTTCTGGAAATATTGACTTCTCCTTGTATTTTTGGAACAATTATATGCAGCTAAGGTTTCTACTTGAAAAAAAGGCTCGATTTGTGCATTTTCAACATGAATGAACCTGGGCATGATAAGGTATGTAGATTTTCTCCATATGTGTTTACCTCTGTCTATCCTTGTTCTGCTGGTCTAGTTTACGGCTCACCATGGCTCATCAGATGAGCCTGAAGGTATGTGCAAAAAGCTGGTGGGTTATAAACATCTTTCCTGTTTTAGAAGGGAGTTTGATACTTTTCAACTTAATTGAATTGTAGAATTTATTTCATTCTGGATACTGCTTAAAGCCAACCTTTTCAGAAGTTAATTCATGAAATTGAATATCACATAACAAATTGGAATTGACTATTGAAGACCCCCACATAAAAGTACTCTAATCTTTGGAAATATAATTCCGACAGATTTGACATAAAAAAGGTTGAAGGATCATCATGAAGGGGAAGAACATAGTAGCTTTTGGTCACAACGAATGGTGAAAATGTGGATCATGTAGAATTCTATCTTCAGTGAGAAGTTTTTTCTCATTACTGCCGGCTTTATGTCTTGGCTTGTATGGTAGATTCTGCTTTATAAAGTTGAGAACTAAGAACTGCCAATGGCTCTTAGTTATCACGGTTCTTGCAAAATCAAACTTAGGTTGGTCTGTCGAAGCATGAGTATTGAGTATTGGCTTTGCTGTATAAGCACATATATTTCTTTGCAAGACATAAGATATTTATTTATTGTTAGTCTTGATCCTGATTGTCGTTGTCTAGTAAAATTTTAGTACGAGATCATTTATGCAAAAATTCTGAACCAGCTGAGCATTTTACAAGATATTGCCTAGACTCCAGCCAGATGTAACTGTAAGCAACAACTGTGGATTTTTCTATTTTGAATCCATTCTCTGGATTCTTATCCTAGAATGGCACATTTGCTCTAGATAAACTTCCAAGTTTTTTTTTATTACATTGGGGGAGGGCGGTGTCGATCCCTCGACCTTTAGGTTGAAGGTGATGTTTGCTAACCATTAAGTTACAACCTCTTTGACATTATTGTAGTTGACAAACTTCAAGTTTTGATATCCATTATTGTAGCTGAGATTCCTACTATTTAACAACAGCAATTGTAGAGAGGGGGGGGGGGGCTCTCAAAAGGTGACAAATAAAATAAAACAAGAATACTTTACATCGTATAACTATTAATAGAGAATAGAGGTTATAACAAAATAAAAATATTAAACCATAATGTATAGAAAATATCATAATAAAATAAATTTAAGCACCATAACTAATAAGAAACAACTACTTTGATTTGTTCCAAAACATTTGCTGTTCAACTTTTAAACACAATCTAGAATATAAATAACAAGTTCATTCAAGTATAATGATTGCATAATTAAACACAAAAAAAGGGACAATGATTATTTCTATAATTATGGAAAGGCAGGTGAGAAAGGAGAGGTCAAGGGGACAAACTTCAAGTTTTGATATCCATTATTGTAGCTGAGATTCCTACTATTTAACAACAGCAATTGTAGAGAGGGGGGGGGGGGAGGGGCTCTCAAAAGGTGACAAATAAAATAAAACAAGAATACTTTACATCGTATAACTATTAATAGAGAATAGAGGTTATAACAAAATAAAAATATTAAACCATAATGTATAGAAAATATCATAATAAAATAAATTTAAGCACCATAACTAATAAGAAACACCTACTTTGATTTGTTCCAAAACATTTGCTGTTCAACTTTTAAACACAATCTAGAATATAAATAACAAGTTCATTCAAGTATAATGATTGCATAATTAAACACAAAAAAAGGGACAATGATTATTTCTATAATTATGGAAAGGCAGGTGAGAAAGGAGAGGTCAAGGGACAACTTCAAGTTTTGATATCCATTATTGTAGCTGAGATTCCTACTATTTAACAACAGCAATTGTAGAGAGGGGGGGGGGGGAGGGGCTCTCAAAAGGTGATTAAGCACCATAACTAATAGAAACACCTACTTGATTTAGTTCCAAAACATGTGCTTGTTCAATCTTTTAAACACAATCTAGAATATAAATAAACAAGTTCATTCAAGTATAATGATTGCATAATTAAACACAAAAAAAGGGACCATGGATTATTTATATAATTATGGAAAGGCAGGTGAAGAAAGGAGAGGTCAGGGAAGGCAACTTCATATAAGGCCACAGGACACCACACCCCTTTGTATGTTCATAATAAAGATCACTGACATACAAAATTTCATGCATTTCAATGATGTTGATCTCTGTTAAGTTCTTCTTAGAGACTTCAATTTTGAACATCACCTTTCGTCCCAAAAGATAACTGAATTTTTCAGGAAACTCAATCCAAACATTAGCCTATCAAGAAAGGTGTAAAAAAACCAAGAAAGAAAGCATATTAAGTTGATTCATGATCTTGTAAAATACACTAACATTGTCTAATTAGTATTCAGGCATAAAATAGCTTATCAATCTCCTTCTTCAGATCACTTGCACTACCTTGAAGCAAATATTCTGCCTCCCTCTCAAACAGAATCAAAGATGCATTGCTACTACCATCAACTTCATTTATTTGCAGTTTGTACCTTTTGTGGATATTTTTCAATCATTAAACATTCTATCTCATATATGACAAAAATGAAAGTTACCAAAATAAAAACATACGTAGGCTCACATCATATGCCTTTTTTCACATTTTAGACAATAAAAATGTCCACTTCCGGCATCACAGACTTGTTGCACTTTTACAGGCTTTGTAATACCATTTTCCTTTATTTTCTACTGTCATTATTGTCGCAAGACAAACATATATGCCAACTTGGCAAGAATTTAAATTTTGTTTGGTTAATTTTCTAATCTTTTAACCTTTGACATAGTCATTGATGAACAGAAACCTCATTTGCAGATCTAATTTCATGTAGGTTCCTTTCTCTAGTCAACCCTATGAAATCCTCATAAGGTGTTGTCACAATTTGTGACGATATCTGACTTGGAGTGCTTAGAAAACCCAGATTTACCTTTTGGCAGCCTGCACAAATATGATAAGAGAAATTATGCTTATTAATCATGAGTAGTATTTGAATTGTTAGTTTTTTATGACATAGGCAGAATAATGAATCTTCAAATTGTTATTATTCTGTGAACGTCAGAAAATTATATCTGACTTGACAGTTGAATTGTTAATTTTCTAGTTGTGAAAAGCAGTTGAATTATATCTAACTTGGCAGTCAGCTTGTTATTTTTATGCTTTCCATCATGCAGACTCTTTTATTGTTAGTTTTCAGTAAACACTTGAATTGCTAGTTTCCAGTTTTCCATTAGACACTAAAACCTCGTCATTTATTGTTAGTTTTCAGTAAATTATAATTAGATAATTTGATAATTACTATTTTTTCAGGTACTAAAGCTTCCAAATTTACCTGTACAGATTACTTTATGTTTACATGCATGGAAAAATTGAAATTCTGGACAATCTACAGGTATTAATAATTCGTCCTTCATTGTTAGTTTCCATTAAACAATTGATTTTAGTAAAATACTAAAGATAGATCAGTTCTAAAGATTACTCTGAATTTTTACATGCAAGGCAATTGTAGAATTTTGCATGGATAAACATGTGCTTTAGTAATAAAAAAACTTGAGGAACAGCTTATAAATCTCAAATATATATATATATATATATATATATCAGTTGACATGTGGCATTAGAGCCAACTTGAAGAACATTTATGTATATATATATCTCAAGAATTTTTTAAATATCTCAAAAATTTCCCCTGTTGACATGTGGTATTAAAACCAATTTGAGTAATGAGTCAAGAATTTCGACACATAAAATTTTTCAAAACAATAAAATAATTGAAATTCATTAAAAGAAAAAAAATTGAGAAATCTATCAGATGAACATCACACTTGTAAACTTACAGAAATCTAAACATCTTTGAACAAGGCACAACTACAAGCATTTTTTTCCCAATTTTCGAATTTCAACAATTCAGTTAATAAGCATAAAAAAAAAAAGAGCAGACAGAATATATTCTTTTCCTCTTTTTTTCATTTTAAGTATAGTACTATAATTAAGTTATTATTTCTTTAATGACAATTGATCACAATTCACAAGCCATATTTGGAATGCTTCCTTCCTTCCAATTCAAATTCAGATTTGTGAAGATGAAAAAAGTGGATTATTCAAGGTTGTAGAATTTCCCTTTTTTCTTGAAAACAAATCTCCCACCAGAGGAATTATGGGCTTTTTTTTCATCAATTTCTTCTCCTTTTTCATCCTCCCCACATAGAATTGATGATCTTCTTTAGTAGTAGTATTATGATCCCCTGTATTCAAGAATTGGGCTAATGTTGTTGAAGACTCCAATCTCACAATCAAGTCTTTTTTCTTCTCTTCTTGTGCATAATTTCTTTCAGGAACCACAGAATTAGATCTTGAAGCTGCCATTAATGCCTTTGATGCTGCAGCTGCTTCCGCTTGTGCTAGCTTTGACATGTTCTTGTGAAGCTCTGCATTTAGTGAAGCTAAAGCCACCTCTGTTTCGGACTCCCTTTCTTTGAGTTGTCTCAGCTCCATCTTGGTTTCCTCAAGCTCTGCTTCAAGCTTTTTCAGACTTTCCATGACCATCATTGGTTGTTGTTCTTTGCAATCATCATGAATTGGTGATTTCTGTGGACTAGTGAAGGACCTCCATGATGTTCCTTGGGATTTTTGTGGGCTTGGTGATGGTGTGTAGTAACATACTGGAGTTTCTTGTTGAGGAAAATCAAAACGTTTTGGGGCACATATATCTCCAGCCAAGAATCTCTCACCAAAAATGGCAACTGCTTCTTTCACAGAACGGAACGGACGAGAACTGTCGATGTTGGAATGGTAAGCTGTGGCTGCTGGCTTCTCAAGATCATCAGTATTCTGGATTTCCATTGTGTTTCAAAATGTGAATAATGAGGTATTGGAATATTGAAGTGATTGATATTGGGAGATATGATCAGAGACTATACTATCCTTTGCTTCTTGTTATAGATTAGTTTGAGTTTCCTTAGCTTTCACTACAAAATTTCAGAGATGGAGAGCATTTGGAGGGAGGAAGATAATGGTGATAGCTGGTGAGAACTGAGATACGTGATTTGAAGGTTAAGCCAAAGGGGAGATATTCAGGTTAGGAGAAGTGGACAACTCAACCACCAAGCAATATGGAGAAATTTCAAACCTTGCCTTAGATTGTTGTGAATTAAGCCTCAATTTATGAAAGTGTATTTAAAACTATGTCATATTTCTTTCGTACGAGAGACATGAAGTAAATCTTTATGATATAAAAATATACTTGATTTGCCTTTAGGATAGGTGTTTAGAAATTCTTGAATAAATTTGCTACAAGTAAACCAATCTAACAACAGCAAGCATAATCTGTACTAACCTTTTGGATGGTTCCAACATTTGCATGATGATGCACTAAAATATACTCTTATCCTAGGTCTAATTTTCATTATCACGAGGAGAGTAGTGCTTTTGCAAGATGATGATGATAAACTTGAAAACTACTGCTGATTTCTATGGTTTGGAGGTGTCTTTTCTGTTGATTTTGTTGGGAACAAAGGTATTGAATTGAGGGGAAGAGGGTGGACCGGACAGGACCATGCGTGGTGCCGTATTTTCCAATCTTTTCAGCACTAACTTTTTCATACTCAATTAAGTAGTGGAGCACAAGCCTAAGTCTGGAATTCTGTTATACACAGGACTCGCCTGAATTTGGTGACAGGTGACAATTATAGTAGTATCTTGTGATCATATTATTCTTTTATCGGTAATTGAATGGCTAAACTTGATTTGATTTAAAAATAAAAATGAGTTTTTAATCTAGATGAAGTTATTTAATTATTTTTGTTATTAATTAAGTTAGTAGAAGAAATCATTAATTAAATGGATATAAATATATTAAATTAAGAAAGTAATTTAAAAAATTTAAATGAATATATATATATATATATTTAAAATATAAACATTCAATTCTGACATTTTAAAATGAAAATGCGATCCAATTCTATATGAAGGGAGTTATTGTGAAAAATTTATAATCATAAGTTTATATTAATTTGATTCATATAATTTTTTTTAATAAATAAAAGAAAAATATGGACTCAAAGGAAATAGGAATTTGGAAATTTTAATTTAATGTGAACAAATATTTTATGAAGTTGTCGATACATTTTCACTAAAAAATAATGCATCTATTTTAATTCATTACCTATTTATATGTAATGGAAATAAAACTTAGGGAAACATCTATTAAGAAAATGTGTTATGTCTAATTCTGAAATACCTTAATGCATAGAATTATTAGTGAATATAAATTAAAAACATAAAATAAAATTGAGTGAGATGGTGAAACATGTTATTGTAGAGATAAATGTTTTTTAAAGTTTGACAATCTTCTATTTCTTTTTTTTTTTTTTTTGGTGAATACAATCTTCTATTTCTTCCTTGCGCAAAAAAGACTAAAACCTTGGTTCCTCGTGGAATTTGTATCCAATAGTTAAGGCGGCCCATAGCCCACGCCATTTTAAAAAAATTTCTAGTCTTATTTTGGCTTTCTTAGTTTTATTAAAAAAATGTCACATAATTAATTTAACTTTTTAAAAACTATTTGATTCCAATATGAAGATCTTTGTTTGGTGTATACACATTTTGTCTGGCTCAATCCATCAAAGTTTTAACAAGCAAATTTCTTTCCTTAAATTTATCTAATAACATTTTTTTTCAAAGTGATTATTCTACTTTAACCAAGGATAATGAAATTGTTTCATGAACATCATTATTTGCTTTTAGAATGAACTTTGATCAATTCTCTTGGAGGCAAGTGACCAAGTATGTATAGTGAAGTTTGATGATGTATGTCTAAAAATCAATTTAGCATTTTATTTATTAAAAAAAAATTGAAATATTTTAGACAACAACGCATGATGGAAGTGCGAGTGTCTAGACCAGTCCTAACGGGTAAAAAACCTCGCACAAACCTCTCCAGTCTCCGGTGACGGTCGCCTCTGCAAACTTCCCCATTTTACCTATATCATGATCTCGAACCAAAAAGAGACTAAACTTGATATGTGATTAGACGTATAGACATGGCTCCGAAGAAGAAACAACAGAAGCAGAAGACTTCATCGTCGGCTTCCAAAGGAAAAGCGTCTACCTCCGCCGGTCCTAAACTTCAGATATCGGCGGAGAACGAGAACCGGCTCCGGAGACTCTTGCTCAATTCTGGTTGGTCCACACAGTCTCCTGCTCTGGACAGTGACTCTCTCACCAAGGAACAAAAGGCTAAAAAGCTACGGTCCGTTTATGAGAAGCTCTCTTGTGAAGGATTCTCCGATGATCAAATTGAACGTGCTCTTTCAGCACTCAAGGTTAGAAAAGTTAAAGAAAAAAAGGGTTATCAAGTTTTCGCTTGGTTATCCAAGCTGTTGAGAAAACGATTCCAAGCTCATGACGCCTCCTTTCTTATAAGAAATTAAACAATTTTGTTTTCGAGATGAATATGAGTAAATTTCCAACATCTGAGAAAAAAAAAAAGAAGATAAGTAGAGAAAACCTGCTAATGAATCCGTTGATACGGTTCCGTGAATAGTAATCGCAAGAGGTAGACATGAATGGCTGTTTATAGGTTGCTACTAGAATGAAATTCAATTGTGGTTGAGTGACATAGACGTATCTTAACTGTCCTAATCAACTGCCATTTTCATTTTAAAAAGCATGCTTGATATGGAGTGTACTTTGATATGTTTCTCCATCCTATGTTGTCAGTAATGATCTAATGTGGTTGTTTTGTTGTTTGTGAGAAGGACACTGCAACATTTGAGAGTGCTTTAGACTGGCTGTGCTTAAATTTGCCTGGTAAAGAATTACCTTTGAAGTTTTCAAGTGGTACTTTTCAGACTGATGGAGGTATATATGCTCTTTTCCTTTATCATGTTGGGTGTTTTATTTTCAATGAGATTACGTCTAAATACTTTTTGTGGGAAAAAAAGATGCACTTTTCATTTGTTAAAAGACATACTCGCAGCAGGTTCTGTAGGAGTCATATCAACTGCACGTGAAGATTGGGTTCCTTCAGTGGATGATTCTGAAGCTGAAAGCAAGGAAAGAATTCCAGAAGTTTCTGTCAGAGTTAAGGGGTGGAGGGATGATGAATCTTTAGATTCCTTTCACCACACTCAAGCAAATTGGATCCGTCAATACATGGAACAACAGGAAGAGGTATTTGATACTTGATTGCTTGTTGAATTGGTCTTTGTAGAAAAATTGCTGCAAGTTTATCACGTCTGCTGCCATCAAGAAATACTTGTTTTTGGATTCAGTTAAATTCAAACTCGCTTGAACACGATACTAATGTCTGAGACAGTTTCATGTTATGCAAATTCCTAGAATTTAGGGCGTTATCTCTTTGTGAACATGGGAATCAACAGTTGCTGAATGGTATCTGCCAAAGAATTGCTGCAAGTTAACCATTTCTGCAGCCATTAAGGAATATCTGTTTTTAGATTCATTAAGTCAATCTTACTTGAAAACCATACTGATTAATGAGGCAGTTTTATTTATGCAAATTCCTTGAACTTTAGAAAACTCTTGGGAAATGGAAACTAACAGTCTAAAGCACACTTACCCTTGAAAACCATTCTGATGTAAAGTTTCTATGGCACTTCTTTGGAAATGTATTATTTTCTTAATTTTTTAAGAACTGTGGTATATGTAGTTTGCAAAATCTGAGGCATCCTCTTCACAGATCTAAGATTGTAAGGTTTGGATATCATTTGTGAATTCTGCTTGTAACCCTGTTACATAGACAATATCATCTCTTGTTGGGCATTCTTTTAGACGGAATGTACTATGTGGAAAATTTTCAGTGAATTGGTTTCTAGGATTTTTTTCTCTTTTCCACTGTTCCCTGGGGAGGGAGGGTGGGGGACAGGGAATAAACTGCCTTATTATGAGTTTCTTTGAGTCTGACCTTCTATATAACATGTTCTGGTCATGTCTTCTCTTATCAAGATTCTAGAGAAAGTTAATACTCTTTCCTTCCATTTATATTAAAAAATCATATTCTAAAGAAAGTCCGTAATTTTCTTTTCCATTTGCAGGATGAATCTGAATCTTGGGAATATGATCTGACAGAGAATAGTTCCATGGAGAAGGTACTTTCACTTTATGAATCTTGAGACCACTCTGACTGAAATTGATGCTTTTGGAATTAGTGGCTCACAGTCAATATTAATAAATGACAAATAACATTCCTGGAAATAACTCATCCTTTGGTTCAAAGGTTGCCTTTATAATACCAAAATACTTGTATTTCCCCATAAAACCTTTGGAATACTAATTATTGAAGAAGCATTGTGTATCTAATAATTTTTTTTCCTTGTATGTTATTTACTTTTTAAGTTTTTCTTGTTTCGTTTGCCAAAGACATGGAGGCACACGACTAAGTTGGAGAATACATTTTGCTAATCTAAATTTTATTCCCTACTTGAATCTTAGGTATAACCAAAACCTTGATGGTGACATTGACTTCTTTTGTAAGATGCTGAGTCACTCTAGAAGATGTGATGAAATTTTTAATGTGCATATATCAACTAGTTGATTAACTATTGACTCTTTCTACCTTTCCGATGACAAAATTGCTTGGACAAAGTGTGCAAGTATAATATTTTGAATTAAAAGACTAGGTGAAGGAAGTCTTCTTTTCATCAAGTTGAATGTGCTAAACCTTTGCAATGATTATTCAATGACAATTAGAAGTTACTAGCCATCTTTTGGGGATTATGTATTAGGTAGTTCATTATAATAGCTTCTATTTTATTGATCTGGATGTATTTTGCTTCTGGATCATGAACAATTTTTTTTTAAAAATTTTTATGTTAATGTTAAAATTGTTGTTAGGGTACAATAAGATTGATGGGGGTTTATTTGGTCCTTAGTAAAGGAACTTGGAAAACCAGAAAGTTAGTATTGTTTGCTAAGATTGTTTACTAGATCTGCATGGTTTGTTATTTTGTGGATTCTTATGATATGTTTTTTATAAGGGTAGAAGCATATATCAGATTTGATTTAGACGTGTTTGGTTGTGAGCCATCCAGCAGAGACTCAAAAAAGAAGGTTTCCTTTGCTTTACTTTTGCTTTGTTAACTAAACACACAGCAAAGATTATATGAATGGACTTCTTATTTCTTATCCTTAAACTTTTATTACCCAAATGAAGTGGAATCTGATGTTGGTTATTATCATCTATTTCTGTCTAATTAGCTATTAGGTAGATGTTTTTACCTGTTTGATTGATAGTGGGGTATTCCTAGGAAATATATAGGGGCATTGAAAGTTTAATCTATACTATATATGCTTGATGATCAATATGCTCCTTTTGGCAAAAAATAATTGTCACATTTTGGCTAATTTTTTGTCCCAAAATATCTGTTGCTTTATTTCCAACTTTACCCTTCTTCTCCATTGATCTAATAAATCACATATTAATCAGTTTAGATTTTCTTAGAGATTCCCATTTCAATTATCAATGTAAAATTACCCTATACACTTAAGGACATTCAACTCGTTAAAACAAGCATGAGATAAGATGTAACAATTTAATTTTGAGCAAACCAATAAAAGGATATTCTAGTCTTTTCTGTTCTAGATTATATGCAATTTTGTATTTTTTTAGATCTATGTAAAACTACCCTATACACTTATCTTCTCTATAACACATTAAGGAATTCAACTCTGTAAAAATAAGAATGAGATAAGGTGTAACAATTTAATTTTGAGCAAACCAATAAAAGGATTCTAGATTATATGTAGTTTTGTATTTTTTTAAATCTGTTTGGAGATTCAAATTGTGAAAATTATTCTTTAACTGAATTATTATTACTGTCACTACTACTACTAATTATTATTATTATTTGGGCCACAGTTTTATTGCTTATCTTTTTCTAACAAGTATGGAATATGCACTATTACTAACTGAATGAAGTATTTTCAATAATTCAGTCACTTTTCTATGTAACTTCTATTGCTTAACATATCAATTAATTTGTGGACCCTCTTATTCTATGTTAAATTCCTGCTTATTAGGAGCTGAAACCAAGATCTGATTCTGATGATATTGTGAAAGAATATCACACTGCTAGGTTAGAAGCAATTCATGCCAAAGAAAGAGGTGACAAAGCTGGCCAAGAAAAAGCTGGTCAAATGATTCGCAAGCTTAAGCAGGAAATATCTGCCCTAGGTGACTGAAGTTTCACCAGTTATTTCCTTTTCTCCTGCAGTTGGTTTGTGTGTAACATGAATTCCTGCTCAGGACTATCAACTGATATCTTGACCTCGGGTTATGAAAGTTCTTCCAGTTCCTTGAAGGAAATATCTGATGGTTCCATGCCTTCCAAGGACAATACTGCTGAGTGTGAGGATAATACCATCTCACACGAGTTATTAAATGAATGTAACATTTCAAGTGCCCCTTCAGTTGATATAAATGCTTTAGAAGTGGAATCAGGAAATGCGGAGCTCAGCAATTTTTTCTCTGAAGATGATGCAAATGATGAAACTTCAGTGACTGCAGTTTTGGAACTACAAAAGAAAGAAAGAATGAAAGAATTACTAAATGAGAAGAATCTTGAGAAATTGGAAGGCATATGGAAGAAGGTATTCATTTATTGCTTGAGCTTATTAATTATGAAATATTTTATCTGATTGTTTTTGTTCTGGAATACTTAACGGTAAATGAAATACTCCCCTCTATCTCAAAATAGGTAATTCTATTTGATTTAGCACAGCATTTTAGGAGTTTTTTTAACCATATAATGACTTTAAGTTTACATTTTTGGGTTGGTGGAAAAATTGTTAATAAACATGAATATAAGTAGCATGGAGGTTTTTGATAGACAAGATTGGCACAATAACTCCATTTTGGTACAATATTGGAAATATAACTTGTAGCAATTTTCAGTTCAGGAAAAATAGACTTTCATCCCATTTTGTTATGCAATGAAACTATTTGGTGGCAATAGTTCGGTCTGTTTATGTTTGTCTTTCTCTCTATTTGTTGTTTAGTTATCTATCTAGTGTTTCTGTTTGTATTTGGTACTCTTAATAATTGATGTCATTTGTGATAAATTGGTACTATTGTCTGGTTTATAACTACAGGGAGATCCAAAAAAGATTCCCAAGGCTTTTCTTCAGCAACTTTGTCAAAGAGAAGGCTGGGATGCACCAAAATATAGTAAAGGGCTTGACAAAAGGAACGGTTCTGGTTACACCGTAAGTGTACTACGTAAAGCTAGTGGCAGGGGTAAGAGCAGAAAAGCTGGAGGATTGATGTCTATTCAGCTTCCTTCTCAGGATGAAATTTCCGTGGAAGCTGAGGTTTGTTCTGGCCCTGCTATTTTTTTGCTATTTAGAGCTTTGATTCCTGTTGTTTTGAGTCCCATGAAATATAGGAAATATTGAAGAGATTTCTGAAGAATCTGAAAGCTGATATCTATTCAGTATCTAGGTTTTAAATCCAGATCATCCATCAATATGGAGTGACAAAGAAACTACTGGGTCAAGGATTTGTAGTTCTGCAGTTTGGTTGACTGCTACCTGTAATTTTGACTGCTGACCATAGAGTAAACTTTTGATGATATAAATCCAAATTAGATAGAGGTAAATAATTTGATGAACTCTATTGTTTCTTGACTTGTGAAATGTTAGACAACCTAACATAGATTAGGTAGATGTTTGTTATTATGTTAGACAACCTAACATATTATCTTTTAGGCATTTCTCAACATTCTTATGTATATATATATAACCATATTGTCATGGGAATACACAAGAATCATTTCTCTCTGAGTAATCACATGGTATCAGAGCAAGCAGAAATTCCTCTTTGAAAAAAAAACAAAAAAAACAATTAAGCAGCCTTGCTTCATTTCTCTAGCTTTGGAATCTATTTTATCGATACTATCAACCCAAGGAAGTGCGCTAGGTGCCAATCAGCAAAACTCTGAAAACCTATCGCCAGAAGGTACGCGCGTGAGGCTCATGCACCGCCTGAACAACGCTCTCCTTCCATATATGCCTATGCGTAAGAGCGCATGAGTGACCGGAATTCGCTCGGGTTTGTTTCAATTTGCTCGTCTCGATATATACGATTTGTTTTGTACTTGTTTTTTATCGACATCAGTGAAGTGTCTGATCTTATTCACTACAGGTTTGATTTTTCCTTTGGAAATTCTCTGAACAACCTTTTGATTTCTTGTTTTAAAGGTACTATTGATAAGATATGGAAGAGAAAAAGTTTGTTGTTGTTTCTGATATGATTCCAGTAATGTCTAAGGTAACATATCACAAACTTAATTCATCGAATTATCTTGATTGGAATCGAACTATTGAATTGTATCTATTAAGCATTTGTATGGATGGTCATTTAGCTGATGACCCTCCGAAGATGAGTCTAGGCTGCCTTGGATGAGAGAAGATACTCATTTGTTCTTACAAATTCGTAATTTTATGGATAGTGAAGTTGTTGGTTTAGTTACTCACTGTCAAATAGTTAAAAGAGCTAATGAACTATTTAGAATTTATGTATTTCGGAAAGGGGAATATTTTTATAATGTATGATATCTGTAAAGCTTTTTATAGGGCAGATAAGGGTGATAGGTCTCTCACCCAATATTTCACGGACTTTAAGAAAGCCTATGAAGAACTCAACATGTTAATGCTTTTTAGTGCTAATGTGACTGTACAATAAATTCAACGAGAGAAAATGGCTCTTATGAGCTTTTTAGTTGGGCTTCCGTCGGAATTTGAAACTGCAAAATCACAAATTCTTTTCTGGATCAGAGATGTCTTCTCTAAAAGATGCTTATATTAGGATTCTTCGTACAAAGAATTCGTCGTCTGTCCAATCTTCTCAGCCTAATAGTGTTCTTATCAGTCATAATAGTACATCTCAATTAGAGAAGCAACCATACAGGAATGATGGTGGCATAAAATTCAACAATTATGACAAGAGTACTAGTATTCGTGAAAAAGAGTCCTGAGAATTAATTTGTCACTATTATCATAAATCATGACATATGAAGCGAGACTGTCGAAAATTGCAGAATAAGAAAGCCCAGTTTGCCCATGTTGCATCTACTCCTGACATTCCTGAGAAGTCTGTTGTAATATCTGCAGCAGAGTATGCCAGATTGACTCAGTTTCACAAAAGTCAATCTAATCCTATAACTGCCATTCTTGAGTGAGGTAAACCTAATAAATGTCTTGTTTCCTTCTCTTCAAAATTGGTCATTGATTCAGGTGCTACAGATCACGTAACAGGTAATTCTAGTTTATTCTCTACCTTTTAATCACATAAATCTACCCCTCATGTTACTTTAGTTGATTGTTCAACTTCTTATGTTACTGGTTCTGACACCATTAATCCCACATCATCTCTCTCGTTGTCATCAGTTCTTAATTTCCCTCAATTATCATTTAATTTGATTTCTGTTAGTAAACTCACTCATACTCTCAATTGCTGTGTCTCATTTTTTCCTAATCATTGCTTATTTCAGGATCTCGTGACGAATAAGATTATTGGTAAGGGACATGAGTCTGGAGTCCTCTACATTCTTGATACATCAATACCAAAATCTCTAGCCTGTAGTGGAAGTGTCATTTCATTTGAAATGCATTGTTGGTTGGATCATCCTTCTTTTCCTATGCTCAAGAAATTTTGTCCTCAATTTTCTAGTTTATCTTCTTTTGATTGTGAGTCTTGTCAATTTGCCAAACATCATCGTTTAAGTTTTAGTCCAAGATTTAATAAACGAGTAATTGCTCCCTTTTAGTTAGTACATTCTGATGTTTGGGGTCCTTGTCCAGTTTTATCTAAAATTGGGTATCGCTACTATGTTACTTTTGTTGATAATTATTCCCGAGTGACATGGTTATATTTGTTGAAAAATCTTTTAGAATTGTTCTCTCATTTTTCTAGTTTTTGTGCTGAGATTCATATTCAATTTAGTGTTCCTGTGCAAATTTTAAGAAATGATAATGCTAAAGAATATCTATCCGACACTTTTCATACATATGTGGTCCAATAATATATTCTTCATCAAACATCTTGTGTAGACACACCTTAAAATGGTGTTGCTGAAAGAAAGAATAGACATCTCGAAAATGCTAGAGTTTTGTTATTTCAAATGCAAGTTCCCAAACATTTCTGGGCTGATATTGTTTCTACAGCTTGTTTTTTAATCAATCGAATACCCTCTTCCGTTCTATCTGGTTAATCCCCTTTTCATACTCTTTTTCCTCATATGAACTTGTTTCCTATTGAACCTAAGATATTTGGTTGTACTTATTTTGTTCGAGATGTCCGTCCTCAAGTTACTAAACTTGATCCTAAATCTTTGAAGTGTATCTTTCTTGGATATTCTCGTGTCACATGATGTTACATTTTTTGAACATACACCATTTTCTCTCTTATCTAGTTCCATTAGTCAGGGGGAGGATGATGAGGTGCTTATCTATCATGTCACACAAACACTTGATTCCCCTATCACCGCTTCTGTTCGTCCTCCTATAACACAGACCTATTCACGACAGACACCACCTAATCTTGACTCAACTACAGTCCTTAAACCTGTTATTGCACCTGTTCCCACTGCATCGCCATGTCCTGATACCACAACTTCTTCGTCATCGGATCGGGTCTCTAGTGATGATCTACCCATTGCTCTTCGTAAAGGTAAACGTACATGCACCTATCCTATATCTTCCTTTGTTTCTTATCACCGTCTGTCATCTTCTTCTTGTTCGCTTATTACATCTCTAGATTCTATCTTTGTTCCTAAAACTGTTCATGAAGCTTTAGCTCACTCTAGCTGGTGCACAGCTATGATTGAAGAGATGAATGCTTTGGATGCAAATAGTACTTGGACCTTGGAACAGTTACCTGTAGGAAGCAAGACTATTGGATGTAAATGGGTGTTTGCAGTTAAAATTAATCCTGATGGCTCTATTGCTCGTTTGAAAGCTCGCCTTGTTGCTAAAGGATATGCTCAGACATATGGTGTGAATTATTTTGATACATTCTCTCTTGTTGCTAAACTTACATCTGTGCGGCTCTTTATTTCTAAGGCAACTACTTATCACTGGCCTTTGTTTCAGTTAGACATCACGAATGCTTTTCTTCATGGTGATCTTCAGGAGACAGTTTATATGGAGCAACCACTTGGTTTTGTTGCTTAGGGAGAGTATGTCGTATTCATAAATCATTATATGGCTTGAAATAAAGTCCTCGTGCTTAGTTTGGTAAATTTAGTCAAGTTGTTGAGAAATTTGGCATGAAAAGAAGTAAGTCTGATCGCTCTGTTTTCTACAAAAGATCTGGTGGAGGCATTATTCTGTTAGTTGTGTATGTGGGTGATATTGTAATCACTGGTAATGACTCTACAGGGATTTCATCTCTTAAAACCTTTCTTCACACTCAGTTTCATACCAAAGATTTAGAAAAATTGAGGTACTTCTTAGGAGTTGAAGTAAGAAAAGAATATACTTATCTCAAAGGAAGTATGTACTTGACTTACTATCTGAAACAGGAAAGTTGGGGGCTAAACCATGTAGTGTTCCAATGACTCCGAATATACAACTTACAAAAGATGGTGAATTATTTGGAGATCTTGAGAGATATAAAAGATTAGTTGGAAAGTTAAACTATTTTACTGTGACTTGTCCATATATCACTGTAAGTCAATATATGTCATCTCTAACTGTTGATCACTGGAAGGCAGTGGAACAAATTTTGTGCAATTTAAAAAGAGCACGTGGACGTGGAATCTTGTATGATGATCATGGTCATACTAAGATTGAATGTTTTTCAAATGCTGATTGAGCAGGATCTAAGGAAGATCGAAGATCCACTACTGGGTATTGTGTCTTTGTTGGAGGCAATTTGGTTTCATGGAATAGGCAAACATTCAGTTTTCCATATTTTCTTGTCAGAAATAGGCAAACATATACACTTATCCAAATAAAGAAAAATTATTAACAGTGGAACCCCTATTATTGCCAACTAAAGATCAGAAACCATGCAGTTTTGGACTAGTGTCATTAACTTGTACAGAGGCTGGCTTCTTTTTGTTTCACTAAATAAACTACTGGTATGCAGCATAACTTTTTTCCATCAATCCTGGCTAGTTTGCTAACTTGTTGACATCAAACTTCCAATAATATTACCTAGTCGTGTTATTTTAATTGCTTTGTTCCCATTTTGAGGAGGCTGGTCAGTTTCTATGCTTTCAAATTTTATATATTTTAGGGAACACAGCACACTAGGATTAATTTAGGCCTGTTTCTATTACAATTAGGCCCTGCTGCTATCTCCTTTTACTTCCTTTTTGGACATTCTCTTGTGATCTAATACTGATTTACTGCTGCTTAAATGAAGACTGCAACATTTTCAGACCTGGCTTCTATATTCCAGAAATGTGAACCATTTTCTTGACCTCGGTGATAATGTCTCTGCTGTCAATAGAAATATCACTGCCATCAATTGGATTTAGTTTCTTCTTCTGTTAGTTGTATTTTCACCATGCTAAACACCCCATCTGCATGTTTTGTTTTAATTCAATGCATGCTCTCTTACAAGTGAACCAACTGCAGGATGCACAGAATAGAGTTGCAGCATATGCTCTATATCTCTTGTTTCCAGATCTCCCCGTTCACCTGCCAATTGTGGAGCCTTATGCTTCAGTTGTTCTCCGCTGGAAAGAAGGCGAGTCACTTCTTCTGCTTAATTTCTTTGCCTTGACCTAAACTAGAATGCCTTGCTCATTATGTTTTTGGGTCTGTAGTATTCATATTCAAGGTTTTGCCATCCATTAGAAACCAATTCATTTTCACTTACTGATTCTTCTGCAAGTTAACTATATGTAATGATGGCGTTCTTAATGGATTTTTTTAAGTGGCCTTCATTGTATGATGCCTTACAGGTGACTCATCAGCAAATGTGGAAGTGACTCAGGAAGGACGAAGGGCCGGATTTGTGCACTCATTACTGAATGCCACTGGATCTGAAACTCGTGATACTGCTAATTTGATAAGTAGTTCTATTCATAAGGAGCCTAAAGTCCCTTATGAAAAGGATGTAATTGCTGCTACTGATCTGAAAACACCAAGTACGATAACACACCATAACACAACTCCCTTTATTTTCAGATATTGGAAATAAATTTCTATTTCTGTAGTCATTTTTAGGTAAAAGAAATTAGGGAATAGAGTGTTGGGGTGTGTAGTTATGTAGGATGGTAAAAAGTGGTCTCAAAGGAGGAGCTCTTGCATTTCATCTCTGTTAGAGCAATATAATAGTTGCTTTAGTTTATGAAAGATTGATTGTGCTAGGAAAGATGAAATAGTTGTGCAGCATAGATGGATCCTTGAGATCCTGTGTCTCATAAGTGTGCTCTTTGTTGGCTTGAAATATAAGCAGTCTAGTATGTTTTCAACTCATGTTGTATAACTCTCCCCCCCCCCCCCCCGCCCTATTTTTTGACAGGTATAGACTATCATAAAGAAGCAGAAAGCTCGCTTCTTAGGAGGGAGCAAGAGATTAGGAAGAGAACAAAAAAGTACCAGGTACAATATTCCTCAAAGTTTTTGATACTTGCCAAGGGGATTGCTAACATCCTGTTTTGGTGAAAATTTCCACTATGTGGTCAGGTTATCCTAGTAGTCAGCACTAAGTACTTTGAGTTGAGTACTGACATTTACATGAAATACTTTGTGGTATTTGAACATGCTTGATATCTTTTGCTTTCATTCAAAACTGGCATTCCTGAAGTGTAATGACCTATATAGAAAAGAAACATCTAGTTTCATGTCTTCTAATTTAACTCCAAAGGATGGAAAAAAAAAATTGCACTGTAAAGCTTTAGCTCTGGTAATCTGTTATGAGCAACAAGAAGAATTCCTTTGAGCTTACTTACAAAAGGCGTAACAGATAGGATCTTATTATTTATATTTCCTTCATTTAATATTTTGAATTTGTATTTTTGGTGTGGAGTCTGTTATGTCCTTTTATGCTATTAACTTGGAGGTAGTTTCATATACCAGTTATGTGTTGTAACATGTGGCAGTTACATGTTTTTGGTGTCATCTGCTGGATGAAAGGGAAGGCAAGCAGATTTCTTCTCAAAAACTAACATGTGAGATCAAATGGTTCGCTCAAATGAGTCCTTGAACCAAAATTAATCATAGGTAGGAAAGGTAGAAAAACCAACAAGAACTTCCTTGTAAATTCCAGTTCAGATTTTGTAGCAGGTAGACCCTTGATCAGATGACTATCTAGGGACTGTAACATAATCATGTTGAAATTATTTCAAAGTGTTTGACCTGTTAATTGTTCTGCATAATTTGTATGAGTTTTCAAATTGAGGTGATAAATTGATCAACCATCTTGGTAAGGAATTGAATAAACTGCATCCTGGAATTTGTATGGTTTATCTTTTACATTTACATTTTAGCTTATATTTATATGGGTGGGTTAAAGAACACAGATTCGGGGGCAACCAATTAAAAGTAAAGATGTTGGTATTTAGGTCTATATCTGGTTCTTCAGAAACCTTGCTTTCTCAGCGCCTGTTGGCAGTATAACAATGATTAGGCATGCAATTTTCTGTTGGGCATTTTTCAACTATTGCGGTGTGGTTTTTGGTGGGATGTTTATGATTTTAAAACCGGGCCATTGTGCCTGTGATGATCTCGTTGTGTGCTTGTTTATTATTATTATTATTATTTGTTTCCTGCTTCTGATCACTGTATGAGGCTCTGGAAACTGTCTACTCTGAGCTCTCTATGCCTTACATCTGGTCAATGATCTTTAACATGAGGTTATGTTAGTAATGCTGCAATTGTTAGACATGGGAACCACGCTTGTTTGTGTTTACCACTCTGCTCTCTCTGCTTATGAATCAATTATAGTTGGCTTTTCTTTTTAGTCTTGGCCTTTCCTTGAATCCGTTTTCGATTTTTCCCAACTTGTTCTGCAAAGAAATTCACTTGAAGCGATTAAAATGCAGTACTTCACCTGCTCCTGACACATACTTCTGCTGCTTGGACAGGACATGTTGGAGTCCAGAGCTGCCCTTCCCATTGCTCAGTTGAAAAGCGATATCTTAAATTTGCTAGAAGAGAACAATGTTCTGGTTGTTTGTGGGGAAACAGGATGTGGAAAAACAACTCAGGTGAAAATTTTGATAACTTGTTGCCTGCTTATGGAACTCATTAATCTAGCAAATTATTGCAAACATTATGATCTCCCCCCCCCCCTCCTTTCCGGAATTAATCTATGTAATAATTATTTGTCATTTACTTCTTTTGAATGCCATTGCAGTCTGTTACATAATTAGTTCTTTGTTTAGGTTCCACAATTTATATTGGATGACATGATTGAAGCAGGACGTGGTGGATATTGCAACATTATATGCACACAACCAAGGAGGATTGCGGTTAGTGAGTTGATTCCATTAACTTATAGATAGCAGATGGTGGTGCTGCTATCAATAATGAAGGATTCTTCTACACTTGTCAATCGTCATCATTCCATCAATTCTCCTGGTTTCAGTTAATGCCAACAATGTTAACCAATTGGAATTGGACGTTACCTAAGTGTAAATTCCATTTAGGAAGCCATGAAAATTTAGGGTGCATCTGTATTAGGCTCAAAGTGGAAAAGTTCTTATCTTCCAATTTTGAATTTGGAAACTTTTTTTAAAAAAAGGTCCTTCAAAACTAAACATTTTGGGCCCACAACCCAACTGAGAAATACCTTCTAAAATCTTTTAAAATGAAAATAGGCTGCATCAAGAATTTAATTGGATTTATTTTTAAGTATTTATCATTTGATCTAACATGTAGGGACAGGGGAAAAAAAAATATAAAAAGGCCCTATGATCTGGTTGTTTTATACTTTAAAATTCCCTCCGTCCAAATTGAATATTCACCTTTAACTTAATTCAAGAATTACGAGGAGCCTTTGATCATAAGAAGTTGGAATATTAGCTTTATTATTTATGTGGTTAGTGTAGGATTATATGAGCTAGTATGACTTAATCTCTTTGTTAGTGGAGTTTTAAATGAAAAGTATGTTTATTTTAGAAAGTGAATATTCAATTTTGGACATCCCAGAATAGAAATATAGACATTCAACTTTAGACACTGGGAGTATGTCTTATCGTGTAGCTTGGATTTCCCTAAATCTTCTTCTGAAATTTAGTGGGCTGCTTGATCTTGTCAGGTATCTTCTGTAATGTTCAGCTGCCATATTTACATGCTTATAAAGTTCCATTTGAACATGTCATGTGAAAAAAAGGCCTTGTTGCTTTATAAGTTGAATGGAAAATAAGCTGCATTTGGAAAGAAGGGAAGAAATATATTTATATTATTCAGCAGCAAGAAGGCAAGAAAAGAGGTTCAGAATTTGTTTCTTCATGAGCGAAATTTTGTTAGATCTTTTTTAAAAGGTTTTGCTGCTCATTTGATTTGATCTGTTAGGCAGAAAAATATAAAAGATTAAATTTTACAGTCTATTCATGAGAATAGTTTATTTAGTTTCTTTCTTTACTACTTATTAAAAGAAAAAAAAGTTCTTTCTTTATCAGCAGAGATGCTGTGTGAAGTAAGTAGAACATCACCATAAGATCCACCTGAAAATTATATGGATAATATTGAAAAAACCTTACTGTATTGTTCTTGTGAGTAGGCCGTTTCTGTGGCTGAAAGAGTTGCAAAGGAGCGTTGTGAATCTTATCCTGGTTCAAATGATTCTTTGGTTGGTTATCAAGTTCGTCTTGATAGTGCAAGGTAATCATATTCTTCTTTCTTCTAATATTTGTCTTGTATCTGTTCTCTCCAATTTGTTGATGACTCCTGGATTATATTTATTTATTATCTTGGGCTGGTCAATTGCTTGGCCTCGTTTCCTAATCTTATTCCAGATCTGGCCCAGTTGTTCTCTATAATCAATATAGATTTTTATGGTGTTCAGATGGACTTTGACAATATCAATTTGGATTCATGGATGCAGTAGTGCTAAATACATCAATTCTTTGTATTTTCACTCTTGTTTCATTGTTTTTGCACAATTTGCTCAACATAATTCTCATAAAAAATTTTAAAAAAATGATCAGCATAGTTGCTTCTAATTAATGACTGCAAAATCCTTCTATCTTTTTTTCACTTTGTTTTAGGAGCGAGAAAACAAAGCTTCTTTTCTGTACTACGGGAATTCTACTGCGAATGATTTCGGTATGTTTACATGTATTTTTCTGCTAATTTGAAATGTTCCTAATTGATGGTACAATGTGATGCATATAGTTCGGCCCTAAATGCACTGATGAAAAATTTTCAACTTCTCGTGTGCATATGGAGGCAAACTTGCATTTTTCCTTTTTCTTTTTTATCCTTTTTGAGTTTTTTAAAACAGATATGGAAAAACTCAATTTCAGGGTAACATAAATTTGGCTGGGGTTAGTCATGTGATAGTTGATGAAGTGCATGAGCGATCTCTTCTGGTAAGTTATTTTTCTTCTTGAGAATCTAGAACTACAGATTTATGGTTTCAGTATTTTTTTTTTCTCTGACTGCTGAGTGGTTTCAGTGATATATTTTGGAGTTGAAAACCTTTGAATTTTCTATGTTTTCAGAAAATTATGGTTAACTGACAATACATTGAGAAAATGGCTCATCTTTCTTCTTCTTCTGTTAGGTCATTATTGTTTATTTCCTTTGTCAAATACCTATCAATTTCCCATTCTCCTTTAATAGTGACAATGAAGTTGAGTCTACTGGAATTGGTAAGAGGGTATTTTACATAACAATCAATCTTAGGATAAACTTGTAGTGAGAATAATCATATGCAAGAAATTCAATTTACTTCTCACATGTGGTTTTGCTGACTGTAGTGAAGAGTGGTATGATATTTAAACAATATTGCTTGTTCAAGTATTTTATTCTGTGTCTTTTCCCCAATGCATCTTATTGACCCAAGCTCGGTACTCTGTATCTTTGCTGTAGTATTTTTTGCTTACCTCTGAATGCTTTGTTTTACATTGTATTCTTGCTGATGTTGTGATACAATTTTATTTTAGAAACAAGAGTTGCAGAGAAAGATAGTGTTATTTGGCGTAGGTGCCTTTGTAATTTCATGATTTTTGTAGATGATTACTATTGTGAAATACTTCATTCTCTAGAATTGAGTGTCCACTTTTGACTTAGTATGAGATTTAAGGAGATTGTTTGACCCCTAAGTAATTTACCACATAATCCTTATTATTATTGTGGTTTGTGATGGGACTGCATGTATTAGTGGGAGATGATTCCTTAAATTAAGGAGGTTAGGAGGTAAGTTGTATGATTTTAAATAGAAAATATGTTTATTTTAGGAATGTG
Organism: Apocynum venetum; assembly: GCA_019593545.1. Taxonomy (NCBI): domain Eukaryota; kingdom Viridiplantae; phylum Streptophyta; class Magnoliopsida; order Gentianales; family Apocynaceae; genus Apocynum; species Apocynum venetum. The sequence continues at coordinate 1,502,864 of SRSM01000141.1, read as the reverse complement.
GATATTCAATTTTGAATATTCTAAAATAGAAATGTGAACATTTAATTTTAGACAAAAGAAGTATAAACTGATTTCCAGGAATACAACTCCACCGGATCTCTAATTTTATTTTATGATCTGGATGTTTTCACATATGTATCATCAAGTTGGTTCTTGAATTGGTTTTTTTCCCTTGACAATTTAAAAGCCCAAATGATTGCTGTTTTACCGGATGATTGAATCTCTGGAATCAGAAGAAACTGCTGTACTTCAGCTCAATTTCTTTGCTGAATGAGGATACTTGAACTACTGGTGACCAATATGAAAAATTTTAACAAGTTGCTTTTTGTATAACAGGGTGATTTTCTACTCATCGTTTTGAAGAATTTGCTTGAGAAGCAATCAGTTCATAGCACATCAAAATTGAAAGTTATTCTTATGTATGTTTGCGACTTGTGTAATGTATTTATGTTATACTGGTAGATAGCAAGTTCATGATTATCTCCACTTGGAGAGTTTGATTTTTGGAATTTCCTTTATTTTGTGAGCTAGGTCAGCAACAGTTGATTCATTTCTGTTTTCACAATACTTTGGTGGATGCCCTGTGATTACTGCAGAGGGACGGACACATCCCGTTACAACTTATTTTCTTGAGGATGTTTATGAAACTGTTGAGTATTGCGTTTCTTCAGATTCTCCTGCATCCATAAACTATGGATCGTTCTCAACTGAGAAGGTATATTTGTTAATGAATTTTTTTCTGTTGAAGTCCCCTCTTTTCTGGTTCTCTATATCCTGTTACGTCTTGGATGTGCTATAATTGTTGCTTGTCATCTGTCTGAAGTCCTCTATAATGTCTATTTGAATCCTGAGTTACTATTTTTGTTAACCAAGTTTCTTTTTCTCAATCATCGTTATGATTCTTTTTTATTCAATTTTTCTCTTTATTTCCATGATTTTTTTCCCTCATTGCTTGTGTTTCCCTTTCCTGCTATGATGCATGAGCTTTATGTATGGTATTTATGGTTGGTGTTAGGACTGTCAATGAATTCGAATCACCCAATCCTTGTATCCTGTTTTTTATGCATAAATTGGAGAATAGCTTTCAATTTTAAGGCAACACAATATACATATTCAGTAGTTCTAAGTTTTACTATGTTGATGACCGCCTGCAGAGTGCTCCTGTTGACAATCATAGGGGAAAGAAAAATATAATTTTATCTTCTTGGGGCGACGAATCTTTGCTTTCTGAGGATGTCAATCCATACTATGTTCCAAGTAATTATGAAACATACAGTGAGCGAACTCGACAGAATTTGGTAATTCTTTCTGATGCACGTCCTCAGTGTTGATAAAGTGGATTGTTGTAGTCTTTCTTCATTTAGCCACTTTGTAACTTTTTGATATACATAATCAGAGAAGAGTAAATGAAGATATCATTGATTATGATCTTCTTGAGGATTTAATATGCTACATTGACGACACTTACCCAGAGGGTGCTATACTGGTCTTTTTGCCGGTAATATCTCTTCACTTTTTCATTCATTATTCATCATATAGAACTGTTAAGATTATTTCTTTACATTGTTCTACCCGAATTTGTTTCAAATGAGACTCCAGAACTTATATATACCTCACAACCCTTTCTCACCGAATGGCAGGGAGTTGCTGAAATACACATGTTAATTGATAAACTATCTGCTTCTTACCGTTTTGGTGGACCATCTTCCGAATGGCTTCTTCCTTTGCATTCATCTATAGCATCTGATGACCAGAAAAAGGTGTTTTTAAGGCCTCCTGAAAATATCCGCAAGGTAACATTCCTTGTATTTTCTGGTTCATGTAGACAGACCCCACAAAAAGGGGGAAAATAAATCCTTGCTTATTCCTGTTGACAATACATTAAACATTTGAGTCTGGGGCTTCTGAACTTAATACATAAGCATATATATACACACACATACATACATATACACACACACATTAAACATGGATCTTCCGAACTTAATTAATTAAACTAATGAGATTACTTACTAACATAGAGAATGTTGTGGATTTTGTAGCAGACTTATGGTTCTCTTTTTCACTTGCATCAATAAAATCCTGACAATTCCTTTGGACCTATTATGACTCTGACGTAAGGTTGAGTGATCCTAGTACTTTTATATTGTCTCAGCATGACACTATTGCAATTGTCATTGAATTAGACATATAGCATTTACTTTAGGTCACTGGCTATTTTGGTTGCTGTTAACATTTCATAACCTTTCTTTACTTCACTTGTTTTACTACATATTCACAAAGAACAAGAGAGGCAATGGAGACACAAGCAAACATAACAAAGAGAGACAGGAGAAGAGGTGTTATGTTGGGTGCTAGGTGTAATGAGAAGTTCATTTTGACATGTATAAAGAGAAGCCCCAAAACATAATTCATTTTGAAGGTCCACAAGCTAGAATATAATGGGATACGTATAGTCAGAAATCTGGTTAACAGTTCTTCTATTGGATCCATGACTTTATGTGACTATTAGCATTGGCCAATCAAGGGACGTCTTAAAATATCTCTTTTGTTTGACTATTGAAAATGAATAATCTGTTCTGCCATGATCATTGCACATGGAGAATCTGTTCACAGTTATCCTTACTTATCTGAAGATAAAATGGATTCTGAAAATTTCTTTTCAATTTCAGCTGTAAAATTTACTTTGGTAGAGATTAGAAGTTCATTCACTATTTGATTAAGTATTTGAATGTTGATTTTTCCTTCCAATGTTTTACAGGTTATAATTGCTACAAATATTGCGGAAACTAGTATAACTATTGATGATGTTGTATATGTGATAGATGCTGGAAAACACAAGGAGAATCGTTATAACCCATTGAAGGTTTGTATACATTTTCATAAACTTATCTCCGATCAAATGTTCATTCTTTCATATTTTAGTTGTTCTGTAAGGATGGATCTCATTGAGATTGTCTCAAGTGTGTATTGTGAACTTGAAGTAAATGAAAAGAAATGTCAGGAAAAGAATGGGCTTGGAATAAAGAAAAAAATTGATATTATACTTTAATAGATTCAGAAAAGAGATTTGTAAGAACCCTTTTTTTTTTCACCATATATGTTATGTTGTTTCAACAGTTCAATATAAGTTGAAAGCTTAGTCCTTAGCTGGGAGCCTTCTCCAGAAATTTTCTTGTTGCTTTTTCATTTAGTAGACATGTTTTCTTGTTCTTTCTGCTTTAGGAAAACAAGAGTACCGCCTTAACCAAGATTTTGCTAGTGAATTCCTAAAAGCTATTGACTTGTTAATTGTTAATAGAGGTGGCAAAATGGGTGGAAGTCTAAATAACTTAAATGAGTTTAATTGGGCATCCATCATTAACAAATACTCATTTATTTTCCTTTAATAAAAATGTTAGATATATAGCAATGGATGTTGTTAGATATCCTATCGTTTGTTTAAGCCAAACCATTTATATCCATTTATAGATAAGTTAAATGTATTAAGGCCTATTTAATTTTGTCCAATTGGATATGGGCATCCACTTTGCCACCTCTAGTTGTTAATTGTAGGATCATGCATGATAATGTCTCCAGTTTTGCTAAAATGAGTTTACTGATATCCTTCTTATAGGAGGAGCCCATTTTTTTAAGGATTATGCTACCTGGAAGAGTTTGTACAAGTGTTGAACATATTATACACCTCATGATGTTCTACATTTGGAAAGTTAGTTCTCATTCTTTTGTTTTACTTGTTTATGGTCATGTTAGAAACTCTCAAGCATGGTGGAAGATTGGATCTCTCGAGCAAATGCAAGGCAGCGACGAGGGAGAGCAGGACGTGTAAAGCCAGGAATCTGCTTTTGTTTTTATACCCGTTACAGATATGAAAATATTATGCGCCCATATCAGGTACTCAGCAATTACTGTGTTAAACTTTAGCCAAAGTGTGCTGACCAGTGACTGATCCATGAATTACTGTATAGTTGACTTTTTTCTGTCTGATGTTTTCTTCTTATTTCCAAGATACCCGAGATGCTTCGGATGCCTTTGGTTGAATTATGTTTACAGATCAAACTGCTGTCTCTTGGTAGCATAAAGCCATTTTTATCCAAGGTTTTCTTTTAAACATTGTTTATTAAGTAGTTTATTATGGAATCTCAAATATACATAAATATAGGGTCTATATCTATTTATGATCTCCTTCCTGGTTAACGTTGTTATTAACGTTTATGATCTATTTATTATGGAATCTCAAATATACATAAGCATTGTTCAGGCTCTAGAACCGCCAAAGGATGAGGCTATCACATCAGCAATTTCTCTGTTGTATGAGGTACATCGCTTTTGTTCTTTTCAGTGATGTTAGATATATTGGTTAAACTCAGCAAAGGTTGTGAGAGATATATTTTCAGGTCATAAACAAAAAAATCTCTGATTTGGAAACTCATTCCATGATTGACTTCTTTAACTGAATTTCTTCCGATGAGAGATTTTCAGTACTCAATATCTGATCCACAAGAGAATATAATACAGTCACAGACACATT